>CM059440.1:25711066-27061382 GCA_030390025.1 Squalus acanthias
GCCCATTCCGCCCCCGTGCCATCTTCCCGGGACGCGGGTAGCCGTCCCGCGCCGGGTCCTGTCTCCTGGAGGCAGGAAGGGGATTACAGCCACTTAACTGCCTGTTAACAGGTAGTTAACAGGCAGAGAAGAGGATTATCCTCATTTTATCCACAGGCTTCCTGAAGGCTGCGAACCCCGCCAGGGTCGCCGAGGTGAGCAGCGGGTCTGCGGGGTGCAAAAAGCGCGCTGTGAAGGTAAGTATGTGAGGTGAGTGGAAAGTGATGATAAATGTTTACTACCTTTGTTTCTTCCTGCAGTCTTCAACAGTTGGGGATGCGGAGAGTCTCGCATCTCACCGGCAGAGATGACAGATGGCTGCTGTATTCTCCAATGCAACAACCATCTAATTTCTGCTAAAGAAAGAGGTTTGATGAGTCTTGAAAAGAAGGACTCATCAATCTACATAGAATGTCAGTGTTTGACAGCTTCTCAGAGCTGTCAAACGATGACAATTCATCTGTCAAAACGTTCTCTGTAACCAGCTTCCCCTTAATTGGCCTGCTAAGCCCGCTGGGCGGGCTTAACAAGGTCAATCAAGGGAAAATAGCATGGGTTGGCCAGAAGTCGATGGAGGCGGGACTAAAACCCGACAAGTGGGAGTCCTGCCTCCAAAAGCTCCCCATTGGCAACATCCAGCCCAAGGTCATAGATTGTGACATTAATGGGAAAATCCGATTAAAACCATTATAGGCATTACAAGAAAAGCTTAACAGGTGAGTATGGGCACGTTTAAAATGGAAAATTCCTTTGAGGTGTTTTCAATGTAAGACATGTCAGTACCGATTTTAATAATATATATCTCCATTATATTTTTTTATTTATTCATTCACGAGTTGTGGGTGTCGCTGGCAAGGCCAGCTTTTATTACCCATCCCTAATTTCCCTTGAGAAGGTGGTGGTGAGCAGTCTTCTTGAACCGCTCCAGTCTGTGTGGTGAAGGTACTCCCACAGTGCTATTAAATAGGGAGTTCTAGGATTTTGACCCAGCGATGATGAATGAACGGTGATATATTTCCAAGTCATGATGGTGTGTGACTTCGAGAGGAACTTGGAAGTGGTGGTGTTCCCATGCGCCTGCTGACTTTGTCCTTCTAGGTGGAAGAGGTCACGGGTTTGGGAGGTGTTGTCGAAGAAGCCTTGGCGAGTTGCTGCACTGCATCTTGTAGATGATACACACTGCAGTCACAGTGCGCCGGTGGTGGAGGGAATGAATGTTTAAGGTGGTGAATGGGGTGCCGAACAAGCGGGATGCTATGTCCTGGATGGTATCAAGCTTCTTCTGTGTTGTTGGAGCTGCACTCATCCAGGCAAGTGGAGAGTATTCCATCACACTCCTGACTTGTGCCTTGTAGGTGGTGGAAAGACTTTGGGGATTCAGGAGCTGAGTCACTCACTGCAGAATACTCAGCCTCTGACCTGCTCTTGTAGCCACAGTGTTTCTGTGGCTGGTCCAGTTAAGTTTATGGTCAATGGTGACCCTCAAGATGTTGATGGTGGGGGATTTGATAATGGTATTGCCATTGAATGTCATGGGGAGGTGGTTAGACTATCTCTTATTGGAGATGATCATTGCCTGGCACTTGTGTGGCACGAATGTTACTTGCCACTTATCAGCCCAAGCCTGGATGTTGTCCAGGTCTTGCTGCATGCGGGCACGGACTGCTTCATTTATGCAGAAATTGCGAATGGAAATGAACACTATGCAATCATCAGTGATTATCCCCACTTCTGACCTAATGATGCAGGTAAGGTCATTGATGAAGCAGCTGAAGACGGTTGGGCCTAGGACACTGCCCTGAGGAACTCCTGCAGCAAATTATTATATGTTAAAAACAGTGTGTGTTGCCAACATAAATGCCCCTGGAGTTGCCATGTACTCCAAATTGAACTGTATTTCAGATAAATGGTCATGCACAACTGCACAGATATGGGTAGTTAATTACTGCTGTTAAAGAAACCAGCTTGGAGCTGTTGTTTCTGTGCCAGGTATTAAGGTGCCAGAACACAATGGTTGTGGGAGACCTCATGTTACAGTTGCTGAGTGCAGGCGCAGGTTGATTAGCCCCTGGGTCTTGCCTAACTTTATTACAATAGTCTCGCTAAAAGGCTATTGTATCCTGCAAAGGCTATTAGCCTTTGTCTTCTTCTCCACATCCTTTGGCTGTTTGACATCACAATTACTCTGTTCACAACCACCTCATGCCAAGCAAAGGATGCTCAGGGGTCCCAAAGAGGGCACCGCTTCTTAGTTACACATCTCGCTGAAGCACCTCAAAGCAGCATCTGAAAATGGGTGTGCTGTGTTGTTGTTATAAACTTGGAGCTCATCCGAAGCACTGCTGTCCATGTCCTAACTCACACCAAGTCCCGTTCACCCATCACCCCTATGCTCGCTGACCTATATTTGCTTCTTGCCCACCAACACCTTGAATTTAAAATTCTCATCCTCGTGTTGAAATCCCTCCATGGCCTCGCCCCTCCCTATCTCTGTAACGTCCTCCAACCCAACAACCCTCTGAGAATTCTACGTTCCTCCAACTCTGGCCCAGTTCCTTCGCCCCACCATTGGTGGCCATGCTTTCAGCTGCCTAGGCCCTAACCTCTGGAATTTTCTCCACAAACCTCTCAGCCTCTCTCTCCTCCTTTAAGACTACTTAAAATGTAACTCTTTGACCAAGTGTTTGGTCACCTGTCCTAATGTCTCCTTCTTTGGCTTGCTGAGATATCTCCTCTGCCTTCCACCCTCTGCCTCGGCACCAAACAACTTCTTATCCTCGGTGATTTCAACCTCCACCTCAATTTTACTTGTTCCCTCTCCTCTGAGTTCACTGCCCTGCTTTCCTTCCTAACTCTCTCCTTCCATATAAACTCTCCTACCCATATGCACAACCACCCCCTCTATCTTGTCATCTCACGTAGCCTCGCTACTCTCACTGTAACTATCACTGATAAGGCAATCTCTGACCATTTCCTTATATCGCTCTTTACCCATATTCCCCGATCCCCCCTCCCAACCCCACTTCTTTCTGTGTCCGCCCTGGGAAAAAAACTCTCCCTCAAGTTCCTTACCACTGCACTTTCAAATTCCCAACTATCTAGCCTTTGGCCTACAATTCTTCATGACATTTCTGCAGCTACTGATTTGCTAAATGATACCCTATCCACCACCTTTGATGCCCTTGTCCCCATTAAAACCATTACACTCTCTCACCCTAGTTGTTCCCCCGGTATACCCATCATCTCCGCTCCCTTAAGTCCAAGGGACGTAGATTTGAATGTTTTTTGCGCTCAACTGGTTTAACCATCCATCACCAGCTCTGGCTGGATCACATAAAGCATTACTAGGGCCTGCGCTCCATTGCTAAAACTGCCCACTATCCTAAGATCATCCAGAAAGGCAAAGATAACACCCGGCTTCTCTCCTACATCACAAACCGTCTTCTCAAACCACCCTCCCCTGCCTCCTCCTCCCTCACCTCCAACAATAAGTACCAGGAGTTCATGGACTTTTCTGTTACAAAGATCAAGATCAAGCTTTTCCTGAGATTCCTCCCTGCCCTAACCCTGAATTTACATATTTCTCTAGTTTCTCTCCTATCTCCCCTCATGCCCTCTCAAAGCTCATCTTGTCGATGAGACCCAACTCCTGCTCTCTTGACCCTATTCCCACTAAACTGTTGACCACCCAACTTCCCTTCCTGGCTCCAGTGTTAGCTGATATTGTTAGCGATTCTCTCTCCTCAGGTACTGCCTGCCTCCCCTTCAAATCTGCCATCACCACCCCGCTCCTCAAGAAATCCACCCTTACCCCTTCAATCCTTGCAAACTATCTTCCCATCTCCAACCGCCCTTTCCTCTCCAAAGTCCTGGAACGTGTTGTCGCCTCCCAGATCAGTGCTCATCTTTCCCGGTATGCCATGTTTGAATCCCTCTAAATCAGGTTTCTTCCCCCGCCACAGTACCGAAACGGCTCTTACCAAAGTCACAACTGACATCCTATGTGACTGTGACAAAGGTAAGCGATCCCTCTTCGTCCTTTCTGCAGCCTTTGACACAGTTGACCACACAATTCTGCTCCAATGCCTCTCCACCGTTGTCCAGCTGGGTGGGACTGCACTCGCCTGGTTCCATTTTTATCTATCCAGTCCTAGCCAGAGAATCACCTGCAATGGCTTCTCTTCCCACTCCCACACCGTTATCTCTGGTGTCCTCCAATGATCTATCCTTGGGCCCCTCCTATTTCTCATCTACATGCTGCCTCTTGGGGACATCATCCAACGACACAGCGTCAGTTTCCACATGTACGCTGACAATCCCAGCTCTACCTCAGCTCTACCTCTCTCGACCAATGTTCCCTCTAAGCTGCCCGTGTGATCGGCCGCGCTGTAATCTGCGAGGTACTGCACAGGCCGCTCACAGGTTTTTCCGTTGGAAATACCGCGCATGTGCAGAAATTCAAAGGGACCTCGCACTGAAATAAACAGGCCACGCACAACAAAGCGCAGCTTAGAGGGAAACTGCTCTCAACCCCTCCACTGTCTCTAAACTGTCAGACTGCTTGCCAACATCCAATACTGGATGAGCAGAAATTTCCTCCAACTAAATATTGAGAAGACCGAAGTCAGCCATTGGGGGGAATTTTAACCCAACAAAATGGGTGGGTTTAGGTCGGGTGGGAAGTTAGTGTTAAAAGTCTGAATCCCGACCAGAACCCGCTGCCAACCCAGCCACTTATTGTTTTAACGGAGGCGGGATGGGGGTGGGGAGGGGAAGAGGCCGGGCAGCCAACCCGATCCCAGGAGGCGGATATTCGATTTAAATATTATAATGGGGCTGCTATGCCTCAGATTTAACCTCCATTTTAAATTTAACTCTGGCTGGTTGGGTTTTGCAGGCCTCATGAAACCCAACAGCTAAAGTAAGGCGAGGACTACTGGATCCAGGAGGTAAGTGCCTTTATACTTACCTCCTGGATCCAGCGTCCTGACCTAACCTACCCCAGCGATCAGAGACCCCCCCCACGAGGTCTCAGATTCCTCCCACCCCGCCAGGCTTCCAATACCACCCCAGGCTTCTGAATCCCCCCCACATGCTGGTCCGACCCCCTGTGCTGCTGCTCCTGGTCCCCCGATTTGCTGCCCTCAGCTCTCCAATGCTCAGCTGGCCTAACCCCCCGCGCCCCCCCACTCCTCCAATGCTCACCTGCCCCAAACTCCTCCGGCCCGCTGATGCTCACACGGCCCACCATCACCTCGGCCTTCCAATCAGCCACTCCAGCCCCCAATCGTTGCTGACCACTCCCTGCTCCTCCGGCCCCCGATCGATGCCGACCACCCGCCCATCCACACTCCTCCGGACCTCCCTGTGCTCCTCCAGCGCCCCACCTGCCAGACCACCACCTGACCCCAACGCAATCCCTCCCTCCCTCCTCTGCAGCCTCTCAATCTGGCTGGCTGTGGATGGGAAACAGATGTTTCCCATGCAAATCAGGCCCTGCCGTTAAATTCGGGTTTCCAGACCGCTTCTGAGCACCCCCACCTCCCAACCCGCCAAACTATTAAAATTCAGGCCATTGTGTTCGGTCCACGCCACAAACTCCATTCCCTAGCTACCGACTCCATCCCTTTCCCTGGCAACTGTCTGAGGCTGAATCAGACTGTTCGCAACCTTGGTGTTATATTTAACCCCGAGATGAGCTTTCGATCGCATATCTGCGCCATCACTAAGACCGCCTATTTCCACCTCCGTAACATCGCCTGTCTCTGCCCCTGCCTCAGCTTATCTGCTGCTGAAACCCTCATCCATGCCTTTGTTACCTCTGGACTAGACTGTTCCAACGCACACCCGGCCGGCCTCCCACGTTCTACCCTCCAAAAACTTGAGGCCATCCAAAAGTCTGCTGCCCATGTCCGAACTCGCACCAACTCCCACTCACCCATCTCCCCAGTACTCATTGATCTACATTGGCTCCCAGTTAAGCAACGCCTTGATTTTAAAATTCTCATCCTTGTTTTCAAATCCCTCCATGGCCTCGCCCCTCCCTATCTCTGTAATCTCCTCCAGCCCTACAACCCTCCAAGATCTCTGCGCTCTGCCAGTTCTGGGCTTGAGCATCCCTGATTTTAATCCACCATTGGCAGCCGTGCCTTCAGCTGCCTAAGTCCTAAACTTTGGAATTTCCTCCCTAAACTTCTCCGCCTCTCTTTCCTCCTTTAAGATGCTCCTTAAAACCTACCTCTTTGACCAAGCTTTTGTTCATCTGTTCCAATATCTCATGTGGCTTGGTGTCAAACTTTGTTTGATAACGCTCCTGTGAAACGCCTTGGGACGTTTCACTACATTAAAGGTGCAACTTCTTGTTGTTTTGTTGGACAGCTATTTTCAGTTTTCTACCTAGCAACAATCAAATAGCCTCTCTAAATTTCAGCTTTAGCCTTTTAAGATCTGCATCTTATTCCCCACCCCTGCTGTTGTAAGCACCTGTTGGCAGGTGCGATCTGGACTGGGAACGCAGCCAGAGTTATGTTTCCACACGCTAAGTTTGCTGCTCTCAGGGCGTCATAGCAGCTGAAAATTTACCCTTTCGTGGTAAAACTGAAAATGTATCTAATTAGTGCTGAATTGGGGCACTTCTCAAATGTGGGCCATTCCTACTAGGAACTGGATTAAGACTCCCTGAACTAATTTAATGTATAACGCTTACTACCAGTACAATGCTCTGTTTTAACTAAATTTGGTTCCTGTTTTGGATGAAGCAAATAACTACCTAGACTTAAATATTTTCTCTTCCTCCAGGCCATCCCCTCCAGGATGCCGAGCATTTGAAGTCAGCTCCAGTCCTGGTGTCAATTGTTCCATTTCAGATCAACAAAGTGTAGCCATTGCAGCTAAACATGCAACAAGATGGGCCCTCAACAAAGGGATCTTACTTGTGGTCACGATGGAAAAAACAAGCAATGCCCTCAACGATAGCAAGGTAACATTGTAATACCTCTGCAGACGTACTTCATTAAGATTATAGAGCTTGATGCAGTCGATTTTTATTGAAATAGAATGACCTGTAAATTACTTAAGTGGAAAACAGAAGATGGTAAAATGACAGAAGTGATATCAGCACGAGACAATAGAAGGCACAGAGAGAGAAATTATAGACAATTCTGACACAGAGAGCATGTGAACAGCTGAGGAGGTGGAGATGAGGCAGGTGAAAATGGGAGATAAAAAACTGGCAGAGTGGGTAGGAGATAAAAAGTGCAGGTCGACACCAAGCGTGAAGACCACCCTGCCAGCATGATGTTCTGACAGAGGGTCCCCAGAAATGCCAGCAAACCCATCCCACATTACCAGCGTTTTCTACCAAACAGAAAGTGGGGGGCTGTGGTTAACAACTGAAATGATTAAAGTCAGTATTAAGGTCAGAAGGTTGCAAAGTGCCCAATACAAAGATGAAGGGCTGTTCCTTGAGCTTGTGCTGAGCTTGACTGAAAGAGTGTGGAAGGCCGAAGACAGCGGTCAGAGTGGGAGTGTGATGAGGAATTGAAGTGGCAAGCAACAGGCAGCTCCAGGCTGCATTTGCGGACAGAACGGAGGGGTTCATCAAAGCAGCCATCTAATGCGTGTGCCACCTACATTATTTTATTCTCCCAGGCTCCAGTTTTTGTGCTTCCATTTCCATCTACTTTAACCCCCACCTCCTCTGTGTTTCCGAAATATCTTTGATTTCTCTCATTATGCCTCCTACTGTGTCCTGCTAATAGCATAAGTGCCATTTTATAATTTCCTGTATCTGTTTTCCCCTCCCCTCCCCCTTGTTACATTGCTATTTAAATGATGTTCATCTATAATATTCTCCAGTTTTAAACACCCACATCCAAAATGTTCACTTATCTGTTCTCTCCACAGATGCTGCCTGACCAGCATCTGTAGTTTTTTTGCTATCCATTTAACTCTACTCTTTGCTTTCTATCCCATCTCTCTACCCATATTGGGTTCAAATCCTGCTCCAGACACTCCCGGTGAGCTCTGCCTCTAAATTCTGGGATGACATCCAACAGGATACTTGTGTCGAGTAGGTGAGGGTGGCCCTCTTCATTGTATGGGTTGTGGGAGCCCATAAAACCCTCCATCGTATAGGACTAATCACCCTATCAGCTAGAATAAAGATGGTTATGGTCATGGAAGGAGCATTCCGTTGGCTGCCTATCAGACTGTTAAACAACCCGAGAGCAAATCCTTCCACTGCTTCACTCTATTCTCCAGGAATATAAGATTAAATGTAAGAGATTTATGACAGAAAGCAGGAGAAACTGGAAGAATATAGTCCCTCTAAGCTGCGCGTGTGCATGGCCGTGCAGTAATCTGCAAAGGCCGCACACAGGATTTTCCACTGGAAATACCACATGTGCAGAAATTTAAACGGATTGCGCATTGAAATAAACAGGCTGCGCACAAAAAAGCGCAGGTTAGAGGGAGCATTGCTGGAGAATACTATAGAATGTGAACCCATGAAGCTACATTCCCTTTAATGCGATATGCTTTAATTTTCATGACAAGTCTTATTCACTAATTTCATAAGAACGTAAGAAATAGGAAGAGTAGGCCATACGGCCCCTTGAGTCTGCTCCGCCATTCAATAAGACCATGGCTGATCCTCAACCGCCACTCCACTTTCCCACCCAATCCTCATATCCCTTGATTCCCTTAGAGTCCAAAAATCTATCGATCTCAGCCTTGAATATACTCAACGACTGAGCATTCATAGCCCTCTGGGGTAGAGAATTCCAAAGATTCACAACCATCTGAGCGAAGAAACTCTTCATCTCAGTCCTAAATGGCCAATCCCTTGTCCTGAGACTATGCCCCCTAGTTCTGGACTCTCCAGCCAGGGGAAACAGCCTCCAAGCAGCTACCCTTTCAAGCCCTCTTGGAATCTTATATGTTTCAATGAGATCATCTCTCATTCTTCTAAACTCCAGAGAGTATAGGCCCATTCATCCCATATTATGGCTTTAGAAGTTTAGCCACAACTGAGGTAAGACTAACTGGCCTATAATTTGATGACTTGTCCCTTTCCCCTTTCTTCAATTGACTTCAATAGAACAGAAAATCAGGCAGGTGTATAATGTGCGGCTCATCCAATATCCCCCTATTTACACCAATGCCGAAAATGAAAAGACCCCCATTGTTCCTAATCTGGTTTCTGCACTCTTCCTGTAGGTTACAGTTATATTTTATGGAGACAAGTTGGAAAAACCGATTGAGAAGGCGATCCTCCACCTCACGGCGGTCGGTAAGTGATTGACACTCCGGTTAAACAGACAGGTCCGATAATTCCATGTGGTGAGTTGCACTGCTTTCATGTCATTGGAAAATGAGTTGTTTGGCCCAGGGTCTGGAGAGCTACTTGCACCAGAATTTTGTGGGTCAGCTTATTTACATATTCAATGGAGTAGTGACTGGTGTAAAACCCAAGTTAAACAGGAATAACGTGCTGGGTGCATGGAACTAGAGTGCAACCTTTAAAAAGCCAGTTCTGGCTGAAGACTGCAGCAGCAGCTAAGTAAGGAACAGTTCCCTTCTCGTGTTTGATCAGGTATCTGCCAAGACTCGGTTTCACAGCCACATTACTTTCCTCAGCAACTGTCTCCGGTTCCGTCTTATTCCACGTGGATTCCAACTCAACTTCCACCCTTCGTGTTTCGGATCCACCCAGGATTACAAATATCTCCAAGATATTCATCGTTCCTCGAACTACTGCTCTCGCCGCATCTTGAGATCCACGCTCAACGCCATGCGGCGCCACATGAACACTCTCGACCTCTCTCTTCAGCAGCACCGACGCACTCTATCTCAAAGCTGTCCGGGTCCACAGTTCCATTTCATCCTTCGACTCATCCGACGCTTCAACAAAAAACTTTTTTTCTTCCTTTCTGATGTCAAGGATCGCAAGCTTCATCAACTCTTGAACACCAACGTCCCTCCGGAACCTTCTTCCCCTTCACTTTCCTCTGACCCCCCTTCTCCCAATCTCACCCCCTGCCGCGTTTTCACTATCCCTTCTGACCTTTCCCTCTCTGACCCCGAACGATCAGTCCTCCGCAAAGGCCTGAGCTTCATCCCCTTACGCCCCCACCTCAATGAATTTCGAGCTCGGCACGATGCTGAGCTCTTTTTCCGCCGCCTTTGCCTCCATGCCCACTTCTCTGGCCAGGAGTCTTCCCCCCATACGGCTGACCCTTTCTCCCGCTTTCAGAATTCCCGTTCTACCTGGACCCCTCCCTCTGGCCTCTTACCCTCTCTAGATCTTTTCATTGCCAACTGCCGGCGTGACATCGGCCGTCTCAATTTCTCTGCTCCCCTCTCTCACTCCAACCTACCTCCCTCTGAACTTGCAGCACTCTATTCCCTCAGATCCAACCCCGACATTGTCATTAAACCCGCTGACAAGGGTGGTGCTGTTGTTGTTTGGCGTACCGACCTCTACCTAGCGGAAGCTGAACGCCAACTCTCCGACACCTCCTCCTACCTCCACCTGGACCATGACCCCACTACCGAACATCAAACCACCATTTCCAAGACCGTCACTGACCTCATCTCCTCTGGAGATCTTCCCCCCACGGCCGCCAACCTCATAGTTCCCCAACCCCGCACAGCCCGCTTCTACCTCCTTCCCAAGATCCACAAACAGGACTGCCCCGGTAGACCCATCGTTTCAGCCTGTTCTTGCCCCACGGAACTTATCTCTTCCTATCTCGACTCTATTTTTTCTCCCCTTGTCCAGTCTCTTCCCACCTACATCCGCGACTCTTCCGACGCCCTCCGCCATTTTAACAGTTTCCCGGCCCCAACCGGCTCCTCTTCACTATGGACGTACAATCCCTCTGCACCTCCATTCCCCACCAGGATGGCCTGAGGGCGCTCCGCTTCTTCCTTGAACAGAGGCCCAACCAGTCCCCATCCACCACCACCCTCCTCCGCCTGGCTGAACTTGTTCTCACATTGAACAACTTCTCCTTTGACTCCACCCATTTCCTCCAAATTAAAGGTGTTGCTATGGGTACGCGCATGGGTCCTAGCTATGCCTGCCTTTTTGTGGGATATGTGGAACACTCTTTGTTCCAGTCCTACTCGGGTCTCCTTCCTCACCTCTTTTTCCGGTACATTGATGACTGTATCGGTGCCGTCTCCTGCTCTTGCCCTGAACTAGAACATTTCATTCACTATGCTTCCAATTTCCACCCTTCCCTCACCTTCACATGGTCCATCTCCGACTCTTCCCTTCCCTTCCTCGACTTCTCCGTCTCCATCTCTGGGGATAGGTTATTGACTAACATTCACTACAAGCCCACTGACTCCCACAGCTACCTGGACTACACTTCCTCCCACCCCACCTCCTGTAAGGACTCTATTCCATTCTCCCAGTTTCTCCGTCTCCTCCGCATCTGCTCTGATGATGCCACCTTCCATACCAGTGCTTCCGACATGTCTTCCTTTTTCCTCAACCGAGGATTCCCCTCTACCGTGGTCGACACGGCCCTCGACCGTGTCCGTTCTATCTCCCGCACTTCTGCCCTCACCCCTGCCCCTCCCTCCCGGAACCACGATAGAGTTCCCCTTGTCCTCACCTTTCACCCCACCAGCCTCCACATTCAACGGATCATCCTCCGCCATTTCCGCCACCTCCAGCGTGATCCCACCACCAAACGCATCTTCTCCTCACCTCCCCTTTCAGCATTCCGCAGGGACCGCTCCCTCCGCGACACCCTAGTCCACTCCTCTACCACCCCCAGCACCCCTTCCCCTTCGCCCGGCACCTTCCCGTGCAAGCGCAGGAGATGCAACACATGCCCTTATACCTCCCCTCTTCCCACTGTCCAGGGCCCCAAACACCCCTTCCAGGTGAAACAGCGATTTACTTGTGCTTCCTGCAATTTAGTATACTGTATTCGCTGCTCACGATGTGGTTTCCTCTACATTGGGGAGACCAAACGCAGATTGGGTGACCGCTTTGCGGAACACCTCCGTTCAGTCCGTAAGGGGGACCCCGAGCTCCCGGTCGTCTGTCACTTTAATTCACCGCTTCACTCCCACTCTGACCTCACCATCCTCGGCCTATTACACTGTTCCACGGAAGCGCAGCGTAAGCTCGAGGAACAGCACCTCATCTTTCGTTTAGGCACGCTACAGCCCTCTGGACTCAATATCGAGTTCAACAATTTTAGATCATAACCTTAGCCCCATCACATTTATATTTTATTTTCTCATCCATCCTTTTATTTCCCCCCCCTTTTTTTTTTCCCTCCTAGATGCTGGCAGCTGTCCTTCATACTGCCATTGCATTTCACGCTTCTTTCTGCCTTAACCTGTCACATCAACACCACCTCTTGCCTTGAATATCTCTTAATGTCTCTTAATCTCTTCTTTTGTTCTTTTATCCCCTCCCCCTTTTCCCAGCTCTATCCTTGCTTTAAATCTATTTGATTTCCTGCTGTCTCCAGTTCTGACGAAAGGTCTTCGACCTGAAACGTTAACTCTGTTTCTCTCTCCACGGATGCTGCCTCGCCTGCTGAGTTTTTCCAGCGTTTTCTGTTGTTATTTCGGATTTCCAGCATCTGCAGTATTTTGCTATTGAAGTAAGGAACAGTGTTCGGCTCAGTCAGTTGACTGCCAGCTAGCTTGACTGGATGTTTCGTGACTGTGCCACTTTACAAGAATGTCTAACACAGGACAACCTGGCAAGAGACAGCCAAAGAATGGACACAGGCATGGCACAGAGGTGGAAAAGAACATGCCACAATATCAAACCTCCAAACTTTCCTTGATGAAATAGAACTTCGGAGAGACAGTGTGTTGGGTGTCTGTGGCAGGAAACCTAGCAAAAAGATCAGTCGTGCCACTTGGAGGCAGGTGGCACTGGAACTGAATGCCAACTCTCACCCCCAAGGGCTGCAGACAAGTGCTGCAAAAAGTTTAATGACCTGACCAGGGCTAACACACCAGCCACTCTCCATTTCCTTCCTCGGGCACCCTGGTCACTAGCACACTCCAAAAGCAACATTTGTACAACTAACCCGTCACAATGAACTCTGGTTAAGGGGAGCACGGGCTCTGAATCTTACATTATGGCTACCCATAGCCCCAATAGCAATTACTTGTGTGCACAACCCTAAAATGCTTTCCTCGACTTTGACAGGGCGATATAGGGCTTTAAACTAAATAGTAGGGGGGAGGGATCCGCTGAGCGGAAATTTAAAAAGTCAAAGGAGAATGAGAAGGCAAAAGTGCAGGGTAGCGATAGGGGTAATGATAACCAGAGTGTGGCAGGAAGGGACAGAGCGTATACACATAAGAGTGCATCAGAAAGAGGGGTCAGAGTAGGGAAAAATGGTAAAAAGACAAGATTAAAAGCTCTATATCTGAACATACACAGCATTCGTGACAAGATAGATAAGTTGACAGCACAAATAGAAATAAATGGGTATGATCCGATAGCCATTACAGAGATGTGGTTGCAAGGTAACCAAAGCTGGGAACCGAATATTCAGGGGTATTTGCCATTTCGTAAAGATAGGCAGAAAGGAAAAGGAGGTGGTGTAGCTCTGTTAATAAGGATGAGATCAATGCAGTAGTGAGAAATTATATTGGCTCAGAAGATGTAGAATCAGTTTGGGTGGAGACAAGAAATAATAAGGGTAAGAAGTCACTGGTGGGAGTGGTCTACAGGCCCCCAAACAGTAGCCACACTGTAGGACAGAGTATAAATCAAGAAATAATAGAGGCTTGTAAGAAAGATATGGCTATAATCATGGGAGATTTTAATCTTCATATTGATTGGACAAAGCAAATTGGCAAAGGTAGACTTGAGGAAGAGTTCTTAGAATGTATGCGGGATGGTTTCTTGGAACAATACGTTGTGGAACCAACCAGGGAGCAGACTATTTTAGATCTGGTAATGTGCAACGAGGCTGGATTAATTAATGATCTCGAAGTGAAGGATCCTCTTGGGAAGAGTGATCATAGCATGGTAGAATTTCAAATTCAGTTTGAGGGTGAGAAAGCTAGGTCTCAAACTAGTGTCCTGAACTTAAATAAAGGTAATTACAAAGGTATGAAGGCAGACTTGGTTAAAGTGGACTGGGAAAATATATTACAGGGTAAGACTGTAGAAAAGCAGTGGCAAACATTTAAGGAGATATTTCATAACTCTCAGCAAAGATATATTCCAGTGAGAAAGAAAGACTCTAAGAGAAGGATGAACCATCCGTGGCTAACTAAGGAAGTAAAGGATGGTATCAAATTGAAAACAAAGGCATACAATGTTGCGAAGAATAGTAGAAGGCCAGAGGATTGGTAAATTTTTAAAAACCAGCAAAGGACAAATATAACGCCCCTATTTAAGAAAGGAGGGAGACAGAAAGCAGGCAACTATAGGCCAGTTAGCCTAACATCTGTCATTGGGAAAATGCTGGCGTCCATCATTAAGGAAGTGGTAGCAGGACATTTAGAAAATCATAATATAGTCAAGCAGAGTCAGCATGGTTTTATGAAAGGGAAATCATGTTTGACAAATTTGCTGGAGCTCTATAGAGGATGTAACGAGCAGGGTGGATAAAGGGGAACCAGTAGATGTCGTGTATTTGGATTTACAGAAGGCATTTGATAAGGTGCCACATGAAAGGTTACTGCACAAGATAAGAGCTCACGGGGTTGGGGGTAATATATTAGCATGGATAGAGGATTGGCTAACTAACAGAAAACAGAGAGTCGGGATAAATGGGTCATGTTCAGGTTGGAAAACTGTAACTAGTGGGATGCCGCAAGGATCAGTGCTGGGGCCTCAAATTTACAATCTATATTAATGACTTGGATGAAGGGACAGAGTGTAATGTAGCCAAATTTGCTGATGATACAAAGATAGGTGGGAAAGCAAATTGTGCGGAGGACGCAAAGAATCTGCAAAGGGATATAGATGGCTAAGTGAGTGGGCAAAAATCTGGCAGATGGAGTATAATGTGGGAAAATGCGAGGTTATCCACTTTGGTAGGAAAAATAAATAAGCAAATTATTATTTAAATGGGGAGAGATTACAAAATGCTGAGGTACAGAGGGATCTGGGGGTCCTTGTACATGAATCACAAAAAGTTAGCAAGCAGGTACAGCAAGTAATTAGGAAGGCTAATGGAATGTTGGCCTTTATTGCAAAGGGAATGGAGTATAAAAGTAGGGAAGTCCTGTTACAACTGCACAGGGCGTTGGTGAGACCACACCTGGAGTACTGCGTACAGTTTTTGTCTCCTTATTTAAGGATATACTTGCATTGGAGGCCGTTCAGAGAAGGTTCACGAGGTTGATTCCGGAGATGAAGGGGTTGTCATATGAAGAAAGATTGAGCAGGTTGGGCCTATACTCATTGGAGTTTAGAAGAATGAGAGGGGATCTTATTGAAACATAGAAGATTCTGAAGGGGCTTGACAGGGTAGATGCAGAGAGGATGTTTCCCCTCGTGGGGGAATCTAGAACTAGGGGGCATAATTTCAGAATAAGGGGGCACCCATTTAAAACGGAAATGAGGAGGAATTTCTTCTCTGAGGGTCGTGAATCTTTGGAATTCTCTTCCCCAGAGAGCTGTGGAGGCTGGGTCATTGAATATATTTAAGGTGGCGATAGACAGATTTTTGAATGTTAAGGGAGTCAAGGGTTATGGGGAGCAGGCAGGGAAGTGGAGTTGAGGCCACGATCAGATCAGCCATGATCTTATTGAATGACCTCCTCCCGCTCCTACGTCTTATGTTCTTATGATATCCCCAAGTCAGTCTTCTCCCATGCCAATTAATACGCAGTCCCCAACTGCTAGTTAACTTCTGTATCCCTTCTTTGACAGACATATCCCTGGATGTGGATGCAGATCGTGATGGTAAAGTTGAGAGAAATAATCCAAACAAGGTGATTAAAAACGGAAACCTTCACAGTTTATGTTTTACAACACATTTGGGGTGATTTCCGTGGGATTCTCCCTCTCGTTTACTGTAACGTTGGTGGAAGAACTGGAGAAACACCAGAAAACAACTTGCATTTTTTTGGGGCCTTTAACTAGTAAAATGTCCCAAGTGAATTCACAGGAGCATTATCAGACAAAATTTGACACTGAGCCATGTAGAGATATTAGGACAAGTGACCAAAAGCTTGGTCAAAGAGGTAGGTTTTAAGGAGTGACTTAAAGGAGGAAAGAGAGGTAGAGAAGCGGAGAGATTTAGGGAGGGAATTCCAGAGCTTAGATAACTGCTGCTGTCTTCAGGGGGTTACACAGTTCATTTCCTTTTCAATGGAACCACAGACACAAAGAGAGCGAGCTATCCAACTCTGCAGACCAGCAGGGTTGCCAAAGGTGGAAGGAGCAATTGATGGAAGGCATTCAAGGTTCCATATGGGAACCTCCCCATTCTCATGAAAATGAAAGGCTTTTATTTGATTGGTATTGTACACTAGCTACACTTTAATCACCTTATCCTGCACGTTAATGCTCACTACCCAGGAAGCTGTAATGTCGCTCTCATCATACGCCAATCAACTATATCAGCCCTGATGACTCAGAGCCGTGTATCATGAGGATTGATTGGTGATCAGAGCTATCCCCGTGTAGTCATGGCTTATGAACCCAGTAAGACTGACACAGACAGAGGGAGAGTCTCAGGATTTTCAGTAGGTGTTCCTCCCCTCCCAGTGCATTTCTCTGGCACTAGTTATACGTGACCATTTTCTTTGCATGGAGAGAACGCAATGATAAAGCAACGTGAATCGCATAGACACATTTTCTCCCATATGAGCATATGCATCCCATGATGATGAGAGGTGCAGGTGTATTGCCCCTTTAAATCAACTGTCCTTCAAAATGAGCAGAACCCCTTGTGGCAAGCCATGTAAGTCTCTATCATTTGTACAGGATGTGCCTTGGGAACAGTGCCTTCACTTATCTTGGTCACCCTTGTGAGAACATTGAGCCTCTTCCTGCACGGTTTGGCAGTTCTTGGGCTGATGCAAGTTCGACTTACTGTTTGAGTGGCCTCCCTCTATACAGCCTTGAACCACCCTCTATGAGGCTTCCAAAATATTTCCTTTCTAGCCCTTGTGTCAGCCAGTAAAACATCCATGGATGGATTTGAGAATCTGGGAATCTTTCCTGCTGCTGAACATGCATCCCAAGGCTGCTGCATTCTCAGTCATAGTGGCTGTTGCTGTTCAACTAGATAAGCACCCTTTAATTAGCTGCAGCGTTTTAAGCACTGTAGCAGCACTCTCCTTCCCTCCATCGCAGCAGCGGTAACACAATGAAAAGCGGTATTCTTGCTTCTAACATACTCTGCATGCTTAATTAGGGACCCTTTAAGATCTTCTTGAAAAAACTCACCGCTTTGAATAAGCTTTTGGTTCCCTCTCCTAATTTCCCCTTCTTTGTCTTGGTGTTTGTTTTCTCCACGTTTCTATGAAGTGACTCGAGATATTTTTCTAAGTAAAGGCACTATATAAATGCAAGTTGTAATGTTTTTTCTTTTCTTTACCAGGGTTCTTGGTCATGGGGTCCTAAAGGACACGGAGCTGTTCTTCTTGTGAACTGTGACCAGGATGAGCTGGGTACTGATGGAGCTGACAACAGTGATGATTCAGTGCCCATACTTCAAGGTGACAAGAAACGTGTACTGCTATATGTGTTAAGGTACAGCTGACTGTGTCAGGTGTACTCAGACTGGTGCAAATGAGATCCTTTTGGGAGAATGTAAAAGTCGAGATGCAACTGAAAAACAGTAATAAAAAATCACTTCTTCTGAGAGGTGACTAAAAACATGCCAAGTATTGATTTCTGGTCAGTTGACTGTTATTCACCTTAAGAATGTAGCTACCCCCACTATTTTACTGTCAAATGTGGATATTTTTTCGTTTCAGACCTCGAAGATATGTCTCGTATGATCCTAAGAACCGAAGGACCCAACTCTCTGCCACCTGGCTACAAACTCCAGCTGTACATTTCAGCTTCTGATAGAGAGAAAGTACAAGTCTTTCGTCATGATCTAAGTGAGTCTATCTCTCTGACATTTTCCAGAAAGAGTAGATTTTCATTAAGATCCATCTTCCCTTTCTATTACAATTTCCAGGTTTTTAACACCCAACTCCTGCTTCCTGATCCGTCTCATTTTCTATTTTCTTGCCACCTTGACGCTGTACTGCATTATGGGCTTTGGCCGTTCATTCAAGTTTCTCAATTTTATAAAATAAAATCAAACCTTCACAAGAGAAACTCTGAACTTCATACCAAGTCTCGATTAGCTTCTTGCTCCTCTTCGTTTTCACCCTTGCTTACAAGTTTTCTTATTAAAGACGTCATTCAGTTGTTATTGCATCATTCTCCTTTTTTCTGAACACTGCAGCAAAATTGACATCTGTCCTGGGTAGAAAGAATCTGTCGACTGTTATGGATTATACAAAAGGCAGCAATGAATATAAGTTCTTCGCCGAAGGGCTCATGTTTCCAGATGAGAAGATTAATAACTTGGTGACCTTCAACCTCAGCCTGCTCGAACCAATGGTAAAATTCTGACCTAATTCCAGATGTATTCTATGAATGGTGGGATTGGATGCATCAATGAGTTAAAGCCTTTGAATCCAGTGCAGACTGTAAGATTTTAGCTGCCTTGCCTCGCTAATTAATAAGTTTTAGTGTCAGTTACTTTAATACTTTAAGAAATATAAGATTAGCAGATTTTCTGTCCTCTACCGTATCTTTTATTGACACAGGAAACATAGTAAACCTGCAAGAGCCGCACGCCCACAGTAACTTACATCAGTCAGCCTGCTGGATGGAACCTTGGGGCTGGATTTTGCCAATGGGGAGCTTTTGGAGGCGGGACTCCCACTTGTCAGGTTTCAGTCCCGCCTCCATCAACTTCTGGCCAACCCACGCTATTTTCCCTTGATTGACTTTGTTAAGCCCGCCCAGCGGTCCCGCCTCCAAACCCGCCTCCCCAGGTCTGGCAAATTCGCCCCCTTGGTGTCTTAAGTTCATGCTGCCCCCTTATACCAGGATGCTCTCACTCTTTATACCCTGTCGTGATCCATCTATGTCCACCGCCCAGCGGGCTTAACAGGCCAATTAAGGGAAAGCTGGTTACACACAACGTCAACGTATGACATTTCATCTGTCAAAAATTTTTGACAGATGAATTGTCATCTGTGAAGCTCTGTGAAGCTGTCAAACACTGACATTCTCTGTAGTTTGATGAGGTCTTGAAATCAAGACCTCATCAAACCTATTTGTTTTGTAGAAATTAGATGGTTGTTGCATTGGAGAATGCAACGGCCATCTGTCATCTCTACCGCGGAGTTGCGAGACTCTCCGCATACCCACCGATTGAAGCCTGCAGGAAGAAACAAAGGTAAGTACACTTTTTCTGACACTTTGCACTTACTTCAGATACTCACCTCTCCACACTTGCACCCATCACTCACCTTCACAGCACACTTTTGGACCCCTCCGGCCCCCACAGACCCACTACTCGCCTCGGTGACCCTGGTGGGTTTCGGAGCCTTCGGGAAGCCCGCACTTGTGTGGGCAAAATGGGGATAATCCTATTTTCTGCCTGTTAACTACCTGTTAACAGGCAGTTAAGTGGATGTAATCCCTTCCCGCCTCCAAGGAGACGGGACCCGGCGCGGGACGGCGACCCGCCTCCTGGCAAGGTGGGCTGGGGACAGGTTGGGCACCCGCCCCCAAATTCTGCCATTTTCCCGGCAGTCCCGCCTCCAAACCCGCCTCCCCAGGGCTGGCAAATTCGCCCCCTTGGTGTCGTAAGTTCAAGCTGCCCCCTTACACCAGGATGCTCTCACTCTTTATACCCTGTCCTGATCCATCTATGTCCACCTGACTGTCTTCTGGCCTGCTTCTGAAGGGAAGCAAGCAAAAGAAGGCTCGAACCTTTCTAATCTCTGATTTAGAGACACATTCTTAGGTACCCAACAGCCTTCAGTTGCTTTCCTTCAGTAATTTTATGGAACAGGCTGGATGGACGAGTAGGTCTTTTTCTGTCTGTCATTTTCATACATATCCCTAAACTAACTTGCCAACTGTTAATTATGTTATTTCTTATAGTTTCACAATCATAGGTACAAACATCCATTATAATTTAATCTATTACACACTCTTGCTTAAATTTATATTGGCCCTGAATTTCCTATCGGAGGCTTCCTGTGTGCGGATGCCTCCGATCGGAAAAAATCTACGCACTTACCTGCTGGCTCCGTAGGTCCCGAGACTTCTGATCCTGGGGTTCTCCGGGTCCGCGCGGGCAGAGGCCCAGGTATCCCAGGGGCGCAGGCGGTTCGCAAGCACCCCTGGGATCACGTGGGCCATGGGAAACCAATCAAAGAAGGGAATTCCCCTTCACACTTTTGACAGGTCTCTACGCACAGATCTGTTAAAAGTATGAATGGGGATCACTTAAAAATCAGTTAAACATTAAATAAATTTTAAAAAAAATCACCTATTTAAAATTACATTAAATTAAATATTTTAAACAAATTTAATTTTTTGAAAAAAATTAAGTTTTCTTTACGGGGCTAAAAATAAACTTATCTTTTTAAAAAGTATTTTTAAATTATAAATGAGTGGGGAAAAATAAATATTTTTTTGAACTCATGCTGGTAAAAGCAGGCCTTACGCCTGCTTTTAGGTTTTCAGCAGGCGGAGGTTGTGCAGAAAGCGCAACTCCCTGCCCGCGGAGGCCCTTTTCCCGGGCATGATCTGTCAAGAGGATTCTTGACAGATCGCAAGTGCCGGTTTTCAGCGCATGCGCTCAAACAACATCACTAAAATAGATTATCTGGCCATTTATCTCATTGCTGTTTGTGGGACTTGGCTGTGCACAAATGGGTGGATGTGTTTTGCCTACATTGCAACAGTGACTCCACTTCAAAAAAAAGTACTTCATTGGTTGCAAAACACTTTCAACTTTGAGGTTTGGATAATGGCAGGGAAACATCAACATCTGTCTCCTAAAAGAAGTTGGTAGAAATCTTTGACAGTGAGGGTGTGAAGTGACTTTATTGGTTGGGTCAACTGTTATTGATTGAAAGCACTGGGCTGACAGTTGTGTCCTCCTTTCTCTGGCTGCTGGCTGTCCTGTTCCATGTCCTCTCCTTCCTGTGCACCCTCCTTATATTATGGGGAAGGAGTTCCTTCCACACCCTCTTTATCATCATCGCCTTTCAGCTTCCAGAAGCAGGAAGCCTCTTCCTTCATTATGATGTTATGTAGTACGCATCATGCTGGAAGAATTCTTGAGACTCTTCCTGGGCTGTATTACAGGGCTTTATCCAGGAACCTAAAATGAGCCTCAAAAATGTCTATAGTCTGCTCTACTGCATTTCTTGTAGGTGGCACAAGCCTCATTATATCTGTTGACTCCTGTCTGCAAAAGCCTTACTGGCGTCAAATGCCATGACTTCAGGGGATAGCCCTCGTCAAGGCAGCTTCCTGGGTATCTGGCATTCACATGCAGGATAAGGAGATTGGCAATGCGTACTAGCTGCACATTAATAAAAATGAAAGCCTTTCCTGTACATAAAATTGAGATGGGGGGTGGGCGTTATCATATGGGGCTTTGAGTGGTACATGTGGTCTGTCAATTGTTCCTTCCCTTTGTGGGAATCCTGCCAGTCTATGAAACTGGATAGCTCTCTGTTTGTCTGGGTTAATTGGGATATCAATTTTACGTTGTACTTGATAGAGCATCAGTGACCTTCTTGGCGCAGTGGTGAGCAGTGGCAAAGGTCACCTGATGCTACTTGGAAGGATCCAGTTGCAAAGAAATTCAAGGCAATGGTGACTTTTACCGGTACAGAAAATGTTGTTCCCCTGGTGGAAGTCAGCTGCAGGTCTTCAGCCAGCAGTTGACATATATCCCCAATAGCCTCTGAGGGGCAGTGTAGCCTTCTGAGGCATTAACAGTCAGAACAGTCTAGGTCTGTAAGCCCTGGTGTGTAGGTATGTGCATGCAGGGAAGAGACACATTTTGTGATACCTCACTCTACAAGCATCCAATTTAGCCACTTCCACATCCTCATCCTCCATTTCATATCAGAATAAAGGGAAATTCATGTCCCAAATGCAAAGCAGTACCTTTGGCAGAACTAGCAGCAAAAGTCCTGACTGAACCTCGAAAGTACTAAAGAGTACTTCATTGTGAAGCACTTTGTTAAAGGTGCTAAATAAATGCAAGTTCTTTCTTTCTTTCAACATACAGCATAATTCCTAAGGCCCTGAAAATGGAGTTTCCTGGTCATCCATCAGAAGTGGGGCGAGCAGGATTCTTAGCTACCTGTAGGTGAGGACCGGGGGGTGCTGGGGGGGGGGGGGAGTCATTTACATAACTGGAGCAATTGGGCCACACAACCGAGGTGTCCCCCTAGACTGCCTGATAGAAAATAGGGTGGCAATTGCCCCGCCTTATAACAGCAATTAATCTGAGAAGAATTTGGGGCCTTTGAAAGGCCAAGCTCAAGCTAGTTCTCAGCTGGCAGGACTTCCACTGGGCCGAAGGAGGAAATAATGGGCAGAATTGCCAGAGCAGCCAAAGCATGTCCCTCAACATTACTCCTAGATGTAAGGGGGTGAGAAGACTCATTGTCCCCCTACTGATCAGAATTTCAAGATAAGGTATGTGGGGCAGAAACCTGACAGATATGGGACCCACTCCAAAGAAAAGCATCCCCCCCCCCCTCCCAAAACCAGGACTGCTCAGGTTTCCTGCCCTGTCTGGCCGCAAAGCTGTGAAACAAAATCTTAGATTTCATGGTACCAAGTTGTACTAAATAAAGTAAAGGGGATTACTGCTAGAAAGTGAAACACCAATACAAATATAAATCAATAAAATGTTTCTGTAACTATCACACTTTGACATCTCTTTTTCCCCCAGACTGTTGGAGAGGCTCCTATTTTCACAGAACAAGCCGTATTCTGTTTGGCTCCATGGATTATGACTCCTAATACTCTGGCTCCTGAGGAAGTGTTTGTGTGCAGGTAAGAGGCTGTTGCTTAAAGTAGCGACTGATTTTCCTAGTGGATACAGCACCAACTTCTCTGACCAGACCTAGATGTCTGTTCGCTCAATCTGCCAACTGTAGTTTGGCGGAGTTTGGTCACAAGAACCACTGGTTTGCTATTGCTGTAGTGGAAACCTGGCCATTGCATTTTGCTGAGTGTGCTTCCTGTTGGCTGAGCTTGTGATGTCATTGAGGCAGTCCTGGAGGAGTCTGTGACTGGGTGTAATCCCCATCACAGGATTAGGGCCCTGATACAGCAGGGTGGGATGAATATCCCAAAACACTAACTGACTGACTACCCAGCAGTTTTATAAAAAATCAATTATCCCTTCCTCCAGATCCCTCTAGTTCATAGAGCTATTAGTCTAATATCTGTTGTGGAGACATTACTATAATCAGTTATTAGGGAGAATGATTGAGCACTTGACAAATATAACCTGATCAGAGAAAGCGAGCATGGATTTGTAAAGGGTAAATCATGTCCAACTAACCTAGTTGAAATTTTTGAGGGGGGTACTAACACGGTAGATCAGAGAGTGTCTGTGGATGTTATTTATGTGGACTTCCAGAAGGCATTTAATAAGGTTCCAAACAAGAAATTATTAGCAAAAGTGAGAATCCACAGAATTGGAGGCAACTGATTGACATAAGTAGGGAATTGGTTTGGAGGTAGGAGACAGAATAGGGTTAATGGGTATGTACTCCAATTGGCAGGATGGGACTAGTAGTGTCCCCCAAGGATCTGTACTGGGGCCTCAGCTTTTCAATGTATTTATCAACAACTTGGATGAAGGAATAGCGAGCCGTATATCCAAGTTTGCTGATAACACCAAGTTAGGCGGCACAGTAATTAGTGTAGATGGGAGCAGAAAATTGCAAAGGGACATTGGCAAATAAAGTAAGTGGGCAAAACGATGGCAGATGGGGTTCAATGTGGGGATGTGTGAGGTCATCCACTTTGAACCCAAGAAATATAGACCAGAGTACTTTCTAAATGGGGAGTAGCTAGGAACTGTGGAGCAGAGAGATTTAGGGGTCTATGTACGCAAATCATTAAAAGATAATGGACAGGTACAAAAAATAATTTAAACAGCAAATGGAAGGTTAGTCTTTATCTCAAGAAGGCTGGAATACAAAGGGGTGCAGGTTATGCTTCAGTTGTATAAAGCTCTGGTTAGACCTCTTCTGGAGTACAGCATTCAGTTCTGGGCACCACATCTTAGGAAGGATATATTGTATTGGAGTGGGGTGCAGCCTAGATGCACCAAAATGATACCAGGGCTAAAAGGATTAAATTATGAGGACAGGTTGCATAGACTTGACTTGTAATCCCTTGCGTATAGAAGATTAAGGGCTGATCGAATTCAGCTATTCCACTCTTAAATCTCATTTCTTTCTCCCTTAGTCTAAAAGATAATGCAAAATTCCTCAAGGAATTCGCAGCTGTGGTGGAAAAGGCAAAGTGCAAGCTGACAGTTTGTCCTGAGACTATGAATCGCAGAGATCGCTGGATGCAGGTAAAACATTGAATTCCTAAAATTCCAGTCTGCAGCAACACTGAACATACATAAAAGGTAAGTGCTGTAGTGACCCTTCACCTCCACAGACAGAACAGGTATATCCTAGAGTATGGCCTCAGGTCAGACTCCTGTATGCTACAAAGCTCAGCAGGTATCTTTAGGGAAACTTGTGCATTGTTGCTCGTATAGGTGCAGGAAAGAACTCCTTGCTACCCTCCTCAGTCTGCTCTGATGCATCTGTTCCAGTATTTCCTCCTCCTCCTTTACATCAAGGAATGCCAAATATAATGATAGGAACAAGCTTTCAATCTACCAGTCTGCTCTGATGCAGCCATATCTCTGATCTACTATTTCCTCCTCCTTCACATCAAGGAATGCCAAATATAATGATAGGAACAAGCTTTCAATCTACCAGGGGAGATTAACACCCTTTAAGAGGCAAATTAGACCCCTTTAAATCCCTCCCAAGCAGAACCCACTGCTTCAGCCCTTGGAAAATAAACAGAATGAAATGCACTAAATTGAAATTAAAGCAAAATCCCCAAATTTTGGTACCTCCTCATGCTGCATACTCACCTGACTAAAGTGCAAATCTGGCGCCAGCCTGGGGTGCCACTGCTATTTATTCACTCAGGTCTGGGCCTGCCTGTTTTGATTTGATGGGCCCGACGTCCAACATAATTAGAGGCGGGGTGACGTGCTCCGCGCAATGACGTCAGCAGCCTTATGTGCATGTCCTGCGCGGTCTGATTGACGGACCTGTGCAGCCCTCCTGAGGGCGGAACCTGCACAGAGGGTCATCCTGAGTTAGCTTGCGCCGCTGGTCACCAGTCTAACACAAATTTACGGGTAGTCAGGGGCAGAAAGTAAACACTGAACCCGGTTTTTAACCCTTGTTTGGAAGCACACTGCTGGTATTACTTTTATATTCACTAAAATTTGTAAGAATTCTAAATCAAAAAGGGAGCTTTTTAGGGTCTTGGGTGGTGCAGATAGGATAAAAATTGGCCTTGCATCAAATAAGTCTGATTTAGATTGACACTCTGACTACTGGCTACAATAGTCCTGTGTGAAGTTAATTTGGGCTGTTTCAATCCAGTTCCTGATAGGCACACACAACACAAAGCTGCACTAATCTGGTATTAGTTGACATGGAATTAGCAATCTCACTCAGAATTCTGGCCATGAAATTGCTGGAGAGCAGGATGCACTTCTGAGTTAGGGTCTGTGGCAGATTGTTGGGGAAGAAGCTTTGAAATTAACAGATTTATCCCTCTGTTAAAATAGTGGAAAGAGGAATGTCATAACAAAAGTTTTTAAATGTTCATGTGCTAATATCGGCAACAGTAATTCTTAAGTTTAAATGATTTCAGCTGTTGACTCCTTAGGAACGCAGAGTTCCGAGTTACTAGTCAGGGGTAAATTCAAGATGGTCAACTATCTTCTTGGGCTTGCGCCCGAGCACACAGCAGGCAGAGCACATCAATAGTCCACTCCACCTGGACCTTCCTCAACGTGCCCGTATTTCTGGTCAGGGGTCATTTACATGCAGAAGGTGCGTCCAGGTATGTGTGGCATCTGCTATTGGGTGCATGGCCACAATGCCTGAGGAGGCTGGAGATGGGGAAGCAGGAGGCCATGACTCAGTGTAGGGTTTGTATGACACTGATGTTTGGTTCACACGCCATCCTATATACTCTCACAAGTACTAACACAGAAGCTGACATGCATCTGTAGCACCATGCCACCTGCTTCCTCGGGTGGTATGAGCCAGTGGCTCAGTGGGTAGCACGCTCGCCTCTGATTCAGAAGGTTGTGGGTTTGAGTCCCACTCCAGAAACTTGAACACAAAAATCTAGGCTGACACTCCAGTGCAGTACTGAGGGAGTGCTGCACTCTCGGAGGTGCCGTCTTTCAGATGAGATGTTAAACTGAGGCACCATCTGCTCTCTCAGGTGGATGTAAAAGATCCCATGGCACTATTTCGAAGAAGAGCAGGGGAGTTATCCCGGGTGTCCTGGCCAATATTTATCCCTCAATCAACATCATAAAAAACAGATTATATAGTCATTATCACATTGCTGTTTGTGGGAGCTTGATGTGCGCAAATTGGCTGCCGCGTTTCCCACATTACAACAGTGACTACACTTCAAAAAGTATTTCATTGGCTGTAAAGCACTTTGAGATGTCCATTGGTCATGAAAGGCGCTATATAAATGCAAGTCTTTCTCTTTTCAGGCAGATGTTCTTAGGCTCTTTTCCTACCAGTTGCTTCTGTCCCTGCAGATATGGCACACAAACGAGAAGCAGGGTTCTCCCTGGGCCAGACAACAAGCACCTCACCTTGCACCACATCATTGTATAGGGTGAAGTTGCCTACCTTCTCAGTTGGTGATGCCAGGGTTCCAGATTTCCAGGACCCAGCTTTTAAGAGGTGAATGCTTTCCGAGCAGAGCAAAAGAGGTTGTTGAAGTCATTGGAGGATCTCCACGTAACTTTCAGTGTTTCGCAGCAAATGTGGAGGAGTTCATGATATGTGTGGGGTGCACAAGCACAGCATGAAAAGCATAGTCAACCTTGGAAGGAGTAGCAATTCCAGGGCCAACTGCACCACAGCCCCTCACAACAGAAACCGTTTTGAATGCTTGAAGCTTGACCATTAGTGGTTTGTTCTGACAGAGTTGGGGAGCCATTAGAACAGGCAGTCAAGCATGACACATGCTGTTAGGAAGAGGACAGGCTGTAGGGACATAGACTCTTCACCTTTTGATTAATAAGTTATTTGTGTGCATCAATGGTTGAGTCAGCAGTTTTATCCCAGATGTGAGTATCACAAATGTATAGATGAGAGGAATTGTGTTGATGGGAGAGAAGGACGGTGGTGTGGCAAATGTGGAGATCCCGTTTTTATTTACGGTGAGTGGGAAGACGTATTTGGAGTGGCAAGGCCTTTCTGCCAGTGCTCAAAGGGCCTTGTGGGACTATCTCCTTGTCTTCTTCAATGGGCCTTCGCCATTTAGGTGCGGTCCATCATATGGGAAGCCCAGGCACCCACTGAAAACAGGCACACACCTCATTATGAAAATGAAGTTCCAATTACATATAGGACCCCAATGCAATTTTGGATGTCCACTGGGTGCAGTGTTAAGCCCCACCCAGTGGAACTATATGTAGAGCGGTGTAATCAGTGGTCCTTAAAGGGACTGCGGGAGCCTACTCTAAAAGGTACATTTTTGAATGCTATTTATGTAGCCAGGAGGAGCATGAATAATCTTCCTGGCTCCACAAAAGTCGTCCTCCCTTTAACAGAATTCGGCTCTCAACGTCCGCCTTCTATCCAATAGACTTGGACACATGAAAATATATCCCTTGAAACTTTTTCAGCCTGCAGAGTCCAGGAATGCCAAGTTTATATGGGGACAGCTTACCTCTTACCTGCAGCCAGCAGAAATGGAAGAAGCACTGAAGCACACCCCACCCAGGTCTCACCGCAATGGCATCCACCCTCATAGGCATTTTCTCTTTACCATCCACTTCTGTTTCACACTTATCCCTCACTCCATCTATAGAATCTGTCTGCTTGCCTGTACATTTAGTCTTCTCTCCTCTCGCTTGTTTTTCCAATGCTATCAGTCTCTTGTTTGCGTCACTTTTAAGTTCTTTGTTTTTTTCTACCTTCCTGAGGGATAACCAAGCTGACCTTTTTCTTTTTTTCAGGATGAAATTGAACTTGGTTACTCGGAGGCTCCTCACAAAAGTTTCCCTGTTGTGCTGGATTCTCCTCGAAATCGCGGACTGAAGAAATTTCCTTACAAAAGACTCCTGGTGAGGCACAATGTTTCTGTGCTGTGTGACTTTATAATAATTTTTTTTATTGCTTCAGTCTTCTCTTCACCTCTCCTATGGTACTGAATCTCGTTGGGGTCATGCATTCAGCTTGTACCTTACCAGGTGGTCATTCTTCATTTATGACCTGAGGCAGTGATGTTAGTAGGCTATTTGCCTGCAGGTGCAGCAAGCAGTTAGGAAGGCAAATGGTATGTTGGCCTTCATTGCAAGAGGATTTGAGTACAGGAGCAAGGATGTCTTACTACAGTTAAACAGGGCCTTGGTGAGACCACACCTGGAGTAATGTGTGCAGTTTTGGTCTCCTTACCTAAGAAAGGATATACTTGCCATAGAGGGAGTGCAGCGAAGGTTCACCAGACTGATTCCTGGGATGGCAGGACTGTCGTATGAGGAGAGATTGGGTCGACTAGGCCTGTATTCACTAGAGTTTAGAAGAATGAGAGGGGATCTCATTCAAACGTGTAAAATTCTGACAGGGCTAGACAGACTGGATGCAGGGAGGATGTTTCCCCTGGCTGGGGGGTCTAGAACGAGGGGCCACTGTCTCAGGATACGGGGTAGGACATTTAGGACTGAGATGAGGAGAAATTTCTTCACTCCGAGGGTGGTGAACCTGTGGAATTCTCGACCACAGAATGCTGTGGAGGCCAAGTCACTGAATATATTTAAGAAGAAGGAGATATAGGCCCAAAAATTAGTGCCGCTACGCGAGAGTACGCACTGCGTACTCTCGCGTATTCTGTCTCCAATTGCCGGTTTTCTGCATGCACTGCGCATGCGCTGAAAACCGGCACTTGGTGAATGGAAAAGGGGGCGGGTCCTAGGTGAACCGCGTGCGCGCTACAGGCTGCGCGCACGCAGTGCACTTAGTGGTTTCAACGCGCAGGTAAGTACGGAAGATTCTACACATAAAAAAAGGAGTAAGACCCACTTTTAACAAGGTAAGTCGTGAATTAAGTATTATTTTGAATTTTTTTTAACAGGTATATCTTTTTTAGAGACTTTAAAGACAGGTAAGTTTATTTTTATAACTTTTTAAAAGATTTTAAATTTTTTCAAAAATTTTATTTTTTATTTAAAATGGTTAATTTATTTAACTATACTTATTTTATTAATGTGATGGTTTTTTTTAAATTTAATTGAGGTTTAGCGGTTCTTTTGGGGGGCTATAGTATTCATAACTTTCACAGCACTTATGTGAAAGTTATGAATGGAAGATGGTGTGCTGCCATTGGCTCTAACTGAGTCACGTGATCCCACAGCTCGCACGAATTAACTACGCCGGTGGGATACGCAAGCCCAGCACAGCAGCTGTCCAGAACATCAAGTTCGTGCGAGCTGGAACTGAAAAAGCCAACGCGCAGTGAGAGATCGCGTAGAAGCCTTACCCTCGCACGAAGGCTTCCTCACGAATTTTTGGGCCATATAGTTTTCGAGACGCAAAAGGCGTCAAGGGGTATGGGGAGAGAGCGGGAATATGGTATTGAGATAGAGGATCAGCCATGATCATGTTGAATGGCGGAGCAGGCTCGAAGGGCCGAATGGCCTACTCCTGCTCCTTTTTTTTCCTATTTTATGACCTCATCTAGCTTTGATATTTACAGACTGATAATTGGTATCACTCTGCCTTCTGAACTACATGGCCATTAGCCTCAGTGATGTTAGTAGGCTATTTTACAGCGCAGGACATCATAGGCTTACCCAATCATCTCCTCAGTTGTTAGGGTTGTCAACTCTGGACCTATTCCTGGTGTAAGACAGTCCGAAACCAAATATGGTTTGCAACAACAAATCTGTTTATTTTGTTCAACCAAGTCCTGACACACATGTCTTTGAGCAGTAGACATACAGAGAAATAAACGATATTACCGCATTTCCCCGGGTAGACTTTGTCGATCTTTTCGATCCTGACTCTCTCTACAAATTGTTAAGGAAAGCTTAAGATCTTTATAGGTCATCTCTCACGAACACAGTCATTGCTGATGTATTATGGCATGACAAGTGTTATTGTGAACAAGACCCCCAGAAATGAACTATTTCCTTCAAAACACCAGATGTCAACTTGTTTACCATTTAGGATGTAACATACATCCTGTGTTCCAATGCCCCACTCCCTATCACAAGACTGCCTTGGCCAAAAAAATAAGTCAACAGGCATGAATCACACATTCTGCACTTTCAGGGAAAACTAAACAGCAGTCAGCTAAATTGTACCCTGACACATTAAACCCTAAAGCATCCTAGGCATGAACAACTTTTAAACATTTCATTATCTCCAGTTACAGTAAACATCTACAAGCTATCTATAAGTAAAAAGAAACCAAAAACTTTAATCATGAGATTAAACCAAAACCTACGTAAATAATAGGGTATCTTACACTGAAGGTTTCATCACATGACTTCCCACCATCAACTGCCTCGTCCCCAAGCTTCCACAATTGGTTGCCCAACACATCTAACCTTGCAACATGCCGATTGGATGATTTTTGACTATCAATCATACAGCCTTTTTTCCTCATCTCCCATATCTTTTATAACTAATAAATGAAAGTGTACTAAGAAAATGAAAAATACATTTTATTTAATGCCCCTAAAATTTGTCTTCTGGGTTGCAGTGTTAAGGAGATTAATATTTAATTCCTAGGGACTCCAGGGCAATCCTGGAGGGTTGGCAACCTTATCAGTGGACCTTCACATGCAGGTTCACTTTCCAGAGGGCGTCACTGGGTAATCATCAGGAGTGCTTGATGGGAGAGGAGAGCGAGATCCACTCTGCATCTAGCCTGTGTTGACCACGACTTGGGAGTGCTAAATAGGGACAATATAGGGTACTTTGCTCTGCATCTAGCCTATGCTATACCTGCTCTGAGAGTGCTTAATGCTGTTAATAGGGTTAAAAAGGTAGGGGAAAAAATCCCTTCCTTTCTCAACGAACACAAAAATTAATCGAAAATGTATTTTTAGTGAAATTTGACAACCTGATTCTCATCTTTGCCACTGTTATTAGTGAGTACAGGAATAGGAGGATAGAACAGATGAATGCGTGGCTGGAGAGATGGTGCAGGACGGAGGGCTTTAGATTCCTGAGGCATTGGGACCGTTTCTGGGGAAGGTGGGACCTGTACAAGCCGGACGGGTTACACCTCAACAGAGCCAGGACCAATATTCTTGCGGGGAGGTTTGTTAGTGCTGTTGGGGAGGGTTTAAACTAACTTGGCAGAAGGATGGGCACCAGCATATAGGAGTAGAAAAGACAAATAAGGTGAATAAAAGAGTGAGTGTGTTGGATAGTACTAGAGAAGACAGTACTAGAGGCGGTAGTAGTACCATATTAGATAGGAGCAGACTAAGAAAGACTATGAAAAATTCAAAAATGGGTTTAGAATGCATGTACGTAAACGCACAAAGTGTGGTGAATAAGGTTGGTGAGCTACAAGCACAATTAGCTGTGTGGCAATGTGATGATGTGGCAATAACAGAAACGCAGCTTAAAAACGGTGAAGACTGGGCACTTAATATTCAAGGGTACAAGGTGTTCAGAAAAGATAGGGAAGGAAAAAAGGGAGGTGGGGTGGCAGTGCTGATTAAGGAAGACATTGCAGTGTTGGAAAGGGAGGATGTTCTTGAGGGGACAAGGACAGAATCCATTTGGTTAGAGTTGAGGAGCAAAAAGGGTATGATCACGCTATTGGGGGTATTCTATAGGCCTCCAAAGAGTGACAGGGAGGTAGAGGAGCAAATCTGCACGGAAATCGTAGAGATATGTAAGAGCTATAGAGTGGTGATATTGGGGAACTTTAATTACCCAAATATCGATTGGGATAATGCTAGGGTAAAGGGAAAGGAGGGGGGAGGAATTTCTGAAATGTGTTCAAGAGAATTTCCTTGACCAATATGTTCTTGGCCCAACTAGGAAGGAGGCATTGCTGGATCTGGTGCTGGGGAATGAGGTGGGCCAGGTCGACCAAGTGTCTGTGGGAGAACACTTGGATACGAGTGATCATCGTATCATAAGATTTAGATTAGCAATGGAGAGGAGCAAGGAACAATCTAGAGTGGAATTTCTAAACTGGAATAGGGCTAACTTCAATGGGATGCAAAAGGATCTAGCCAGGGTAAAATGGAACCAAAGACTGACAGGAAAAACTGGAACGGAACAATGGGTGATCTTTAAGGAGGAGATGTTCCAAGTACAGGCTAGGTACATTCCAACAAGAGGGAAGGGTAAGGGAACCAAAGCAAGGGCTCCTTGGATGACGAGGGAGATAGACAAGGTGATGAATCAAAAAAAGAGGGTGTATGATGCATGTCAGGTGAATTCTTCAAGGGAGAACCAGACCAAATACAATTAGTTCAGAGGGGATGTGAAGATGAAAATAAGATTGGCAAAGAGAGAATATGAAAGTGGAATGGTGGTTAACATAAAAGGGAACCCAAAAATCTTCTACCGGCATGTAAGCAGGTAGTAAGAGGCGAGGTGGGGCCGATTAGAGACAAAGAAGGTGATATATGGTTAGAGGCGCAGGGCAAGGCTAGAATACTCAATGAGTACTTTATATCGGTGTTTACTAAGGAGGTGGATGATGATAAAATATCAGTAGAAGTGGAAAAGGTAGAAGCAATGGAAGGGGTGAAAATTGATAGACAGGATGTACTAGAAAGGCTGGGTATGTTTAGAGTGGACAGGTCGCCTGGTCCAGATGGCTTGCATCCCAGGTTGCTAAGGGAATTGGGGGAGGAGATAGTGGAAGGGCTTGCCATAATTTCCCAATCTTCCCTAGATACGGGGGAGGTGCCTGAGGATTGGAAAGTGGCAAATGTGACACCATTGTTCAAGAAAGAGTGTAAGGACAATCCGAGTAACTACAGGCCGGTCACATCAGTGGTGGGTAAAGTTTTAGAAACAATAATCAAGGAAAAAATTAACGGGCACTTGGAGAGGTTTAAGCTAATTAAGGAGAACCAACACGGATTTGTAAAAGGCAGATCGTGTTTGACGAATCTAATTGAATTTTTTGATGAAGTAACAGAGGATTGATGAAGGGAATGCAATGGATGATGTCTACATTGATTTTCGGAAGGCGTTTGACAAAGTACCATATAGAAGGCTGGTTAACAAAATTGAGGCTCGTGGAATAGGTTGGTCAGTGGCAGCTTGGATAAGGAATTGGCTTAAGGACAGAAAACAGCGAGTTGTGGTAAATGGCTGTTTTTCAGACTGGAGGATGGTAGACAGTGGTGTTCCCCAAGGGTCAGTGCTGGGGCCACTGCTTTTTTGATATATATATAAATGACCTGGATATTGGAATACAGAGTAGAATTTCTAAATTTGCCGATGACACCAAACTTGGGGGTGTGGCAAACAGTGATGATGATATCAATCGACTGCAACAGGACATAGAAAGGCTAGCAGAATGGGCAGACAAGTGGCAGATGGAATTTAATACAGAGAAGTGTGAGGTGATGCATTTTGGCAGAAGGAACAGGGAGAGGCAATACACACTTAATGGCACAGTTTTAAAGAGTGTGCAGGGACAGAGGGACCTGGGAGTTAATGTGCATAGGTCCCTGAAGGTGGCAGGACATATTGAGAGAGTGGTTAACAAAGCATATGGGATCTTGGGCTTCATAAATAGAGGTATTGAGTACAAAAGTAGAGAAGTTATGCTGAACAGTTATAAAGCGCTGGTTAGGCCACAACTGGAGTATTGCGTTCAGTTCTGGTCACCACACTTTAGGAAGGATGTAAAGGCCCTTGAGAGGTTGCAGAGGAGATTTACCAGAATGGTTCCGGGGATGGGGGATCTTAGCTACAAGGACAGGTCGGAGAAGCTGGATTTGTTTTCATTAGAGCAAAGGAGGTTGAGGGGTGATTGATAGAGGTGTACAAGATTATGACAGGTTTAGATAGGCTAGACGGGAATAGGCTGTTCCCACTAGTTGATGGTACAAGGACTAGGGGACACAGATTTAAGGTTTTGGGCAAGAGATACATGGGGGATGTGAGGAAAACTTTTTTACACAGCGAGTGGTGATGACCTGGAATTCGCTGCCGACGGAAGTGGTGGAAGCGGAGACACTCGATGTTTTCAAGGGGAGGCTGGATAGGCAGTTGAGGGAAATAAACTTGCAGGGCTAAGGGGATAGAGCAGAGGAATGGGACTGACTGGATTGCTCTACAGAGAGCCGGCACGGACTTGATGGGCCGAATGGCCTCCTTCTGTGCTGTTATGACTGTGTTGTATAATTTGTCCAGGTGGATTGAATGATTAGACTGCACTGAGGCTAATGGCCATGTAGTTCAGAAGGCAACAGTCGTACCAATTATCAGTCTGTAAATATCAATGCTAGATGGATATAAAACTCGGTCGTTAATGAGCTAATTTTCTAAAAATTGGCAATTTGAATACCATATTTTCTATCATTGTATTTTTGTCCAGGGCCCGGATTTTGGACATGTAACCAGAACAGCTGATGAGGTCAACAGCCTGGACTCCTTTGGGAATCTGGAGGTCAGCCCTCCAGTCACAGTGAATGGAAAAGAATATCCATTGGGAAGGATTATCATTGGAAGCGCTTTTCCCACGTAATGTTATTTTATTCATTTTGGGGGGAGGGAGACCAGGTAGAGGGTTCTTGCCCCTCCTCTCCTGGGGTACATTTCTCAGGTGACAGTACCTTGAGCTAGTAACTATGCTTTATCCGTGAGCCTAGATGGTGAGAGCCAGCAGGCTTTTTGATGTGCCCTAATGACCCAGTTTATTTTCCTAAGTTCAGTCTTGCATCAAGCATTTCAATTTTTTGAAGTTACTTTTAATTGGACAAAAATGAAGCTCGGTCAACCTTCAAATCGAACATGGAATCACAATTCTCAATCTGTACAGTTTTCTCTCTGATACCAGCTTCCCTGTGCAATGTATTGCATTTTTTGCCAAAGTACCCTGCCCAATGTGACAGGGCACCTGTTGGGTCGACACAGACTCCTAGCAGTGTATTATCAGAAATGTGTGACTTCATCGACTTAGCACCAGGAATAAAAACAGAAAATGATGGAAATACACAGGGGGCTGGCCAGCAACTGAATTCCTATTTTAAAATTTCACGCTTTGGGGGTTTGGGATACTTGTCTGACCTGTACCCCACCAGTGAGGCCCATGTGACTTAGTGGAGGACGGTACGCCTCCATTCATAGAATCGCTACAGCACAGTAGGTGGCCATTCGGCCTGTCGAACCGTGCCAGCTCTCTGCAAGAGCACTTCAGCTAGTCCCAATCCCCTGCCCTTTCTCCGTAGCACTGCAAATTTTTTTCTTTCAAGTTCTTATCTAATTCACTTTTGAAAGCCACAATTGAATCTGCCTCCACCACCCTTTCAGGCAGTGCATTCCAGATCATAACCACTCGCTGTGTAAAATGTTTTTCGTCATGTCGCCTTTGGACCTTCTGCCAATCACCTTAAATCTGTGTCCTCTGGTTCTCGACCCTTCCGCCAATGTGAACAGTTGCTCTCTATCTACTCTGTCTAGACCCCTCATAATTTTGAACACCTCTATCAAATCTCCTCTCAATCTTCACTGCTCTAAGAAGAACAATCCCAGTTTCCCCAGTCTGTCTAGGTAACTGAAGCCCCTCATCTCTGGAACCGTTCTTGTAAATCTTTTCTCCACCCTCTCTAAAGCCTTCACATCCTTCCCAAAGAGTAGTCCCTAGAATTGGACACAATACTCCAGTTGTGGCCGAACCAGTGTTTTATAAAGGTTCATTATAACTTCCTTGCTTTTGTACTCTATGCCTCTATTTATAAAGCCCAGGATACCGTATGCTTTTTTAACCACTTTCTCAGCCTGTCCTGCTACCTTCAACGATTTGTGCACATACACCCCCAGGTCTCTCTGTTCCTGCACCCCCTTTAGAATTGTATGCTATAGTTTATATTGCCTCTCCTCGTTTTTCCTACCAAAATGTATCACTTCACACTTTTCTGCGTTAAACTTCATATGCCATGTGTCCGCCAATTCCACCAGCCTGTCTATGTCCTCTTGAAGTCTATCCCTATCCTCCTCACTATACTTCCAAGTTTTGTATCATTTGCAAATTTTGAAATAGTGCCCTGTACTCCTAAGTCCAAATCATTAATATATATCAAGAAAAGCAGTGGTCCTAGTAGCGATGCCTGGGGAACACCACTGTATACCTTCCTCCAGTCTGGAAAAACAACCATTCACCACTACTCTCTGTTCCCTGTCACTTAGCCAATTTCGTATCCATGTTGTCCCTTTTATTCCATGGGCTTCAACTTTGCTGGCAAGCCTATTATGTGGCACTTTACCAAATGCCTTTTGGAAGTCCATGTACACCACATCAACCGCATTGCCCTCATCAACCCTCTCTGTTACCTCATCAAAAAATTCAATCAAGTTCGTTAAACATGATTTGCCTTTAACAAATCCATGCTGGCTTCCCTTAATTAATCCACACTTGTCCAAGTGACTATTGATTTTGTCCCGGATTATCGTTTGTAAAAGCTTCCCCACCACCGAGGTTAAGCTGACTGGCCTGTAGATGCTGGGTTTATAATTACACCCTTTTTCAAACAAAGGTGTAACATTTGCAATTCACCAGTCTTCTGGCACCACCCCCGTATCCAAGGAGGATTGGAAGATTATGGCCAGTAGCTCCGCAGTTTCCACATTTACTTCCCTCAGCATTCTAGGATGCATCCCATCCGGACCTGGTGACTTATCTACTTTAAATACAGCCAGCCTTTCCAGTATCTCCTCCTCATCAATTTTTATCCCATCCAATACCTCAACTACCTCCTCTTTCACTCTGACTTTGGCAGCATCTTGTTCCTTGGTAAAGACAGATGCAAAGTATTCATTTAGTACCTCAGCTATGCCCTCTGCCTCCATGCTTCGGTCTCCTTTTTGGTCCCTAAGCAGCCCCACCTCTCCTCTTACTACCTGCTTACTATTAATATGCCTATAGAAGACTTTTGGATTCCTTTACCAGTTGCCACTCAAATGCAGAGTTCCAACTGTGCATCAAAAGTAGGAACTTTCGACTTAGTGAGTTCCCGCCCCTTGCTCGTTATTTGCATTAAGCGGCAGACAGAAGAACTGCCATTTACAAGGCATTGAGGAAACTCCCCAACTGCACAGTTTCTCTGGGCTCCCACTGGAGCTACAGTGGGAGACTGGTGGAACCCATGAACAATCTAAGTGCCCAGGTTTGAAAATAAGGCATTCCTGCCCTGTTTGTCCACTGCCTCTCCGCATCTCCCCACCTTGGCCTCTACCTACGCAGAGAAAGTGTCCAGCACACAACGGACAGCTAGCAGCCTTTTATTGCTTGCTGGCACCCAAAATTGTGGGGCTGGTACTCCCAGTGTGTAATGAAATGACCCCGCAACACCAGTAAATTATGCAAATAAGCTGACCTTGCTTTATATGGTGAGGTCAGCCCATTTGTGCTCAGGCATGTATAGCACCTGCGAGGCACCTGCATTGATTGTGTGTTGCACGCGTAGCATTATCGATCCCCTAAGTCTTTCCTTTGTGGCTCAGATCTGGACTGGTATTTTCTGAGGATCTGCTGTCTTGATCAGGAGGTCAAAGCTGCTGATTGCAGACTGGCATAGATGCCCTTGTGAAACTGCAGGGGAAATTGGTACAGAACATAAATGAGCAATAATCATGACAGAAATTAATTCATCCAAAGTAGAGAACTTCCAACAAGTTTGGTTCTCTGGCCTGAGTTGGTTCTCATTCCTGGATCTAGGTTTTGGTGTTAATTTGAAACAGCAGATGCCAAGAGCTCAGAAGTTTGAAAATTTTGTTCTTCAAATCTTGAAGATAGTTAAAAGTGAAATATGTTTTTTTTTATTTATTGCTCTAGTACTTCTGAAGGGAGAAACATGACAAAGGTCATTCGGGACTTCCTGTACGCTCAGGTAGTGCAGTATCCTATTGAGCTCTTCTCTGACTGGTTGAATGTAGGTCATGTGGATGAGTTCATGACCTTTGTTCCAGCCCCTGACAGAAAGGTAACCAATATAATTCTACCAAGTGACCAGGATCAAACTGCTGTGTGTTTATCTTGTTGTTTGTGGTATATTATGAAAGTCTGTGTGATTAGAGATAATGGAGTTCTTCTGATGTAACTTTGATGCAAGATCTGCGGAAATGGTGTAAACAGCATTTACGTGGCTTCTCCAGGATTTTTGCAAATCTTAAACCGAAGTTATGGTGGACAATCGGGAGAAGCCCCATGGAAATTTAACCCCAGTGACACTGACAATAGAGGCAGGAAATGTGTAAACTATGAAAAACAGACACTGAATACAGCAACCTGAGGCCCGGGGCAACTGGAAGAGGGACTAAAAGGGCTTCCATTGGATTCCTCTTCTCAGCTCTCCCGTGTTTCTGCTGGTTAAGGCAGAGTGTAGTTGACCCATAGCTAAGCCCTGCCTCATGGCTCTCCCTACATGATCCCAAGTCTGTCAAAGTGACAAGAGATAGCCTGTTCCACTCATGGGGCAGATTTGAGCTTGTGTTTGGGAGGAAGATGATTAAAGGCGCAGCCACCAATGCTGGGGCGAAGGGAGGTGGGTGCAAAGAGGCCAGAGTCAGATGAGTGATGCAGCTTGCCAGAGGTCTGAGCCATTTTTATGGTCCGGATTCATTGGAATAATATTGGAGCGTTGGTTCAACCGCAACATGCTCAGATCTATTGGGAAATTCGTGAGGTGATGGTGGGAAGAAAAGCTATTGGTAGACATGGTCTGGCTACTCTTAGATAGGTAAGACTGGAACCAAGCAAGGGCAGTCCCACCAAGCTGTACAACAGAGGAGATATGTTGGAGAAGGATGGTGTATTCAACTGTCAAAGGCTGCAGTAAGGGCGAGGAGGATAAGGAGGAATCATGATGGCCAAACTCTGGTCGGTAGAAAAGTTGGAGAGATGACACCCCCTCCCACTACTTCATGTGAATGCAGGGAAAAAAAAGACAAAGCAACACAGTGGGTAGGTCAGTCAGGATGCTCCTCTGAGAGAAAGTCAGTTTTCGAATATCGACATTTGCCCTATTTTCCTGCAGGGTTTCCGGCTTCTCCTGGTCAGCCCTGATGCCTGCTGCAAGTTGTTCATGAAGCTGCAGCAAGGAGGTCACGGGGAAGCCCAGATGTTTGAAGGCGAGTTTCTTACCAGTTGTAACATTTCAGTAGTAGACATGTGAAAGTCAATTCCTGCCTTGCACTGAGCCTAAACCTACAGAATGTCCACCAGGCAAAAGCGTGTGCTCTCTGCTGGTGCAGGACTTAGTAAAATGAACGTAGCTCTCCTTTGAATATGTTTGTATTTGATACATTACACATTATGTATAGAAATAGCAATCCATAGTAGCTATTTCTATACATAATCATGTAATGTTGACAAAAAGCAAGAGATACACCTGGATTTGTGGCTTTGATTGCCTGCATTAGTTCATGATCTTAATCAGATAGGGGACATGCAGAGTGGAGGCCAGGTGCTTTCCCACAGATGGACCACTTTCCAGGCACCTTTCATGAGCCAGTATGTGCTAAGGTGTTACTTAATTGAGAGGGCTGATAAAACAGAAATAGCAGAAACATGGGGGAGGAAAATCAGGGGGTGCATTTGCTGGCTGGGAATTTTTTTTTTTGACAGCGGGTAGGGAACCCACCGTCAACCCGCCTCCACGCTAGTCTCCCAGATGTCGGGTCGCTGAACAGACCCAAACCAAGCGGCTGGGGAGGCAATTTAGATTATTAAGAGCTTACTAACAGGCACTTAAAAACTATTTTAAGCTCACCTTTAGATTTTAAGAGTTCGTCAACGGTTTCCCCACTCCTCGGGGGTCATGTTAGGTAAGGAGGTCGAGTGCTGTGTCAGCATGATATGATTTTGTAACTTGACAGCTGCAAATGGCCTATAAAAGCTCCCATTTCATAGGTGTTCACTTTCCAAGGTTAGAAGCTGTTGTTTACTGTATTTGGAAGACAGAGTGAGCTTTATGCAGCTTGCAAGTGTTTGGAGCAAACTCTCTGTCCAGTGTCACCTCATTGGAGAAACCTCTCTCACCATTGACAGATCGCTTCTGTCAGCTCAACCTAACCTGCCATCTATTCCATCAGCATCGGTGCCCTTGAAAATATCTCACCTTGGTCCTCATAATCCCACCATGATTAGCCCCAACACCAGCAGCACCAACAACACCAAACTTCTCCGCAATCAGCTGGTGCTGCACAGGACACAGGGCATCAGCACCCAGCCACATTGCTACCCGAGATGCCAAGGATGGCCTCACCATAGCCGGAATTACTTCACTTGACGCTGTACACCCTGGCTGCCACATGATGCACCAGGTTGGCACCACCCCACACCAACACCATAAAGCATCCCTACAATTCCCAAGCCATTCCTTTCACAGTCATCGCCATTGCGGGGGTACAGTTATGTCTCCCCATTCACTGCAACTCACTAAGCCATTTCCAAAGGTGCACACAAATCTGTCCAAGAATGCAAAGCGCTGAAAATAAAGATTTCAATGTTTGACAGCACATTAACAGAAACTTCACATGAACATTGGCTAAAACACCCAAGTGCCTACCCTTGTGTGTTGTTACTTGGTATGATTGGACTAGGATACGGGTGAGTGTGAGGGGTGGCTAGTGAGCAGGGGAAGTGATAATGTAGATAGAGAGGGATGGGTGGGGGTGCAAGGTAAGTTGGTGTGAGGAAGGATGTGCAGGAGTAGGGTAGGGAAGGCAGAGTGATGGGGATGTGATGAGTGGCAAAGCAGGATGAGGTTGAATGTGGTTTTGCAGTAACGTTTCGTGATCTATTGAGATCATTGAAAGATTTGCGCTATTGCAGCCTGGTCCTCCTAACGAGATCCCTGCTTGTGTCCTTCTGTGCATTCTGCAGCCAGGCTGCGTTGATCTCCTGGGGAGGTATCTTCCACCCATGGGAAGGGAAGAGGACCTTCCTGTGTGCTGTGACTCCCTCCATAAACATATGAAGGGAGTCATGGGAGAGCCTGGGCGCAGGCATGCACCTCTGTGCAGTGTTTGCAGCACCTCAATGCTGTAGAACACTGACAGCAGAACTGTCAAAATCAATGTGCGCATGGTCCCTTTAAGGAAACTGACTGATGACGCGTCATCAAGTGATGTCATCAGACCCGCTTCCTTCAATTGGCCGGCAAACGCGCTGGGTGGGCTTCCGAAGCCCAATCAGCGTAAAATTCATTACACAGAGTGGGCTGGAGCCAGCAGCGGGGTCATACTCCGCTACCGGCCCCAGACCCAACCTCGGTAGGCGAAATCGCGGCCATGGTCTTTAAGGTGAATTGTACATGGTCAGGTTTGAGAGGTGTACAGCAAACAGAGAGTAGTGGTGAACTGGAGGAAGGTGTACAGTGGTGTTCCCCAGGGGTCGGTACTAGGACCACAGCGTTCCTTGATATATATTAATGACTTGGACATGGGTGTACAGGGCACAACTTCAAAATTTGCAGATGACACAAAACTTGGAAGTATAGTGAACAGTGAGGAGGATAGTGATAGACTTGAAGACATAGACAGGCTGGTGAAATGGATGGACATGTGGCAGATGAATTTGAACTCAGAAATGTGTGAGGTGATACATTTTGGTAGGAAGAATGAGGAGAAACAATATAAACCAAAGGGTAGAATCCTAAAGGGAGTGCCTGAACAGAGAGACCTGGGGGTATAAGTGCACAAATCGTTGAAGGTGGCAGGGCAGGTTGAGAAAGCAGTTAAAAAAGGCATACGGGATCCTGGGCTTCATAAATAGAGGCATAGAGTACAAAAGCAAGGAAGTTATGATGAACCTGTATAAAACACTGGTTCCGCCTCAACTGGAGTATTGTGTCCAATTCTGGGCATCACTCTTTAGGAAGGATGTGAAGGCCTTAGAGAGGGTGCAGGAAAGATTTATGAGAATGATTCCAGGGATGAGGGACTTCAGTTACATGGATAGAATAGAGAAGCTGGGATTGTTCTCCTTCGAGCAGAGAAGATTGAGAAGAGATTTGATAAAGGAGTTCAAAATCATGAGGGGTCTAGACAGAGCAGATAGAGAGAAATTGTTCCCATTGGCGGAAGGGTCAAGAACCAGAGGACACAGATTCAAGGTGATTGGCAAAAGAACCAAAGGCGACATGAGGAAAAACTTTTTTACGCAGCAAGTGGTTAGGATCTGGAATGCACTGCCTGAAAGGGTGATGGAGGAAGACTCAATCGTGGCTTTCAAAAGGGAATTGGATGAGTACCTGAAGGAAACAAATTTGCAGGGCTACGGGGAAAGGGCAGTGAAGTGGAACCAGCTGAGATGCTCTTGCAGAGAGCCGGCATGGGCTCGATGGGCCGAATGGCCTCCTTCTGTGCTGTAACCATTCTATGATTCTATTGTATGATTCACTGATGGCTGGAACGGTCGGTCTCACCAGTCTCAATGTAAAGTTAATGAGGAGATATTCGAGGAGTCAGCTGAGTAAGAAACAGTAATATTGCTTTTGTGTATCTCAACAAGGTGCCAAGAAAAAAACGGTCAAAATTAATGAAATCCTAAGCAATCAAAAACTGCTGGAAGATAATGCTTATGTACAGGTGAGTCAATAAGATATAATAATGTAATGTAATTGCGTTCTTGTATGAAAATTATTGCATAACTATTTCAAATTCTCTCTGCCTTCCTCTCAGCAATGCATTGATTGGAACCGAGATACCCTGAAGAGGGAATTGGGATTGGATGAAGAAGATATAATTGATATTCCTGTGTTGTTTGAGTTGAACACGTCCTATCATGCAGCAGAAGCATTCTTTCCAGATATGGTAAGTGAAAACTGGTGAGGGTGGCTTGATCCCAGCATCTGCCTGCCGGTTGCTCAGATCTGCGCAGGAGCAGCCATTTGAACTTATCCCCACAGGGAGATGCCTGGTATCTGCTCATCAGCACGTCTGCAGGAATGGAGCCTTGTTTAGATAAATTACAAACATAACATGGGACCCATTTTGTGTGTCAACTATGAGAAATTAATTGTCAGAATGGGTATTTGTTTTATCTACCTTCTACTCCTCCTTCAGTTTTATTTTGTCCATTTTCCACTTGATCATTTATCCTTTTTCTTATCATCCATTGTCTTTCATTCATTTATCGCCACTCACTCTCTTTCTCCTCCTGATTACCTTTTGTGTCCCTCTTCTTTGCCTCATACTTCTTTCTATTATCATTCCGACTGTTTGAATGTGCTAATGAGTAAAAGGACCGTTTCTGTCTGTGCCCCTTTAGGTAAACATGATAGTCCTCGGCAAATACCTGGGTATTCCAAAGCCATTCGGACCTTTGATAAATGGAAAATGTTCACTGGAATCTGCGGTGTGCTCAGCGCTAGAACCACTCGGCCTGGATTGTAACTTCATCGACGACTTTGATGCCTATCACCTGTTGAGTGGTGAAGTTCACTGCGGTTCCAATGTTCGTCGCAAGTCATTTGCTTTGAAGTGGTGGAATATGGAGATGTAATTACCAGTTACAATTGCCATAAGTAACGAAACATTGCTTTAGTTTTAGTATGCTTTTGCACAGCCTTGATAATATGCAACCTGCTGACAAAAGACTAGCGCCTAACGATATGCGGACATTGGCATGCAACCTGTGCCATTCAAACACCTCCAGCCCTATAGTCTGATCTCAGGGTCTGTAGTTCACTCAGTTTCTCTTAGAATAAGTTGAATTTTTAAGCCAAATAAAGCCTGCTGCTGACATTCCTCTGAGTGTCAACTCAGATGTCGCTTTGCAAATGCGATCATTTTCATTTAAGCCAAGTAAACGACAGCAACGTGCATTTATATAACAACTTTTAATATAGGAAAACATCCCAAAATGCTTCAGAGGTGTAATAAAAAATCATAATGGCACAGGTTGCATGCCACTGCTGGTATTGCTAGTTCCTTTGTATTCAGTAGATACTGATGACCTAGCTTTCACCATCTTGTGAGGTGATGAACTATTGATTGAAAATTTTAACTGGAAATGTGTAATAATTTATTATATACCTTGACATCACAGCTGAGCCGGATATTGTCTTCACCTGACATTTCTTGCACACAATGTTCACCAGGAGTCACTGAATAGATGATTTGCGGTCCAGCAACGCCTCGATTTAAAATTTCTCATCCTTGTAGTCAAATCCTGCCATGGCCTCGCCTCTCCTTATCGATGTAACATCCTCCAACCCTACAATCCTCCAAAACCTCAGCACTCCTTCAATTCTGGTCTCTTGCGCATCCCCGATTTAATCACTCCACCATTGGTGGCTGTGTCTTCAGCTGCCGAGCCTCTAGAATTCCCTCCCTAAACTTCTTTGTCTCTCTCTCTCCTGCTTTAAGATGCTTTTTAAAACCTACCTCTTTGACCAAGCGTTTGATCACCTGTCCTAATATCTCCTTAGGTGGTTTGGTGTCAAATGTTCTATGATAACACTCCTGTGAAGCACCATGGGACGTTTTACTTTGTTAAAGGTGCTCTATAAATGCAAGTTGTTGTTGTAACCCAGGGACACTGATACCAATCATAGTGCTTTACTGCTGCCTTAGCTAAGATCAGCTAATTCAACACAAACCAGCGATTGAATTAGGAATCTTGTTGGTTTGTGTGCCATAGTTCATTAATTGGATAAATGTATTTTGCCTTCAGAGGATCGTGTATAATTCTAATAGGTCAGGTAATCCAGTGGGTTGATAACAAAATACACAATGGCATGGCATGACTTGCGTTTAAACTTAGTTCTCCATGACAAGTTTCTAATGTTGTTGAAGGGAGTTCCAGGTACAGGATGCTTCCGAGAATGAGCTCAGTCCTGTGCTGGAACTCTTTATCTTCTAATGAAATTCTAATTCCAGGCCAGACTTTGAGGCCCATACACTGGCTTTTATTTCCAGCTGAGACTCTATAGCTCCAGTTTAATCCTTACAAATGAGAGGTCTAGGAAATCTCTCCTTCCTCATTAATGTAAAATGGAGCATTTTCATTTCAAGGTAACCCAGATTGTAAACAATGGCACAAAATGCCTTGGGCACTATCCAAGAAACATTTCCACCAGATAGACCTTTGTTCTTAATCTGTAGTGGGTCTCTGCAGTGAAACTGCTCTCCAGTGATGCTATAGTAGGTTTGTCCATTGAGAAAAATGATTCTGTTTGATTGTTATATTTTTGCTGCACCACAGCATGGATATACACAAAACTGCACAAGAAGGTAGCTGCAAAAAGCGTGCCAAAGCCTTGCCAAGCTTACTATACCTCGGTGTTTAGTAGATTAAAATAATTCATTTGGTGTAAATGTACTACTGCAGCCTTTAAAGGGTTAATGTCTATTGCAAGCAATAAAGATTTGCTGAAAATGTTTACTACCTCCTACTTACTTTACTACTCACAACAAAATATTTCTGTTTGGTCAATATAAACTGCAGCAACATATCTGTCCAAGTATATTTATTTGTTGCAGTAAGATCTGAATACCAGGGCACAGAAAATGTTTCCACTTTTACTGCATGTTTGGGAGCACTGGTTTGATGCAACCCAGTGCTTTCTGCCCTAGAGGGAAGAGTGAAGGGGTGAGCTGAGTGCATAATGATAGCTTCATGCACTAGTTCCGAGGTGTGGAGTGTGATGTCATGTAGGAAAATCTAAAGGATGAAAAATACACATTTTATATATTAATTAAATAAGTGAGGAATAGGAAATAACTGTGCAAAAAAAACTGTTAAGTTTCTAATGTTTATTTTCCTGTTCCCCATTCTCATTTCCCTTTTAATGAGGCAACATCGTGATTGTGTGCTTTAGAGTATTTCACAATGCAATGTTTGTTCTCCAAGATGAAGTTTACAGAGTTCTTGTGGTTTAAAATAAAAGGACAGCTTTCGTCACCTGATTCAAATATAACCATAAATGTTATCTTTTATAAATGTTATCAATTTTCTCCTCTCCTCTCCCGAAAGCACCAAATTATGCTGGGGCTACGGTTCCACAGACACCAGCGGCCCTTTGGTATCTCGGTGAAGTGGCCATTCTTCATGCTCAAGTTTAGTGAGCGTTGTCTGGCTATTGGAATGTAGAAGGCATTATAGTCTTCACCTTATGTCCACACATGGAGCTGCAGCAACGTCACTGGATAATGATCAGGATTGGAAACCCTAATCTTTTTCCTCTGCAAGAGCACTGTGGGCAATTGTAGCCCCCTTACCACTGCCCCAGTTGGGATCAGCTAATTCCGCACAGACTGGGCGCAGAACCCGGGACTTTTCCGCATTGTATGGCTCACCTATTCAACAGGCATGCTTACTTTTTAAAGAGAACTCTGCTCCCATCCCTTCCTTTCCACAAGAGTAGTACTAAGTTCTCAGAATTAATTATGTTATAGTGGGAGTCTTTCTGAGTGCATAATGATAGCTTCCATGGTGGAGACAAGACACAGGACTTAACCAACTCCAACAAGAAGTTATGATCTGGAATGCACTGCCAGAAAGGGTGGTGGAAGCAGATTCAATAGTAACATTCAAAAGAGAATTGGATAAATACTCGAAGGGAAAACAGTTGCAGGGCTATAGGAAAAGAGCAGGAGTGGGATCAATTGGATAGCTCTACCAAAGAGCCAGCACAGTCACGATGGGCCGAATGGCCTCCTTCTGTGCTGTATCATTCTATGATTCTAAGAAGAGGTGCCCGATAGTTGTCATGGCCAATTCAATACACTCGGTCCCACTCTCTCCCACTAGCATTAGCATCTTCCCGCACAACCTCAGCAAATTTCATGACATTCAGTAATCCACATGTCAGGACTTCCTTATCAACACCAAGAATGGATTCAAAACTCAATTCAGCTGGCAATCACAACACAGAACTCGTGCGTTGAAGAGGTTCTCTGCTTCAGAGTAAGCCATTGGTGGGATCCTCAGCTGTGTCAGATGCCACTGCTTCCTCTGCTGGTGGAATTAATGTACAGTGCCAAAAGTAGCTGGCAATGGATCCTGCTTTCAGTTCCCCAGTCGTGCTTCGGGATTTCAATTTGTCCTAAAGGGGATTTTCGGTTTAAGTTAGAATGGGATGAAAATCAGTGGATTCTACAATAGGTGTGCAGTCTGCCCCCAGGCAGTGAAGGTGAAAATCAACCCTAATATGTTTTTGATATAAAGTCAGATTCATGATTCTAAGGATTAAATCTCAAAGGTCCAACACTTTTATTTTCCTCTTGATGGAAAATGGCTGGAGCCACTGGGACAAAAGGGGTTTAGGTATGTCAATAAGTTCTTCCAAAATGAGAGATTGTACCAGCCATTGAAACTGCAATCCATATCAGTTTGGGAGAACAGGGAGAGGTAAGGGATGTCCACAGTGGTGCGAACCTGGGCAAGAATGAGTTAAAGTAGGAGGCTGTATAATGCGTCAAGATTTTAACAGTGAGATTGCAGGGAGCAGGAACAGAAGACAGGATGGTACATTTGGAGCTTAGGAGGAACAAGAGAGTAAAGTTCAAAGGAATAGTGGCCATAGCAGTATCAATGAAATGGAGAATGACAGGAGAGGTCATGATACAGGACAACTTTCTGGAAGCAAGGTGCTTCTCCGCCATTTCACCATCCAATTATTTCTTAAAAGATTCCTGGGTTTCCGTCTCAGTTACTCATTCTGGAAGCCTATTCCATATGTGTTCACTCTTTGTCAAACAATTTCCTGATTTTAGATCTAAATTTACCTTTTACTAGTTTGATCCTATGTCCCCTTGTCCTACTCTCGTCGTTTAATTGAAAGTAATATTCTGGATTTATCTTTTCCATTCCATTCACATGCGTGCCATCTACAAGGCTCAGCATTCCGGGAATATTGTCACCCAGGAAAAGTTCAGTGCTTTGTTGAGCTGATTCTTCCTTTCCACAGGGAAAATGATTAACGTGTTGCCCTCTTGCAAACAAGCTCTTGTCACTTAACTTGCTACATTTCAATAGCCGACTAACTGATCTAGTACAGGCCACTGGTAGTGGCTTCAAAGGATCCAATGGCGTAAACGTTTAATACACCCATGAGAAGAGCCGGTGGTGCAAGGTGTTTGCAGGTTTGTTGCCAAGAAATGGCATATACATCTTTCCATTTTTCACCTTTGCTGTCCTGTAGGAGTAGCTTGCCATGAACCAATTCCTCACAAAAGTACCAATTTTAATTTGAGAATCCAGATGAGTGTCGTTGAGTTATTCAGCTATAGACTGCATCAAGGCTGAGCCAATACCTTTCTCACTTGATGTTCACAGAAGTAGTTTCCAGCATCATCATTGGATAGCAATCAGGATTGCTTTGTCTAGTTGCTGGTGTCAGATTTTGGCCACTCCGGCTAATATTAATTAATAGGCCCGAGAGTCTAGTGTCAGCAACTTACGTAGGTTATACAGAATGTACAGCACACAAACAGGCCATTTGGCCCAACTGGTCCATGCCGGTATTTATGCTCCACACAAGCCTCCTCCCACCTCTCTTCATCTAACCCTAATCAGCAAACCCTTCTATTCCTTGCTCCATCTGTTTATCTAGTTTCCCTTTAAATGTATCTATTCTATTCACCTCAACTACTCCATGTGGTAGTGAATTCCACATTCTAACCACTCTCTGGATAAAGAAGTTTCTCCTGAATTCCCTATTGGATTTATTAGTCTTAATACTTTATTAAGAAATATAAGATTAGCAGATTTTCTGTCCTCTGCCTTATCTTATATTGATACATCATTCATAGTTAACACACAAGTGATCTGCCTCCGCACTACTTACCTGTAGACAGCCCGCCGGATGGAACCTTGAGCTTGAACTCTTCAGTTCCAGCTGCCCACCTTACACCAGTATACTCTCACTTTTAGATTCTAGCAGGAGTGGGCAATTATTTGGGCTGGAGGGCCATTTAAGTTTTGGTGAGCTGTTGAGGGCTGCACACCAATGTTCCCCTAAGGTGCACGGCCGCTGGAAGAGATTTCTGCTTTCCCAAATTATTTGCAGAGACCCCTCGACTTCTATTTTGAAGTCCAGCAGCAATACCAACCAGTTACCGAATGGAGTACATGGTCCCATTTAAAACTTTACTGTTCACTTTTTCTTTAAGTTTCTGTTATCATTGCAAAATATTTAACAGTTTGGTGTAAGTTTTCTCAGAGCATGTAGTTTAAAAAAAAATTCTTTCCTTTTTGCAATTTTTCTCCGTGTTTGTATGAACTAACTTTATCAAGGGCTCCTCACTGCTATAAAAAAAAATCAGAAACCTAAGCATGAAGAAGTTGGGCTTCTCCTTGTGTGCTAGAGTGAAAGTGAAAAAGAGATAAAATGAGTGTGCATATTGTTTTTTGGGAAGGAGGGTATATAAATGGTTTAAACTGGGACAGGTTTAACTGTGGAGCAGTGTCTGCTTAAGGGGATGGGTTTATTTAACGTATAAACAGGTTGTTAATTTGGCCTCATTAAATGTCAGTCTGCGCTCTTTTTGACCAAGTCACCATATCAGCAAAGTTTGATGAGGAATTATTGCTCTTTCTGATGCTTGGGTGGATTATTTGCGAATACTTTGCTTTATAACTTGAACAACTAGTATAGACCACAAAGACCAAAGGTGGAAGGGGAGCAAATACCTTTTCATTTAAAACAAGGAAAAAAATAGAGGGGATGGGTCTCACCTTCAGATATCTTTAATACACGTCAAATAAATTTCAACCACAACTGACAAGAAAAATCGTTCTTTTTCTGCTTGTGAGCTGATGCCTGAGCTCTTGCTCGGCCTGGCAATGCACTCGATTTGTTAGGAGCGTCGTCTTGTTGCTTTTGGGCATGAAACTAGCAACTGCAGCTGGGACTTCTTTTATCTACGATTTACATGGACACATTTCTTGCTACCTAGCAGCATTCAGTTACTTTTCTTCAGTAATTCTATTATCACTAAACTGCTTGCCTGCTGTTAATTATGTCGACTCCTAATGCTTTCTGCTCATATCAAGTTATCCTAAATTATTCATTTTCTACTATTATCTTTAACTCTGTAACTTCCGACAGCCCTCCAAGAACTCTGCGTTCCACCAACTGTGGCCTCTTATGCATCCCCTACTCCCATCTCCCCGCCACTGCCTTCAGCCGTCTTCACCCAAAGCTCTGGAATTCCTTCCCTGAACCTCCACATCACCACCTCTCTCTCCTCCTGACAGACTCTCCTTAAAACCTACCTCTTTGACCAAGTTTTTAGTCACTTGTCCTCGGTGTTAATTTTTGTCTGATTGCGTTCCTGTGAAGCATGTTGGGACATTTTCCTCCTTTAAATGCGCTACATAAATGCAAGTTGTTGTTGTTTCTACAGGGGAAACAGGAGGACCATTTTCACCCTTGTGTCGATTGTTGAGGGGTTCAGCTCCTGTCCAAGTGTCTGTAGCCACACGCAGGTTAATCTCAAGCGCAGGACTCGACTTTCTTCCATTTGATATACCCAAGGCTGTCAACATTCTGAAATTAAGAAATAATTCAATTCAATTAGAAACAAATTCCTTTAGGAATACATCTGATCTTAAAAGTGCTTCATCTTCAGATGAACAACCTCATCTTGCTCCCAAATGACTTATTTGCTTGGGTCCTCAGCTTAGAGGGCTTTCAACCAGTTGTCCCACTTACCAGATAATATCTTCAACAATGTTCCCAATCTAGAATACCTCCTTCTCAGTGCAAACCAGTTAGTCAATGTCTCTAATCAACTTTTCCTCCCCCTGAAGAAACTCAAGACACTAGTTTTGTCCAACAATCATCTGCAAGTGATTTCCCCAAATACTTTCCTGGGGTTGGAAGCATTGAAAATATTGTCTCTGGCATACAATCATCTCTCTGTTCTTCAGAGTCACTTTTTGAACCATTGCATAATCTCAGATTATGTGCGCTCAACATCAATAGACTGGAGTCCCTCCCTGAGAAGGTCTTCGAAGGTTTGCGAAACCTGACCTGAGTAACACGAGCAAATAACAGCCTCCGAGAGTTACCCCCTAAGCTTTTCAGTCACACACCGCTCCGAATAGACAGGAGTTTCTGTGGCCGCAACCGAGATTCCAGGATGGTATGTTGCCTCCCTGGTGCAAGGGTCAAGGATGTCTCGGAGCGGCTGCAGAACATTCTGAAGAGGGAGGGTGAACAGCCAGCTGTCGTGGTGCATGTAGGTACCAACGATATAGGTAAAAAGCGGGAAGAGGTCCTACAAGCAGAATTTAGGGAGCTAGGAGCTAAATTAAAAAGTAGGACCTCTAAGGTAGTAATCTCTGGATTGCTACCAGGGCCACGAGCTAATCAGAATAGAGAGAACAGGATAGTGAGATTGAATACGTGGCTTGAGCAGTGGTGCAGGAGGGAGGGATTCAAATTCCTGAGGCATTGGAACCAGTTCTGGGGGAAGTGGGACCTGTACAAAAGGGACGGTCTGCACTTGGGCAGGACTGGAACCGATGTCGTCGGGGTAATATTTGCTAAAGCAGTTCGGGAGGATTTAAACTAATATGGCAGGGGAATGGGAACCTATGTAGCGAAACAGGGGGAAGTAATATGCAGTCAGAAACAAATGTTAGAAGGGTGAGAAACAATAGGGGAAGGCCGAGTAAACAAAGGCAAGAAACACAAAGGGCCATACTAAATCATAAGTCTAAAAGGACAAAGGATGTTAATAAAATAAGCCTAAAGGCTCTGTGTCTTAATGCAAGGAGTATCCGTAATAAGGTGGATGAATTGACTGTGCAAATAGATGTTAACGGATACGATGTGATTGGGATTACAGAGACGTGGCTCCAGAACAATCAAGGCTGGGAACTGAACATCCAGGGGTATTCAACATTCAGAAAGGATAGAATAAAAGGAAAAGGGGGTGGGGTAGCATTGCTGGTTAAAGAGAAGATTAATGCAATAGCTAGGAAGGACATCAGCTTGGAGGATGTGGAATCAATATGGGTTGAGCTGCAGAACACCAAAGGGCAGAAAACGTTAGTGGGAGTTGTGTACAGACCTCCAAACAGCAGTAGTGAGGTGGGGGAGGGTATGAAACAGGAAATCAGAGGTGCGTGCAAAAAAGGCATGGCAGTTATCATGGGTGACTTTAATATGCATATAGATTGGGCTACTCAAACTGGAAGCAATACGGTGGAGGAGGATTTCCTGGAGTGTTTAAGGGATGGTTTCCTAAACCAATATGTTGAGGAACCAACTCGAGGGGAGGCCATCCTGGACTGGGTGTTGTGTAATGAGGAAGGACTAATCAGCAATCTTGTGGTACGAGGCCCCCTGGGGAAGAGTGACCATAGTATGGTGGAGTTCTACATTAGGATGGAGAAGGAAACAGTTAAGTCAGAGACCATGGTCCAGAACTTAAATAAGGGCAACTTTGATGGTATGAGGCGTGAATTGGCGAGGTTAAATTGGCAAGCGATATTTAAGGGGCTATCAGTGGAAGGGCAATGGCAGACATTTAGAGATCGCATGGATGAACTGCAACAATTGTACATCCCGGTCTGGTGTAAAAATAAAAAAGGGAAGGTGGCTCAACCATGGCTAACAAGGGAAATCAGGGATAGTATTAAAACCAAGGAAGTTGCATACAAATTGGCCAGAAGTAGCAGCAAACCCGGGGACTGGGAGAACTTCAAAACTCAGCAAAGGAGGACGAAGGGTTTGATTAGGGCAGGGAAAATAAAATATGAAAGGAAGCTTGCAGAGAACATTAAAATGGACTGCAAAAGCTTCTATAAATATGTAAAAAGAAAGAGGTTAGTAAAAACAAACGTAGGTCCCCTGCAGTCGGAAACAGGGCAAGTCGTAATGGGGAACAAGGAAATGGCAGATCAATTGAACAAGTACTTTGGTTCGGTGTTTACTGTGGAGGACACACACAACCTGCCGGAAATAAAAGGGGTCAGAGGATCTGGTAAGAGGGAGGAGCTGAGGGAAATCCTTATTAGTCGGGAAAAGGTATTGGGGAAATTGATGGGACTGAAGGCTGAAAAATCCCCGGGGCCTGATGGTCTGCATCCCAGAGTACTTAAGGAGGTGGCCTTGGAAATAGTGGATGCATTGACGATCATTTTCCAACATTCCTTAGACTCTGGATCAGTTCCGATGGAGTGGAGGGTGGCCAATGTAACCCCTCTTTTTAAAAAAGGAGGGAGGGAGAAAGCAGGGAATTATAGACCGGTCAGCCTGACATCGGTCGTGGGTAAAATGATGGAAGCAATTATTAAAGATGTCATAACAGACCATTTGGAAAGTGGCGACATGATAGGTCCAAGTCAGCATGGATTTGTGAAAGGGAAATCATGCTTGACAAATCTTCTGGAATTTTTTGAGGATGTTTCCAATAGGGTGGACAGGGGGGAACCAGTAGATGTGGTGTATTTGGACTTTCAGAAGGCCTTCGACAAGGTCCCACACAAGAGATTGGTGAGCAAAGTTAAAGCACATGGGATTGGGGGTAATGTGTTGACGTGGATTGAGAACTGGTTGGCACACAGGAAACAAAGAGTAGGAGTAAATGGGTACTTTTCAGAATGGCAGGCAGTGACCAGCGGGGTACCGCAGGGTTCGGTGCTGGGACCCCAGCTGTTTACATTATATATTAATGATTTGGACGAAGGGATTAAATGTAATATCTCCAAATTTGCAGATGACACTAAATTGGGAGGCAGTGTGAACAATGAGGAGGATGCTAGGAGGCTACAGAGTGACTTGGACAGATTGGGTGAATGGGCAAATGTATGGCAGATGAAGTACAATGTGGATAAATGTGAGGTTATCCACTTTGGTGGTAAAAATAGAGAGGCGGACTATTACCTGAATGGTGGCAGATTAGGGAAAGGGGAGGTGCAACGAGACCTGGGCGTCATGGTACATCAGTCACTGAAGGTGGGAATGCAAGTGCAGCAGGCAGTCAAGAAAGCAAACGGAATGATGGCCTTCATAGTAAGGGGATTTGAGTACAGGAGTAGGGAGGTGATGCTGCAGTTGTACAGGGCCTTGGTGAGGCCACACCTGGAGTATTGTGCGCAGTTTTGGTCTCCTAACTTAAGGAAGGACATTCTTGCTATTGAGGGAGTGCAGCGAAGGTTCACTAGATTGATTCCTGGGATGGCCGGACTGACATATCAAGAAAGATTGGGTCAACTGAACTTGTATCCTCTGGAGTTCAGAAGAATGAGGGGGGATCTTATAGAGACATTTAAAATCCTGACTGGTTTAGACAAATTAGATGCGGGCAGAATGTTCCCAATGTTAGGGAAAACTAGAACCAGGGGTCACAGTCTAAGGATTAAGGGGAAGCCATTTAAGACTGAGCTGAGGAGGAACTTCTTCACCCAGAGAGTGGTGAATCTATGGAATTCTCTTCCACAGAAGGTTGTTGAGGCCAGCTCGCTAAATATATTCAAAAGGGAGTTAGATATAACACTCAAAACTAGGGGGATCAAGGGGTATGGCGAGAAAGCAGGAATGGGGTACTGAGGTAGCATGTTCAGCCATGAACGCATTGAATGGCGGTGCAGGCTCGAAGGACCGAATGGTCTACTCCTGTACCTATTTTCTATGTTTCTATGAATGCTCTTTCTCTACAGCAACCAACTGGAGAGGCTACCTACAAGATTTTTGCATTCATTAAAGATGAGACAAAATGATTTAACATTATTAGCTTTCGCTGAAATATTCAAATAATGTGGACAATGGTGGTGGTGGTTGGGGGGGCGGGGGGGGATTTTAACTCCCCACATCTGTCCAGAGGAAACCGGGCATGGCGGGAGGCAGTTGAAAAGGAGCTCTGTTCCCGTTCCGTGGGGATTTTAATGCTGCTGTTTTTGGCGGTGGCTGAAGCACCCACCTAGATCAGGTGAGAACTCCATACATGTATACAAATCAGGGTCCTGTTATGTCAATAGGACCCCAGTGGCCTTTAAACCATGATCTGAGCAGGGTGCCCTCTGCGGCTGCCCCACTCAGTGAAATCTTCTCTGAAGACTGAAGCTGACACAAGAGGCAAGTATTAAACTTTCCTTTGTGTGGCCAGGAGTAGAAACATAGAAACATAGAAGATAGGAGCAGGAGTAGGCCATTCCGCCCCTCGAGCCTGCTCCGCCATTCAATGAGATCATGGCTGATCATCCAAACTCTGTACCCTGTACCTGCCTTCTCCCCATATCCCTTGATACCTTTAGCTTTAAGAAATATATCTAACTCATTCTTGAATATATTTAATGACTTGGCCTCAACTACCTTCTGTGGTAGAGAATTCCACAGGTTCACCACTCTCTGGGTGAAGAAATTCTTCCTCATTTCTGTCCTAAATGGCTTACCCCTTATCCTTAGATTATGACCCCTGGTTCTGGACTCTCCGACCATCGGGAACATTCTTCCTGCATCTAGTTTGTCCAGACCTGTCAGAATTTTATATGTTTCAATGAGATCCCCTTTCATTCTTCTATACTCCAGCGAGTATAAGCCCAATCGAACCAATCTCTCCTCATATGTCATTCCTGCCATCCCAGGTATCAGCCTTGTGAATCTTCGCTGAACTCCTTCCATGGCAAGAACATCCTTCCTCAGATAAGGCGACCAAAACTGCACACAGTACTCAAGGTGTGGTCTCACCAAGGCCCTGTACAACTGCAGCAGGACATCCCTGTTCCTATACTCAAACCCTTTCGCTATGAAGGCCAACATACCATTTGCCTTCTTCACCGCCTGCTGCACCTGCATGCTTACCTTCAGCGACTGGTGCACAAGGACACCCAGGTCTCGTTGCACTTCCCCTTCTCCCAATCTATTGCCATTCAGATAATAGTCTGCCTTTCTGTTTTTGACACCAAAGTGGATAACCTCGCATTTATCCACTTTATATTGCATCTGCCACGCTTCTGCTCACTCACCCAACATGTCCAAATCATCCTGGAGTTTCTCGGTATCCTCCTCGCAGCACACACTCCCACCCAGCTTTGTGTCATCTGCAAACTTGGAGATATTACATTTAGTTCCCTTACCTAGATCATTAATGTATATTGTGAATAGCTGGGGTCCAAGGACCGATCCCTGCGGTACCCCACTAGTCACTGCTTGCCACTCGGAAAAAGACCCATTAATTCCTACTCTCTGCTTTCTGTTCGCCAACCAGTTCTCTATCCAAGTCAATACCTTGCCCCCAATCCCATGTGCCTTAACTTTACACGCTAATCTCTTATGCGGGACCTTATCGAAAGCCTTCTGAAAGTCCAAATACACCACATCTACTGGTTCTCCCTTATCTATTTTCCCAGTTACATCCTCAAAAAATTCCAGTAGATTAGTCAAGCACGATTTACCTTTTGTAAATCCATGTTGACTTTGTCCGATCCTGTCACTGTTTTTCAAGTGCTCAGCTATTACATCCTTTATAATGGACTCTAGCATTTTCCCCACTACCGATGTCAGTCTGTAATTCCCTGCTTTCTCTCTACCACCCTTTTTGAATAGTGGGGTAACATTAGCTACCCTCCAATCCATGCGTACAGTTCCAGATTCTATCGAATGTTGGAAGATGATCAGCAATGCATCTACTATTTCTAGGGCCACTTCCTTAAGGACCCTAGGATGTAGATTATCAGGCCCTGGGGATTTATCGGCCTTCAATCCCGTCAATTTCCCTAACAGCATTTCCCTGCAAATACTGATTTCTTTCAGTTCCTCCCTTTCATCAGACCGTATGTTCTCCAACATCTCTGGTAGGTTATTTGTGTCTTCCTTTGTGAAGACAGAACCAAAATATGCATTTAATTGGTCTGCCATTTCTTTGTTCCCCATTATAACTTCCCCTGCTTCTGACTGCAAGGGACCTACACTTGATTTCACTAATCTTTTTCTCTTCACATATCTATAAAAGCTCTTACAGTCAGTTTTTATGTTCCCAGCAAGCTTACTTTCATATTCTATTTTCCCCTTCTTAATTAATTCCTTTGTCCTCCTTTGTTGAATCCTAAACTGCTCCCAATCCTCAGGGTTACCGCTTTTTCTGGCCAATTTATATGCCCTCGTAGTAGGAGTGCTCCTGTGAGCGCCACAAGGAAAGTCTCAGGCCAGAATTTTCATGGGGGGTCAGGGGGCGGGATCAGTGGCAGGTCGGGTGGGAAATTTGATTTTTCTGACAGCGGGTCGGGAACCCACTGTCATCCCGACGCAACGCGCCTTTCCCAATGGCGTGTCTGTGATCTCGGATCGGACCCGACCCACAGAGGCGGGCGACCCAATGAAAACAATTATTGGCTTGTTGACAGACCCTTAATAATGGTTTCAACCTTACCTTTTAACTTTAACTGCTCGCAGTCATGGGAGAACCTGGGTGCAGTCCTGCATCTCTGTGCAGTGATTGTCAGGGTTGACAGCACTTCAATGCTGTAGAATACTGACAGCACAAACGTCAAAAGTAAGGTGGCATAGGCCCTTTAAGGAAACCGGCTTAAAACGTGTCATGAATGACGTCACTAGACCTGCTCCATCTAATTGGGCGGGGAAACGCACTGGGTGGGCTTAACAAGCCCCATTGAGGTACGTTCATTTTAGGCAGCGGGATGGAGTCAGCAGCGGGGCTGCGACCCACCACTCACACCGACCGCACCGGACCCACCGAGGTGAGCAAAATCTTGGCCTCAGTCTCTGCTGCCCCGGGCTCCACCCCACACCCCGCAACCTTCCTACCCATGAGACCCTTCCTTCCAACTGGCGGGCGGCCTCCAACCTGCGTGATTTTAACCAGAAGCCACCGGCCAGCTTCTGCTTTATTCCCATTTTGGGTGGGCAGCTGGCTGGCAGGATGTAAATGAGGACCGTGAGTAAAAAAGTCCAGGCCTCAAGCAGGATGGGTTGGATACTCGCCTGCCCGAAACCAGTTAAAATCCACCCCAATGACTATGTTGGCCAGTCATAGAATGGCACAGATTGCAGCTATAGAGAAAGTAAAGGTTCAAATCACTCCCCTGCCCAGGTACAGGAGCTAAAAGGAAAACAATCGATAGAATAATGACCAATGGCTAATGATGACAAGGTATCTAATCAATGGTTTATATTTAGAGCTGGCAGATCTGTTGGCATTGCTCAATTTGGATGATACTTTGATTTACAATGACAGGATTGTTATACTAGGCAATTGCATTGTCTAATCAATAGAATGAACATGGATGGATCCGAGTCTTTTCTCACTTATCTTTTAATTTTTCTGTCGTACTCACAACCTGGGAACACGGTTGACTGTATGGGACAGGCCAGCTGATCTTTTCCTGTCCAACATTGTTGTATGTAGTATACCATTTAATACTTTATATGCCTCCATAAAGGTCTCCTTTAGTCTGCACAGCGTGGTCTGCACAGAGTGATCTTAAACGGAGTGCTTCTAAACAGAGTGCTAAAGATGTGTATTTGGAGAAAGTGGGAATTCGGAGCAGAGGGGGAGGAGGAGAGAGCGAGAGGAGCGGCCGGAGATAAAGGTAGACTCGGAGGGAGCGTGAGCATCATGAAGCGAGGTAAAGAAAACCTATAGTGACATCAGCACAAGGGAAGGAGCTGATTGGTGAGTAGCTGGTGAGTAGCTGGTGATTGGTTTTTTTAAGTCATGAGTTTATTTCCGTTAAGTTAGTTAATAGTCTATTAAATAGAGGCATGGCAGGGCACCTCAGTCCCGTGGAATGCACATCTTGCACCATGTGGGAACTCCAGGATGCTTCCCTTTTCCTGGACAACCACATGTGCAGGAAGTGTAATCAGCTGGAGGAGCTCGAGCTCCGGGTTTCGGAGCTTGAGCAACAGCTGGCATCATTGCCGTGCATCTGTGAGGCTGAGAGCTTCTTGGATAGCACGTTTCAGGAGGAGGAATATTGGGAAAGCAATAGTGATAGGGGATTCAATAGTTAGGGGAACAGACAGACGTTTCTGCAGCCGCAGACATGATTCCAGGATGGTATGTTGCCTACCTGGTGCCAGGGTCAAAGATGTCATTGAGCGGCTGCAGAATATTCTGAAGAGGGAGGGTGAATAGCCAGAGGTCGTGGTCCATATCGGTATCAACGACATAGGTCGAAAGAGGGATGAGGTCCTGCAGGCAGATTTTAGGGAGATAGGAAAGAGATTAATAAGCAGGACTTCAAAGGTAGTAATCTCCGGATTGCTCCCAGTGCCATGAGCTAGTGAGTATAGAAATAGGAGGATAGAGCAGATGAATGCGTGGCTGGAGAGATAGTGCGGGTGGGAAGACTTTAGATTCCTGGGACATTGGGACCGGGGGGGGGGAGGGAAGGGGGTTTCTTGGGCTGTTGGGGAGGGTTTAAACTTATTTGGCAGGGGGAGGCACCAGGATGTAGCATTAGAAAGGAGAAACAAGGTGCACAAAGGATTGGGAGAGACAAATAGAACTAGAGTAAGAAATAGTCCGGTATTAGGTGGGGTCAGACTAAGAGAGAATTCAAGAAGGTCTAAGATAGGTTTACAGTGCATATGTGTAAATGTACAAAGCGTGGTAAATAAGTTTGGCGAGCTGCAGACGCAAATAGACACATGGGAATCTGATGTTGTGGCGATAACGGAGACCTGGCTCAAAAAAGGGCAGGATTGGGTACTAAATATTCCTGGATATAAGGTGTTCAGGAAAGAAAGGGAAGGAAAGAAAGGAGGTGGGGTGGCAGTATTGATTAAGGAGAGTATTACAGCGCTGGAGAGAGAGGATGTCCTGGAGGAGTCAAGGACAGAATCTATTTGGTTAGAGTTAAGAAACAATTAGCTGCCATTACACTACTAGGTGTATTCTATAGGCCACCAACTAATGAGAAGGATATAGAGGAGCAAATTTGCAGGGAAATTACAGAGAGCTGCAAGAACTATAGAGTAGTGATAATGGGAAACTTCAACTATCCTAAAATAGATTGGGATGGTATTAGTGTAAAGGGCAGAGAGGGGGAAGAATTTCTGACGTGTGTTCAGGAGAACTTTCTTGATCAGTACGTTTCTGGCCGAACGAGGAAAGAGGCATTGCTGGATCTGGTTCTGGGGAATGAGGTGGGTCAAGTGGAGCAAGTGTCAGTAGGGGAACATTTAGGGAACAGTGATCATAGTACCATAAGGTTTAGATTAGCTATGGAAAAGTAAAGGAGCAATCTGGAGTAAAAATACTTAATTGGAGGAGGGCCAATTTCAGTGGGTTGAGAACAGATCTGGCCCGGGTAAATTGGAATAAAAGATTGGTAGGCAAAACTGTAACTGAACAATGGGCTGCCTTTAAAGAGGAGATGGTTCGGGTACAGTTGAGGTACATTCCCATGAGGGGGAAAGGTAGGGCAACCAAAGCCAGAGCTCCCTGGATGACAAAAGGTATAGAGAGTAAGGTGAAGCAGAAAAAGGGTGTGTATGACAGATGTCAGGTTGAGAATATGATGCGGAGAGAATACAAAGTGAGAACCAGGCTGAATACAGAAAATTCAGAGGGGAAGTGAAAAAGGAAATAAGAGGGGCAAAGAGAGAATATGAGAATAGACTGGCAGCTAACATAAAAGAGAATGCAAAAGTCTTCTATAGGCATATGAATAGTAAACGGGTAGTAAGAGGAGGAGTGGGGCCGATTAGGGACCAAAAAGGTGACCTACGCATGGAGGCAGAGGGCATGGCTGAGGTACTAAATGAGTACTTTGCATCTGTCTTTGCCAAGGAAGAAAATGCTGCCAAAGTCATAGTGAAAGAGGATGGACTAAAAATTGATAAGAAGGAGGTACTAGAAAGGCTGGCTATACGTAAAGTAGATAAGCCGCTAGGACCGGATGGGCCATGAGGTTACAGATTGTGGTGGAATACAATTCTGCTGCTGCTGATGGCCCACAGTGCCTCATGGATGCCCAGTTTTGAGCTGCTAGATCTGTTCTGAATCTATCCCATTTAGCATGGTGGTAGTGCCGCACAACACGATGGTGTCCTCAGTGTGAAGACAGGACTTCATCTCCACAAGGATTATGCGGTGGTCACTCCTAACAATACTGTCATGGACAGATGCATCTGTGACAGGTAGATTGGTGAGGACGAGGCGAAGTAGGTTTTTCCCTCGTTTTGGTTCTCTCACCACCTGCCGCAGGCCCAGTCTGGCAGCTATGTCCTTCAGGACTTGGCCAGCTCGGTCAGTAGTGGTGCTACCGAGCCACTCTTGGTGATGGACATTGAAGTCTCCCACCCAGAGTACATTCGGTGCCCTTGCTACCCTCAGTGCTTCTTCCAAGTGGTGTTCAACATGGAGGAGTACTGATTCATCAGCTGAGGGAGGGCAGTAGGTGCTAATCAGCAGGTGGTTTCCTTTCCCATGTTTGACCTGATGCCACAAGACTTCATGGGGTCCGGAGTCAATGTTGAGAGCTCCCAGGGCCACCCCCTCCCGACCGCATACCACTACTATCTTACCCTTCACTTGCTGTCAGGTCAAGTCTCTGGAGTGGGACTTGAACTCACAACCTTTATGGCTCAGAGGTGAGAGAGCTACTGCTGAGCCAAGGCTGGCAGACAGAGTAGTCTTTAAACTTACGGGCTCCATGCCCTATCAGAGAAGGCACAGGCACGCTTTTCCTGCCCCCAGTTTGTGTTGTCATTGCTCTCAATTACAAAGTGGCTGCCAGTCCTATGCTGCAGCAGCACTGGAATTCTCTTGCCCTTCAGGGGGAAATAGGACGTAAATAGCATCGGGAACTTGTCTACAATGTTAAGATGAATTTGATAGAGGAGCAGAGGATGGGGTCACAGTGACCTTGCCATTGGGAAAAATCAAGCCTGATACTGTGTGTTTCTCAAGGTGTTAAAAAAAGCTAATAAAAAGCAAGCTAACCAGATATTTCTGACAACTTCCTGCCACAGAACCAAACCACTTCTTTTTCTCCTCTTTTATTGTAATTGCCATCCATTTTATGCCATTACAGTCCAATTGCTCAGTCAGACGGAGCTGGTTGTGAGCAGTCTGTCCGAGCTATTAAACTACAGTAAAAAGCAAAAAGCTGCAAATCTGAAACAAAATCATAAAATAACGAGTTCTGATGAAGGGTTGTGTACCTGAAATGTTCACCTGTTCTTTCCAGAGATGCTCACTGACCTGTGTGATTTCAACATTTTTGGAAAGAAGCCGTGGGTTGTTTCTGTGACACCTTTCTGCAATGTTTCGAAATATCTGGTCAGCAGATCGAGTTTTCTTATTTGCATTTGTGGGTGGGGTTTATGCATTCATAACAGTCCCTCCGAGACTCCAAACACCACTGAAGCCTTGAGCAGCTGCTGTTGAGTTACAGAGGTATTGTAAACGTGATTTGTAAGCGAGACTAGAAAAGAGAGAGAGAGATCAGGTCTCCAGATTAGTTGTAAGACCAATATACAGTACCTGGGACAGGTAAAAGACAGAGGAGCAGGAAAGTCAGGATTTTGCTGAAGGCTTATTATTTCCAAAGGACGCGAAGGATATAGAAAATGGCTCGCCCTTACCTGGAATACTTACAAGAGTTACAGTGTAAGCACAGACAGTAAAAGAGTCTCGGTTCAGGTGAATTAGGGCGGGACATTAACTCAATTGTTGCAGATGTGAGTTAAAACAAGTTCTGACGAAGGGTCATCGACCTGAAACGTTAACTCTATTTCTCTCACCACAATACTGCCTGACCTGCTGAGTGTTTCCAGCATTTTCTGCTGTTATTTGAGTTAAAAGAAGTTCAGACAGTTTGGTAAGATAATCATTCATTGTGAATATCAGGTATGAGAAAGAAAACGGAGACTTGTTTAAGTGTATGAGAGGAAATTGCACTAACTCCAGTGAGGACTTGTGCAATAAGGGACTCCGTTTATTGGGGATATTTTTCCTAAAACAGATTAATTGCGGATGGTTCAGGCAACTTGTTAAATGACAAACTCCTAAACTGTATTAATGTTGCAGATAAGTGTAAAAGCTGATTGAGAGATGAGGCGAGCTACCGATTATATTAAATTACAGATTTTTCTTACGCCAGAAGACAGGTAAAGAGAGAGACTGGCCCGAATTTTATTCTGGAGCCAGATTGGGAGCAGGGGGCGAGAAAGCAGTCGGGAAACTTGGGAGAACGGGTTTACCCGCAGGTTCTGCCAAATTTAAAGGCAGGGCCGGTTCAGTATTTGAAAGCTGTTTCCTGACTGGCTGCGGAGGGAATCGGGGCCGGAGGAGGATCGGGGGCGGGGGGAATCGGGGCCGGAGGAGGATCGGGGGCGGGGGGAATCGGGACCGGAGGAGGATCGGGGGCGGGGGGAATCGGGGCCGGAGGAGGATCGGGGGCGGGGGGAATCGGGGCCGGAGGAGGATCGGGGGCGGGGGGAATCGGGGCCGGAGGAGGATCGGGGGCGGGGGGAATCGGGGCCGGAGGAGGATCGGGGGCGGGGGGAATCGGGGCCGGAGGAGGATCGGGGGCGGGGGGAATCGGGGCCGGAGGAGGATCGGGGGCGGGGGGAATCGGGGCCGGAGGACGATCGGTGGGGTGGATTTGGGAACTGATGGAATAAGCTAGCTTGCCTGCTGGGCTGACTGAAGTGTTTATAGCTGTTTTTACAGATCTTGCAATCTCCAAGAATAATGTTGTATTAAGTGTGGTTGCACAAACTACGATGTGCACTACCAAACACGGAATATTTACCAACAGCTTTTACTTAGACGGCGGCCGGAGGAGCATCGGGGCCGGTGGGGGGAGGCTGGGAAGGCGATTGGGGGCCGAAGGCGGGAGGTGAGGACAGGGCGGGGGGAGGGGGGTGTATGGGTGAGGCAGGGACGCTGGATCCAGCAGGTAAGTGGAAAGGCACTTACCTCCTGGATCCAACAGTCCTCGCCTCCCTTTAGCTGGTGGGTTCCTAGAGGCCCAGGAAAATCAGCCAGCCAGAGTTAAATTTGTAATGGTGGGTCACCATGAGGCACACCAGCCTCATTCTGTTTAAATGGACGACCAACCTCCTGGGAGCGGTCTGGCTGCCCGTCCCCAGTCCCGCCTCCGTTAAATCGGAAGTCGGTGGGTTGGAGTCGGGATTCAGTTTTTTAACACTTTAACCTCCCACCTGACCCCAACCCACCCGTTTTTGGGGTTAAAATTCCCATTGGGTGACTCTGGGCTGTTATTGTGAGCAGGGAAGTGGGTGTCTATAAATAAGCTTCACCTGAGCTGAAACACTGACTCTTACTCTGCAGAGCACTGTAAACCTTCACTATGTCCAAGCAAAGGACCGTGCGCCTGGAGTGTGGGAAACCCACCAATGTTATTTATGTGCTGGGAACTGAACTCAACATCGACATTTACAAGTAAGTCAACAAACTGATTTGATTTTTTTTTTACTAGTTGATTCTTGTGCATATGCTTGATGCTCTTCAAACATCCTTCTTGCAAACGCTGGACCTCCTGAGATCTGAATCCCGAGGCTCCTCAGCGAGGGTAGCCATTTCACAACTGCCTCCTCATTTTCTATCCTCAGCTCATCCTGGCCACATGCTTTGTGTGTCACCATGTGAACTCCCCTGAGTCTCATGAACTAAGCCCCCTCCTTGAGTGGGTGTCTGTGGGCTGCTGCTTGCCATGACAGGATTGATGGAGGGGCTGAGAATTGCTGAAGCAGAGGAGCCAGGTTTCTCTCGTTAGTCTTGTACAAGTATAATATCAGTGCATCTGCTGCAGAAACCCTTATCCATGCCTTTGGCACCTCTAGATTTGACTATTCCAATGCTCTCCTGGCCTGCCTCCTGTCTTCCAGCCTAATAAAATTGAGCTCATCCAAAACTCTGCTACCCATATCCTAACTCACACCAAGTCCCATTCACCCATCACCCCTGTACTCGCTGACCAACATTGGCTCCCGGTCCGGCAACACCTAGATTTTTAAATTCTCATCCTTGTTTTCAAGTCCCTCCATGGCCACGTCTATCCTTATCTCTAATTTCGTCCAGCCCTACAACCCTCCGAGATCTTAGTGGTCCTCCAAATCTGGCCTCTTGCGCATCCCCTATTTTAATTGGCAGCCGTGGCTTCAGTTGCCTGGGCCCTAAGCTCTGGAATTCCCTCCCTAAACACCTCTCCTCCTTTAAGATGATCCTTAAAACCTACCGCTTTGACCAAGTTTTTGTTCATCTGTCCTAATCACTCATGTGGCTTGTGTCAAATTTTGTTTGACAATGCTCCTGTGAAGCACCTTGGGACATTTTACTACTTTAAAGGTGTTATATAAATGCAGGTTTTTATTGTGGTACATGAAAATGAGGACTGTAAGACTCTAAAATGGATTAGCCAACTAATTCAATAGTATAAGCATGTATCAGATTTCCTCAACTTGCCCTCCAGGTGCTGACCCTCATCTAGTACTTCCCTGAAAAGTCCATGAGACTTTTCACACATGATTTCTTTCCCCTGTAGGTATTCTTTTACTCAGCTTTTCATGAAGTATCATGAAGAACCCCAAACCTCACGGCCTTTACGTGGTGGAAGTCCTGTAATATACACATTGCACATGGAGAATCAAGACCAAGTGTACTCTTGGTCAAGACCAGGTGTAGGCCATCAGTAGCAGCAGAACTGTATACCACCACAATGCATAACCTCATGGCCTAGCATGTCCTCACTCCTTGATTAGCATCAAGCTGGGAGACGAATACTAGTTCAATGTGGAGTATAGAACGGTGCAGCACCCGGCCTACCTGAGAATGAGATACCAACCGAGCGAAGTGATTACACAGGCTTACTTGCACGCCAGACACTAAAAGCTGTAGTATATAGACTGAGCTAAGATGTCCCACAACCAGTGAACTAGAGCAAAGCATCCAGCCCAAGAAAAAGGAGATTCCATGAACAGTCTCATCCTCAACCTTGGTGGAGCCCAGCACGTGAGTGCAAGAGTCAAGACTGAAGCATTTCAAGCGTGTTTGTCGTGTGGACCTAATCCCAAGGAAAGGGAGGATAAATTATTTAATGTAAGGAAAAAGATTTTTGGGGAGCAAAGAGCAATGGATAAAGGAGGCAGGCAGAAGTTAAACTACAGAGGCCTGTGATGCTATGGTTCACTCTAGGCACAGTGTGGGTTAAAAAGCCAGTAGCAGAGTATGGAGATACCCGGTAGCCAGCGATGAAAGTCGGCAACAAACAGGGAGGCCTGGGAGCAGGTAAAGGAACAAGTCAGCGGGATAGAAGTATCAGTGCAGCAGATATCATGGGCCAAAACAGTGGGAGGGAAAACATTAACTTAAGTGTGGGGATCAACATCAATGGTTGGGCACAACCATCAGTGAGGCTCAATGGAGAACAGGGGGGGGGGAAATAAATTTTGTGCCATAATAGCATGAAAGAGAGAACTGGAGAAGAGATAACCAAGCTGGAGGGTACAGTTGAGTTTTAGAAAGTAAAAACTGCTCTGTAGTGACGCCTGGTGGCCAAAGCCTGCACCTGCATGCAGACTCCATGGGCTCGATTTTGCCAGGCCCGAGGAGGCGGGATTGGAGGCGTGTGAGTTGTTAATAGCCTCTATAATCCCATTTTGAGAGGCCTTTCTGATTTTGTCATTCCCCCCCCATCCCTCACGCCTCCTCTGGAACACGCCAGTGAATCCTGGCGGCATCACAAGTGGACTGCTTACTAACAGCTGCAGCTCCACCATTACAAAGGAGTTTTCACCAATGATCATTTGCAGGTGGCAGAACTTTGTTGTTTCAAGTCTGGGGGAACTTTTAGCAGGCATACTCAGTGTTGTGGAAGTTTGGAGCCTGACACCCATCTCCAGTGTGACCTCCTGGGAAACCCCTCTCCCCACCTTGACTAAGCGCTTCCTCAACTGAGGCATATACCAGAAGCATAGCGACCATTTAATTCCTTTCCTCCTGGACATCAGATTCGGATGAAGGCCAGCCGCGGCAGCAGCAGAACCATGAGCAACAGCAGGAGCATCAACAGGAGCGCCAAGCTGCTAGTCACCCACCTGAAGATGCACAGGCCAGAAGTCGCCAGAGCACGACCATATTGCTGCCCGGGATGCAAGGGACGCACTCATGTTGGTCACATTTGCTTCGCCTGTACAATCAAATACTTCTGCCTCGCACCTTCTTACCAGAGCATCGACAATGGACAGGAACCTGCAGATTCCTATCACTCTGACCACCATACTGACAATTGCAAGTCGCTCTAAGCCCTCAATGTGGAAGTCCCATTTGCAAAATGACACAGGCCACAACTTCAACAGTTTGCCATCAGAATTTTTTATCACAAGCAACTGGTAGCATTTCAAAAATAAACACAACATAACACCCAAGTGACTACCCTTGTGACTACTTGTGCATTATCTTCCTCTTATGCGTGCTTCTATGTGGTGCTTCCCCTGTGGCTTCAGCAGATGTGGAGGCCCCTTGCTCACTTTCTTGCTGCTCCTGTCTCGACACCTTTGGCAGCCGTCCTCTGGGGTTGCGAACCTGTGAGGGCTCGGCAACAGTCTGCTGCTCCTGCGGCTGTGCAGGGAATGAGACGCCCATCTCAGTTGGGTGAGGACTCTGGTGGGGTTCTGACCGAGGGCTTTGCAGAGGCATGGTCGTTTGAGCGCTTGGAGAGGAGCCCCCACTTCCTTGTTTCCCTGTTGTCTGCCACCAACATCCCTCTCCTCGGACAGCCCCACTTCAGAGCTAGCAAGTGGCTTGACAGCACCTTGCTGCACTTCAGGGGGGGCCATGAGGACCCGTTTCTGCACTGGAAGTCCTACTCCAGAGGACTTCCATGAAGGTCTGGTTTCTATGCTCAGTAGCTGACCATCGCTCCTCAAGAGATGCCAGTCTATTCTGAACAATGACCATGTTTTCTACACTCTGGCGACTTAGCTCCTCCATGGCAGTAGCCATCCTCTCCTCTACTGTAGCCATCCTTTCGACGGAGGTTGCCATCCTTTCCGTGGTGATGCGTTCATGCGCCAATGCCTCCACAAAGGCTCTGCTCATGTTCGTGATGGACTCCTCCATTCGCTCGACACTCGCAGCGACCCTGGAGACAAAACCTGCCAGAGACTCCTGCACCTGTTCCTGGAGTTCCAGCACCGCTGTCGTTCTGGATGGACCCGGAGGCACAGGGTCGACATGCAGCTGAGCCGAGCTGGCAGAGTCCTGCGCCCTCCGACGAGGACTCTCCACTGCTGTCCCTGTCTCCACCATCTGCTGATGCTCACTTGTGAGCTGTGATACACCAGGTGCCAACACTACTCTATCTCGCGAAGGTCCCACCGAGGTGTGAGTGTCTGCGTTGGTGCTGGGTGCACTGAATTCTGCTGAGGCTGCGCCCTCAGGAGGTTGCAGCTTCCTCTGAGGAGTCTGGAAGCTCAGGCTCTTCCTCCTGGACAGTGGGGACGGGGGCTTTCGATGGTCCTATGGGGAATTAAAGGAAAGAGTCAGAGATGTGAGGTCAAGGTTACATGAACATTGAATAGTGCAGATGATAAGTCAATCTGTTAGAACATCAGATTCATTATCAGTGACTCATGCAATGTCAATGAGAGAGATGCCAAACTATTCTGTCACCAGCTTGCTGCGATGTGACCATCTGTCTGTCCCCCACTTGAGAATCCTCCTCGATCCCGGCGATTTCCAGGGCCGCCTCCTCCCAGGCGGTGAGCTGGGCTACTGAGGGTGGCCCTCCTCCTGTCATGGCTCTTTCCCTCTTATTGTGGGCTCTCTTTTCCTGCAATAAGGGACACAAGTGGAGTTTAAGTGAGAATGAAGGAGTGAGTGTAGATAATCCATAGCATAGATGCTTAGAAGGATACAAAGGAGCCTCCCTGTGTGTTGAAAGTTGTTGTTGTCATGGCATCACAGTGATGGGGAGTGTGAGGGCTGCATGGTCAAATAGTTAAGTGAATGTGATCTTGGAGAGAGAGGGAATGGGTAAGTGTCAAGTGGTATGTGGAGGAAGAGGTTGGCAAAGCAGAGTGCTGGTGAGGAGAGGTGATGGGGATCAGATTGAGGGTGATGGGAAAGTCATACTCACTTTTCCTGTGCGGAGAAGATCATGAAACCTCTTCCTGCATTGCAGCCAGGTTCTGCGGCTCAGCGAAATGGAGTTGACTTCCTGGGCCACTTGCAGCCACACAGCTTTTGTCTGCTGGGGTGGCTTTTTTCTCCCTGAAGAAGGGAACAGCACCTCCTTATTATATCTGGCTCCCTCCATCAGAGCTTGGAGGGAGGGCTCATCAAACCGAGGTGCACACTTTTGCTTGATCGTGGACATTGTCGGGAAATCAACTCTTTCATACAATTTGCAGAGCCTTTGCAGTCTCCAGAGGAAGCAAGGCTGCTTGCAGGTCTTAAATCCAGCAGCATTGATGACGTAATCAGAGGCAACTTTCTGTATGAAAAGACTCAATGGGCCAGGTGTTCCCACACGCAGGAAATCAATTGCCCAATTAGGGGAAAATCCCACTCTTTAAGCACTTCACTTAGGAGTCGGGGTCCTGACACGATTTCCACCTGATACGTCCCAGCCCGCCCACACTGACAAAATCCAGCCCAAAGCAGTTCTGAAAAGTGTTTCAAGGGGCGCGATCTTGCCAGCACTGGGGAGGCGGGACTGCCGGGAAATTGGCAGAATTTGGGGGCAGGTGCCCATTCCGCCCCATGCCATCTTCCCAGGACGCGGGTAGCCGTCCCGCGCCGGATCCCGTCTCCTGGAGGCGGGAAGGGGATTACAGCCACTTAACTGCCTGTTAACAGGTAGTTAACAGGCAGATAAGAGGATTATCCCCATTTTACCCACAGGGTCACTGAAGGCTGCTCGCCGAGGTGAGCAGCGGGTCTGCGGGGTGCAAAAAGCGCGCTGTGAAGGTAAGTATGTGAGGTGAGTGGAAAGTGATGATAAATGTTTACTTACCTTTGTTTCTTCCTGCAGGCTTCAACAGTTGGGGATGCGGAGAGTCTCGCATCTCACCGGCAGAGATGACAGATGGCTGCTGTATTCTCCAATGCAACAACCATCTAATTTCTGCTAAAGAAAGAGGTTTGATGAGTCTTGAATACAAGGACTCATCAAACTGCATAGAATGTCAGTGTTTGACAGCTTCTCAGAGCTGTCAAACGATGACAATTCATCTGTCAAATTTTTGACTGAAACGTCATAGGCTGACGTTCTCTGTAACGAGCTTCCCCTTAATTGGCCTGCTAAGCCCGCTGGGCGGGCTTAACAAGGTCAGTCAAGGGAAAATAGCATGGGTTGGCCAGAAGTCGATGGAGGCGGGACTAAAACCCAATAAGTGGGAGTCCTGCCTCCAAAAGCTCCCCATTGGCAAAATCCAACCAAGGTCATAGATTGTGACAATGGGAAAATCCTATTAAAACCATTATCGGCATTACAAGAAAAGCTTAACAGGTGAGTATGGGCACGTTTAAAATGGGAAATTCCTTTGAGGTGTTTTCAATGTAAGACATGTCAGTACCGATTTTAATAATATCTATCTCCATTATATTTTTTTATTTATTCATTCACGAGTTGTGGGTGGCGCTGGCAAGGCCAGCTTTTATTACCCATCCCTAATTTCTCTTGAGAAGGTGGTGGTGAGCCGTCTTCTTGAACCGCTCCAGTCTGTGTGGTGAAGGTACTCCCACAGTGCTATTAAATAGGGAGTTCTAGGATTTTGACCCAGCGATGATGAATGAACGGCGATATATTTCCAAGTCATGATGGTGTGTGACTTCGAGAGGAACTTGGAAGTGGTGGTGTTCCCATGCGCCTGCTGACTTTGTCCTTCTAGGTGGTAGAGATCACGGGTTTGGGAGGTGTTGTCGAAGAAGCCTTGGCGAGTTGCTGCACTGCATCTTGTAGATGATACACACTGCAGTCACAGTGCGCCGGTGGTGGAGGGAATGAATGTTTAAGGTGGTGAATGGGGTGCCGATCAAGCGGGATGCTATGTCCTGGATGGTATCAAGCTTCTTCTGTGTTGTTGGAGCTGCACTCATCCAGGCAAGTGGAGAGTATTCCATCACACTCCTGACTTGTGCCTTGTAGGTGGTGGAAAGACTTTGGGGATTCAGGAGGTGAGTCACTCACTGCAGAATACTCAGCCTCTGACCTGTTCTTGTAGCCACAGTGTTTCTGTGGCTGGTCCAGTTAAGTTTATGGTCAATGGTGACCCTCAAGATGTTGATGGTGGGGGATTTGATAATGGTATTGCCATTGAATGTCATGGGGAGGTGGTTAGACTATCTCTTATTGGAGATGATCATTGCCTGGCACTTGTGTGGCACGAATGTTACTTGCCACTTATCAGCCCAAGCCTGGATGTTGTCCAGGTCTTGCTGCATGCGGGCACGGACTGCTTCATTTATGGAGGAATTGCAAATGGAAATGAACACTATGCAATCATCAGTGATTATCTCCACTTCTGACCTAATGATGCAGGTAAGGTCATTGATGAAGCAGCTGAAGACGGTTGGGCCTAGGACACTGCCCTGAGGAACTCCTGCAGCAAATTATATATTAAAAACAGTGTGTGATGCCAACATAAATGCCCCTGGAGTTGCCATGTACTCCAAATTGAACTGTATTTCAGATAAATGGTCATGCACAACTGCACAGATATGAGTAGTTAATTACTGCTGTTAAAGAAACCAGCTTGGAGCTGTTGTTTCTGTGCCAGGAATTAAGTGGGGACTGCTGTTCAGCAAGGGCCCTTGAGTATATCATTTAATTGAAGTGAAATTGGTGGGATTCAATTAGTTTAATTTTAATTAATTAAAGGGTAAGTCATGGCAGGAGAGCTCCGCCCCGTGATATGCTCCTCGTGCTATATGTGGGAAATCAGGGACGCTTCCTGTGTCCCTGACGACCATGTGTGTGGGAAATGTATCCAGCTGCAGCTACTGACGGACCGCATTGCGGCGCTGGAGCTGCGGATGAATGCATATTGGAGCATTCGCGATGCTGAGAACGTCGTGGATAACACGTTTAGCGAGTTGCTCGCACCGCAGGTAAAGGGTGTACAGGCAGGAAGTGAATGGTTGACCACCAGGCAGAGTAAGAGGTGCAGGCAGGTAGTGCAGGGGTCCCCTGTGGCCATCCCCCTCTCAAACAGATATACCACTTTGGATGCTGTTGGGGGGGATGACATATCAGGGGAAGGCGGCAGCAGCCGCCAACTTCCTGGCACCATGGGTGGCTCTGCTGCACAGGCTGGGAGGAAAAAGTGTGGAAGAGCTATAGTGATGGGGGATTCAATTGTAAGGGGAATAGATAGGCGTTTCTGCGGCCGCAAACGAGACTCCAGGATGGTGTGTTGCCTCCCTGGTGCAAGGGTCAAGGACGTCTCGGAGCGGCTACAGAACATTTTGGAGGGGGAGGGCGAACAGCCAGTTGTCGTGGTGCACATAGGCATCAACAATATAGGTTAAAAAACGGGATGAAGTCCTAAAAGCATAATATAGGGAGTTAGGAGGTAAATTAAAAAATAGGACCTCAAAAGGTAGTAATCTCAGGATTGCTACCAGTGCCACGTGCTAGTCAGAGTAGAAATAGGAGGATATTTCAAATGAATACGTGGCTAGAGGATTGGTGTAAGGGGGAGGCATTCAAATTCCTTGGACATTGGAACCGGTTCTGGGGGAGGTGGGACCAGTACAAACAGGACGGTCTGTACCTGGGCAGGGCTGGGACCGATGTCCTTGGGGGAGTGTTTGCTAGTGCTGTTGGGGAGGGTTTAAACTAAAGTGGCAGGGAGACAGAGGAAAGGGAAACAAGGATAAAAGCTAAAGGCAGGAAGGAGAAAAACAAAAGTAGAAGGCAAAGAACTCCAAGGTTTAAATCAAACATGGTCACAGTAAATAATAATTCATATAGGTCTGAGAGCGTTAAAAAAACAAGCCTGAAGGCTTTGTGTCTTAATGCAAGGAGCATTCGGAACAAGGTGGATGAATTAGCTGCGCAAATAGAGGTAAATGAATACGATTTGATTGGGATTACAGAAACATGGCTCCAGGGTGGCCAAGGCTGGGAACTCAACATCCAGGGTTATTCAATATTTAGGAAAGATAGGCAGAAAAGAAAGGGAGATGGGGTAGCATTGCTGGTTAAAGAGGGGATTAACACAATTGAAAGGAAGGATATTAGCTCTGATGATGTGGAATCTGTATGGGTAGAACTGAGAAATAACAAGGGGCGGAAAACGTTAGTGGGAGTGGTATATCGACCTCCAAACAGTAATACGGAGGTTGGGGACGGCATTAAAAGGGAAATTAGAGAAGCATGCAGTAAGGGCACAGCAGTCATCATGGGTGACTTTAATTTACATATAGATTGGGCTAACCAAATTAGTAAAAATACTGTGGAGGAGGAATTCCTAGAATGTTTACGGGATGGTTTTCTGGAACAATATGTCGAGGAACCAACCAGAGATCAGGCCATCTTAGACTGGGTATTATGTAACGCGAAAGGATTAATTAGCAATCTTGTTGTACGAGGCCCCTTGGGTCAGTGTGATCATAATATGATACAATTCTTCATTAGGATGGAGAGTGAAGTCGTTGAATCAGAGACTAGGGTCCTGAATTTAAATAAAGGAAACTACGATGGTATGAGGCGTGAATTGGGTAGGATTGATTGGGGAATGTCACTCAAGGGGTTGACGGTGGATAGGCAATGGCAAACATTCAAAGACTGCATGGATGAACTACAGAATTTGTTCATCCCAGTGTGGCATAAGAATAAAACAAAAAGGGTGACTCAACCGTGGCTAACAAGGGAAATTAGGAATAGCATAAGATTCAAGGAGAGGGCATATAAATTGGCCAGAAAAAGCGGTAACCCCGAGGATTGGGAGCAGTTTAGGATTCAACAAAGGAGGACAAAGGGATTAATTAAGAAGGGGAAAATAGAATATGAAAGTAAGCTTGCTGGGAACATAAAAACTGACTAAGAGCTTTTATAGATATGTGAAGAGAAAAAGATTAGTGAAATCAAGTGTAGGTCCCTTGCAGTCAGAAGCGGGGGAAGTTATAATGGGGAACAAAGAAATGGCAGACCAATTAAATGCATATTTTGGTTCTGTCTTCACAAAGGAGGACACAAATAACCTACCAGAGGTGTTGGAGAACATACGGTCTGATGAAAGGGAGGAACTGAAAGAAATCAGTATTTGCAGGGAAATGGTGTTAGGGAAATTGACGGGATTGAAGGCCGATAAATCCCCAGGGTCTGATAATCTACATCCTAGGGTACTTAAGGAAGTGGCCCTAGACATAGTAGATGCATTGCTGATCATCTTCCAACATTCGATGGAATCTGGAACTGTACCCATGGATCGGAGGGTAGCTAATGTTACCCCACTATTCAAAAAGGGTGGTAGAGAGAAAGCGGGGAATTACAGACCGGTAAGCCTGACATCGGTAGTGGGGAAAATGCTAGAGTCCATTATAAAGGATGTAATAGCTGAGCACTTGAAAAACAGTGACAGGATCGGACAAAGTCAACATGGATTTACAAAAGGTAAATCGTGCTTGACTAATCTACTGGAATTTTTTGAGGATGTAACTGGGAAAATAGATAAAGGGAGAACCAGTAGATGTGGTGTATTTGGTCTTTCAAGAGGCTTTCGATAAGGTCCCGCATAAGAGATTAGTGTGTAAAGTTAAGGCACATGGGATTGGGGGCAAGTTATTGACTTGGATAGAGAACTGGTTGGCGGACAGAAAGCAGAGAGTAGGAATTAATGGGTCTTTTTCCGAGTGGCAAGCAGTGACTAGTGGGGTACCGCAGGGATCGGTCCTTGGACCCCAGCTATTCACAATATACATTAATGATCTAGGTAAGGGAACTAAATGTAATATCTCCAAGTTTGCAGATGACACAAAGCTGGGTGGGAGTGTGTGCTGCGAGGAGGATACCGAGAAACTCCAGGATGATTTGGACAGGTTGGGTGAGTGGGCAGAAGCGTGGCAGATGCAATATAACGTGGATAAATGCGAGGTTATCCACTTTGGTGTCAAAAACAGAAAGGCAGACTATTATCTGAATGGCAATAGATTGGGAGAAGGGGGAAGTGCAACGAGACCTGGGTGTCCTTGTGCACCAGTCGCTGAAAGTAAGCATGCAGGTGCAGCAGGCGGTGAAGAAGGCAAATGGTATGTTGGCCTTCATAGCGAAAGGGTTTGAGTATAGGAACAGGGATGTCCTGCTGCAGTTGTACAGGGCCTTGGTGAGACCACACCTTGAGTACTGTGTGCAGTTTTGGTCACCTTATCTGAGGAAGGATGTTCTTGCCATGGAAGGAGTTCAGCGAAGATTCACAAGGCTGATACCTGGGATGGCAGGAATGACATATGAGGAGAGATTGGGTCGAGCTGGAGTATCGAAGAATGAGAGGGGATCTCATCGAAACATATAAAATTCTGACAGGTCTGGACAAACTAGATGCAGGAAGAATGTTCCCGATGGTCGGAGAGTCCAGAACCAGGGGTCATAATCTAAGGATAAGGGGTAAGCCATTTAGGACAGAAAAGAGGAAGAATTTCTTCACCCAGAGAGTGGTGAACCTGTGGAATTCTCTACCACAGAAGGTAGTTGAGGCCAATTCATTAAATATATTCAAGAATGAGTTAGATATATTTCTTAAAGCTAAAGGTATCAAGGGATATGGGGAGAAGGCAGGTACAGGGTACTGAGTTTGGATGATCAGCCATGATCTCATCGAATGGCGGAGCAGGCTCGAGGGGCCGAATGGCTTACTCCTGCTCCTATCTTCTATGTTTCTATGTAAGGTGCCAGAAGACACTGGTTGTGGGAGACCTCATGTTACAGTTGCTGAGTGCAGGCGCAGGTTGATTAGCCCCTGGGTCTTGCCTAACTTTATTACAATAGTCTCGTTAAAAGGCCATTGTATCCTGCAAAGGCTATTAGCCTTTGTCGTCTTCTCCACATCCTTTGGCTGTTTGACATCACATTTACTCTGTTCACAGCCACCTTATGCCAAGCAAAGGATGCCCAGGGGTCCCAAAGAGGGCACCGCTTCTTAGTTACACATCTCACAGAAGCACCTCAAAGCAGCATCTGAAAATGGGTGTGCTGTGTGTTGTTGCTATAAACTTGGAGCTCATCCAAAGCACTGCTGTCCATGTCCTAACTCACACCAAGTCCCGTTCACCCATCACCCCTATGCTCGCTGACCTACCTTTGCTTCTTGACCACCAACACCTTGAATTTAAAATTCTCATCCTCGTGTTGAAATCCCTCCATGGCCTCGCCCCTCCCTATCTCTGTAACGTCCTCCAACCCAACAACCCTCTGAGAAGTCTATGTTCCTCCAACTCTGGCCTCTTGTGTATCCCCCAGTTCCTTCGCCCCACCATTGGTGGCTATGCTTTCAGCTGCCTAGGCCCTAGCCTCTGGAATTCCTGCCACAAACCTCTCTCTCCTCCTTTAAGACTACTTAAAATGTACCTCTTTGATCAAGTGTTTGGTCACCTGTCCTAATATCTCCTTCTTTGGCTTGCTGAGATATCTCCTCTGCCTTCCACCCTCTGCCTCGGCACCAAACAACTTCTTATCCTCGGTGATTTCAACCTCCACCTCAACTTTACTTGTTCCCTCGCCTCTGAGTTCACTGCCCTGCTTTCCTTCCTAACTCTCTCCTTTCATATAAACTCTCCTACCCATATGCACAACCACCCCCTCTATCTTGTCATCTCACGTAGCCTCGCTGCTCTCACTGTAACTATCACTGATAAGGCAATCTCTGACCAGTTCCTTATATCGCTCTCTACCCATATTCCCCGACTCCCCTCCCAACCCCACTTCTTTCTGTGTCCGCCCTTGGAAAAAAACTCTCCCTCAAGTCCCTTACTGCACTTTCAAATTCCCAACTATCTAGCCTTTGGCCTACAATTCTTCATGACATTTCTGCAGCTACTGATTTGCTAAATCATACCCTCTCCACCACCTTTGATGCCCTTGTCCCCATTAAAACCATTACACTCTCTCACCCTAGTTGTTCCCCCGGTATACCCATCATCTCCGCTCCCTTAAGTCCAAGGGACCTAGATTTGAATGTCTTTTGCGCTCAACTGGTTTAACCATCCATCACCATCTCTGGCTGGGCCTGCTCTCCATTGCTAAAACTGCCCACTATTCTAAGATCATCCAGGAAGGCAAAGATAACACCCGGATTCTCTTCTCCATCACAAACCGTCTTCTCAAACCACCCTCCCCTGCCTCCTCCTCCCTCACCTCCAACAATAAGTACCAGGAGTTCATGGACTTTTCTGTTACAAAGATTGAGATCAAGCTTTTCCTGAGGTTCCTCCCTGCCCTAGCCCTGAATTTACATATTTCTCTAGTTTCTCTCCTATCTCCCCTCATGCCCTCTCAAAGTTCATTTTGTCGATGAGACCCACCTCCTGCTTTCTTGACCCTATTCCCACTAAACAGTTGACCACCCAACTTCCCTTCCTGGCTCCCGTGTTAGCTGATATTGTTAACGGTTCTCTCAACTCAGGTACTGCCTGCCTCCCCTTCAAATCTGCCATCACCACCCCTTTCCTCAAGAAATCCACCCTTAACCCTTCCATCCTTGCAAACTATCGCCCCATCTCCAACCGCCCTTTCCTCTCCAAAGTCCTGGAACGTGTTGTCGCCTCCCAGATCAATGCTCATCTTTCCCGGTACGCCATGTTTGAATCCCTCTAAATCAGGTTTCTTCCCCCGCCACAGTACCGAAACGGCTCTTACCAAAGTCACAAATGACATCCTATATGACTGACAAAGGTAAGCGATCCCTCTTCGTCCTTTCTGCAGCCTTTGACATGGTTGACCACACAATTCTGCTCCAATGCCTCTCCACCGTTGTCCAGCTGGGTGGGACTGCACTCGCCTGGTTCCATTCTTATCTATCCAGTCCTAGCCAGAGAATCACCTGCAATGACTTCTCTTCCCACTCCCACACCGTTATCTCTGGTGTCCTCCAATGATCTATCCTTGGGCCCCTCCTATTTCTCATCTACATGCTGCCTCTTGGGGACATCATCCAACGACACAGCGTCAGTTTCCACATGTACGCTGACAATCCCAGCTCTACCTCAGCTCCACCTCTCTCGACCAATGTTCCCTCTAAGCTGCCCGTGAGATCGGCCGCGCTGTAATCTGCGAGGTACTGCACAGCCCACTCAGGTTTTTCCGTTGGAAATACCGCGCATGCGCAGAAATTCAAAGGGACCTCGCACTGAAATAAACAGGCCACGCACAACAAAGCGCAGCTTAGAGGGAAACTGCTCTCGACCCCTCCACTGTCTCTAAACTGTCAGACTGCTTGCCAACATCCAATACTGGATGAGCAGAAATTTCCTCCAACTAAATATTGAGAAGACCGAAATCAGCCATTGGGGGGAATTTTAACCCAACAAAATGGGTGGGTTTAGGTCGGGTGGGAAGTTAGTGTTAAAAGTCTGAATCCCGACCAGAATGCGCTGCCAACCCAGCCACTTATTGTTTTAACGGAGGCGGGATGGGGGTGGGGAGGGGGAAGAGGCCGGGCAGCCAACCCGATCCCAGGAGGCGGATATTCGATTTAAATATTATAATGGGGCCGCCATGCCTCAGATTTAACCTCCATTTTAAATTTAACTCTGGCTGGTTGGGTTTTGCAGGCCTCATGAAACCCAACAGCTAAAGTAAGGCGAGGACTGCTGGATCCAGGAGGTAAGTGCCTTTATACTTACCTCCTGGATCCAGCGTCCTGACCTAACCTACCCCAGTGATCAGAGACCCACCCCGGCCTTCCAATCAGCCACTCCAGCCCCCAATCGTTGCCGACCACTCCCTGCTCCTCCGGCCCCCGATCGATGCCGACCACCCGCCCACCCATGCTCCTCCTGCTCCCTGTGCTCCTCCAGCGCCCCACCCGCCAGACCAGCACCTGACCCCAATGCAATCCCTCCCTCCCTCCTCTCTGCAGCCTCTCAATCTGGCTGGCTGTGGATGGGAAACAGATGTTTCCCATGCAAATCAGGCCCTGCCGTTAAATTTGGGTTTCCAGACCGAATCTGAGCACCCCCACCTCCCAAACCGCCAAACTATTAAAATTCAGGCCATTGTGTTCGGTCCACGCCACAAACTCCATTCCCTAGCCACAGACTCCATCCCTTTCCCTGGCAACTGTTTCAGGCCGAATCAGACTGTTCGCAATCTTGGTGTTATATTTAACCCCGAGATGAGCTTCCGACCGCATATCTGCGCCATCACTAAGACCGCCTATTTCCACCTCCGTAACATCGCCTGTCTCTGCCTCAGCTTATCTGCTGCTGAAACCCTCATCCATGCCTTTGTTACCTCTAGACTAGACTGTTCCAACGCACTCCTGGCCGGCCTCCCACGTTCTACCCTCCATAAACTTGAGGTCATCCAAACTCTGCTGCCCATGTCCTAACTCGCACCAACTCCCACTCACCCATCTCCCCAGTACTCATTGATCTACATTGGCTCCCAGTTAAGCAACGCCTTGATTTTAAAATTCTCATCCTGGTTTTCAAATCCCTCCATGGCCTCGCCCCTCCCTATGATGGCGCAGATATGCGGTCGGAAGCTCATCGCTGTAGTCTCCTCCAGCCCTACAACCCTCCGAGATCTCTGCGCTCTGCCAATTCTGGGCTCTTGAGCATCCCCGATTTTAATCCACCATTGGCAGCCGTGCCTTCAGCTGCCTAAGTCCTAAACTTTGGAATTCCTCCCTAAACTTCTCCACCTCTCTTTCCTCCTTTAAGACGCTCCTTAAAACCTACCTCTTTGACCAAGCTTTTGTTCATCTGCCCCAATATCTCCTTATGTGGTTTGGTGTCCAACTTTGTTTGATAACGCTCCTGTGAAACGCCTTGGGATGTTTCACTATATTAAAGGTGCAACTTCTTGTTTTGTTGGACAGCTATTTTCAGTTTTCTACCTAGCAACAATCAAATTGCCTCTCTAAATTTCAGCTTTAGCCTTTTAAGATCTGCATCTTATTCCCCACCCCTGCTGTTGTAAGCACCTGTTGGCAGGTGCGATCTGGACTGGGAACGCAGCCAGAGTTATGTTTCCACACGCTAAGTTTGCTGCTCTCAGGGCGTCATAGCAGCTGAAAATTTATCTAATTAGTGCTGAATTGGGGTACTTCTCAAATGTGGGCCATTCCTATTAGGAACTGGATTAAGACTCCCTGAACTAACTTAATGTAGAACGCTTACTACCAGTACAATGCTCTGTTTTAACTAAATTAGGTTCCTGTTTTGGATGAAGCAAATAACTACCTAGACTTAAATATTTTCTCTTCCTCCAGGCCATCCCCTCCAGGATGCCGAGCATTTGAAGTCAGCTCCAGTCCTGGTGTCAATTGTTCCATTTCAGATCAACAAAGTGTAGCCATTGCAGCTAAACATGCAACAAGATGGGCCCTCAACAAAGGGATGTTACTTGTGGTCACGATGGAAAAAACAAGCAATGCCCTCAACGATAGCAAGGTAACATTGTAATACCTCTGCAGACGTACTTTATTAAGATTATAGAGCTTGATGCAGTCGATTTTTATTGAAATAGAATGACCTGTAAATTACTTAAGTGGAAAACAGAAGATGGTAAAATGACAGAAGTGATATCAGCACGAGACAATAGAAGGCATAGAGAGAGAAATTATAGACAATTCTGACACAGAGAGCATGTGAACAGCTGAGGAGGTGGAGATGAGGCAGGTGAAAATGGGAGATAAAAAACTGGCAGAGTGGGTAGGAGATAAAAAGTGCAGGTCGACACCAAGCGTGAAGACCACCCTGCCAGCATGATGTTCTGACAGAGGGTCCCCAGAAATGCCAGCAAACCCATCCCACATTACCAGCATTTTCTACCAAACAGAAAGTGGGGGGCTGTGGTTAACAACTGAAATGATTAAAGTCAGTATTAAGGTCAGAAGGTTGCAAAGTGCCCAATACAAAGATGAAGGGCTGTTCCTTGAGCTTGTGCTGAGCTTGACTGAAAGAGTGTGGAAGGCCGAAGACAGCGGTCAGAGGGGGAGTGTGATGGGGAATTGAAGTGGCAAGCAACAGGCAGCTCCAGGCTGCATTTGCGGACAGAATGGAGGGGTTCATCAAAGCAGCCATCTAATACGTGTGCCACCTACATTATTTTATTCTCCCAGGCTGTAGTTTTTGTGCTTCCATTTCCATCTACTTTAACCCCCACCTCCTCTGTGTTTCCGAAATATCTTTGATTTCTCTCATTATACCTCCTACTGTGTCCTGCTAATAGCATAAGTGCCATTTTATCATTTCCTGTATCTGTTTTCCCCTCCCCTTCCCCTTGTTACATTGCTATTTAAATAATGTTCATCTATAATATTCTCCAGTTTTAAACACCCACATCCAAAATGTTCACTTATCTGTTCTCTCCACAGATGCTGCCTGACCAGCATCTGTAGTTTTTTTGCTATCCATTTAACTCTACTCTTTGCTTTCTATCTCATCTCTCTACCCATATTGGGTTTAAATCCTGCTCCAGACACTCCCGGTGAGCTCTGCCTCTAAATTCTGGGATGACATCCAACAGGATACTTGTGTCGAGTAGGTGAGGGTGGCCCTCTTCATTGTATGGGTTGTGAGAGTCCATAAAACCCTCCATCGTATAGGACTCATCACCCTATCGGCTAGAATAAAGATGGTTATGGTCATGGAAGGAGCATTCCGTTGGCTGCCTATCAGACTGTTAAACAACCCGAGAGCAAATCCTTCCACTGCTTCACTCTATTCTCCAGGAATATAAGATTAAATGTAAGAGATTTGAGACAGAAAGCAGGAGAAACTGGAAGAATATAGTCCCTCTAAGCTGCACGTGTGCATAGCTGTGCAGTAATCTGCAAAGGCCGCACACAGGATTTTCCACTGGAAGTACCACATGTGCAGAAATTTAAATGGATTGCGCATTGAAATAAACAGGCTGCGCACAAAAAAGTGCAGGTTAGAGGGAGCATTGCTGGAGAATACTATAGAATGTGAACCCATGAAGCTACATTCCCTTTAATGCGATATGCTTTAATTTTCATGACAAGTCTTATTCACTAATTTCAGAAGAACGTAAGAAATAGGAGGAGGAGGCCATACGGCCCCTTGAGTCTGCTCCGCCATTCAATAAGACCATGGCTGATCCTCAACCGCCACTCCACTTTCCCACCCAATCCTCATATCTCTTGATTCCCTTACAGTCCAAAAATCTATCGATCTCAGCCTTGAATATACTCAACGACTGAGCATCCACAGCCCTCCGGGGTAGAGAATTCCAAAGATTCACAACCATCTGAGCGAAGAAACTCTTCATCTCAGTCCTAAATGGCCAATCCCTTGTCCTGAGACTATGCCCCCTAGTTCTGGACTCTCCAGCCAGGGGAAACAGCTTCCAAGCATCTACCCTTTCAAGCCCTCTTGGAATCTTATATGTTTCAATGAGATCATCTCTCATTCTTCTAAACTCCAGAGAGTATAGCCCCATTCATCCCATATTATGGTTCTAGAAGTTTAGCCACAACTGAGGTAAGACTAACTGGCCTATAATTTGATGACTTGTCCCTTTCTCCTTTCTTCAATTGACTTCAATAGAACAGAAAATCAGGCAGGTGTATAATGTGCGGCTCATCCAATATCCCCCTATTTACACCAATGCCGAAAATTAAAAGACCCCCATTGTTCCTAATCTGGTTTCTGCACTCTTCCTGTAGGTTACAGTTATATTTTATGGAGACAAGTTGGAAAAACCGATTGAGAAGGCGATCCTCCACCTCACGGCGGTCGGTAAGTGATTGACACTCAGGTTAAACAGACAGGTCCGATAATTCCATGTGGTGAGTTGCACTGCTTTCATGTCATTGGAAAATGAGTTGTTTGGCCCAGGGTCTGGAAAGGTACTTGCACCAGAATTTTGTGGGTCAGCTTATTTACATATTCAATGGAGTAGTGACTGGTGTAAAACCCAAGTTAAACAGGAATAACGTGCTGGGTGCATGGAACTAGAGTGCAACCTTTAAAAAGATGGTTCTGGCTGAAGACTGCAGCAGCAGCTAAGTAAGGAACAGTGTTCGGCTCAGTCAGTTGACTGCCAGCTAGCTTGACTGGATGTTTCGTGACTGTGCCACTTTACAAGAATGTCTAACACAGGACAACCTGGCAAGAGACAGCCAAAGAATGGACACGGGCATGGCACAGAGGTGGAAAAGAACATGCCACAATATCAAACCTCCAAACTTTCCTTGATGAAATAGAACTTCGGAGAGACAGTGTGTTGGGTGTCTGTGGCAGGAAACCTAGCAAAAAGATCAGTCGTGCCACTTGGAGGCAGGTGGCACTGGAACTGAATGCCAACTCTCACCCCCAAGGGCTGCAGACAAGTGCTGCAAAAAGTTTAATGACCTGACCAGGGCTAACACACCAGCCACTCTCCATTTCCTTCCTCGGGCACCCTGGTCACTAGCACACTCCAAAAGCAACATTTGTACAACTAACCCGTCACAATGAACTCTGGTTAAGGGGAGCACTGACTCTGAATCTTACATTATGGCTACCCATAGCCCCAATAGCAATTACTTGTGTGCACAACCCTAAAATGCTTTCCTCGACTTTGACAGGGCGATATAGGGCTTTAAACTAAATAGTGGGGGGGGAGGGATCCGCTGAGCGGAAATTTAAAAAGGTCAAAGGAGAATGAGAAGGCAAAAGTGCAGGGTAGCGATAGGGGTAATGATAACCAGAGTGTGGCAGGAAGGGACAGAGCGTATACACATAAGAGTGCATCAGAAAGAGGGGTCAGAGTAGGGAAAAATGGTAAAAAGACAAGATTAAAAGCTCTATATCTGAACGCACACAGCATTCGTAACAAGATAGATGAGTTGACAGCACAAATAGAAATAAATGGGTATGATCTGATAGCCATTAGAGATGTGGCTGCAAGGTGACCAAAGCTGGGAACCGAATATTCAGGGGTATTTGCCATTTCTTAAGGATAGGCAGAAAGGAAAAGGAGGTGGTGTAGCTCTGTTAATAAGGGATGAGATCAATGCAGTAGTGAGAAATTATATTGGCTCAGAAGACATAGAATCAGTTTGGGTGGAGACAAGAAATAATAAGGGTAAGAAGTCACTGGTGGGAGTGGTCTACAGGCCCCCAAACAGTAGCCACACTGTAGGACAGAGTATAAATCAAGAAATAATAGAGGCTTGTAAGTAAGATAGGGCTATAATCATGGGAGATTTTAATCTTCATATTGATTGGACAAAGCAAATTGACAAAGGTAGACTTGAGGAAGAGTTCTTAGAATGTATGCGGGATGGTTTCTTGGAACAATACGTTGTGGAACCAACCAGGGAGCAGACTATTTTAGATCTGGTAATGTGCAACGAGGCTGGATTAATTAATGATCTCGAAGTGAAGGATCCTCTTGGGAAGAGTGATCGTAGCATGGTAGAATTTCAAATTCAGTTTGAGGGTGAGAAAGCTAGGTCTCAAACTAGTGTCCTGAACTTAAATAAAGGTAATTACAAAGGTATGAAGGCAGACTTGGTTAAAGTGGACTGGGAAAATATATTACAGGGTAAGACTGTAGAAAAGCAGTGGCAAACATTTAAGGAGATATTTCATAACTCTCAGCAAAGATATATTCCAGTGAGAAAGAAAGACTCTAAGAGAAGGATGAACCATCCGTGGCTAACTAAGGAAGTAAAGGATGGTATCAAATTGAAAACAAAGGCATACAATGTTGCGAAGAATAGTAGAAGGCCAGAGGATTGGTAAATTTTTTTAAACCAGCAAAGGACAACTAAAAAAATGATAGAGAGAAGATAGCTTATGAGAGTCAAGGGGCTATTGGGGTGGGGGGGGAACTTAAAACAATCACTATCACTAGAGGAAAAAGTAGTAGGCAAACTAATGGGACTAAAGGTGGACAAGTCCCCTGGACCCGATGGCCTGCATCCTCGGGTCTTAAAAGAGGTGGCTGCAGTGATAGTGGATGCATTGATAGTAATCTACAAAAATTCCCTGGATTCTGGAGAGGTCCCAGCGGACTGGAAAACCGCAAATGTAACGCCCCTATTTAAGAAAGGAGGGAGACAGAAAGCAGGCAACTATAGGCCAGTTAGCCTAACATCTGTCATTGGGAAAATGCTGGCGTCCATCATTAAGGAAGTGGTAGCAGGACATTTAGAAAATCATAATATAGTCAAGCAGAGTCAGCATGGTTTTATGAAAGGGAAATCATGTTTGACAAATTTGCTGGAGCTCTTTAGAGGATGTAACGAGCAGGGTAGATAAAGGGGAACCAGTAGATGTCGTGTATTTGGATTTACAGAAGGCATTTGATAAGGTGCCACATGAAAGGTTACTGCACAAGATAAGAGCTCACGGGGTTGGGGGTAATATATTAGCATGGATAGAGGATTGGCTAACTAACAGAAAACAGAGAGTCGGGATAAATAGGTCATTTTCAGGTTGGAAAACTAACTAGTGGGATGCCGCAGGGATCAGTGCTGGGGCCTCAACTATTTACAATCTATATTAATGACTTGGATGAAGGGACAGAGTGTAATGTAGCCAAATTTGCTGATGATACAAAGATAGGTGGGAAAGCAAATTGTGCGGAGGACGCAAAGAATCTGCAAAGGGATATAGATAGGCTAAGTGAGTGGGCAAAAATCTGGCAGATGGAGTATAATGTGGGAAAATGCGAGGTTATCCACTTTGGTAGGAAAAATAAATAAGCAAATTATTATTTAAATGGGGAGAGATTACAAAATGCTGAGGTACAGAGGGATCTGGGGGTCCTTGTACATGAATCACAAAAAGTTAGCAAGCAGGTACAGCAAGTAATTAGGAAGGCTAATGGAATGTTGGCCTTTATTGCAAAGGGAATGGAGTATAAAAGTAGGGAAGTCCTGTTACAACTGCACAGGGCATTGGTGAGACCACACCTGGAGTACTGTGTACAGTTTTGGTCTCCTTATTTAAGGATATACTTGCATTGGAGGCAGTTCAGAGAAGGTTCACGAGGTTGATTCCGGAGATGAAGGGGTTGTCATATGAAGAAAGATTGAGCAGGTTGGGCCTATACTCATTGGAGTTTAGAAGAATGAGAGGGGATCTTATTGAAACATAGAAGATTCTGAAGGGGCTTGACAGGGTAGATGCAGAGAGGATGTTTCCCCTCATGGGGGAATCTAGAACGAGGGGGCATAATTTCAGAATAAGGGGGCACCCATTTAAAACGGAAATGAGGAGGAATTTCTTCTGAGGGTCGTGAATCTTTGGAATTCTCTTCCCCAGAGAGCTGTGGAGGCTGGGTCATTGAATATATTTAAGGTGGAGATAGACAGATTTTTGAATGTTAAGGGAGTCGAGGGTTATGGGGAGCAGGCAGGGAAGTGGAGTTGAGGCCACGATCAGATCAGCCATGATCTTATTGAATGGCAGAGCAGGCTCGAGGGGCCAAATGACCTCCTCCTGCTCCTACGTCTTATGTTCTTATGATATCCCCAAGTCTTTCTTCTCCCATGCCAATTAATACGCAGTCTCCAACTGCTAGTTAACTTCTGTATCCCTTCTTTGACAGACATATCCCTGGATGTGGATGCAGATCGTGATGGTAAAGTTGAGAGGAATAATCCAAACAAGGTGATTAAAAACGGAAACCTACTCAGTATATGTTTTACAACACATTTGGGGTGATTTCCGTGGGATTCTCCCTCTCGTTTACTGTAACGTTGGTGGAAGAACTGGAGAAACACCAGAACACAACTTGCATTTTTTTGGGGCCTTTAACTAGTAAAATGTCCCAAGTAAAATGTCACAGGAGCATTATCAGACAAAATTTGACACTGAGCCACGTAGAGATATTAGGACAAGTGACCAAAAGCTTGGTCAAAGAGGTAGGTTTTAAGGAGTGACTTAAAGGAGGAAAGAGAGGTAGAGAAGCAGAGAGGTTTAGGGAGGGAATTCCAGAGCTTAGATAACTGCTGCTGTCTTCAGGGGTTTCCACAGTTCATTTCCTTTTCAATGGAACCACAAACACAAAGAGAGCAAGCTATCCAACTCTACAGACCAGCAGGGTTCCCAAAGGTGGAAGGAGCAATTGATGGAAGGCACTCAAGGTTCCATATGGGAACCTCCCCATTCTCATGAAAATGAAAGGCTTTCATTTGATTGGTATTGTACACTAGCTACACTTTAATCACCTTATCCTGCATGTTAATGCTCACTACCCAGGAAGCTGTAATGTCGCTCTCATCATACGCCAATCAACTATACCAGCCCTGATGACTCAGAGCCGTGTATCATGAGGATTGTTTGGTGATCAGAGCTATCCCCGTGTAGTCATGGCTTATGAACCCAGTAAGACTGACACAGACAGAGGGAGAGTCTCAGGGTTTTCAGTAGGTGTTCCTCCCCTCCCAGTGCATTTCTCTGGCACTAGTTATACGTGACCATTTTCTTTGGATGGAGAGAACGCAATGATAAAGCAACGTGAATCGCATAGACACATTTTCTCCCATATGAGCATATGCATCCCATGATGATGAGAGGTGCAGGTGTATTGCCCCTTTAAATCAACTGTCCTTCAAAATGAGCAAAACCCCTTGTGGCAAGCCATGTAAGTCTCTATCATTTGTACAGGATGTACCTTGGGAACAGTGCCTTCACTTATCTTGGTCACCCTTGTGAGAACATTGAGCCTCTTCCTGCACGGTTTGGCAGTTCTTGGGCTGATGCAAGTTCCACTTACTGTTTGAGTGGCCTCCCTCTATACAGCCTTGAACCACCCTCTATGGGGCTTCCAAAATATTTCCTTTCTAGCCCTAGGATGGATTTGAGAATCTGGTAATCTTTCCTGCTGCTGAGCATGCATCCCAAGGCTGCTGCATTCTCAGTCATAGTGGCTGCTACTGTTCAACTAGATAAGCACCCTTTAATTAGCTGCAGCGTTTTAAGCACTGTAGCAGCACTCTCCTTCCCTCCATCGCAGCAGCGGTAAAACAATGAAAAGCGGTATTCTTGTTTCTAACATACTCTGCATGCTTAATTAGGGACCCTTTAAGATCTTCTTGAAAAAACTCACCGTTTTGAATAAGCTTTTGGTTCCCTCTCCTAATTTCCCCTTCTTTGTCTTGGTGTTTGTTTTCTCCACGCTTCTATGAAGTGACTCGAGATATTTTTCTAAGTAAAGGCACTATATAAATGCAAGTTGTAATGTTTTTTCTTTTCTTTACCAGGGTTCTTGGTCATGGGGTCCTAAAGGACACGGAGCTGTTCTTCTTGTGAACTGTGACCAGGATGAGCTGGGTACTGATGGAGCTGACAACAGTGATGATTCAGTGCCCATATTTCAAGGTGACAAGAAACGTGTACTGCTATATGTGTTAAGGTACAGCTGGCTGTGTCAGGTGTACTCAGATAGGTGCAAATGAGATCCTTTTGGGAGAATGTAAAAGTCGAGATGTAACTGAAAAACAGTAATAAAAAATCACTTCTTCTGAGAGGTGACCAAAAACATGCCAAGTATTGATTTCTGGTCAGTTGACTGTTATTCACCTTAAGAATGTAGCTACCCCCACTATTATTGTCAAATGTGGATATTTTTTCGTTTCAGATCTCGAAGATATGTCTCGTATGATCCTAAGAACCGAAGGACCCAACTCTCTGCCACCTGGCTACAAACTCCAGCTGTACATTTCAGCTTCTGATAGAGAGAAAGTACAAGTCTTTCGTCATGATCTAAGTGAGTCTATCTCTCTGACATTCTCCAGAAAGAGTAGATTTTCATTAAGATCCTTCTTCCCTTTCTATTACAATTTCCAGCTTTTTAACACCTAACTCCTGCTTCCTGATCCGTCTCATTTTCTATTTTCTTGCCACCTTGACGCTGTACTGCATTATGGGCTTTGGCCGTTCATTCAAGTTTCTCAATTTTATAAAATAAAATCAAACCTTCACAAGAGAAACTCTGAACTTCATACCAAGTCTCGATTAGCTTCTTGCTCCTCTTCGTTTTCACCCTTGCTTACAAGCTTTCTTATTAAAGACGTCATTCAGCTGTTATTGCATCATTCTCCTTTTTTCTGAACACTGCAGCAAAATTGACATCTGTCCTGGGTAGAAAGAAGCTGTCGACTGTTATGGATTATACAAAAGGCAGCAATGAATATAAGTTCTTCGCCGAAGGGCTCATGTTTCCAGATGAGAAGATTAATAACTTGGTGACCTTCAACCTCAGCCTGCTCGAACCAATGGTAAAATTCTGACCTAATTCCAGATGTATTCTATGAATGGTGGGATTGGATGCATCAATGAGTTAAAGCCTTTGAATCCAGTGCAGACTGTAAGATTTTAGCTGCCTTGCCTCGCTAATTAATAGGTTTTAGTGTCAGTTACTTTAATACTTTAAGAAATATAAGATTAGCAGATTTTCTGTCCTCTACCGTATCTTTTATTGGTGTTGTGCGACTTCTCATTTTTGTCCACCCCAGTCCAACGCCGGCATCTCCACATCATGACCGTATCTTTTATTGACACAGGAAACATCGTAAACCTGCAAGAGCCGCACGCCCACAGCAACTTACATCAGTCAGCCTGCTGGATGGAACCTTGGGGCTGGATTTTGCCAATGGGGCGCTTTGAGGCGGGACTCCCACTTGTCTGGTTTCAGTTCCGCCTCCATCAACTTCTGGCCAACCCACGCTATTTTCCCTTGATTGACTTTGTTAAGCCCGCCCAGCGGTCCCGCCTCCAAACCCGCCTCCCCAGGTCTGGCAAATTCGCCCCCTTGGTGTCGTAAGTTCAAGCTGCCCCCTTACACCAGGATGCTCTCACTCTTTATACCCTGTTGTGATCCATCTATGTCCACCTGACTGTCTTCTGGCCTGCTTCTGAAGGGAAGCAAGCCAAAGAAGGCTCGAACCTTTCTAATCTCTGATTTAGAGACACATTCTTTGGTACCCAACAGCCTTCAGTTGCTTTCCTTCAGTAATTTTATGGAACAGGCTGGATGGACGAGTAGGTCTTTTTCTGTCTGTCATTTTCATACATATCCCTAAACTAACTTGCCAACTGTTAATTATGTTATTTCTTATAGTTTCACAATCATAGGTACAAACATCCATTATAATTTAATCTATTACTCACTCTTGCTTAAATTTATATTGGCCCTGAATTTCCTATCGGAGGCTTCCTGTGTGCGGATGCCTCCGATCGGAAAAAATCTACGCACTTACCTGCTGGCTCCGTAGGTCCCGAGACTTCTGATCCTGGGGTTCTCCGGGTCCGCGCGGGCAGAGGCCCAGGTATCCCAGGGGCGCAGGCGGTTCGCAAGCACCCCTGGGATCACGTGGGCCATGGGAAACCAATCAAAGAAGGGAATTCCCCTTCACACTTTTGACAGGTCTCTACGCACAGATCTGTTAAAAGTATGAATGGGGATCACTTAAAAATCAGTTAAACATTAAATAAAATTTTTTTAAATCACCTATTTAAAATTACATTAAATTAAATATTTTAAACAAATTTAATTTTTTGAAAAAAATTAAGTTTTCTTTACGGGGCTAAAAATAAACTTATCTTTTTAAAAAGTATTTTTAAATTATAAATGAGTGGGGAAAAATAAATATTTTTTTGAACTCATGCTGGTAAAAGCAGGCCTTACGCCTGCTTTTAGGTTTTCAGCAGGAGGAGGTTGTGCAGAAAGCGCAACTCCCTGCCCGCGGAGGCCCTTTTCCCGGGCATGATCTGTCAAGAGGATTCTTGACAGATCGCAAGTGCCGGTTTTCAGCGCATGCGCTCAAACAACATCACTAAAATAGATTATCTGGCCATTTATCTCATTGCTGTTTGTGGGACTTGGCTGTGCACAAATGGGTGGATGTGTTTTGCCTACATTGCAACAGTGACTCCACTTCAAAAAAAAGTACTTCATTGGTTGCAAAACGCTTTCAACTTTGAGGTTTGGATAATGGCAGGGAAACATCAACATCTGTCTCCTAAAAGAAGTTGGTAGAAATCTTTGACAGTGAGGGTGTGAAGTGACTTTATTGGTTGGGTCAACTGTTATTGATTGAAAGCACTGGGCTGACAGTTGTGTCCTCCTTTCACTGGCTGCTGGCTGTCCTGTTCCATGTCCTCTCCTTCCTGTGCACCCTCCTTATATTGTGGGGAAGGAGTTCCTTCCACACCCTCTTTATCATCATCGCCTTTCAGCTTCCAGAAGCAGGAAGCCTCTTCCTTCATTATGATGTTATGTAGTACGCATCATGCCAGAAGAATTCTTGAGACTCTTCCTGGGCTGTATTACAGGGCTTTATCCAGGAACCTAAAATGAGCCTCAAAAATGTCTATAGTCTGCTCTACTGCATTTCTTGTCGGTGGCACAAGCCTCATTATATCTGTTGACTCCTGTCTGCAAAAGCCTTACTGGCGTCAAATGCGATGACTTCAGGGGATAGCCCTAGTCAAGGCAGCTTCCTGGGTATCTGGCATTCACATGCAGGATAAGGAGATTGGCAATGCGTACTCGTTGCACATTAATAAAAATGATAGCCTTTCCCGTTCATAAAATTGAGATGGGGGTGGGCGTTATCATATGGGGCTTTGAGTGGTACATGTGGTCTGTCAATTGTTCCTTCCCTTTGTGGGAATCCTGCCAGTCTATGAAACTGGATAGCTCTCTGTTTGTCTGGGTTAATTGGGATATCAATTTTACTTTGTTCTTGATAGAGCATCAGTGACCTTCTTGGCGCAGTGGTGAGCAGTGGCAAAGGTCACCTGATGCTACTTGGAAGGATCCAGTTGCAAAGAAATTCAAGGCAATGGTGACTTTTACCGGTACAAAAAATGTTGTTCCCCTGGTGGAAGTCAGCTGCAGGTCTTCAGCCAGCAGTTGACATATATCCCCAATAGCCTCTGAGGGGCAGTGTAGCCTTCTGAGGCATTAACAGTCAGAACAGTCTAGGTCTGTAAGCCCTGGTGTGTAGGTATGTGCATGCAGGGAAGAGACACATTTTGTGATACCTCACTCTACAAGCATCCAATTTAGCCACTTCCACATCCTCATCCTCCATTTCATATCAGAATAAAGGGAAATTCATGTCCCAAATGCAAAGCAGTACCTTTGGCAGAACTAGCAGCAAAAGTCCTGACTGAACCTCCAAAGTACTAAAGAGTACTTCATTGTGAAGCACTTTGTTAAAGGTGCTAAATAAATGCAAGTTCTTTCTTTCTTTCTTTCAACATACAGCATCATTCCTAAGGCCCTGAAAATGGAGTTTCCTGGTCATCCATCAGAAGTGGGGCGAGCAGGATTCTTAGCTACCTGTAGGCGAGGACCGGGGGGGGGGGGGGGGAGGGGAGTCATTTACATAACTGGAGCAATTGGGCCACACAACCGAGGTGTCCCCCTAGACTACCTGATAGAAAATAGGGTGGCAATTGCCCCGCCTTATAACAGCAATTAATCTGAGAAGAATTTTGGGCCTTTGAAAGGCCAAGCTCAAGCTAGTTCCCAGCTGGCAGGACTTCCACTGGGCCGAAGGAGGAAATAATGGGCAGAATTGCCAGAGCAGCCAAAGCATGTCCCTCAACATTACTCCTAGATGTAAGGGGGTGAGAAGACTCATTGTCCCCCTACTGATCGGAATTTCAAGATAAGGTATGTAGGGCAGAAACCTGACAGATATGGGACCCACTCCAAAGAAAAGCATCCCCTCCCACTCCCCAAACCAGGACTGCTCAGGTTTCCTGCCCTGTCTGACTGCAAAGCTGTGAAACAAAATCTTAGATTTCATGGTACCAAGTTGTACTAAATAAAGTAAAGGGGATTACTGCTGGAAAGTGAAACACCAATACAAATATAAATCAATAAAATGTTTCTGTAACTATCACACTTTGACATCTTTTTTTCCCCCAGACTGTTGGAGAGGCTCCTATTTTCACAGAACAAGCCGTATTCTGTTTGGCTCCATGGATTATGACTCCTAATACTCTGGCTCCTGAGGAAGTGTTTGTGTGCAGGTAAGAGGCTGTTGCTTAAAGTAGCGACTGATTTTCCTAGTGGATACAGCACCAACTTCTCTGACCAGACCTAGATGTCTGTTCGCTCAATCTGCCAGCTGTAGTTTGGCGGAGTTTGGTCACAAGAACCACTGGTTTGCTATTGCTGTAGTGAAAACCTGGCCATTGCGTTTTGCTGAGTGTGCTTCCTGTTGGCTGAGCTTGTGATGTCATTGAGGCAGTCCTGGAGGAGTCTGTGACTGGGTGTAATCCCCATCACAGGATTAGGGCCCTGATACAGCAGGGTGGGATGAATATCCCAAAACACTAACTGACTGACTACCCAGCAGTTTTATAAAAAAATTAATTATCCCTTCCTCCAGATCCCTCTAGTTCATAGAGCTATTAGTCTAATATCTGTTGTGGAGACATTACTATAATCAGTTATTAGGGAGAATGATTGAGCACTTGACAAATATAACCTGATCAGAGAAAGCGAGCATGGATTTGTAAAGGGTAAATCATGTCCAACTAACCTAGTTGAAATTTTTGAGGGGGGTACTAACACGGTAGATCAGAGTGTCTGTGGATGTTATTTATGTGGACTTCCAGAAGGCATTTAATAAGGTTCCAAACAAGAAATTATTAGCAAAAGTGAGAATCCACAGAATTGGAGGCAACTGATTGACATAAGTAGGGAATTGGTTTGGAGGTAGGAGACAGAATAGGGTTAATGGGTATGTACTCCAATTGGCAGGATGGGACTAGTAGTGTCCCCCAAGGATCTGTACTGGGGCCTCAGCTTTTCAATGTATTTATCAACAACTTGGATGAAGGAATAGGACTCAGGGCGGATAAATCCCCTGGACCGGATGGCTTGCATCCCAGGGTCTTGAGGGAGGTGGCAATGGGGATTGTGGATGCTTTGGTAATAATTTTCCAAAATTCCCTGGACTCAGCAAAGGTCCCGGCAGATTGGAAAACTGCTAATGTAACACCCTTATTTAAAAAGGGTAGTAGGCAGAGGGCTGGAAATTATAGACCAGTTAGTCTAACATCTGTGGTGGGTAAAATTTGGGAGTCTATTATTAAGGAGACAGTAACGGAACATTTAGATAAACATAATTTGATAGGACAAAGTCAGCATGGCTTTATGAAGGGGAAATCATGTCTGACAAATTTGCTTGAGTTCTTTGAAGACATAACGTACAGGGTGGATAAAGGGGAACCAATGGACGTAGTGTATTTAGACTTCCAGAAGGCATTCGACAAGGTGCCACATAAAAGATTATTGCTCAAGATAAAAAATCACTGGATTGGGGGGAATATTCTGGCATGGGTGGAGGATTGGTTATCTAACAGGAAGCAGAGAGTTGGGATAAATGGTTCATTCTCGGACTGGCAACCAGTAGCCAGTGGTGTTCCGCAGGGGTCGGTGCTGGGTCCCCAACTCTTTACAATCTATATTAACGATTTGGAGGAGGGGACCGAGTGTAACATATCAAAGTTTGCAGATGATACAAAGATGGGAGGGAAAGTAGAAAGTGAGGAGGACATAAAAAACCTACAAGGGGATATACACAAGCTGGGTGAGTGGGCGGAGATTTGGCAGATGCAATACAATATTGGAAAATGTGAAGTTATGCACTTTGGCAGGAAAAATCAGAGAGCAAGTTATTATCTTAATGGCAAGAAACTGGAAAGTACTGCAGTACAAAGGGATCTGGGGGTCCTAGTGCAAGAAAATCAAAAAGTTAGTATGCAGGTGCAGCAGGTGATCAAGAAGGCCAACGGAATGTTGGCTTTTATTGCTAGGGGGATAGATTATAAAAACAGGGAGGTATTGCTGCAGTTATATAAGGTATTGGTGAGACCGCATCTGGAATACTGCATACAGTTTTGGTGTCCATACTTAAGAAAAGACATACTTGCTCTCGAGGCAGTACAAAGAAGGTTCACTCGGTTAATCCCCGGGATGAGGGGGTGGACATACGAGGAGAGGTTGAGTAGATTGGGACTCTACTCATTGGAGTTCAGAAGAATGAGAGGTGATCTTATTGAAACATATAAGATTGTGAAGGGGCTTGATCGGGTGGATGCGGTAAGGATGTTCCCAAGGATGGGTGAAACTAGAACTTGGGGGCATAATCTTAGAATAAGGGGCTGCTCTTTCAAAACTGAGATGAGGAGAAACTTCTTCACTCAGAGGGTAGTAGGTCTGTGGAATTTGCTGCCCCAGGAAGCTGTAGAAGCTACAATCATTAAATAAATTTAAAACAGAAATAGACAGTTTCCTAGAAGTAAAGGGAATTAGGGGTTACGGGGAGCGGGCAGGAAATTGGACATGAGGTTGAGTTCGGATCGGTCGAGGCCCTGTGGGTGGCATAGCGGGCCCAGGGGCTGAGTGGCCGGGTCCTGCTCCTACTTCTTGTGTTCTTTAGATTTGAGGTGAGGATCAGATCAGCCATGATCTTATTGAATGGCGGAGCAGGCTCGAAGGGCCGATTGGCCTACTCCTGCTCCTATTTCTTATGTTCTTATGTAATAGCGAGCCGTATATCCAAGTTTGCTGATAACACCAAGTTAGGCGGCACAGTAATTAGTGTAGATGGGAGCAGAAAATTGCAAAGGGACATTGGCAAATAAAGTAAGTGGGCAAAACGATGGCAGATGGGGTTCAATGTGGGGATGTGTGAGGTCATCCACTTTGAACCCAAGAAATATAGACCAGAGTACTTTCTAAATGGGGAGTAGCTAGGAACTGTGGAGCAGAGAGATTTAGGGGTCTATGTACGCAAATCATTAAAAGATAATGGACAGGTACAAAAAATAATTTAAACAGCAAATGGAAGGTTAGTCTTTATCTCAAGAAGGCTGGAATACAAAGGGGTGGAGGTTATGATTCAGCTGTATAAAGCTCTGGTTAGACCTCTTCTGGAGTACAGCATTCAGTTCTGGGCACCACATCTTAGGAAGGATATATTGTATTGGAGTGGGGTGCAGCCTAGATGCACCAAAATGATACCAGGGCTAAAAGGATTAAATTATGAGGACAGGTTGCATAGACTTGACTTGTAATCCCTTGCGTATAGAAGATTAAGGGCTGATCGAATTCAGCTATTCCACTCTTAAATCTCATTTCTTTCTCCCTTAGTCTAAAAGATAATGCAAAATTCCTCAAGGAATTCACAGCTGTGGTGGAAAAGGCAAAGTGCAAGCTGACAGTTTGTCCTGAGACTATGAATCGCAGAGATCGCTGGATGCAGGTAAAACATTGAATTCCTAAAATTCCAGTCTGCAGCAACACTGAACATACATAAAAGGTAAGTGCTGTAGTGACCTTCACCTCCACAGACAGAACAGGTATATCCAAGAGTATGGCCTCAGGTCAGACTCCTGTATGCTACAAAGCTCAGCAGGTATCTTTAGGGAAACTTATGCATTGTTGCTCGTATAGGTGCAGGAAAGAGCTCCTTGCTACCCGCCTCAGTCTGCTCTGATGCAGCCATATATCTGTTCCAGTACTTCCTCCTCCTCCTTTACATCAAGGAATGCCAAATATAATGATAGGAACAAGCTCTCAATCTACCAGGGGAGATTAACACCCTTTAAGAGGCAGGTTAGACTCGTTTAAATCCCTCCCAAGCAGAACCCACTGCTTCAGCCCTCGGAAAATAAACAGAATGAAATGCACCAAATTAAAATAACAGCAAAATCCCCAAATTTTGGTACCTCCTCATGCTGCATACTCACCTGACTAAAGTGCAAATCTGGCGCCAGCCTGGGGTGCCACTGCTATTTATTCACTCAGGTCTGGGCCTGCCTATTTTGATTTGATGGGCCCGACGTCCAACATAATTAGAGGCGGGGTGACGTGCTCCGCGCAATGACATCAGCAGCCTTATGTGCATGTCCTGCGCGGTCTGATTGACTGACCTGTGCAGCCCTCCTGAGGGCAGAACCTGCACAGTGTCATCCTGAGTTAGCTTGCGCCGCTGGTCACCAGTCTAACACAAATTTACGGGTAGTCAGGGGCAGAAAGTAAACACTGTACCCGGTTTTTAACCCTTGTTTGGAAGCACACTGCTGGTATTACTTTTATATTCACTAAAATTTGTAAGAATTCTAAATCAAAAAGGGAGCTTTTTAGGGTCTTGGGTGGTGCAGTTAGGATAAAAATTGGCCTTGCATCAAATAAGTCTGATTTAGATTGACACTCTGACTACTGGCTATAATAGTCCTGTGTGAAGTTAATTTGGGCTGTTTCAATCCAGTTCCTGATAGGCACACACAACACAAAGCTGCACTAATCTGGTATTAGTTGACATGAAATTAGCAATCTCACTCAGAATTCTGGCCATGAAATTGCTGGCGAGCAGGATGCACTTCTGAGTTAGGGGCTGTGGCAGATTGTTGGGGAAGAAGCTTTGAAATTAACAGATTTATCCATCTGTTAAAATAGTGGAAAGAGGAATGTCATAACAAAAGTTTTTAAATGTTCACGTGCTAATATCGGCAACAGTAATTCTTAAGTTTAAATGATTTCAGCTGTTGTCTCCTTAGGAACGCAGAGTTCAGAGTTACTAGTCAGGGGTAAATTCAAGATGGTCAACTATCTTCTTGGGCTTGCGCCCGAGCACACAGCAGGCAGAGCACATCAATAGTCCACTCCACCTGGACCTTCCTCAACGTGCCCGTATTTCTGGTCAGGGGTCATTTACATGCAGAAGGTGCGTCCAGGTATGTGTGGCATCTGCTATTGGGTGCATGGCCACAATGCCTGAGGAGGCTGGAGATGGGGAAGCAGGAGGCCATGACTCAGTGTAGGGTTTGTATGACACTGATGTTTGGTTCACACGCCATCCTATATACTCTCACAAGTACTAACACAGAAGCTGACATGCATCTGTAACACCATGCCACCTGCTTCCTCGGGTGGTGTGAGCCAGTGGCTCAGTGGGTAGCACGCTCGCCTCTGATTCAGAAGGTTGTGTGTTCGAGTCCCACTCCAGAAACTTGAACACAAAAATCTAGGCTGACACTCCAGTGCAGTACTGAGGGAGTGCTGCACTGTCGGAGGTGCCGTCTTTCGGATGAGATATTAAACTGAGGCACCATCTGCTCTCTCAAGTGGATGTAAAAGATCCCATGGCACTATTTCGAAGAGCAGGGGTTATCCCGGGTGTCCTGGCCAATATTTATCCCTCAATCAACATCACAAAAAACAGATTATATAGTCATTATCACATTGCTGTTTGTGGGAGCTTGATGTGCGCAAATTGGCTGCCGCGTTTCCCACATTACAACAGTGACTACACTTCAAAAAGTATTTCATTGGCTGTAAAGCACTTTGAGATGTCCATTGGTCATGAAAGGCGCTATATAAATGCAAGTCTTTCTCTTTTCAGGCAGATGTTCTTAGGCTCTTTTCCTACCAGTTGCTTCTGTCCCTGCAGATATGGCACACAGACGAGAAGCAGGGTTCTCCCTGGGCCAGACAACAAGCACCTCACCTTGCACCACATCATTGTATAGGGTGAAGTTGCCTACCTTCTCAGTTGGTGATGCCAGGGTTCCAGATTTCCAGGACCCAGCTTTTAAAAGGTGAATGCTTTCCGAGCAGAGCAAAAGAGGTTGTTGAAGTCATTGGAGGATCTCCACGTAACTTTCAGTGTTTCGCAGCAAATGTGGAGGAGTTCATGATGTGTGGGGTGCACAAGCACAGCATGAAAAGCATAGTCAACCTTGGAAGGAGTAGCAATTCCAGGGCCAACTGCACCACAGCCCCTCACAACAGAAACCGTTTTGAATGCTTGAAGCTTGACCATTAGTGGTTTGTTCTGACAGAGTTGGGGAGCCATTAGAAAAGGCAGTCAAGCATGACACATGCTGTTAGGAAGAGGACAGGCTGTAGGGACATAGACTCTTCACCTTTTGATTAATAAGTTATTTGTGTGCATCAATGGTTGAGTCAGCAGTTTTATCCCAGATGTGAGTATCACAAATTTATAGATGAGAGGAACTGTGTTGATGGGAGAGAAGGACGGTGGTGTGGCAAATGTGGAGATCCCGTTTTTATTTACGGTGAGTGGGAAGACGTATTTGGAGTGGCAAGGCCTTTCTGCCAGTGCTCAAAGGGCCTTGTGGGACTATCTCCTTGTCTTCTTCAATGGGCCTTCGCCATTTAGGTGCGGTCCATCATATGGGAAGCCCAGGCACCCACTGAAAACAGGCACACACCTCATTATGAAAATGAAGTTCCAATTACATATATAGGACCCCAATGCAATTTTGGATGTCCACTGGGTGCAGTGTTAAGCCCCACCCAGTGGAACTATATGTAGAGCGGTGTAATCAGTGGTCCTTAAAGGGACTGTGGGAGCCTACTCTAAAAGGTACATTTTTGAATGCTATTTATGTAGCCAGGAGGAGCATGAATAATCTTCCTGGCTCCACAAAAATCGTCCTCCCTTGAACAGAATTCGGCTCTCAATGCCCGCCTTCTATCCAATAGACTTGGACACATGAAAATATATCCCTTGAAACTTTTTCAGCCTGCAGAGTCCAGGAATGCCAAGTTTATATGGGGACAGCTTACCTCTTACCTACAGCCAGCAGAAATGGAAGAAATGCTGGTCAGAGGTAGTTGTGACATCATCTTCCTTCTGGTGCACTGAAGCACACCCCACCCAGGTCTCACTGCAATGGCATCCACCCTCATAGGCATTTTCTCTTTACCATCCACATCTGTTTCACACTTATCCCTCACTCCATCTATAGAATCTGTCTGCTTGCCTGTACATTTAGTCTTCTCTCCTCTCTCACTTGTTTTTCCAATGCTATCAGTCTCTTGTTTGCGTCACTTTTAAGTTCTTTGTTTTTTTCTACCTTCCTGAGGGATAACCAAGCTGACCTTTTTCTTTCAGGATGAAATTGAACTTGGTTACTCGGAGGCTCCTCACAAAAGTTTCCCTGTTGTGCTGGATTCTCCTCGCAATCGCGGACTGGAGAAATTTCCCTACAAAAGTCTCCTGGTGAGGCACAATGTTTCTGTGCTGTGTGACTTTAGAATAATTGTTTTTCTTACTTCAGTCTTCTCTTCACCTCTCCTATGGTACTGAATCTCGTTGGGGTCATGCATTCAGCTTGTCATTCTTCATTTATGACCTGAGGCAGTGATGTTAGTAGGCTATTTGCCTGCAGGTGCAGCAAGCAGTTAGGAAGGCAAATGGTATGTTGGCCTTCATTGCAAGAGGATTTGAGTACAGGAGCAAGGATGTCTTACTACAGTTAAACAGGGCCTTGGTGAGACCACACCTGGAGTAATGTGTGCAGTTTTGGTCTCCTTACCCAAGAAAGGATATACTTGCCATAGAGGGAGTGCAGCGAAGGTTCACCAGACTGATTCCTGGGATGGCAGGACTGTCGTATGAGGAGAGATTGGGTCGACTAGGCCTGTATTCACTAGAGTTTAGAAGAATGAGAGGGGATCTCATTCAAACGTGTAAAATTCTGACAGGGCTAGACAGACTGGATGCAGGGAGGATGTTTCCCCTGGCTGGGGGATCTAGAACGAGGGGCCACTGTCTCAGGATACGGGGTAGGACATTTAGGACTGAGATGAGGAGAAATTTCTTCACTCAGAGGGTGGTGAACCTGTGGAATTCTTGACCACAGAAGGCTGTGGAGGCCAAGTCACTGAATATATTTAAGAAGAAGGAGATAGATAGTTTTCAAGACGCAAAAGGCGTCAAGGGGTATGGGGAGAGAGCGGGAATATGGTATTGAGATAGAGGATCAGCCATGATCATGTTGAATGGCGGAGTAGGCTCGAAGGGCCGAATGGCCTACTCCTGCTCTTTTTTTTCCTATTTTATGACCTCATCTAGCTTTGATATTTACAGACTGATAATTGGTATCACTCTGCCTTCTGAACTACATGGCCATTAGCCTCAGTGATGTTAGTAGGCTATTTTACAGCGCAGGACATCATAGGCTTACCCAATCAGCTCCTCAGTTGATAGGGTTGTCAACTCTGGACCTATTCCTGGTGTAAGACAGTCCGAAACCAAATATGGTTTGCAACAACAAATCTGTTTATTTTGTTCGACCAAGTCCTGACACACATGTCTTTGAGCAGTAGACATAGAGAAATAAACGATATTACTGCATTTCCCTGGGTAGACTTTGTCGATCCTTTCGATCCGGACTCTCTCTACAAATTGTTAAGGAAAGCTTAAGATCTTTATAGGTCATCTCTCACGAACACAGTCATTGCTGATGCATTATGGCATGACAAGTGTTATTGTGAACAAGACCCCCAGAAATGAAATATTTCCTTCAAAACACCAGATGTCCACTTGTTTACCATTTAGGATGCAACATACATCCTGAGTTCCAGTGCCCCACTCCCTATCACAAGACTGCCTTGGCCACAAAAATAAGTCAACAGGCATGAATCACACATTCTGCACTTTCAGGAAAAACTAAACAGCAGTCAGCTAAATTGTACCCTGACACATTAAACCCTAAAGCATCCTTGGCATGAACAACTTTTAACCATTTCATTATCTCTAGTTACAGTAAACATCTACAAGCTATCTATAAGTAAAAAGAAACCAAAACCTTTAATCATGAGATTAAACCAAATCCTACGTATATAATAGGGTATCTTACACTGAAGGTTTCATCACATGACTTCCCACCATCAACTGCCTCGTCCCCAAGCTTCCACAATTGGTTGCCCAACACATCTAACCTTGCAACATGCCGATTGGAAAGCGAACAGACTGTTCATTACCCGATTGGATGATTTTTGACCATCAATCATACAGCCTTTTTTCCCCATCTCCCATATCTTTTATAACTAATAAATGAAAGTGTACTAAGAAAATGAAAAATACATTTTATTTAATGCCCCTAAAATTTGTCTCCTGGGTTGCAGTGTTAAGGAGATTAATATTTAATTCCTAGGGACTCCAGGGCAATCCTGGAGGGTTGGCAACCTTATCAGTGGACCTTCACATGTAGGTTTACTTTCCAGAGGGCGTCACTGGGTAATCATCAGGAGTGCTTGATGGGAGAGGAGAGCGAGATCCACTCTGCATCTAACCTGTGTTGACCACGACTTGGGAGTGCTAAACAGGGATAATACAGGGTACTTTGCTCTGCATCTAGCCTATGCTATACCTGATCTGAGAGTGCTTAATGCTGTTAATAGGGTTAAAAAGGTAGGGGAAAAAATCCCTTCCTTTCTCAACGAACACAAAAATTAATCGCAAATGTATTTTTAGTGAAATTTGACAACCTGATTCTCATCTTTGCCACTGTTATTAGTGAGTACAGGAATAGGAGGATAGAACAGATGAATGCGTGGCTGGAGAGATGGTGCAGGATGGAGGGCTTTAGATTCCTGAGGCATTGGGACCGTTTCCGGGGAAGGTGGGACCTGTACAAGCCGGACGGGTTACACCTCAACAGAGCCGGTACCAATATTCTCGCGGGGAGGTTTGTTAGTGCTGTTGGGGAGGGTTTAAACTAACTTGGCAGGAGGATGGGCACCAGCATATAGGAGTAGAAAAGACAAATAAGGTGCATAAAAGAGGGAGTGTGTTGGATAGTACTAGAGAAGACAGTACTAGAGGCGGTAGTAGTACCATATTAGATAGGAGCAGACTAAGAAAGACTATGAAAAATTCAAAAATGGGTTTAGAATGCATGTACGTAAACGCACAAAGTGTGGTGAATAAGGTTGGTGAGCTACAAGCACAATTAGCTGTGTGGCAATATGATGTTGTGGCAATAACGGAAATGCAGCTTAAAAATGGTGAGGACTGGGCACTTAATATTCAAGGGTACAAGGTGTTCAGAAAAGATGGGGAAGGAAAAAAGGGAGGTGGGGTGGCAGTGCTGATTAAGGAAGACATTGTCGTGTTGGAAAGGGAGGATGTTCTTGAGGGGACAGGGACAGAATCCATTTGGTTAGAGTTGAGGAGCAAAAAGGGTATGATCACGCTATTGGGGGTATTCTATAGGCCTCCAAATAGTGACAGGGAGGTAGAGGAGCAAATATGCACGGAAATCGTAGAGATATGCAAAAGCTATAGAGTGGTGATATTGGAGAACTTTAATTACCCAAATATCGATTGGGATAATGTTAGGGTAAAGGGAAAGGAGGGGGGAGGAATTTCTGAAATGTGTTCAAGAGAATTTCCTTGACCAATATGTTCTTGGCCCAACTAGGAAGGAGGCATTGCTGGATCTGGTGCTGGGGAATGAGGTGGGCCAGGTCGACCAAGTGTCTGTGGAAGAACACTTGGGTACGAGTGATCATCGTATCATAAGATTTAGATTAGCAATGGAGAGGAGCAAGGAACAATCTAGAGTGGAATTTCTAAACTGGAATAGGGCTAACTTCAATGGGATGCGAAAGGATCTAGCCAGGGTAAAATGGAACCAAAGACTGACAGGAAAAACTAACGGAACAATGGGTGATCTTTAAGGAGGAGATGTTCCAAGTACAGGCTAGGTACATTCCAACAAGAGGGAAGGGTAAGGGAACCAAAGCAATGGCTCCTTGGATGACGAGGGAGATAGACAAGGTGATGAATCAAAAAAAGAGGGTGTATGATGCATGTGAGGTGAATTGAGGCTCGTGGAATAGGTTGGTCAGTGGCAGCTTGGATAAGGAATTGGCTTAAGGACAGAAAACAGCGAGTTGTGGTAAATGGCTGTTTTTCAGACTGGAGGATGGTAGGCAGTGGTGTTCCCCAAGGGTCAGTGCTGGGGCCACTGCTTTTTTGATATATAAATAAATGACCTGGATATTGGAATACAGAGTAGAATTTCTAAATTTGCTGATGACACCACACTTGGGGGTGTGGCAAACAGTGATGATGATATCAATCGACTGCAACAGGACATAGAAAGGCTAGCAGAATGGGCAGACAAGTGGCAGATGAAATTTAATACAGAGAAGTGTGAGGTGATGCATTTTGGCAGAAGGAACAGGGAGAGGCAATACACACTTAATGGCACAGTTTTAAAGAGTGTGCAGGGACAGAGGGACCTGGGAGTTAATGTGCATAGGTCCCTGAAGGTGGCAGGACATATTGAGAGAGTGATTAACAAAGCATATGGGATCTTGGGCTTCATAAATAGAGGTATTGAGTACAAAAGTAGAGAAGTTATGCTGAACAGTTATAAAGCGCTGGTTAGGCCACAACTGGAGTATTGCATTCAGTTCTGGTCACCACACTTTAGGAAGGATGTAAAGGCCCTTGAGAGGGTGCAGAGGAGATTTACCAGAATGGTTCCGGGGATGGGGGATCTTAGCTACAAGGACAGGTCGGAGAAGCTGGATTTGTTTTCATTAGAGCAAAGGAGGTTGAGGGGTGATTGATAGAGGTGTACAAGATTATGACAGGTTTAGATAGGCTAGACGGGGATAGGCTGTTCCCACTAGTTGATGGTACAAGGACTAGGGGACACAGATTTAAGGTTTTGGGCAAGAGATACATGGGGGATGTGAGGAAAACTTTTTTACACAGCGAGTGGTGATGACCTGGAATTCGCTGCCGACGGAAGTGGTGGAAGCGGAGACACTCGATGTTTTCAAGGGGAGGCTGGATAGGCAGTTGAGGGAAATAAACTTGCAGGGCTAAGGGGATACAGCAGAGGAATGGGACTGACTGGATTGCTCGACAGAGAGCCGGCACGGACTCGATGGGCCGAATGGCCTCCTTCTGTGCTGTTATGACTGTGTTGTATAATTTGTCCAGGTGGATTGAATGATTAGACTGCACTGAGGCTAATGGCCATGTAGTTCAGAAGGCAACAGTCGTACCAATTATCAGTCTGTAAATATCAATGCTAGATGGATATAAAACTCGGTCGTTAATGAGCTAATTTTCTAAAAATTGGCAATTTAAATACCATATTTTCTATCATTGAATTTTTGTCCAGGGCCCGGATTTTGGACATGTAACCAGAACAGCTGATGAGGTCAACAGCCTGGACTCCTTTGGGAATCTGGAGGTCAGCCCTCCAGTCACAGTGAATGGAAAAGAATATCCATTGGGAAGGATCATCATCGGAAGCGCTTTTCCCACGTAATGTTATTTTATTCATTTTGGGGGGAGGGAGACCAGGTGGAGGGTTCTTGCCCCTCCTCTCCTGGGGTACATTTCTCAGGTGACAGTACCTTGAGCTAGTAACTATGCTTTATCCGTGAGCCTAGATGGTGAGAGCCAGCAGGCTTTTTGATGTGCCCTAATGACCCAGTTTATTTTCTTGCATCAAGCATTTCTATTTTTTGAAGTTACTTTTAATTGGACAAACATGAAGCTCGGTCAACCTTCAAATCGAACATGGAATCACAATTCTCAATCTGTACAGTTTTCTCTCTGGTACCAGCTTCCCTGTGCAATGTATTGCATTTTTTGCCAAAGTGCCCTGCCCAATGTGACAGGGCACCTGTTGGGTCGACACAGACTCCTAGCAGTGTATTATCAGAAATGTGACTTCATCGACTTAGCACCAGGAATAAAAACAGAAAATGATGGAAATACACAGGGGGCTGGCCAGCAACTGAATTCCTTTTTAAAAATTTCACGCTTTGGGGGTTTGGGATACTTGTCTGGCCTGTACCCCACCAGTGAGGCCCATGTGACTTAGTGGAGGACGGTACGCCTCAATTCATAGAATCGCTACAGTACAGTAGGTGGCCATTCGGCCTGTCGAGCCGTGCCAGCTCTCTGCAAGAGCACCAGCTAGTCCCAATCCCCTGCACTTTCTCCGTAGCGCTGCAAATTTTTTTCTTTCAAGTACTTATCTAATTCACTTTTGAAAGCCACAATTAAATCTGCCTCCACCACCCTTTCAGGCAGTGCATTCCAGATCATAACCACTCGCTGTGTAAAATGTTTTTCGTCATGTCGCCTTTCGACCTTCTGCCAATCACCTTAAATCTGTGTCCTCTGGTTCTCGACCCTTCCGCCAATGTGAACAGTTGCTCTCTATCTACTCTGTCTAGACCCCTCATAATTTTGAACACCTCTATCAAATCTCCTCTCAATCTTCACTGCTCTAAGGAGAACAATCCCAGTTTCCCCAGTCTGTCTAGGTAACTGAAGCCCCTCATCTCTGGAACCGTTCTTGTAAATCTTTTCTCCACCCTCTCTAAAGCCTTCACATCCTTCCTAAAGAGCGGTCCCTAAAATTGGACACAATACTCCAGTTGTGGCCGAACCAGTGTTTTATAAAGGTTCATTATAACTTCCTTGCTTTTGTACTCTATGCCTCTATTTATAAAGGTCATGATGCGGAGATGCCGGTGTTGGACTGGGGTGGACAAAATTGAGAGGTCGCACAACACCAGGTCAGGAAGGAGCGATAGTTCCGAAAGCTTGTGATTTCAAATAAAACTGTTGGACTATAACCTGGTGTTGTGCGACCTCTCAATTCTATTTATAAAGCCCAGGATACCGTATGCTTTTTTAACCGCTTTCTCAGCCTGTCCTGCTACCTTCAACGATTTGTGCACATACACCCCCAGGTCTCTCTGTTCCTGCACCCCCTTTTTAATTGTATGCTATAGTTTATATTACCTCTCCTCGTTTTTCCTACCAAAATGTATCACTTCACACTTTTCTGCGTTAAACTTCATATGCCATGTGTCCGCCAATTCCACCAGCCTGTCTATGTCCTCTTGAAGTCTATCCCTATCCTCCTCACTATACTTCCAAGTTTTGTATCATCTGCAAATTTTGAAATAGTGCCCTGTACTCCGAAGTCCAAATCATTAATATAAAGCAAGAAAAGCAGTGGTCCTAGTAGCGATGCCTGAGGAACACCACTGTATACCTTCCTCCAGTCTGGAAAAACAACCATTCACCACTACTCTCTGTTCCCTGTCACTTAGCCAATTTTGTATCCATGTTGTCCCTTTTATTCCATGGGCTTCAACTTTGCTGGCAAGCCCATGATGTGGCACTTTACCAAATGCCTTTTGGAAGTCCATGTACACCACATCAACCGCATTGCTCTCATCAACCCTCTGTTACCTCATCAAAAAATTCAATCAAGTTCGTTAAACATGATTTGCCTTTAACAAATCCATGCTGGCTTCCCTTAATTAATCCACACTTGTCCAAGTGACTATTTATTTTGTCCCGGATTATCGTTTGTAAAAGCTTCCCCACCACCGAGGTTAAGCTGACTGGCCTGTAGATGCTGGGTTTATAATTACACCCTTTTTCAAACAAAGGTGTAACATTTGCAATTCACCAGTCTTCTGGCACCACCCCCCGTATCCAAGGAGGATTGGAAGATTATGGCCAGTAGCTCCGCAGTTTCCACATTTACTTCCCTCAGCATTCTAGGATGCATCCCATCCGGACCTGGTGACTTATCTACTTTAAATACAGCCAGCCTTTCCGGTATCTCCTCCTCATCAATTTTTATCCCACCCAATACCTCAACTACCTCCTCTTTCACTCTGACTTTGGCAGCATCTTCTTCCTTGGTAAAGACAGATGCAAAGTATTCATTTAGTACCTCAGCTATGCCCTCTGCCTCCATGCTTCGGTCTCCTTTTTGGTCCCTAAGCAGCCCCACCTCTCCTCTTACTACCTGCTTACTATTAATATGCCTATAGAAGACTTTTGGATTCCTTTACCAGTTGCCACTCAAATGCAGAGTTCCAACTGTGCATCAAAAGTAGGAACTTTCGACTTAGTGAGTTCCCGCCCCTTGCTCGTTATTTGCATTAAGCGGCGGACAGAAGAACTGCCATTTACAAGGCATTGAGGAAACTCCCCAACTGCACAGTTTCTCTGGGCTCCCACTGGAGCTACAGTGGGAGACTGGTGGAACCCATGAACATTCTAAGTGCCCAGGTTTGAAAATAAGGCATTCCTGCCCTGTTTGTCCACTGCCTCTCCGCATCTCCCCACCTTGCCCTCTACCTACGCAGAGAAAATTTCCAGCACACAACGGACAGCTAGCAGCCCTTTATTGCTTGCAGGCACCCAAAATTGTGGGGCTGGTACTCCCAGTGTGTAATGAAATGACCCCGCAACACCAGTAAATTATGCAAATAAGCTGTCCTTGCTTTATATGGTGAGGTCAGCCCATTTGTGCTCAGGCATGTATAGCACCTGCGAGGCACCTGCATTGATTGTGTGTTGCACGTGTAGCATTATCGATCCCCTAAGTCTTTCCTTTGTGGCTCAGATCTGCCCTGGTATTTTCTGAGGATCTGCTGTCTTGATCAGGAGGTCAAAGCTGCTGATTGCAGACTGGCATAGATGCCCTTGTGAAACTGCAGGGGAAATTGGTACAGAACATAAATGAGCAATAATCATGACAGAAATTAATTCATCCAAAGTAGAGAACTTCCAACAAGTTTGGTTCGCTGGCCTGAGTTGGTTCTCATTCCTGGATCTAGGTTTTGGTGTTAATTTGAAACAGCAGATGCCAAGAGCTTAGAAGTTTGAAAGTTTTGTTCTTCAAATCTTGAAGATAGTTAAAAGTGAAATTTTTTTTTTTAATTTATTGCTCTAGTACTTCTGAAGGGAGAAACATGACAAAGGTCATTCGGGACTTCCTGTACGCTCAGATAGTGCAGTATCCTATTGAGCTCTTCTCTGACTGGCTGCTTGTAGGTCATGTGGATGAGTTCATGACCTTTGTTCCAGCCCCTGACAGAAAGGTAACCAATATAATTCTACCAAGTGACCAGGATCAAACTGCTGTGTGTTTATCTTGTTGTTTGTTGGATATTCTGAAAGTCTGTGTGATTAGAGATAATAGAGTTCTTCTGATGTAACTTTGATGCAAGATCTGCGGAAATGGTGTAAACAGCATTTACGTGGTTTCTCCAGGATTTTTGTAAATCTTAAACCGAAGTTATGGTGGACAATCGGGAGAAGCCCCATGGAAATTTAACCCCAGTGACACTGACAATAGAGGCAGGAAATGTGTAAACTATGAAAAACAGACACTGAATACAGCAACCTGAGGCCCGGGGCAACTGGAAGAGGGACTAAAAGGGCTTCCATTGGATTCCTCCTCAGCTCTCCCGTGTTTCTGCTGGTTAAGGCAGAGTGTAGTTGACCCATAGCTAAGCCCTGCCTCATGGCTCTCCCTACATGATCCCAAGTCTGTCAAAGTGACAAGAGATAGCCTGTTCCACTCATGGGGCAGATTTGAGCTTGTGTTTGGGAGGAAGATGATTAAAGGCGCAGCCACCAATGCTGGGGCGAAGGGAGGTGGGTGCAAAGAGGCCAGAGTCAGATGAGTGATGCAGCTTGCCAGAGGTCTGAGCCATTTTTATGATCCGGATTCATTAGAATAATATTGGAGCTTGTTGGTTCAACCGCAACATGCTCAGATCTATTGGGAAATTCCTGAGGTGAAGGTGGGAAGAAAAGCTATTGGTAGACATGGTCTGGCTACTCTTAGATAGGTAAGACTGGAACCAAGCAAGGGCAGTCCCACCAAGCTGTACAACAGAGGAGATATGTTGGAGAAGGATGGTGTATTCAACTGTCAAAGGCTGCAGTAAGGGCGAGGAGGATAAGGAGGAATCATGATGGCCAAACTCTGGTCGGTAGAAAAGTTGGAGAGATGACACCCCCTCCCACTACTTCATGTGAATGCAGGGAAAAAAAAGAAAGCAACACAGTGGGTAGGTCAGTCAGGATGCTCCTCTGAGAGAAAGTCAGTTTTCGAATATCGACATTTGCCCTATTTTCCTGCAGGGTTTCCGGCTTCTCCTGGTCAGCCCTGATGCCTGCTGCAAGTTGTTCATGAAGCTGCAGCAAGGAGGTCACGGGGAAGCCCAGATGTTTGAAGGTGAGTTTCTTACCAGTTGTAACATTTCAGTAGTAGACATGTGAAAGTCAATTCCTGCCTTGCACTGAGCCGAAAGCTACAGAATGTCCACCAGGCAAAAGCGTGTGCTCTCTGCTGGTGCAGGACTTAGTAAAATGAACGTAGCTCTCCTTTGAATATGTTTGTATTTGATACATTACACATTATGTATAGAAATAGCAATCCATAGTAGCTATTTCTATACATAATCATGTAATGTTGACAAAGAGCAAGAGATACACCTGGATTTGTGGCTTTGATTGCCTGCATTAGTTCATGATCTTAATCAGACAGGGGACATGCAGAGTGGAGGCCAGGTGCTTTCCCACAGATGGACCACTTTCCAGGCACCTTTCCCGAGCCAGTATGTGCTAAGGTGTTACTTAATTGAGAGGGCTGATAAAACAGAAATAGCAGAAACATGGGGGGGAAGAAATCAGGGGGTGCATTTGCTGGCTGGGAATTTTTTTTTTTGACAGCGGGCAGGGAACCCACCGTCAACCCGCCTCCACGCTAGTCTCCCAGATGTCTGGTCGCTGAACAGACCCAAACCAAGCGGCTGGGAGGCAATTTAGATTATTAAGAGCTTACTAACAGGCACTTAAACTATTTTAAGCTCACCTTTAGATTTTAAGAGTTCGTCAACGGTTTCCCCACTCCTCGGGGATCATGTTAAGTAAGGAGGTCGGGTGCTGTGTCAGCATGATATGATTTTGTAACTTGACAGCTGCAAATGGCCTATAAAAGCTCCCATTTCATTGGTGTTCACTTTCCAAGGTTAGAAGCTGTTGTTTACTGTATTTGGAAGACAGATTGAGCTTTATGCAGCTTGCAAGTGTTTGGAGCAAACTCTCTGTGCAGTGTCACCTCATTGGAGAAACCTCTCTCACCATTGACAGATCGCTTCTGTCAGCTCAACCTAACCTGCCATCTATTCCATCAGCATCGGTGCCCTTGAAAATATCTCACCTTGGTCCTCATAATCCCACCACGAGTAGCCCCAACACCAGCAGCACCAACACCAACCTTCTCCGCAATCAGCTGGTGCTGCACAGGACACAGGGCATCAGCACCCAGCCACATTGCTACCCGAGACGCCAAGGATGGCCTCACCATAGCCGGAATTACTTCACTTGACGCTGTACACCCTGGCTGCCACATGATGCACCAGGTTGGCACCACCCCACACCAACACCATAAAGCATCCCTACAATTCCCAAGCCATTCCTTTCAGTCATCACCATTGCGGAGGTACAGTTATGTCTCACCATTCACTGCAACTCACTAAGCCATTTCCAAAGGTGCACACAGATCTGTCCAAGAATGCAAAGTGCTGAAAATAAAGATTTCAATGTTTGACAGCACATTAACAGAAACTTCACATGAACATTGGCTAAAACACCCAAGTGCCTACCCTTGTATGTTGTTACTTGGTATGATTGGACTAGGATACGGGTGAGTGTGAGGGGTGGCTAGTGAGCAGGGGAAGTGATAATGTAGATAGAGAGGGATGGGTGGCGGTGCAAGGTAAGTTGGTGTGAGTAAGGATGTGCAGGAATAGGGTAGGGACGGCAGAGTGATGGGGATGTGATGAGTGGCAAAGCAGGAGGAGGTTGAATGTGGTTTTGCAGTAACGTTTCGTGATCTACTGAGATCATTGAAAGGTTTGTGCCATTGCAGCCTTGTCCTCCTAACTAGATCCCTGCTTGTGTCCTTCTGTGCATTCTGCAGCCAGGCTGCGTTGATCTCCTGGGAGGTCTCTTCCGCCCATGGGAAGGGAAGAGGACTTCCCTATGTGCTGTGACTCCTTCCATAAACATATGAAGGGAGTCATGGGAGAGCCTGGGTGCAGGCGTGCACCTCTGTGCAGTGTTTGCAGCACCTCAATGCTGTAGAACACTGACAGCAGAACTGTCAAAATCAATGTGCGCATGGTCCCTTTAAGGAAACTGACTGATGACGCATCATCAAGTGATGTCATCAGACCCGCTTCCTTCAATTGGCCGGCAAACGCGCTGGGTGGGCTTACCAAGCCCAATCAGCGTAAAATTAATTACACAGAGCGGGCTGGAGCCAGCAGCAGGGTCATACTCCACTACCGGCCCCAGACCCGCCTCGGTAGGCGAAATCGCAGCCATGGTCTTTAAGGTGAATTGTACATGGTCAGGTTTGAGAGGTGTACAGCAATCAGAGAGAGTAGCGGTGAACTGGAGGAAGGTGTACAGTGGTGTTCCCCAGGGATCGGTACTAGGACCACAGCGTTCCTTGATATATATTAATGACTTGGACATGGGTGCACAGGGCACAACTTCAAAATTTGCAGATGACACAAAACTTGGAAGTAAAGTGAACAGTGAGGAGGATAGTGATAGACTTGAAGACATAGACAGGCTGGTGAAATGGATGGGCATGTGGCAGATGAATTTGAACTCAAATGTGTGAGGTGATACATTTTTGGGCATGTGGCAGATGAATTTGAACTCAAATGTGTGAGGTGATACATTTTGGTAGGAAGAATGAGGAGAAACAATATAAACCAAAGGGTAGAATCCTAAAGGGAGTGCCTGAACAGAGAGACCTGGGGGTATAAGTGCACAAATCGTTGAAGGTGGCAGGGCAGGTTGAGAAAGCAGTTAAAAAAAGGCATACGGGATCCTGGGCTTCATAAATAGAGGCATAGAGTACAAAAGCAAGGAAGTTATGATGAAACTGTATAAAACACTGGTTCCGCCTCAACTGGAGTATTGTGTCCAATTCTGGGCATCACTCTTTAGGAAGGATGTGAAGGCCTTAGAGAGGATGCAGGAAAGATTTACGAGAATGATTCCAGGGATGAGGGACTTCAGTTACATGGATAGAATAGAGAAACTGGGATTGTTCTCCTTCGAGCAGAGAAGATTGAGAAGAGATTTGATAAAGGAGTTCAAAATCATGAGGGGTCTAGACAGAGCAGATAGAGTGAAATTGTTCCCATTGGCAGAAGGGTCAAGAACCAGAGGACATAGATTCAAGGTGATTGGCAAAAGAACCAAAGGCGACATGAGGAAAAACTTTTTTACGCAGCAAGTGGTTAGGATCTGGAATGCACTGCCTGAAAGAGTGGTGGATGAAGACTCAATCGTGGCTTTCAAAAGGGAATTGGATGAGTACCTGAAGGAAACAAATTTGCAAGGCTACGGGGAAAGGGCAGTGAAGTGGAACCAGCTGAGGTGCTCTTGCAGAGAGCCGGCATGGGCTCGACGGGCCGAATGGCCTCCTTCTGTGCTGTAACCATTCTATGATTCTATTGTATGATTCACTGATGGCTGGAACGGTCGGTCTCACCAGTCTCAATGTAAAGTTAATGAGGAGATATTCGAGGAGTCAGCTGAATAAGAAACAGTAATATTGCTTTTGTGTATCAACAAGGTGCCAAGAAAAAAACGGTCAAAATTAATGAAATCCTAAGCAATCAAAAACTGCTGGAAGATAATGCTTATGTACAGGTGAGTCAATAAGATATAATAATGTAATGTAATTGTGTTCTTGTATGAAAATTATTGCATAACTATTTCAAATTCTCTCTGCCTTCCTCTCAGCAATGCATTGATTGGAACCGAGATACCCTGAAGAGGGAATTGGGATTGGATGAAGAAGATATAATTGATATTCCTGTGTTGTTTGAGTTGAACACGTCCTATCATGCAGCAGAAGCATTCTTTCCAGATATGGTAAGTGAAAACTGGTGAAGGTGGCTTGATCCCAGCATCTGCCTGCCGGTTGCTCTGATCTGCGCAAAAGCAGCCATTAAAACTTACCCCCACAGGGAGATGCCTGGTATCTGCTCATCAGCATGTCTGCAGGAATGGAGCCTTGTTTAGATAAATTACAAACATAATATGGGACCCGTTTTGTGTGTCAACTATGAGAAATTAATTGTCAGAATGGGTATTTGTTTTATCTACCTTCTACTCCTCCTTCAGTTTTATTTTGTCCATTTTCCACTTGATCATTTATCCTTTTTCTTATCATCCATTGTCTTTCATTCATTTATCGCCACTCACTCTCTTTCTCCTCCTGATTACCTTTTGTGTCCCTCTTCTTTGCCTCATACTTCTTTCTATTATCATTCCGACTGTTTGAATGTGCTAATGAGTAAAAGGACTGTTTCTGTCTCTGCCCCTTTAGGTAAACATGATAGTCCTCGGCAAATACCTGGGTATTCCAAAGCCATTCGGACCTTTGATAAATGGAAAATGTTCACTGGAATCTGCGGTGTGCTCAGCGCTAGAACCACTCGGCCTAGATTGTAACTTCATCGACGACTTTGATGCCTATCACCTGTTGAGTGGTGAAGTTCACTGCGGTTCCAATGTTCGTCGCAAGTCATTTGCTTTGAAGTGGTGGAATATGGAGATGTAATTACCAGTTACAATTGCCATAAGTAACGAAACATTGCTTTAGTTTTAGTATGCTTTTGCACAGCCTTGATAATATGCAAAATAACAACAGAAAACACTGGAAAAACTCAGCAGGCCAGGCAACATCCGTGGAGAGAGAGAAACAGAGTTAACGTTTCAGGTCGAAACCCTTCGTCGGAACTGAGAAACGAGCAGGAAATTAAACAGATAAAAAAGCAAGGGGGAGGAATAAAAGAACAAAAAGGGGTGGTCTATGGTAAGTAGAGACATTAAGAGATGCTCAAGGCAAAACGAGATGGTAATGGGACAGGTTAAGAAACAAAAGGTGAGGTGTGAAATGCTGGCAGAATGAGAAACAGCTGCCGTAGGGGGAGAGAGAGAAAAAAAAGGAAAAAGGCACGGACCAAAAGGGTGGATAAAATGTATATATATGTGGTAGGGGCCGAGGTTATGATCTGAAATTGTTGAACTCGATATTGAGTCCGGAAGGCTGTAAAGTGCCTAAACGAAAGACGAGGTGCTGTTCCTCAAGCTTACGCTGAGCTTCCGTGGAACAATGCACAAGGCCGAGGACGGTGAGGTCTGAGTGGGAATTCATAGAATTGATAATATGCAACCTGCTGACAAAAGACTAGCGCCTAATGATATGCGGACATTGGCATGCAACCTGTGCCATTCAAACACCTCCAGCCCTATAGTCTGATCTCAGGGTCTGTAGTTCACTCAGTTTCTCTTAGAATAAGTTGAATTTTTAAACCAAATAAAGCTTGCTGCTGACATTCCTGTGGGTGTCAACTCAGAGATGTCGCTTTGCAAATGCGATCATTTTCATTTAAGCCAAGTAAACGACAGCAACGTGCATTTATATAGCAACTTTTAATATAGGAAAACATCCCAAAATGCTTCAGAGGTGTAATAAAAAAATCATAATGACACAGGTTGCATGCCACTGCTGGTATTGCTAGTTCCTTTGTGTTCAGTAGATACTGATGACCTAGCTTTCACCATCTTGAGGGGATGAACTGTTGATTGAAAATTTTAACTGGAAACATGTAATAATTTTTTATTATATACCTTGACATCATAGCTGAGCCGGATATTGTCTTCACCTGACATTTCTTGCACACAATGTTCACCAGGAGTCACTGAATAGATGATTTGCGGTCCAGCAACGCCTCGATTTAAAATTTCTCATCCTTGTAGTCAAATCCTGCCATGGCCTCGCCTCTCCTTATCGATGTAACATCCTCCAACCCTACAATCCTCTAAAACCTCAGCACTCCTTCAATTCTGGTCTCTTGCGCATCCCCGATTTAATCACTCCACCATTGGTGGCTGTGTCTTCAGCTGCCGAGCCTCTAGAATTCCCTCCCTAAACCTCTTTGTCTCTCTCTCTCCTGCTTTAAGATGCTTTTTAAAACCTACCTCTTTGACCAAGCGTTTGATCACCTGTCCTAATATCTCCTTAGGTGGTTTGGTGTCAAATGTTCTATGATAACACTCCTGTGAAGCACCATGGGACGTTTTACTTTGTTAAAGGTGCTCTATAAATGCAAGTTGTTGTTGTAACCCAGGGACACTGATACCAATCATAGTGCTTTACTGCTGCCTTAGCTAAGATCAGCTAATTCAGCACAAACCAGCGATTGAATTAGGAATCTTGTTGGTTTGTGTGCCATAGTTCATTAATTGGATAAATGTATTTTGCCTTCAGAGGATCGTGTATAATTCTAATAGGTCAGGTAATCCAGTGGGTTGATAACAAAATACACAATGGCATGGCATGACTTGCGTTTAAACTTACAGTTCTCCATGACAAGTTTCTAATGTTGTTGAAGGGAGTTCCAGGTACAGGATGCTTCCGAGAATGAGCTCAGTCCTGTGCTGGAACTCTTTATCTTCTAATGAAATTCTAATTCCAGGCCAGACTTTGAGGCCCATACACTGGCTTTTATTTCCAGCTGAGACTCTATAGCTCCAGTTTAATCCTTACAAATGAGAGGTCTAGGAAATCTCTCCTTCCTCATTAATGTAAAATGGAGCATTTCCATTTCAAGGTAACCCAGATTGTAAACAATGGCACAAATGCCTTGGGCACTATCCAAGAAACATTTCCACCAGATAGACCTTTGTTCTTAAGACCTTTGTTCTTAATCTGTAGTGAGTCTCTGCAGTGAAACTGCTCTCCAGGTGATGCTATAGTAGGTTTGTCCATTGAGAAAAATGATTCTGTTTGATTGTTATATTTTTGCTGCACCATAGCATGGATATACACAAAACTGCACAAGAAGGTAGCTGCAAAAAGCGTGCCAAAGCCTTGCCAAGCTTACTATACCTCGGTGTTTAGTAGATTAAAATAATTCATTTGGTGTAAATGTACTACTGCAGCCTTTAAAGGGTTAACGTCTATTGCAAGCAATAAAGATTTGCTGAAAATGTTTACTACCTCCTACTTACTTTACTACTCACAACAAAATATTTCTGTTGGGTCAATATAAACTGCAGCAACATATCTGTCCAAGTATATTTATTTGTTGCAGTAATAGATCTGAATACCAGGGCACAGAAAATGTTTCCACTTTTACTGCATGTTTGGGAGCACTGGTTTGATGCAACCCAGTGCTTTCTGCCCTAGAGGGAAGAGTGAAGGGGTGAGCTGAGTGCATAATGATAGCTTCATGCACTAGTTCCGAGGTGTGGAGTGTGATGTCATGTAGGAAAATCTAAAGGATGAAAAATACACATTTTATATATTAATTAAATAAGTGAGGAATAGGAAATAACTGTGCAAAAAAAAAGCTGTTAAGTTTCTAATGTTTATTTTCCTGTTCCCCATTCTCATTTCCCTTTTAATGAGGCAACATCATGATTGTGTGCTTTAGAGTATTTCACAATGCAATGTTTGTTCTCCAAGATGAAGTTTACAGAGTTCTTGTGGTTTAAAATAAAAGGACAGCTTTCGTCACCTGATTCAAATATAACCATAAATGTTATCTTTTATAAATGTTATCAATTTTCTCCTCTCCTCTCCCGAAAGCACCAAATTATGCTGGGGCTACGGTTCCACAGACACCAGCGGCCCTTTGGTATCTCGGTGAAGTGGCCATTGTTCATGCTCAAGTTTAGTGAGCGTTGTCTGGCTATTGGAATGTAGAAGGCATTATAGTCTTCACCTTATGTCCACACATGGAGCTGCAGCAACGTCACTGGATAATGATCAGGATTGGAAACCCTAATCTTTTTCCTCTGCAAGAGCACTGTGGGCAATTGTAGCCCCCTTACCACTGCCCTAGTTGGGATCAGCTAATTCCGCACAGACTGGGCGCAGAACCCGGGACTTTTCCGCACTGTATGGCTCACCTATTCAACAGGCATGCTTACTTTTTAAAGAGAACTCTGCTCCCATCCCTTCCTTTCCACAAGAGTAGTACTAAGTTCTCAGAATTAATTATGTTATAGTGGGAGTCTTTCTGAGTGCATAATGATAGCTTCCATGGTGGAGACAAGACACAGGACTTAACCAACTCCAACAAGAAGTTATGATCTGGAATGCACTGCCAGAAAGGGTGGTGGAAGCAGATTCAATAGTAACATTCAAAAGAGAATTGGATAAATACTCGAAGGGAAAACATTTGCAGGGCTATAGGAAGAGCAGGATCAATTGGATAACTCTACCAAAGAGCCAGCACAAGCACGATGGGCCGAATGGCCTCCTTCTGTGGTGCATCATTCTATGATTCCAAGAAGAGGTGCCCGATAGTTGTCATGGCCAATTCAATACACTTCATCCCACTAGCATTAACATCTTCCCGTACAGCCTCAACAAATTCCACGTCAGTCACCAATCCGCATGTCAGGACTTCCTTATCAACACCAAGAATGGATTCAAAACTCATGTCAGCTGGCAATCACAACACAGAACTTGTGCGTTGAAAGAGGTTCTCTGCTTCAGAGTAAGCCATTGGTGGGATCCTCAGCTGTGTCAGATGGCACTGCTTCCTCTGCTGGTGGAATTAATGTACAGTGCCAAAAGTAGCTGGCAATGGATCCTGCTTTCAGTTCCCCAGTCGTGCTTTGGGATTTCAATGTGTCCTAAAGGGGATTTTCAGTTTAAGTTAGAATGGGATGAAAATCGGTGGATTCTACAATGGGTGTGCAATCTGCTCCCAGGCACTGAAGGTGAAAATCAACCCGAATATGTTTTTGATAAAGTCAGATTCATGATTCTAAGGATTAATTTCCAAAGGTCCAACACTTTTATTTTCCTCTTGATAGAAAATGGCCATCGAAACTGTAATCTTTATCAGTTTGGGAGAACAGGGAGAGGTAAGGGATGTCCACAGTGGTGCGAACCTGGGCAAGAATGAGTTAAAGTAGGAGGCTGTATAATGCGTCAAGATTTTAACAGTGAGATTGCAGGGAGCAGGAACAGAAGGCAGGATGGTACATTTGGAGCTTAGGAGGAACAAGAGAGTAAAGTTCAAAGGAACAGTGGCCATAGCAGTATCAATGAAATGGAGAATGACACGAGAGGTCATGATACAGGAGAACTTTCTGGAAGCACGGTGCTTCTCAAAAATGTGAGTAGCAGAAATTGGCTTGGTACCATCTGGATGTCCCTGCAGTATTATCTAGTACCATTTACCATAAGTGACTGGCTGAGCTTTTTCCTGTAACACTGTTAAATATTAATTACAGAGTGTTTACACACAATTTTAGCTGCTGTTGAAAGTTGCTGATTCAAAAAATCCCTGAAGGAATACTGTAGGCTTGTTGCACGGTACTGCAGCTTGTGCAGTGTATTTAGTCCGTATCCTGCAACAGTAAGGTAAGTGTTGCATGATTAATGGAAAGGGGAGAAAGTACTTTTTTTTTTTTTTAAAGTTGCACTCCCAGCTAGTTGCCAGGGCAAAGCTATCCCACAGTGTACTAAGCTGTTAAAGCACAATTTTATGGGGTCAAGTCGTTTGAATAATTAGCATAAACTTCCAACACAACTTTTTGCCTTGTGCCACCAGCTAGCATAGTGGGGCAGGCAGAAAATCTGGTGTGCAACTCAAATTTAAAAGGGATATGACCACTTAAAGTGGCTGCATAGTTAGCTTTAACAAGTATTGTTTCAGCCCATATGAAAGGTCAGAATGGTATTGAAATGTCAGTTTTTGCTAAAGCTTTGGGGGACAAGGAGGTGGAGGAAAGAAATTACAGAAAAAATGAAGTAAACGGAAAACAATGTGAAGGCACAAAACTGGGCAGGTGACCGGGCAGCACAGCACCTGACCTCCTGTTTGTTGGTTCGTATAATGGACATATTGCGGCATGAAGTCAATGAGAGGTGTGTTTCCCTTTCTGGAGGACAGCAGTACATCTTGTCTGTCAGGAGATGGTAGCTAGGTTGAATGGTGTGTACAGTACATCACAAGATGGTTATGGATGAGAAAGACAATTCAGTCCAGGACACTGATCTTTCTGGAGAGATCCTAAAGTCAACAGGGAGAGGTAAGGGATGTCCACAGTGGTGCGAACCTGGGCAAGAATGAGTTAAAGTAGGAGGCTGTATAATGCGTCAAGATTTTAAAACAGTGAGGTTGCAGGGAGCAGGAACAGAAGGCAGGATGGTACATTTGGAGCTTAGGAGGAACAAGAGAGTAAAGTTCAAAGGAATAGTGGCCATAGCAGTATCAATGAAATGGAGAACGACAGGAGAGGTCATGATACAGGAGAACTTTCTGGAAGCAAGGTGCTTCTCCGCCATTTCACCATCCAATTATTTCTTAAAAGATTCCTGGGTTTCCGTCTCAGTTACTCATTCTGGAAGCCTATTCCATATGTGTTCACTCTTTGTTGAACAATTTCCAGATTTTAGTTCTAAATTTACCTTTTACTAGTTTGATCCTATGTCCCCTTGTCCTACTCTCAACGTTTAACTGAAAGTAATATTCTGGATTTATCTTTTCCATTCCATTCACATGCGTGCCATCTACAAGGCTCAGCATTCCAGGAATATTGTCACCCAGGAAAAGTTCAGTGCTTTGTTGAGCTGATTCTTCCTTTCCACAGGGAAAATGATTAACGTGTTGCCCTCTTGCAAACAAGCTCGTTACTTAACTTGCTACATTTCAATAGCCGACTAACTGATCTAGTACAGGCCACTGGTAGTGGCTTCAAAGGATCCAATGGCGTAAACGTTTAATACACCCATGGGAAGAGCCGGTGGTGCAAGGTGTTTGCAGGTTTGTCGCCATATGTTTGTGGCATATACATCTTTCCATTTTTCACCTTTGCTGACCTGTAGGAGTAGCTTGCCATGACCCAATTCCTCACAAAAGTACCAATTTTAATTTGAGAATCCAGATGAGTGTCGTTGAGTTATTCAGCTATAGACTGCATCAAGGCTGAGCCAATACCTTTCTCACTTGATGTTCACAGAAGTAGTTTCCAGCATCATCATTGGCTAGCAATCAGGAATGCTTTGTCTAGTTGCTGGTGTCAGATTTTGGCCACTCTGGCAAATCTTATTAATTAAGAGGCTTGAGAGTCTAGTGTCAGCAACTTACATAGGTTATATAGAATGTACAGCACAGAAACAGGCCATTCGGCCCAACTGGTCCATGCCGGTATTTATGCTCCACACGAGCCTCCTCCCACCCCTCTTCATCTAACCCTATCAGTAAACCCTTCATTCATAGTTAACACACAAGTGATCTGCCTCCGCACTACTTACCTGTAGACAGCCTGCCGGATGGAACCTTGAGCTTGAACTCTTCAGTTCCAGCTGCCCACCTTACACCAGTATACTCTCACTTTTAGACTCTATAGCAGGAGTGGGCAATTATTTGGGCTGGAGGGCCATTTAACAAGTTTTGGTGAGCTGTTGAGGGCCGCACACCAATGTTCCCTCTAAGGTGCGCGGCCACTGGAAGAGATTTTTGCTTTGCCAAAGTATTTGCAGAGACCCCTCGACTCCTATTTTGAAGTCCAGCAGCAATACCAACCAGTTACCGAATGGCAAAACTAGATTTGTCTGGAGTACATGGTCCCATTTAAAACTTTACTGTTCACTTTTTCTTTAAGTTCCTGTTATCATTGCAAAATATTTAATATTTTGGTGTACATTTTCTCAGCATGTAGTTTTTTTTTTAAATTCTTTCTGCAATTTTTCTCTGATTTTGCATGAGCTAATTTTATCATCAAGAGCTCCTCTGCTATAAAAAAATCAGAAACTTAAGCATGAAGAATCATATCATAGAAATTTACAGCACACAAGGAGGCCATTCGGCCCATCTTGTCCGTGCTGGCCGACAAAGAGCTATCCACCCTAATCCCACTTTCCAGCACTTGGTCTGTAGCCTTGTAGGCTATGGCACTTCAAGTGCATATCCAAGTACTTTTTAAATGTGATGAGGGTCTCTGCCTCTACCACCCTTTCAGGCAGTGAGTTCCAGACCCCCACCACCCTCTGGGTGAAAACATTTCTCCTCAAATCCCCTCTAAACCTCCGACCAATTACTTTAAATCTGCCCCCTGGTTATTGACCCTTCTGCTAAGGGAAATAGGTCCTTCCTATCCACTCTATCTAGGCCCCTCATAATTTTATACACCTCAATTAGGTCTCCCTTCAGCCTTCTCTGTTCCAAAGAAAACAACCCCAGCCTATCCAATCTTTCCTCATAGCTAAACTTCTCCAGTCCTGGCAACATCCTTGTAAATCTCCTCTGCACCCCCTTTAGTGCAATCACATCCTTCCTGTAATGTGGTGACCAGAACTGCATGCAGTATTCTAGCTGCGTCCTAACTAGTGTTTTATACAGTTCAAGCATAACCTCCCTGCTCTTGTATTCTATGCCTCGGCTAATAAAGGCAAGTATCCCGTATGCCTTCTTAACCACCTTATCTACCTGTCCTGCTACCTTCAGGAATCTGTGGACATGCACGCCAAGGTCCCTCTGATCTTCTGCACTTCTCAGTGTCCTACCATTTATCGTGTATTCCCTTGCCTTGTTAGCCCTCCCCAAATGCATTACCTCACTTCTCCAGATTGAATTCCATTTGCTACTGTTCTGCCCACCTGACCAGCCCATTGATATCTTCCTGTAGTCTGCAGCTTTCTTCTTCATTATCAACCACAAAGCCAGTTTTTGTATCATCTGCAAACTTCATAAATCATACTTCCTACATTCAAGTCCAAATCATTGATATATACACCACAAAAAGCAAAAAACCCAGCACTGAGCCCTGGAGAATCCCACTGGAAATAGCCTTCCAGTCACAAAAACACCCTTCGACCATTACCCTTTGTTTCTTGCCCCTGAGCCAATTTTGGATCCAGCTTGCCACTTTGCCTTGGATCCCATGGGCTTTTACTTTCGTGACCAGTCTGCCATGCGGGACCTTATCAAAAGCCTTGCTAAAATCCATATAGATTACATCAAACACACTACCCTCATCGACCCTCCTTGTTACCTCCTCAAAAAAGTCAATCAAGTTAGACATGACCTTCCCTTAACAAATCCATGCTGACTGTCCCTGATTAATCCGTGTCTTTCTAAATGAAGATTTATCCTGTCCGTCAGAAATGTTTCCAATAATTTTCCCACAACCGAAGTTAGGCCTGTAATTACTCTTTCTCCCTTTTTAAACAACGGTACCACGTTAGCAGTCCTTCAGTCCTCTGGCACCACACCTGTAGCCAGAGAGGATTGGAAAATGATGGTCAGAGCCACTGCTATTTCCTCTTCTCTTAACAGTCTGGGATATATTTCATCCGGGCCTGGGGATTTATCCACTTTCAAAGATGCTAAACCCCTTAATACTTCCTCTTTCACTATGTTTGTTTATTTCTAATATTTCACACTCCTCCTTCCTGATTGCAATGTCTGCATCGTCCCTCTCTTTTGTGAAAACAGATGCAAAGTATTCATTAAGAACCATACCCATGTCTTCTGCTTCCACACACAGGTTACCTTTATGGTCCTTAATAGGCCCTACTCTTACTTTAGTTATCCTCTTGCTCTTAATGTATTTATAAAACATTTTTGGGCTTTCCTTGCCAATATTTTTTCATGCCCTCACTTTGCTTTCCTAATTTCCTTTTTAATTTCACCCCTGCACTTTCTATACTCCTCTCGGCTTTCTGCAGTATTGAGTCCTCGGCATCTGTCATAAGCTTCCCTTTTTTTCCTTTATCCTACCCTGTATGCACCTTGACATCCAGGGAGCTCTAGATTTGATAGTTCCACCCTTTTTCTTTAAGGAAACACACTTGCTCTGAACCCTCACTATCTCCTCCTTGAATGCCTCCCACTGCTCTGACAGTGATTTACCTTCAAGTTTCTGACTCCAGTCCACTTTGGCTAAATCACCTCTCAGCTTAGTAAAATTTGCTTTTCCCCAATTGAGAACTTTTATTCCTGGTCTATCCTTGTCCTTTTCCATAATTACCCTGAATTATGATCACTACCACCAATATGCTCTCCCACTGATGCCCTTTCCACCTACCCAGCTTCATTCCCTAAAACTAGGTCCAGAACCACCCCCTCTCTTGTTGGGCTTGCTACGTACTGGCTAAAAAAGTTCTCCTGAATGCATTTTAAGAATTCTGCTCCCTCTCTGCTTTTCACACTAATTTTATCCCAGTTAATATTAGGGAAGTTGAAATCCCCTACTATTACTACCCTATTTTTTCACGTCTCAGAAATTTGCCTACATATTTGCTCTTCTATCTCCCTCGGACTGTTCGGAGGTCTATAGTACACTCCCAGCAGTGTGATTGCCCCTCTTTTGTTTGTCAGTTCAACCTATATGGCCTCATTGGATGATCCTTCTAAGATATCCTCCCTCCTCACAGATGCAATTGATCCTTTAATCAATATTGCAACCCCCCCCCCTCCTTTTTTAATCCCTCTCTATCTCGTCTGAAAACCCTGTAACCAAGAAAGTTGAGCTGCCATTCCTGCCCTCCTTTCAGCCAGGTCTCAGTAATAGCTAGATCATCATACTCCCGTGTCTATCTGTGCCCTCAGCTCATCTGCTTTATTCCCTAGACTCCTTGCGTTGATGTATATACCATTTAACACTGCCAAACTCCCTTGTTGTCTATTTTCTAGCCTTTGTTTCCTCTGCCTACCAAACTCGCTTACTAATTTTTTGTCTTCCATTTCCAGCTTTGCTTCTCTCCCTTCTAAATCCACTCTCAGGTTCCCATTCCCCCTGCCAAGCTAGTTTAAACCCTCCCCAACAAACACTAGCAAACCCCGCCACGAGGATATTGATTCCAGCCCTGTTGAGGTGCAGCCCGTCCAGCTTGTACAAGTCCCACCTCCCCCAGAAACGGTCCCAATGCCTCAGGAATCTAAAGCCCTCCCTCCTGCACCATCTCTCCAGCCACACATTCATCTGCTCTATCCTCCTGTTTCTGTACTCACTAGCACATGGCACCAGGAGTAATCCGGAGATTACTACTTTTGAGGTCCTGCTTTTTAATCTCTTTCTTAGCTCCCTAAAATCTGCCTGCAGGACCTCATCTCTCTTTCTACTTATGTCATTGGTAACTATGTGGACCACGACCTCTGGCTGTTGACCCTCCCCCCTCAGAATATCCTGCAGCCGTTCAGTGACATCCTTGACCCTGGCACCAGGGAGGCAACATACCATCCTGGAGTCACGTCTGCGGCCGCAGAAACGCCTGTCTATTCCCCTAACTATTGAATCCCCTACCACTATTGCTCTTTCACTCTTCTTCCTCCCCACCTATGCAGCTGAGCCACCCATGGTGCCGTGGACTTGGCTCTGGCTGCACTCAGAGGAACCATCGCCCTCACCAGTATCCAGAACTGAATACTGGTTAGCAAGCGAGATGCACTCAGGGGATTCCTGCACTACCTGCCTGGTCCTCCTCTTCTATCTGGCAGTCACCCATTTAAGCTGTGGGGTGACCACCTCCAGAAACGTGCTATCCACGTAACTCTCAGTCTTGCAGATGCACTGCAGTGACTCCAGCCACCACTCAAGCACCGAAACCCGGAGCTCGCGCTGCTGTAGCTGGCAACACTTCCCGCACACGTGGTCGTCCAGGCCACGAGAAGTGCCCAGGATGTCCCACATGGCAGAGGATGTGCAATTCACGGGACTGAGCTGCCCTGCCATGCCTCTATATAATATACTATAAACTACCTTGACAGAAATAAACTTAAAAGCTTAACAAAAAACACTCACCAGCTACTCACCAATCAGCTCTCTCCCTCTATTAATAGGCACATAAAAGGTTCAAACTGGGACAGGTTTAACTGTGGAGCAGTTTTAGCTTAAGGGGATGGGTTTATTTATTGTGTAAACAGGCTCTTAATTTGACCTCATTAAATGTCAATCTACTCTCTTTTTGACCAAGTCACCATATCAGCATAGTTTGATGAGGAATTATTTGCTCTTTCTGATGCATGGATGGATTATTTGCCAATACTTTGCTTTATAACTTGGACAACTAGAACAGACGACAAAGCCCAAAAGTGGAAGGGGAGAAAATACCCTTTTTTTTTAAAAAAAAAGAAAAAAAATAGAAGGGATGGGTCTCATCTTCTGATATCTTTAATACACTTCAAATAAATTTCAACCACAACTGACAAGAAAAATCTTTTTTTTTCCCTGCTGCTGAGCTGATGCCCGAGCTCTTGCTCGGCCTGGCAATGCACTCGATTTGTTCCGAGGGGATCTTCGAATTGATTGCGGTTAAATAATCAATGGGGATAAAAGTGGATGTCATTGCTCGTTTGACTTGACTTTCAGAGTCGCACACCTCCATCAGGAGGCAAAAATAAAGACCCAGCAAGAAATCAGCTTAGGGGGTTATGCTGCCGTCGGTAAAAAGAACCTCACCCGAGGGGGTCGTGACCCCAATCCACGACTCCAGGCCGCCTTCTGTCCACCTCAGCCGCCGGTCTCCGTATCTTCGCCTCCCGTCCCCGAAGGCCCATTGCCAGACTCCCCTGCTGACTCGGCGACAGTGAGCCGCCTCCTGATGTTACCGGAGGTGGGGGTCAGGTGCAGCGGATGTTCGGCCTCGGTGGGCCGGACAGAATCCATTGGCCCGCCGCTGCTCTATCGTGATCTACCTACGTCACCTGAGCCTTCTTGTCTGCTTTTGGCGCGAAACTAGCAACTGCAGCTGGGACCTCACTCATCTACGATTTACACGGACACATTCCTTGATACCTAGCAGAATTCAGTTACTTTTCTTCAGTATTTCTACTATTATCCCTAAACTGCTTGCCTGCTGTTAATTACGTTGACTCCTAATGCTTTCTGCTCGTCAAGTTATGCTAAATTATTCATTTTATACTATTATCTTTAACTCTGTAACCTCTGAAAGCCCTCCAAGAGCTCTGCGTTCCTCCAACTGTGGCCTCTTATGCATCCCCTACTCCCTTCTCTCCACCACTGGCAGCCGTGCCTTCAGCCGTCATCACCCAAAGCTCTGGAATTCCTTCCCTAAACCTCCACATCGCCACCTTTCTCTCCTGACAAACTCTCTTTAAAACCTACCTCTTTGACCAAGTTTTTAAGTCACTCGCCCCCGGTGTTAATTTTTGTCTGATTGCGTTCCTGTGAAGCATGTTGGGACATTTTCCTACTTTAAATGTGCTATATAAATGCAAGTTGTTGTTGTTTCTACAGGGGAAACAGGAGGACCATGTCGTGGAAGTGCATGATTTTCACTCTTGTGTCGATTGTTGAGGGGTTCAGCTCCTGTCCAAGTGTCTGCACCTGTAGCCGCACGCAGGATAATCTAACAGTAGACTGTTCAAGCGCAGGACTCAACTTTCTTCCATTTGATATACCCAAGGCCGTCAACATTCTGAAATTAAGAAATAATTCAATTCAATTGGAAACAAATTCCTTTAGGAATACATCTGATCTTAAAGTGCTTCATCTTCAGATGAACAAACTCATCTTGCTCCCAAATGACTTATTTGCTTGGGTTCCTCAGCTAAGAGGGCTTTATCTGTATAGCAACCAGTTGTCCCACTTATCAGATAATATCTTCAACAATGTTCCCAATCTAGAATACCTCCTTCTCAGTGCAAACCAGTTAGTCAATGTCTCTAATCAACTTTTCCTCCCCCTGAAGAAACTCAAGACACTAGTTTTGTCCAACAATCATCTCCAAGTGATTTCCCCAAATACTTTCCTGGGGTTGGAAGCATTGGAAGTATTGTCTCTGGCATACAATCATCTCTCTGTTCTTCCAGAGTCACTTTTTAAACCATTGCATAATCTCAGAATATGTGCTCTCAACCACAATAGACTGGAGTCCCTCCCTGAAAAGGTCTTCTATTGGTTGCCAAACCTGACCTGGATAACACTAGCAAATAACAGCCTCCGAGAGTTACCCCCTAAGCTTTTCAGTCACACGCCGCTCCGAACGCTCTCTCTCTACAGCAACCAACTGGAGAGGCTACCCACAGGATTTTTGCATTCTTTAAAGGTAGGACAAAATAATTTAACATTATTAGCTTTCGCTGAAATATTGAAATAATGTGGACAATGGTGGGGTGGATTTTAACTCCCGCCCGCCCAGAGGAAACCGGGCATGACGGGAGGCAGTTAAAAAGGAGCTCTGTTCCAGTTCCATGGGGATTTCAATGCTGCTGTTTTTGGCGATGGCTGAAGCACCCACCTAGATCAAGTGAGAACTCCATACATGTATACAAATCAGGGTCTTGTTATGTCAATAGGACCCCAGTGGCCTTTTAACCGTGATCTGAGCAGGGTGCCCTCTGCGGCTGCCCCACTCAGTGAAATCTTCTCTGAAGACTGAAGCGGACACAAGAGGCAAGTATTAAACTTTCCTTTGTGGAGCCAGGAGGAGTAGCAGTAGTCCTGTGAGCGCCACAAGGAAAGTCTCCGTCTCTGCTGCCCCGGGCTCCAACCCGCAACCTTCCCACCCATGAGACCCTTCCAACCGGCGGGCAGCCTCCAGCCTGTGTGACTTTAACCGGCCAGCTTCTGCTTTACTCCCATTTTGGCCTGGCAGGATGTAAATGAGGACCGTGAGTAACAGCAGTCCAGCCCTCAAGCAGGATGGGTTGGACATTTGCCTGCCCAAAACCAGTTAAAATCCACCCCAATGACTCTGTTGGCCAGTCATATAATGGCACAGATTGCAGCTATGGAGAAAGTAAAGGGTCAAATCACTCCCCTGCCCAGGCACAGGAGCCCAAAAGAAAAACTATCCATAGACTAATGGCCAATAGCTAATGATGACAAGGTATCTAATCAATGGTTTATATTTAGAGCTGACAGATCTCTTTTGGCATTGCTCAATTTGGATGATACTTTGTTTTATAAAGACAGGAGTGTTATACTATGCAATGCACTATGTATTATTCTACTAAGCTGGAGCTGTGTTTCTGCTGGTTTGTCCCTTTAAGCCCACCAAGTTTAGTTCTTTTAAGTAAAAACACAGCCTAATCTCAATCAGAGTTGACTTGCTGTTTGGTAATGCAAGCTTTTCCCCTTTCTTTCTGAAGGTGTCATCTCTGTGTTGGTGCCATGAGTGCCAATAACTCTTTGGTAACTTCCCAAATGGCTATTATTCACATGTGGGTGGTGAGAGGTATCAAAGAGAACCCAGAGAAAAAAAGAAAGACTTGCATTTATATAGCACCTTTCACAACCTCAGGATGTCCCAAAGCTCTTTACATCCAATGAAGTACATTTTGAAGTGTAGTCACTGTTGTAATGTAGGAAACACGGCAGCCAATTTGCGCACAGCAAGCTCCCACAAACAGCAATGTGATAATGACCAGATAATCTGTTTTTGTGATGGTGATTGAGGGATAAATATTGGCCAGGACGCTGGGGATAACTCCCCTGCTTTTCTTTTAAATAGTGCCATGGGATCTTTTATGTGCACCTGAGAGAGCAGTCGGGGCCTCAGTTTAACGTCTCATCCGAAAGACGGCACCTCCAACAGTCAGCACTCCCTCAACACTGCACTGGAGTGTCAGCCTAGATTATGTGCTCAAGTCTCTGGAGTGGGACTTAAACCCACAACCTTCTGACACAGAGGCACTGAGGCCAACTGTACCACCACTGCCATCACTCCAGCTGCAACCAGCTAACTCAGCACAGATCGGTAATTTAACTTAGGACCTTCTGATTCGCTTCGTTTAGTCACTGAATTAATTTGCTGAGAGGCAATAGCAACTAGGGTGTAATCTAATCAAAGTGTCTGTATCGTTTATGTATTGAAATAGTGGACTGAGTGACAGGCGAAAATTCAATCAAGTGGTTTGGAGCTGGAATTTATATTCTAACATTTACGTGATAAATAATGTGTTTTACAGGACCTCACTTACTTGGATCTGCATGAGAACCAGTTAGAGTTGGTGTCTGATGGCGCATTTGAGCCACTAGCTAACCTCAGTACCATCAGATTATATCAGAACCCCTGGAGGTGCGACTCTGGTAACAGTTACCTTCGCTGCTGGATCAAACATCACAGAAATACTGTCAAGCTTAGGAATATCAGCAACCTGGACTCTGTAATATGTCGCACACCAGAGCATCTGGCAGGAAGCGCCATGGTGAATGTGACTGACAGAGAGATGGGCAAATGTTAATCTTTGGAACTCACTACCACCCATCACATCACTCACAGAGGTCACTTAAAATAACAACAATCACTTTAATGCTGAGCAAATATTCCTGCAACTAGAACAGAACCATGTTATGCCTGTAGCTGTTGTACTTCCTCTTACAGAATAACACCGTTAATTATATAATGTCACTCTCTAAATCATCCTGTTCTGCAATTTTTTCAGTTGTGTCAATCATTGAAACACTATGGGCGCGAAATTCGGCTATGCCCCATTTGGGGGCGGTAACCGAGTTAAGACCAGACATTTAGCGCCCGGCGCGGAAGTACCGCCCCACTCAGCAAGTGGAGCGCAATCTCGGGCAGTGGAGCGGTAACCGAAGCGATATCGGGGCGCAATCAGCAATGGTCCACGGAATGCTGCCGCGTTTCAACGCCCCTCCCGTTCAGTTAAAGGGAAGGGCCTCCAATGGTCACATTAGGCCACCAGGGTGGTGTGGTGCTGCGGCCGCAGCCCGGTGCCAAGACGCAATCCCGGGCTGCGCGATGGCGGCCAGGACCATGCCACGGCCCACCACAGAGGACCGACCTGGAGGTTGGCCAAAAAAAGAAAATGGCGGTGCTGGTCGCGGCCGACCCGCCACTAACATCGCTCACAGGTTGCCACCAAATTTCTGCTGCGGGGCGGTAAGGGGTCATGACAGGGCACTAAGGGGTCACGGCGCATGCAGATGACGTCATCACTGGCGGCGCAGTGGCCCGGGCGCTACCGGTGGGGGCGCGGTGTTATCGAGTAGCATCTCAGCAACGTCCCGCCGAATTTCTTGGGAGGCGCTTTTTTCGGCCCCTCCCCCCCCTCCCCCAATAAGCCCTTTGCTAGTGCCCCCCAGAGGCGCTAATGGCAGGCGCAAAGGAGTTGAATTTCTAGCCTTTTCCATTTTAGGTACCCAGAGTCTGTATCAAGCTCTCTCAAGTCAGGTAAAGCATGGTTAGATACAGAGTAATGTCTCTCTGTACCATTCCATTCTCAGACAAATGTCCCTTATTGCACCAAAATAACATTTCTCCAGTTTCCGTACACTGTGTTCTATTTGGAGCTGCTTCTCAGTTAAAAATCATCTTCAGTATGTCCTCAAAATGCAGTTACAGCTTAAATGTGTCCTCAAAATGCAGTTACAGCTTAAATGTGCCCTCAAAATGCAGTTACAGCTTAAAAAGAGACTTAGGGGTTCAGGTATAGAGATCATTAAAATGTCATGAACAGGTACAGAAAATAATCAAAAAGGCTAATCGGATGCTGGCCTTTATATCTAGAGGACTAGAATACAAGGGGGTAGAAGTTATGCTGCAGCTATACAAAGCCCTGGTTAGACCACACCTGGAGTACTGTGAGCAGTTCTGGGCACCACACCTTAGGAAGGATATATTGGCCAGAATGATACCTGGACTTCAAGGGTTAAGTTACGAGGAGAGATTGCACAAATAAGGGCTGTATTCCCTAGAATTTAGTAGGTTTAAGGGGTGATCTGATCGAAGTTTTCAGGATATTAAGGGAAACAGATAGGGTAGATAGAGAGAATCTATTTCTGCTGATTGGGGATTCTAGGACTGGGGCATAGTCTAAAAATTAGAGCCAGACCTTTCAGGAGTAAAATTAGGCAACACTTCTGCACACAAAAGGCAGAATTTTGCCGGCGCTCGGAGTGCGGGTTTGGAGGCGGGTCCGCTATCAAAATCGAAATGATTGGGTTGGGAACCCGCTGCAAACCCACCTCCATGTAAGTTTCCAGAGTGTCGGGTCTGCGATTTCAGAACCGACCCGATACCAAGCGATGGGGGAGGCATTTAAGATACTTAACTGCTTGTTTACTACTATTTTGCCAGCCTTTTCCTATTTTACCACTTTTTTAACGGGGTTCAAGTCGTTCGGAGATCACGTCGGCTAAGTAGGTCGGGTTCTCTATGTCTCCCCATTGCTGTGAATAGGTGACCACTGCAAAAGTGGTATGAAAGCTTCCATTTCACAGCTGGTCACTTTCCAATGTCAGAAGCTTGAACCTTCGTGACTTGGAAGAACCTTTTGAGTTGTATGCAGTTTGGAAGTGTTTGGAGTAAACTCTCTTTCCACTGTCACCTCCTTGGAGCAAGCTCTCTCACCATTGACAGATCGCTTCTGTCATCTCAACTTCAGCTGCCATCTATTCCAGCAACATCGGTGCCCTTGAAAAAATATCACCTTGGTCCTCTGAATCTCTCCACGATCAGCCCCAACACCAACATCACTGGGCACACCAACATCCACACGTGCACTGGACAGAGGGCATCATTACCTGTGCACATTGCTGCCCGGAATGCCAGCGATGGTCTCACCTTGTCCAGATTTGCTTCACTTAACACTACACCCTGGCTGCCACATGATACACCAGGTTGGCACCACCTCATACTAGCACCATAAAGCATTCCTACAATGTCCAAGCCATTCCTTTCATTGGGGGGGAGGGGAGAAACGGGGGACATTATGTCTCATCATTCACTGCAACTCACTGAGCCACTTCCAAAGGTGCACACAAATCTGTCCAAGAACGCAAAGTGTTAAAAATAAAGATTTCAATGTTTGACAGCACATTACCAGAAACTTCACATGACCATTGGATAAACCACGAAGTGCCTACCCTTGTGTGTTCTTAGTTGGTATGCTTGCAGTGGGATGAGGGTGAGTGTGAGGGGTGGCTAGTGAGATGGGGAAGTGATAATGTAGATAGAGAGGGATGGGTGGAGGTGCAAGGTAAGTTGGTGTGAGTAAAGATGTGCAGGAGTAGGGTAGGGAAGGCAGAGTGATGGGGATGTGATGAGTGGCTCAGCAGGATGAGGTTGAGTGTGGCTTGGCAGTAACGTTTCGTGATCTACTGAGATCATTGAAAGGTTTGCACCACTGCAGCCTGGTCCTCCTGACGACATCCCTGCTTGTGCCCTCCTGTGCAATGTGCAACCAGGCTGCATTGGTCTCCGCCCATTGGAAGGGTGTCTTACTTCCCTGCGTGCTGTGACTCATGCGAGAGCCTGGGTGCAGCCGTGCACCTTTCTGCAGTGCTTGTCAGTGTTTGCAGCACCTCAATGCTGTAGAACACCGACAGCACAACTGGCAAAATGAATGTGGCCATCATCCCTTTAAGGAAACCGGCTGACCCGCTTCCTTGTAATTAGCTGGCAACCCTGCAGGGCAGGCTTAACAAGCCCTATTAATGGAAAATCCTTTAAGCAGAGCGGCTGCAGCCGGGAACGGGACCGGAACCCGCCAACCACCTCTCCCGCCGCGATACCGCCTCTGCTGACGAAATCGCTGCCAAAGGGTGGTAGAAGTTTGGAACTCTCTTCCACAAGCAGCAATTGATGCTAGATCAGTTGTTAATTTAAAATCTGAGATTGATAGCTTTTAGTTAACCAAAGATATTAAGGGATATGGGCCAAAGGCGGGTATATGGAGTTAGATCGCAGATCAGCCATGATCTCACTGAATGGCGGAACAGGCTCGAGGGGCTGAATGGCCTAATCCTGTTCCTATGTTCCTAAATGTGTCCTAAAAATGGAGTTACAGCTTAAATATGTTCGCAAAATGACATAGGTAGTCAGGCTGAATGCTGGGAAATCAAGATGGCAATTGCTAATTAAAATCATCAATTCTTATAGAAACAAAACATTCCTTACCAGTGATAGAAAACAAGCCATCAAGGTCACAAACCATGAGATAGTTCATTAGGGGGATATAAGTATATCATGCCTATCTGGACCTGTGTGAGACCCTTCATTAGTGAGAAGCTAGGGAGTAAAAGTGTGACCTGGCATTTATAGGTACTGATGCTTAATTAACTTGGACCTCAACAAGGTTGTATAAGTTCTGGAAACATTGTTAACTACAAGCATATAGGCTTTAATATATTCATCAGACTGGCTGCCTAATGCTGTTAACTTCTATCTAAAATCTAAGAAGTCCAATCCTAAATTAGTCTGACTAATTTATATCTATCTCAGACACTGATCTCAACTATAAATTCATAATCACCAAGCAAGATAATGCTGAACTACTGTGACATAACTGGACTGCCTTTGTAACCTCCGTTATTCATTTAGTCAGTTAACCCTATCTACTAATTATTTGCATACTCAATGTTTAAGTTTAAGTGTTGCTAATTATGATTTTGAGGTTAATAAGCAATTTTTAATTCACGACTGGTTGCCCCATGACGACTTCTTTGATGATTTGGCAAGAAGGTGTTCATTCATTCATTCAGCAGCTTGTTGAAGGTTGGTGGTGTGAATGCTAATACAATCTGCACTGGTTGATGTAAGATAGTTCAGTGAGCCAAATTTAGGCATCATTCACTAGACTGGACAGTAAACCCAGATGGTTCCTTGACGAGGGGTTAAAGTGAGGGGGTTAAGGATTCCTCTGGTGCCCTTGATAAATATTCTTGTCAGGGTACTGATCCCAGTATTTGTGCATAGTTGAGGTATATTCATGTTGCATCCTGTTCAGGACACTGACACATGAATTTCATACACTTCGCTGGCCTCAACCTGCGGCATTTTCTTTTAACTATGTAAAGGTAGGTTTGGTTTAGCTCCAGCTTCACCCAATGTTTCTGAGTTCAATGGTGCAAAACAAGAGCAGTGTTTGGTTGTGCATTTTTTTTAAAATGGACCTGCCCAGTGGGTTATCTATAGGTGCTATGTAGACACAGTATACCACCCATAGGTGCTATGTAGATGCAGTATACCACCCATAGGTGCTATGTAGATGCAGTATACCACTACTGTACACAGTACTCTTAGCAAACACCCACTACTTCAGGAGCATCCTGGAGAGAAAAGATAACCCATGGCTTCTTTTCCCCACCATCAACCATTTCATTCATCGCCTCTCCTCATTCATCTACCCTCACCGCTAACAATAGTGCGAGGAGTTGTCACACTGCTTGTCTGACATCCATTTTTGGATGAGCCGCAACTTCCCCCAGCTAAACATTGGGAAGACAGAAGACATTACCTTCAGCCCTGCTACAAGCTCTGTACCCTTGCCACTCATTCCATCTCCCTCCCTGGCCAGTGTCTAAGATTGAGAGGTCGCACAACACCAGGTTATAGTCCAACAGTTTTATTTGAAATCACAAGCTTTCGGAGCTATCGATTGCTCCTTCCTCAGGTGAAGTAAATTAGATACAGAATCGCCAAAGCATATATAGATAGAGAACAAAGCATGTGTACCTTACAATTGCAGACCACTAAATTAAATCATCCTGACTATCTGCCGAGGTGTGATAAAGTTAATCAAGTCAGCCAGGAAGGTACCACATCAAAGACATAGCAAGATACAACTGAGACAATGAGGTGTAGTCGCAGGGGTTCTAACGTGTCAAAAGCTGCCGTCTGTATGTAAAACGAAAAGCTTTAAAATTTTTACTTTTTTACTGGGAAAATTCTGTTTGCAATGTTGGCATCCTATTTGACTCTGAGCTGATCCTCAGACACCATATCCTCTCCATCACTTCTGCCTCCATAACCTTATCTGCCTCCATCCCTTCCTCAGTCCATTTGCCTCTGAAAGCCTCATCCAAGCCTTCTTTACCTCCTGAATTGACCATTCCAATGCTCTCTAGCTGGCATCCCACCCTCCAACCTCCATAAACTTCAGCTCATCCAAAACTCTGTTGCCTGTATCCTATTCCATAACAAGTACTATTCATCATCACACCTATCCTTGCTGACCTATATTGGCTCCCAAAACCCTACATTTTAAATTCTTACATCCATAGAATGGTTACAGCACGGAAGAAGGCCATTCGGCCCGTTGAGCACGTGCCAGCTCTCTGCAAGAGCACTTCAGCTAGTCCCACTCCCCCCGCCCTTTCCCCGTAGCCCTGCAAATTCTTTTCCTTCAGGTACTCATTCAACTCCCTTTTGAAACCTGTGATTGAGTCTGTTTCCACCACCCTTTCAGGCATTGCATTCCAGATCCTAACTACTCGCTGAGTAAAAAAGGTTTTCCTCATGTCGCCTTTGGTTCTTCTGCCAATCACCTTGAATCTGTGTCCTCTGGTTCTCAACATCTCTTACAATGGGAACAGTTTCTCTCTAATCTGCTCTGTCCAGACCCCTCATGATTTTGAACACCTCTAACTAATCTCTTCTCAACCTTCTCTGCTCTAAGGAGAACAACCCCAGCTTCTCCAGTCTATCCATGTAACTGAAGTCCCTCATCCCTGGAATCATTCTCGTAAATCTTTTCTGCACCCTCTCTAAGGCATTCACATCCTTCCTAAAGTGCGGTGCCCAGAATTGGACACAACACTCCAGTTGAGGCCGAACCAGTGTTTTATAAAGATTCATTATAATTTCCATGCTTTTGTACTCTATACCTCTATTCATGAAGCCCAGGATCCCGTAAGCTTTTATAACTGCTTTCTCAACCTGCCCTGCCACCTTCAACGATTTGCACATATATACCCCTAGGTCTCTCTGCTCATGCACCCCCTTTAGGATTGTACCCTTTAGTTTATATTTCCTCTCTTCATTCTTTCTACCAAAATGTATCACTTCGCATTTTTCTGCGTTAAATTTAATTTGCCACGTGTCCGCCCATTCCACCAGCCTGTCTATGTCCTCATGAAGTCTATCGCTATCCTCCTCACTGTTCACTATACTTCCAAGTTTTGTGTCATCTGCAAATTTTGAAATTGTGCCCTGTACACCCAAGTCCAAGTCATTAATATATATCAAGAAAAGCAGTGGTCCTAGAACCGACCCCTAGGGAACACCACTGTATACCTTCCTCCAGTCCGAAAAACAACCGTTCACAACTACTCTCTCTTCCCTGTCACTTAGCCAATTTCGTATAAATGCTGCCACTGTCCCTTTTATTCCATGGGCTTCAACTTTGCTGGCAAGCCTATTATGTGGCACTTTGTTGAACGCCTTTTGGAAATCCATGTACACCACGTCAACTGCATTGCCCTCATCAAAAAACTCGATCAAGTTGGTTAAACACGATTTGCCTTTAACAAATCTGTGCTGGCTTTCTTAATTATTCCACACTTATCCATGTGACTGTTAATTTTGTCCCTGATTATTGTTTCTAAAAGCTTCCCCACTACCGAGGTTAAACTGACTGGCCTGTAGTTGCTGGGTTTATCCTTGCACCCTTTTTTGAACAAGGGTGTAACATTTGCAATTCTCCAGTCCTCTGTCAGCACCCGTTTTGAAAGAGGATTGGAAGATTATGGCCAGTACCTCTGCGATTTCTTCCTTCACTTCCCACAGCATCCTAGGATGCATCCCATCTGGTCCTGGTAACTTATTTACTTTAAGTACTCCAGCCTTTCTAGTACCTCTTCTTTATCAATTTTTATCCCATCCAGTATCTCCTCTACCTCCTCCTACACTATGTCTATGGCAGCATCTTCTTCCTTGTTAAAGACAGATGCAAAGTACTCATTTAGCACCTCAGCCATACCCTCTGCCTTCATGCGTAGGTCTCCTTTTTGGTCCCTAATTGGCTCCACCCCTCCTCTTACTACCCATTTACTATTTATATGCCAGCAGCTCATTCCAGGCTTCGACTGGGGACATAGCGAATATCTCCCAGTTCGCTGTCCATTGCTGCATCCGGGAGGTCACAAATGCTCTGTACAAAAGGAGAAGGGAGTACATCTCTTTCACCATGACCTGGGACAAACAGCGTGAATGCACATGTGGCTTAGCTAGGATAGTGGACTTCCCCATGGTTCAGGGAGCCATTGACTACACGCATGTGGCATTGTGGGCACCTCATGAAAATGCAGAAGTGTTGCGCAACCGCAAAGGCTTCCACTCTCTGAACATCCAGTTGGTGTGCGACCACAGACAGCGCATCCTCGCCGTCAATGCCCACTATCCTGGCAGCAGCCACGATGCTTTCATCCTGCACCAGACTGGTGTCCCAGACCTCTTCCAACCACCACGTCAATCTCGTGGCTGGCTCCTCGGGGACAAGGGTTATCTATTTTGCACCTGGCTGATGACACCGCTCCGTAACCCCAACACTCCTGCTGAGCTCACATACAATGAGAGCCATAGTGCCACCAGGAACCTCATTGAGCAGACGATCGACATCTTGAACCAATGGTTCTGGTGTCTTGACCACTCTGGAGGAGCCCTGCAATACTCTCCCGAGTGAGTCTCGCTTTTCATTGTTGTGTGCTGCATGCTTCACAATCTCGCAATTATGAGGACACAGCCATTGCCACCAGGGATTGGTGTACCACCTCAGGAGGAGGAAGAGGGAGAGGAGGAGGCGGATGAAGAGGAGGATGAGCAGTACCAACGTGGGAGGGAGGCCTACAATGTTGCCTCTGCAAGGGCCGTCTGTGAACGCCTGATAAGACACCGCTTCTGACGAATGACAGAGAAGATGGCTTCTGGGATGAACAAGCACATCATCGCAAGCATCCCGCAGCCCCTATTGCCGGGCAAAGCTCCAATGAGTCAAATGAGCAAAGTTGTAAAGTTCCAATAACATTTTTTATTTATATGACAAGCTGTGTCTTATTTACTCAGGACAAACAATTACAAACAAACACAATAATTCATAAACCACTTTGAGATAAGCGTCAACATAGTAAACAAATATATTAAGATGAACATCAAACTTTGCCACAAACATTCCTCCCATTTATTGCATAATTCTTACTTTTCGGCCTTCGAGGGTGATATCCATCCCCTGTGCACTTCCCTCCCCTTCCCACCCTACTTCTCCTCCATAATGTGGCCCCAGTGGCTGCAGCAAGGCTGGCGGTATGTTGAATCCAGAGACTGCAGATGGCCTTGAAGGACGCCCTCGACCAGCTCTGGGCCTGGAGGCCCCGGCTGCAGACTGCACCAACTCTGCATGGGTGGCAGCAGTCTGGGCTGGCTGGGTTACAGGCTGTGGCAAGTGCAATGGCGAAGTGGCAGTGGTGGGAGCAGGAATGCTGTCATCCTGAGAGAGGACAGCACCTTCCGTTCGAATGACACACTGCCGCTCCCCCGGGGCAGAACCTCAGCATCCGGAGCAATCTGCTCGAGCACAGATTGCTGGCCTGCTGCGGCAGCGTGAGATCCCCGGTGGACTGTGGGCAACCCAGCGACGATGGCAGCAGCCAGCACTTGCGTGACATCAATCTGAGACTGCATGAGAGCAGTCTGAGACTGGATGGCACCAGCCAATGACTCGATTGCAGCACTAAGCCGTTGCAGTTGCGTTGGCCTGGGCTGCAATAGATCCTGCCACCTGACCCATTACACGTGGCATGGGCTCTGGTTCCCCACCGTCTCCCTGCAATTCAACCATCCTCTGCAACGAGGCAAGGATGGGTTCAAGGGTTTGTGGACTCCTCCACGCTCCTAGCCAGTGCATCCATGCTGTCGGGCACCCTTGCCATTGCACCCATGAGCTCTGTATGCATGTTCAGAGCCTGAGTATTCATGACCGTTTTATCGAGGTCCTCATCCGAGTCCTGTGCAGCAGAACTCATGCGCGCACTCACCCTCCGGGGAGTTGCCCCAGAGCTTCCCTTCCTCCCTTCCCCCATGGTGTTGCTGCAGCTGGCAGGGTCCCGGAGCTTCACCCACATCAGATGCAAACCCCCTGCTCCCCTCCAGGGAACGTGTGGCCCCAGTGTTGGAAGCGTCACCTCGGGAGATGCAGGCGGTGAGGCTCCGGCTTCCTCTTCCTCCGGCGCGTTGCTCCCACTGGCAGGCTGAGGGACAGGCTGCTCAGCTGGTGGTTCACTATCTGAAAGCAGGAAGGTACAAGAGTGGCTTTAACGTGAGGGCAGGAGGGCAGGGGGCAGGAAGGGAGTAAGGACTGGAGGCAGTTAGTTAGACTGAAAGTGTAAAAGGCTGGTGTTGTGAGGGGGAAGTGGTATGAGAGAAGAGAAAGCTGATGAACATACCGTTGCTGTCCCCAAGGGGGTCGACCTCTCCAACGGCCACAATGCCTACTACCTGGCTCGCAATGAGTCTGTGGACTCTCTCCTCCAATTCTGTGAGGGGCTCCAGCTCCAACCTGTCCTCCTCCCGTCCGCTGTATCTCTCGGCAGTTATGTGAAAGCTTGGCCTGCAAGAAAAAGGACAGTGTGTGAGTGAGTGTGCAGCCATGTGTTTGGCAGATATGCCTACCATAGTTGAATAGCCATTAATGTGTGCAAGGTGTGGGATGTGCATGTGAGTTTTATGAGATGGCCATAGTTGTTGGATGAGTGTTGGGCATTTGTGTATTTACACCGTCTGTGCACAGAGTGAGGTTGAGATGGTGGGATGTAGAGATATTGAAAAGCAGGTACTCACCCTGACCACCCGAGTGAGGTCGTTGAACTTTTTACGATACTGTGTATGTGTCCTTTGCACCAGGCTCCGCGATGACACATGCTGGGTTACCTCCCTCCAGACTTTTCTAAACTCCCGGGGCAATGGCCTCCTGCCACTCTCTGGAAAGAGCACTGCCATTCAACAGAGCCGCCAATGCCTGGTCACTGAAGCACTGAGCTCTCTCCCTGGGCCTCTGAGTAGCCATCACAAATGTTTCAGCAATATCTGTAGGGGCTTGCAGGCCGAGGTCAAACGCTATGCAGCAAGATGGCCCCTCCCCTTTAAGAACTGGACGGTACCAGTCTGTCTGAGTTCCAGGATAATTGACATCACCTGAGCTTCGGTAGCGTTCTGAGGTAGCGCCTCACTTCCCGACGTTAGTGCCCTAAGAGAGGTGTGTAGCACTTGATTTAGCGCTCAAATCACCTCCAGGGGCGATGGAGATGAATTTCGCGGTTGGCGGCGATAATTAGCGCTGGGTGCTAAACTTTGCGCCCGGCCGATATTAGCACCCCAAAATGGGCGATACCCAATTTTTCCCCCTATAGCTCTTGCATCTCTCTCTAATTTCTCTGCAAATTTGCTCCTCCATATTTTTCCCACTAGTTGGTGGCCTATTATTTCTTATCTCTAGCCATATAGATTCTGTCCTTGACCCCTCTAGCACTGTAACATTCTCCTTAACCAATACTGCCACACCACCTCCTATCTTTCCTTCTCTATCTTTCCTGAACAATTTGGGGGTGATTTTATCATTGGGGATGTGATGGAGGCGGGACTGCTACTTGTCGGGTTTTAGTCCCGCCTCCATCGACGTCTGGCCAACCCACGCTATTTTCCCTTGATTGGCCTTGTTAAGCCCGCCCAGCGGGCTTAGCCGGCCAATTAAGGGAAAGCCGGTGACAGAGAACGTCAGCATAGGACGTTTCATCTGTCAAATATTTTTGACAGATGAATTGTCATCATTTGACAGCTTTGAGAAGCTGTCAAACACTGACAATCTCTGTTCTTTGGTGAGTCCTTGTACTCAAGACTCACTTAGAAAGCTTTCCTGAGCAGAAAGCAGAAGGCTGTTGCATTTAAGAATGCAGCAGCCATTCTGCTTTCTCTGCCGGTGAGATGAGGCAGCTCCGCAGCCTAAAGGGATGAAGCCTGGAGGAAGAAGTAAAGGTAAGTAATCTTATTAAAACACTTTAGACTCACCTCACACACTTACCTCTCCACACTTACACTCATCACTCACCTGCACGCCGGATATTTCGGCCCCTCCGACCCCCACAGACCCACGGCTCGCCTCGCTGACCCTGGTGAGGTTCGGAGCTGTCGGGAAGCCCACACTTTAGGGCTCAAAATAGGGATTAGCCAAAAAACTGCCTGTTAACTACCTGTTAACAGGCAGTTAATTGGCACTAATCCCCTTCCCGCCTCGAGGAGACGGGACCCGGTGCGGGTCGGGTACCCGCCTCCTGGGAAGATGGCAGGTGGCGGGATGGGGGCGGGATGGGTACCCGCTCCCAGATTCTGCCATTTTCCCGGCAGTCCCGCCTCCATACCCACCTCCTCAGGGCTGGGAAAATCGCCCCCCTTATATCCAGGAATATTTAATACCCAATCCTGCCCTTTTTTGAGCCATGTCTCCGTTATTGCCACAACATCATATTCCCATGTGGCTATTTGCGCCTGCAGCTCACCAACTTTGTTTACTATGCATTCAATCCCTTAACGGCCTCACCTATACCTATCTTTGTAACCTCCTCCAGCCCTATAACCACCCCACCCCACCCCACCAGAACCCTCCTTCCTCCGACTCGGGCCTCTTGTGTATCCATGGCAGCCGTGCCTTTAGCCGCCTCGGCCCCATGCTCTGAAATTTTCTCCCTAACCTCCCCATTTCCCTTCTGCTTTAAGACCCACCTTAAAACCTACCGCTGGCCTAGATTTTGGACACGTCTACTTCGTGATAATGATCTCCTTTGTTGGCTCGATGTCCATTTTCTCATTACGTCTTTGTGAAATGCTCTGGGACAATTTGCTATGATAAAGGCACTAAATAATTGTAAATTGCTGCTGGAAATGTAAAATACAAGTATAAGCGTAGTGAGAAAGCTGGCCATGTAGGCATGTGCCAGGATTTGGTCCTAGAATTGCAGTGAAATACCTGGAATGTTGGATTTCAGTTTACTTGCCATTTTAATTTGTTACAGGCTGAGTGCCTTGGTGATATTTGTTTGCAGGGTGTGACTATTGCTGGCAAGGCTGCATTAATTGGCCATCTCAAGTTGCCTGGAAAGAATTGTTTACAACTGAATGGATTGCAAGGTTACTTCAGAACACGTTAAAAAATAACTACATGATGTGGGACTGAAGTCATGTGTAGGCCAGAACAGGTAAGGTTCCCACCCCTTAAGGACATTGGAGAACCAATGTTAATAAGAATATAATTGACAGCTTAATTAGCCAATGGTCACACGTTCCCGAAAATGGGCAGAGTTTGTGCAACAATACATTATAGGGTGAGATTGCACACTGACCTTCAGGAGCCACAGTCGACAGCTACACAGGTATGCTTAACTTTTACGAGAAACCGGATTTGGGAATAGTTTGGGAAGGATAGGGTGGTGGTTATTTGGGGTTCAGTGGGCTTGTTTTTGTAAGAAGCTCATGAAAATATTGTGTCGAGGTGTGGGAAACATGGTAAAGGACCAAGTTTTTTTTTAGCATTTAAACATCAGGCAGCACTTGAGCCAGGTGCACAGTAGACTGATACTGAAAGCAAACTGAGGTTGGAAGTAAAAAAACAAGAACCTGCTGAAGGTCAGCCCAGAGGGCGCTGAAAAACTGGACGCTTTGCTAAGCCTGGCGGAGCTGACCGGCGCCCTCAACCAGCTCTCAAGGGGAAAATCCCCGGGGCTGGACGGGCTGACCGCGGAGTTCCACAGGGTGTTCTGGGACATCTTGGGGGGCAACTACGCGCGGGTCCTGGGGGAAAGTCTGGCGACCGGGGAGATGCCCCTCTCTTGGCGCAGGGCGGTGATCGTCCTGCTGCCAAAGAAGGGCGATCTCCGCTTATTAAAAAACTGGCGCCCGGTCTCCCTCCTCAGCACAGACTATAAGATTTTTGCCAGGGCCATGTTTGCCCGCCTTGGCACCGTGCTGGCCCACATGATCCACCCCGACCAGTCCTACACGGTCCCGGGCCGAAGCATCCATGACAACATCCATCTGGTCCGGGACCTGATCCACCATTCCCAGAGGACTGGTCTGTCGGCTGCCTTCCTTTCCCTGGACCAGGAGAAGGCGTTCGACAGGGTGGACCACGAGTACCTTTTCAGAACTCTGCGCGCATTCGGGTTCGGGACGCATTTCGTCGCCCGGATCCAACTCCTGTACGCTGCCACGGAGTGTCTGATAAAAGTTAACGGGTCTTTGACGGTGCCCCTTCGCTTCGGGAGGGGGGTACGTCAGGGATGCCCCATGTCCAGTCAGTTATACGTCGTTTGTGTGGAGCCTTTCCTGCGCCTCTTGCGGAAGAGGTTGACGGGGCTGGCTCTGCAAGGGCCGGGCGTGGAATTCATCCTCTCGGCTTATGCCGATGACGTGCTCCTCATGGTCGTCCTCTCGGCTTATGCCGATGACGTGCTCCTCATGGTCATGGATCCCGTCGACTTGCGGAGGATGCGAGAATGCCAGCAGATTTACTCGGACGCATCCTCCGCCAGGGTCAACTGGGAGAAATGTTCTGGACTCCTGGTGGGCCAGTGGCGGGTGGACTCCCTGCCGGAGGAGTTCAGGCCTTTCGCCTGGAGCACCACGCACCTCCTCTACTTGGGAGTTCACCTCAGCCCCGCCGAGGACGCCTGGCCGGCGAACTGGCAAGAGCTGGAGGCCAAAGTCACCGCTCGCCTAGGACGCTGGACAGGACTTTTCCGAGTGTTGTCCTACAGGGGTCAGGCGCTGGTCATAAACCAGCTGGTGGCCGCCATGTTGTGGTACCGGTTGGTCACTTTGATCCCTCCCCCTGGATTTGTCGCCATGATACAGAAGAGGCTCATCGACTTCTTCTGGGACAAAAGGAAGCACTGGGTCTCTGCCGCGGTTCTGAGTCTCCCGCTTAGGGAGGGCAGTCAGGCGCTGGTGTGCCTTCACACCCAGGCGGCGACTTTCCGTCTTCGGACGCTGCAGAGATGCCTGTACGTCGAGAATCCTCGTCGATGGTGTGCGATGGCGACGTATTTCTTCCGCCAGCTGCACGGCCTCAATTACGACACGCAGCTCCTGTTTGTGAAATTGGGCGGTACACGTGCCTACCTGCGGGAGCTGCCTGTCTTCTACCAGGAACTGCTATGGGTCTGGAATAAGGTTGCCTCCAGGTGCAGTTCTCCCCCGTTGGGAGTGGCGGCTCTCCTTCGGGAGCCGCTGCTCAGGAATCTGCACCTCCACGACCGCTGGATCGGGTGGCAGGCGGAGGGCGAGGCTGCGCGTGGTAGGGTGACTAGAGTCGGGGACCTGCTCGATGGTGGAGTAGCGGGCTGGATGGCGCCAGAAGAGCTGGTGCAGCGCCTGTCCCTGGCCAACGTCCGGTGCGCGGCCAAGGCCATCGAGACGCTGAAAGCAGCACTGGGCCCTGACTCCACTAGGTGTATCGAGGAGGCTCAGGCACGTGGGGCGATCCCGTCCGAACTGACCCCCGTTCGGACGGAATTCCTCATCGGTGCGCGGCCCCAAAACCCCTCTCGGGAACCGGCACCTCACAACTTGAGCCTCCTCGGGGAAATGCCCTCCGTGCCCTTTAGCTCTGCGCGGAGGGGTTTCCTGTACGGGCTGCTCCTGCACACTCTCTACTTTGTCATCTTCGCCTACCGACCGGACACCATCCTGCCGTCCGGCGGAGGCGGAGGTCCCCAATGGATCGCTCTCTACGCAGGAGTCCTCCCCTTTTCTATTGGGGACATGGCCTGGAGGGTGTTGCATGGAGCAGTCCCGTGCAATAAGGTTTTAAGTAGGTTCACGGACTCCCAGGCCGCCTGCCACTTTTGCGGCCTAGAGGAGTCCGTGTTTCATGTGTATATTGAGTGTGAGAGGTTGCAGCCCCTGTTCTATTATTTGAAGGGGCTGCTCCTCGATTTTTGGCTGCACTTCAGTCCCACACTCCTGATCTACGGTCACCCGGTGCGGAGCGGAGCGGGCAGGTCGGAGGACCTCCTCGTAGGACTGCTCCTGGGCCTGGCCAAAGTGGCCATTAATAGGTCCAGGCAGCAGGCGGTCGAGGGGGTCATCCGGCCCAATTGCCTGCCTCTCTTCTGCGGCTATGTTCGCGGCCGGGTGGCCCTGGAGATGGAGCACGTGGTGTCCGCTGGCAAGCTCAAGGACCTCCGGGACAGGTGGGCGCCGCGGGGACTGGAGTGCATCATCTCACGGGCCGATTAAATTTTAATTTGATTTGATTATTTGAAGGTCCCTTAAGTTAATGGGTTTAACAAAAGATGTCAAAAAAGCAAGATGGTTCAGTGGATTAGGTTTCCAGGTTAACCATTCACTGTGAGCATTAGGTGAACAAACAATTAAAAAGAGAGATTTGTGTTGGTGCATTGAAGAGAATAAATGGTTCCAATTAATTGTTGAGTCTCTTTATTGAGGACATTTCCTCTAAAACAGATTAATTTCTGATTGATTTAAAACAGTAATAGGGCAGTTACTAAGGATAAGGGGTAAGCCATTTAGGACTGAGATGAGGAGGAATTTCTTCCCCCAGAGAGTGGTGAACCTGTGGAATTCTCTACCACAGAAGGCAGTTGAGGCCAATTCATTAAATATATTCAAGAAGGAGTTAGATATATTTCTAAAGGCTAAAGGGATCAAGGGATATGGGGAGAAAGCAGGGACAGGGTACTGAATTTGGATGATCAGCCATGATCTCATTAAATGGCAGAACAGGCTTGACGGGCCGAATGGCCTACTCCTGCTCCTATCTTCTATGTTTCTATGTTTCCCCTTTACTGTTGCTTTGCTATTAACAGGTATATTACTGTACAAAAACAAACGGCATTCAAGTTAGTTTGTTAAATTATAAGCTCTTAAACTTTATTAATAGTGCAGATAGGTGTAAAGGGAGAATAAGAGATGCGGAGAGCTGCTGATTATATTAAATTATAAATGCTTCTTAAACTTGAAGACAGGCGAAGAGACTGGGTGACTCTGGGCTGTTATCGTGAGCAGGGCAGTGGGTGTCTATAGATAAGCTTCTACCTGAGCTGAAACACTGACTCTTGCTCTGCAGAGCGCTGTAAACCTTCACTATGTCCAGGCAAAGGACCGTGCGCCTGGAGTGTGGGAAATCCACCCAAGTGAATTATGTGTTGGGGACCGAACTCAGCATCGACGTTTACAAGTAAGTCAGAAAACTGATTTATCTGATGTCCTCTCCTGAATATAAGATTAAAATGTGGCCACTGGCCAGGTGTTCTTTTCATCGCTCTGTTGGTAAATAGGACCAGAGTTGGTTGTGATGCCTGCCTCCCACATTCTAATATCCTATCAGCAGACTATCTAGGTTCACACGTGGACTTTTGGAGGAGGTACTGGAGGGTGCCTGTGGAACAATATCCTAGTAAGAGTCATTTCAAGAATTTCTAAATGCTTGTTAATTTTATTTTGAATTATGGATTCTAAGAGTTTGCCTACAATTAACATTAGACTAACTGGCCTATAGTTACCTGGTTTACCCTTCTTGAATGGGAAATAGAAATCACTCTTTGCCCGTGACATAAACTTGGCAGCAGGTATCTTGCTGGGTAAGAGAAAATGAAGGAAACATGAGTGTCCCGTAGTATTGGAGATAACTGGAGAATATCCTATTACCTGATGAATTGCCTCGTGAAACATTAGAGGCCCTAGCAATTATATTTTTAAAGCCTTCTTCTATAATACAGGACTGAATTGGATCAGTACTTTGATTGGTTTTAGGAATTAACTAGCCCCACTTGTACCTATAATTTGCATAAAATTTAATTTGTTAGTCAGTGGAGGCCTAGGGATCATAGAGATGAGTTGGGATCACTCTGATAGAGTAAGAAACAAAAAGAACTTGAACTTAGATAGTACCCTTCACACCCTCAGGATGTTTCAAAGCATTACCCAGCCAATTAATTACTTTTGAAGTATAGTCACTTGTTTTGTAGACAGATGCAGCAGCCGATTTGTGCATAGTAAGATCACACAAACAGCAAGGAGGTGAACAACCAGTTAATCTGCTTTTGTTGGTTGATGGATGAGTGCTGAGTAGGACACCAGGAGAACTCCTTGCTCCTCTTCTTCAAGAGTGTCCATTTTCATCCACCCACATAGATAGATGGTTTAAAATCTCACCCAAAAGAAGGCACTTGCAACAATGCAGCGCTCCCTCAATCACCATCAAGCTATGAGATCAGCTTTGGTTATTGTAGGAGGGTGTGCCAGGAGCAGCACCAGGCATACCGTAGAATCAGGCACAAACTTAGTGAAGCTACAGCACAGGGCACCATGCATGCCAAACACAAAAAACAGCAGGCAAAAAACAGAGCTAAGCGATCCCACAACCAATGGATTCGCGAAAAGCTCTTTAGTCCCAGCACATTCAGTCGAGAATGGTGGTAGACAATTAGGTAACTGACAGGAGGAGGAGCCTCCATGAATATCTCCATCCTCAGCTATAGCTGAGCCGAACACAGCAATGCAAGAGACAAAATTGAAGTGTTTGTAAATGTCTTCAGCTGTAAGTGCTGAATGGACAATCCCAGGTGGCCTCCTCCTGATGTCCCTATCATCATAGATGGCAGTGTGTAACCAATTTGGTTCATGCACTGTCACATTAAGAAGCAGCTGAGTGCAATGGGCACAGTGAAGGCTATCGACCCTGATAGCATCTCAGATGTAGTACTGAAGGTCTGCGAAAGTCTGTCCCCACCCACAACCAAGCTTTTCCAATGGAGCTATGACACTCGGATCTACCCAACAACATAGGAAATTCTGCAGGTATGCTCTATCTACGGAAAGCGGGACAATTCTACCTGGCGAATTACCATCCGATCAGCTTCCTTCCAATCATAGGCAAAGTGATGGAACGAGTCATCAACAGTATCATAAAGTGACACCTACTCACCCATAACCTGCAGCTGCAACAATACTCAAGAAGCTTGACACCATTCGAGGCAAACTAGTCACTTGATTGGTATACCTGCCACTGGACTCAGCATCCACGCTCCACCACTAGTACATTGTGGCTGCAGTATGTACTATCTGTAGAATGAACTGCAGCAACTCAGCAAACTTACTTTGACATCCCAGCCCTGCAACCTCTACCACCAAGAAGGAGAACAGCAGCAAGATCATGGGAATATTATCACCTCCAAGTTTGTCTCCAAGTCACATACCATCCTGACTTGGACATATACCACTGTTCATTCACTGTCTAACACTGTCATTAGAAGAACCATCACCACAGGTACTGCAGTGGTTCAAGGACAAGGCCCACCACCACCTTCTCAGGGCAACTAGGGATGAGCAATAAAAATGAAGCTTTCCAGCATCTCTCTCCTTCCAAGAACAAATAAAACAAACACACTGGTCAATCTAGATTATGTCTGGAATTCTGGAGTGGTGCTGGAATACACACCCATCTGACTCAGAGGCAAAAGTGCTACCACTGAGCCAAGCTAACACTGAAATGAGTGAGTTGAAGCTGACTAGCACTGTGCTATAATGGGCACATTGTTAAAGGGCACTAATTCATTTTTAAAATGAATCAATTACATCAATTAAATGGTCTCTTTTTCTAGGCCATCGCCTCCAAGATCCCAGTCATTTGAAATCCGCTTCAGCCCTGGTGTCAAATGCTCCATTTTACATCAACAGCGTATAACCCCGGTGACTGAACATGCAACTAAAGTGGTTCTCCATAAAGGGACCGTGCTCCTGGTCACATCGGACAAAACAAGCAGCGATGTCAATAACAATAAGGTAACACGCAATTTACATTTCTTTTGTTCCTGTGATTGACTCTACTTGCATGTTACAAGTATTTCTGGTGCAGCAGGGGTTTCTTCCTTTCCACTAGGAATCTTACTATTCTCTTACGTCATTGTTTGTCCTCACCACTTCTATTTCCTTTCCCATTTTCTCCTCTAATGTTCCTCGCAGTTTTCTCTACTCCTTTCCCGAATTGGAAATGAGAGTGATGTATAGTGGCTCTCGTCAGCAAATTGAAAAGGAAATGGAAATAGATTAGTATCTGACGGAAACAAAAGCAAAATACTGCCGATGCTGGAAATCTGAAATAAAAACAGAAAATGTTGGAAATACAGCAAGTCAGGCAGCACCTGTGGAGATAGAAACAGAGTTAACGTTTCAGGTCGATGACCCTTCGTCCAGTTTCTATCTCCGCAGATGCTGCCTGACCGGCTGAGTATTTCCAGCATTTTCTATCTGATGGACTGCAATAGTCACCTCCAGTCTGCACGTTTCTATGTTCTGAAGTGTAAAGGGGCTGAGCTATTAGGAATGATTAGAGAAGCTCAAGCTCTACAGTCTCCAAAGAAGACCATTAAGTGGCAGCCACATCGAGGTAGGTAAAATATTAAATGGTGCACGTAAAGTAAATACAGAATATTACTTCAAACTCAGGAAAGCCAGGACAGAGGATATCAATTAAATTATTTAAAAGCAAATTATTGTTTACTCAAAGAGTGATAAATATTTGGAATAATCTACCAGGCAGTGAAAGCAAAATGAAAAACTAGAGTTTTCAAAATTCAGCTGGACACAAATAATGGGAGAGTTAGGATGTTAAGAGGACTGAGCTTTGGTGTGCCAGAGGGTCTATTCGTGTCTTTTCTTATACTGTTATGACATTCCGAGGTACAGTTCCACACGCCACACTGGTGCCTCACCTGATTGGCCAGTCTTCATGTTTGAGGCCAGATAGCGAGTGTTACAACTGAGACTGATCATTTCCTCACCTGATTTCACATTCTTGTTCAAAATCTGAATTGTATGATGCATCTTATCCTTGGTTCTTAACTCTGTGTCCAATCTCTTCCTGTAGGTTACAGTTACATTTTACGGAGATAAGTCTGACAACCCCATTGACAAGATGACCTTGCAGTTTACAGCTGTCAGTAAGTGTCTCACACACACAGGTTAAATGGATGTTGATGGGTTTATTTCCCATGCTCATGGGAATATAATGAAAAGCATTAAGTTAGTGCCCTAAGAGGGCGCTAACGGGGCGCAAAGCAACTAGCACCCGGGCGCGGCACCGCCAACGCCTCCCACGAAATTCAGCGGGAGGTTAGTGGCAGCGGTAACCGTTAGCACCCCACGGCGCTGCATCGCCGGTGATGATGTCATCGCGGTGCGCAGCGCCCCAGCCGCGATCTTCGGTAGCGCCCCCTTACTTACCGCCGGACGCTATGTCTGACGGGGTCAGGGGGGCCTACCTGCGGCCAGGGCGGCGCTAATTAAAGGTGAGGTGCCGGGCGGCCATTTTTGTTGCTGGCCACCTGCCAGCACCTGCCCCCGTTGCCGTCCCTGGCCTCCTCTTCAGCCCCCCCGTGGAGTGCCAGCTACGCTCTGTGAGCCCGGCACTTCTCTTGAGTGCCGGGCTCTTTTGCCGGCACTCCGATCCCTGGTGGCCCAGCTGGGCCCCGGGTCGCGCTGCGCAAGGCCCCTCCCCTTTAAGGAGGGGAGGAAGGCCTGCAGTACCGCGGCACGTAGCACCGCAATATTCCCTCGCAGCGCCCCAAGAGGGAGGTGGGGCACTTCCAGTAGCGCCCCGCTTCCCTCTTGGGGCGCTACCGATGAATTTCGGCTGCGGGGGCGCTAATTTTTTCGGGGTGCTAAAAGTAGCGGCCCGGCAAAGTTAGCGCCCCAAAGGGGGCGCCACTTTATTTTTCCCCCTTTAATCTTTTTTATTATATTAGAATCTTCTGTTAGGGCACGGCATAGAAGAAAAAATCCAAGACAATACCTTTGCCTCAATTTTGGTTCACTCCATATCTCGAGCATATAGTGTAAGCTCATACTTCAATGCCATACTGAGGGAATGTGACCCTTTGAATGGGATGTTAAGGTGATGCCCCGACTGCCTGTTCAGGTGGATGTTAAAGAGTCATGGCGCTGTTTGAAGAAGAGCAGGAAGTTTTCTCGGAGTCCTGACCAACTTTCTTCTCTCAACCAACATTACCAAACATAGATTAACTCGTCATTCTTCTCATTGCCCGCTTTGTGCAAATTGGCTGCACAATAGCGACTACAAGTTCAAATTAAATTGTGTGAAGTGCTTCGAGATATTTCTCAGAGACATGATAAGGTGCTGAAGAACTGTAAGTCTCTCTTTTATGATGGTTGGTGTATTTTTACATGGTTGCTCAAGGTGACAATGCTGTGTATTGGAGAACTGGAACAATGGAACTGTTGATAAAAGTCTACAGGCCAGGAGCAGTTCTCTTAGCTTCTGCATCCCTTCTTTTACAGGCATATCCCTGGATGTGGATGCAGATCGTGATGGTAAAGTTGAAGAGAATCATCCAAATAAGGTGATCAGATAAATTTAAATTTTGGAGTAATTTTATTCAAAACACATTCATATACAAAAAGTCCTTCCACCTCCTAACCGCTGGTTAGGCTGCTCAAGATCTGGTAGAAATAGGCGGAGCTTGCGTGACGCAAGCTCTGCCCACCTATACCTGAATTTTGCATCGAGGTCCTACAACCAGCATAGTAAAGCAGCCTTACACCTGTTTCAGGTGAGCAGGCTACTCACTCATTTATAGGCCTGCATGAATATGGCATCAAGTGGGCCTAGGGCATCAATGGGGCAGCCGAAGTGTCACCCAATTATTAACCTCTGGTCGCCCATTTTTCAAGCACTAAACGGACGGCCGTAAGTTGAACTTCTTCCCCCAAAAGGCTAAAAATGGTGGACACTCATAAGGACGAGGTATTCTCACAGACACTAGAGAAGTATAGGCCATCAAGGCCACAGGCCCAGAGATAGCTTGGTAGGCGAGATAAGTGTGTGACTCCCTAACCGAAAAACTACAAAGTTCATTATTATGAGGAGACTTGGAAGTTAAGGGAGTGAATTTGCCATTTGACCTGTCTGGATCCTACAGCTGAAGTCACCTGAAGTAATAAGTACCGGGGGTAATGACATGGGTGTTTGAGGTGATTGCCAACAAAAGGAGGCGGGCTCGTCTGACACATGTGCTACTCAGATTGGTCAATTGAATGGATTGGGATTTCTTTGAAAATCAAGGCTATATAGGAGCGTGTATTGACACAGCTTGCTCATGTTTCTTATTGTTTTTCGTTCTCGTCCTTTAGTAGTCTTTACCTAGTGTGTCAGATCGTATGGCTGTATGTGCCAGTTATAGGTAGACATAATTGTGTCACTTAGATGTACAAGTTTTCCTGAGGTCAAGGGAGGTGAGATTTAAGCAAGCTAGTCCGAGTACAGTGACCAAGACGTAAGGTGGATTTACCCAGAACTGCAGAATCCAAGAAGCCGATATCGTCATGTGGGGAAGGCAAGGCAAATCTAAGTATCATTGACTCTTAGGCATAGGCTGGGCAGTAAAACCCAGATGGTTCCTTGATGAGGAGCTAAGGTGAAGAGGGTTAAGGATTCATCTGATGCCTTGCTAAATATGTGTTGGGGCCGGGTACTAATCCTAGTGTCCTTACTTGTGTTTATACTGTTCAGACTTGTACATGCAGTTGCGCTCCTAGTGGCTGTAATTGTTAGAAGTTTGACTATAGATTGTCCATCTTTTCACCCAGGGATAGCGCACACCACAGTTATACCTGAAGAAGTGGTCAAAATACCTCACACCTTTCATGGGATTGCAGAGCAGGAGTCTGAATTAAACTGTAACTGGATTTTTCTTTCCTTTACAAGGCTTCTTGGTCATGGGGTCCTAATGGACATGGTGCTGTTCTTCTTGTGAACTGTGACAAGGATGAAGCATTTTCTTACAAGCCTGACAACGCTGATAATTTGGTGAACAGTCTTTCAGGTAGCGTGAATTATGTGCACGGCACGCGTTTGCACTCACTGTGGCAGCCCAAACAATAGATAGAAATTCCTCCATGTCTCATCTATATAAACATTTACATAATGGGGACATGACCTTGCTTCTGAGATACCCGCAACGCAGAGAGGAATTTCTAGCCATTAGTGTCACATCCAACTTTCCTAGAATTGTGGCAAGGCAGTGGCACTGAGCTTTAGAACAAGGACACATGCAGGCTCAAATTGTGTTTGGAGATGTATCAAGTGGGAAGGCATTGGGAGAGAAGCTCTAGTTTATCAGTTCAAATGGAACTTCAGCACTATGTGCTATCTCAAGTCAAAAAGCCCAGCCAGCCATTAGTACTGTAAGTTCCCTTTGAACCTAGCAGTCCCATTGAATCCCCACACAGACAGGGAAAGGATACATGGTACTGCAACCACGTTTACTTTTTCCATTTGTTTTATTGGCACATTGAAAGAGAAACATGGCCCAGATTTTTTATAATGCTGACTGATGCAGAAAATAGAGGCTATTTCAGCACAGAACTGGTGGACACAGTTAAAATTGATGCACTGTAAGTGGGATTAGAGGTTAGAAGATTTTCTTTTGATACATGTAATAGACTCAGCACTCTCAGGAGAGGTGGGGAGAAAAAAAGAGATGTCTCTGTTTTTGTTTTAGATGTGAAGGATATGTCTCGCATGATTTTAAGAACTGAAGGACCACTGTTTCTGCAATATGGCTACAAGCTGCAGCTCTACATTTCAGCCTCTGATAGGTACAAAGTACGGGTCTTTCTGAAAGAAGGAGGTGAGTCCATTAATCTGTCTGTCTACCTATCTGTCAGACTTGTACCAGGATGTGAAACTCTGATTTAAAGAACTAATTGTCCAAGATCTGATGATGAGCTACTGCAGATTTAGCTGGCACAGACAAACACACCATGGAATTGGATGCAACAAGCAAACAACACCAAATATAAATTGAAAAATGCAAGCGGGGCTCAGTGTAATTGCCAAAAATAGCATCAGGCAGTTAAAGAATGGATGTGAACAGCAAACTGTGCCAGTGCATCTGGGCTATGACATTCAAAAATGGAATGGTCCACACTAACCCCAAACTTTCTACTTGTTTTAACACTGTCCCAAATCGGAAACCACTCCAGAGCTCAACCCTACAGAGGATGGTTGGTAAAACCTTCCCCACACCCCAAGCACAAGTTACGCTTTGCCTTTAGATCTAGGAAATTAATTCCATACAATGTAGAAGGACAAACAAAGCTGCTCATAAGAATCTTTTTAGAAAGGTATTTCTGGCTGAAAGTGTGCATATGTGTGCGTGTACATTTGTGTGGCCAAGTTTGAGAGATCACTTTACATTGATTTCCTCATAGTTCTCCTTATTGGTACCTAAAAGGTCAAATCATTAATCCATTGCATCTCAAATGCACCTCCAATTGACTCCGAGTTGTATATGCCAAATTTGTCCTTCAACTCAATACACCCACAGCACAGACTCACTGCTCCACGATTCTCTGTGCCTCTATGTATGAGCCTACTGGCAGTGGAATGCTGAATGAGGTGGACGTCAGTGCTCTACAATTTTCTTTTCGACTCGATTAAAAGAAAGAAAGGGAATGCCATCAGGAGCATACATTGTGTTTGACAGGGACTGTGGCCGTTTGGGGCCTCCATCACATGTCTACATTCATGGATGAAGGTCAGAGCAGACCAGACTCCCCCACCTAAGCGCTGCTGGCGAGCTCCTGTTGTCATGGATGTTTAGTGCATGATTCTCTCATACCAAAGCAGATGCATGAGTGCCGTTGGGGAATGGGGGTGGGGAGGAAGGTGAGTGTTTATCACAAATTCTCTAATTCAAACAAGTCCCACAATCAGTGCATTGTATTTCTTTTATCCTGAATCCCACAGTGCGTTTGCTGCATGTCTTGGGACACCAGAAACTGTCCTTTGTCACTAATTACTTGTTTGGGAAGAAAGAATACGAATTCTGCGTTGAAGGGCTCAAGTTTCCAGATAAGGATTTTGATGGCTTGGTGACCATTAACCTCAGCCTACTAGAATCAATGGTAAAATCCTATCTAAATTCCTTTCTCCCCCTCCCTCTTCCAAATTTCTCCCCTATTTTCATGAAGGCGCTGAATCATGATGGCTGTTGCCCTCCAGTACCTCAGCCAAGTGGCCATGATTCATTTGTGAGCTTAGCTAATGAGTGAAACGTTAACTCTGTTTCTCTCTCCACGGATGCTGCCTGGCCTGCTGAGTGCTTCCAGCATTTTCTGTTGTTATTTCAGATTTCCAGCATCTGCAGTATTTTGCTATTGTGTTAGTGCCTTCAGGCTACTTGACAGTGGTGGCTAGTATAGCTGAGCTTAACCCTGACCATCCAATTTCCAGCAGGCGTCACTGATTAGGAGTGCGAAACCGAGCTGATTTTTGCAAACTTACGAGCCTGCCTGAGATCAGTTAACTCACCACGTTAGGCTCTGTAAGGCTCAGTAACACATCTGGGGGTGCACTAACCCAATGGAGGAGCCCTATTGTGTATCATTAATGGCCAGATTCCTCGTATGTAATAGTAAAAGCTTTTATACTACAGTCTCCCAATACTGCAGTCCAAGGGCTACTCAGCTCCCACCCACACTGTCCTCCAGGACGCACTTGCATCATAAGAACTCAAGTTCCTATGACTCGCACTGACATCCTGGTTCAGAGATGAGAGTCATATCAAATAAGAATTATTCTGTTATTACTGTATTAATATTTTCAAACACTCTTTCCAGACTGTAGGAGAGTCTCCTATTTTTACAGACCGAGTCGTATTTCGCATGGCTCCATGGATTATGACTCCGAATACTCTGGCTCCTGAGGAAGTGTTTGTGTGCAGGTAAGAACCTGTTGCTTAAAACACCAACTTCTGTGCTTGCTGGATACAGCATTGACTCCACTTGACATTATCATCAGATTAGAATAACTATATTGTGCGATTTGGAACATAACAGATGATATGGAGTGTAGTACAAGGCTGAAATGCAAAGTGTTGAATGATGTTGTAATGTGGAGGAGCGAAGCACAGGAAAATCGGTGGGAACGGTAGCATAGTGGTTATGTTACTGGAGTAGTAATCCAGAGGCCTGGACAAATGATCTGGAGACATGAGTTTAAAATCCCACCACGGCAGCTGGGGAATTTAAATTCAGTTAATTAAATACATTTGGAATAAAAAGCTAGTATCAGTAATGGTGACCATAAACTTCTGGATTGTTGTAAAAACCCATCTGGTTCACTAATGTCTTTTCGGGAGGAAATCTGCCGTCCTTACCCGGTCTGGCCTATATGTGTCTCCAGACCCACAGCAATGTGGTTGACTCTTAACTGCCCTCTGAAAAGGCCTAGCACGCCACTCTGTTGTACCAAAACCGCTACAAAGAAGTATACTGCCTTCACCACACAGACTGCAGCAATTCAAGAAGGCAGCTCACCACCACCTTCTCAAGGGCAATTAGGGATGGGTAATAAATGCTGGCCTTGCCAGCGACGCCCACATCCTGTGAATTAATTTTTAAAAGGTTTCTCAAACAATGTCCCAGTGATGAACATGCAGAGTTATCTTTTTAAAATGGAGTTTTTCCATATGGAGCGCATGTCTTGCTATATTAGTGCCAATGTTTTCTCACCCTGCTGACTGGTACCATTATTGGCAGATGACTTTGCAAAACATGACATAAGGAGGACTGGGTGGTGCAGTGAGTTCGGACACTGACATTTCATTTCTGGGGCCTGGCCTCAAATCCAGCCCAGGTTGATGGGATGAACATCTGGGTCCAAGTGAAGTGACTTAGGGCTGTGTTAACCTAGTTTCTCATAGTATGGTCTACATTACACAACTGCCCTTAATTTAGCACAAGGGAGACCACCTGGTGAAGGTTGGTAGTGAAACACTCACACTGGTGAAGTAGGAGGGCTCTTTTGAGGCTGTGACTGAGGCAGATTCTTGGGCTAGTATAAAGAAAGCCCTATCCTGCTTCTGGTCTTGTTCTACTTGACCTGGTGGGACTGCTTCTTTGTCAATACTGGGTGGCTGAGTTAGGAAATGTGTTCCATTTTCCAGTGCTAACCTGCTTCATCCTGGGGAGCATACATTTCACCCAAAAAGATCTTTAAAAATTAAATGATATTGGACCAGGGTTGGAATATTATCAGTTAATAAGAAGAACAATGCTTGCACATTTAAATGTAATCTTGTTTTGTTTACTTAGTGTAGCAGGTAATGAAAAATTCCTGAAGGAATTCAAGGCTGTGGTGGCAAAGATCAACTGCAAGCTAACAATTTGTCCTGTGTTTATGAATCGCAGCGATCGCTGGATACAGGTAAAACAATTTATTCTAAAATTCCAGTCTGCAGCAACAGTGAGGGTGTGTGCGTGTGCAGCTTGGACGTAAATTAAATTCCCTTTGGATCAGAGATTGTTCAATATTCTGACTGAAAACTCTACAAACAAAATCAATCAAAACCCAAACCTACCAACCTGTTTTGAGAGAAACTTCTGATTGATATATCATGGGACAGTAGTCCCACACTATTGAATTGAATATTTTTGATTTCTAGTGCATGTTTCCTCACCAGCTTCTAATTCATTAATTAAAATTGGGTAAATTAGGTAGACACCTTGTTTCACAACATGCAGGTAATTAGATTATTGATATCTTGACAGTAAAGGTAGGCAACTCAACTGTTGCCAGTTAAAAGGAATTTAACTGTTCTGCCCGAGGTGTACCCAATTCTTTAGATTCATGAAGTAAGTCTAATATACTGAGGTTCTAACTGGAAGAACTTTTCTTCCATCAAGACTTCCTTATAGAGAATTATATATTGTGGCCTCTTTGGAAGCCCTTAAGACTCTTCATGATTCTGCACCCCCTACTATTCTCTTCTTTGTCAGACAGAAGTCATATCTTCTCTGAAGAGCTAACAAACCAAAGCCAGCAGAAGGAATAACCTCACTTCCACAAGTCACTATCGATCCCCAATCAGTCTTGTCAATCTCTAACACACATTTCCAGACAGCCATGAGCACAGTTACTATGGGATCAGTACTGAAGACAATCTTCCCCTTCCTAACATCTGCAACAATGAACACTCATACATCAAGTACAGGCCTCTGGCTATTACCACCTAAATCAAATCATTCATGAAAACAAAACAATTTCTTCAAGATACAGGAAACTCTTTCGTATCCGGCACCGACGGGACCGGGATGGTGCCGGTTGATTAAAAATTCCGGATAACGGAGAGGTATATCTACCAAGGCTATTTTTAACAAACAAAAATAAAAGAATCAAGAAATGTGCAGTATAATTGGGTACTCCTCTACAGAATGTTGTGTTAAATGGATGGTGGAAGATGCTTGATTAAGTACAGTAATGCCAGTTGAGGGTAATCCATAACTCTTTAATTACTTAACAGTAAAACAAAACTTATAAACGACTGTATACTGTAGTTTTTGGAGTATGAATTCTGCCGGTTATTAAGGTGCCGTTTAAACAAGAGTTTCCTGTACCACCAATGGCACAGATTATAGAGACAAGTATTTTGTTGCAGCTTCACTTTCCTAAAATGTGAAATCTTTTTGTCTAATGTGAGATTTTATAATCTCTGCTTTCTCATTCACAATTTTCCATTTACCTATTCCTCACTCTGTCTACTCTTTTTATTCTTTGCATTCTATCCCTTGAGTTTGCCTGCCTCTTCTTACATGCCTTGTCACATTCTGTTACTCTGCATTTTTTTACCTCAATCTTTATTTCTTCCTTACAGGATGAAATTGAATTTGGTTACATCGAGGCCCCTCACAAGCACTTTCCTGTTGTGTTGGATTCCCCTCGAGATGGTCAACTGAAGAACTTTCCCTACGAAAAAATCCTGGTGAAATAGAATTGTTTTTATTATTGAGAATCTAAGGTGAAAGTCACGGCCCATAGTGAAGAGCATCACCAAGGGTGAAAAATGTGGGAGAAAAGGCAGGGTTAATCAGGAAGTAGTGGTTAGATGATGGTCAGCTCACTGTAGAAGGAAGGGAAGAGTTCTGCAGCTTTGTAGACCTGGGGAAGAATGGGTTAGAGTAGGAATCTGCAATGAGTTTTGATTTCAATACAGTGCAGATTCTGGGAACAGAACAGCATTTAGATGGCATAATTGAAGATAAGGAGGAACAAAAGAAGAAAGTTCAGAGCAGAAATGATACAGTACTATCGGTTAATCAGATTTCTAACTTCAAATGCTGAAAATTTTGAAGCAGCCCTAGCTTGGAGTGCAGTAAGATGGGAGTACCAGTAAGCATCGGACTTGATTCCAACCCAAATTCCAGAGACAAGGTCATTTACATAACGTGGGTAGGCATCTTGGCCATTTATAGCGTTCTTTGGGTATCCGTCCTGCTGGGTGTGGAGTTTCAGAGCAGCATCTTGCTGCTCCTTTGGGAGTTCAGGCCATTCTGGTCAAAGATGGTCAGAAGGTCTAGAAAAGTATAGATTTTGAATTTGTCATTTTTCAAATGGAAAGAGTGACATTAGAAACTGACATTGTGGCCCCATTTCCATGTTCATATTGCAAGTACACCCTCATTACAGAGATGTGCTTTCCCTGGGGTAAGGTGTGTGATGACAATTCTGTGAGTCCACCTCTTCTGATATCAAGAAGTGCAAACATCCCCCATCAGAATTTCTCATCGTGGGGAGAAAAAGTTGCAGACTTGGGTGCAACGAGGTTGTGCCCCACATTCTGGCCCCCTCCCCCCTACCCAGCATATGACCAGAAGTGTCCTCCCAGACTCAGGAATTTCAGGGCTTATGAATATAGTAGAATTACTTGCTCTCCTGAGACCAAGTGGATTGAATGACAGACTGCACTGAGGCTAATGGCCATGTAGTTCAGAAGGCAACAGTCGTACCAACTATCAGTCTGTAAATATCAAAGCTAGATGGATATAAAACTTGGTTGTTAGTGAGCTAATTTTCTAAACATTGGCAATTTGAATACCATATTTTCTATCATTGTATTTTTGTCCAGGGCCCGGATTTTGGACATGTAACCAGAACAGCTGATGAGGTCAACAGCCTGGACTCCTTTGGGAATCTGGAGGTCAGCCCTCCAGTGACAGTGAATGGAAAAGAATATCCATTGGGAAGGATTATCATCGGAAGCGCTTTTCCCACGTAATGTTATTTTATATTGAGGAGAAGTGCTTAAGAGTTTGTAATTTGAAAACAATCCTATTTTCTTAAAAAAAAGGTCCTATATGTGAACCCCATGAGCTTCATTGCTCTAGTTTCAAACTTTCTTTTCCCCAGATTTTCAACAAAGCCAGAGACCCAGGAAACCCTTGGTTCCTGAAGCTCACAAGCAGAAAGCAGTTGAGCTACCCTGGGTTTCAGAGTCTAGTTCCCCCACTTGTAGTCATGTCTAAAATTAGAAATGTTGCTGACCTCCTTGAAGTATCCTCAGCATCAAGCCCCTTCCATGGTTCAGGTTACTTCAGGATGTGGAACTTACAAATCCAAGGAAACAAAGTGTGAGCCTGTGCCCACCTGGATCTCAGAGTGCCCAGTCTCCAGTACAGAAGTGGTCACAGGGAACCAGAACGCATCTACCTGGACTAACTGCTGGGCAAAGCACAGACAGAATAATAAGGGCACAGGTCACAACAAAGACTCTCAGCAGGTCAAAGTCAAGCTCATTGTCCTACTTGTATAGAGGGATGGGTGCAAGGAAGAAGTAAATTGATCATGTGGTGGTTATCTGCACACAGAACCATTCAAGTTGAGCTGTGGCACAGTGAAATGTCTGTTAGTATGGGATTGCATATGCTATCTGTAGAGAGTTGTTGCAATGGGCCATCAGAAGTGTGGCAGGGTGTGACTTCGGCTCCCAATTTTCTACGCCCCTGGACCTGTGCCAGTTCCAAATCTCTGGGTCAGGGTAATTTTCATATTGGGTTGGCATTTGTGGCATAGGAGACAAGAATCTCACTGCAGCACCTTGCCACAACATTGGCGGCCCAGCTTCCTGATCAAGGTGCTCCAAAAAGATTTTTATTTAAATTAAATCACTTAAAATTGCTTCCTTCGCAGTGACAATTGCTCAATCGATTGCCATTAGGAAACTGGCATTTAATACCTTTATGGACCCCACCGCTGCCAGGATCTGGTCCGGGCACGCAAGTCCACTTGTATCGTTCAGGCATACTTAGCATTGGAGGCACTAGAGGAGGAATTGGCAGGAATGTCGACAGATCATGCCACCTCACTGGTCCCGTCTCGTTTAGTGAAGTCCGCATTGAGGGGATGGATGCAAGAAACGCCTACCCCCATTTCCAGCAGAATTTGCTGGCGGGAACAAAAGGGGCTCAGATCCTGTGGAACCGCATCCTGCCTCCCTACCCAACCCACTCTGATTGCACTGGCAATATGCCCTCCACCAGGCCGAGGAATTTCAGGCTCCAGGTGTTTGTCTCTTTTGCGTCCGCTTGTCATTTTTCCAGTGTTCTAGCCTAATGAGCTCCGTCAGCATCATCTGGGGTTAGTGTCAGTTTAAATGAAGATTTCGAAAATTGTTAACGGGTGTAAATATGTATTTTTTAAAAATTACTGTAGCACTTCCGAGGGGAGGAACATGGCGAAAGTAGTTCGGGATTTCCTGTATGCTCAACAAGTCCAGTCTCCTGTTGAGCTCTTCTCTGACTGGTTGGAAGTGGGTCACGTGGATGAGTTCATGACCTTCGTTCCGGCTCCCAACAGAAAGGTAATCAATCATGTTGGGCCCAAAAATGCGCTGTTCATGTACCAAGATGTGACCACCGCCACAAACCCCACCAAACTTTATAGGGTCGGGGAGGAATCATGAAAATTGGTCCTTTGGCGCTTGAGGGGTGCATCTGGGGTACCCAACCAGAAAAGGCTGCATAGTGTGATGTAAGTGGCCAGCCATGGAGGGGTGTACTGCTCCCCACATCCCTCTTGGAAACAAAATGAGGGATGCTTTTCAGCACCTTTGTAAGGGAGCCACTCCTAATTTAAAAAATGTTCTCTTCACCTCTGGGTGTCCAGGTTCTGATCCCGCCCTGGACCACCACCCCATTGGGGCCCACTAGCTCCTGAATTGGAGGCCGAGATGCCTCTTCTGACTCAGCATATTGCCCTCGAGTTTAGCACCAGGTCCCTGTAGGCCGAGGGCACGAGCACTCCCAGTGTTGGAAGTCCCTGCTCCTGGGTTCTCCCCCCTCTAATGTAGGTGCTCAAAGGGGTGGCTGGAGGTTCTGCCTCTTACTTGGCCCCAGGAAAATTATCAGCACTACTAAATTTCCACTGCCTTCCAGAACGTTCTACTGATCTCCAGCTGTAGTGATAGCTGGAGACTAGTGGAACCTTTGAGGAATTTCAGCCCTGTTGTACCAACTGACTCTTAGACGTGCTGTCTTTCAGATGAGACTTTAAACCGAAGTCTTATCTGCCCCCTCAGGTGGATATAAAAGATATCATGGTACTATTTGAATAGGAGCAGTTAAGTTCTCTCTGGTGTCCTGGTCAATATTTATCCTTCAACCAGCATCACTAAAACAGATTACGTGGTCATTATCTCATTTCAATTTGTGGGGCCTTGCTGTGCGCAAATTGGCTACTGCCTTTCCTACATTACAACAGTGATTACACTTCTAAAGTACTTCATTAGCTATAAAGCGCTTTGGGGTGACCTGAGGTCGTGAAAGGCGCTATATAAATGCAAGTTCTTTCTTATCTTACTTAGGGAATCATAACTGTTTGATTCTGATATCAACTTCTCCCCTGTTGCTGTAGGGTTTTCGGCTTGTTCTGGTCAGTCCTGATGCCTGTTGCAAGTTGTTCATGAAACTCAGCAAGAAGGTCATGGGGAAGCCCAGATGTTTGAAGGTGAGTTTCTGACCAGCTATGGTCAGTAGTAGGCAGTGGTGCATGCATCAAACCCAATTCTTCCTTCACACAGAGCTGGTGCTGTTTGCACAGCTTAAAGTGGCAGAATGTCCACCATACAAAGCTGTATAACAACAGAAAACGCTGGAAAAACTCAGCAGGGGAGGCAGCATCCGTGGAGAGAGAAACAGAGTTAACGTTTCAGGTCGAGACCTTTCATCAGAGTTCTGATGAAAGGTCTCGACCTGAAATGTTAACTCTGTTTCTCTCTCCACGGATGCTGCCTCGCCTGCTGAGTTTTTCCAGCGTTTTCTGTTGTTATTTCGGATTTCCAGCATCTGCAGTATTTTGCTATCATACAAAGCTGTATGTTCTCTTCTGGTGCAGTGCTAGGAAAATGAACACAAATTTCCTTTGTAGTTGACTACGTGTGCCATAGTGGCCATTTCTGGACGTGATCATGCACTCTTGGCAAAGGGGATTAGGTAACACCTAATTAACTGGGACTAGGAAAGGTGGAGTTCCACAGTTTTAGGACCTGGGAAAGAATGAGTTCGAGTAGAAAACACAGTAAGGATGCAGGGAGAATGAAGAGCATGTAGAATGTTTGAAGCTTGGAAGGAACAAGAGAGGAAAATTCAGAGGAGCACTGACCATAGAACTATCAATAAAATTGGGAGAAGGTTGGAGGCTAGAGGTGACATTGCAATTATCTATCCAAGAGCAGGAAAGAGGTGCTCGAGAGTTTTTCAAAGATTAGGTATTAGTAAATACCCCTAGAGTTGTCTTGCACTTTAACGGTAGTTGTGGAATCTATGAGTTTAATGTGCAGAACCCAGGGAGAATAATGCAGGGATTGGTGGGAATAACAGTGTAAAGAATAAACATATTCTTTATTAATGTACAGATGCCTATAACGGGGACTGGGAAAGGTTAGAAGAACGCAAGGGGTGGCTGGCAGAGTACCAATGGGTGGAACTGTACGTCTGATCAGCCTCCCTGCACTAATTGAGGAGATATCCAATGAGCCAATTGAATAAGAACAGTAATATTGCTTTGTATTTTTCAATCAGGTCAAAACGTACAATCATTCAAAATTAATGAACTCCTTAGCAATCAAAACCTGCTCGAAGATAACGCTTATGTGCAGGTGAGTCAGTGGGATAATAAGATTAAGTTTAATCATACTTTGTATGAAATTCTGTATCACTGTGGTTCATTTTCTTTCCTTCACTTCCTTTATTTTTTCTGATCTCTCTTTCTCAGCAATGCATTGACTGGAACCGAGATGTTCTAAAGAAGGAATTGGGATTGGATGAAGAAGATATTATTGATATTCCTGTGTTGTTTACATTGGATCAGAAGCATAGAAAAGCAATGTCGTGGTTTCCAGACATGGTGAGTAAAAGCTGGAGGGTGTTAAAAAGAGAAGGGAGCTCATCTCCTTACCTAACCCCCTCCACTGCTGAAACCCCAGTCCATTCTTTTATCACCTCTTGGCGCGACGTTTCCAGTGCTCTCCCAGCCGGCCTCCCTGTTTCAACCTCTACAAGCTTCAACGCATTGAAAACTGTTCAGCCCATGTCCTCAAATGCACTTTGACCCACACTCCATTCATCTGCATCCTCTCCAAGTTTCACTGGCTCTCTGTGCCTCTGCAAGTTGATTTTAAAATACTCATCCTTGCTTTCAAATGTATTCAGGACTTGCCCCATCTTATCTTATTGATCTCATCGTGTTTTGCGCCCCACACAGATCCTTTACTCCTCTAACACTGGGCTTCTCCTTGTCCTCCACTCCAAAATTGCTGGTTTCTCATTCAGTCACTGCACTCCTGAGGGAGCACTGCACTGTCGGAGGTGCCGTCTTTCAGATGAGACGTTAAACCGAGGCCCCATCTGCTCTCTCAAGTGGATGTAAAAGATCCCATGACACTATTTCGAAGAAGAGCAGGGGAGTTATCCTGGTGTCCTGGCCAGTATTTATCCCTCAATCAACATAACAAAAAAATCAGATTATCTGGTCATTATCACATTGCTGTTTGTGGGAGCTTGCTGTGTGCAAATTGGCTGCCGTGTTTCCTACATTACAACAGTGACTACACTCCAGAAGTACTTAATTGGCTGTAAAGCGCTTTGTGACGTCTGGTGGTTGTGAAAGGCGCTATATAAATCCAAGTCTTTCTTTTTCTTTCTCCTGCTCTCTGGAACTTCCTGCCGAGTTCTCTTTGTTGCCACCTCTCTTTCTGCTTTCAAAAGCCTCTTCAAAACACTTTTCTTTGACCTTGCCTTTGCTCCTTTTTCTGTTCCATACCTTCTCAGTATCCATTGTTTTGCCAGCAATCCTCTGGTACCTTTCTGCGGCAGCACGTCCCAAACCCGTGACCCCTACCACCTAGAATAACAAGGGCATCAGGCGAATGGGAACACCATCATCTCCAAGTTCCCCTCCAAGTCACACACCATCCTGACTTGGAAATATATCAGCGTTCCTTCATTGTCGCTGGGTCAAAATCCTGGAACTCCTTCCCTAACAGCACTGTGGGAGTACCTTCACCACACGGACTGCAGCGGTTCAAGAAGGTGGCTCACCACCACCTTCTCAAAGGCAATTAGGGATTGGCATTAAATGCTGGCCTTGCCAGTGGCGCCCACATTCCCGTGAATGAATAAAAAAACTCATCCAAATGGCTAGTTTCATAGATGAGCCTAGACAATGAGGTGTGAGCAGGCAGCGGGAGACACCGCAGCCCAGCCCAAGCCTGATTCTGTCCTCTAATGGCAGTCATATGCACATGTTCAATATATGGCCCTCAGCCAAGTCACTCTCACACCCTCACTGCTGAAAACCTGATAGACCGGCAGACGGCTTTGTGGCTACAGAACAACAAAAGTGACCTTTGTTGCTGCGTTTATATTATAGTGAAGCCTGTGAGGCATCCCTGACTTCAGTAGCAAGAGTTCCAACGTACATTAAGCAGCGTGGGGACCCCTCAGGAGATGATGGTCTTTCTCTGTGTCTTCAGAAGGAGTTTTCTGGCATCAGGTTCAGTTTTTTGCAGTGTTGGCATATAACAACCTTTCTCTGACATAAGCAATGTAGCACAAACAGAAGTGTAGTTGAGAATGTGGCTTTTGAATAACTGGTTTCTGAAGTGTGTGAATGTGCTGCTATGTGGTTGCTGGCAGTGCCCTTGGATTGACCCGGCAATACAAACTGACTGGATTCCAAGGCATCCGGGAGCCGCAGCACAACCACCTCTACAGCACTGCACTGTAAATGTGCCATAAAACAAGAATAATAGGACTCTGTGTCTGTGCCCCTTTAGGTGAACATGATAGTCCTCGGCAAATACCTGGGCATTCCAAAGCCGTTCGGACCTCTGATAAATGGAAAATGTCCACTGGAATCTGCAGTGCGCTCAGCGCTAGAACCACTCGGCCTGGATTGTAACTTCATCGACGACTTTGCTGCCTATCACCTGTTGATGGGTGAAGTTCACTGCGGCTCCAATGTTCGTCGCAAGTCATTTACTTTGAAATGGTGGAATATGGAGATGTAATTACCACAAGCAACAAAGCATTTTTTAGTTTTCATTTTATTTTGCGTAACATTAATAAAATGCAACCTGCTTACAAAAGAATAGCGTTTATCAATGCCCTCACAGTGACATGTAACCTGTGCCATTCAAACACCTAGAGTCCCACAGTCTGAACTTAACATCTATGCTCAGTTACTTAAATTTTCCAAAAGAATTTGCCTCCCTGTTGTTGGTAACTGATCCAGGATTTTGTGCAAGGGTTGCCAACCCTGGTGGGAGGCATTCTCTGATGTATGATCATGTGACATTCTGACCACATGACATCTGACCATATGATGCCTGATCACGTGGCATCTGAACATATGAGGGCAGGGAAGAGGGGTATTTGAAGGTGGGGGAGCGATTCCCAGAGGGGAAGCCAGTGGTGGGAGGAACTTTGATTCTACCGTAACTAATGGTAACTCACTAAAATTGCACTGATAACTAATAGTAATAGTGGTAACCTCATAACCAACAGTAATACAATACCTCACTGATAGATATGTAACTGGTAGTAATATGTAGTAATAAGTGTAATGCCCCGATATCCTACCTGTAACTAATAGTAATCCTATAACTTGCTGATATTCACCTTGAAACCATAACCAGAATCCTCATGCATTGCACAAGGTGGGGTCAAGCTCCTCAGTTGATGCTACTTTTAACTGGCCCGATCTCTCTCCCTATCTCCATGGACTGCAGTTCCGTGTGAAGGTGACAACTCTGGACTGGGAACCTCAGTCCGAGTTGATCGGTACTTGGACTTCACACATCAACACTGGCCAGTACAGACCGACCTGAACCAAACCAAAAGATCACACAAAGGGCAGCGGGCTGAGTGTTTGGGGCACTTCTCACAGGGCACGTCGTTCTAACCTCAGCTCAGCACCAACATTTCGAAACCACTCCCTGAGCTAAACGATTCTCATCAGGAAAATGCTGGAATCTATTGTTAAGGAAGTAGTATCAGGGCATTTATAAAATCATCACATGATTAGGCAGAGTCAACATGGTTTTATGAAAGGGAAATCGTGTTTGACAAATTTATTAGAGTTTTTTGAGGATGTAACTAGCAGGGTAGATAAAGGGGAACCAGTGGATGTAGTATATTTGGATTTCCAAAAGGCATTTGATAAGGTGCCACATAAAAGGTTATTGCACAAGGTAAGGGCTCATGGGGTTGGGGGTAATATAGTAGCATGGATAGAGGATTGGTTAACAGACAGAAAACAGAGAGTAGGGATAAACGGGTCTTTTTCAGGTTGGCAGGCTATAATTAGTGAGGTGCCGCAAGGATCAGTGCTGGGGCCTTAGCTATTTACAATCTATATTAATGACCTAGATGAAGGGACCGAGTGTAATGTATCCAAGTTTGCTGATGATACAAAGCTAGGTGGGACAGTAAGCTGTGAGGAGAACACAAAGGGCTGGATTTTCATAGGGCCGTGGAGGCGGGTTTGGAGGCGTGTGGGGGGTTAAAATTGCGAAAAGTGGCGGGCGGACCTGATCCCGCCTCCATTCCGCCTCCATGCAATTTTGATAAAATCGTGTGTGGTGTTCCCGACTCTGTCCTGCCTCCAAGAGGCGGGAGAGGCCATTAAAGCCCTTAACAAGCCCTAAATTGGCTCTGTAATGCCATTTTGAAACGTTTTAGCTAGTTTAACCCTTTTCCGACGTGAAGCACGCCTGATGTGAAACACGTCAGTGAAACCTGGCGGGAGCACAAGTGGATAGCTGCAGGTCCACTATTACAACCGAGATGTGATGAAGGTAGTAGTAGTATTAGGTCTGAAAGTCGCCTCTGATGCTGCTGCATTGAATGTCTTCAGAGACTGCCTGGCCTTTGCTGTGAGAGTACCTGGATGCAAAAAAATTTCTCTCTCTCTCTCCCTTAGAGATCCAGGTCCTCTCACAGCAAGAGCCAGGCAGTCTCTGACCTGACCTGCAATGCAGCAGCAATGATGACATCATCAGAGGCGACTTTCAGACTGAAACCACTAATTAGTTCATGGGTTCCCACATGCTGGAACTCAATTGCCCAATTAAGTGAAAATTGCATCAATCTCCCACATCCAAATGCAGTCGGGTGGATAACACAAAATGTGGATGACACGACCCCAACCCGCCCCAGTATCAAAACCCAGCCCAAAGAGTCTGCAAAGGGATATAGATAGACTAAGTGAGTGGGCAGTAAGGTGGCAGATGGAGTATAATGTAGGGAAATGTAAGGTTATTCACTTTGGTAGGAAGAATAGAAAAACAGACTTTTTTAAATGGTGAGACACTTTTAAATGTTGGTGTTCAGAGAGATTTGGGTGTCCTCGTGCAAGAAACACTGAAAGCTAACATGCAGGTATAGTATAAGTATAAGGGTAAGGAAGTCTTGCTACAATTGTACAGGGCCTTGGTGAGACACACCTGGAGTACTGTGCACAGTTTTGGTCTCCTTAACTAAGGAAGGATATACTTGCCTTGGAGGTGGTGCAACGAAGGTTCACTAGATTGATTCCAGGGATGAGAGGGCTGCCCTATGATGAGAGATTGTGTAGAATGGGCCTATACTCTCTGGAGTTTAGAAGAATGAGAGGTCATACAAGATTCATACAAGATTCTGAAGGGGATTGACAGGGCGGATGCTGAGAGGTTGTTTCCCCTGGCTGGAGTGTCTGGAACTAGGGGGCATAGTCTCAGGATAAGGGATAGGCTATTTAAGACTGAGATGAGGAGGAATTTCTTCACTCAGAGGGTTGTGAATCTTTGGAATTCTCTGCCCCAGAGGGCTGTGAATGCTGAGCCTTTGAGTATATTCAAGGCTGAGAGAGATAGATTTTTGGACTCTAGGAGAATCAAGGGATATGGAGGTCGGGCGGGAAAGTGGAGTTGAGGTCAATGATCAGCCATGATCTTATTGAATGGCAGAGCAGGCTTGAGGGGCTGTATGGCCGACTCCTGCTCCTATTTCTTATGTTCTTAAAGGAAAGTTTTCATAGAATTATAGAAATTACAGCACACCACGAGGAGGCCATTTGGTTCCTAGTACTGGCGATCTTTCCTCTAAGCCCATTCCCCCCCCAGATCTTTTTATATTCCTCCTTTTCAAATATTTATCCCTTTCCCTTTGAAATTAAGTTTAAGTCTCTACCTCAATAGCCACAAGAACCTTCCTCCTCCCGTTTTCCAGTGAGAATCCTTGGTTTCCGTTTCCTTGTTCCCCAATCGCCCACCAGTGGAAATAACTTTTCACTATTTACCCACAGTAAGGTCCCCAGGTTTCACTTACCCCTTTACTGGCTGCTTCTCTCTCAGTACTGCCCCCACTCATCACCTTGCTGCTACTGCTCCCAGCTCCGCAGTAAATGCTGGGCCCCAGGCCCATCCCGTTTCCCAGCCTCCATCTCTCCATGAACCCCAATTCCCAGCTTACCCCCAAGCCCCCATTCCCCAGTCTCCCTCTCCCCGAGCCACTATTCCCTGAGCCCCCATTCCACAGTCTCCAACTTTCCCATGATTCCCCCATTCCTGTCCCTATCTCTCTGATTCCCCATTCCCATCTCCATTTCAACCCCGAGCTCCCATTCTCCATCTCCATCTCTCTTCGATCCCCCATTCCTCATCTCTACCTCTCCATCGCTCCGAGCTCTCATTGCCATCTCCCTCTCTCCCCCATTACCCGTCTCCCTCTCTTCCCCCGAGCCCCTATTCCCGTCTCCATCTCTCCTCCCCGAGCCCCCATTCCCCATCTCTCCTCCTGATCCCCCATTCCTCGTCACCACCTCTCCCTTGATCCCCATCTTTCCGAGCCCTCATTCTCATCTCCCTCTCTCCCCAGTCTCCAACTCTTCCCCCTGATCCCCATTCCTGTCTCCATTTAACCCCCGAGTCTCATTACATTACAACAGTGACTCCACTTCAAAAATACTTCATTGGTTGTAAAGCGCTTTGAGCTGTCCGGTGGTCGTGAAAGGCGCTATATAAATGCAAGTCTTTCTTTCGTTCTCATTCCTCAGTCTCCCTCTCCCCCGAGCCCCCCATTCCCCAGTGTCCTTTTCTTCACCTCTACTCATAGTGTTCAGTGTGTGAGTGGATATTTGAGTATCTCTGTCTCCCTGAATAAGGGCATTCCATTCAATGTGAACCGTCTCGACATCTACTGTGCTATTCTTTTGTCAGAGATGCAATTCTGGATTCTGATTAACATTGATTTATAAAACAGCACCAGCAGCAGTTTGGTGTCTCATTGAGGTAATGTTATGACCAGGCTTCAGAAATCCGAGAGCCCAGGCTTCAGAAATCCTAGAGCCAAGACCTGGATTTCACTCTGGTATTATTGCTTAATGCATTTGTATTCAATTCCCCATACCAGCATTTTAACAAAGGTGTCACCCATTTATTTTGAACAAGTTAATAATACCTCTGCTAAAATAGTGGACTGAGGAAGTTGATACACATATGGCTTTGGATTAGAAACTATGAGCTCACTTAAAAATATCTGTTCTGAGTAATCTTGGAGCGATTAACTCCAATAATCTTGTATTACATACGGAATGGATTCCTTACAGAGGACTCCACATTACAACCTGAAGGATCAAACCTTCCTCGCAAACAGTGGACAACCATCAACCGCCTCAGAACCGGTCATGGTAGATGCTGCCACCTTCTCCATAGATGGAAGATTAAAGCATCCCCATCATGCGACTGTGGAGCTCCTAATCAGACCCTGGAGCACATCACTGAGCACTGCCCTCAGAGGAAATTCGCAGGCAGCCTACAAGATATCCATGCTGTTACATCGGAAGCTTTGGCCTGGATATCTGACTTTAATATTGATTTGCTTTGCTACTACCATGCAAAAGAGGAAGAAGATAATCTTATATTATTGTTTATTTGGCGAAACCTGTCGTTATGGCCAAAGGGCTAAGTGGTTCCTCAACTGGCCAGGGGTGGAGCAGCAGTAGGCACAATATAATTAGTCTAAGCCCCATGGGTTAGAGAAGGGTAACTTGACTATGGTTCCTGCACCTGATCACCTTCCAACAACTCCTACTGGAAGCACGTATGTGAGGATGTGGGACGAGGAATGGCAATGGGCTCAGCCCAATACCACTCACTGTCTAGATGCACACAGGAATAATGTAATTTGGGTAGGATACCATCCATGAAATTTAACCCTAGTGAGGGAGTGAATGCTTTCAAGGAGATGGGAAATTGTACAGACCAAGAACAGTTCAAACAAGTCTGTAATCCCTTGAAGATTTGGAATTTTTACAAATGAAATTTTAAAGGGGAAAAATTTGGTTGCTTTGTGCCTCCCGTTAGCGCCCTAAGAAGGCGCTAATGGGGCGCAAAGCAACTAGCGCCCGGGTGCGGCGATGTTTGTGCCGCTCGCGAAATTGACCAGACATTTTGCGGCGGCGCTAAACACTACCGCCACGATCTCCTGCGCCTGCAGATAGTGACGTTAGTCGAGCGTGCAACGCCCCAGACCTAATATTGAGTGGCGCCCCCTGCCTTACCGCCTGCCGCTAGCAACGACAGGTTGAGGGGAGCATTTTGCAGTCGGGAAGGGACTGGGGGAGCGCTATTTAAAGGCGACCGCTTCCTGCCTTTTTTGTCGGCGACATTTTTGCACTGTGCATTCTGAGAGAGAGAGAGATTTCTGGAGAGATTCAACGCTGTGTGAAGGAGTTTTGGGTACTGAGCAGCACTTTGCAGGTTCATTTTGATTTGACCTTCCTTGCATCGATTTAGAAGAGATTATGGGGGCTGCGCTCTGAGCTCTTTCCCTGGGCCTCTCCATTGTTTTTTCCAGCAGATTTGATGTACAGGTCTCTCCAGGCCGAGATTCAAGGCTGCAATGAGCAGGGTGTGGATGGAGAGCAAGATCGACCCTCCCCTTTAAGAACTGGCCGGTGCCAGTGTGTCTGTGTTCCATTGCTGACTGACATCACCTGAGCTTCACCAGCGCTCCGAGGTAGCGCCTTGCTCCTGGGCGTTAGCGCCTTAAGAGAGGTGTGTAGCACCTGATTTAGCGCTCCAATCACCTCCAGGGGCAATAGAAGCCAAGTTTGCAGTCGGAGGCAATAATTAGCGCCAGGCACTAAACTTTGCGCCCGGCCGATAATTGCGCCCCAAACGGGACGATACTAAATTTCTCCCCCTAAGAGTTTAAAGCCAAGGAACATTTTCAGAATTGCCCAGGATAACTGGTAGGTGAGAAGAGCTTAAATGATATAACAATGGGCCACACAAAATAAATACACAGGGGCATGCAATTAGAAAAAAATTATATATCTTTATTTCAAAAATACAGTTTATAAAGTACATTTGCTCTGCTAAAATTCTGTACTGTACCATACATATTGAACGCGTGCTGCAACGACGTGCTCAGAACTGCGGATATAAAAATCTTGATGTGTACATATAGACTGAACTGTTTTAACAAAGGTTTGTGCATCATTTCCAATTCATTTTATGTTTTAACTGAATGGCCTAAATTAATCAACTGCCTGGAATTGCTGCAGGTATTCTGGGATTGTGCTGCGTGAAAGATATGGGAAGCTTTTTTATGTTGTGTCAAGTGAACTCCTTCTTCATAATTCTTGAACTGGTTCTGGTGAAGGGTTCCATCTAAAACAAATGTTTATTCTCTTTCAGCTCCTGCCAGGAATGCTGTGTGTTTCTAGTATTGTATCAGATTAACAGTCTTTCTTTATACCTGCCAAATATCCTCCACCCATGTCAAACATGCTGGTGAAGTCAGGTACTTTCCATTTAAAACCACTTAACTCTCTGGGAGTCATGTGCTTTCAGCACCAAACTATTAGAACTTTCTACTTGTGCAACATAATTTAATTCTTCCCTTCCAGTTGTCAGCGAGCTGTAGTACTTGATCAGGCCACTTGTTTTCATGGAAAATGGGTAGAATTTATGGGTCTGAATCCATTAAAATTGTAAAAATCCCCTCATCCCATGTAGTAACAATGGAACTTGACATAGGCAGTGACTGGGACGTGTATGGTACCAGCTTGCCTGCAGAACTGTCAAACATCCAATGTGGGTGCAGTTAGGACCTCTGGCTCCTGCATTTGAGACCACTCCTTCATGGATGACAACCAGATTTAAAGGTAAATCCATTACAACAAACTAACATTTTAAGTGAATCAAAAGAGTGGAAGAGAATGGTTTAAATCCACAATGGGTTAGTTTGAAACGTACTTTAGAATAAGGTCACTACCTCTTGTCAAATCCAAGTGGTCGGGATGGCAGAGTGGGTGGCGTGGGTGGAATTCTGATGTTTGCTCATGATCAGAGTTCACTGAAAACTTGATAACATCATATCTCTGTATCGTGCGATACAAATATGTGAGAAATAATTGGCTTCTATTATAAAAGTCACACTTTTGAAGTTAGGTTAACATTTTTAAAAACTTACAAATCACCTACTCAAAACGGGTCATATGTCAATCATACTTTAGAAGAAAATAAAGTGGCAGGCTGGCACATCTTGCGATTCTACACCCTATGCACTGAGGCACATGATAAATGGGAGATTGAACAAGCACACAGCAACTTGATTAAAATATATAACGAGAACACAATTAACGTTTTACAGTAATGACATCTGTAGAACATTTAATGAACAACACCTCAATCTGCTTACTTATGTTTGACAACTATGTTTTAAAAATAACAAAAAGTTATTTTATTCAGTACGCCGCCATTTCCTGTTGGCCCATGACTCCCTCCCCGAATAAAGCACTCCTGGAATTGTCCACTGGATTTAAAGGGGGCAGCTTGGAACACGAACCAGTGAGTCAAAGGGAAAAAAAAAAAATCAAGAAAGCGGTAGGCCCAGATTTGTTTGGTTTCTTTTTGGAATTATGGTTTCTTGTGAAAATATCTTCATATTCTGTCTCAATATAGAATGCCTTTGTGTGCCTTTTCATGTTTGCAAACGGTTAGTGTAATAGTGACCCTGCTAACTGAAACTGTGTTTAATTTTAAATAATTTCCTGAATTCTCTTCAGTTACTGCTTCTATATCCAATATCAACAAGAAACCTGCAGCAAAGGTTTAGAGCTTTATTTTCACAATCTGATTTTCTTTGTGCCTTTGGTTTCCTCTTGGTTACAGTTCATCGCCGTTCGATGCCACACTCGTAGCTATCCAGCAAAGTGGACAGACCCTTTCCTCACTCCTGCATCCATCCAGGCCTCAGCAATGTCATTTTTTATACAGTCTGTAAAAAGGGAAGCCAGCTAACTTTTGTTGTAAAATGATCTTATTCCATATATCGCTCGCTGTGGGCTATGCAGCAGCTTCCAGCTTTTCCCAGGCCTCCACCTGGGCCGCTGTTCTTAGCCATAAGGCAGCAAGGCCATAATTTTCACCTGGGATGTCTCACACTCCAATTCCCTCTTCCTCCCCTGTAGGAAAGTGCCTGGGCTGTGCTGTGTGCCTGTTCCGACATCATGGTCAGGACCAGGAACTGCAGGCATCAACCTTTAGTGTTCTTTTGACCATGTTACTTTAGTACCTCATAATTCACCAGGGCAACACAAGTTAAAAGGGCTGAAGTGGAAAAAACTCTCACCAACAACATTCTGTATTTAGAAGTTCTGATCTCCTACAGACAAGTTAATACAGACAGTGCACTATTACATTTAATATAGTGTGTAAGTGTATGAAAGTGAAGCACCAATCTGACTTTTATAATTTAACTCCCTTATTGTGTAATATTCAGACGTTTGACACCTTAACAATTGCTAGAATTATGTTGCCCTTCCATGGCATTGAGTTATGTCCTGTTTTTAGAACTTAGGGAAGGGCAAGGCTTATAGTACCGGGCACCACTAAGGTTAAAGGGAGTAGGAAAGGATAGGTTGAACAGTTAATGTGAAGTGCTAGAGTGTGACTCAACCTGTAGCATCACAAGAATAATCCATTACAAACAGGGAACGTCCTCAATTTGGCAACTAAACTGAAGGTATAAAGCATAGCGTTCTTAGTGTTTTCAGTACAGTGTAGCCTTGCCAGTTACAGTGACCAAGTATATCCTGTGATGGGGTGAATGCTCGATCACAGCTTGCAACTGGTGCAGACTACACATCACCTGAAGATTTTAAGCATTAAAGAGAACTCCATCTAAACACTTTGAAGGATAAATACTTCAGAGTTATGATCTTTTGAGAATGGACCAGGAATCAGCATGTAATGGAGAACAACTCACTTATAAACCTGAGCCTCTCCTTTTAATTGAATATGTTGAGTTACAAAGCAACTTGCTTCATTCAGCCACACCTTTCTGAATAATTTACAATTGCAGATTGAGTTGCAGCTCTGGGACTACAGCAGTTGTATGTTAACTATGTCATAAACCATAATAATTCCGATAGGGTTCTTAGAAACAAGGATAAATGCATAAAACCTGACCTTTTAAGAGTATATTTTAGCATCTTCCTGTACTGAATAAAAAGCATTGTACATAGAAAACCAAATATACACTTGCTGCCTGGCTGACTAAATACAACTCCAAAATACAGTCTCCACTTTGTTGGCTAATTACACATGATAAAATCATCACAGGACAAGCGAGAATTCTGAAACATATAGGCAAATACAAAAACCATGCTGAATTCTACAGTACCATCCTGCAATAAACAATACACCGACAATGCAGTGACAGCAATACTTAAAAAAAATTGTCTCAAAAACTTCTTACGGCAATTACAACATTACTGAACTGCTTCACGTTAGCTGTTTTTTGAGTTGGGGGGGCTTGTTCCTGCAAATTAACATGCAGGCCAGTGCCAAGCTGATAAACTCAGTACCCAGCCTAGTACTACTGGTACTGAATTTTGACAGCTTGGATGCCTTCTTATTCTGCATTCATGATTGACCTCACAATGCTCTATATAGGAGACCATTTGAACTCAATTCCCTTCAACTTACTACCTAGCACCAAGCAAAACACTGCGAGAAAGATCAACCCTTTGTTCCCAGCTTTGTACTTATCCTTAATCCAGTTACCTCCTGCAGATCATCAAAATGCAGTGAGCTGAAATGAGGAGAGGTAGAGCAGGGAATATACTGCATCTGTTCAATTCTTGCACATATCACACACTGCAGAACAGCATCGGAATCATGTGATGTTGATGGAACAGTCCATTACACTATAATATAATTTTTTTTAGATTGTAAGGTAATATACAAAACCTGAGGAAATCTGATCAAAACTTGCCACGGTCACATAGATTGATGAAATGTACAGCCGCCCACACCCTGCTTATGGGGTCACATGAGGTATGAAAGATAATGAGGCTCCATAATCCAACCACTTTCTTAACCAAAGCTAGATACATTATTTACACTGAAAAGATCTATATTATTAAAAATCTTGTGTAGGACAAGGTCATACTTTACTGTCAACATTTTCCATTGGAAATTGTTACGTCACCATTTCTCATTCAATTTTCCTAGGTCAACTGTCATGATGCAGTCGCAACCACTGGCCACTAGGTAGCGAGGTGCTGGAGTCTCTTTTCCAACCACGTTGCCATTTTGTATACAAAAAACTTCTTATTCAACAACTGATTATGGGCAATGCTGCAGGCAATACACATGTCCACATACGCTGAACCTGCTGGATCTTTTATATATATACACACACACACACACACGTGACAGACATGTATATTATGTCCAACTGTACATATATACACAATGTGTATGTTATATACACTGATATATATACACGATATAGGTATGATTAATAAGAGCAGTGAATTAAATAAAGAAGCATGGTCAACCCTTTCTATCAGTGTTATGATTGACAGCTTATATTTAATTGAGATTAAAAGACATTGTATTGTGGGTTTACTCTCAGACATTACGTCAATCACTAAATTGCACGAGGGCTGTTTTCAGCAAGTCTGCTCCATTTAAGAATAAGAAATTATTGTGTCACAAGTTGTGTGTATGGTAACATAGGAAGCACGCACAGTAACATAATCAGTGACATCAAAGCCAGTCTCAAGTCTGAGGGTTCAGTTTTGATAACTGGAGAATTAGTGTAATCAAAATGTATGTTAAGTACCAACAACAACTTGCTCTGTATACAGAAACATGCTCTGCAAAGAATACATACCTCACATCTGTGATCCTGGAGGTGATATTTGGCACCAGTGGCTTCAAACAGCAATAGAGGGAGGTAGAATTGCTCCATGAGCTAAGTTTAACTCAAGAGGCAGCGAGTGCACGGAGCAGCAAAAACTGCTTCACTCTCGCAGTACCTATTTCACTAATCCTAGCGCATAGGATAATTTTCCCTCCAGTATCCTTAACAAACATACACAATTATGTTCTATATGCACTGTGTTTCTTTCTTTGCAAACAGATCAGTATTGTCAATGAGTTTAATAGCATATTTTACAGTACAAGTAAAAATAATCACACCTAAGTAATTATGCTTTTATGTTATGTGATGCACTTCTGGTGCAATATTTTAAATTCATTACTTCAAGTGGCTCTTACCACCAGTGACAGGTCTGTACCCAATTAATCTATTGTCAAATACTGATCTGAGGATAATACTTATTTATCTTATTTGGAAATATCAATTTGGTTCATTTGGTAGCACTCATACTTTTGAAGGTGGTAGGTTCAAGCCCCACTCCAGGACTTGCGCATGTAACCTAGGCTGACACTCCAGTGCAGTATTGAGGGATACTGTATTGTTGGTGGTGCTGTCCTTCAGACGATATGTGAAACTTTCTACTTGTTCAGGTGGACACAAGAGATTCATTTATCTGATTGCTGTTTCTGGAACCATGCTGTATGAAAAATGGCTGCCACATTCTGCTACATAACAATAGCAAGTGCACTTTAAAAGTCGACAGGAAGTGCGCTAGAGCCTCCCAAGAAACCTGCTCAGGTGCTATATAGATGAAACTTCTTTCTTATCTAATTGTTTGCTTAATTGTGGTAGAAGCTATGGCAATATTGGAATTGTGCAACAAATGTCAGCTAAAGCAAATAGCAGCTACTAACATGTGACTTAACCATCAGTCTCCATAAGAACATAGAATATAAGAAATAGGAGCAGGAGTAGGCCATTTGGCCCTTCAAGCCTGCTCCGCCATTCAATAAGATCATGGCTGATCTTCTACCTCAACTCCACTTTCCTGCAGTATCCCCATATCCCTTGATTCCCTTAATATTCAAAAATCTATCGATCTCTGTCTTGAATATACTCAACGACTGAGCCTCCACAGCCCTCTGGGGTAGAGAATTCCAAAGATTCACCACCCTCTGAGTGAAGAAATTTCTCCTCATCTCAGTCCTCAATGGCCGACCCCTTATTCTGAGACTGTGACCCCTGGTTCTGGACTCCCCAGCCAGGAGAAACATCCTCCCTGTATCTATCCTGTCAAGTCCTGTAAGAATTTTGTATGTTTCAATGAGATCACCTCTCATTCTTCTAAACTCTAGAGAATATAGGCCTAGTCTACTCAATCTCTCCTCATAGGACAATCCCCCCATCCCAGGAACCAGTCTGGTGAACCTTTGTTGCACTCCCTCTATGGCAGGTATATCCTTCCTTAGGTAAGGAGACCAAAACTGTACACAATACTCCAGGTGTGGTTTCACCAGGGCCCTATATAATTATAGTAAGACATCTTTACTCTTATACTCAAATCCTCTTGTAATAAAGACCAACATACCATTTGCTTTTCTAATTGCTTGCTGTACCTGCATGTTAACTTTCAGTGATTCGTGTACAAGGACACCCAGGTCCCTCTGAACACCAACATTTCCCAATCTCTTACCATTTAAAAAATACTCTGCTTTTCTATTTTTCCTACCAAAGTCGATAACTTCATATTTCTCCATATTATATTCCATTTGTCATGTTCTTGCCCACTCACTTAGCCTGTCTATATCCCCTTGAAGCCTCCTTGCACCCTCCTCACAACTTATATTCCCACCCAGCTTTGTATCATCAGCAAACTTGGATATATTACATTTGGTCCCCTCATCCAAATCATTGATGTAGATTGTGAATAGCTGAGGCCCAAGGACTGATCCTTGCGGTACCCCACTAGTTACAGCCTGCCAACTCGAAAGTGACCCGTTTATTCCTACTCTCTGTTTTCTGTCCATTAACCAATCCTCAATCCATGCTAGTATATTACCCCCAATCGCATGAGCCCTAATTTTATTTAATAACCTTAATGTGGCACCTTACTGAATGCCTTCTGAAAATCCAAATACACTACATCCACTGGTTCCCCCTTACCTATTCTGCTAGTTACAGCCTCAAAAAACTCTAATAGGTTTGTCAAACACGATTTCACTTTCATAAATCAGTGTTGACTCTGCCCAGTCCTATTATTATTTTCTAAATGCCCTGTTACACGTCCTTAATAATAGATTCTAGCATTTTCCCCACTACTGATGTGAGGCTAACTGGTCTGTAGTTCCCCGTTTTCTCTCTCCCTCCTTTCTTAAATAGTGGGGTTACATTTGCTACCTTCCAATTCATGGGAACTGTTCTAGAATCTATGGAATTTTGGAAAATGACAACCAATGCATCCACTATCTCTATAGCCACCTCTTTGAAAACCCGAGGATGTAGGCCATCAGGTCTAGGGGATTTATCGGCTTTCAGTCCCATTAATTTCTCCAGTACTATTTTTTTTACTAATACTAATTTCTTTTAGTTCCTTGGTTCGCCACTATTTCCAGGAAGTTTTTTGCGTCTTTTCCATGAAGACAGACACAAAGTATTTGTTTAATTTCTCTGCCATTTCCTTATTCCCCATTTTAATTTCTCCTGTCTCAGCCTGTAAGGGACCCATATTTACTTTTGCTAATCTTTTCCTTTTTACATACCTATAGAAGCTTTTACAGTCTGTTTTTATGTCTCTCGCTAGTTTACTCTCATAGTCTATTTTCTCTATCGATTTCTTGGTCCTCCTTTGCTGAATTCTAAAATCCTCCCAATCCTCAGGCTTACTACTCTTTTGGCAACATTATAAGCCTCTTCCTTTGATCTAATACTATCTTTAACTTCTCTTGTTAGCCACGGTTGGACCACTTTTCCTGTGGGGTTTTTGTGCCTTAAAGGAATGTATATTTGTTGTAAATTATGTATTAATTCTTTAAATGCTAGCCATTGCTTGTCTACCGTCATACCTTTTAATGTAGTTTCCCAATCTACCCTAGCCAACTCACCCCTCATTCCTACGTAGTTTGCTTTGTTTAGATTTAAGACCCTAGTTTCGGATTTAACTAAATCACTTTCAAACTCAATATAAAATTCTATCATATTATGGTCACTCTTCCCTAAAGGCCCCTTTACTACAAGGTTATTATGGCACAATACTAGATCTAAAATAGCCTGTTCCCTCGTTGGTTCCTCAACATACTGATCTAGAAAACTATCTTGCATACATTCCATGAATTCGTCCTCCACACTATTACTGCAAATTTGGTTTGCCCAGTCTATATGTAGATTAAAGTCCCCCATGATTACTGTATTACCCTTGTTACATGCGTCTCTAATTTCCTGATTTATACTCTGCCCTACAACTACTGTTTAGAGGCCTATAAACAACTCCCACCAATGTTTTCTACCCCTTGCTGTTTCTTAGCTCCATCCAAACTGATTCTACTTCTTGATTTTCGGAGCTAAGATCCTTTCTCTCTACTGTCTTTATCCCATCCTTTATTATCAGGGTTACCCCTCCTCCTTTTCCATTTTGCCTATCTCTTCTAAAATTTAAATATCCTGGAATATTTAGTTCCCAACTTTGGCCACTTTGCAACCACGTCTCCGTTATGGCTATTAGATGAAACCTGTTCATTTCCATCTGCGCTATTAATTCAGCTATTTTGTTGCGAATGCTTCGCGCATTCAGATATAGTGCCTTTAGCTTTGTCTGAACAAACAATGGCACATTTAAAAAGAACCCAGCTCAATTACTAACCTATCAGATTGGAAAGGCAAGAACATCAATCAGTGATCTCAGCTATATTACACAAAGACTAGTGTTCCCAAAGTCACACAGCAGAAACTCATGACCTTCCTTTCCCAATTCCTGGCACTGAACAATAGAGACTCGTGCTCTCCTCCCTCACCACGCTTCAAAGCAAACTAGCTGCAAATCTGCACTTAAAACAGTGCTTTCATGATTACTCAATCGATCAACCCACTTCAGATGCTGGATAATATTACATTCTGGAAAGTTGCTGCCTGTTAACCCTTGTCAGGGTATTTTGCTGAATAAAGTTTCAACAGCTTAGACTGACTCCTAGCTATAGCACCCGTCAGTTTTTTGTCCAGACCATTTAACTAACCATTGTCCAGCCATCTAGAGTGTTGCAGTGACTGCTTCCTATTTCTCAAATGCATAATTGCCAGTCACTGGCTTTATCCACTTCTTTTTGATCGACATCAGTAGGCCAACTTGGGTAAAAGACATGTATGTGCCAGATTCAAAGAGGTCACTGTGTGACAAACTCTCATTTTTTGTATCCATCCATGTCACTGACTCGAGGTCCCTACAGATTCAGAGATCAAAGAACCTGGGCTGTGAAATGAACACTAACAGAAGCTGCACTGTAATAAATGTAACACCTTCGTGTGTTGTATCCTGCAGCATCATTTAAGGGCCATAACCTTGAAAGTACATTTAAAATTAAATTCTAAACAGCTTAATCCCTCTTAAAATAGAGGATGAAAGAATTTCACAGGTTAAGTGTTTGCACGTTAATATCCTATAGCAAAAATTTCAAGATCCCAGACTGGAAAGAACTGCTTTCTTCTATTTGGACGTACCTGGGTTCATGAATCTAGATGGAAAACCAGAATAGAAATCTAATCTCAACCACATATAAAAAAGTTTCTGTATAAAAATCATACAAAAATACATGATAAACATAGCCACATAAAATTTTAGAAACTTCAGCACAGGAAGCCATTCAGCGCCTCGTCACTGAATCTACTCTAACCCAATCTCCCCGCTTTTTTCCATCCCCTTTAGTGTTTTTCTTCAAGTGTTTATTTAAGTCCCTCTTAAAATCTCTTGACTGGCTTGATTTCAATAAGCACTTTAATATCTCTTGTGAAAAAATTATTTCTAACCTCCCCATTTTTGCTTAGACAATTACTCCTGAGTTTGCGTCCCCTTGTTACCGATTCACTGATCAGTGGAAGTAATCTTTCATTATTTACCCTTTCAAATTTTTGAACAATCCCCCCTCTACTTAAGGTTCCCTGCTTCAGTGAGTGGTTATGCAAGAAAACCCAGAATTTAATGACATCACAGCAGTGAACTCCAACAAGTATTGTGATTGTGTATGTCACAATTCATTTTTGGGTGCGGTAACTGCCCAAAAACGTAACAATTTCACTAACAAAGTTTCACAAACACAAAAACAACAAATTTGCAGAGTGAGGAACATGGAGCACAGTAGTCATATGCAATGGAGTGGCAGAGATCTAAACTATGGAGTGGTGGGTCCCAATCTCAGTCTGGTCACCATGTGCAGTCCATGATAAAGGAAAATGGAGCGACTTTTAGCCTTGGGAGGCTGCAGTGCATCCCCTGTTGGCAGCTTACCATCGTTTTGGCAGCATTCTTGGAGGAAATCACTCTTTCCCTTGGCTGCAAACAGCACTTGACCCAGGGGCATCAAGGAATGGAGAAATATTGGGGGAAGGGAAACTAATTAGAGAATTCCACCAAAATTAGAATTCATTTGACTCTGGTGACAATATCAAATGTTAAGGGACATTTTTCAGAGCTAAGAGTACTCTCCAGTCTAGTCTCCTTCTAACCTCTCACTGCAATTTAAAGTCAGTGGAGGGCCACTAGACTGATACCTAGTTTAAAGGCCCTCAGTTACCACGATAGGCTTAGGGAGCTGAGACTATTTACTCCAGGAAAGTGTAGACCTCACAGAGATTTGATTGAGGTCTGTTATATAATGAAAGGATTAGGTTTGGCCCAACTGGACATGTTATTTGGGTTACATATGTTAGGGAGGACCAGGGGACACAAGTATAAGTACGTCACTATAGAACTAGGTAAGATATCAGGAGGTATTTCTTTTCGGAACAAGTCGCTGGCTCATGCAGAGTGTGGATTTACAGCAAATATTCAGCAGGGAGCTGGACAAATTCCTGACTGTGGCTGACATCGCTGTGTATAAAAGGTAGGTGGGGTATTAAGTATGTATCTTCTAGTCACGGTGGTCTCCTGGTACTTGTTTGATCGCCTTTGGGGGTCGGAGAGGAATTTCCCAGACCTTTGTCCCACACCCCCTAAATTGGCCGGGATTTTTTCCCTGTTTTTTTTGCCTCTCTCAGATTTGCATGGCTGGTGGGTGGGGGAGGGGTCTGCGAATGGGGATCACGGGGTGCATAAGTTACACTATGACAGTCATAACAGTATGGGACGGGCTTGATGAACCAGCTAATCTTTTTGTACGTTTGTATGTCAGTCTTCTGCAGATAATGTTTATGCTGGCACCGTATAGAAAACTATGCCAGTTTGAGCCACTTCCCGACTCAAAATTCTGTTTGGAAGCAACTCTGGCTTTTTACAGTAACACTTCAGGAAGCAAGTCATTTAAATGGTAAACCAAATTATTTATCTAACTACGGGCTTGTTCATTCTTATAACTGTACATACACAATGATGCATACAAGTTAGTTAATAACCAGTCTGACCATAACCAACTGTGCTTCTGTGTAAAAGTTGCCTTTAAGAACTATGTTTTGGGGCAGAATTACATTTCAACATTGCTTTAGTTCCATTCGACCCTACTTTTGTTTATTTTATCAGCATTTAAACTAGGAGCATAGGAATATACAAGGGATTGGCGAGATCACCGCACTCCACCTTGCCAGTCCAAAAGTTTGAAAAACACAAGGTACGACTTTGCCACTTATACCTCTCAATCTATTTCTCTGCCAAATATTTATTCAATTACTTCTTGAATCTGCCAATACTATCTGTTGCCACCATCTCCAAGCAGTCTGTTCCATATATCCACCCCTCTGTATAAAGTAGTTAAATCTAAAATGCCTGTTCATCTTCCTTCTTCTGAACTCGAGTCTGTTTACTCTCCTCCCATCACCACCACCCCCACCTCTCTTGAAGGGACAGACTCTTGCTGGGATGTGCTCACACTCTGATACCTTGCCCAAGCAGCCATTTGTCGCCGGTACAGCTATACAGTGAGTGTCATGGACTATTTGACTGTGAAGGGCATCACTGCTGAGCCTGAGCCTGAGCCTGACCCTGACCGCATACGCACATGTTCCAGCAGGGATTGCTGGCTTGCGATCAGAAACAGGACTCCTGGCTGATTTTTGCCTCTCTCTAGTCTGGTGAGGTGGAGGAACATAGGAACAGGAGCAGGCCATTGAGCCTCTCGAGCCTGTTCTGCCATTCAATGAGATCATGGCTGATCTGCAACCCAACTCCATACACCCGCCTTTGGCCCATATCCCTTAATACCGTTGGTTAACAAAAAGTTATCAATCTCAGATTTAAAATTAACAATTGATCTAGCATCAATTGCCATTTGCGGAAGAGAGTTCCAAACTTCTACCACCCTTTGTGTGTAGAAGTGTTTCCTAATTTCACTCCTGAAAGGTCTGGCTCTAATTTTTAGACTATGCCCCCTAGTCCTAGAATCCCCAACCAACGGAAATAGTTTCTCTCTATCTACCCTATCGTAGCCCCCTAAATACTGCCCCGCCTGAGAACAACTCACTTAACACAGACCTTGGGACTGAACCCGGCACCTTTCAGTTTAGATGGCCCTGCATCATACCAGGGACCTTTATCCACTGGGCAGTCAGGCGTACACCTGCCCGAAGTATGTTGCACTGTGCTTATGTTAAAATTCAGAATTTCAAAAGAAAGCAATTTGGGACAAATGTAGTGTAAAAAGGTATCGGCTCCACCAAGTAGTCAAAACACTGTGCTTTACAACCTAATTGCCAGTACTACTGCCTAATGCTACTTCCTTATGGTTTTCTCAAACATTGTAAATTTACTGCAATAAAATTACTTTACAAGTACGACTGCAAAGCTCCAAGACTAAACTCAGCACAAATAATGGATTCACACTGCACTGTGGGCAAACTAATTACTCATACAAGTGAGCTCTTTGTTCTCATTGTATAAATTGGGCAGCAGCACCAAAACTCTTTTTAACACTGGAAGAGGATTGTGGATTTTAGAACCGTAGAACCAGTGTGCTTTCATACACCCAACCTGTACTCTTGACCTTTGTAATACTGGTACGATTCCAGTATTCGTGTGCTTTTAAGTGCAATAGCCGGACCAGCATCAAGTCAGGTATTTCAACCAATCTATCACTACTCATCCAGAGAAAGATGTGTTAATATTCCTGTTTGGCAATATGACAAAGACAACAGCTTGCTGTATGTTGAATCAATATGTCCCTGGCCCCATTGCCAGCATTACTTTAACTCCAGATAGAAACACCTTGTGGATCATCCAGCCTTCGAATTTGCTTCAGGTCGCACAATCAGGATCCACTTAAATTGTACTCAGATCTACCGCTGTCTCGGTCATGGCCTGATCACACCTCGTCACTGCCTAGACTTCGGCCATCCTCCTGGTCCCTGCACCGTGAGGGGCTCGTCAGGTTTAGGTAGCCCACCTCTGACTGACGCGGCCGGGATGATGTATACATGGATTTCGTGGAATCAGAACTCTCCAGTGCTTTGGCGCGTCGGATGCTGTCCAAAGTACCAAGATTGTTACTGCCACCTGGTGACGGTGTTTCGCTGGAAGGAAAGAAGAATCTGGTAACTACAACAAAAACAACAACTGCTACTTGCACTGATATAGCACCTTTAATGTAGCAAAATGTTCCAGGGCGCTTCACAGAGGTGTAATCAGGCAAATATGGACACCGAGGCAAAGAAGGACACATTAGGAGGGTTGACTAAAAGCGTGGTCAAACATATGGGCCTAGAAATTCGTCTTGGCCGGTGGTGCAATACGGGCGGTATCAGATCGGCCGGCCGTTATACGCAGCACCTGATATTCAGTGCCATTCAATTGCGCCACCGTCCGAGACGAATTTCTAGGCCATGGGGTTTAAAGAGGGTCTTAAAGGACAAGAAGGAAGTAGAGATGCAGAGGGGTTTACAGCGGGAACTCCAGAGTATAAGGCCTGTACAGCTGAAGGCACAGCTGTCACTGACGGTCCAAAGGGAGAGGGGGAGGCACAAGAGGCCAGAGTCAGAGGAATGCAGAGTTCTCAAGGGGGTTGTATGGCTGGAGGAGGTTAAAGAGATAGGCAGGTCATGAAGGAATGAGAATTTTAAATTGGGAGGCTTTGGGGGACCAGAAATCAATGTGGGCCAGTAAAGACAGGAGTGATCGGTGAACGGGATTTGGTGCAATATAGAATACGGGCAGTAGAAGAGCCATCCAGCCTAATCCCACTTCCCAGCTCTTGGTCCGTAGCCCTGCAGGTTAGAGCATCCCAAGTGCACATCCAAGTACTTTTTAAATGTGGTTAGGATTCCTGCCTCTACCACCCTTTCAGGCAGTGAGTTCCAGACCCCCCCAACCTTCTGGGTGAAGAAATTTCCCCTCAAATCCCCTCTAAACCTTCCCCCAATTACTTTAAATCTGTGCCCCCTGGTTTTTGACCCCTCTGCTAAGGGAAATAGGTTCTTTCTATCCACTTTATCTATGCCCCTCATAATTTTATACACCTCAATAAGGTCTCCCCTCAGCCTCCTCTGTTCCAAGGAAAACAGACCCAGCCTATCCAGTCTTTCCTCATAGCTAAGATTCTCTACTCCCAGCAACATCCTTGTAAATCTCCTCTGTACCCTCTCTAGTGCAATCACATCTTTCCTGTAATGTGGTGACCAGAACTGCACGCAGTACTCTAGCTGAGGCCTAACTAGTGTTTTATACAGTTGAAGCATAACCCCCCTGCTCTTGTATTCTATGCCACGGCTAATAAAGGCAAGCATTCCGTATGCCTTCTTAACCACCTTATCTACTTGGCCTGCTACCTTCAGGGATCTGTGGACATGCACTCCAAGGTCCCTTTGTTCCTCTACACTACTCAGTGTCCTACCATTTAATGTGTATTCCCTTTCCTTGTTAGCCTTCCCCAAATGCATTACCTCACACTTCTCCGGATTGAATTCCATTTGCCACTGTTCTGCCCACCTGACCAATTTATTGATATCTTCCTGCAGTCTACAGCTTCCTTCTTCAGTATCAACCAGACAGCCGATTTTAGTATCATCTGCAAACTTCTTAATCATACCCCCTATATTCAAGTCAAGATCGTTGATATATACCACAAAAAGCAAGGGACCTAGTACTGAGCCCTGCAGAACCCCACTGGAAACAGCCTTCCAGTCACAAAAACACCCATCAACCATTACCCTCTGCTTCCTGTCTCCGAGCCAGTTTTGAATCCAATTTGACACTTTGCCCTGGATCCCATGGGCTTTTAACTTCGTGACCAGTCTTCCATGTGGAACCTTATCAAAAGCCTTGCTAAAGTAGAGTTTTAGAAGAGCTGAAGTTTACTGAGGAAGCACAATGGGCGGCTGGCCAGGAGAGAATTGGAATAATTAAGTCTGGTGATGACAAAAGCATGGATGATAGTTTCAGCAGCAGAAGGTCTAAGGCAGAAGTGGAGATGGGAGCTGTAATGGAGATGGAAGTAGGTGGTCTTTGTGACAGAGAGGATAAATGGCCGGAATCTCAGCTCAGGGTTGAATAGGGTGCCGAGGTAGTGAACAGTCTGATTCAACCTGAGACAGTGGCTGGGATGGGGATGGATTCAGTGGCAAGGGTACGAAGTTTGTAGTTGATAGGAAGACGATAGGCTTGGCCTTCCCAATGTTTAACTGGAGAAAATTGCGGATCATCCAAGACAAGTAGTCTGATAACAGAGACAGTGGATAAGTCGAGATGGGTGGTGGAGCTGGGTGTCGTTGGCATACATGTGGAAGCTAACTTCATGTCTGGGGATGTGGGTGATGAGGGATACAAGGAAATGGTCATAGATGGTCTTGCTTGTGATTAAGACCATAGAAGTAGACCATATGAGATGGCAAGATTGGGGAAGGGGGCGTGAATATGGGTAGGAGAATTTAGAGGAAGGAGAGGTTTAGGAAGACAGGAGGTCAATGAAATCAGACGAGAGAGGGCAAAGTGAGTTGAGATTGAGATTGAAATCACTGAAGATGAGGAGTTGCTCATTACAGAGGCTGAGGGAGGAGATATCTCGGTGCAAAACTCGGGGTGGGAGGGGAAAAGAGTGCCCTTAACTCAGCTGAGACCAGGGATTAAACCTGGGACTTTTTTGGTCATTGTGACTCATCCCCTCACAGAGCCATCGGGGGCAGGGAATTTTCCTTCTTATGAGTGACTCAGCCGCATCCTTCACTGTTTGACCAGCTTCCAATTCTCTAATTGGTAAGTGAGTGCAGTGGGAGACGGCATTATAGCCTTGTTCACCGCTATTCAAGTCTTTCCTCAATGCTTGTTACTCAGGGTAAGATCTTGCAATGTTGTTAAAAGTATTATTACTCCAGAAAGTCTCAGGTTTGATCCCCAGTCCGTATTAAATTAGCTGATGCCAGTTGGGGAAACAGTTGGGAAACTACAATTGACCTTAGTGCAACTTGGCGAGGGGAAAACCAGCCAGCGTCCCAGTTCATGATTGTTATTCAGTGATTCCTGTTAGAACGTGTACATGCCAGGTGGGGGACAGGATCAGTTGTGATGCCCTATACAGTAGAATAGCCAGTTCACTGTCTAGGTTTACAAAGAGGAACAGCCACTAGGATGATTTTTTTTAAGCATAAGAGCTGTTTTTGTTGACATTTTAAATACAGCTCAGCAGTGCAATGCTATCTAGTATCTCGTCCAAGTGGCCAGCCTTGATGTGCACCCTTAGACAATGAGTGTTAACAAGCTATTTGACAATGGTGGCTATCACAGTCGAGTCTGGTCCTGTCCTCGCATGCATACACGTTCCTGCACGGGTCATTAGATACTGATTAGGACTAGGAATCCTGGCTATATTTTCCCTTCCCTATCCAGAGGTGCTGAGGCCAATTGTAAAATCCCTCCAGCCACCACGGCTGAGATCAGCTAACTCAGTGTATAGATTAGGGATCAAACACTAGGCTCACTGGCCTGTGAGGCTCATTCACGTGTTGGCTTTACCAACTGAGCCACTGGGAAGGGACAGAAAGCAACAGATAAAATAAGAATTTTCATTTTATTTACTATACCGTGTTGAAGGTAGGAAGTTGCCATTCATTACAGAACTGTCATTGTACTGAAACGAGCAAGAATCCTGAGGAAAGGACACAGACAAAGCCTCATGGTGCTGCGATTTGCCAGGATCCTAGTAAAAAGATACAGAAACACAAAACATAAAAAGCTCATGACCATAAGAGTGAAGATAGCGGAGAAGTGCAGATTCCAGTGCAGTGTTGTTATTACTTACTGAACATATTAGCATCACACGATAGATGCAGATGAAGGCGGCCCTTCGGTTCACAATACCAACCCAACCATCTCCCCAGTACAGCATCGAGCTGTTTCTTAAATTAATCCTAGTTACCCCTTTTGGTGACCCCGTTTCAGTTGTTGATCACCCTCTGTGTAAATTTTTTTCCCCAACATCCATCCTAAATTTGCCCTTCACAACCATGACCTTGTGCCTACTTATCCTGCTGCCCTGGGGCATCTGAAAGTATTGTTCCAGATTCACTTTCCCTACCCTGTTAAGTTTCTTATTAAAATTTCTTTTGAAGGCTGAGGGGCTCAATCTGCAGGAATATGTTGGGGCATGGTGGTGGTGGTGGTGGTGGTGGTGGGGGGTGCGGGGGGAAAGCACACTTAAGCCAATGCGCTTTATCGATGTGTGGCTCTCATCTGGTCAATTCAAACGGTTTTCACCATTACTATTTTACCCCCTTATGATACAACTCAAACTGCTGTTTCAAGGCACACTCAAGGTTGGACAAACAGTCTCTAATAGTACTGTTGTATGATTTTCATAGTTCAAGGGGGCATTGTATCAAAGATTCACTTGCCCATTGTTCACTTTACTCATTACTTATAAATATCAGTGACAACTACAGTTTCTGGGCACATGCACGGCACAGGCATGCGTGATATTGGCAGTTCTAGCCAAGACATCATCACTTACACTGTAATTCAATTAGACAGGGCGACACTTAAGAGAAGTTGATATACAGGTTTAACTATATAACTAGCAGATATCCTGCTGCAATGTTCACAGTCAATTAATGGATACTCTGTTTTATGCCATGTAATGTACAATATATTCTCAGGGACACTATCTTATGGTGATTGAATGTCCAATTGTTTTTTTTTTATTCGTTCATGGGATCTGGGCGTCGCTGGCAAGGCCAGCATTTATTGCCCATCCCGAATTGCCCTTGAGAAGGTGGTGGTGAGCCGCCTTCTTGAACCACTGCAGTCCGTGCGGTGAAGGTACTCCCACAGTGCTGATAGGGAGGGAGTTCCAGGATTTTGACCCAGCGACGATGAAGGATCGGCGATATACTCCCAAGTCAGGATGGTGTGTGACTTGGAGGGGAACTTGGAGGTGGTGGTGTTCCCATGCGCCTGCTGCCCTTGTCCTTCTAGGTGGAAGAGGTCGCAGGTTTGGGAGGTGCTGCCGAAGAAGCCTTGAAGACCTCTATCAGGTTATCCCTCAGTCTTCTCTTTTCTAGAGAAAAGAGCCCCAGTCTGTTTAATCTTTCCTGATAGGTATAACCTCTCAGTTCTGGTATTATTCCAGTAAATCTTTTTTGCACCTTCTCCAGTGCCTCTACATCCTTTTTATAATATGGAGACCAGAACTGTTCACAGTACTCCAAGTGTGGTCTAACCAAGGTTCTATATGGAAGGTGCTGCCGAAGGAACCTTGGCGAGTTGCTGCAGTGCATCTTGTAGATGGTATACACTGCAGCCACGGTATGCCAGTGGTGGAGGGAGTGAATGCTTAAGGTGGTGGATGGGGTGTCAATCAAGCGGGCTGCTTTGTCCTGGATGGTGTCGAGCTTCTTGAGTGTTGTTGGAGCTGCACTCATCAAGGCAAGTGGAGAGTATTCCATCACACTCCTGACTTGTGCCTTGTAGATGGTGGAAAGGCTTTGGAGAGTCAGGAGGTGAGACACTCGCCACAGAATACCTAGCCTCTGACCTGCTCTTGTTGCCACAGTATTTATGTGGCTGATCCAGTTAAGTTTCTGGTCAATGGTGACCCCCATGATGTTGATGGTGGGGGATTCGGCAACGGTAATGCCGTCAAGGGGCAGTGGTTAGACTCGCTTGTTGGAGATAGTCATTGCCTGGCACTTGTGTGGCGCGAATGTTACCTGCCACTCATCAGCCCAAGCCTGAATGTCGTCCAGGTCTTGTTGCATGCGAGCATGGACTACTTTATTATCTGAGGAGTTGCGAATGGCACTGAACACTGTGCAGTCATCAGCGAACATCCCCATTTTTGACCTTATGATGGAGGGAAGGTCATTGACGAAGCACTGAAGATGGTTGGGCCTAGGACACTGCCCTGAGGAACTCCTGCCGCGATGTCTTGGGGCTGTGATGATTGACCACCAACCACCACATCATCTTCCTTTGTGCTAGGTATGACTCCAGCCAGTGGAGCATTTTCCCCCCCAATTCCCATTGACTTCAGTTTTACTAGGGCTCCTTGATGCCATACTCGGTCAAATGCTGCCTTGATGTCAAGAGCAGTCACACTTACCTCACCTTTGGAATTCAGCTCTTTTGTCCATGTTTGGACCAAGGCTGTAATGAGGTCTGGAGCCGAGTGGTCCTGGCGGAACCCAAACTGGGCATCAGTGAGCAGGTTATTAATGAGTAAGTGCCGCTTGATAGCACTGTCGACGACACCTTCCATTACTTTGCTGATGATTGAGAGTAGACTGATGGGGCGGTAATTGTCCGGGTTGGATTTGTCCTGCTTTTTGTGGACAGGACATACCTGGGCAGTTTTCCACATTGTCGGATAGATGCCAGTGTTGTAGCTGTACTGGAACAGCTTGGCTAGAGGCGCGGCTCGTTCTGGAGCACAAGTCTTCAGCACGACAGCCGGGATGTTGCCGGGGCCCATAGCCTTTGCTGTATCCAGTGCGCTCAGCCGTTTCTTGATATCACGTGGAGTGAATCGAATTGGCTGAAGACTGGCTTCTGTGGTGGTGGGGACCTCAGGAGGAAGCCGATATGGATCATCCACTTGGCCCTTCTGGCTAAAGATGGTTGCAAACGCTTCAGCCTTGCCTTTTGCACTCACGTGCTGGGCTCCACCATCATTGAGGATGGGGATATTCATGGAGGCTTCTCCTCCCGTTAGTTGTTCAATGGTCCACCATCATTCACGACTGGATGTGGCAGGACTGCAGAGCTTTGATCTCATCCGTTGATTGTGGGATCGCTTAGCCCTGTCTATAGCATGCTGCTTCCGCTTTTTAGCATGCATGTAGTCCTGTGTTGCAGCTTCCCCAGGATTTATTAGTGTATTGTGAGAGTGTTAATTATATTTTTGGGCTTGAATTCTATGAGTAAGTGCATATTTTCAAAGAAACAAACCTTTATCTGTGTAACGGCTTAACTTGCCAATGAGCACTACCCTTTAGATTCAAAACAGCTGATCCGCCAGTTTCTATGAGCTCAAACCCATTGCTAGGTGTGTGTGTATGTGTACAAGACAGAGACAGAGGAAGGGTTTGGTTGTTGTGCCACCTGTGGGTGAAGTCACCCAACCAACATTCATAATCTAAGCTCACACATGAAGAATTGCAGGTTTTTCCCCCCTCACGCTGCTGACTCTTACTGGGGTACAATTCCACTAGCACTAGAAAGCCCCTAAAACCTGGCCAACCTTCATGTGATGCAGCACACAGGCCTCGTGAAAGAAAAACATTAAAAAATTGAATGGTTGGATAGTGCAAAGAGCACCATCCAGCTTACTCTGTACCATGTACCGTCTTAAGTATTCTCAGAGAGCGCTCCAATGACCCAAGCCGGTCACTCAACTTCACGGTCTCGTCTTGAAGCTGTTTGTTCTCCTCTTCCAAATAGTTAATCCTAAAAAGTGAGTGAAAGGCAGACAATCAATATCGGTCACCACTGGCACTGCATACACTCTGAACTGTGTTTCTTTCTTCCTCCTTTCGCCACCAGTTTTCCCCCTCTTTCAAAGGTGCCGACTCCTTGCTGGGGTGCAGCTCCAAAGGAAGCAGCTGTCGTTGGCCATTCTTCATGTGTAATCCTAGATAGTGAACATTAGCAGGCTATTTGACCATAGATGGTATCACCTCTTAGCCTAATCTTGTCCTCATCCAATGTCCACACACGTGGGCACTTTCCAACAGGGGTCACTGGATAGTGATCAGGAGCAGGAGTGCCAGCTAATCCTCTTCCCCCCCAAAACAAGGGGCACTGATGAGGCCAATTATAGCACCTCAACTGGCCCCCTGGCTGAAATCAGAAAACTTAGCACAGACTGAGATTAAACGTGGGACCTTCCTGGTCCGTAGGGCCCAGCAACTCACTGTCTTAATAATCTGATCCATCATGGAAGCCAGGATCTGTACAGGTTTAACCACCCCCCCTCAAATAAATGTTTAAATTGAACAGCAGCAGAGGGGAGGCACACACCCTCGCCCCTACCACCACAGAGACACAGGGAAATTAGGAGGAAAAGTTACCCAAATCACTCCTAGACTCTACGATATCGATAAGTGTGGCATAGGCAGAGTACTGGGGTCAAGGTGTTGCCTGTCTTCCCAGCTGACACATTACATTCCAAAGGAAAAAAAGGGGAGAAAATAATACATTTAGATGGTGCAAATTATGGTGCAGATGGTAGAAGCCATTCTACCTCTGAGCTAATCTGCCTCCGACTCTGAAATTGAAGATGTTAGCACTTTCAGTGGCACCTTTCATTAGGGCTATAAAAGGGGCTTCTCCAGCCTGACTGTGCCAGTCTGATGAAGAGCCAGTCTCCCCCTGAATGTTAACTTATGGTCCTCTTCCCAATGTTGTCTGACCCGAGATACAAATAGTACCTGGGATCTGCTCATTTCAGCCGCATACCGATCCAGCTCCTCACACTGTCCAGTGCAGTAATCCTGTCCAACCATTATTCTGGAACCCTTTCACTCCCAAATAGTGAGGCCTTCACAACATTTCCTTTCATAATACAATACAAAGGCAAGAAAAGGTGTCACAATGCCGTGTGTTACTGCAGCAGAAAGACAGCAGAATCCTGCAGTAATCAAGACAGTAAGCTGCCCAATCACTGCTGCTACTAACTGCAGTCATATTACACCACGTGATTCTGTCTTGCACTCGAGTGTGGTAACATATGTGTGTCTGACTGAAAGAGTTGTGCGCCTTAGGCGTTTACACTGCTGCCAACAAAATTATTCAAAACCATTAACAATCTGCCAAACAAAAATATATTTAAAGATAAAACGACCCAAGTCTCTGTGAAGAAGAGAGTTTAGAACAAGAAAGGGCCATTTGGCCCAATCGACCCTGCCTGATCCCGAGGAGGAAAAATGAACAAAAACTTAATGATATCCAGCATTGCTGTTAGGATTTCAGTGAAGTAATAGTGAGCATGTAAAATTCTTGTATTATGTCCACCTGAACAGGGAGAAAAATCTACCAGTTATACATTTCGCCTCCCAACATTGGGCTGCTTCTAAAGGAGAACACTTTGAGCTGTATAACACTAGGGTGAAATGCAGATGGTCACAGATCTGTCACTAGTGATAGGAGCAATTTGAAGGGATGAATCAAAAGTATCATGCAACAATAAAGCATAATGGCTTAAGTGTGAGTTTTTCTTATAGCACATCAGTACCAGTACACTAAACTAAGCCAACATTTATCAAGCTATTATTCAAACCTGCTATCTTACCCCCTCCACTCCTCAAGGTGTTATTTTATGTTGAGGTACAGCCCACCCAGTACCTCAGCCAAGTGACCATTCTCTGTGCATAAGTCTAGGCTGGGAGTGTTGGCAGGCTATTCCATCATGGCAAACATCATAGCTAATACCAAATGGGTCCTCCCATAATGTTCACACATGTCCACTTTCAAGCAGGACTTACTGGATAGTGATTAGAAGCAGGAACCCTTACTGTGTTTATCCCTTTTCCAGCCAAACTATGGTGAGGCTAATTGTACCTACTGATATTGTGGCTGGAATTCGCTAACTTGGCACAGACCAGGTATCAAACTGGTTGGGAAGACAGTGTGTATTTACCCACTCAGCCATATGGGGAGCAGATATCAAGTACTTACAGTTTTTCCAATCCATTTACATTTTAATGCCTCAAGCGCCCTCATATTTGCTCCATATATATATATATATATATATATATATGTTGTATTTCCCCATTTTATAAGTCTAAAGTATTTCCCAATTACAGCAAGCAACCTCCAGCCCAGCCCTAGATTCCTCTCTCAAAAAAGCCCTTAAATAGCTCAATTTTCATTAAACTCACAGGGTAGACATAGATGAGGAAGACCATTCAGTCCAACTTAACTCATTCTTCCAAAAACAGCCTACAGTTCCCTCATCATTGCATCTGTTTCTTAAATGATTCCAGAGTGTTTGCCTCCACTACCTTACCCAAAGGCCATTTCATGTGTTGATCGCTCTTTGTGTGAAGTGCTTCTGACATCAGTCCTAAACTTGCCTTTTGCTCCATTCCATCCAACAGTTGAAGTTTACAAACCTACTCAACTTTACATCTGCTTGCCTGTTCTGGAACAAGTCCAGATGTGTCTCTACTTTTACACTTCCAGGTTTTTGCCTCATAATCAGCTCCTTATACATTTTTTAAGCTTGTTTGGCTGCTGCCTCTCGAACTTATCCCAACATGGGCAACATTCCACAGGTGCCTTCCAACATTTGGTTAAACCAAAATAAACACGGCACTGAAATTTCACCCATGCGCTGGGCACACCTCAGGTGTTGCTGTGGGAGGTAATAGCAGAAAATGAGGTGAAATCTGGTTCTGCCAAGACTCTACTAATGTTCCATTATGGGCGTACTAGAAGCCCCAGAATACTGGAACGAGCAAGTTGAATCCTAGAGGGAGATCGATTACGTCACTGGGATGGCCCGAATGATCCTTTGGCAGCTGCAGAACTGAGGCTGCTCAGTTAGTGAGAGGCCTTTCTCAAAGCTGCAACTGCTACGTCGAAGTGGCATGGAGCCGCTCCGACATTCCACGACTTAATCAGGGCAGGCACCGCTAAAACACTGCCCCAACCATGCTAATGACTTTATCCCCATAATTTGGGAGGAGATCAGTGACCTTGGGGTCCACTTCATTGCACTTGTGCTGGTGGAGCGGACTAACAGAATTTTGACCTCTATGTCCTTTCACTTAATTCTTCAGTCACAAAACACGTGATTAACTCAGAACCCAAAATACATTGGAGGTGAAATTATCCCCATCACTGGGTGTACACACCCGTAGGGACATCGGAAATGCCGGTTTCAGGCATGCCAAGCACATGCGCTGAAAACCGGCATTTCCGATCTGTCAAGAATGCTTTTGACAGATTGGACGTCTGCCCTAGAGAAGGGCCTCTGCGGGCGGATAGTTCCGCTTTCTGGAGAACCTCCGCCCGCAGAAAACCCTTAGAAATCTTACGCCTGGTAAAAGGCCTGCTTTTACCAGCATAAGAGTTGAAAAAATGTAAAATAAAAAAAACATTTTTTCCACTCATTTATCATTTAAAAATACTTTAAAAAAAAGTTAAGTTTATTTTTAGCCCCATAAAAAACTTTAATTATTTTTTTCAAAAAATTAAATTTTTGTTTAATTTAATTTATTGAAATTTCAACTCATTTTAAAAATGATGCTTTCAAAAAAAAATTATTTAATGTTTTACAGTGTTTTTGGGGTGATCTCCATTCATATATTTGACGCAATAGCAAAATACTGCGGATGCTGGAAAACTGAAATAACAACAGAAAGCGCTGGAAAAACTCAGCAGGCCAGGCAACATCCGTGGAGAGAGAAGACCCTTCGTCAAAACTGAGAAAAAAGCAGGAAATGAAACAGATGAAAAAGCAAGTTGGAGGCTAGGGGAAGGAATAAAAGAGACTGAAAGCAATGAAGATGAACAAGGTTGAAGAGCCAAACGAAGATCCCATCGAAGAGGAGAGCAGAACTTCTTCAGGGTGGGCATTCCTAGAAGAGAAGTGGCAGTGAACCAAACACTGATACAGCCGCAAAATACTGCGGATGCTGGAAAACTGAAATAACAACAGAAAGCGCTGGAAAAACTCAGCAGGCAGTTCTTTCTGTCAAGTGTATGAATGGAGATTCCCTTCTGCTATTGGCTCCCCATGGCCCACTTGATCCCAGGGACGCTTGCGAACTGCATGCGCCTCTGGGATACGGGGGCCCTGCGCACTTCGAGTTGGAGAGGCCCAGGATCAAAACTTTATGCACCTCGGGAGCCCTCAGGTAAGTCCGTAGATTTTTTCCAGATTCCAGAGGCCTCCGCACGCAGGAAGCCTCCGATCGGAAAATACGGGCCACTAAGTTTTGAAGAAAGCTCAGTAAGCAGGAAATGGGATTTCCCATTTATGCATTGGTTTTGTTTGCTTAAATTATCAACAGAAGGAATCTCACCCCGCATTCAGAACTGTGAAGGGTTCAAATACCAGGGACACAAGTTTAAAAACTGGGAAGTTAGGATTAAAAAGGGAAGTTAGCCAAACTTTTTTGTCAAAGGGTAATGGAATGCAGAACAAGTTACCAGGAAAGCCCATTGTAGTGATCAGCATAAATGGGCTGAAGGGGCAATTGCATACCTTTCTGGAGAGGAGTTGAGGGATATAGTGATGGCAGGTAGGTAGGCTTGAACTATGAAAGGACTAGTGGCCTTTACTTTATTAATAAAATTATTTCTGCATAACCAATCTTTCTTCACCTCTAGCCATTGCAATCATGGCTTTATTTTATCAACGTCATTGCTCCTCTACTTTTCTCTCTTGTTCCTTCTGAACTGTAAAGATGCTGTCTTTCTCCCTACATGCCAAGTTTGTTGAAATAAAGATATCACACTGTCTCCTAATCTAAATCATTCTTTTCCAAAGACCATGGAATTCCTATAATCTACAGTCTTTTAAAATCTAAACTCGGTGTCGCTAATCACTACTTCATGATTTATCTCATCTCTTTTAAACTTCGGTGCTGGTCTCCATTATGGACCTTGGCCCTTCACCTTAGTTTCTCAACAAGAGAAAGAGCTTCTAGCAGGGTTTCACCAGATAGTAATGAAGAGCAGAAATCGGTCCAATTTCCCCCCCACCCAGCACAGGGGCGCGGAGGTCACTTGTGCCTTTCTGCCACCTGGCAGAGATCAGGTAGTTAAACACAGACCAGGGTTTGAACGTGGGATCTTCCTGGTCTGTGTGCCTTGGCTACTCCTTGGATAAACTTGCCGAGCCGTTGGGGAAGCCTCCGAAAAAGTCTTGTGTACCTTTGCATCTAATAATAGAATCTCAACAATTACTTGGCTTGCATTTGTCAAGCTCCATACTCTTTGTTTCGAACCGTATCTATTTTTCCTTACTGACAGAAAACATTTTGCTACTAACTTGTTATTCCCCATTCCTGCAGTGGAACTCGGAAATACTGAATTATCCTGGCTCAAAATGCCTCCCAAGCGACATCAAGGACTGACCTGGATGCCGATCTTTGGGATTTCCGTTGGACTCGGTCGTTAACATTTCTTGATGCTGACAACAGCAGAGGTGTTCCCAAAGGTGTGTGGGCACCAGAGCTGGAAGATCTAGTGGGGAGTGGGGAAAAGGAAAATTAAAATATGAAAAACCCACCAACTGGGGGATTTCTTTAATACTTGACGACGTTACTTAGACTGGAGTGGTAACTTTAGATTAAAGGTACTCCCTGTAGCACAAGGTAAATTGCTGGTTTAATTTACTTTAAAAAATCAAAAGGTGTGTATCCAAGGGGTCAATGATCACCCCACTTGAACTAACTGGTTTACTGAATTTAACAGAGTCTCGCACAACCCAACATCAAAAGAGTCAAAGATGTTTCCTTGATTTAAATGGCAACATTGATCAGTTTTGGTACATTTTATAGGTTTCAGCTGTCTAGGCCCTAAGCTCTGGAATTCCCTTCCTAAACCTCCCACCTCTCTTTCCTCCTTTAAGGCTCTCCTTAAAACCTACCTCTTTGACCAATCTGTCCTAATTTCTCCTTATGTGGCTCGGTGTCAAATTTTGTTTGATAACGCTCCTGTGAAGCGCCTTCCGACATTTTACTATGTTAAAGGCGCTATATAAATGCAAGTTTTTTTTGCTTGACGTAGACGTGTTAAATGTCCATGTCTTCTGGGATATGCACCACTGTAGTTGTGTTAGCTGTTTCTCTACTGTTAATCGTATATATAGATGATGTGTTTTTAAAAGTGTCTGGCAATCTGTACATCAAATGAGTAAATATGAAGCAGATGACGCGTCATCAACTGACATCATCTGACACCGGCTTTCCCTTAAATGGCCGGCAAGCCCACAGGGCGGGCTTAACAAGGCCAATCAGGGGAAAATAGCGTCTGTTCGTCAGACGTCGCTGGGGGCGGGACTGAAACCCGAAAACCAGCAGTCTCGCCTCAAACTCGGCCTTCCAGGCAAGATTCCGCCCTATGGCTTCAAAGGAAGTCCGACTAGTAGAACCAAATGTACAGGCCATAGGGACACATTTTAAGGGCCCGAATGACCTTTTCTCATTCTTGGCTGTTCTTATGTGGGCAGTGTGAGGCAGTGTTAAATTCAGCCAGCAGAATATGAGTGGAGTAAATGTTAAACCCTCCGGTATGCACCTCTGAGATAATAATATAGAAAAGGCACAGCTTCTTGTTCATGGGGAAAAGGCCTGTGAAAAGATGGTTGTGTAAAAAGCTGAAGTTGTAATGCTTCCTGAGTACACGCCCGCTTCTCTACCTGCCATTATTTGATGTCTGCAGTTCTGATTCTATATTAGGTGCACTGAATCAACAAACCATTTCTGACATATGTGCCCTTTTGCACATACCTTCCTCATACATTACCTCATCATTATTAGTGACTATTGAATGTATCATGCTTAGAATTATATACTTGACAAGCATTGTGTTCAAAGACAACAAGGACCTGAGGAAGTTGTTATAGAAAACAAAACAAATAAAAGTTAAAGAAAAAAGTGGTTTGGGGGCAAGAGGGAAACACACACATTGAAAACATTTTCTTAACGATAAAAATAAACTTGACAACCTAGGGCTCATTTGGTGTGGGGGAGCTCACTGCAGCTCCTTGTCACAGTGTAAGAAGGCTGACTACGCCAGCCGAAGATCATTTAAAATTAACTACAAGGCCAGCTCTGCATCTGATTGCCACAGTGAAAGAGGCATTTTGAATAATACCGGGCCCCACTTCTGCCTGCTTCATGCAGTAGCGGTGGGATTTTGAGTTGATACCGTGATCCTATCAGCCCGCTGATGATGTCTGCATGGAAGGGTCGTATGCAAGAAGTGCCCATTCACACTTCTGGTGGGATTTTAAAATGATTAAAAAGAGCGAAGGCGATCTGGCCAGGTAACCAGGTCCGCTCCAGATTCCTCCACAGTTTGCCCAGAATTCGGGGCTCCAGTTTTTAATTTTCCCCCTCTTGCACAAATGAATAGTAAACTTTTAAAAAATGAATTATAATGTATAAGGAGAACCTGTCTGCAGTGCGGGTACCTGTGCTTTACGTTGCAGACAACTGAATTGTTGTTCCGTACAACATCCTCCTGTTCATTCAATTGTTGTAGCAGCTCCCTCTTCTCAACAAGGAGCAGATCGTTTTCATATGTGACCTTCATGTTCCAGGCGTGTTCCTGTGGGTCGGTGACAAGAGACAACATGAGCACGATTAATCGCAGCTCTATTTTTAAAACTCTTGGGGGGGGGGTGAAATTCGATTGGGGACGGTAACCGAAATAGCGGCAGACATTTAACGCCTGGCGCGGGAGTACCACCCCAGCCGCTAAATTGGGCTTACCGCCCCGGCGAGGAAGCAGAGCGCTATCTCGGGCGCTCCACTTCCTCTCGGGGCGGTGTTTGGGGCGCAAAGCGCGGTAGCACCGGAGCGCTACATGGCCGGTCCGCGTAGCGCTGACGCGTTTCAGCGCCCCTCCCCTTCCGTTAAAGGGGAGGGCCGCTGCGCATTCTGCAGGCTGTTTGATGGCCTCCACTTGCCCACCAGGGTGGCGTGGTGCCGTGGCTGCAGCCTGTGCCGTATGGTGTGATGGCGGTCGGCCAAAATAATAAAATGACGGCGCGGGGCGCAGCCGGACCTCCCCTTTAATTACTGCCCCGCCAGCGGTGTGCGGCCCGGTTCGCGACCCGCGAGGCTGTCGCTGACATCGCCCGCGACAGCCTCATGGGGCACAACCAAATTTCTGCTGCGGGGTGCTAAGGGGCTGCGGCGGGGCGTTAAGGGGTCGCGTCGCTCAGTGATGACATCATCACCGGTGGCGCAGTGGCCTGGGGCGCTACTGGCAGGGGCACGACGCTATCGGCTAGCGCCTCATTAGCGCCCTGCCGAATTTCTCGGCAGGCGCTATTAGTGCCCCCGCCCGGGGGGAGGAGGTGCTAACAGCGGACGCAAAGGAGGCAAATATCACCCCCTTGATTTTTAAAATAAATGTTTAATGCTCATTAGGGTTACTGGTGTTAGTGCTGGGGAATGAAGCAACTTGCATTCATGGCACCAGTGTCAGCATCACACATTCTCAAGTTAGGTACAGTGTGGGTTAGATATAGAGTAAAGCTCACTCTATATCACAGTGTCCCGCCAAGCACTCCCAGGTCAGGTACAACACAGGTTAGATACAAAGCAAACCTCTTGAACTCTGCTGAACATCAGAGGAGCACACCTGCTGTACCACGGTGACATTTTTTCTACACGGACCATTCTGCGGCCTCTCAGAGCAAGTTTGCCAATTTAGTGTTAGGGCAGTTGTGTGCTCTGGGCTCATGCCCAGTAGGAACTGCCCAAAGTAACTTCAATTAGGGACCTTACAAATAACAGATAGAGGAGACTTTCATCTCAATAAACGTATCCCTATTGGTTCAGAGTGATTGATTTAACAACAACAATAACAACTTGTATTTATATAGCGCCTTTAACGTAGTAAAATTTCCCAAATGCTTCACAGGAGTATTACAAGACAAAACATTTGACTTAAGAGAAAACGTGCTCTTGAATGGGTGGAGGATCAGACTGACAAAAGACAGGTAATTTAATTTCTACTTTCACTTCAGATAAAATATGCCAGAAATGCTGGAATTCTGAAATAAAAACAGAAAATGTTCGAACCGCATAGTAGGTCAGTCAGTACCTGGAAGAGAAAGGTAGGGTAATGTTTCAGGTGCAACCCTTCCTCAGAATTCTGGTAACATACATCATCCAACACATTTCACTTCCTGGTTTAAGTTTGTGTACCCATGACGAGAAAAGGCCAGCAAGCCCATTCGTACTCACTCACATACAGTATTTTTAAATCCATTCACAGGCTACTAAATCCAGGACCAGCCTATTTGTAGTTAGCATATCTACACACTTAACCTTTACTAGCTTGTCTCCATTTCAGGTCTCTTCTGTATCCCCGATTTCCATTGCCCCACCATTGGCAGCTGTGCCTTCAGCTGTCTAGGCCCTAAGCTCTGGAATTCCCTCCTTAAACTACTCCACCTTTCTCTCCTCCAATAAGACGCTCCTTAAAACCTATCTCTTTGGCCAAGATTTTGGTCACCTGTCCTAATATCTTATGTAGCTCGGTGTCAAATTTTATCTGATAACACTCCTGTGAAGTGCCTTGGGATGTTCTACTATGTTAAAAGCATTTTTAAATGCAAGTTGTTGTTGAGTTCCGTCTTTAAATGTGAGCCATGTTTATAGTGTGCTGGTGCTGCCACTAACTGATGTGAGAGTTTTGTGCAGCCCACAGTAACACCAAAGCTAAACTGGTCAGATTTGCTAAAGTCAGCAGCCAGGAGGACACAACGAATCTGACAAGTTTAGCTTGTTACTATTGCTGCACAAGATTCAGGTGTCGGGATCCAGCAGCACTCGTTGAATAGGAACGGGGCTTTGGGTAGCCCTATAAGAGCTCAGCCTCCCGCCTGTCCCCTCTGAGAAAAGTAAGCAAAATTAATCAGTGATTTTACAACCAATTTCGTCTTGCGAGCTCAGGTCAACCAGTAACTGACGTGTCTGCTTAAAACTGAACGAAGCTGTCTTTTATGCAAGAGCCAGCAACAATGCAAGCTGCCAGCATTCTGCCCACATTGCTTTTTTATATTTATCTTCTAATTTCCTTCCTCCTCTCCTGAAGGTACTGAAACGTGCTGGGGAAGGGTTCCACATCCTTCAGTACCACACCCAAGTGGTCATTTTCCTTGTGCAAGAGAGTATCAACAAAGTAAGAGCAATGGGGGAATAGGAACCCTGGCTGATATTTGTCCTCCCTGCCTGGTGGCACTGTGCCCAATTGCAATAATTTTACTGCTACCCTGGCTAAGATAGCTAACTCAACACAGGTCATGGATCTAAGCTAGGGCTTTCCTGGTGTGTACAGCTGAGTGACACAATGCCTTTACCAACTGAGAATTGGATGAACGAGAGAGATACCTTTCAAATGCACAAAGACTTATCACATCCCTGGGATGTCTCAAAGCGCTTCAAAACCAATTACTTTTAAAATGCAGTCACTGTGGTTTTGTAGGCAAATGTGGCAGCCAATTGCACCCAGGAAGCTCCGATAAAACAGCAAATGAGATGAAAGACCAGTTAATCTGTATTTTGGTGGCGTGAAGTGAGGGAGAAATGTTAACCAACAGTATTCCCTACTCTTCTTTGACTAGAGCAATGGGATCTTTTACATCCACCTGAGCAGGCAGACAGAGCCTTATTTTAACTTTACACCTGAAAGACAGCATCTATGACAATCTAGCACTTCCTTAGTACTGCACTGGAATGTTGACCTGATCAAGTCCTGGAGTTGGGCTTGAACACACAACCTTTATCTTACAAGTAAATAGCTGCTACTGTTTGGACTCACCTTATCCATAAGGTTTTTCATCAATTTGAGCTCACTTTCCAGATGTTTTATTTTACCATCCCGCAGCATCACTTCACGGATAAAGATCTCTTTAGCTTTGCGCAGCTTCTGTTTGTGTCTCACCTGTTTCTCATTATACATTCTGGTAAGAAAGAAAAACAAAACTTGCATTTATTTAGCACTTTTCATATCCTCAGGATGTCCCAAACACTTCACAGCCAACTAAGTACTTTTGAGATGTAGTCACTGTTGTAATATATGCAAACACAGCAACCAATTTGCGCACAGCCAGCACTACAAACAGCAATGAGATAATGACCAGATAACATGTTTAAGTGGTGTTGGTTGAGGGATAAATATTGTCCAGGACACCAGGAGAGTACCACTGTGTCAAGGCTGACACTTAAGAAAATAATGTAACAGAAATGCCATAATCCAGGAACAATGGAAACTGTGCATCTAATAGTATAATTATAGACTGTGTGGCATATTTACTTTGATGTCCCCTTTATTGTACAATGCTGGCGTTCACAGCAGCCTTGATTTCAGCAGCAGTACTATTTGATAAATGAGGTGGTGCTACAGCCTTCAGAAGCACTGAGAACCACCGAGAGGTGTGTTATTTGTCAGTCTCGTAAAAAAGGAACGTGGCAATGGAAAAGATTAAAGTTACCACTACAAGGATAAGCCCAGTTATATTGTCTGGCCGCAGGCAAGGTCAACCCTCACGTCCAAACCTGTGATGCAGTTTCACAATCACTGGCTGCTATGGATCTTTCCCAGCAATTGAGGAAAGTCAGAAATGAACTAATCCCGACTTTCAACATCCAGCTATTTTGACAGTGGACCCGCCTCCAAACCTGTCCTCTGAGCGCCGGCAAAATCCAGCCCAATGTTCTGCCTCAGTTTTGTCCAGAGTCCCAATTCTCTGTGTAGTGTAGTAACTCACCTCCTGAAATGTTAGCTCCTATAATGGGGTCTGGTTTTTGTATTAAATAAAGTTCTAGGGGGGAAAAATTGGCTGGCGCCCCTTTTGGACCACTAATTTTAGCAACCCGAAAAAGTTAGCGCCCCCCCGCCGTAAATTCAGGAGTAGCACCCCAAGCAGGAGGTGGGGGCGCTACTAGAAAGCGCTCCACCTCCTGCTTGGGGCGCTACTACTGAATTTCACGGCGCCACGAGCAGCAGCGCCACGCAGTGCCGCGTCATTGCACGCCTCTACCCCTGATTAGCGGGGAAGGGTCTAGCGCTGCGCGCTCCGGGGCCCTGCCAGACCACCAGGGAGCGGGGTGCCGTGAAAACTCAAGAGGAGTGCTGGGTTGAGCGATCGCGGCCAGCACCCCGCATACAAAAGTGAAAGGGGCGGCTGCTGGCAGTCGGCCAAAATAAAAATGGCCGCTCAACACCTGCCCCTTTAACTCGCGCCGCCATCGCTGCAAAACCGCCCCCGATCCTGTCGCACATATCGTCCGGCAATAGGTCAGGGGGCGCAAGGGAAGTTTGCAGCCGGGGCGCAAGCAGGTCGCTGCGCACGCCGATGACGTAATCGCCGGCGCCGCAACCCCCCTGCTGAATTTCACGGGAGGTGTTAACGGCGCCGCGCCCAGGCGCTAGGGGATTTGCGCAAATCAACCCAATTTTTCCCCTATCAGCGAGAGAGCGACTGGGGGGGGGGGGGGGGGGGAAGAGAGAGCAAGCGCCTGGGGGAGAGAGCGCGACTGGGGGAGAGAGAGAGCGACTGGGGGGAAGAGAGAGAGAGCGACTGGGGGGGAAGAGAGCGAGAGCGACTGGGGGGAAGAGAGCGAGAGCGACTGGGGGGAAGAGAGCGAGAGCGACTGGGGGGAAGAGAGCGAGAGCGACTGGGGGGAAGAGAGCGAGAGCGACTGGGGGGAATAGAGCGAGAGCGACTGGGGGGAAGAGAGCGAGAGCGACTGGGGGGAAGAGAGCGAGAGCGACTGGGGGGAAGAGAGCGAGAGCGACTGGGGGGGAAGAGAGCGAGAGCGACTGGGGGGAAGAGAGCGAGAGCGACTGGGGGGAAGAGAGCGAGAGCGACTGGGGGGAAGAGAGCGAGAGCGACTGGGGGGAAGAGAGCGAGAGCGACTGGGGGGAAGAGAGCGAGAGCGACTGGGGGGGAAGAGAGCGAGAGCGACTGGGGGGGAAGAGAGCGAGAGCGACTGGGGGGGAAGAGAGCGAGAGCGACTGGGGGGGAAGAGAGCGAGAGCGACTGGGGGGGAAGAGAGCGAGAGCGACTGGGGGGGAAGAGAGCGAGAGCGACTGGGGGGGAAGAGAGCGAGAGCGACTGGGGGGGAAGAGAGCGAGAGCGACCGGGGGAAGAGAGCGAGAGCGAGCGGGGGAAGAGAGCGAGAGCGACCGGGGGAAAGAGAGCGAGAGCGACCGGGGGGAAGAGAGCGAGAGCGACTGGGGGAAGAGAGCGAGAGCGACTGGGGGAAGAGAGAGAGAGAGTGAGAGCGACTGGGGGAAGAGAGAGAGAGCGAGAGCGACTGGGGGAAGAGAGAGAGAGCGAGAGCGACTGGGGGAAGAGAGAGAGAGAGAGTGAGAGCGACTGGGGGAAGAGAAAGAGAGTGAGAGCGACTGGGGGAAGCGAGAGAGAGAGAGTGAGAGCGACTGGGGGAAGAGAGAGAGAGAGTGAGAGCGACTGGGGGAAGAGAGAGAGAGTGAGAGCGACTGGGGGAAGAGAGAGAGTGAGAGCGACTGGGGGAAGAGAGAGAGAGAGAGTGAGAGCGACTGGGGGAAGAGAGAGAGAGTGAGAGCGACTGGGGGAAGAGAGAGAGAGAGAGAGCGACTGGGGGAAGAGAGAGAGAGAGCGACTGGGGGAAGAGAGTGAGAGAGAGAGACTGGGGGAAGAGAGAGAGAGAGAGAGAGACGGGGGAGAAGAGAGAGAGACGGGGGAGAAGAGAGAGAGAGAGAGAGAGAGAGAGAGACTGGGGGAAGAGAGAGAGAGAGACGGGGAAGAGAGAGAGAGAGAGAGAGACTGGGGGAAGAGAGAGAGAGAGACGGGGAAGAGTGAGAGAGAGAGAGAGACTGGGGGAAGAGAGAGAGAAATGGGGAAGAGAGAGAGAGAGAGAGAGAGAGAGACTGGGGGAAGAGAGAGAGAGAGAGAGACTTGGGGGAGAGAGAGAGAGAGAGAGACTGGGGGAAGAGAGAGAGAGAAAGAGAGACTGGGGGAAGAGAGAGAGAGAGACTGGGGGAAGAGAGAGAGAGAGAGAGAGAGAGAGACTGGGGGAAGAGAGAGACAGAGAGAGAGAGAGAGACTGGGGGAAGAGAGAGAGAGAGACTGGGGGAAGAGAGAGAGACTGGGGGAGAAGAGAGAGAGAGAGACTGGGGGAAGAGAGAGAGAGAGAGAGGGAGAGACTGGGGGAAGAGAGAGAGAGAGAGAGAGAGAGAGGGACTGGGGGAAGAGAGAGAGAGAGAGAGAGAGAGAGCGAGAGACTGGGGGGAGAGAGAGAGAGAGAGAGAGAGACTGGGGAAGAGAGAGAGAGAGAGACGGGGAAGAGAGAGAGAGAGACGGGGAAGAGAGAGAGAGACTGGGGGAAGAGAGAGAGAGAGAGAGAGAGACTGGGGTAGAGAGAGAGCGAGAGAGACTGGGGGAAGAGAGAGAGAGACTGGGGGGAGAGAGAGAGACTGGGGGTAGAGAGAGAGAGAGAGAGAGAGAGAGAGAGAGAGACTGGGGGAAGAGAGAGAGAGACTGGGGGAAGAGAGAGAGAGAGAGAGATAGAGAGAGACTGGGGAATAGAGAGAGAAAGAGAGAGAGAGAGAGAGAGACTGGGGGAAGAGAGAGAGAGAGACAGGGGAAGAGAGAGAGACAGGGGAAGAGAGAGAGAGAGAGAGAGAGAGAGAGAGACACTGGGGGAAGAGAGAGAGGGGGAAGAGAGAGAGAGAGAGAGAGAGAGCGCGAGAGACTGGGGGAAGAGGGAGAGAGAGAGACAGACTGGGGGTAGAGAGAGAGACTGGGGGTAGAGAGAGAGAGGGAGGGAGAGAGAGAGAGAGAGAGAGAGTGGGGGAAGAGAGAGAGAGAGAGAGAGAGAGAGACTGGGGGAAGAGAGAGAGAGACTGGGGGAAGAGAGAGAGAGAGACTGGGGGAAGAGAGAGAGACAGGGATAGAGGGAGATGGAGAGATAGACAGAGACAGAGGGAGATGGAGTGATAGGGACAGAGGGAGACAGGGACAGACAGAGAGAAACAGAGGGAGAGAGAGAGAGAGAGAGAGAGAGAGAGAGAGAGAGCGAAAGGAGAGAGAGGGGTGAGGGTCCATTCCAGGCGCGTGTAGTCCATTCCTGGGGACTGAGCAGCGGCCGCACTTTGGAACAACACAGATGGAGGCGCAGCACATGTACAATGGCCGCTGGAAGGAGGCTAAAGCAAACAATATTTAGGCCCGTGGTGAAATTTTTTTTTACATTCGGAGAATTGTTTAAAGCCGGAAAAAACTACAGGAAAGTGATGTTGAATGTCCCGTGGTAAGTTCCAGTTAAATTTTGCCAGGTGTTGTCCCCTTTTTGAAAGAGTTTATCAGGGTTATTTAAATCATGTTATGAGAGAGGGGGAAAAAGTTTGTGCCCCCGTTTGTACCTCAGAGTCTGAGAGAGACGGAGGGAACGGCAGCAGAAAAAGAGGAAACAACTTCTCCAAAACTGATTCCAACTCATCGCCAAGGCTGGGGATAGATAACCTCACCACCTTCTGAGTAAGTTTAACCACTTTATTCACTTTCTTATTTGAGCTCCGTTTGGAATTTGAGTTTATTTTATTATTTTTTGTTGTATGTTTAACGACAGCATTGACGAGGGAAAGAAAAACTTGGAGCAATGTCTTCTGTCAAAGCTGCAATGAGACTTGAAAGAATTTAAAGATTTTTAATGAACTTTTCACAAAAAAATGAGAGATAAAAACACTTTGTCCCCCTAAGTTTCGAATCTGACAAGCAAACAAGCTAACAAGCAAAAATCAATTTTCTCCTCATCTAAACAAGTTTCAACCAGGGTCTTGAAGTCCAAATGCTTTTAAAGAGGCTCTGAATTGCTTAAAACGTTTTAAAATTGAAATTTCTCTATTTGATTTTGAACGATCGACTGAAGTGAGTAGCTTTACACAAACATGCAACCATGCTGTTGAGGACGGGAGGGCAGGGGAGGATTTGTAGGAGTTACATATTACTTTTTATTGACTTTAAAAAAAAATATTAAGACGTTTAGGAAGAGAACCAAAAAAGGGGAAAAACACAAATCATTTAATTTTGTCTGTCGTTCTATAGTCCGAACAAGTCCCAGGAATAATGTAAATATAGATTTCCTCTTCAACGTTTAGTGGAGTGTTAATAGAAACAAGAGTTATGTAATGATGTATAAAAATTGCAAGAAGCTACTTTAGAAGAAATCACTATTTGTTTATTGAGAAAGACACAGAAAATACTTTGATTAAACTGATAATGTACAATTTCGATTTGGTATGAATGTTTGAAATAGATTAAAAATTGAGAATAAAATGAAGTTTGTTTCCTGCTATTTAATTGCGAAGTATCTAAAATAATTCAACACTTTTTGTGATAAGAACAGGGATTAATATTGTGGAGAATGTTTGAGAGAAAAACATTAGAAGCGAAATTCGTAAATTAACATCTTTACATCACCATATTAGTTTCCAAGTAAATCTGATTGGTTCTCCTATCCAGGAAGAAAGATTTCTGTTTATTTCTGTTAAATCATAGCTTTTCCTGCTTTTTGTTTTTAATTCAGGGACGCAAATTGTGTATGTGTTTTTCTGCACTTGTGACTAAGTGCTGTATTTCTGACATGTTACATGGGAGGGTGTGCTGGTTCAAGAAGACAACGTTTATTAATGAAAGTGATTGAAGTTGAAAATATGGAGACCTGTTTTTGTTCAATTATTTTTAATACTGTGAACTAAAGAACTGCAGCACTTTATATTTGTTGGTTGTCTGGTTGCATTGTGATTAATATTCTAATTACTTATGTGGACATACAACATGTCAGCACTATTGGAAAGCTGCTGCTCCTGGTGCTTGTGCAGCCACTGCTATAGTGACATGAGGGATGGGCTAATATGTTGAAAACTTTAAAATTAATACAAATTACACGGATAGGCCTCTTTCAGCTCACCTCGGGCTTTTGGATTGTTTGTTGATACATAACCGTGTAACTGAGTGACGTTTCTGAAGTGTTAATGCATTATTATGCAGTTCTTTTATATCCCAGTCATTTTTTTAAAATAGAGTTTGTACATGACAAACTAAAAGCTTTTAATTAATTCTACCATAAACAAACTTGCAGAATGGGCATGTAAATGACAAATGAATTTCAATAATAGATAAGTGTGAGGTGGTGCATTTTGGTAGGAGGAATAAGGAGGCTACCTAATCCTTGGAAAATAAGAGTCTAAATGGGGTAGAGGTGCAAAGGGATCTAGGGGTATAGATTCACAAATCATTAAAAGTGGCAACGCAGGTTAAAAAAGCCATAAAAGTGCAAATAAAGCACTGGGGTTCATTTCAAAAGCAGAAAAGTTATGTTAAATTACAGACGGTGACTATAATGTGGAATTCTCTGCCACAAACAATTGTTGAAGCAGAGTCCATGAATTATTTAAAAAAGGAGTCATATAGCTGGTTGAAAATGAGGGATATTAAAACAAAAAAGTATGGAGAGAGCAGGAGAGTGAAATAAGACTGAGTGGCTCATGGAGAAAAACATCAACACTGAGTTGATGGGCCACAAATTATCAGTTTTCTGTGCTGTAACATTCCATGATTTTTTGAAGTTATGTTAAACTTGTATAGAACCTTGTCTGATTGTCTCATGATTTGAGACAGTGGGATGGCAATATGGCATTACTGCATATATACTTTTAAGTGGTTGTTGTAAAAGTTGTTGTTGTAAAATTTGCTCACGGACGAAAAGGTCGCGCTCAAAGGAGTTTGTGGCCCGCTCAGTACAAAAAAAATTAGAGGGAACATTGCCCAGCAGTCAGGGTTGGATTTGAACCAAAGCCCCAGAAGTCATAGGCCAGTGACTAACCCACTGCACTACCCAGTTCCCTCTGTGCTGTTAATGGAGCACTTTCACTTGATCTAAGGATGCTGGGATAGTCGTGCCTCCAAAGACCTCTCTTGATTTCTCTCATTGGCGAGGGAAAGCATCTCACTTCAAAATTGAGAATTACTAGTGCAGTTGCTGCAAATGAGACCAGTAACATTTTCACTGCTACAATTGGGTCAATCTGGACAATCAGAATGTCTAAACCTTCCTGTAACATAAAAGATGATAACCCTGGATCCATAGGACACCATTAGTTCCTTCCCACTCTTGATCACCCCTGATGAATTGTCTATTCACTTGCCTGACTTGTGAATCCAATTGTCGGAGAATGTTCTGCAGCTCTTCCTTAAGTTTCTCTATCTCTAGTTTGTGTGCACACAGATCATCCATCAGCTTCTTATTAGCCTTTTGATAACAGAGACTCTAGATGGAGAATGGTTTACATTAGCACTGGGAAGTAACAAACAACAATCACTTTGTGGTTTAAAATGATACAGAAACTTAGCACACGCTGAATGATACAAAATAATAATTCATTTTCTAAAATAAAATGGGCTGTATTTTGCGACCCCTACGGGTGCGTACGAGGTGTGCAAACGCCCGTAGGGGCCGCGCAAGTTCCGGGTTTGGGCATGTGTATAAGCGCACGCGCTAAAACCAGGAACTTCTGATCTGTCAAGAATCAAATCTTCTTGACAGATCCTCCGCATCCCCAGGAGATGGGCCTCTGCGGGTGGAGAGTTGCGCTATCTGCCCAACTTCCGCCTGCTGAATGCCCGTGATATTCTTATGCCTGGTAAAAGCAGATGCCTGCTTTTACCAGCATAAGAGTTTTAAAAAATAGAAAAATTAAATTTTATCACTCATTTATACATTAAAAACCCTGTCCAATAAGGTAAGTTTATTTTTAGCCCTGTTAAAACACATAGGGGGCAAAATTGAGTCGCGCCCCCTTTGGGGCGTTAACTTCGCCGGGGCGCTACTTTTAGCGCCCCTAAAAACTTACCACCGTCACGCCAGAAATTCACTGGTAGCGTCCCAAGAGGGACGCTGTGAGTGAATATCGTGGCGCTACGTGAGCAGCGTCATGCGCTGTGGCACGTTGCACCGCGGTACTGCAGGCCTTCCTCCCCTTATTAAAGGGGAGGGGCCTAGCGCAGCACAACCCAGGGCCCAGCTGGTCCACAAGGGATCGGAGTGCCGGCAAAAGAGCCCGGCACTCAAGAGGAGTGCCAGGCTCACGGAGCGCAGCCGGTCCCCCGCGGGGGGCTTCACAGGAGGCCGGGGACAGCAACGGGGGCAGGTGCTGGCAGGCGTCCAGCAACAAAAATGGCTGCTCGGCACCGCCCCTGCCGCAAGTACGCCCCCTGACCCTGTCGGACATAGCGTCCAACGGTAAGTCAGGGGGCGCTACTGAAGATCGTGGCCATGGCACGAGCGGGGAGTTGCGCACGACGATGATGTCATCGCCGGAGACGCAGCGCCCTGGGGCACTAACGGTTACCGTCGCCGCTAACCTCTCGCTTGCGAACCGCATGCACCCCGGGATACATGGGCCTCTGCCCGCACGTACCTGGAGAGGCCCAGGATTGCAAGCCTCCATACCTCCCAGGCCACCAGGTAAATGCATAGATATTTTACAGGTCGGAGGCGTCCGCCCGTGGGAAGCCTCCGATCGCAAATTTGTGTTACTTAGGTGCCCGCTTGTTGTATGAGTGCATCCTAGGGGTGACTCCTCACCTGCCCAGTTGACACGCACCTTTTCCACCCTTGCTACATGAGAAATAGGAGGAGTAGGACATTCGGCCCTTCAAGCCTGCTCCGCCATTCAATAAGATCATGGCTGATCTACCTCAACTCCACCATCCCGCACTATTCCCCATATCCCTTGATTCCCTTAATGTCCAAAAATCTATTGATCTCTGAAAGATGATGTTGCTGCTAGCAGGGAATGGTTTTGATCCGTTGACCTCTGGGTTATGGGTCCAGCACGCTTCCACTGCACCATTCTACTCAGATGCTTGCTGCTTTCCTCCAGACTGCCTGCCCAAGATTGGGAATTTTGCTGGGGGGGAGTTATGGGAAAAAGCAAACCTTCAGCTTGGAGTGTGTGGGCAACGCACTGCGGTGAACAAACTGGCTTCCAGACCAGTTTATTATTTTCAAAGGAATGCCTGTAACGTCATCAAGGATTCCTGCTCCTAATTGCTATCCAGTGACGCTGCTGGAAAGTTTGTGTGTGCAAAGACTGGGTGAGGATAGGATCAGGCTCAGCACTGATATCCCATAATTGAATAACCTGTCAACACATGCTGTCTAGGCTCACATATGAAGAATGGCCAACTGGGGCACCCGAGGGGCAGCCAGCGTTCATGGTACTGCGCCCCAGTAAAACGTCAATGCCTTCTGATGAGCAAGAGAGAAATTTGAAAAAAGAAAATCTAATTTCACAGATGATGTAACTGAGTGTCACTCAGTTGTATTTCATTCCTCCGTTGCTAACCTCGGCAAACATGGCCTCCTTTTCCTCTTCCAGAACTTGCAGCCGTAACTCCTGTTGCTGCAGTTGCTGCTGCAGGTCACATTTGCCCCGTGATAGGCACCCTTCCTTTTCTTGCATTGATTTGATTTGTTGCTGGAGCTCCTCTGTATTCTGATCTGCAAGTTTCCTAACAAGATAGAGAGGGAGAGTTACAGACAGGGTGGAATGTCTCTAAGGCCCTGATATTTACGAGGAGTGTGTGGGGGAGGCCAAAAACAGCCGAAGAACCTGGCAAGGCCAGGGACACTGAGGTCCTGCCAAATTTAACAGCAGCACCTCATTAACATTTTTTCTTTCGTTTCCCACCTGGCAACTGGCCAAATTGACAGCTTGACCGGCTACCGGGCAGGAAAACCAGCGGCAGGGGGCTGCAGCCGGGGACCCTTGGGGGCATTCGGGGCTTGAGGGGGATGTTCGGCCGTGATCGGGGCTTGGTAAGAGAGGCCATTGGGGCTTGAGGGGGTCGGTGATTGAGATTAATGAGAGAGGCCATCATCAGCAGAGGGGAGGCCGAAGGCTTCCTTGAGGGGCCGAGGGGAGCACTCCTGCTCCTCCTGGCTCACAAGGAGTGCTAGAAAAGGCACTTCCCTTGTAGAGCCGGCAGCTCCCACTTCCCCTTTCACGGCCAGGTTTCCCGGCCCTTGCGCAGCAACTGAAAAATTTAAATCGGGCTCCCATTTGCACTGTGGGAGCCCGATATAAATATGTCAATGAAGTGTCCCGCCTCTCCATGGCGGGGCACTCGGATGCCTCGAATCCCGTCGCTGTAAAAAATGGCAACAGGCGTATACACGGCGGATTGGTGACTTGTTCCCACTTTCTTTCATTTTTAAACGCCCGCCCGACCCTCTCCCGCCCATCGTGTGGGTAAATATCGAGGCTTAAAAGTCCAGATGTCAATATGTCTGGGAACTTCTATATGTAATAAGCACGATTAGTGTACAATGTGTAGAGGTTACATACAATCACCGCACATTAGAGATTACACAGGCTGTACTGTACATCAGGAAATTTTTCACTTAAATTATTTGGTATTTGTACAGGCAAAGGTACCTGTGAAATTAAATTTGGTGCATTTAAATCTAATCCAATTTAAAAGTGCTTTTACTTTTGTTTAAACATCAGCTTCAGGAGAGTGAACTACATGCACTGTTGTCCTACTTTTACAGTCCACCTTTAAAAACCCGGATAATGCCCTCCACCTTCTGCAACAAGAATAAGTTCAGCTATGCATGTTTTTCCTTACAACTTAGAGCTTTATGTGCTAGAGTCTTATTTTTAAAAAAAAAGGAATTCCACAATTTTCTCTCTCCTCTCCTGAAAGTGGCAATTCATGGTTCAAATGGCCCTGGTTCCCTCCAAGGTGAGCCTGAACAGCAAGTATTAGGAAGTTTCAAATATAAACAGAAAATGCTGGAAATACTCAGCAGGTCAGGCAGCATCCGTGGAGAGAGAAACAGAGTTAACGTTTCAGGTCAATGACTGGTCGTCAGACGAACAACGAAAGGTCATCGACCTGAAACGTTAAATGTGATTCTCTCTCCACAGATGCTGCCTGACCTGCAGAGCATATCCAGCATTTTCTGTTTTTATTTCAGATTTCCAGCATCTGCAGTATTTTGCTTTTGTATTAGGAAGTTTCGACCATCACAGCCAAGCCCAATTCTGTCCTGCCCTGATGGCCACACACATGCACCAGCAAGAGGTCAGTGGAATGCGATCAGGGGTAGGAGCCATGGGCAATTTTCCCATCGTGAGTCTGGTTATACTGAGGCCACTGTAGCACTGCGTCTGCTGTCCTGCCTGAATCCCCCTAATTTAGCCCAAGTCAACTTCTAACTCCTGTCCTGTACAATACAGCACCATGTGGTGAATTTACACTCAGCCATTGGGTGGTGGTGGGGGGAAGGGTGGTGGAATAGAAGCAAAATGCAACATTAGCAAGATGCAGCTTAAAATGACGTGGCAGCTAATCTGTCCAGACATATTGCTGTGGAATACGGTGGTTCAGTTAATAATTCAGAGTTTGATAAGAATGACTGGTTAGATTCAATGTTCCGTGTAAGCTGTGTGGCTACACGGCTCTCCGGGGATCCCGCGCAGCCGGCTTTTCAATGCAAAAACCGTGCATGCGCGGTATTTTGAAGGGGCCGTGCGGCCCCAAAACAAATCACAGGGAACATTGGTTAGATTAACACCAATGCATCACCTGTCCTAATAATTTAACTTAGAAGTGGAAAAGTAAGGTAAGTCTATATGCTTGGTCTCATTTTTTTTTACACAACACCCCACTCCCTTTCCTACAACATCATGGGTTGCTGCCCCTTCAGAGTTTACCTCTGAAGTTGTTCCTCCTGCAGCTGATTCTTGAGCTTAACTGCTCCATCCCTGCTTTCCATTAGCTCTGCTTCCAACGCCTCCCTCTCCTTGGTTCGAGCCTCTGACAGTCGTAGCTGATGCTGAATGCTGCACAAGTGCTGCTGTAGCTCTGCAGTCTTCAGGCCCAGGTCACGTTGTGATTGTCCGTGGGAGTAAGGGAGGGAAAAGGGAGAGCGACAAAGCATTTTTGATGACTTGCAAACAGCACTTCTCAAATAACCTACTGATCATAATATTAACTGAACAGTCCAGACAAGCAGATTTGGAAAAGGGACTTGGAATAAACAGATTTTTTGGGGGGAATAAAAAAGAAACTGCTTAATTTACTAACTAAAGTTGTATGCAAAAGGTGCATAGTGTAGCTCCAGAATCCAGTTATTGCATAAGATTGCAATACAGTAAACTCCTTTTAAGATGGGACAGGCTAAGTTGCGCCTCCACATTAGTTCTGAGTTTGGGTTGGATCCTGTTTTTTCCTTAAGTTACCTGACTGAGAAGTATGGGAAAAAAACAAATTGAGCACATTCCTGACTGAAACTCCATTCAGCTACATATTATCTAAAAACAACGAGGATGTACCTTAGCTGACTGAAAATTTTAAAACTACACAAATTAAGACTTCCTTTCGCCACAACTACTATTAATTGATGACTTTTGTTTGACTGCTGATGGGCATGAGCTAAAGGAAGTTTACTGGAATACCTGAATGCACTAGAGGAAAGAAAGAAGAAAGAAAGGAAAAGAAGCAAAAAAGAAAGGTAAAGAAAGATATTTATACCAAACCGCATCACATCTCTCAAAAATATCTCAAAGCACTTCCCATACAATTAATTACTTTGAAGTGCAAATAATTGTTGCTTCATAGGGAAATATGGCGGAGGCAGCAGACCTGAGAGGGAGCGAGAGTGGCGCCTGAGGATATAAAGAGTGGGGCAGAGCAAGGCCCGAGAGCGGAGGCAGCGGACCTCAGAGGGAGCGAGAGCGGAGCCTGAGGATATAAAGAGTGGGGCAGAGCGAGGCCCGAGAGCGGAGGCAGCGGACCTGAGAGGGAGCGAGAGCGGAGCCTGAGGATATAAAGAGTGGGGCAGAGCAAGGCCCGAGAGTGGAGGCAGCGGACCTGACAACAAAAACAAGGAGTGACGTCACAGGAAAGCAGGGAAGTGATTGGTTGGTCAGTATTTCTCTCTTTATCTTGGGCATTGGTTTAAATTAAGAGCCGGGATTAAAAACTAAACATTCAAAAAGAGGGAGCTGATTGGTGAGTATCTGGTAAGTGTTTTTACTTGGCTTTCTTAAAGTTTTAAGTTTATTCCAGCTGGGTTAGTAAATAGTCTGTTAATTAGAGGTATGGCAGGGCAGCTCACACCCGTGGAATGCACATCCTGTGCCACGTGGGAAGTCCTGGACACCTCCCGTGGTCTGGACGACCACATGTGTGGGAAGTATCGCCAGCTACAGCAGCTCGAGCACGGGGTTACGGAGCTTGAGCGACGGCTGCAGTCACTGCTGTGCATCCGCGAGGCTGAGAGCTACGTGGATAGCACGTTTCGGGAGGTGGTCACCCCGCAGCTTAAGAGTGTGCAGGCAGAGAGAGAATGGGTGACCGTCAGACAGAAGAGGAGGACCAGGCAGGTAGTGCAGGAGTCTCATGAGCTCATCTTGCTCACCAACCAGTATTCGGTGCTGAGTACTGGTGAGGGCGATGGTTCCTCTGGGGACTGCAGCCTGAGCCAAGTCCACAGCACCATGGAAGGCTCAGCTGCACAGGCGGGAGGGGGGGGGGGGGCGGGGGGAGAGGAGAGGGAGAGCAATAGTGATAGGGCATTCAATAGTTAGGGGAGCAGACAGGCGTTCCTGTGGCCGCAGACGTGACTCCAGGATGGTATGTTGCCTCCCTGGTTCCAGGGTCAAGGATGTCACTGAATGGCTGCAGGGCATTCTGAGGGGGGAGGGTGAACAGCCAGAGGTCGTGGTCCATATCGGTACCAACGACATAGGTAGGAAGAGGGATGAGGTCCTGCAGGCAGTTTAGGGAGCTAGGAAAGAGGTTAAAAAGCAGGATCCCAAAGGTAGTAATCTCCGGATTACTACCAGTGCCACGTGCTAGTGAGTACAGAAATAGGAAGATAGAGCAGATGAATGCGTGGCTGGAGAGATGATGTAGGAGGGAGGGCTTTAGATTCCTGAGGAATTGGAACCGTTTCTGGGGGAGGTGGGACATCTACAAGCCAGACGGGTTGCACCTCAACGGGAACGGGACAAATATCGTCGCGGGAGGGTTTGCTAGTGCTGTTGGGGAGGGTTTAAACTAGCTTGGCAGGGGGATGGGAACCTAAGTATAGAGTCAATAGGGAGGGAAGAAAAACTGGAATTGGAAAACAAAAACGTAGAAAGTAAATTGGAAGGACAGAGGAATCAAGGGCTAGATAGTAGTCAACAAGGAGGTTTGCCTGTACTAAATGGTATATACTTCAATGCAAGGAGTATAGCGAACAAGGCAGATGAGCTGAGGGCACAAGTAGATACTTGGAACTATGATATTATAGCTATTACAGAGACGTGGCTGAAAGAGGGGCAGGTATGGCAGCTCAACATTCCTGGTTACATGATTTTCAGACCGGATAGAGAGGGAGGTAAAAAGGGAGGGAGGGTCGCGGTATTGATTAAAGAAACTATTACAGCTGTGAGGAGAGATGATAAGTTGGAGGGATCATCAAACGAGGCCATATGGGTCGAATTGAAAAACAAAAAAGGGGCGATCACATTGCTGGGAGTGTACTACAGACCCCCAAACAGTAAGAGGGAGATAGAAGAACAGATATGTAGACAAATTTCTGAGAAGTGCAAAAACTATAGGGCAGTAATAGTAGGGGATTTCAACTACTCCAATATTAACTGGGATAAAATTAGTGTGAAGGGTATAGAGGGTGCGGAATTCCTAAAATGCATCCAGGAGAACTTTTTTAGCCAGTATGTAGCAAGCCCAACAAGGGAGGGGGCGGTTCTGGACTTAGTTTTAGGGAATGAAGCTGGGCAGGTAGAAGGCGTATCAGTGGGGGAGCATTTTGGTGCTAGTGACCATAATTCTGTTAGATTTAAGGTAGTTATGGAAAAGGACAAGGATAGACCAGGAATAAAAATTCTAAATTGGGGAAAAGCAAATTTTGCTAAGCTCAGAGGGGATTTAGCCATAGTGGACTGGAAACAGCTACTTGAAGGTAAATCAGTGTCAGAGCAGTGGGAGGCATTCAAAGAGGAGATCCGGAGGGTTCAGACCAAATATGTGCCCTTAAAGAAAAAAGGTGGGACTAACAAATCTAGAGCCCCCTGGATGTCTAGAGACATACAGGGTAGGATAAAGAAAAAAAGGGAGGCGTATGACAGATATCGAGGGCTAAATACTCCAGAATCTTTAGAGGGGTACAGAAAGTGCAGGGGTGCAATTAAAAAGGATATTAGGAAAGCAAAGAGAGAGCATGAAAAATTCTTGGCAAGTAAAATCAAGGAAAACCCAAAGATGTTTTATAAATATATTAAGAGTAAGAGGATAACTAAAGAAAGGGTAGGGCCTATTAGAGGTCATGAGGGTAATCTGTGTGTGGAGGCGGGAGACGTCAGTAGGGTTCTTAATGAATACTTTGCATCTGTTTTCAAAAAGGAGAGGGGCAAAGCAGACATTGCTATCGGGGGGGAGGAGTGTGAAATATTAGATGAAATAAACATAGTGAGAGAGGAAGTATTAAGGGGTTTAGCAGCTTTAAAAGTGGATAAATCCCCAGGCCCGGATGAAATGTATCCCAGGCTGTTAAGCGAAGCAAAAGAGGAAATAGCAGAGGCCCTGACCGTCATTTTTCAATCCTCTCTGGCTTCAGGTGTGGTGCCGGAGGACTGCTAATGTGGTACCCTTGTTTAAAAAGAGAGAAAAGGATAGACCGAGTAATTACAGGCCTGTCAGCCTAACCTCGGTGGTGGTAAAATTATTGGAAAGAATTTTGAAGGACAGGATAAATCTTCATTTAGAAAGACACGGATTAATCAAGGGTAGTCAGCACGGAATTTTTAAGGAAAGGTCGTGTCTGACAAACTTGATTGAATTTTTTGAGGAGGTAACAAGGAGGGTCGATGAGGGTAATGTGTTTGATGTAGTTCATATGGACTTTAGCAAGGCTTTTGATAAGGTTCCACTGGCAGACTGGTCACGAAGTTAAAAGCCGATGGGATCCAGGGCAAAGTGTCAAGTTGGATTCAAAACTGGCTCGGAGACAGGAAGCAGAGGGTAATGGTTGATGGGTGTTTTTGTGACTGGAAGGCTGTTTCCAGTGGAGTTCCGCAGGGCTCAGTACTAGGTCCCTTGCTTTTTGTGGTATATATGAATGATCTAGACTTGAATATAGGGGGTATGATTAAGAAGTTTGCAGATGATACTAAAATCAGCTGTTTGGTTGATACTGAAGAAGGAAGTTGTAGACTGCAGGAAGATATCAATAAATTGGTCAGGTGGGCAGAACAGTGGCAAATGGAATTCAATCCGGAGAAGTGTGAGGTAATGCATTTGGGGAGGGCTAACAAGGAAAGGTAGGACACGGAGTAGTGTAGAGGAACAAAGGGACCTTGGAGTACATGTTCACAGATCCCTGAAGGTAGCAGGCCAGGTAGATAAGGTGGTTAAGAAGGCATACGGAATGCTTGCCTTTATTAGTCGTGGCATAGAATACAAGAGCAGGGGGGTTATGCTTCAACTGTATAAAACACTAGTTATGTCTCAACTAGAGTACTGCGTGCAGTTCTGGTCACCACATTACAGGAAAGATGTGATTGCACTAGAGAGGGTACAGAGGAGATTTATAAGGATGTTGCCGGGAGTAGAGAATCTTAACTATGGAGGAAAGACTGGATAGGCTGGGTCTGTTTTCCTTGGAACAGAGGAAGCTGAGGGGAGACCTTATTGAGGTGTATAAAATTATGAGGGGCATAGATAAAGTGGATAGAAAGAACCTATTTTCCCTTAGCAGGGGGGTCAAAAACCAGGGGGCACAGATTTAAAGTAATTGGTGGAAGGTTTAGAGGGGATTTGAGGGGAAATTTCTTCACCCAGAGGGTTGTGGGGGTCTGGAACTCACTGCCTGAAAGGCTGGTAGAGGCAGGAACCCTAACCACATTTAAAAAGTACTTGGGTGTGCACTTGGGATGCTCTAACCTGCAGGGCTATGGACCAAGAGCTGAGAAGTGGGATTAGGCTGGATGGCTCTTTGTTGGCCGGCACGGACACAATGGGCCGAAATGGCCTCCTTCCGTGCTGTAACTTTCTATGATTCTATGATCAACATTCCAGAAACAGCAACAAGGGGAATGATCAGTTAGTTGAGTAAGGAATGTTGGTCAGGACACTGGGTTAACTTAGTGCTCTTCTTCAAATGGTGCCATGGGAGCCTTAAGGTCCACCTGGAACATCAGAACAGGTGGATGGGACCTCGGTTTAACATCTTAACTGAAGAATAACACCTTCAACAATGCAGTATTCCCTCAGTATCACACTGGAGTGTCAGCCTAGATAAACTGGTTAGCTTCACAGTATGAACACATATCATTTGGAAGTCTAGGCAGAAAAATGTACTGGGAGGGACAATGCCAATACTTACTATCTGTAAACAGCTTTGAGTTTTTCTTTGAGAGAAATGTAATGATGAATAGCAAAAGCACAATTCTCTACTTCAAATCAAGCAGATTCCAATTACAGTTCAAATCACTTCCCACCAATCCCATCCGCAGAATTTTGCTTTCATTTTACCATCTAAGGAAATGATTGACATTGCTAATAATCAATTAAGTAAGTCAGCGTTAATAGGGAGACATTTCTGTAATTTCAGTTGTGGTCTTTCTTTTTTAAAAAAAGGTATTGGAGAATCATTGTTCATTCTGAAACGGTGACCGTGCACCACATTACATTACATTATCTGCAGCTTTTAACAACCTCCACCTCCGCCCCGCCGCACCCCCCGCCACCAAATCATCTATCTACTCCCCTGAAGGCTGTGAATTATACAGGGATACAGTTCTTCTGGTACTGCCAGTTCTCTCCTAATTTGACCAATGTGTGAACATGGACAGTGGAGTGTTGGCAGGCAATTCTACTGAGGTGGGAGGCAGATAGACATCAGACAAGCTTGGTCTGTATTAAATACACACACACACGTATGTGTGGGGTTACTACAACATCCTGTGGTAACTCGGAATCAATGGCTGGCCATAACCACTTTGGTGCTCTCGGTCACCTCCCTTATTTTTTATCCTAATTCCTGCTCAGAGCTCACTGGCCCCAACCCCACACCCCGCCCTCCAATCCTTTGGACACTTTACTATGTTGAAGGCACTAAGTGCAAAGTGTTGTTGGTTCAGGTTTAAGAGGCTAGGGGGGGGAAATTCGGTTGCTTTGCGCCTCCCGTTAACGCCCTAAGAGGGCACTAATGGGGCGCAAAGCAACTAGTGCCCGGGCGCGGCGATGTTTGCGCCGCTTGCGAAATTGACCAGACATTTTGCGGCAGCGCTAAACACTACCGCCACGATCTCCTGCGCCGGCAGATCGTGACGTCAGTCGAGCGTGCAACGCCCTGGTAGCACCCCGGACCGGATATTGAGTGGCGCCCCCTGCCTTCCCGCCTGCCACTAGCAACGACAGGTTGAGGGGAGCGTTTTGCAGTCGGGAGGGGACTGGGGGAGCGCTATTTAAAGGCGACCTCTTCCTGCCTTTTTTGTAGGCGACATTTTTGCACCACGCATTCGGAGAGAGAGAGAGAGACACATTTCTGGAGAGATTCAACGCTGTGTGAAGGAGTTTTGGGTTATGAGCAGCACTTTGCAGGTTCATTTTGATTTGACCTTCCTTACATCGATTTAGAAGAGACTGTGGGGGCTGCACTCTGAGCTCTTTCCCTGGGCCTCTCCATTGTTCTTTCCAGCAGAATTGATGTACAGGTCTCTCCAGACCAAAATTCAAGGCTGCAATGAGCAGGGTGTGGATGGAGAGCAAGATCGACCCTCCCCTTTAAGAACTGGCAGGCACCAGTGTGTCTGTGTTCCATAGCAAAATACTGCGGATGCTGGAAATCCGAAATAACAACAGAAAACGCTGGAAAAACTCAGCAGGCCAGGCAGCATCCGTGGAGAGAGCAACAGAGTTAACGTTTCAGGTCGAAGACCTTTCGTCAGAACTGGAAAAAAGCAGGAAATGCTGCTTAATTTCCTGCTTTTTTCCAGTTCTGACGAAAGGTCTTCGACCTGAAACGTTAACTCTGTTTCTCTCTCCACGGATGCTGCCTCGCCTGCTGAGTTTTTCCAGCGTTTTCTGTTGTTATGTCTGTGTTCCATTGATGACTGACATCACATGAGCTTCGCCAGCGCTCTGAGGTAGCGCCTCGCTCCTCAGCGTTAGCGACTTAGAGAGGTGTGTAGCGCCTGATTTAGCGCTGCAATCACCTCCAGGGGCGATAGAAGCCAAGTTTGCAGTCGGAGGCGATAATTGGCGGCAGGCGCTAAACTTTGCACCCGGCCGATAATTGTACCCCAAACGGGGCGATACCGAATTTCTCCCCCTATGACTTTTTGCAGAGCCCAAGGGAGTGATCACAAGAGACAGCCCCAGGAGTGAACAACCTTCTTTTGACACGTTCATGTTTAAGGATTAAACTTCAACAGAACATACTAAAAAATCCCTCAACTAAAAACTCTGCATCAGCTCTTACCCTTTTCTCTGCACATATAGTTCTGTTTTTCTCTGCTACGAGTTCATCTTGCACGCTCTTTAACTGTTTGCTGAGGTGGAAGGTCTTGCCAGCGTCCAATTCCAGTTCTTTCAACCTCTGCAGCTTAATTTCACATTCTGATTTCAATATTAAGTTATGTTTATCCAGTTCAGACAGCCTGCACTGCGCTGTTTTGAACTCCAAGTTCACCTATGAATATAGAATTATAGAAATTTAAACACATAATTTTGGCCCCTTGATAACTCCACAACAGAGCTATCTACATTTTCCACACCCTTTAATATTTTTTTCTTCAAATGATTATTTAACTCTCTCTTAAATGTTGCAATTCAATCAACTTCAATACCCATGTGGCAATCTATTCCATATTCTAATAACCTTTGCATGAAACCATTTCTTCTAACCTTTCCCTTCATGTTTCCAGTACATAATCTTTCAAACCTTTCCATAATTTTGAACATTTCTATTAAATCTCCCCTTAACGTTCTCTGCCCTAGTAAGTGCAGCCTTAGTGTCTCATCATAAGTACATCCTTTCATCCCTGGTATGATCCTCATAACTGGACAACACATGGGACTAAGGGTTCCCTGAAGACACAATCAATACTTATATTAAGCATGAAGGTAACTCGGTACATGCAGGTAAGTGCATTACAGAGAAGTGTTGGAAGCTGTCTCTGTACAATTCAAAGATCAGGGCACTGGTGCAAAGGCTAAGGGTCAGGAGTCTATAGACATCAATTTGCTCTTGGCTACAAGGTGGGCTGGGAAAACTGACTGTCATTTTGCTTCACCATTAGGAGCAAGGGCCTCACATACCAACATTTCTGACAAGAGCTACACTTAGAGCTGGATTTTACCAACCTCGGCGGGTCCGTGGCGGGCCCCGACCCCGCTGCTGGGTCCAGCCCACTCTGTGGAATGACTTTCTCCTGATTGGGCTTGTTAAGCCCGCCCAGCGCGTTTCCCGGCCAACTGAACGAAGCGGGTCTGATGATGTCATTTGATGACACGTCATCAGCCAGTTTCCTTAAAGGGACCATGCGCAAATTGATTTTTGACATTTGTGCTGTCGGTGTTCTACAGCATTGAGGTGCTGCAAACACTGACAAGCACTGCACAAAGGTGCAGGGCTGCACCCAGGCTCTCCCATGACTCCCTCCATATGCTTATGGAGGAAGTCAGAGCACACAGGGAGGTTCTCTTCCCTTCCAATGGGCAGAAGAGACCTCCCCAGGAGACCAACGCAGCCTGGTTGCACATTGCACAGGAGGACACAAGCAAGGATGTCGTCAGGAGGACCAGGCTGCAGTGGCGCAAACTTTTCAATTATCTCAGTAGATCACAAAACGTTAGTACAAAGCCACACTCAACCTCATCCTGCTGTGCCACTCATCACATCCCCATCATTCTGCCTTCCCTACCCTACTCCTACCAACTTAACTTGCACCTCCACCCATCCCTCTCTATCTACACTATCACGGTGATTGCGGAGAAGGTTGGTGTTGTTGTTGGTCCTGCTGGTGTTGGGGCTGATCGTGGTGAGATTCTGAGGACCAAGATGAGATAGTTTCAAGGGCATCGATGCTGATGGAATAGATGTCAAGTGAAGTAGAGATGACAGAAGCGATCTGTTAATGGTGGGAGAGGTAATGAGGTCAGACTGGATGGAGACTTGTGTAAAGACTTGCAGCATTCTGTATCTGTAGGGTAAATGCAGTTTAGAGAAGCTAGTGCCGAACGGAACATTTCTCAATCAGCTGGGAGCTTTGACTTGACACTTGAAGCTGTCAACTCATCAGCTGAAGCAATGGCAAGTGACCTCCTGCCTCAGCTTCACTGATGAGGTCTAGGCACAGCGGGAAACCAGTGGGCGTCCTGTCAAAATCAAAAAGCTGGGAAAAAAGCATAATTAAGTGGCTATAAAAAAGCTACTAATGATTTCAATTGCCTCCCGCCGCTGCGTGTCGGGTCTGCTCAGCGCTGGCAGACCCGACATTTGGGAAAGGCGTGTGGCGACGGGTTCCAAAACCCGCTGTCAAAAAAAATATTTTCCCACCCGACCCGCCACCGATTGTGTCTGCTGATCCCCCGGAAAATTCTGCCCTTAGTTTCTAGAGGGAGTCAGTGAAGAATTTCTCCAGCGACCTTGTAAATGCATTTGTGAAGAATTCCACTGTTTGGTATTTTGGAACACATTTACAATCTTGCCAGGAATATCAGACAAATGAAATCTTCACAAACACATTGTCACTACACATACCAACTGGAGGAAGTCTTACCCCATGTTCCTTTACTAGGAACTACTGGCAGCTGGAGGCAGGTGCAGCATTTGATGATTCTGCCAGGAGCTACAGATAAGCAAGAAACAAAGAATCGAAACTTTCACTGGCACTTAAGTGAGTGTCACCATCAAAGGACATTTCAAGGATGAGTTACAAAAAAAGTATGAGTTCACCAGAGGAACGGACTCTTTAGTAGAGTCACTGACTCTAAAGATATTATGATAGAACAACATCAGTGGCGATGTGAGCCTATCTGATATTAAGAGTAGGGAATGATTAGCACCTTTCTATGAAATGAGTTTGTTACTTTAACGGAAGCATTAGTGAGTTTAATTTAAATAGTAATATTGCAGAGTGCAATTTCTGGATTACAGTCATTGACCAGCTACATGCCAGCTTCAGCTGAATATATCAATTCAGCTCCTGCACATCACGAGGGTTTAATAAATCAATTCACCCTTCCACTTGCTTTAATTGAAAACCCTTAAACATCAGACTCTCGGTCCTGGACTTTTTCCACCGTTTTCACATGCTGTGCTCACCCTGGTATTTTCCTGTTCAAGCAGAGAATTTTGCTTTTGCAGCTCCATCAGTTGGTCCCTCTTGTACTTCAGTTCCTTCTCAGCAGTGCCGCACAGGTTGTGTACCCTCTGCAAGTCCTGCCGCAGCTGCCGGGACTCCTCTGTGTGCTGCAGCAGCATGGCTTCCTGCGACTGAGATAAAAAAAGAGTCAGTTTCAATCTTAACAAAAAAAGGTCACTGGGTTTTTCTACATTTCTGCCTTCTCCCACTTTAGGCCTCTCTGGGTTATGCAATGTCAATGCCAAGAAGTAGGGAACTGGCTGTTCTGTAACTGTTCCTTCGGGATGCACAGACATAGAATAACTGGCATGACAGCAGCTTCCCACTGCTTTCTACCTCCCTGAAATGCACAGTTAAAGCTGGGAACTCATTGTGTGGGAAGCTACGGACAAGCTAATTATGCAAAAGTGACAGCTGAAAAAATATTATAATATGTAGCTTTTTACTGGATTACATGGCATCTACATTATAGATCCCAGTGAAGAGCCTCAGCAAATCTGTGCTACATAAATATGCTACAGCACGATCTAGAAAATAATCAATACAAAAGGCGCAATATTTACTGTGAGGAATGATTAAGGATTATTATTGCTATATTAAAAGACAGTTTTGTGTTTAAAACAGAAAATGCTGGAAACGCACAGCAAGGCAGGCAGCATCTGTGCAAAAAACAGGTAAGTTAATGATTCAGGCTGTATCGCGGAAACATGAGTTTCCACGTGTGTCAGACATCTGGCTGACCCTTTCTGGCCTGGAGTTTGTGGGGTCCGGAGATTATCTTTTGACATTCAGGTCCCCATTTGCCACTAAAATAATATGAACAGAAGGTAAAAAGTCAAGTATAGAAGTGGCAGAGTGTGACGCACAATTCTCACACCTGCTGGAAACAGGATTGAGACAGTAGTCTATATTCGTCTGATCAAAAATAGCACTTCAAATACCAAGATCAGCAGCTAATGAATGTGCATCTTAGCAAATTGAGTTCATTACAAATCACCAGTTGCCATCAAGTGGTAAGAACTGAGTAATGCAGCAGAAGTAATATAAATGTCAGTCAGACTGTTGTTACTGGACTGTTCCACAGGCCCCGGCTGCTCTCTGGTACTTCACTATTCCTGATGTGTAAGCCTAGATAGTGAATGTTGGCCAGATATTTGACGGTAGGAGCTATCACATTTTCCAATAAAGGTCACAACAATTAGGAGCAGAAAACCAGAGCAGAAACCCGAGCTGATTCCCCCATCTCTCTAACGTGGGGTACTGAGGTCCAACTGTAGCACCCTAACTGCTGTACTGGCTGAGATCAGCTATCTCAGCACAGCCTGGGCTTTTCTGGCTTAGTACCATAATCAGACAGTGTATTTAACCACTAAAAGGCATCAAAGGGAGCTAACAGCAACAATCATTAAAATTGTCTCCTATGTTATAAGTACCTTAGCCCTGTTGTTCGCTTCATCCAGCTGCATCTCTAGGGCCTGTTTCTGCTGGCAAGAATTCTTCTGTTCGAAATCTAGAGAAGACTGGATCTGGTTCATTTCCATCTTCAGAGCCTGCAGCTGCACCTAAAACAGAACAGTCAGTCAATGAGCCACAGTCACACTTATTGTTGTGAGCAGAATAGACAGTCAGATAGTAACCCCAGAACAGGGCTTGAATGTTAGGTTGATGCTCCAGTGCTGTAGTGTGGGAGTGCTGTAGTGTCAGAGGTATCAGGGGCTTAATTTGATAGCCCCTGAAAACTGGCGCGGGATCACGATGTGCGATTAACCCGCGCCCATTCAATCTGATGCAGGCAGCACTCCAACTTCATGCTGCCTGCTCATTTCCACGATTGTAGCTTGCAGCCAGCGCCAACTGCACTGTTTATTGGCTGCACGCATCAGCAGGGGGACCAAAATCGTGAGAGCCTAGCACCACTTAAAGCTAGCCTGCTCTACTTAAATCCAGCTTGTACTTCTTAAAGGGGAGGTACATTGTGGTTGGAGCAGGTGCTGGAAATCGTTCTCCATGTGATTCTGACCTGGGAAACACTCAATAATGGCACAACATGGGAGAGCACAGGCTCCAAGGTTTTCCGTCGCTGCACTGGAGGCCTTGGTGGAGGAGTTGAAAAGGAGGAGAGATGTGCTGTATCCACACGGGGCCAGGAGGCCCTCCAGACAAACGCTCAGAAGGCAGTGGGAGCAGATAGCCATGGTGGTCAATGCTAGGAGTTAAGCCCTGAGGACCTGGATGCAGAGTCGCAAAAAATTCAATGACCTCACGAGTAGTGAAGATTAGTGAATGCATCTTCAAATGCCATATCCCACCAAATGCACCACTAGCCTCAGCGACTGCTCAATGCACCACACCCTCATCACTCACCTACTAACAATCTCTATCAATCAGGACTCATACTTAACATTCATAGCTTTACCTCACCCTCACACACTTAGGACTGCTGCAAGCCTCACACCCACATCTCACAGCTTGCAAACACTGCCAGCTATTTAACCATGACAGCCACATCACCCAAACAGATTGCATGACACTCACTGACACACTTCCCTCTCTCTTGCAGGACAAGGTGGCGCACAACCGGAGGCAGCAGGACCTAACCAGCGGGAGAGAGGCACACCTGCATGTCCTAACCCCCATGGAGGAGATGGTGCCCGCTATCATTAGAACGGCCATTGCTAAGGTTGTGGCCAGCGGCAGGGCTGAAACCATAGAAGATGATGGTATCCTCATACCTAATCCTCCTTCTCACATCCCACTTTTCCCTCATTCCACAATCTCTTCTGATTTACAAGCTGCAGATGGTGTAAGCATGTACCTCTTGCTTTCCCCCTCCCCTCGCCACAGCCTTACCCTTGTGCCTTTCTCCTTTCAGATACCCAAGAACTGCAACCTGGCCAGGCAGTGGTGGAAGAGCAACAGGTGGAAGAGCAATAGATAGTGATAATGAAGAAACACCGTCACTCGATTTCCCACTCACAGCCACCAGCTCAGATACTGACACTGCGCATAATTTAGAGGATAGCATACAGGCGGGATCTGCATGTGGCGAGACACCGGGCACGAGTGGCCTGCAGCCAGGGCAGGGGGAAAGGATAGCGCAGGTGCCAGCTCGCTGGAGGGAGAGGTCGCACATGAGTTCTGCTGCAGAGGACTCAGATGAGCACTTCGATGGGGCAGGCTACAGAAGAAGGATAATGGGTATGCACAATGAAATGCTTGGTACATTGGGAAGCCAGCCAGAAAGCCTGTGTGCAATGTCAAGGAGCATGGAGGAGTCCGGCACCAATTTGGCAGAGGGCTTTGCACAGAGCTTGGAGCCCATTCTTTCCAGTATGGAAGTGGTGGCCAACTCCATTAGCACACTTGTGGGCCCAACCATGATGCAGCGTCTGATGGCTGAAGTCTCAGCTACCATTGCAGCACAAGCAGCAGCCACCCAACGTCAGAGTGCTGCAGTGGAAGCTCAGACTGCTGCCATCATGGCTCTGGATTCCAGTGTTCAAAGGGGCTTGCAGGATGTCACAGCAGTCCAACAATCTGTCCCCCAACAGATTATTAGGATTGCTGAGGTGCCGCCCTGGGGGAGTGGCAGTGGCTCTGTGGAGCAAGAACCTGCTGTCCTCTCTCAGGATGACATCATTTGTCCTCCCATCTCTGCCACTCCGCCAGTGCCCTTGCTGTTGCCTGTTAGCTAGCCAGCCCAGGCTGCTGTCGCCCATGTTGAGATGGTGCAGTCCGTAACCGGGCCTTCTAGGCCCAGAGCTGCTCGAGGTCGTCCTCCAAGGCCATCTGCAGTCTCCTCCACTGAAAGTCAGCAGCCTTCCACCAGCCATGCTGCAGTCACTGGGGTAGCACTCCATAGGAGCACTAGGACAAGCACGGAAGACAGGCACTAAGGGAATGCACAAGGGTAATTAGTTTACGTTTGTATGCAATATGGCATGATTTCATTTATAAATTTGGTTTGGAATGTTCATTTTGTGTTGGCTTTTATTGTTGCATTGTAACCAAGCGGATGCTGTGAAGGTCAGTGACAGAGGGAAGGTAAGGTGTGGGACTGTTGGTGAATGGGGAATCGGGGTTACGTTTACTGGTATTGCACTTTGATAAGTTCTTCATGGACAGCCCGGCCAGAAAGGGGCTGTCTAGGTTGCCTCCTCCCTCCCTTGTTTCAGCACGCCAATGATCTGCTCTATCACATTTTGTACAGCAGCATGGCTTTCATTGTATGCATGCTACCCACGTGTGCGTGGGTTGCGCACCGGAGTCATGAGCCATGTCGTCAGCGGATAGCCCTTGTCCCCCAGTAGCCACCCTTTGGTTTGCCGTGGCTGCTCAATTGCACATGGCACAGCGGACTGCTGCAGAATGAAGGCATCATAACTGCTGCCAGGATACCGGGCATTGACCTGCATGATTCACTGATTATGGTTGCACACCAGCTGGACGTTAAGGGAATGGAATCCCTTTCCGTTGCGGTACATGTCAGAGTTGACATGTGGCACCTGCAAAGCGACGTGCGTGCAGTCAATGGCACCCAGCACCATGGGGAAGCCTGCAATCCTAGTGAAGTTGCGTGCTCGCTCTGCCTGCTGCTCTCTGGCAAGAGAGAATGAAATGTAGTTCGCATTCTTTGAATACAGAACCTCAGTAACCTCCCTTATACAACAGTGGATGGCAAACTGCGAGATGTTGCAAATATCTCCATCTGGTTCACTAATGTCCTTTAGGGAAGGAAATCTGCCGTCCTTACCTGGTCTGGCTCCACAGCAATGTGGTTGACTCTTAACTGCTCTCTGAAATGGCCTAGCAAGCCACTGAGTTGTAACAAACCGCTACGAAATACAATAATAAAAATGAAACTGGACGTGCAGCTGCAACAGAGTGAACAACTTGTGAATTTGGTAAGTGTGGGAGTTCAGTGAAGTGGGGGCAGGAGGTGCTTGCTTTTCCTAACTTCTCTCGCAGAGCGGCGGCGGACCTGAGTGGGAGCAAACCGAGGCCCGAGAGCGGGGATAAAAGCAGCAGCAGACCTGCAACTACAAGAGAAAACTACAGTGTGACAAGGCAGGTAAGTGATTGGTAGTGACTGTGGGCTAAGTTTTAAGTTAACATATAACTAAAGTTTAAAAACTAAACTTAATTTAATTAATTTAATAAACTAAACGAGGTAAATAATTTGATTAACACTAAACTAATTAATTAATTAAATAAATAAAATAATGGGAGAACAGGAGGCGTGTTGCTGCTGCAACATGTGGGAGCTTGTGGACATTTTTGTCCAGGGCGACTACATCTGCAGTAAGTGTCTGCGGCTCGAGGAACTTCGGCTCCAAGTTGAGGAGCTGGAGTCCGAACTGCAGACATTGCGAGACATCAGGGAGAGAGAAAGTTACCTGGACCTTTTGCTCCAGGAGGCAGCCACACCCCTTAGATTAAATACTTTAGAATTGACACGTGGTCAGGGACAGGAGGGCGTGACTGCGAGTGAGGCAGGTACGGGGATCCAGGAGGTAGTATTGCAGGAGCCTCAGTCCCTGCACTTGTCCAATAGATTCGAGGTTCTTGCAACCCTTGTGGATGTGCGCGGGGACTGCAGGGAGGACGAGCAAACTGACCACAGCACCGTGGTACAGGAAGCCGTTCAAGTGGGGGGGGGGGGGCGGAGTAAAAAGGAAGGTGGTTGTAATAGGCGACAGTATAGTTAGGGGGATAGACACTGTTCTCTGCAGCCAGGAGCGTGAGTCCCAAAGGCTATGTTGCCTACCTGGTGCCAGGGTAAAGGACATCTCCTCCGGGCTGGAGAAGAACGTGGAGTGGGAGTGGGAGGGGGAGGATCCAGTTGTCGTGGTCCACGTAGGTACCAACGACATAGGTAGGACTAAGAAAGAGGTTCTGCTGAGAGAGTTTGAGCAGCTAGGGACTAAATTAAAAAGCAGAACCACAAAGGTCATAATCTCTGGATTATTGCCGGAGCCACGAGCAAATTGGCATAGGGTCAATAGGATCAGGGAGATGAATGCGTGGCTCAAAGATTGGTGTGGGAGAAGTGGGTTTCGATTCGTGGGGCACTGGAACCAGTACTGGGGAAGAGAGAGCTGTTCCGTTGGGACGGACTACACCTGAACCATGCTGGGACCAGAGTTCTAGCGAACCGAATAACTAGGGAGGTAGATAGGGCTTTAAACTAAATAAGGGGGGTGGGGGAGGGTCCCGGTGGAGAGAAATCTAGAATGCTAAAAAGAAAAGACAAGGAAGTAGTGCAGGAAAGTGATTGCAGTAAGGATAACCAGATTGTGTCAGGAAGGGACAGAGCGTACAAACAAAAGAGTGCACTAACAAATAGGTTCCGGGTAAGAAAAAATGGTAAGACAAATAGGGCCATAGTACAAAAAAATGTTAAGATGTCTAAAAATGTTAAAAAGACAAATCTAAAGGCACTGTATCTGAATGCACGAAGCATTCGTAATAAAGTGGACGAATTAACAGCGCAAATAGATGTAAACGGATACGATATAATTGCGATTATGGAGACATGGCTGCAGGGTGACCAAGGCTGGGAGCTGAATATCAAAGGATATTTGATATTTAGGAAGGACAGGCAAAAAGGAAAAGGAGGTAGGGTGGCGTTGTTAGTAAAGGCTCAGAAAATCAAGATGTAGAATCAGTCTGGGTGGAGCTAAGAAGCACCAAGGGGCAGAAAACATTGGTGGGAGTTGTCTATAGGCCTCCAAACAGTAGTGGTAATGTAGGGGAAGGCATCAAACAGAAAATTAGAGATGCATGTAACAAGGGTACTACAGTAATCATGGGTGACTTTCATCTACATATAGACTGGCCAAACCAAATTAGCAATAATACTGTGGAGGATGAATTCCTGGAGTGTGTAAGAGATGTTTTTTTTAGACCAGTACGTTGAGGAGCCAACTAGGGAACAGGCTATCCTAGATTGGGTATTGTGCAATGAGAAGGGGTTAATTAATAATCTTGTTGTGCAGGGTCCTTTAGGGAAGAGTGACCATAACACGATAGAATTCTTCAATAAGATGGAAAGTGAAGGAGTCCAATCCGAAACTAGGGTCCTAAATCTAAACAAAGGAAACTACGAAGGTATGAGGAGGGAGTTGGCTATGATAGATTGGGGAGCTTCATTAAAAGGCATGACGGTGGATAGGCAATGGCTAACATTTAAGGAACGAATGCATGAATTGCAACAGTTATACATTCCTTTCTGGCGCAAAAACACAAAAGGAAAAGCGGCCCAACCATGGCTAACAAAAGAAATTAAGGATAGTATTAGATCCAAAGAGGAGTCATATAAAGTTGCCAGAAAAAGTAGCAAGCCTGAGGATTGGGAGCAGTTTAGAGTTCAGCAAAAAAGGACCAAGAGATTGATTAAGAGGGGAAAAATAGAGTACGAGAGTAAACTTGCAAGGAACATAAAAGCGGACTGTAAAAGCTGTACAAGTACGTAAAAAGAAAAAGATTAGTGAAGACAAATGTAGGTCCCTTACAGTCAGAAACGGGAGAATTTATAATGGGGAACAAGGAAATGGCAGAGCAATTAAACAAATACTTTGGTTCTGTCTTCACGGAAGAGGACACAAATAACTTCCCAGAAATGCTAAGGAACCAAGGGTCTAGTGAGAAGGAGGAATTAAAGGAAATTAGTATTAGTAAAAAAATCGTGCTGGAGAAATTAATGGGACTGAAAGCCGATAAATCCCCAGGGCCTGATCATCTGTATCCCAGAGTACTAAAAGAAGTAGCCATAGAAATAGTGGATGCATTGGTTGTCATCTTCCAAAATTCTATAGATTATGGAACAGTTCCTGCAGATTGGAGGGTGGCAAATGTAACCTCACTATTTAAAAAAGGAGGGAGAGAGAAAACAGGGAACTACATGATGTTAGCCTAACATCAGTAGTAGGGAAAATGCTAGAGTCTACTATAAAGGATGTGATAACAGGACACTTAGAAAATATCAACGGGATTAGACAAAGTCAACATGGATTTATGAAAGGGAAATTGTGTTTGACAAACCGACTGGAGTTTTTTGAGGATGTAACTGGTAGAATAGGTAAGGGAGAACCAGTGGATGTGGTGTATTTGGATTTTCAAAAGGCCTTTGATAAAGTCCCACATAAGAGGTTAGTGTGCAAAATTAAAGCACATGGGATTGGGGGTAATATACTGGCATGGATTGAAAATTGGTTAACAGACAAGAAACAGAGAGTAGGAATAAATGGGTCTTTTTCGGGGTGGCAGGCGTTGACTAGTGGGGTACCGCAGGGATCAGTGCTTGGGCCCCAGCTATTCACAATATATATCAATGATTTGGATGAGGGAACCAAATGTAATATTTCCAAGTTTGTTGACGACATGAAACTAGGTGGGATTGTGAGTTGTGAAGAGGATGCAAAGAGGCTTCAAGGCGATTTAGACAAGTTGAGTGAGTGGGCAAATACATGGCAGATGCAGTATAACGTGGATAAATGTGAAGTTATCCACTTCGGTAGGAAAAACAGAAAGGCAGAGTATTATTTAAATGGTGCTAGATTGGGAAATGCTGATGTACAAAGGGACCTGGGCGTCCTTGTGCACCAGTCACTGAAAGCAAACATGCAGGTGCAGCAAGCAGTTAGGAAGGCAAATGGTATGTTGGCCTTCATTGCAAGAGGATTTGAGTACAGGAGCAAGGATGTCTTACTACAGTTATACAGGGCCTTGGTGAGACCACATCTGGAGTACGGTGTGCAGTTTTGTTCTCCTTACCTAAGAAAGGATATACTTGCCATAGAGGGAGTGTAGCAAAGGTTCACCAGACTGATTCCTGGGATGGCAGGACTGTCGTATGAGGAGAGATTGGGTCGACTAGGCCTGTATTCACAAGAGGGTATGGGGAGAGAGTGGGAGTATGGTATTGAGATAGAGGATCAGCCATGATCATATTGAATGGCGGAGCAGGCTCGAAGGGCCAAACGGCCTACTCCTGCTCCTATTTTTCTATGTTTTTTTTTCTACGTATCACCCGGCATCGACCTCGGCACCGGCTACAGACACGGCAATGGCACACCCAGCCCAGTCGACCCTGCAAAGTCCTCCTCACCAACATCTGGGGACTTGTGCCAAAATTGGGAGAGCTGTCCCACAGCCTGACATAGTCATACTCACAAAATCATACCTTTCAGCCAATGTCCCAAACTCCTCCATCACTATCCCTGGGTACGTCCTGTCCCACCGGCAGGACAGACCCACCAGGGGTTGCGGCACAGTGGTATACAGTTGGGAAGGAGTGGGAGTCCTCAACATTGAATCCGGACCCAATAAAGTCTCGTGGCTTCAGGTTAAGCATGGGAAAGGAAACCTCCTGCTGATTACCACCTACCGCCCTCCCTCAGCAGATGAAGCAGTACTCCTCCATGTTGAACACCACTTGAAAGAAGCACTGAGAGTAGCAAGGGCACACAATGTACTCTGGGTGGGGGACTTCAATGTCCATCACCAAGAGTGGCTCGGTAGCACCACTACTGACTGAGTCCTGAAGGACATAGCTGCCAGTCTGGGCCTGCGACAGGTGGTGAGAGAACCAACACGAGGGGAAAAACCTACTTGACCTCGTCCTCACCAATCTACCTGTCGCAGATGCATCTGTCCATAACAGTATTGGTAGCAGTAACCACCGCACAGTCATTGTGGAGACGAAGTCCCGACTTCACACTGAGGACAACCTCCATCGTGTTGTGTGGCACTATCACCGTGCTAAATGGGATAGATTCAGAACAGATCTAGCAGCTCAAAACTGGGCATCCATGAGGTGCTGTGGGCCATCAGCAGCAGCAGAATTGTATTCCACCACAATCTGTAACCTCATGGCCCGGCATATCCCTCACTCTTCCATTACCATCAAGCCAGGGGACCAACCCTGGTTCAATAAGGAGTGTAGAAGACCATGCCAGGAGCAACACCAGGCGTACCTAAAAATGAGGTGTCAACCTGGGGAAACTGCAACACAGGACTACATGCATGCTAAAAAACGGAAGCAGCATGCTATAGACAGGGCTAAGCGATCCCACAATCAACAGATCAGATCAAAGCTCTGCAGTCCTGCCACATTCAGTCGTGAATGGTGGTGGATCATTAAACAACTAACGGGAGGAGGAGGCTCCATGAATATCCCCATCCTCAATGATGGTGGAGCCCAGCACGTGAGTGCAAAAGACAAGGCTGAAGCGTTTGCAACTATATTCAGCCAGAAGTGCTGAGCGGATGATCCATATCAGCCTACTCCTGAGGTTCCCACCATCACAGAAACCAGTCTTGAGCCAATTCGATTCACTCCACGTGATATCAAGAAACAGCTGAGCGCACTGGATACAGCATAGGCTATGGGCCCCGATAACATCGCGGCTATCGTGCTGAAGACTTGTGTTCCAGAACTAGCCGCGCCTCTAGCCAAGCTGTTTCAGTACAGCTACAACACTGGCATCTATCCGACAATGTGGAAAACTGCCCAAGTATGTCCTGTCCACAAAAAGCAGGACAAATCCAACCCGGCCAATTACTGCCCCATCAGTCTACTCTCAATCATCAGCAAAGTGATGGAAGGTGTCATCGACAGTGCTATCAAGCGGCACTTACTCACCAATAACCTGCTCACTGATGCCCAGTTTGGGTTCTGCCAAGACCACTCGGCTCCTGACCTCATTACAGCCTTGGTCCAAATATGGACAAAGGAGCTGAATTCCAGAGGTGAGGTGAGAGTGACTGCCCTTGACATCAAGGCAGCATTTGACCGAATGTGGCATCAAGGAGCCCTAGCAAAACTGAAGTCAATGGGAATCGGGGGGAAAACGCTCCACTGGCTGGAGTCATACCTAGCACAAAGGAAGATGGTTGTAGTGGTTGAAGGTCAATCATCACAGCCCCAGGACATCGCTGCAGGAGTTCCTCAGGTCAGTGTCCTAGGCCCAACCAGCTTCAGCTGCTTCATCAATGACCTTCCCTCCAACATAATGTCAGAAATGGGGATGTTCGCTGATGACCATCTACTCCTCAGATAATGAAGCAGTCCATGCCCGCATGCGACAAGACCTGGACGACGTTCAGGCTTGGGCTGATAAGTGGCAGGTAACATTCGCACCACAGAAGTGCCAGGCAATGAATATCGCCAACAAGGGAGAGTCTAACCACCTCCCCATGATATTCAATGGCAATACCATCGCCGAATCCCCCACCATCAACATCCTGGGGGGTCACCATTGACCAGAAACTTAACTGGACCAGCCACAAAAATACTGTGGCAACAAGAGCAGGTCAGAGGCTAAATATTCTGCAGCGAGAGTCTCACCTCCTGACTCCCCAAAGCCTTTCCACCATCTACAAGGCACAAGTAAGGAGTGTAATGGAATACTCTCCACTTGCCTGGATGAGTGCAGCTCCAACAACACTCAAGAAGCTCGACACCACCCAGGACAAAGCAGCCCGCTTGATTGGCACCCCATCCACCATCTTAAACATTCACTCCCTCAACCACCGGTGTACCGTGGCTGCAGTGTGTACCATCTACAAGATGCACAGCAGCAACTCGCCAAGGCTTCTTCCGCAACACCTCCCAAACCCGCAACCTCTTCCACCTAGAAGGACAAGGGCAGCAGGCGCATGGGAACACCACCACCTCCAAGTTCCCCTCCAAGTCACACACCATCCTGACTTAGAAGTATATCGCCGATCCTTAATTGCCGCTGGGTCAAAATCCTGGAACTCACTACCTAACAGCACTGTGGAAGTACCATCACCACAGGGACTGCAGCGGTTCAAGGCTGCGGCTCACCGCCACCTTCTCAAGGGCAACTAGGGATGGGCAATAAATGCTGGCCTTGCCAGCGATGCCCACATCCCATAAACGAATTAAAAAAATACCACTGAGCAGGCAGGTTAAGTACATATCAATGATTAGTAACAACAGATTAAAGAAATTATGACCCTAAATTGATTAATAAGATAATGCAAAAAGAAGTGAAATCAAACTTTAAAAAACCTGTAGGGAGAAAGCTGAAGGAAACAACTAGAAAAATGCATGAACCTCCAAAATATGCAAAAAGGAGCGAAGAGGGAAGTAGAAATGAGCACAGATAAAGAAACCAAACACAACACTAAGAAACTCTTCTATTATTATAGCAGCAAGGGTTACCAAACAAGGATCTTTAAGGATGCAAATGAGGTTGAAGCTGAGGATGAACTAAATTAGCATACTAAATGATTACCCCGCAGAAGTATTAGGGCAACACGGTGGCATAGTGGTTAGCACTGTTGCCTCACAGCGCCAGGGACCCGGGTTCGAATCCGGCCTCGGGTGACTGTCTGTGTGGAGTTTGCACATTCTCCCCGTGTCTGCGTGGGTTTCCTCCGGGTGCTCCGGTTTCCTCCCACAGTCCAAAGATGTGCGGGTTAGGTTGATTTGGCTATGATAAATTGACCCTTAGTGTGTTAGGGGGGATTAAATACGTGGGGTTACGGGGATAGGGTGGGATATGTGTCGGTGCAGGCTCGATGGGCCGAAATGGCCTCTATCTGCACTGTGGGGATTCTGTGATTCTGAGTATTCACTAGAGATGAAATAAGTAGAATGTCACGTGGATGTTGGAAAACCCTATAGGGTAAAAATTCAGTTGGTTGCGCCTCCCGTTAGCGCCTTAAGAGGGCGCTAATGGGGCGCAAAGCCGCTAACGCCCGGGCGCAGCGATGTTTGCGCCGCTCGGGAACTTAACTTGACATTGTGCGGCGGCGCTAAAACTTACCGCTGCGACCACCTGCACGCGCAGATTGTGACGTCATTCCATGGTGCAACGCCCTTGTGGCGCCCCGGAGCGGAAATTGAGAGGCGCCCCATGCCTTACCGCCTGGCGCATCCAACGACCAGAAGACTGGAACGCTATCAATCGCTGTGGGGCTGGGGGGGGGCGCTATTTAAAGGGGGCCTCTTCCTGTCTTTTATTGTTGGTGGCATTTTTGAACTACGCATTCTGAGAGAGAGAGGGAGAGACTTCTGGAGAGATTCAACGTTGTGTGAAGGAGTTTTGGGTACTGAGCAGCACTTTGCAGGTTCATTTTGATTTGCCATTCCTTGTATCGATTTAGCAGAGACTGTGGGAGCTGCACTCTGAGCTCTTTGCCTGGTACTCTCCGTTGTTCTTTCCAGCACATTTGATGTGCAAGTCTCTCCAGGCCGAGATTCAAGGCTGCAATGAACAGGATGTGGATGGAAAGCAAGATTAACCATCCCCTTTAAGAACTGGCCCGTGCCATTGTGTGTGTGTTCCATTGCTGACTGACATTACATGAGCTTCGCCAGCGCTCTGAGTTAGCGCCTCACTCCTTGGCCTTTGCGCCTTAAGACAGGTGTGCAGCGCCTGCTTTAGCGCTCCACTCACCTCCCGGGGCGGTAAAAGTGAAGTTTCCAGTCAGTGCCGATAATTAGCGCCAGGCGCTAATATTTGCGTCCAGATGATATTTGCGCCCCAAATGGGGCGCGACCTAATTTCTACCCCTATGAGTATCGTATATCCATGCAGAAAGTTTTCAATAAAATTCCACATGGAAGGCTGCTAAACAAGCAGTGGGCATCCTAGGTAAAATGTGAGAGATGAATATGGAATGGACTGAAAGACAGCAAGCAGCAGGTCCCGGTTTGGGCAGGGATGTTAGGTTGGGGAGATATAGGTTCGGAAATTCAGTGTAAATTGATGAAATTTGCAGATTACATCAAACCTGAGGGGGGCAGATCATCTGATAGGGTAAAAAAGGGAATGTGTATGTGTTATTATGAATCATTTGATGGCTTTAAGAGAATTTTAGAAGCTAAAAACCCATTATTGGTGGGGACTGAAATGGAGGGTCAAAAGAATGGTGTTTTAATAATGGAACATCACCCACGTAATTCTCCCCATTGGGAATTGAAATTCAGAAAAGGTAAGTATCCTCCTCAACTAACATATGGTCATTTGTGTTTACAGACATTAAATTTCCAAGCTGGCCTGGAGTGTCATGAAGCTGGAGGAAGTTATATAGTTACTGGTTGTATGGGTTCTCTTACATAGAGGTCTTTTTTTGGACACTAGTCATGGCACTCAACTTTTTTCAGAAAAGACAGTTCTATATCCATAAAAGGAGCTCAGCTTAGAGTTGAGGCTTGGGCCTTCTTGGCTCTTCTGTGCAACTCTGAAACCAAATAAGAGTCCTGAAATCTGCTTCAAGGTCTGTTGGCTTTACTTGCACCTGGCAAGGGCTTTCCCACCTACCCCTTCACCCCACAAATAAAGCTTTTGCCGTAAGACGGGAAGCTCCAAGATCATGGTCTGAATATCTGGAATATCCTCATGACTCTTGTCTACATTGACAGAACAGGACATTTACAGTGTAATCTACCTGATTAATGTTGTCTTCCACTTTTTCTTTGGAGTGAATTAGGTCATTCATCTGTTTCTGTATTTGGCACACTTCTTGGTTCAGGCACTGGTTCTCCTGTTGGCTGTTCGCCAGCTGTTGCCGTATGGTACTGTTTTCCTGTGTTAGAAGCTTGTACTCCTGCTGGCTGGAGATGAGCTGTTGCCGTATGGTGGCAGTTTCCTGGTTCATAATCTGGCTGCCCTGCTGGTTGCTACAGAGCTGTTGCCGGAAAATAATATTCTCCTGTTTCAGCTGTTGGTTTTCCTTTAGCAATGTACTGAGCTGCTGCTGCATACATTCTAGTCTTTTGCTGGAAGAGTCAGTCATCAGGTTGCTGAGGAACGGAATGTTATGGAGAAAAGGTTAGTATAATGTCCTTGGCCTCCTACAATGTTCCAATGAAACTCAACGGAAGCTTGAGGAGCAGCACCTCATCTTTCAATTAGGCACTTTACAGCCTTCCGGATTCAGCACTGAATTCAACAATTTCAGATCAGAACCACTGCTCCCATTTTTTCGGACAGCAGGTGCTGGTAATGATTCTGCTGTTGCCATTTACAGTTCTACTAGACCCATCTTTTGTTTCTTTACTTGTCCCATTACCATCTCCTTTCACCATCATCCCTTTTGTCATTTAATCATTCCTGCTTTCCACCATGTCACAGACCTTCCCTTTTGCTCTTCACCTGCCCCCGCCCCCCCTTACCCTGCCTTTGTACTTGCTTAAAACCTGTTACATCTCTAACATTTTCCAGTTCTGGTGAAAGGTCACCGACCTGAAACGTTAACTGTTTCTCTCTCCACAGATGCTGCCTGACCTGCTGAGTGTTTCCAGCATTTTCTGTTTGTAGCAATGTACTGAGCTGCTGCTGCATACAGTCTAGTCTTTTGCTGGAAGAGTCAGTCTTTTCTGAGTGCAGCTCGGAACAGAGTGTAAAGCTGCGAGTTTGGTGAATGAGGGAGTGAATCTTAAAGGTTAATCTCTTTTTTTATATAAAATCTAGTCTTGTGTGCTTGCAATTAGCAGTTAACTTAAATTTAAATTTACTGTTTCAAGTTTTAAGTTTCTTCCAGGCTTGGGCAGGGCTAAGCAAGCTCTGTGCTGGAGAGCAGGTGAGAGTAGTTAATTAATTAACTGGTCTAATCTGGTTCTGTAACTGCCAGAAAGCTCACTTATTTAAATCTCAGCAGTATAAATAAGGGAGGCTTGAAGTGGAGCAGCGGCGCCCTTCAGGAATTAAGGGGTTAACAATACAGCTTGCACACTAGACAGACCAGCGGAGACAGTTCAGACATGCTGACCACAAGGTCTCGATGCCTTTGCAAGATTAGATGAAAATAGCTCAGAAGCACCAACCACAAACTATGGAACCTAGAGATAAGTATAACCACACGGGGCACAGCAAGACAGAAATGCAGACATGTGGTTTTACTAAAGATCACAAAATTATAATAACAGGTGAGATCATAAAGATCATGTGACAATAAATATAGGCAAACAGTCATGTGACGCGAGATAGGGAATTAGCCAATCAGCAACTGTGCACGCGGGCTTTAAGCCAATTAAAACAGTGTAACGGATTATACACGAGGTTACCACGACTTTTAAACGCATAAATATGTAACGCTTACTGTATCATTTCGGAGAAGTCTCCTGGTGCGCCAGTAGAGATTGTCTCCCCACCGGTGTAATGAAGACCATTTGAATAACGATCTAAAACCTTGTGTCGAGTGTTGGTTTAAAATACTCCACAACAATTGGCGTCACGAACAGGATTCCATACGGACGGGAGGCACGAGCGAGTGAAACCAAGCCAAAAACGTGAGTATTTTTAAATTACCACGTTCAGTTAGGGCAAGGCAACACCGCTCCGTGTCCACTGCCCCCTAGGAATCAAAGAAACCTGAAGGTTTGATCGGTAGGTCAAACGGTCTCGGGGTTCGGGCGAAACGCGCGGAAGTATAGGCGTGGTATAAGTTGCAAGTAGCGCAGAAAGTTTAAGCATACCTCTGACAACAAAGAACCCGAATAACAAAAAGTTGCAAGTAGCGCAGAAAGTTTAAGCATACCTCTGACAAGAAATTAACTGAACAAAATTGTTGCAAGTATGGTCTCGCTCTGCGGGAGTAGGTAAAAGAAGACGTACCTCTGACAACACAGGTTGCAAGTACGGTCTCACTCTGCGGGAGTAAAGTAAGGGACGTACCGCTGACAACAATTAACCATGGGAAGTGAAAACCTTGATTGGGGACCAGAAGGGTCTCTGACACGCTTTTTAGCGAACAAAAATAGAAGATTAATTGACAAAATGGTTAAAAGTAATTGGCAACCAAATGACCCACCAAAAAAACAAAGGGAATGGTGGGCCAAGGAAACAAAATTGAAAGAGGAAAAAGCCCTTATTTTAGTGATTCGCGCCCATCATGAGTTGAGTAGACGTACTCGAATATGGACCAAAAACGGGTGTCCACAATGTACCCGGGCGCCAGTAATGGCAACAGCTCCTGTAAAGCCTATAGAGGTAAAAGGAGTAGACGACGACATAGACTGGGACGATTTAGGCAGAAAGGCATTCGAATATAATCCCGACAATGATGACTGGGGGATACCACCCCCATATGACAAGGTGAAAGTGGCACCTATTAAGGAGGAGTTTATCCCAGGCACCCCAGCAGTGCCAGTGCCAGCCGGAGCAGCCCCAAATGCCATGCCCATCCCAGCAGTACCGGCACAGATAAAAACCACTTACATATCCTTTTCCCCCGGAGATAAATTAAAGTTGCTTCAAATACTGGCGGAATTAAAGCCCCGACAGAGTAACGCCATATTCTGGCAGAAACTAAGAGAAATGAGAATATGTCACAACTTCCATAACCGGGATGTTGATGGACTAGGGAGGGCAAAATTGAGCGAAGATATGTGGGGTCAATTACCTCAACAATACAGGGACGGGACATGGTGTCAAGATGTAGCCCCTACAAACCAGCAACGAGATGCGGATTATACAGCATTTAGAACCGCTGTTACACAAGTCTTGGGAATAGTACCAGTAAATTGGGGAATAGTCATGGGACTCACCCAGGGAAAAGGGGAATCTGCACATGACTATGGAGAACGAAAATGGGCTAGCTTTATGGCGCATTCAGGTATACAGGCACCACAGCGAGACAATCTGGCTTTCTTAAAAATGTACAAAGAGGGACTAAGTAGTGCCCACCAGGCCATCCTGAAAACAGGACTGGTCACAATGCAGACGTTCGACGGATTGGTCAATTGGGAAACTGAAGTAGACAACCAGCAAAAGGCTAAGGTTGCTGCTGTAGAAGAAGAAGTAGCAACAGTAAAGGAGACAAACGTCTGTTTTAACTGCAACAAGCCTGGGCACAGACGTCATGAATGCACATTACCTAGGAGAGATATAAAAAGGAGATGTAAAAACTGTAACAAGCCCGGACATTAACAGCGAGACTGTTGGGCGGCAGGGGGAGGAAAAGCCAGCAAGGGCCCAAGACAACAAGGGGCATCCCATTGCGAACACACAACTGAGGTGACAGACATAGCAAACGCGAACAACGACCAATTGATCGAGATCATCAAAAACTTGTCACAGAAAAGCTAGGTAGCATCGGCCCCTGGAAAAGGCACCGATCCCCGTCTACATCTGACAGCACTGTTAGGGGGCCGGCAGTGTGATATGTTAGTTGACACAGGGGCATCAGTATCTATAACGAATTTGGATCTGCCGTGAACAAAAAGCTCCATATTGATACAAGGAGTGGGAGGGAAGAATACTCGCGCCTATAAGAGCGAGACACAACTGTTGGAAATAGGAGGGATATTCCTCCCAGTACAACTGTGGGTATGTGAGAACCCAGAAGGGAGTAGATATATTGAGCGAACTAGGTCTGGTAATAGATGTACGGAACAAAACAGTATTACAAAAACGAATACCAAATGGAAAATTTGAAGATAGGACTATGGCCAGTTACATGGCCAAGATTGGGAGCGTTAAGCGAATAGAACGGAACTGGTCACAAGAGGGAATATGGGGAGCCCTCTGCCAGGCAATAGAAGGGGTCTGGGCAACCTCCAAACAAGACTGTGGACTGGTCACAACCGACCCGATTGTGATACCAGGGCCCGAACATAGAGCCCACAGACAGTACCCAATAAAACCAGCAGCAAAAGAAGCAGTACACACAATAGTAACCGAGTTAGTTAAACAAGGAGTGTTAAAAGAAACCACTGCGACCACAAACACACCAATTTGGCCGGTAGGGAAACCAGATGGATCGTATAGATTAACCATAGATTACACCGCCTTGAATAAGGTAACTCCGCGAGAACACCCGATAGTGGCAAGCCCTTCCACCATATTTAATGGTTTAAAACTGGACCATGAGATATTCACCGTCTTAGATATAGCGAACGGATTTTGGTCTATACCGTTGGCAGGAGTCACAGAGTAAATTTGCCTTTACTGTGGGGAATAAACAGTATACATGGACTAGGGTCCCGCAAGGATTCCAGAATAGCCCAAACATTTTCCACCGTGTAATGAATCAAGCTTTGGAAAACCTAGACTTAATTGGATACCGGAGCGTCCTCCTCCAATATGTAGATGACTTAATGATAGCCTCGGAAGATGCGGAAGGGCATATGGGGGCACTACTGAGAACCCTACAGACACTCAAAGAAGCGGGATTTAAGATAAACCCCAAAAAGGCACAGGTCGGGATGTCCCAGGTAAAATACCTCGGACATGAAATCAGCCAGGGATACAAAGCACTCCCCCAGGAAAGGAAAACAGCTATAAAAGACATGCCAAGGCCAGGAACCATCAGGGGAGTAAGGAAAGTGTTGGTTTAAAATACTCCACAACAAGGCTAGAGTGCAGTTTGTCACGGAGTGCAGCTCGGAACAGAGTGTAAAGCTGCGAGTTTGGTGAATGAGGGAGTTCGGGGAGGGAGATGTTCCTTTCTTTTTCTATCCTTGTCAGCTTCCAGGAGAGCAGGAGTTAAAAAGCTGCACAAGAGGGGACAGAGAACCACCGGGAGTTTGGCTCTGTGACACCTCCCAACCGCATTTGGAGAAAAATAAAAGGTGACATCACAGGGAAAAGGGTAAGTGATTGGCTGGTGAGTATTTTGCTCACTTCCCTTATCTTTTAAAGCCCAGGAAATGTATTAGTAATTGTAAGGTTTCATTAGTAGTAGTTTACTAGCAGTAATAAATCTTATTAGGTGTAGTAGGGTTAATTAATAAAAATAAATTAATTAAGACTCAATAAAGATGGCAGGGCAGGTGATGTGTTGCGACTGCAGTATGTGGGAGCTCCTGGACGCCTGTGTGATCCAGGACGAACATGTCTGCGGTAAGTGTCTGCGGCTTGAGGAGCTTCGACTCAGAGTTGATGAGCTGGAGGCCGAGCTGCGGACACTGCGATGCATCAGGGAGGGGGAAAGTTACCTGGACACTTTATTCCAGGAGGCAGTCACACCCGTTAGGATAGGGTCTTCTGATTTGGTCAGTGGTCAGGGACAGGAGGATGTGACTGCGAGTGAGGCAGGTATGGGGACCCAGGAGGTGGAGGAGCCTCAGCCTTTGTAATTGTCCAACAGGTTTGAGGTTCTTGCGGCCTGTATGGATGAAAGCGGTGGCTGCAGGGTGGATGAGCAAACTGACCATGGCACCGAGGTGCAGGAAGCCATTCAAGTGGGGGGAGTTAATAGGAATGTAGTGGTAATTGGGGACAGCATAGTCAGGGGGATAGATACAGTTCTCTGTGACCAAGAGCGAGAGTCCAGACGGCGGTGTTGCCTGCCCGGTGCCAGGGTTCGGGACATCTGCTCTGGGCTGGAGAGGAACTTGCAGTGGGAGGGGGAGGAGCCAGTGGTCGTGGTCCATGTAGGTATCAATGACATAGGTAGAACTAGGAAAGAGGTTCTGCTGAGAGAGTATGAGCAGCTAGGGGCTAAATTAAAAAGCAGAACCTCAAGGGTAATAATGTCTGCATTATTACCTGAGCCACAAGCAAATTGGCATAGATTAGAGAGATGAATGCGTGGTTCAAAGACTGGTGTGGGAGAAATGGGTTTCAATTCCTGGAGCACTGGCACCAGTACTGGGGAAAGTGGGATCTGTATCGTTGGGATGGTCTTCACCTGAACCGGGCTGGGACCAGTGTTCTGGCAAGTTTTATAACTAGGGCGGTAGAGAGGGCTTTAAACTAAATATTGGGGGCATGGGATCAAATTTGGGAAGATGTGGTAATTCAAAGATTAGAGACAAGGCAATAGAGAAAGGTATTAATATGGGAAATGATAAACAGACCGTGACAGGAAGGGATAGAGAGTACAAATCTAAGAGTAAATCAACAGATAAGGCTAGAGGTTACAAAAATAATAAAAGGACAAAACTAAAGGCTCTGCATCTGAATGCATGTAGCATTCGAAACAAAACAGATGAACTGATAGCACAAATAGAAATAAATAAATATGATCTGATAGCCATTGCAGAAACATGGCTGCAGGATGACATAGATTGGGACCTGAAAATTGAAGGGTACATGACATTTAGGAAGGACAGGAAGGTGGAAAAAGGTGGAGGGGTGGCTCTGTTAGTTAATGATGGTATTGGCACAATAGAGAGGGATAACCTAAGTTCAGGAAACCAGGATGTAGAAGCGGTTTGGGTAGAGATGAGAAATAATAAAGGCAAGAAGTCACTTGTGGGAGTGGTATACAGGCCCCCTAACAGTAACCACATGGTAGGATGGAGTATAAAGGAAGAAATAATGGGAGCATGTCAGAAGGGTACGGCAATAATCATGGGGGATTTTAATCTGCATAGAGACTGGGAAAATCAGATGGGCAAAGGTAGCATAGATGAGGAGTTCATGGAATGTTTTCGGGATAGTTTCTTACAACAGCACGTTCTTGAGCCAACCAGAGAGCAGGCTATACTCGACCTGGTATTGTGCAACGAGATAGGATTAATTAATGACCTCCGTGAAGGTGCCCCTAGGTAGCAGCGATCATAATATGATTGAATTTTACATTCAGTTTGAGAGAGAGAAGAGTGGGTCCAAGACTAGTATTTTAAACTTAAATAAGGGCAATTATGAGGGCATGAAAGCAGAGCTAGCTAAAGTGAACTGGCAAATTAGGTTAAGGGATAGGTTAATAGAGTTGCAGTGGCAGACATTTAAGGGGATATTTCAAAATACACAGAATATATACATTCCAACAAGAAAGAAAAATTCCAAGGGGAGGACCCACCATCCGTGGATAACTAAAAAAGTTAAAGATAGTATTAAACTTAAAGAAAAAGCATATAATTGCGCAAAGATGGGTGGCAGGTCAGAAGATTGGACAGAAGATAAAAAACAGCAAAGAATGACTAAAAGATTAATAAGGAGAGAAAAATTAGAGTACGCGAGAAAGCTAGCTAGAAATATAAAAACAGATAGTAAGAGTTTCTATAGATATTTAAAAAAGAAAAGAGTTAACAAAGTGAGCGTTGGTCCTATAAAAAGTGAGTCTGGGGAAATAATAATGGAAAATAAGGAGATGGCAGTTGAATTGAACAGGTATTTTGCATCGGTCTTCACTATAGAGGATACAAGTAACATCCCAGAAATAGCTGTAAATCAGGAAATGGAAGGGAGGGAGGAACTCAAGAAAATTATAATCACCAGGGAAGTGGTACTGAGCAATTTGTTGGAGCTGCAGGCTGACAAGTCCCCGGGTCCTGATGGACTTCATCCTGGGGTCTTAAAAGAAGTGGCTAGTGAGATAGTTGATGCGTTGGTTTTAATTTTCCAAAATTCCCTAGATTCGGGGAAGGTTCCATTAGATTGGAAAATAGCGAATGTAACTCCTTTATTCAAAAAGGGAGACAGAAAGCAGGAAACTACAGGCCAGTTAGCTTAACATCTGTCATAGGGAAGATGTTAGAAGCTATTGTAAAAGACGTTATAGCAGGACACTTAGAAAAGTTCAAAGTAATCAGGCAGAGTCAACATGGTTTTGTGCAAGGGAAATCATGTTTAACCAATTTATTGGAGTTCTTTGAGGAAGTAACATGTGCTGTGGATAAAGGGGAACCGGTGGATGTACTGTACTTAGATTTCCAGAAGGCATTTGATAAGGTGCCACATCAAAGGTTATTGCGGAAAATAAAAGCTCATGGTATAGGGGGTAACATTTTGGCATGGATAGAAGATTGGCTAGCTAACAGGAAACAGAGAGTAGGAATAAATGGGTAATTTTCTGATTGGCAAGATGTAATGAGTGGTGTGCCACAGAGATCAGAGCTGGGGCCTCAACTTTTTACAATTTATATAAATGACTTGGATGAGGGGACCGAAGGTATGGTTGCTAAATTTGCTGATGACACAAAGATAGGTAGGAAAGTAAATTGTGAAGAGGACATAAGGAGGCTACAAAGGGATATAGATAGGTTAAGTGAGTGGGCAAAGATCTGGCAAATGGAGTATAATGTGGGAAAGTGTGAAGTTGTCCATTTTGGTGGGAAGAATAAAAAAGAAGCATATTATCTAAATTGTGAGAGATTGCAGAGCTCTGAGATGCAGAGGGAGCTGGGTGTCCTAGTGCATGAATCGCAAAAGGTTACTATGCAGGTACAGCAAATAATTAGGAAAGCTAATAGAATGTTATTGTTTATTGCGAGGGGAATTGAATACAAAAGTAGGGAGGTTATGCTTCAGTTATACAGGGCATTGGTGAGACCATATCTGGAGTACTGTGTACAGTATTGGTCTCCTTATTTAAGGAAGGATGTAAATGCGCTGGAAGCAGTTTAGAGAAGGTTTACTAGACTAATACCTGGAATGGGCGGGTTGTCTTATGAGGAAAGGTTGGACAGGCTAGGCTTGTATCTGCTGGAGTTTAGAAGAGTAAGAGGTGACTTGATTGAAACATATATGATCCTGAGGGGTCTGGACAGGGTGGATGTGGAGAGGATGTTTCCTCTTGTGGGAGAATCTAGAACTCGGGGTCACTGTTTAAAAATAAGGGGTTGCCCATTTGAGACAGAGATGAGGAGAAATTTTTTCTCTCAGAGGGTCGTGAGTCTTTGGAACTCTCTTCCTCAGAGGGCGGTGGAAGCAGAGTCTTTGAATATTTTTAAGGCAGAGGTAGATAGATTCTTGGTAAGTAAGGGGTGAAAGGTTATCGGGGGTAGGCGGGAATGTGGAGTAATCGGATCAGCCATGATCTTATTGAATGGCGGAGCAGGCTCGAAGGACCGAGTGGCCTACTCCTGCTCCTAATTCGTATGTTCGTATATATTTCAGATTTCCAGCATCCGCAGTATTTTCCCTTTGTATTAGTGTAATGTTCATCTGACATTGGCACTTTTGCCACAGGAAGAGATGTGCTGTATTTTTATTTTAGCTTCTCCAGTTTTCTCCCTTCTGTGTGCACTTCCTAGCAGCGATAGTGATCAGGTGCAGGAATGCTGACTGAATTTTACCTTCACTGGTCTAGGGGCACTGAGACCAATTGTAGTGTCCCCTTCTGCTGACCCAGTTAACTCAGCACAGACCGAGAATTGAACCTGGGAACCTCTTCACTTAAAAAGCAAAATAATGCAGATACTGGAAATCTGAAATAAAAAACAGAAAATGCTGGAAACACTCAGCAGGTCATGTAGCATCGCTGGAGAAAGGAAAAAAAGTGAATGTTTCAGGTCTTATGACTCTTTGTCAGAATCGGAGAATGTTATAGATAAACCGGTACGGGCATGATGGGCCGAATGGTCTCCTTCTGTGCTGTATCCTTCTATGATCTTCTGGTTCTGATGGCGCATCATTAGACCTGAAATGTGAACCTCTTCATGTCTGGCTCAGTACCACACTGGACAGTCTATTTATTAACTGAGCCACTGGGATGTCACCTTCTCAGTCCTTTTTGGCCAAATTAGCAGAAGGAAAGTTGAGTCATTTACCTAATTGCAAGCATAAGCTCCAAGCACTTCCAAATCAGACAGTAGTATAAAGGGGTGGCAGTTTGATATGAAACTGCATTCGAAGGATAAAGATCACCACATTTAAAGAAAGACTTGCATTTATGCAGTAAATGTCTCTCTTGGCATCGGGTGTGAGCCCATATCCTACTGACCCAGAGGTGAGAATGCTACTAATTGAGCCAAACTGACATGCACAATCATTCTTCATTTATTTCCTCTCCAACAAGCCATGGTATGTAAAACAGAAGAGAGCAACTATCCACAGAATTCAAAGTATTATTTAGAGGATTGCTCCACAGTGCAATTAGAGTAACGGCATGTCTCTGCTGTGTCACTAATTGGCTGAGAAGCGTAGGATAACGATTGATCTCAGCCTATTAATTACACAGCACAAACATTTTCTTAGTGAGACACTGTTAAAAGTTTAGCCAAAGTCTTGCCATTTGGAAGAAAGAATTTCACAAAACTACAAAGATCTTTTGTTCTGTACAGGTCAAGGAGCAAGCTAGATAGGCAGGTGTCATTTTCTTATTCCGACCTGCCTGCATACCTCAACTGAGTTTACAGTACTTACTGTGCGCTGCTTTGTTCTTTCTCTGATATTTCTAATGCTTCCTGAAGTTTGCATATGGTGCTCTTCAATTCTGCTATCTGGCTTGTGTTTTGCTCTGCCACCTCTTTCAAATTGGAATTTGGTATCTCATTCTGGTTCTTGCACATCTCTGTGTAATCCCCGAGCACCTTGTTGAGCTAATAAATAAGACAAGAGGTCAGATTAACACTTACTGATACAAAAGCAAAATACAGCGGATGCTGGAAATCTGAAATAAAAACAGAAAATGCTGAAAATACTCAGCAGGTCAGACAGCATCTCTGGAGAGAGAAACATAATTAACGGGCTGGATTTTCCCGGGTCCCACCCGCATGGTGCAGGGGGACCTGGGAGATGACGGGAAACCCAGAAGTTCGGGTTTCCCAGCACGCTGTGGAATTTTAACTCCACAGCATGCGTGCGACGTCAGGGGCGGGATCCCTGCCTGGAAGTCAGTCTGATTAACAGGTTGGCTTCCAGTCGTGCGGGGAACTCGGAGAAGGAGGCCGCAGCAACAGGTAAGTGCTGAGCCCAGGATGTCGGGGGAGGGGTTCGACCCCGGGGGTGGTGGGGTCCGATCCCTGATCCCGGGGTAGAGTCACGATCCCGGGGTGGGTGTTCCAGGCCCCGGGGGAGTCCGAGCCCCGGGATCCCCGGGCGCCTGCAGTAAAACCTGCAAAGCAGGTTAAAGTAGAGGCTTCAGGCCACATTATCATATGTAAATTGCCAACCCGCCTCCTGGCAGTGGGTTGACAGCTGGCCCCCCTTTCCCGCCTGAGTGAAAGTGGGTAGGCTGGAGTCAGGGTTCACATTTTTTCAACTTTCACTTCCCCCCACGCTTCCAACTCACCCGCTCTTACCTCAAAAAATTCCGGCCAATGTTTCAGGTCAGAAGAGTTCTGACCAAAGGTCATCGACCTGAAACGTTAACTCTGTCTCTCTCGCCACAGATGCTGCCTGACCTGCTGAGTATTTCCAGCATTTTCTGTTTTTATTAACTCTTACTGATCCTGAATTATAATATTTCACAGAAGCAGAAGTGAAGAATAAATGGAAGATCTCTTGAATATGACTGCAATGCAACGGCATTCATCCATGAGTGAAAGTAAAATACCAGCAATTCTTATACTCCCAAGACCACCGATCAACTGATATGATTTATTTCCTCACTGGATCAACGCAAGAGGGGAGATATTGATTCTAATGCGTGGCTAAGCACAAATCATTCTATTTACATCACAGTTTAGAATACTCTACCCAGAATGTGCCTTGCAGCAGATCTCAAGATCGAGAGCAGCTGGGATTGCACTGCTATGCATTCACTCACAATGTCTAGGAGCAAGAGAGTGATCAACACATGGAATCGACTTCTGGAGTGAAGACAAAAACTCAAACCTTTTAAGAAACAGTTGAATGTGTGATGGCAGTGCTTTAGGTTCTTTCTAAATCGATATGGACATGGGCAAAATGGCCTCCCTCGCCCATATCCAGCTTGTAATCTTGAAAGCAGACAGAATGACATTGTTGCTCCAACCTTGTACACATAGCAGCTTGCATAAATCCCAGTAAGAGCAGCTCTCAGATGGCATGTGCCATTCTTGGACCCTACAGTACTGTGCAGTGATTCTTGGGGAACCAATACCTGCATCATATTGAGCTTGCTGGAACGGTGCTAGCTTCATTCTGAGACATTGTGAGTGAGCAGCTCGGAGTTAACCAGTCACTTACACTGCTATTTTGGGAAGGAATGGAACATAGGAACAGGAGTAGGCTATCCTGCCCCTTGAGCCTTTTCTGCCATTCAATTCGATCATGGCTGATCTGCATCTTAGCTCCATCTATCCACCGTGGTTCCATAACCTTTACTACCCTTGCCTAAAATTTTTTTTGATCAATCCTCGTTTTGAAATTTTCAACTGACCTCGCCGTGACAGTTTTTTGGGGGAGAGAGTTCCAGATTTCCACTACCCTTTGTGTGAAGATATGCTTTCTGTCATCACCCCTGAACGGCTTAGCTCTAATTTTAAGCATTTGCCCCCTTGTTCTGGACTCCCCCACCAGAGGAAATAGTTTCTCTCTATCTACCCTATCAACTCCTTTAATCATCTTAAACATCTCAATTACATCATCCCTTAATCTTCTATATTCAAGGGAATACAAGCCCTGTCTATGCAACTTCTCCTCATAATTTGACCCTTTTAGCCCAGATATCATTCTGGTGAATCTGCACTGCACCCACTCCAAGGCCAATATATCCTTCCTGAGGTGCGGTGCCAGAACTGAATGCAGTACTTTAAATGGGGTCCAACCAGATCTTTACATAACTGTAAGGAGGAAATCAAAGTGTTACCCACAAGAGCTCCAATGTGTGCACTGTGTGCAATTCACACTGTCTCCCGTACTGGCGCTTCATGTTCCTCTGATTGAAGCGAGCCGATAGAACAGACGAATGGGCCAGTTAGTTCCTTTCAAGCAAAACAGAACAAAATGACAGGAGCCATTTTTATTTTTATCATTGCAATTGCTCCTTAGTTAAACATACAGGTATATTTTCCTCCAGTTGCTAATGTGAGGGGAGGGAGGAGTCAGTTCCCCCCCCCCGTTTTATTCTCACTCTGACTTTTGTTAACATTTGTGACCAGAGGTAAATATACTCAACAGTCACATGCTCATACACTGTTAGCATAGTGAGGAGGAAGCTATGTTACAGTTATGTAAAGCTCTGGTTAGACCCCATCTGGAGCACTGCGTTCAGTTCTGGGCACCGCACCTCAGGAAAGATACATTGGCCTTGGAGGGGGTGCAGCTTCACCAGAATGATACAGGGGCAAAAAGGGTTAAATTGTGAGGACAGGTGGCATAGACTGGGTTTATATTCCCTTGAATATAGAAGGTTAAGAGATGTTCTAATTAAGGTGTTTAAGATAGGTGGGGGAGTCCAGAGCAAGGGGGAATAACCTTAAAATTAGAGCTAGGCCGTTCAGGGGTGAGGTCAGGAAGCACTTCTTCACACAAAGGGTAGTGGAAATCTGGAACTCTCTCCCCCAAAAAGCTGTTAAGGCTGGGGGTCAACTGAAAATTTCAAAACTGAGATTGATAGATTTTTGTTAGGCAAGGGTATTAAGGGTTACGGAACCAAGGCGGGTAGATGGAGTTAAGGTACATAGGAACAGGAGCAGGCCATTTAGCCCTTCGAGCCTGTTCTGCTATTCAATGAGATCATGACTGATCTGTGACCTAACTCCACACACCCACCTTTGCCCCATAACCCTTAATACCTTTAGTTAACAGAAACCTATCACTCTCAGATTTAAAATTAACAATTGATCTAGCATCAACTGCTGTTTGCGGAAGAGTTCCAAACTTCTACCACCCTTTGAGAGTAGAAGTGTTTCCTAACTTCACTCCTGAAAGGCCTGGCTCTAACTTTTAGGCTATGTCCCCTAGTCCTAGATTCCCCAACCAGTGGAAATAGTTTCTCTCCTTCTACCTAATCAGTTCCCCTTAATATCTTAAAAACTTCGATCAAATCACCGCTTAACTTTCTAAATTCCAGGGAATACAACCCTAGTTTGTGTAATCTCTCTTTGTAATTTAACCCTGGGAGTCCAGGTATCATTCTAATAAATCTACACTGCACTCCCTCCAAGGCCAATATATCCTTCCTAATGGTGTGGTGCCCAGAACTGAACACAGTATTCCAGGTGTGGTCTAACCAGGGCTTTGTATAGCTGTAGCATGACTTCTACCTCTAGATATAAAGGCCAGCTAACCGGTCTATAATTCCCTGGTTTCCCGCTCTCACTTTTCTTAATTAGCGGAGCGTGTGCAATTTTCCAATCTAAAGGAATGGTTCCCGAATTGAGAGAATTTTGGAAGATCATATTTAGGGCATCTGCAATGTTCTCACCTACTTCCTTTAAACTCTGGGATGAAAACCATCTGGTGCTGGGGATTTGTCACTCTTTAGTGCCATTATTTTCTTCATTACTGTTAATTTGCTTACATTAATTTTGACCAGTCCCCGTCCCTGATTCAATATTAGTTTCCTTGGGATGTCCGGCATGGGCTATCCTTTTCCTCTACTGTAAATAGTGACGCAAAGTAATTATTTAACATGTCCCTCATTTCCTTATTTTCATTTATAGTATCACCACGGTTAGTTTTTAAGTGGCCCACATTGCTCTTAACCAGCCTCTTTTTCCTAATATAATTGTAAAAGTTTTTTGTGTTGATTTTGATACCCTTGCAAGTTTCTTTTCATGCTCCTTTTTGTAGCTCTTACTATCTGTTTTGTCACCCTTTGCTGTTCTTTGTATCTTTCCCATTCACCAGGATCTGTGCTATTTTTTGCATTCTTGCATGCTTTTTCTTTTAGTTTTATGTTGTCCATTACTTTTTTTTGGCAAGTAGAGCCCTTGCCCCTTAGGGGTACAAACTGGTTCTGTGTCACGTTAAATTCTGTTTTGAACACCTCCCACTGATCTTCTGTCATTTTACCCATTAACAGATTTGCCCAGTTTACTGTGGACAGTTTCTGTCTCATCCCGTTGAAGTTGGCCTTACCTAAATCTAGAATCTTAGTAGATGTTTCGCATTTCTCCCTTTCAAACACAATATTGAACTCAATCATGTTATGGTCGCTATTAGATAAATGTTCACGCACCGTTAGGCTGTTAACTAAATCAGGCTCATTGCTCATTATCAAATCTAATATGGCTTGCCCCCTTGTTGGTTCTGGGACATATTGTTGCAGAAAGCTATCCTGAACACACTCAAGAAATTTGCTACCTTTCTGACATGAGCTCATCTGCTTATCCCAATCTATATGGAAGTTAAAATCCCCCATTAAAACCACTCTGCCTGTACTACATGCTTGCCTAATCTCTGTATTAGTACATTCTGCTACTTCATAGCTGCTACCAGGGGGCTTATACACAACTGCCACTACTGTCTTAAATCCTTTTCTAGTTCATAATTCTACCCATAAAGTCTCCACTGCCTGCTTATCTCTTGTTATATCATCTCTTACCATAGAAGTAACTTCATCCTTAATCACTAATGCTACTCCATCCTCTTTACCAGATTCCCTAACCTTCCTGTAGACCTTATAACCTGCTATATTCAGTTCCCAGTCCTGACTGTCTTTTTTTTATTATTCGTTCACGGGATGTGGGCCTCGCTGGCAAGGCCAGCATTTAATGCCCATTCCTAATTGCCCTCGAGAAGGTGGTGGTGAGCCGCCTTCTTGAACCTCTGCAGTCCTCGTGGTGAAGCTACTCCAGTAGTGCTGTTAGGTAGGGAGTTCCAGGATTTTGACCCTGCGACGATGAAGGAACGACGATATATTTCCAAGTCAGGATGATGTGTGACTTAGAGTGGAACTTGGAGGGGGTGGTGTTCCCATGCGTCTGCTGCCCTTGTCCTTCTAGGTGGTAGAGGTTGCGGGTTTGGGAGGTGCTGCCAAAGAAGCCTTGGCGAATTGCTGCAGTGCATCTTGTAGATGGTACACACTGCAGCCATGGTGTGCCGGTGGTGCAGGGAGTGAATGTTTAAGGTGGTGGATGGGGTGCCAATCAAACGGGCTGCTTTGTCCTGGATGGTGTCGAGCTTCTTGAGTGTTGTTGGAGCTGCACTCATCCAGGCGAGTGGAGAGTATTCCATCACACTCTTGACTTGTGCCTTGTAGATGGTGGAATGGCTTTGGGGAGTCAGGAGGTGAGACACTCGCTGCAGAATACACAGCCTCTGACCTGCTCTTGTAGCCATGGTATTTTTGTGGCTGGTCCAGTTAAGTTTCTGGTCAATGGTGACACCCCCCCCAGGATGTTGATGGTGGGGGATTCGGCGATGGCAATGCCGTTGAATGTTAAGGGGCAGTGGTTGGACGATCTCTTGTTGGAGATCGTCATTGCCTGGCACTTGTGTGGTGCGAATGTTACTTGCCACTTATCAGCCCAAGCCAGAATGTCGTTCAGGTCTTGCTGCATGCAGGCATGAACTGCTTCATTAACTGAGGAGTTGCGACTGGAACTGATCACTGTGCAATCATCAGCGAAGATCCCCACTTCTGACCTGATGATGGAGGGAAGGTCATTGATGAAGCAGCTGAAGATGGTTGGTCCCAGGACACTGCCCTGAGGAACTCCTGCAGCGATGTCCTGGGGCTGTGATGATTGACCTTCAATCACCACAACCATCTTCCTTTGTGCTAGGTATGACTCCAACCAGTGGAAAGTTTTCCCCCGGATTCCCATTGACTTCAATTTTACTAGGGCTCCTTGATGCCACACTCAGTCAAATGCTGCCTTGATGTCAAGGGCAGTCACTCTCACCTCACCTCTGGAATTCAGCTCTTCTGTCCATGTTTGGACCAAGGCTGTAATGAGGTCTGGAGCCGAGTGGTCGTGGCAGAACCCAAACTGGGCATCAGTGAGCAGGTTATTGGTGAGTAAGTGCCGCTTGATAGCACTGTCGACGACACCTTCCATCACTTTGCTGATGATTGAGAGGAGACTGATGGGGCGATAATTGGCCGGATTGGATTTGTCCTGCTTTTTGTGGACAGGACATACCTGGGCAGTTTTCCACATTGTCGGGTAGATGCCAGTGTTGTAGCTGTACTGGAACAGCTTGGCTAGAGGTGCGGCTAGTTCTGGAGCACAAGTCTTCAGCACAACAGCTGAGCTTTTGTCGGGGCCCATAGCCTTTTCTGTATCCAGTGCACTCAGCCATTTATTGATATCACGTGGAGTGAATCAAATTGGCTGAAGACTCGCTTCTGTGATGGTGGGGACCTCAGGAGGAGGCAGAGATGGATCATCCACTCGACACTTCTGGCTGAAGATGGTTGCTAACGCTTCAGCCTTGACTTTTGCACTCGCGTGCTGGGCTCCGTCATCATTGAGGATGGGGATGTTCATGAAGCCTCCTCCTCCCGTTAGTTGTTTAGTTGTCGGCCACCATTCACGACTGGATGTGGCAGGACTGCAGAGCTTTGATCTGATCCATTGGTGAGGGATCGCTTAGCTCTGCTGCTTCTGCTGTTTACCATGCATGTAGTCCTGTGTTGCAGCTTCCCCAGGTTGGCACCTCATTTTTAGGTATGCCTGGTGCTGCTCCTGGCATGCTCTTCTACACTCCTTATTGAACCAGGGTTGGTCGCATGGCTTGATGGTAATGGTAGAGTGAGGGATATGCCAGGCCATGAGGTTACAGATTGTGGTGGAATACAATTCTGCTGCTGCTGATGGCCCACAGCGTCTCATTGATGCCCAGTTTTGAGCTGCTAGATCTGTTCTGAATCTATCCCATTTAGCACGGTGGTAGTGCCACACAACACGATGGAGGTTGTCCTCAGTATGAAGACGGGACTTTGTCTCCACAAGGACTTTGCAGTGGTCACTGATATCTATACTGTCATGGACAGATACATCTGCGACAGGTAGATTGGTGAGGACGAGGTCAAGTAGGTTTTTCCCTCGTGTTGGTTCTCACCATCTGCCGCAGGCCCACCTCTTGCAGCCATGTCTCAGTAATGGCTACCATACCCTTCCCTCTAAGTTGAACTTGCGCCGGCAATTAATTCAATTTGTTCCTTATACTCCATGCGTTTGTATAAAGAACACTTATTTGGGCCACACCCCGTAACCTGTCCTTCTGCTCAGATCAGTCATTATCTAATTGAATGGCAGAACAATCTCTAGGGGCTGAATGTACTCCTATGTACAGTATGCACAGGGATAAATTTTACGAGTTTGTGCTCCTGGCTCGGAGCCTGCCTTGATGGGAGGGCATATCATAGAATCGGGCAGGATGGTCGGTGTGCCTGATATGCGGCTCTCACAATGTTCCCGTCATTTAAATAACTGGAAAATCATGAGTAAGACTCCCTGCTGGGAATGCAAACTTGTAAATGGTACTTCATAGCTTGGTATATATCCAAGATATACAGAATGTTAGGGAGTGAACTTTGCATATCAGCTTAAGATTATCTCAGAATTGGTTCTGGTGAGTGGTATTGGTATTCAGGTGTACTGCTGTGCAGCGATATTAGGTACTGTATTAGTTGCTGCTATGTATTATCACCTCACCTTCTGCTCTTGAGCACAGTTCTCCATTTGCATCCTTTCAAGAGCTTGATTTAATAACCGATTCTGTTCTGTTGCTGCACGATAATCCTTCAGCTCCAAATTCAGAAAGTGCACTTGAGTCCTGAAAGCTTCCAGCTCCTGTGGAAGGCAGGAAACATCACATTAGTACAGTCCTTTTTTTATCCTTTATCCCATCACCATCAGTCTCATCCTCTCCCATCTCCTGAAGGCACCAAATACTTGCTGGAGTGTGGTTCCATGTGCAAATCTAGATAGTAAGGGCTGGCAGGATATTTGACTGCGGGGACCTCAAATCCAGACCGAATGCTGCCCTCGCCCAACAGCTACGTGGATGCACGTTCCGGCGGAAGTCACTGGACTGCAATCAGAAGCAGGAGCCTGGCTGATTTCCCCCCTACTCTAGTCCAGGGGGACTGAGTTTATTGGTAAAACTCCAATCGCATGTCTGGGTGAGATCAGCACAGACTGGGGATTGAACCCAGGCCTTTTTGGTCGATATGACTCAGTCACATTAATATAGTTTATTTTTAAAAAGCACTGGAAATTTTACAAACACAAATATCTACTGCAAAAATTGACTTTCTTAAATTTGCTTTTCTTCAAGTAGATTAATGTTGAGGTAAATGAGACAAATGTTACAAACTGTTTCATGAGATTCTGTCATTTTCTTTCCCAGAGCACAGAATTGTACAAAAGGAGGCAAATGCTGGTGAAAGATTAAAGGAACTGGAATTTGAACTTTGGCCTCCTATAGCTAGAGAAAAACAGTCTTGGGCGTGTTTTTTATGCCACTGATATTAGTTTGAGGTTATTGTTTTATGCTTCTCAATTTCTGGCTAAGCCTTTACCCTGGTCATTGCCAAGCTCCACTGGCTCCCCCTTCCCCTGCCAATCAATTTCAAGATCCTAGACCGTGCCTTCAAATACCTCCATAACCTCGTACCACTCTACCTCATTGACTTTCTTCAGCTGTATTCTCTGCTCAAACCCTTTGCTACTCAACACTGGTCCACTCCTTTGTTCTTGTCCTCTTCACTCCCATCATTGGCAGCCACCATGCCCCTGCTCTCCAGAACCCCCTATGAAAATCCCTCCACCTTATCTCCTCTCCCCTCCTTACAAAACCTTTTTAAAATATATTTCTCTTCACTTGCTCTTTCAGCCCCATTCCTTAATTCCATCTACTTTTCTTCCCTCCTGCTGAGTGTTCATTTTTCTCTTCACTGCACTGTAAAGTGTTGAGAAGTCTTTCTATACAAATGCAAATTGTAAAATTTTGAACTAAGTATACATTGTTCAGGATCTCAGTGGGTCTTCCAGCCCATTGGTCTTAAAAATAAAAATCTGGCCATGCAGCCATTTGTGGGAAATCTGTGCATCTAGTGCCACCAGAACAAGATCAACATAAAAACAGCTACAGATATTCAAGTTTGAACTTTCTTGTCCCAGACTTCTCCCCGAACAATCCTTCCTGACTGTTCAAATGACTACTATTTATTTAAAGGGTAAAATGTTGAAAGAGGATAGGTAAGTGGAATGAGAAGAATGAAAACATTGGCAAAGTGGAGCTTTAAAGGGGAATAGATATGTGTCTCGTATCTAACTTTTATTTCTTAAATTTCTGTCACTATGCCTCCCTCTTGTTGCCTGTGCATATCACTTCTGCCCTTTAATAAGTTCCTGATCCCCACCGTAGCACTTTGCAGGTCATTCTATGTACTTTCCTGTGTGTGTGGACATTGCGCATGTGTTTTTTCCCCCTGTTCCCTTTTTCTGTTCCTTATTAAATGCTGTTCACCTGCAATATCTTTCAGTTCTGAGGAAGGTTTAATATCTTAACTGCCAACTGACTCTTGTTTCCTTGATGGATGCTGCCTGATCTGTCGACTGTCTCCAGCATTTTCTGTTCTGGTTTACAATCTGCTTAAACTTCTCTCAAGTTAGTCCTACTACCTAAACAACAACAACTTGCATTTATATAGCACCTTTGACATAGTAAAACGTCCCCAAGCGCTTGCTGCATCAGTATGTCTGAAATGCTCAAGAAAAAAAATATTTTAATGGATTGTCATTACCACACTCCATTTATGGCTAAGCTGGGGTCTTACTCCACTGTTTCAAAATGTATGTAAGCAACAGTGCATTACAGCAGATGGTACTGTAAAATCCAAAAACAAAATTGAAAAATTGTACTGTCTCTTTAAGTTTGTCTTTATAATTATTTTACATGTTTTCTAATCTGCCTCACACCACCAAAAAAGAATGGGTTCAGCAGCAGATATTCTGATCCAGCTGGTGAAGCTCCCACCTCCAATATCGAATGGAGCAATTTCCTCACAGTCCTACCTCCTCTTCTCGTATTTTTGACTGCTGGGCACTAGCTAGTGCAGCTTCAAAGAACTCCCGCTTTTTAATTTCTTCTTCAAGCCTTAGCTGTATGTTCTCCATCGCCTCGCTACTCCTTTTTACATGCTGTTGGAGGTAATGCAAAGACCAATTAGCAGTGTTCGCAGAATACAAGGCACAACCCTTTCAATCAGGGCTGCATTTAAAAACGCCTCATCGCCATCCCCCCAAAAAATGTTTCCCCTACTATCCCAATGGCACTGACTCCTATTGAGGTCCTGTTACACAGGTGCCAGTCATCCATCCAACACCACACTCACCTTTATGTATCAGCCTAGGCAGTGGAGGACATCCTGGCTGGGACCAATTCTGCCCTCTCCCAATACCCACACAGAAGCATATCCCAGCAATCTGGATCACAATCCCTGGCTGATTCGTGCTATCCATCTCTAGATTAGGGCACTGAGGCTAATTAGAATGCCCCTACTGCTGTCTGGCTGACATCAGTATTTTTCAACATAAACAAGGAACTGAATCTGCATCTTCTAGTCCATGTAGCTCAGGTCAGGGCAGCCACATTTTCTGTTTTTGACTAAATTATTTATCATGCACAACTGAGAGGTCTGAAGAACAAAACATTATTCTACCTTCCACTTTCTGAGATTGTCAAATGCACTCCTGAAGTGTAAGATATGCTTCATTCTGACAGTATCACACTCTGGCTCCTAATGCACCACTGATTATACATCAAGATGTCCTTGTTCAACAAATCCTTTCTCACAGATCAGAGTAAAATCTCTCACTCACCTCCTGAACATCTTGCTCCTTACTCACAGCACTGATCACCTCATGACTTTTGGCTTTAAGCTCCTTGTACTTCCGCTTGAGTTTTGCATAATCAGCCTCCATACTGCCGAGCTGTGCAGAAAGATAGAGTGTTAGAAAACACCAACTTCCTTTCTAAAGAAAAGGAAAAGATGAGAAGCAGTGCCATGGTAACTTGGCAGCAAAGAACATTTACATAATGCAAATTAGTTAATAAATTAAAACTGGTCTCATCGACTATTCCACCTCCAACACAGAGCCTCTTACAATTCCTCACCCCAATACAAAGCAACCCCAGTAAGGTCCCTCAACACCAACACAGAGCACCCCATGCTACAATGCTCATCCCCAGCATTGAGCACTCCTACTATGAAGCCTACACTCAATGTGTAACCCTATATGGAACTGTCCCACTATAATGTCCTACACCCAACATAGAGTCCTCTGCTATGATGCAACACAGAGCAAACCTGCTATGGTGCTCCATCCCAACATGGAGCCCTCCTGTTACAATGCCCTACACCTAGTACATAGCTAACAGACAACATCCCCAACATGAAACCTACTGCTACAATTCCAACATCCTAACTTAGAGCTCTCTTATTGTATGCTTGCTTTAAAAATGGCAACATTGACGTTGTTTAGAAAAAGAGAACATGTTTCAATAGTCAAGACCTAGGATTCAAGCCCTGACATCCTGCATGAGAATCTAGCACCTATAGCACGGCTACGATTTCAGCCAAGAAATCCAGCATTCTATTCCACTACAGCTAGTGGGATCTGAACCCATGTCCCCAGCTAGGAGCCTTTCATTGTACCGTCAGATCCAATGGGATCTGAAGCTGGGTCCCCAATATGGGAACCCAGCAATGACTATTGAAGCTGTTCCAGTACAGCTACAACACTGGCAACTATCCGACAATGTGGAAAACTGCCCAGGTATGTCCTGTCCACAAAAAGGTCAAATCCAACCCGGCCAATTACCGCCCCATCAGTCTACTCTCAATCATCAGCAAAGTGATGGAAGGTGTCATCGACAATGCTATCAAGTGGCACTTACTCACCAATAACCGGCTCACTGATGCCCAGTTTGGGTTCCGCCAAGACCACTCAGCTCCTGACCTCATTACAGCCTTGGTCCAAACATGGACAAAGGAGCTGAATTCCAGAGGTGAGGTGAGAGTGACTGCCCTTGACATCAAGGCAGCATTTGACCGAGTCTGGCATCAAGGAGCCCTAGTAAAACTGAAGTCAATGGGAATCGGGGGGGAAAACGCTCCACTGGCTGGAGTCATACCTAGCACAAAGGAAGATGGTTGTGGTGGTTGAAGGTCAATCATCATAGCCCCAGGACATCGCTGCAGGAGTTCCTCAGGGCAGTGTCCTAGGCCCAACCATCTTCAGCTGCTTCATCAATGACCTTCCCTCCAACATAAGGTCAGAAATGGGGATGTTCGCTGATGACTGCACAGTGTTCAGCGCCATTCACAACTCCTCAGATAATGAAGCAGTCCATGCCCGCATGCAACAAGACCTGGACGATGTTCAGGCTTGGGCTGATAAGTGGCAGGTAACATTCGCGCCACACAAGTGCCAGGCAATGACTATTTCCAACATGCGAGAGTCTAACCACCTCCCCTGGACATTCAATGGTATTACTATCGCTGAATCCCCCACTATCAACATCCTGGGGGTCACCATTAACCAGAAACTTAACTGGACCAGCCACATAAATACTGTGGCAACAAGAGCAGGTCAGAGGCTAGGTATTCTGCGGCGAGTGTCTCACCTCCTGACTCCCCAAAGACACAAGTAAAGAGTGTGATGGAATACTCTCCACTTGCCTGGATGAGTGCAGCTTCAACAACACTCAAGAAGCTCGACACCATCCAGGACAAAGCAGCCCGCTTGATTGGCACCCTATCCACCACCTTAAACATTCACTCCCTCAACCACTGGCGTACCGTGGCTGCAGTGTGTACCATCTACAAGATGCACTCCAGTAACTCGCCAAGGCTTCTTCGGCAGCACCTCCCAAACCCGTGACCTTTTCCACCTAGAAGGACAAGGGCAGCAGGCGCCTGGGAACACCACCACCTCCAAGTTCCCCTCCAAGTCACACACCATCCTAACTTAGAAGTATATCGCTGTTCCTTCATCGTCGCTGGGTCAAAATCCTGGAACTCCCTACCGAACAGCACTGTGGGAGTACCATCACCACACGGACTGCAGCGGTTCAAGAAGGCGGCTCACCACCACCTTCTCAAGGGCAACTAGGGATGGGCAATAAATGCTGGCCTTGCCAGCGACACCCAGATCCCATAAGCGAATAAAAATAAAAAAATTCTTCCTCTCTGATGTTTCATGTATGAAGATTAAACCTCTTTGTTTGTTTTGAAATTATATTTGTGGAAAATAACCTTTTCTTAAAATGTTTTTTGTGAGCTTTGTATCCATTAAATTGAAGGATATTAATGTTAGGGAACGAAACACAAGAGCAGATTTACTAGACTAATACCTGGAATGGACGGGTTGTCTTATGAGGAAAGGTTGGACAGGCTAGGCTTGTATCCGCTGGAGTTGGCTTGATTGAAACATACAAGATCCTGAGGGATCTTGACAGGGTGGATGTGGAGAGGATGTTTCCTCTTGTGGGAGAATCTAGAACTAGGGGTTGCCCATCTGAGACAGAGATGAGGAGAAACTTTTTCTCACAGAGGGTCGTGAGTCTTTGGAACTCTCTTCCTCAGAGGGCGGTGGAAGCAGAGTCTTTGAATATTTTTAAGGCAGAGGTAGATAGATTCTTGAAAGGTTATCGGGGGTAGGCGGGAATGTGGAGTAATCAGATCAGCCATGATCTTATTGAATGGCGGAGCAGGCTTGAGGGGCCGAGTGGCCTACTCCTGCTCCTAATTCGTATGTTTGTATGTATGTACGTTCGTATGTATTTCAGGCACCCAGCATCTGACCAAGGCCAGGTGTATAGCATGGTAATATGCAGGTCAGGAATCCAACAAGCACCATAGGAGTAGAAAGTGCAGGGTAGCAGGGCTTGTGGGGGTGGGTGCAGCACAAGTTGGAATGCCTGACTGGGAAAGATTGCTGAAATGGCTGGAGCAAGGCTGAGGAGGGATTTGAAAATAGGAACAAAAATACTGAGGGCCAGGGAGACAGTGGAGCATGGAGGGTTAAGATATATGGGACTTCATACAGCAGAGGCAGGATAGTGACAAGTGAGGTCAATTAAGGTAGTATTTGAGAAATCAATCCTGAAATTATATGGATTAGGGCTGCAGCAGCAGTGGACGGAGGTAAGGGCGTAGGCAGACAATGTTGCAAGAGGAGGAATGAGTCTTGAGGACAGATAAGATGTGGAATAAAAAGCTTATCTCAGGGTCAAGCAGGGCCCCAAGGTGAGAGGCTGAATCTAACACTATCAGATTCAGCCTGAGTGAGCAGCCAAGAGGTTGCTGGAGTCAGAGTTAGAGCCAGGGCCAGGGCCAGAGGCATGTAGGTATTGGCAGGAGTTGGAAATGTGGCTTTTGTTAAGATTGAGCCGAAGGAAATTTCAACTCATCCAGGAGTTGATGTATGGCACAATTAGACACAGAATAAAATAAAAACAAAATGCTGGAAACACTCAGCAGGTCCAGCAGCAGCTGTGGAGAGATAACAGTTTATGAGCAAATACAGAGCCGGGGGAAAGGGAGCGAGTGGGGGGAAAGGAAAGAACAAAAGGGAAGGTCAGTGATAGGGTGGAGGGCAGGAATGATTAAACGATGAAAGGGATGATAGTGCAAAGCAAAAGGGGGCAGTAATGGGACAATAAAGAAACAAAAGATGGGTCGAGAGGAGGTGTAAATGGCAGCAGCGGAAACATTACCAGCGCCTGCTGTCCGAAAAAATGGGAGCAGCGGTTATGATCAGAAGTTGTTGAACTCGATGTTGACGCTGGAAGGCTGTAAAGTGCCCAATCAAAAGATGAGGTGCTATTCCTTGAGCTTGTGTTGAGCTTCATTGTAGGAGGCCGAGTACAGAGAGGTCAGAGTGGGAGTGGGATGCAGAAATAAAGTGGCAAGCGACCGCAAGCTCAGGGTCAGGCTTGTGGACTGAACGGGGGTGTTCAGCAAAGTATACAGTGTATTCACTGCTCACAATGTGATCTCCTCTACATGAGGACCAAACACAGATTGGGTGATCGCTTTGATGAATACCACCTTCCAGTCTCAACACTGATTTCAATAACTTCAGATCAGAACCACCGCTCCCATTTTTTCAGACAGCAGGTGCTGCTAATGCTTCTGCTGTTGCCATTTACGGCTCCTCTAGATCCATCTTTTGTTTCTTTACTTGTTCCATGACTACTCCCTTTTACCTTGCACCATCTTCCCTTTTGTCATTTACTCCTACCCTCCACTCTATCACAGACTTTCCCTTTTGTTCTTTCCTCTCCTCCCCTCCCCTCCCCCCATTCCCTGCCTTTGTACTTGCTTATAAACTGTTAAATTTCTAACTTCTTCCAGTTCTGATGAAAGGTCATCGACCTGAAACGTTGGCCGCGATTTTCCGAGTGGAGTCGGGTTGGCTGGTTGGCGGGTTCCGGTCCCGCTGCCAGTTTAATCCGCTCCACATTAACAATTTTCTCTTAACTGGGCTTATTAAGCCCGTCGTGCGTGTTGCCCGGCCCAATCAGTGGGTTCGGGTCTGCTGCTCGCTTCTGCTGACGTCTTCCATTCAGCTGCATTAAAGGGGCCCATGCAGCCTTGTGATTTTTCTTTCATTTTATGATAGCGAGATGAGTGGTTCAAGATCAAAGGCCTCTCCAAGGTTCGATGATGACTCTCTCCATGCTCTTGTGGAGGGACTGAGAGGCCACAAAGAGGTTCTGTTCCCCTCAAATCAACGGAGGAAGCCTCCTCAGCAAACCAAGGCAGCCTGGCTGCAAATTGCTGAGGAGGTGAGCGCCAGGTCTTTGTGTTCACACACCTGGGTTCAGTGCCGCAAAAGGTTCAATGATCTGCTACGCTCAGCAAAAGTGAGTATAACATCACACTTACCTTCAACCTGCTCCCCATCTCCTCTCATCACCAGCACTCTGCATTGGCAACCTACTCCTGCACATCCCAACCTACCCTTACATCCCTTGCACCCTTAACCATCCCTCTCTCTCTATGTACAGAATCACTCCACCATTCTACTATGCACCCCTCACACTCGCTCTCACTGTTATGCAATGGCAACAACTAACAACGCACAGGGAGGGACCTTGGTATTGGCACCTCACTCCATCTTTGTCTCCCTCAAAGCATCTATGAGATGGATTCTATAAACTCAATCATTCATTCTCACTCAAACTCCACTTGTCTCCCTCATTGCAGGAAAAGAGAGCTCACAATAAGCAGGAAAGAGCGAGGACAGGAGGAGGGCCACCCTCAGTAGCCCAGCTCACCCCTTGGGAGGCGGCGGCCCTGGAGATCGTGGGAGTCGATGAGGATGCGCAAGTGGGGGACGGGCAGACGGGCACAGCAGAGCAAGCCGGTGACAGAATAGTTGTTCATCTCTCTCATTGACACTGCATGAGTCGCTGATAATGATTCTGAAGCTCTAACAGTTGGACTTATGATCATCTGCAATATGCATTGTGCATGTCACCTTGGCCTAACATCTCTGACTTTTTCCTTTACTCCCCCACAGGACCATCGCAAGCACCTGTCCCCACTATCCAGGAGGAACAGACTGAGGCTCAAGACTCCTCAGAGGAAGCTGAAACCTCTGAGGGCGCAGCGTCAGCAGAATTCAGCCAGCCCAGCTCCAGCGCAGACACTCACACCTCGGTGGGACCCTCGCGAGATAGAGTAGTGTTGTCACCTGGTGTATCACAGCTCACAAGTGAGCCTCAGCAGATGGTGGAGACAGGGAAAGCAGTGGAGAGTCCTCATCGGAGGGCGCAGGACTCTCCCAGCTCGGCTTAGCTGCATGTCGACCCTCTGCCTCTGGGTCCATCCAGAAGAACAGCGGTGTTGGAACTCCAGGAAGAGGTGCAGGAGTCTCTGGCAGGTTTTGTCTCCAGGGTCGCTGCGAGTGTAGAGCGAATGGAGGAGTCCATTGCGAACATAAGCAGAGCCTTTGTGGAGGCGGTGGCGCATGAACGCATCACCACGGAAAGGATGGCAACCTCCGTGGAAACGATGTCTACCTCCATGGTAAGGCTGGCTCCCGTAGAGGAGAGGATGGCAACGGTACAGGAGAGGATGGTAACGGCCATGGAGGAGCTTATTCGCCAGGGTATGGAAAACATGGTATTTGTTCAGAATAGACTGGCATCTCGAGGAGCGATGTTCAGCTATTGAGCAATCAAGCCAGACCTTCACGCAAGTCCTCGGCAGTAGGACTTCAAGTACAGAAACGGGTCCTCATGTCCCCCCTGAAGTGCAGCAAGGTGCTGTCAAGCCACTTGCTAGCTCTGAGGTGGGGCAGAGGGATGTTGGTGGCAGAGAACAAGGAAGTGGGGACTCCTCTCCAGTGCTCACACGACCATGACACTGCAAAGTCCTCGGTCAGAGCCTCACCAGAGTCCCCACCCATCTGAGATCGGCGTCTCAACCCCTGCACAGCCGCAGGAGCAGCAGACTGTTGGCGAGCCCTCACAGGCTCGCAACCCCAGAGGACGCCCGCCCAAGGTGTCGAGACAGGAGCAGCAACAGAGTGAGCAAGGGGCCTCCACATCTGCTGATGCCAAGGGGGAACCACCACAAAGAAGCACGCGTAAGAGAAAGAAACTGCACAAATAGTCACAAGGTTTGTCACTTGGGTGAAATGTTATGCTTAATTGTGATAAGCCATCAGTAGCTTCTTGTAAATAAAAATCTGATGGCTACTGCTGCAGTTGTGGCCTGTGTCATATCGCTATTGGGACTTCTACATTGCGGGCTTAGGAGGAGTAGCAGTTGTCAGAATGATGGTCAGAGTGCTAGGAAGACGATGGGTCCTGGCCATTAACGATGCTGTGGCAAGAAGCTGCGAGGCAAAAGTGGTTGCTTGGCTAGGCTAGGCAAATCTGGCCAAGATGAGTGCGTTCCTTGCGTCCCGGCCAGCAATGGTCTCGTGTATTGCCGCCGCTGGTTGATGCGCCTCTGCTAGATGTTCGTTTTCTCTCTCCTCTCCTCCTCCTCATCCGAGGAGGAAATGTGAGGAGCCTCTTGGACCTCAGCAATCTGTAAGCCATGATGCTGTGCCGTGCTGTGAAGCGCACAGCAAACCACGACGATTCTGGAGACCCTGGCTGCCGCGTACTGCAGGGCTCCACCTGATCTATCCAGGCATCTGAAGCGCATCTTCAGCAAGCCGATGGTTTGCTCGATGATGGATCTGGTGGAAATGTGGCTCGAGTTGTAGTGCTCCTCAGCCTCGTTGGATGGGCTCCTCAACGGCGTCATTAGCCACTTCTTCAGGGGATAGCCCTCGTCTCCAAGTAGCCATCCGTTAAGTTGGTCTGGCAGACTGAAGAGCGGAGGCACACTAGACTGGCGCAGGATGAAGGAGTCATGGCAACTGCCAGGGTACTTGGCACAAACATGCAAAATTTCCTTCTTGTGGTCACACACCAGCTGTACTTTGAGGGAGTGGAAGCCCTTGCGGTTGACAAAAATACCTGGATTGTGATGGGGTGTCTTAAGGGCCACATGCGTGCAGTCAACAACGTCCTGCACCCTTGGAAAGCCTGCCAGATTAACAAATCCAACCACACGCGCCATGACATTTGCTTGATCCTTGGAGAAATGGATGTGATTGTGCGCGATGGCAAAGAGGGCATCGGTTACCTGCGTGATGCAAGTGTGTGCGGCCGGCTGGGAGATGCCGCTGATGTCTGCTGCTGATCCCTGGAATGAGCCTGAGGCAAAAATGTTGAGTGCGGTGGTGACTTTGAGGGCCACTGGTAAGGGGTGTCCACCTGCTCCTCTGGGCTCCAGGTCTTGCTGCACCAGTGCGCAGATGTCACCCATGACCTCTCACGCAAGTCGGAGCCGCCTTTGGCACTGCTGCTCAGTCATGTTGAGGTAGCTGATCCTCTGTCTGTAGACCCTGTTTTGGGGGTATCTCCTGCGCCGACGTTCGTCCATGCGCTGGCGCCCTCTGCCCTGAGCAGCTTCAGGTGGCTGAACAGCATGTTGGAGCTGCTGCTGTTGCTCCTGCAGTTGGTTCTGCTGTTGCTCAGGGTTCTCCTGCTGCCGCGGCTGGTGTTCGTCTTCATCTGATGTCCAGAGGGAAAGGAACCGAATGGTTCCCATTCTTCTGGTAAATGCCTCAGTTGAGGAAGCGCTGAATCAGGGTGGGGTGAGGGGTTTCCCAGGAGCTCACACTGGAGATGGGTGTCAAGCTCCAAACTTCCACAACAATGAGTAGGCCTGCTAAAGTTTCCCCAGACCTGAAACAACTAAGTTCTGCCACCTGCAAATGCTGAGTGCTCCAAACTACTCTTTAATGGTGGAGCTGCAGCTGAAAGCCAGCAAGCCAAATGTGTAACCGCCAGGTTTCACCGTCGTGTTTCAGAGGAGGCGTGCATCATGTGGGAAACCTGTAAAAATCAGAATGGCCTCTCAAAATGGCATTCTAGAGCCAATTAAGAGCTTGTCAATGGCCTTAAGAGCCTAGCCCGTCTCTTGGAGGCGGGACGGGAACCGGATCTAAAAACTCACAACTGGGAACATTCGGCGGAGGCGGGATCGGGCCCGCCCGCCATTTTTTGCTATTTTAACTCCCCTCACGCCCCCAATCCCGCCTCCATGGGCCGTTGAAAATCGAGCCCAATGAGTCAAATGGCCACTTACTGTGCTGTAAACTTCTATGGTTCTCTGGTAAGAAAAGGAGATGAAATACAAATAACAAAAGTAACTTTAGCGGTCTGTGCTGTGTTCCACTGTCTTCCTGTTCCCCAGTGAATCAACTTCAGTTTTTTTTGTTCTCATTTGCAAATCCATCCACAGCCTTGGTCCAGCCATTTCAGCACACATCCCAACTTGTGCTGCACCCATCCCCTGCTTCCTTGCACTTTCTGCTCCTCTGACGCTGCATTACTACTCATCCCACATACTATGCACCATTGGTGAGGAATCTTTTTATAGTTAGATTCTTACCCTCTAGAATTATTTTCCAAAACAACCACCATCCTATCTCCATTTCCCTCCCTGCCTTCAAAAGCCTCCTAAGTGTTGGGTGAGGATAGGATTGACTTTGGCTTCCATAGTCGAAAAGTTTACAAGCACTCACAGTCTAGGTTCACACATAAGGAACGACCACTTAGGCCAGGTACTGGAGGACTACAGACACCAGTACAAGTTGGAACCAGAAAGAAAGTTGGTAAGAGTAAATGATATTCAACACAGACGCAAATTTAAAAAGTAACCCATAAAGTGAACAGACACAGGGTGCAAATGTTGCCAGCCTGCAGTATGGGAGTTACAGACCCACTCAGGTACAGCCCTGTCTCACAGTATTGCAATTAAGACAAGAGAGAACAATGGTTATATGGACCTCTGCTGTCCAGACTAACCTTGGCTTTCATTATTTCCTTCTCACAGTCAGTGTTATGCCTGTCATCTTTTAAGCGATTATGGTATTCTTCCATAGAGGACTCAAGCGTCTCATTCCTGAACGTCACCTGTTCAAGTTCCTGTTGCATTTTGTGCAGCTTACGCTGCAGCTCATGGTTCTTGGATTCGAGCCGATTAATCTCATGGTGGCACCTAGAACATAGAACAAACGACAAATTTTCTGCCTTTTCATTTTCAAATATTCATCCTTCCTCTTCTAAAGGTGTTGATTCTTGCTTTAGTAGCGATGCACATGCAATCCAGAATCTCCACCAGGTGGCCTTTCTTTATGGGTGCTTTTGGAGAGTGAGTGTTAACAGGATGGTCAACTGTGGGAGAACAGCCAAGCCCAATCTTATTCTCACCGGGTGTTTACACACATGCACTTTGCAGCAGGGATCACTGAATTGTGACCAAGATGGGGAACCTGAGTTGATTTTCCACTCAACTCGACTGTCCCAGCCAAGATCAGGAATCGAACCTGGGAGCTACGGTCTCTGTATGGGTCAGTACCTTCACCACTTAGGAAACTCAAAAGCTACCTTTAAGAAAGAAAGACTGGCATTTATATAGTACCTTATCACATCTTAGAAACCTCTCAAAGTGCTTCTTAATAGAATGAAGTGCAATGACTTGTGATGTAGCACACTGCAAGATCCCACAAACTGCAATGAAATGAATGACCAATTAATCTATTCTTGGTGATGTTGGTTGAGGAAGGAATGCTGGACTGGGCATGGAGAGAAAACCATGCTTTTTAAAAAAAATCAGTGCCACTGGATCTTTAACATTCACCTGAACCACAAGAACGGGCCTTGGTTTAACATCTCATCTGAAGGATGCCACTTTTAGAATGCAACACTCCCTCAGTACTATACTGGAGTGTCAGCCTAGATTAGGTGCTCAAAACTACAGTGGGGGTTTAAACTACAACCCTTTGCTTCAGAAAGAGCGCGACCAACTGAGCCAAATTAACAAATCAACCCATTTCGGCCAATTGCCATCGCTGAGTGAAAGCTTTGCAAATCGCAATGTCATCAGCACTGATTTACCTACACCGTGTTGCATTAGGACCCACATAGTGATCCTTTCCATCCCTGGAGTTTGCCCCAGTGAACCCTCAGGAAAACTGGAAGCATCAGGAAAGGAAATAAGACCCAAGTCCAGGGGAAGTCCTAGATGTTGTGGGAAGAGATTCACATGATAATGATCTAATGCAATAGCATCAGAAACTTCTTGAAGGACTTTTGCCATAGGATTCGCCTACAGGTAACCTGGAGGTGGGGGGAGGGGGGGGGGGGAAGAGGGGTGTGGTGGAATTACTTACAAATTGAACAGATGAGGGAGGTGTTTGGCTCATCTTAGCTTACCCATCCAGACAAGGACCTACATCACTTCATCATGTAATATAACTGACTCGAATTAGTTTAAGCTTTTTACCTCCAGTACCCTACCTGGAAAACCATTCAACATGTTGATCATTGTTAGTGTGAAGAAGATCTTCCTGACATCAGTCCTAAATAATCCTTTCACAAATTTAACCTATGTTCCCTTGTTTTAGTATCCTGGAATGCCATTAAGTAATATTCCTGATTAATCTTATCTATGCCACTTAATATCTTTCATACCTCTATAAAGGTACGCGCTCCATCATCTTCCTTTAAGGGTAAAAAACCTCAGTTTCTCCAGTCTTTTCTCATAATGCAATCCTTCGACAGCAGGGATCAGCCTCATGGCTCTTCTCTGCATCACCTATAGGGCTTGAATGTTTCCTTTATGTCTTGGTGACCAAAACATAACACAGTACTCAAGGTGTCATCTAACCAAGATACTATACAGTCTTTGCATGACATCTTCCGCCCTTATAATTAACTGACTTAGCAATTTATATTAGCATTCTCAAATGAGGAATAGATTTTTTTTTTAATGCAATTGCTGGAAATCTGAAATATAAATGGAAAATGATGGAAATAAGTGGCAGTTCCATCATCATCTGAATTACAACGGCTTCACTGCAGCTTTAAAATCAGCCATCGTTTAAACTCAACTTGCATATTGAATGGTTCTGACATTCCAAAATGACACTCCAGCTTCTCTCAGCCTCATGAAAGATATTTTTGGGAGAGGAAAAATATTAAACCAGCACTCGCTCTTCCCCCCCCCCCGCCACCTCCAAATCCCCATAATTCAGGATCTGTTGATGTACCTTTTGTGGAGTTCCTCTGATTTTGGACGCTGACCGTCATAGCCTGAATGGCTTAGATCTGGGAGGTATTGCTCTGCCTCCAAGTCTTGGGAAATACTGTCCTAGGGTAAAAGAGAAAGATCAATGAAAGTTGGACTGTTAATTGCAATGAACACAGAACCATAATGTTTACAGTACAGATGAAGCCCATTCAGCTTATCGAGCCTGTGCCAGCTCTTTGCTGCAGAAATCCAAAACTAATCCTACCGCTCCACTCTCTTCCCATAGCCCGGTATCTTCCTCTGCTCCAAATATTCATTCAATTTTACCCTAAAAGATACAAAGGTCTCTGCCTCAATCACTGCCTTGGGTGCAAAGTATTCCATATTCCAACAACCACCTGTGTTAGGAAATTTCTCTTAAACTCTCTCCTTACTATCTTAAGTGACAATTTTAAATTGATGCCCATTCTCACTAACTGACCAACGAAAGGAAATAGTCTTTCTCCATTCACACTATCAGAACCCTTCATAATTTAAAAAAAACTCTTGTTAAATCTCCTTTTAGCTTTCTCTACTCCCATTAGAAATAGAAGCCCTGATTTTAACCTAACTTGCCCAGCGAGAACGGGTTGGTTCAGTTTGGACTTCCGATTTACATTCCACCCAATGTAATGCTGGTGACTTCAAAGGAGCCAAAAACCAGGTGGGGTCTAAAATCGGGCATCCGTCCCGAACGCTCCCTGTTCTTGCCAGGTGCGTTAGATTAAAAATCGGAGGAAGTCTCTCCTCATAACTATAGTTTCACATTCTTGGCATCATAATGGTGAATCTACACAGAATGCTTTCAATTTCTTTATTGTCCTTTTTTATAATGAGGCACCCATAATTGCACACAATACCATAAATGCAGCCTAATCAATATTTTATACAACTTCCTGCTACATTTTTGTACTCTATGCCTCTATTTATAAAGCCCAAAATAATAAAATTATAGAACTAGCATAGGCTAGAATATGGGAACAAGAATCTCACTGAGTCATAGAGAGATAGGATGCACTATGCCTGTGATTCCTCAGGTGGTACACTCCTGATGCCAATCATACATTGTGGGCAGTTGTCGAGTGGAAGCAAAGCATTTTGCCACAAGAGGAAAATGAACTATAGGGCCAATAGTTCTATCTTAATAAGGTTCTTTGCTGCATGGAAACTGGGATAACCATGCTTTTTAACAACATTCCTTTGCCATTGTTTGATGGGAGAGGAAAAACAGGAAAAGGAACAGCCCTGATTCCAACTCAGTCAATATCCCAAAGACAGGCAGGCTGTGAATGGAGGCATATGGAGCAGAATGTCTGTAGACAGCCACAGGTGGGGGAAGGTGGATATCACTGCTTTAGTCCTTTACTCCAGCACATTTCAATAGGTTATAACCCTGCACCACAACAGCCAACAGACATGAACCAGTTCACACATCTTAGATGCCCAGTCATATTTTAAATACTGTTTTTTCCAATGGTCTCCTGAAGGTGCTTCAGCAGCCCACTGATAGCTCACCTGAGTGGCCATTCTTTATGCGTGAGCCTAGATGTTTAGTGCCATAGCTTATGATGCAGAGACTAATTGTTGCAACCCTACTGCTGACTGAGCAAAGACCAGGGACAAAACCTGGGACCCTCCAGCTCAATGCCATACCAGATCATGTACCTATACACTGAGCCATCCAGGAAAGCAGGCTTACTTCGCCCCTTACCTTAGGAGATATACCTGGAGGTCCAAGTGGCTTCTTCTTCTTACGAACAGATGGCACTGGAGACTCGGTTACTTGTTGCTGCTGGGCATCCGCCTGTTGGACTGTTTCCCACTGAGGTAGAATGAGAAGAGATTAAAGAAATAGTGAGGATAGACGGCTACCATTACTGTATGACAAGGATTTGGCTCATTAAATTCTGAGGTGAGACTTGGTGCTGTGATTTGAGATTACACTTGTTACAAAACATAGCCCATTTTCTACTGCTCCTTAATTCAGCAGCTAGCCCTCCTACACAATGAACCCACCTCCAAAATATACCATCAGCCAGTCCATTTCTGCGCTGAGCTCATCTGCTAACCTAACTCCACAGTGAACCGAGCAAACATCCCATCTCCACACTAAGCTCACCAGCAGCCAAACTCCACAATGAACCCACCAGCTACCCACCTCCACGATGATCCCACCAGCCTCCCACCTCCAGGATGATCCCACCAGCCGGCCACCTCCACAATGAACCCACCAGCCACCCACCTCCACGCTGAGCCCACCAGCCACCCACCTCCACAATGAACCCACCAGCCGGCCACCTCGACAATGAACCCACCAGCCACCCACCTCCATGCTGAGCCCACCAGCCACCCACCTCCACAATGAACCCACCAGCCGGCCACCTCCACAATGACCCCACCAGCCTCCCACCTCCACAATGATCCCACCAGCCTCCCACCTCCAGGATGATCCCACCAGCCACCCACCTCCACGCTGAGCCAACTAGCCGCCCACCTCCACGCTGAACCCAAACTTGTTTAAGATATTCCGAGTATTTACCTTAAAGTCTGAAGATTTAAAGGATGGTGGAAGGTGGTCCATTTCAATCTGTGGAAAATCGAGTTGTTGCACCTGTAACGGTTGGATTTTTTGAAGGCTTTCAACCTGTTCAGATATAACATAAAACAGTGTAGGACATTACTATAAACACATACTGAACTGAAGAGAGAGACAGGAAGGCAAAAGAGAGGGACAGAGTGAGCAAGAGAGAAAAAGAGGGTGACAGAGGAAGCGAGATCGAGGGGTGAGTAGAGGCGAGAGAGAGAAGAGGCGGCAAAAGACAGAGAACGAAAACAGAGATAGCAAGTGAAAGAGAGGAGGCGTGAGACAGAGTATGCATGAGAGAGAGAGACAGAGAGAGAGGACATGCAAGAGAGAGAGGAGGCGCGAGAGAGAGAGAGAGAGGAGGCGCGAGAGAGAGAGAGAGAGGAGGCGCGAGAGAGAGAGAGAGAGAGAGAGGAGGCGCGAGAGAGAGAGAGAGAGAGAGGAGGCGCGAGAGAGAGAGAGAGAGGAGGCGCGAGAGAGAGAGAGAGAGAGAGAGAGAGAGGAGGCGCGAGAGAGAGAGGAGGAGCGAGAGAGAGAGGAGGAGCGAGAGAGAGAGGAGGAGCGAGAGAGAGAGGAGGAGCGAGAGAGAGGGGAGGAGCGAGAGAGAGGGGAGGAGCGAGAGAGAGGGGAGGAGCGAGAGAGAGGGGAGGAGCGAGAGAGAGGGGAGGAGCGAGAGAGAGGGGAGGAGCGAGAGAGAGGGGAGGAGCGAGAGAGAGGGGAGGAGCGAGAGAGAGGGGAGGAGCGAGAGAGAGGGGAGGAGCGAGAGAGAGGGGAGGAGCGAGAGAGAGAGAGGAGGCGAGAGAGAGAGAGGAGGCGAGAGAGAGAGAGGAGGCGAGAGAGAGAGAGGAGGCGAGAGAGAGAGAGGAGGCGCGAGAGAGAGAGAGAGAGAGAGAGAGAGGAGGCGCGAGAGAGAGAGAGAGAGAGAGAGGAGGAGCGAGAGAGAGAGGAGACGAGAGAGAGAAAGGAGGAGCGAGAGAGAGAGAGGAGGCGCGAGAGAGAGAGAGGAGGCGCGAGAGAGAGAGAGAGAGGAGGCGCGAGAGAGAGAGGAGGCGCGAGAGAGAGAGAGAGAGGAGGCGCGAGAGAGAGAGGAGGCGCGAGAGAGAGAGAGAGAGAGAAGGCACGAGAGAGAGAGAGAGAAAGGAGGCGCGAGAGAGAGAGAGGAGGCGCGAGAGAGAGAGAGAGAGAGAGAGAGAGAGAGGAGGCGCGAGAGAGAAAGGAGGAGCGAGAGAGAGAGAGGAGGCGCGAGAGAGAGAGAGAGAGAGAGAGAGAGGAGGCGCGAGAGAGAGAGGAGGAGCGAGAGAGAGAGAGGATGCGCGAGAGAGATAGAGGCGCGAGAGAGAGAGAGAGGAGGCGAGAGAGAGAGAGAGAGAGGAGAGAGAGAAGGGGAGAGAGAGAGAGAGAGCGAGAGAGAGAGAGCGCGAGAGAGAGAGAAGAGAGAGGAGAGCAGAGAGAGAGAGAGAGCGCGAGAGCAGAGAGAGGAGAGAGAGAGGCGAGAGAGAGGAGAGAGAGGAGAGAGAGAGGGAGAGAGAGAGCGCGAGAGAGAGAAGGCGCGAGAAGAGAGAGAGAGAGAGAGAGGAGCGAGAGAGAGAGAGAGAGAGAGGGCGGAGAGAGAGAGAGAGAGAGAGGCGCAGAAGAGGAGAGAGAGAGAGAGAGAGGAGAGAGCGAGAGAGGAGAGAGAGAGAGGGAGGAGCGAGGAGAGAGAGAGGAGAGGAGAGAGAGAGAGAGAGGAGGAGAGGAGGAGAGAGAGAGAGGAGAGAGAGCGAGAGAGAGAGAGAGAGAGAGAGGGGGAGGGAGAGAGAGAGAGGGAGCGAGAGAGAGAGAGAGAGCGAGAGAGAGAGAGAGAGAGCGAGAGAGAGAGAGGAGGAGCGAGAGAGAGAGAGGAGGAGCGAGAGAGAGAGAGAGAGAGAGAGGAGGAGCGAGAGCGAGAGAGGCGCGAGAGCGAGAGAGGATGCGCGAGAGCGAGAGAGGATGCGCGAGAGCGAGAGAGGATGCGCGAGAGCGAGAGAGGATGCGCGAGAGCGAGAGAGGATGCGCGAGAGCGAGAGAGGATGCGCGAAAGAGAGAGAGAGAGAGAGAGAGAGAGAGAGAGAGAGAGAGAGAGGAGGAGCGAGAGAGAGAGAGGAGGAGCGAGAGAGAGAGAGAGAGAGAGAGAGAGAGGAGGAGCGAGAGAGAGAGAGGAGGCGCGCGAGAGAGAGAGAGAGAGAGGAGGCGCGAGAGAGAGAGAGAGAGAGAGAGAGAGGAGGCGCGCGAGAGAGAGAGAGAGAGAGAGAGAGAGAGAGAGAGAGAGAGGAGGCGCGAGAGAGAGAGAGAGAGAGAGAGAGAGAGAGAGAGAGAGAGGAGGAGCGAGAGGGAGAGAGGAGGACCGAGAGAGAGAGAGAGAGAGAGAGAGAGAGAGAGAGAGAGGAGGAGCGAGAGAGAGAGAGAGAGAGAGAGAGAGGAGGAGCGAGAGAGAGAGAGAGAGAGAGAGGAGGCGCGAGAGAGAGAGGAGGCGCGAGAGAGAGAGAGAGAAAGAGGAGGCGCGAGAGAGAGAGAGGAGGCGCGAGAGAGAGAGAGAGAAAGAGGAGGCACGAGAGAGAGAGAGAGAAGGCGTGAGAGAGAGAGAGAGAGAGAGAGAGAGAAGGCACGAGAGAGAGAGAGAGGAGGCGCGAGAGAGTGAGAGAGAGAGGAGGCGCGAGAGAGAGAGAAGGCGCGAGAGAGAGAGAGGAGGCGCGAGGGAGAGAGAGGAGGCGCGAGGGAGAGAGAGGAGGCGCGAGGGAGAGAGAGGAGGCGCGAGGGAGAGAGAGAGGAGGCGCGAGGGAGAGAGAGAGGAGGCGCGAGGGAGAGAGAGAGGAGGCGCGAGGGAGAGAGAGGAGGCGCGAGGGAGAGAGAGGAGGCGCGAGGGAGAGAGAGGAGGCGCGAGGGAGAGAGAGGAGGCGCGAGGGAGAGAGAGGAGGCGCGAGGGAGAGAGAGGAGGCGCGAGGGAGAGAGAGGAGGCGCGAGGGAGAGAGAGGAGGCGCGAGGGAGAGAGAGGAGGCGCGAGGGAGAGAGAGGAGGCGCGAGGGAGAGAGAGGAGGCGCGAGGGAGAGAGAGGAGGCGCGAGGGAGAGAGAGGAGGCGCGAGGGAGAGAGAGGAGGCGCGAGGGAGAGAGAGGAGGCGCGAGGGAGAGAGAGGAGGCGCGAGGGAGAGAGAGGAGGCGCGAGGGAGAGAGAGGAGGCGCGAGGGAGAGAGAGGAGGCGCGAGGGAGAGAGAGGAGGCGCGAGGGAGAGAGAGGAGGCGCGAGGGAGAGAGAGGAGGCGCGAGGGAGAGAGAGGAGGCGCGAGGGAGAGAGAGGAGGCGCGAGGGAGAGAGAGGAGGCGCGAGAGAGAGAGGAGGCGCGAGGGAGAGAGGAGGCGAGAGAGAGGAGGCGAGAGAGAGGAGGCGAGAGAGAGAGAGAGAGGGCGAGAGAGAGAGCGAGGAGGCGAGAGCGAGAGAGAGAGAGAGAGGAGGCGAGAGAGAGAGAGAGAGGAGGCGAGAGAGAGAGAGAGAGAGAGAGAGAGAGAGAGAGAGAGAGAGAGGAGGCGAGAGAGAGAGAGGAGGCGAGAGAGAGAGAGGAGGCAGCGAGAGAGAGAGAGAGAGAGAGAGGAGGCGATAGAGAGGGGAGGCGATAGAGAGGGGAGGCGATAGAGAGAGAGGAGGCGAGAGAGAGAGAGAGAGAGGAGGCGAGAGAGAGAGAGAGAGAGGAGGCGAGAGAGAGAGAGGAGGCGAGAGAGAGAGAGAGAGGAGGCGAGAGAGAGAGAGGAGGCGAGAGAGAGAGAGGAGGCGAGAGAGAGAGAGGAGGCAGCGAGAGAGAGAGAGAGAGAGAGGAGGCGATAGAGAGGGGAGGCGATAGAGAGGGAGCGCAAGACGGGGGGGGGGTGAGTCAGATGGGGGCAACAACAACTTGCATTTATATAGCGCCTTTAACATAATAAAATGTTCCATGGCTCTTCACAGGAGCGTTATCAAACAAAAGAAGGATGGTGTGGTCAACCCTGTCAAAGACTGCAGACAGGTCGAGAAAGATGAGGAGGGATCGTTTACCACAGTCACATAGGGTCGTTTCAGTACTGTGGCAGGGGCGGAATCCTGATTGGAGGGATTCAAACATGGAATTGCGGGAAAGATGGGCACAGATTTTGGAGGCGACAACACGTTCGAGGACTTGGGAGAGGAAAGGGAGATTGGAGATTGGAGATGGGGCGGTAGTTTGCAAGGACAGAGGGATCAAGGGGAGTTTTTGAGAAGAGGGATGATGATGGCAGATTTGAAGGGAAGGGCAACAGTACCTGAGGAGAGGGAACCGTTAACAATATCAGCTAATATGGGGTCCAGGAAGGGAAGCTGGGTGGTCAACAGTCTGGTGGGAATAGGTTTGGGGGAGCAGGAGGTGGGTCCCACGGACAAAGTGAGCTCGGAGAGGGCATGATGGGAGATAGGAGAGAAGCTAGAGAAGGATGCGAGTTCAGGGCTAGGGCAGAGGGGAACTTTAGGGAAAGTTTGCCCCGGTGAGCTAGGGAAAGGGTGGGAAGCGGCAGAGGCAGCTTAACGGATGGTCTCAATCTTTGTGACAAAGAAGTCCATTAGAGGGCAAGACAGAGGTGGCAGCGAGAGGGATTGGGAAGCCAGAGGGATTGGGCAGCCAGAGGGATTGGAAAGCGATAGAGGGGAAGCGAGTGAGAGAAGGTGAGTGAGAGAGCAGGCACAAATGTGAGTGCGTCGAGTGTGGCAGAATACAAGTGCAAAAGAGGGCAAGAGAGAGAGGAAGACGGAGAGCGATCAAGTGTAATTGAAAGAGAGGTGGCTAATGAGAGGTAGATGGCGAGAGTATGAGAGACAGGATGAGGGTAAGTTAGAGGCGGCGACTGAGACAGAGATGACAAGTGAAAGAGAAGCACAAGTAGGAGAGAAGGGACGAAAGCGAGAGAGAGAGAGAGAGACAGAGGACGATGCGAGAGAGAGTGTGCGATAGACAGCTGGCAAAAGAAAGGGCAAGTGAGTGAGAGATGGGGAGAACGTGGCAGACAGGAGTGAGTGTGTGAGAGAGACTGGAGTGAAATAGCGTGCAGGCAAGAGAGTGCGGGCAAGAGAGAGGGGGCAGGAAAGAGTGTAGAAGAGAGAGCGCAAGAGAAAGACAGGTGTGAGAGTGCAAGAGAACGAGGGAAAGATGGCGCGATGGGAGATCGGGCAAGGGCGAGAGCGAGCGAGAGAGAAAGCCAGGGAGGGAGAAAGAAGGAGCACACCAACCGTGAAAGGGAGAGAAATAGGGTAACAGAAATATTGAATTCAACAATGCAACTCCATTCAACAGTATAAAACTACTGGGGAGCTTCTCAATCGCTTAAAAATCGCTTATGGTCAGTTTAGCGTTTGCCACATTGGCAACCTTTCTGCCTCTGTGGGGTGTGTTCAATCTGTTTGGATGCATAATTCATTACAAGACTATTAATATTCAGCAGCAAGTAATGATATTATGACAGATCTCTTTTACAAGTACAGCAAGCAATTTGGTTAAAATTAAAATCACAGTCCATTGTGGTTATACAGCACCCAGGAACTGTAATATAATGTGTCCCAGGATGTGGATTCACAAGAAAACTGTAGATTAGGAGGGAATTTAGCCAGTCTAGCTAAACCTTTCCTGGAAACCTACAATTTTCCCATCACAGCATCTAACTGCCTCTTCGGATTCCAGAGCTTTGTCCCAGCCAGAGAACCGTATTAATCACTCTTTGTCCCCTGTCTTGTGGTTTAAGCCCTGGAAAGGATGTGTCTGAGAGGTGATATTATAGAAGTGTATAAGATAGTTAATATCCAGAATATTACTTTAAATTAAATTGCGAGAATAAGACAAAGGGATATCAATTCAAACTAAGAAAAGGTAAACATAGGACCGATATTAGAAAATTCTTCACACACAGAGTGATCAACACACGCTATAGACTTTCAGCTATGCGTAGTGAAGGCAAAATTCCTGTAAGCTTTCGAGAAACAATCAGATGTTGCAGTGGATGAATTTATGTGGGCTGAATGGTCTTCCTCTGATAGTCTCATGAGCTTGAAATAGTGCTCAAGATTAATCTTTTCTATTCCACTTTATATCTAACAAACCTCTATAAAGGAACCCCTCTCAAGACTAAGCAGTTCAAGTTTTCTAACCACTCCTCATAGTTCAGTCTCCTGACAGTAGGGATTAGCCTCATGGCCCTCCTCTGCATCACTTCCAGGGCTTGGATTTTTCCTTTGTGTATCAATGACCAGAACTGAACACAGTATTCAAGCTATGACCTGACCAGTGGACGATGCAGCTTCAGCACAATGGTCTCAATCCCCTCTGTCTTGCCCCTCTCTGTCTGGTCCTCTCACCCCATCTCTCTCTTTCTCTCTCGCCTCCCCCTCTCCATCTCCTGCTTCCCGCTCTCTCGCCGCCACCTCTCCCCCTGACCAACCCTCCCGCCTCCCCCCTCTCCCGATTTTGCAATAGAGCTCAGCATTCTGTTTGCTTTGTGAAAGATCTCTTTCTCTCTCTCTCAGGTGGACGTAAAAGATCTTTCTGCCCTTTCAGGACGTAAAAGATCTTTCTGCCCTTTCAGGACGTAAAAGATCCCATGGCACTATTTCGAAGAAGAGCAAGGGAGTTCTCCCTTATCCTGGCCAATATTTATCCCTCAATCAACGTAACAAAAACAGATTATCTGGCCATTATCACATTGCTGTTTGTGGGAGCTTGCTGTGAAAGGCGCTATATAAATGTTAGTCTTTCTTTTCTCTTAGCTAATTCAACACCGTTCATTCAGTATGTCCCCCATTTTTTCTTCCATCGTGTAAGACCTTGCACTTATCCTTATTTAATTTCAACTATCATAGTTCTGCCTACTAGTAAATATTGTCTTGGTTTTTCTGTAATTCTTTCGTTGCTCCATTAGACTCCACTGCCCCTCTTCGTTTGGTCTCATTTGTGAATTTGACTGATTTACATTGTGTTTCTGAATCCAAATCATTTATATAAATTAGAAATAGTAGGGAGTCCAGCTCTGATCCCTAGGGCACTCCACTGAGTGCAGCTTCTCAGCCCAACGTCATTCCTGCTAGTATCTGCTGCTTTTTCTACTTCAGCCCATTCCTTATCCACATTGAAGTTTTACCTAAGATGCCCACTGCCTGAAGCTTGTGTAACAGCCCTTCATGTGGAACTTTATCAAAGGCTTTTTGGACATCATAGGGCTTTCCAACATCTTCTTGGAATGCTACTTCTTCAAATAAAAGTCAAAAATGTTGGAGAGGCAAGAACTACCCCTCCTGAAACAGTGTTGGTTGCTACTTGCTAGGTTATGTCACAGAGGTAGTCCTCATGATTGTTCCTGATCATCAATTCCATTATATTTCCAGCTAGCGATGAAAGACTAACGAGTCGGCAGTTACCTGGATTTGTTTCATCACCTTTCTTGAAAATAGGATCCATGTTAACTTGTTTCCAAGCCTTTGTATTCAACTGTGATCGAGTGTCAGTATTTCACAGATTTTATCCCCACCCTTGGATATATGTTCTGTCTGTCCCTGAGGATTTATTGGTTCCGAGTGCTTTGAGTCTCTCTAGGGGACATTTATGTAAGTGATATCAGTCACTAAATGTTGCTGTAGCACCCTCAATGGGGGTTCGCATGCTATTAGTACCACTTCTAGTGAATACTACCACAAAGTAATCATTTAGCAGCTGAAATTCTGTGGCCCCGTTTACTCCCACCATAAATCTGGCAGAAGGGCTGGAAATTAGGCTGGGACCTGGCCTTCCCTGTCAGTTTTCACAGGGCCTTGTTTGGGGCAGAACCTCCGACTACCCCAAACAAGGTCATCTGCATCAGAGGGACATGGCCAGCAGGCCGGTTACACCTAGTGAAAAACAAGCACGCCAGCCCACTGGCATAAGCACTAATCACCTAAGGGTCCAGGGCTGGACCCCCGAAGATGTAAAAAAAAAGTGTTCATTATTTTTCAGCTCTCTTATAAAGGGGGGAGAGCGCTAATCCACCCTTGGAGCAGGAAGCCTCCTACAATTGGTGGGCATCCATATGCACCCACCAGTGATATTTTAATGAGTGATTCTCCCCCAACCTCGCATACTTCAGTGGGGTCGGCCACAGTGATTCCTGGTGGGCACATCTTGCCACTGATGCCAGGATATTGCGCCCATGGATTTTCGGGGCCTTTGCATTTTTAGCTCATCCTCAGTATCAACCCTGTTTGTATCTTTAAGGGATCTCGAATCTTCTTCGAGAACCTCTTGCTGTTATACTGGAAGGCTTTTTATCAGTTGTGTGACTTCTACAATTACACATTTCTAGTTCCTTCTTTGCCCTTCAAGCCACTTTTTAAAAAAAAACATTTTTTGAAGGTTCCTGTATTCTTCCTGGTGGTTCCCCTCACCTTTGTCCCTCCACACTTTGTAGAATTTGTATCTCTTACTTGCCTCACTTAGTATTGCCTTATTAATCTGTTTAGGGTCATATTTCCTTAATCTGTCCTTACTAGTCCCTTATCCTGCATGCTTAGAACTACAGAATTTCTACATCCCAGTGTGGCATAAGAATAAAACAAAAAGGGTGACTCAACCGTGGCTTAGAAGGGAAATTAGGGATAGCATAAGATCCAAGGAGAGGGCATATAAATTGGCCAGAAAAAGCGGTAGCCCTGAGGATTGGGAACAGTTTAGGATTCAACAAAGGAGGACAAAGGGATTAATTAAGAAGGGGAAAATAGAATATGAAAGTAAGCTTGCTGGGAACATAAAAACTGACTGTAAGAGCTTTTATAGATATGTGAAGAGAAAAAGATTAGTGAAATCAAGTGTAGGTCCCTTGCAGTCAGAAGCGGGGGAAGTTATAATGGGGAACAAAGAAATGGCAGCCCAATTAAATGCATATTTTGGTTCTGTCTTCACAAAGGAGGACACAAATAACCTACCAGAGATGTTGGAGAACATACGGTCTGATGAAAGGGAGGAACTGAAAGAAATCAGTATTTGCAGGGAAATGGTGTTAGGGAAATTGACGGTATTGAAGGCCGATAAATCCCCAGGGCCTGATAATCTACATCCTAGGGTACTTAAGGAAGTGGCCCTAGAAATAGTAGATGCATTGCTGATCATCTTCCAACATTCGATGGAATCTGGAACTGTACCCATGGATTGGAGGGTAGCTAATGTTACCCCACTATTCAAAAAGGGTGGTAGAGAGAAAGCGGGGAATTACAGACCGGTAAGCCTGACATCGGTAGTGGGGAAAATGCTAGAGTCCATTATAAAGGATGTAATAGCTGAGCATTTGAAAAACAGTGACAGGATCGGACAAAGTCAACATGGATTTACAAAAGGTAAATCGTGCTTGACTAATCTACTGGAATTTTTTGAGGATGTAACTGGGAAAATAGATAAGGGAGAACCAGTAGATGTGGTGTATTTGGACTTTCAAAAGGCTTTCGATAAGGTCCCGCATAAGAGATTAGCGGGTAAAGTTAAGGCACATGGGATTGGGGGCAAGGTATTGACTTGGATAGAGAACTGGTTGGCGGACAGAAAGCAGAGAGTAGGAATTAATGGTTCTTTTTCCGAGTGGCAAGCAGTGACTAGTGGGGTACTGCAGGGATCGGTCCTTGGACCCCAGCTATTCACAATATACATTAATGATCTAGATAAGGGAATTAAATGTAATATCTCCAAGTTTGCAGATGACACAAAGCTGGGTGGGAGTGTGTGCAGCGAGGAGGATAGCGAGAAACTCCAGGATGATCTGGACAGGTTGGGTGAGTGGGCAGAAGCGTGGCAGATGCAATATAACGTGGATAAGTGTGAGTTTATCCACTTTGGTGTCAAAAACAGAAAGGCAGACTATTATCTGAATGGCAATAGATTGGGAGAAGGGGAAGTGCAACGAGACCTGGGTGTCCTTGTGCACCAGTCGCTGAAAGTAAGCATGCAGGTGCAGCAGGCGGTGAAGAAGGCAAATGGTATGTTGGCCTTCATAGCGAAAGGGTTTGAGTATAGGAACAGGGATGTCCTGCTGCAGTTGTACAGGGCCTTGGTGAGACCACACCTTGAGTACTGTGTGCAGTTTTGGTCGCCTTATCTGAGGAAGGATGTTCTTGCCATGGAAGGAGTTCAGCGAAGATTCACAAGGCTGATACCTGGGATGGCAGGAATGACATATGAGGAGAGATTGGGTCGATTGGGCTTATACTCACTGGAGTATAGAAGAATGAGAGGGGATCTCATCGAAACATATAAAATTCTGACAGGTCTGGACAAACTAGATGCAGGAAGAATGTTCCCGATGGTCGGAGAGTCCAGAACCAGGGGTCATAATCTACAGATAACGGGTAAACCATTTAGGACAGAAATGAGGAAGAATTTCTTCACCCAGAGAGTGGTGAACCTGTGGAATTCTCTACCACAGAAGGTAGTTGAGGCGAAGTCATTAAATATATTCAAGGATGAGTTAGATATATTTCTTAAAGCTAAAGGTATCAAGGGATATGGGGAGAAGGCAGGTACAGGTTACTGAGTTTAGATGATCAGCCATGATCTCATCGAATGGCGGAGCAGGCTCGAGGGGCCGAATGGCCTACTCCTGCTCCTATCTTCTATGTTTCTATGTGTTCTTAAAAGTTTTCTATTTATCATCAGTTTAGGTTTTCTTGAATATTAGCTCCCAATTATCAATTTATGTTCTTCCCTCAAGTTGGCCCTTTTAAAGATGTAAACTTGGGTATTGATTTGCAGTGTCATCTTATCCCAGATCGTGGGAGTAATTTGGGCAGAGACTATTGTATCTTTTATGGGATGATTCGATAAACATTTGAAGCAGAGAAAGATACAGGGCAGTAGGAGTAGTTTTGGAATTAAATACTTAATTGAATACTTAATTGGAGGAAGGCCAATTTCAGTGGGTCGAGAACGGATCTGGCCCGGGTAAATTGGTATCAAAGATTGGCAGGCAAAGCTGTAATAGAACAATGGGCTGCCTTTAAAGAGGAGATAGTTCGGGTACAGTCAAGGTAAATTTCCACGAGGGGGAAAAGTAGGGCAACCAAAATCAGAGCTCCCTGGATGACTAAAGAGATAGAGTAAGATGAAGCAGAAAAAGAGCACGTATGACAGCTGTCAAGTTGAGAATACAAGTAAGAATCAGGCTGAATACAGAAAGTTCAGAGGGGAAGTGAAAAAGAAAAGAGGGACAAAGAGAGAGTATGAAAATAGATTGACAACCAACATAAAAGAGAATTCAAATGTCTTCTATAGGCATATAAATAGTAAACAGGTAGTAAGAGGAGGGGTGGGGCAGATTCGGGACCAAAAAGGAGACCTACGCATGGAGGCAGAGGACATGGCTGAGGTACTAAATGAGTACTTTGCATCTGTCTTCACCAAGTACGAAGATGCTGCCAAAGACATAGTGAAAGAGGTAGTGAAGCTACTGCATGGGATAAAAATGAATAAAGAGGTTCTAGAAAGGCTGGCTGTACTTAAAGCAGATAAGTCACCAGGACCGAATGGGATGCATCCTAGGATGCTGATGGACATTAAGGCGGAAATCGTGGAGGTACTGACCATAATCTTCCAATCCTCCCTTAGATACAGGAGTGGTGCCAGAGAACTGGAGAAATGCAAATGTTACACCCTTGTTCAAAAAAGGATGCAAGGATAAACCCAGTATCTACAGGCCAGTCAGTTTAACCTCGGTAGTGGGGAAGCTTTTGGAAACAATAATCAGGGACAAAATTAACAATCACTTGGACAAATGTGGATTAATTAAGGAAAGCCAGCACGGATTTGTTAAAGGCAAATCGTGTTTAACTAACTTGATCGAGTTTTTTGATGAGGTAACAGAGAGGGTTGATGAGGGCAATGCGGTTGATGTGGTGTACATGGACTTCCAAAAGGCGTTTGATAAAGTGCCACATATAGGCTTACCAGCAAAGTTGAAGCCCATGGAATAAAAGGGACAGTGGCAGCATGGAATCGAAATTGGCTAAGTGACAGCAAACAGAGTAGTGGTGAACGGTTGTTTTTCCGACTGGAGGAAGGTATATAGTGGTGTTCCCCAGGGGTCAGTACTAGGGCCACTGCTTTTCTTGATAAATATTAATGACTTGGACTTGGGTGTACAGGGCACAATTTCAAATTTTGCAGATGACACAAAACTTGGAAGTACAGAAGAACAGTGAGGAGGATAGTGATAGACTTCAAGAAGACATAGACAGGCTGGTGAAATGGGCGGAAACGTGGCAGATGAAATTTAACGCAGAAAAGTGCAAAGTGATACATTTTGGTAGGAAGAACGAGGAGAGGCAATATAAACTAAAGGGGGTGCATGAACAGAGAGACCGGGGGGAATATGTGCACAAATCGTTGTAGGTTGAGAAAGTAGTTAAAAAAGGCATACGGGATCCTGGACTTCGTAAATAGAGGCATAGAGTACAAAACCAAGGAAATTATGATGAACCTGTATAAAACACTGGTTCAGCCTCAACTGGAGTATTGTGCCCAATTCTGGGCACCGCACTTTCGGAAGGATGTGAAGGCCTCAGAGAGCATGCAGAAAAGATTTACGAGAATGGTTCCAGGGATGAGGAACTTCAGTTACGTGGATAGACTAGAGAAGCTGGGGTTGTTCTCATTGGAGCAGAGAAGGTTGAGAAGAGATCTGATAGAAGTGTTCAAAATCATGAGGGGTCTAGACAGAGTAGATAGAGAGCAACTGTTCACATTGGCGGAAGGGTCGAGAACCAGAGGACACAGATTTAAGGTGATTGGCAAAAGAACCAAAGGAGATATGAGGAAAAACTTTTTTACGCAGCGAGTGGTTAGGATCTGGAATGCACTGCCTCAAAGGGTGGTGGAGGCAAACTCAATCGTGGCTTTCAAAAGGTAATTGGCCAAGTACCTGAAGGAAAAAAAATTGCAGGACTACAGGGAAAGGGCGTGGGAGTGGGACTAGCTGAAGTGCTCTTGCAGAGAGCCGGCACGGGCTTGACTGGCTGAATGGCCTCCTTCTATGTTGTATTCTATGATCCTCTGATTCTATGAATGCTCTAGCAAAGTGCTGATACTGGTATGATGGGCCAAATCGCCTCCTTCTGTGCTGTAAGCTTCTGTGGCCTTATGTCAAATGGTGACTTTTGCTGAGGGTGCCCCTATTTCCATTCCCAGTATGCTATCTGGGGCACTTGTCATTATCAGGTCAAAATGCAAGTTACCCCTCGTGGTATCCCTATTGCACTGAGTCAGCAAGCAGCCATCACATTTACAAGTTCATATTCTGCTTTGTTTGGGTGTTTCCAGTTAAATTAGTTTGGTGGAAATTGGCCACAAGTATGATCTTGTTGTTTGAACATATTTCCTTACCTCTTCATACAGTAACCTACTCTCACTTTTGTTTTGACCCAGTAGTCCATACCAAACCTGTAGAATTATTTTTGCTCGCTTCATACTACATAATTCAGACTATCTAGTTGGGAAGCATATACTGATTTCATCTCCCACATGTCATTGACATTCAGAGCTACTCCATCTAGTTTGTCCTTCTTGAACACTCTAAATCTCTGTACAGTACTATGTTGTACTCATCTCCATCAATGGGATTGACAGCAATTGCCACAGCAGTTCAGTCATCCTGTTGCGAATGCCTCTAGCATTCATAAATTTTCTCTTTAATAGGTTAAACCTGTCCTTCACAGCACTGTTTTCCTTAACTGATTTTTCTACTGTTAATTTCCTTTCATTTCTGTCTGTTTTGCTTTCCTCTCCCCTTATACGAGTTCAAATTCCCCCACTGCCCTATTTAGCCTCTCTGCAAGGACATTGCTACCAATTAGGTTTAGAGAATGTCCTCTCCATTTGAAAATTTCCCCCTACCTCTGCCCCCAAACTTGCCCCAATGTCTTTCGATGTAAAACCCGCCTTTCTACACCATCTCCCTAGCCACGCGTTGATGTATGATTGATGTATCTAGTCTGCTTCTACCAAACTGGTTCAGTGCATGCAATAATGCTGAAATCTTCAAAATCCCTCTGCAAGACCTCCATCCTTGTCTTCTCTACATCACTGGTTCCAAAAGAACCACAAGTTATGACTGTTTTTCCTCCCTTTCCAAAAAGCCAAACAACCTGCACCTTTGGAGCGAAACACCAACAAGAGTCAGCAACTTCAGGAAAAAAAGGGAGTGAATGGGCAAACAAAATGTTTTTTTTAGAAAAGGAACAAGTCCAAGTTATTTTTTTCCCCTTATGCTTTCCAATGGGGACGGAGGCGAGTCGCTCCCTTGTCATTCTTACGCACCTTTTATCAGCCAAGCCTGGTAGTTTTCATTATTTCCACTGGAATCACGTCAAATTGGTGAAAATAGCCATAAATATTCTACCGATTTGATTAGCATCACTTGTGCAGGGAAATACCAGTGGAAATAAAATCATATTTCCACTGAGGCCACATCACAATGGCAGTGACATCACAGAGCAGCTGTTAAACATCTCCACTAGTGGGGCTGATACAACCCAGTGGTTTTCAAACTTCCTTTTGTAGGGGACCCCCCTCAATTCTGAAGGACAATGTCTGCTATCCAAAGAGTGCTATGAATCCCTGAAAAAATTCATTAGTATACAGCAACAGAAATAAGTTAAGAGAGAAATCTGATGATCTTAGGAACTCCCCTGGAATCCCTTTCCAGACCCCCATTTCAAAACCTATGCCATAACCCATTGGGTGATATTGGTCATGTCATTCTAACAAAGTTTCTATTTATACCACAGGATTGATATAGCAATTTTTTTTTTATTGGATTCTACAGATAAGTTATCTAAATTCTTTATGATGCCAGCTTTCTTGTCCCCTACTCCAAATTTTCTCCTGAAGGTGCTGACTCTTGCTAAGGTGCAGTTCCATGGGTGCCAGCAGTCCTCCAGTATCTCATCCAACAAGCCATTCTTCCAGTGGTAGTATTTGAGTGTGGCAGATGTCACCGCTGAGCCCGATTCTGACCTCACCTGACATTCAACACATGCACTTTCCAGCTGGTGTCACTGCATAGTGAGGAATGAGAACCTTTTCACTAGGACATTGTCTTCAATGTTTACCAGTATGAAACACAACTTAAGAAACATAAGGGGATTGAGTGGTGCAGTAATTCTGCACACAGACTGTCCTTTCATCTCTGCAAAATGGGTTCAAATCCAGCCCTGACTGACGGAATAAAAAGTCTCTTCTTTCTGCTGGCTGAGCGGAATCTACATGAACCAAGTTTGGATCAGCCTCAACCCAGTTTCTATGGACAAGTCCTTCAGTACAGATTTGCTATTTAGGTGTCCTCGTACCGGAAACACAAAGTTAGCATGCAGGTACAGCAAGCAATTAGGAAGGCAAATGGCATGTTGGCCTTTATTGCAAGGGGGTTGGAGTACACGAGTAAGGAAGTCTTACTACAATACTACAATTATACAGGGCTTTGGTGAGACCACACCTGGAGTACTGTGCACAGTTTTAGTCTCCTTATCTGAGAAAGGACATACTTGCCTTGAGGCGGTGCAACGACGGTTCACTAGATTAATCCCTGGGATGAGAGGGTTGTCCTATGAGGAGAGATTGAGTAGATTGGACCTGTACTCTCTGAAGTTAAGAATGAGAGGTGATCTCATTGAAACATATAAGATTCTGAAGGGGATTTGCAGGGTAGATGCTCAGAGGTGGTTCCCCCTGGCTGGAGTCTAGAACTAGGGGGCATAGTCTCAGGATAAGGGTCGGCCATTTAAGACTGAGATGAGGGTGAATTTCTTCACTCAGAGGGTTGTGAATCTTTGGAATTCTCTACCCCAGAGGGCTGTGAATGCTGAGTTGTTGAGTATATTCAAGGCTGAGATAGATAGATTTTTGGACTCTAGTGGAATCAAGGGATATGGAGATCAGGCGGGAAAGTGGAGTTGAGGTCGAAGATCAGCCATGATCTTATTGAATGGCGGAGCAGGCTCAAAGGGCCGTATGGCCTACTCCTGCTCCTAATTCTTATGTTCTTATGCTATCTCACTCAAAGCAGCCATAAGGATGGCTGGTGTTGGGAAATAAGAAATGTCACCTAAAGTAGTTGGAAGGACTCTTCCAAGGTTGGGGTCAAGGCATATTGTTGGGGGAGATGTATTTAACCCATGATGTAACTGATCTGAGAGTGCTTGATAGGGCAGAGTCACGTGGATATCCATGTTAAAGCTCATCTGGGAACACTTATTTAGGACATGCTAAATGGAGATTCAATTTGCATCTAACCCCATGTTATTCTTAACCAGGAATGCTCAATGCAGCACATTCAAGGGAGCATCTGACCAATGCTAAATCTCATCCAGAACTACTTGATTGGGACACTATACATTTGCTACGCATTTTTAAAATTAATTCTCAGGGTGTGGGCATCACTGGCGAGACTGACAAGCCCATCCCCCCAGTTGCCCTGGTTTTATACAACTGAGTAACTTGCAAAGCCACTTCAGAGGGCATTAAGAGTCAACCATGTTCATGTGAGACTGGATTCACATATAGGCCAGACCAGGCAAGGACAGCAGGTTGGTTTTTTCAAGGTCATTTTTACATTACAACAGTGGCTACACTTCAAAAAGTACTTCATTGGCTGTAAAGCGCTTTGGGACGTCCTGCGGTCGTGAAAGGCGCTATATAAATGCGAGTCTTTCTTTCTCAGCTTTTTATTTCCAGATTTGTTTTAATTTAAACTGAATTCAAATTCTCAAACTGTCATGGTAGGATTTGAATTCACGTTCTGCTGGATTATTAGTCCAGGCCTCTGGATTACTAGTCCAATAACATAACCACTACACGACAATACTCATGTTATACCTGACCTGCTAGTACACCAACACTGAATGTAATAAGACAACAGTGTTTTATTCTCTCAGCTTGATGAGCACAAAAAATAATTCACCAAGAGTAATATATTTCTATGGTTTTCTTTGCGATATGAACAGGTTAGATAACAGGGAAAGGAAAGGATACCAAACAAATGTCATTTTTAAAGCACCTTCATTACTGAAGAGAATTTTAGTTCTGAGTTAGGAAGGGGTAGGTTGTCTTCTTCACTGTTTGGGGGGGGGGGGGGGGGGGCGGGGTGGTGGTGAGTAGATCGCATGATCTTAACAGAGCTTGCCTTATTTTCGTTTCATTTCATTAAAATCGATGGAATTACAATCAGATGTGTTCTATAAAGAGCCAGCGATCTATCCCACTGCCAGACAATGAAGATGGAAATCTACCCCGTTCATCAAATACAAGATAAACTACATGTCCCATTGCTGCCATCTCCCATCTCTAGCCTCCAACCTCTCTCCCCATCCATAACCTTTCTCCTCTTTCCACCTGTTCATCCGAAGCTACAAAAGTACACACTCCCGACACAATATTCCTCCATTCGGCATCCTCACTATATTGAAATCATTATTTATCACACGGTCTCCTACTTGAATTTATTCTTTTTCCCCAGGGCTTCAAAACTGGAACTCCTCACCTCCCTCAGTCTTTTTTTTTTTGTTTTTATGGGATCTGGGCATCGCTGGCAAGGCCAGCATTTATTGTCCATCCCTAATTGCCCTCGAGAAGGTGGTGGTGAGCCGCCTTTTTGAACCGCTGCAGTCCGTGTGGTGAAGGTACTCCCACAGTGCTGTTAGGGAGGGAGTTCCAGGATTTTGACCCAGCGACGATGAAGGATCGGCGATATACTTCTAAGTCAGGATGGTGTGTGACTTGGAGGGGAACTTGGAGGTGGTGGTGTTCCCATGCGTCTGCTGCCCTTGTCCTTCTAGGTGGAAGAGGTCGCGGGTTTGGGAGGTGTTGCCGAAGAAGCCTTGGCGAGTTGCTGCAGTGCATCTTGTAGATGGTACACACTGCAGCCATGGTCGAGGGAGTGAATGTTTAAGGTGTTAGATGGGGTGCCAATCAAGCGGGCTGCTTTGTCCTGGATGGTGTCGAGCTTCTTGAATGTTGTTGGATCTGCAATCATCCAGGCAAGTGGAGAGTATTCCATCACACTTCTTACTTGTGCCTTGTAGATGGTAGAAAGGCTTTGGGGAGTCAGGAGATGAGACACTCGCCGCAGAATACCTAGCCTCTGACCTGCTCTTGTTGCCACAGTAGTTATGTGTCTGGTCCAGTTAAGTTTCTGGTCAATGGTGACCCCCACGATGTTGATGGTGGGGGATTCGGCAATGGTAATACCACTGAATGTCAAGGGGCAGTGGTTAGACTCTCGCTTGTTGGAGATAGTCATTGCCTGGCACTTCTGTGGCGCGAATGTTACCTGCCACTTATCAGCCCATGCCTGAACGTCGTCCAGGTCTTGTTGCATGCAGGCATGGACTGCTTCATTATCTGAGGAGTTGTGAATGGCGCTGAACACTGTGCAGTCATCAGCGAACATCCCCATTTCTGACCTTATGTTGGAGGGAAGGTCATTGATGAAGCAGCTGAAGACGGTTGGGCCTAGGACACTGCCCTGAGGAACTCCTGCAGCGACGTCCTGGGGCTGTGATGATTGACCTTCAACCACCACAACCATCTTCCTTTGTGCTGGGTATGACTCCAGCCAGTGGAGAGTTTTCCCCCCGAATCCCATTGACTTCAGTTTTACTAGGGCTCCTTGATGCCAGACTCGGTCAAATGCTGCCTTTCCTCCTATAATCTATAACCTTGTAAACCCAAGCATCACCGAATCATTACTTTCTGATTTACCTTATCTCTTTCAGCTTCAGTGGGGCCCTGCACTTTGGGCCTTGTCCCTTCAACTTCAACAACAACAATTTGTATTTATATAGCACCTTTAACGTAGTAAAACGCCCCAAGACGCTTCACAGGAGCATTCTCAAACAAAATTTGACACCGAGCCACATGAGGAGATATTAGGGCAGATAGATAAAAAGGTAGATTTTAAGGAGCGTCTTAAAGGAGGAAAGAGAGGTAGAGGGACGGAGAGGTTTAGGGAGGGAATTCCAGAGCGTAGGGCCTTGGCAGCTGAAGGCACGGCGTGATTAAAATCAGGGATGCTCAAGAGGCTAGAATTAAAGGAGCGCAGATATCTCGGGGGGGTTGTGGTGCTGGAGATGACAGAGAACGGGAAAGGTGAGGTCATGGAGGGATTTGAAAACAATTTTAAAATCCAGGCGTTGCTTAACTAGGAAGGGTGGTAGGTGGTAATCAGCAGGAGGTTTCCTTGCTTGATCTGAAGCCATGAGACTTCATGGGGTCCGGAGTCAATGTTGAGGACTCCCAAGGCCACTCCCTCCTGACTGTATACCACTGTGCCACCACCTCTGGTGGGTCTGTCCTGCCGGTGGGACAGGGATGGTGATGGAGGAGTCTGGGACATTGGCTGAAAGGTATGATTCTGTGAGTATAACTATGTTGTGAGTATGACTAGGCTGTTGCTTAACTAGTTTGTGGGACAGCTCTTCCGATTTTGGCACAAGTCCCCAGATGTTAGTGAGGAGGACTTTGCAGGATCGACTGGGCTGGGTGTGCCGTTGTCATGTCCGAAGTCGATGCTTAGGGTGGTCCATCCGGTTTTATTCTTATTATTGTTTTTTGTAGCAGTTTTGTGCAACTGAGTGGCTTGCTAGGCCATTTCAGAAGATGTTAAGAGTCAACCACATTGCTGTGGGTCTAGAGTCACATATAGGCCAGACCAGGTAAGGACGTCAGATTTCCTTCCCTAAAGGACATTAGTGAACCAGATGGGTTTTTACAACAATCCGTTAGTTTCATGGTCACCATTACTGATACTAGCTTTTTATTCCAGATTTATTTAATTAACTGAATTTAAATTCTGCAGCTGGGGGGATTATGAACTCACGTCTCCGGATCTTTAGTCCAGGCCTCTGGATTACTAGTCCAGTAACATTACCACTATGCTACCGTACCTATACATGTGGAAACTGACGCTGTGTTTTCGGATGATGTCGCCAAAGGGCAGCATGTAGATTAGCAATAGGAGGGGGCCAAGGATAGATCCTTGGGGGCCACCAGAGGTAACAGTGCGGGAGCGGGAAGAGAAGTCATTGCAGGTGATTCTCTGGCTATGATTAGATAGATAAAAATGGAACCAGGCGAGTGCAGTCCCACCCAGCTGGACAACGGTGGAGAGGTGTTGGAGGAGGATGGTGTGGTTAACAGTGTCAAAGGCTGCAGAAAGGTCAAGAAAGACTGGAGGGATAGTTTACCTTTGCCACAGTCGCATAGGATGTCATCTGTGACTTTGATAAGAGCTGTTTCGGTACTGTGGCGGGGCGGAAACCTGATTGGAGGGATTCACTTAATAATAAAATATCTTTATCCAGCAGTAGGATGCTGACTGCTTCAAATGCAAGTGCATTTATTACAATTTGTTGGCTTTGCCAGTCAACTTGTTTTCAAGGCGAATACTGTGCTTTAAAATGACAAAAAAATAAAATTCTCCAAATTATATTACGCATCAGAGACCGTATTGTTGATCACACCTCAGAGTTCCAGAAACAAAGTGCAACAACTGACTGCAAAAGATGGAACAACTAAAATACAGTATTCACTTGCAGTGTAACAAAAGTGTGACTACCATGGTGCAAGCAACTTACTGTTTCTAAGAGGGATTGCCGTTCCGTGTCCAACGAGCGTACACGATCGCGTAATGCCAGGATTTCTTTATCCAGTTTGTTGTTCTGTTCTTTGGCTTTGTCTAGTTCCATGAAGTCTGTGAAAAAAACAAGGAGATTTGAATCTTTTGCAGGCAATTCCTTCTCTTGTACAGGCAATTCCTTCTCTTGTACAGGCAATTCCTTCTCTTGTACAGGCAATTCCTTCTCTTGTACAGGCAACTCCTTCTCTTCTGAAGGCAAGTCATTCTCTTCTGAAGGCAAGTCATTCTCTTCTGAAGGCAAGTCATTCTCTCTTACAAACAATGCCTTCTCTTTTCTAACCAATTTCTTGCTTTTTCCAGTCAATTTATTGCGTTTTACAGCAAATTTCTTGTGTTTTCCAGCCAATTTCTGCTCTTTTACAGACGGTTCCTGCTCGTTTAAAGACAATTCCTGCTCGCTTAAATATGGACTGGTCATGATTCAGCTCGGAGTTGCACGTTGCCCCAAAATATATACATTAGTGCGTCAGGGAAAAAACTGAATATTTCGGGGCAACTTTTGGATCATTATTATCCTGATGGTTGTCTTCAGCCATATGGCCGTGGGCAGTCAACACTTGAACAAGCTGCTGGTGAGAAAGCCCCTGCTGCCTAAAGTTAACACAGCCAACATGCAGCTGTGAGGTCATGCTTTATGATGCAAAAGTGTTCTTTCTCCTTTTTCTGAAGACTGGTTACCTTTCAGGTTGGGTCCTCCAAACACAGGATAGTTAAGTTCAATCATGGGCACATATATGTTTCTGCATGGGCACTTCCCAAATGGAGAGATTTATCATGAGAAGCCATGAGATAACTACATCTGCAGCACGGTTTTTTAAAAAGTGCGGAGTGTCCTCTTACCAGCCTGACTTGATGATGAATAGTGAGCTCCATGTGAACACACAGTTGAACAGTCAACAAAACCAGTGAGGTAGGCCTCACTTTAAGGACTTTTAACTTTCTTCCCCGAACAAGTTCTCCTCTCATCTCTTCTCCTCCCCTGAAGGAACGGTGTCTTGTGGGCTAGAGTTCCATAAATGCTGGCATCCCTCCAGTACCTCAGCCCAATGGTGCTGCTTCATGCGTGGGCCTAGACATTGAGTGTAACCAGGATACTTGACTGTGGAGGGTATCACAGCCAAGCTCAATCTTGTTCAGAGCCAATGTCCATACGTGCCTATTTTCCAGCAGGAGTTACTGAATAGCGATCAGGAGTGGAAATTCTGGCTGATTTTTCTTCCTCCCCCCCCCGCCCCCACCCCCTAACTCAAAGGAGTTGAGGCCAACTGTAGTGTCCCCACTATTGCCCCAGCTGAGATCATAGTTTTACATAAGTAAAAAAATATTAGGAGTGATACTTTTTACCATCCTACCTGACCATCTCCTTATTGGACTGATTGCTGATTATTACATTTTCACATTAGAGCCCATTGCATATTAGTAGCTAGATTGAATCAATTGATATGACTGGGGGAGAATGAGACCAGGAAATAGTGCATCAGCATTCCTAAAATTAGCTCAGTGGGTTGAAAAAAGACAACACAATGGACAAAGATTGAGGTAAACTGCTTTTAAATACTTTATAAAATGAGTAATTCTAGTGTCTTGAATATGTTTACACTGCTTTATGATGTAATGGAACTGAACAGTTCTACAACATTGTAAGGACCATTCCGCATGGCATTACAGAGCTGCATCCTTGGTCAGTCATAATATATGACAAGTAGCCTCTGTGGGGGAGTAGGGGTCGAAATTTTACAGAAATGTCTCTTGGTTTAAGGGCACTTCCCAAATGGAGGGATTTATCACATGGATCACCCTGTACAGGGCTTTCAGTGTAAAATATAAAATTTTACGTAGCATTTTCACAGCCAGATAACAGTTGAAGCTAGTTTGTGATGTCACCGTCATTGTGAGCTCAGACCTGTAGAAATTACTTCATATAAAACAAGTTTATTTTTAATAAGGCTCATGAGGACAAGGACCATAGAAGAGTAACACAGCAAGCTGAAACTCCAACACATTATATCACTGATGCCAGGATGAAGGTTTCCCAAACAGTAAGTTAACAACCTTACCATATTGTTAGAGGAAGACATTCAACAGACAAGCACCACCCCAGAAAGAGGGATGAGGCACGATTTCTCCCATGTCTCACAATTATCACAGCCTTGAACCGATACTCAGTCCTTTTCAAAGGAGGTAACACAGCATAAACAATGTTTGTACAGCAAGGTCTTGCATTTTTTAAATTACAGACAACCCCAAGGTTCTCCCCCCACCCCACCCTAGTCCTCAACCCGCATCTTTCTCTAGCTTCTCTCCCATCTCCCCATATGCCCTATCCAAGCTCACCTTGGCCATGAGACCCATCGCCTGCTCTCTCAATGCCATTCCCACTAAACTGCTGACCACCCAACTTCCCATCATGCTAGCTGACATTGTAAATGGTTCTCCCCCCTCTCTTTCAAAACCACTGACATCACCCCTTCCTCAAAAAACCTACCCTCAACCCCTCTGTCCTTGCAAATTACCATCACATCTCCTACCTCCCTTTCCTCTCCAAAGTCTTTGAACATGCTGTCGCCTCCCAAATCTGTATTCAGCTTTCCTGCAACTCCAGGTTTGAATCTTTCCAATCATATTTGTGCCCTTACCACAACACTGAAACAGCCCCTCTCAAGGTTACAAATTACATCCTCTGTGACTGTGATGCACAATCCCACCTCGTTCTTCTAAATCTCTCTGCAATTTTTGATATGGTCAACCACACCATTCTTCACCAATGCCTCTTCTCCATTGTCCAGCTCAGTTGGACTGCCCTCGCTTGGTTCCACTCTGAACTATCCAATTTTAGCCAGAGCATTTCCTGCAACAGCTGCTCTTCCCACCCTTGCACCTCTGGAGTGCCCCAAAATCTATCTTTAGCCCCCTCACATGCCACATCTATATTCTGCTCCTCAGCGACATTATGAGGACATGGGGTCAGATTCCACATGTACACTGACAACACCCAGCTCTACCTCTCTACCACCTCTCTCGGCCCCTCCACTGCTTGTCTGACATTCAATCTTGGATGAGCCACAGTTTTCTCCAGTTGAACATTGGGAAGACTTTGGCCCCTGCCACAAACACCAGCCCTACAACCATCTGAGAACTTTGCATTCCTCCAACTTTGGCTTCATGCATGCCCTACTCCCTTCGCCCCATGATTGGCGGCCGTGCCTTTAGCCGTGTAGGCCTTAAACTCTGGAATTCCTTCTCTAAACCTCTCCACCACTCGCTCCTCCTTTAAGGCCCTCCTTAAAACCTACCGCTTTGACCAAGATTTTAGTCACCCCTCCTAATATTTCATTTTTTGGCTAAGTGTCAGTGTCAATTTTTCTCTGATTTTGCTTCTGCGAAGAACCTTGGGATGTTTTTCTATGTTAAAGGCACTATATAAATTCAAGTTGTTATTACAAGCTTCAGGGCGGGGCGAGTGGGGTGCGGTGGGGAAAAGAGAAGTGAGCTCACATGTTCTCTGCTGCTCTGCTAGTTCCCCAACAGGATGCTTGAACTCAGGTGTGCAACAACTTATGGCTCCAAAAGAAACCCTGCTTATACCTGCATGGATCACCCTGCGGGAAAGTTGATACAGGACCGGAAAAGACCATTGCAGTCCATCTCTTATGTGTCAGCTTAACTCATTTGGTAGGACTATAAGTCAGATGGTTTTGTGTTCAAATCCCATTCCGGGATTTGGACATAGTCTGAGTTGACACTTCAGTGCAGCCCTTAAGAAGTGCTGCATTGCTGGAGGTGTCACCTTTTGGATGAGACATTAAAGGTGGATGTTAACTTTTGAAAGAAGAGCAGAGAGTTTCATCTGCTGTCCTGGCTAATATTCATCCCTCAACTAACAACACTAAAAAAAAACACCCCAGATCTGAATGCTGTTTGTGGGATCTTGCTGTGTGCAAATTGCCTACCACAAGTGTCAGCCGTGGCTCAGTGGGTAGTACTCTCGCCTCTGAGTTGGAAGATTGTGTGTTCAATCCCCACTCCAGAGACTTGAGTACATAATCCAAGCTGACACTTCAGGGCAGTACTGAGAGTGCTGCACTGTTGGAGGTGCCGTCTTTTGGATGAGATGATAAACCGAGGCCCCGTCTTCCCTGTCAAGTGGATGTAAAAGATCCCGTGGCACTATTCAAAGAGCAGGGGCATTCTCCCTGATGTCCAATAATTATCACTGAACCAACATCACTAAAACAGATGATCTGGTCCTTATCATATTGCTGTTTATGGGACCTTGCTGTGCACAAATTGGCTGCTGTGTTTCCTACATTACAACAGTGATTACACTTCAAAAAGTACTTCCTTGGCTGTAAAGCGCTTTGGGACGTCCTGAGGACATGAAAGGCTAGTTCTTCCTTCTTTCTTTCACATTCACTACATAATGACAGTGACTACACTTCAAAATTTTTGTTAAGCATTTTCAGATGCTTCCCAGAAACATGATAAGTTGCTATATAAATGCAAGAATTTATTCTCTTTCCTTCTATCTGACTAGTTCCAAAGTTCAATGAATAACATATAATACACAGTCTCTTATAATCGCTCAAGTGCTTCTACTTCCAAAGAACTTGCCAACACAATCCTCCTCTATTGTCTCTCTGGTAGTCTGCTCCATACCTTCAGCACCAGTTAAATCTAAACTCACTGGTCAGATTGTGGTTATGTCAAACAATTTATTAGGGTGCATTTTATCTGTTATAGCTTAGGAGCTGGCCAGTCTTTATTGCCCATTCCTGGGCACCTGACACCTGATTCTACACCCCATTGTAAATGAGCTCCAACAGCCTAATGTGGAGATCTGATGGGAGAACGAAGATCTTTAAACATGATGTGCCTGTGAAGTTGGAAGCATTGTGAGGCAAACTGAACTCTGATCTGGAATGGGCCAACATTGCAGAAGTGATCTTGCGCTCTGCAACCCATGGAAAGTACAATGGCCCTCCAAGGGCCCAAGTCACAGCAACTTTAGAAGCAGAGAAAGATGATGCCAGTAGCCTGGCTTTAGAAGGCTTTGGGACTGTTCCAGTACCATGTAGTATTTGAGGTGCCAATGGCAAATCCTTGGGCCAATAGGCTACTTCTGCCCTGTCTTGAACATACGCTATGGCATCTTATGTTGTCACAGATACTGTGGCTACAAGAGCAGGTCAGAGGCTGGGTATTCTGTGGGGTGTCTCACCTCCTGACTCCCCAAAGCCTTTCCACCATCTACAAGGCACAAGTCAGGAGTGTGATGGAATACTCTCCCACTTGCCTGGATGAGTGCAGTTCCAACAACTCTCAAGAAGCTCAACACCATCCAGGACAAAGCAGCCCGCTTGATTGGCACCCATCCACCACCTTAAGCATTCAGTCCCTCCACCACTGGCGCACCGTGGCTGCAGTGTGTACCAGCTACAAGATGCACTGAAGTAACTCGCCAAGGCTTCTTCAAAAGCACCTCCCAAACCCACGACCTCTACCACCTAGAAGGATAAGGGCAGCAGGCGCATGGGAACACCATCACCTCCAAGTTCCCCTCTATGTCATACACCATCCTGACTTAGAAATATATCGCCGTTCCTTCATCGTCGCTGGGTCAAAATCGTGGAAATCCCTAACGAACAGCCTGTGGAAGTACCTTCACCACATGGACTGCAGCAGTTCAAGAAGGCGCCTCACAACCACCTTTTCAAGGGCAATTAGTGTTGGGCAATAAATGCTGCCCTTGCCAGTGACGGCCACTTCCCAGGAACGAATAAAAAAAAAATTTTTTTTTAAATGTTTGAAAAATTTAGGGAAAAAGTTAATTAATGGGATAGGGATAACATAAGCTTGAAGTAAAGACTGCAGTTCCACTACATTGGAAACTACTAATAACCCAAATGGGAGAACAGAGGGCACAATAGCGTCACGTATTTAGCCACCATCTTAAAGCGATGGCATGAGTCCAACTGCCACTGACCTGTGAACAACCGACGGATGATCATGAAGCAGGACGGTCAGTAACAAAGGAGAAGGCAGCAACTAAGATCATTCAGATTGCTGAAGCAGAGCAAAGATGTGAGGTAGCAAGCAGTCCACAAAAAGGTGGGGGGAGGGGTTAGAAATTAACCTAAATGGCTGCCTGCATCAGGCTAGTTTTGCACAAAACATACATTTTAAAGCCAGCCGGTACAAATATTGCTGAAAATGAATGAGACCACCGTTAAAGTCCCATGAGCTGGAAAGTGGGAGTTACACATACCGCTTTCTATCAGCTTAGACACCTCCTCCTTGAGTGTTTTGATCTCCTGACAAGCAGTTTGAAGAGCTGGGTCTGAATGACAGAGAAGATACAGCCAGATGTTTTAAAAAACACACAATGTATGCAAGTAGGTTGGTAAAATTCTGAGTGGGAAACAGCCAGAGACACCCGGAGATGATTCTTAATCTTTTTCTCCTGATGCGGTCACGATTGATGCAAGATACTGTCACCCTCCAATGCCTTACCCAGGTGCTCATACTTTGTGTGTGACACTGAGGGCTGGATTTTGAAGTTGGAGTCGGGTTGGGGTCGGGAATCACACATTCTGGCTTGTGAACCCGCCTCCATCGAGATGTGGCCAACCCACTGTATTTTACCTTGATTGACCTTGTTGAGCCCGCCCAGTGGGCTCAGCAGGCCAATTAAGGGCCACCCGGCAACAGGTGATGTCACAGACTGACATTTCATCTGTCAAGAGCTTTTGACAGATGAAATATCAGCGTTTGACAGCTCTGTGAAGCTGTCAAACACTCACAATATGATTTCTAACTTCAGTCCTTCCTTTCAGGCTGAGTTAGAAATCATTCCAGCACAGAAAACAGAAGGCTGCTGTTTTTGACAGGTCCATGGCTTTCCTGCTTTCTGTGCCAGTGAGATTTCTAACTCCCGAGAGCTGAAGGGCTGACACCTGCAGGAGGAAGTTAAGGTAAGTAAAACTTTTTCCAACACTTAGCACTTACCTTACACACTTACCTCTGCACACATCACTCACCTGCCCACCGGACATATCGACCCCTCCAACCCCTGCAGACCCACGGCCCGACCCAATAACTTGGAGTGGTTGCCACCTGTCGGGAAGCCCACACTTTTCGTTTTAAAATAGGGATTATGCAAAAAACTGCCTGTTAACAGGCAGTTAATTGTCACTAATCCCTTCCCGCCTCAGGGGAGTCAGGGTCTCAGACCAGGTCGGGTACCCGCCGCCAGAGAAACTGGCATGGAGGCGGGTTGGAGTCGGGACCCCCGAATCTACAACTTTAACCCCCCCCCCCCCGCCTCCAAACCCGACTCCACGGGTCATTGAAAATCCAGCCCTGAGTGTCAGCTAGCTATTGACATTGGAAAGGCATCAGAGCCAAGCTGATCCTGTTCTCACCTGATGTCCACAGAAATGCACTTTCCAGCAGGAGTTTACTGCACAGACTTTCCCCGCCCTATCCCAGAGGCATGGAGACCAACGGTAGTGCCTCTAATGTCCCCAGGATTTTGTCATGTGTCTTCTGGTGTGTATGGCTCAGTTAGCTGTTGATTTTACTAACTGATCCATCAAGGGAGCTGAAGAAGAACATGGTCAAAATACAGTAATACCCTACCCCAGCACTCTGCCCATAGAACTCAGCTTGGGAACTATGGGAATATCATATTATAGTGATTATGTTCTTTATACTGTAGAATCAAGGAAGCCATAATAAACATTGTTTATATTAGGGATGCTATATCAGAAAGGGTTATAACAGAAGACTGCCAGGCTGGAACTAGATTGGATTTATCGCTAGGGTCTAGAGCAGTAAAAAGACACAAGGATACTCAAAGTGCTGATTTTTCTAGGATTAAGATTCACAGTAGAGACAGAGGTCAAATATCATTTAGCGATTACATTTCAGACTTGGGTTCCCCTTTTTAGTGTCCTTTTGGAGTGATCATTGATCACACCTTAAAAGCATGTGGTCAGTGTGAAGCAGTTATTAATAAAGCCCCTGCCAAAGCTGAAAGTCCCATCCAGTGTTTCTGTCCCTTGAATCTCTCATCAGTGTGGGAACCTAATGAATCTAAATTGCTTCTTGGAAATATCAAACTGATTTTCTTGTTCCAGTAGTTTCAGACTAACTGGTTCCTTCTTTCAAAAGAATCTCCAAGTTGACTTTGATTTCAACAAAACACCACTCTTTATAGCTCAGGAAAAAAAGAGAGAATTAGCAATACTTCCTGGATTTTGAATATCTGACCATTCATATTTAAAAGGAACTGTTTGCCTTATGGAAAATTGGCTCATGGGTTCTGATGAAAGGTCATCGACCTGAAACGTTAACTCGGTTTCTCTCTCCACAGATGCTGCCTGACCTGCTGAGTATTTCCAGAATTTTTTGTTTTTATTTCAGATTTCCAGCATCTGCAGTATTTTGCTTTTGTGTTATGTTGCCTTATGGAAATTGAACCAATCACATAGCATTGTTTAGGTTTGAATTATTCTTCTACCCAGCCTGTAACCGACAAAATGTAAAACTGTATCAAAATAAGCTTGGTACAGGAATTTGAATGGTGGCCAGTTTCTAAACTGTTTGTGTAATGTGACTGGATTTAAAGCAACAGCCACTAAGACAAAACTAGATAAAAAATACTTAATTTTTGTCACACTAACATTACCGAACAGAGGAAAATATATCCACTGGTATGACTACTGGTGGTAGGGAAAGGCTTTGATATAACATTCCATTAGGAAAGTTTAGTGCCACCATGAGCAAGCTTTTTGCTTTACCTGATGTTTTTTGACAATTCTTCTAGATGCTGTAGATGCCGATGGTTGAGAAGAAAGAGCTGAGAGCAGTAGTTTAACCCTCACTCACCATTGTTGCTGTGCATTTTCTTCTCCATGTCCAGTTCATCTGATAGTCGACGGATCTCCTCGTGCGCCATCTGTAACCGCCGTGCTGCCTCATCCAGGTCTCGCTCTGCTCGTTCGCGTAGCTTCCTCTCTTTCTCCAGGTCCTCTTCGTGAGTCTGTAGTATGAAACAGAGCAAAGTGTCAAAAATGAACAGCTGAAATGCACAAGGACCCCATGGACTGTTGATAAGAGGGATCAACACAGAGTGAGAGACAAGGTGCAGAGAAAACCTGAGAAACGTCACTGAGTACCAAATATCAGTAGCAGTTTGACACCAGAGTACTGAACCAACATTTTGCAGTTTGAACTTCTGCCAGCATTCATGTCAGTTACTATTAAATCTGATTTATTTTCGGTTTACAAACTTTGTGCTCAAGCTGAAGGATGTTCGTGCTGGGGAGTCAAATACATTCCTATTTTGGGCGCCTAGTGTTAGCATCCAGAGCTTCCAGGTCAGGTACAGGAACTAGATGCAGAATAAATCTACTCTGCCCCATTCAGACAAGGTTCCCACTTCTGATCATTATCCAATGACCCCCTGCTGGAAAATGCAGGAATGCGGATGGTGGTGAGGAGTGGCTTGGGAATCAGCTGAGATGCCACCTCCATGGTGAAATACTCTCTACTGACAGTCACTATGTAGACTCACACATGGAAAAATGCCATTTGGATGTGGTACAGGTGAGTTGCTAGTGCCCAGGAAACTGTCAGTGCCCAGGAAGTCTCCAGGAGGTGAGGGGAGAAAATTGGGGGGGAGGGGGAACAAGCATGGAGGCAAATGCCATGGACATTCTGCACCATGAAATGGTAGAATGTGTATTCACAGTGAGTTTTGAATCTCAATCATGCCATCATAGGGAGATGGATAATTTATTAACAAACAGGAAATTTTTGCCCTGCAAGTCAAAAATTCAGAATAACACAATGGCCCGAAAATTAGACCTAATGCGGGAGAGTACGCACTGTGCACTCTCGCATATTAGGTCCCGAAGTGCCGGTTTCCTGCATGCACTGCGCATGCGCAGGAAACCGGCACTTCGTGTATGGCAAAGGGGGCGGTTCCTAAGTGAACTGCGTGCGCGCTACAGGTTGCGCGCACGCAGCACAGTTAGTTTTTTTTTTCAGGTTTGAACGCGCAGGTAAGTGTTGAAGATTTTACACATAAAGAAAGCAGGCGTAAGACCCCCTTTTAACAAGGTAAGTAGTTAATTAAGTATTATTTTAAATTTTTTTCAACAGGTTTATCTTTTTTAGAGACGTTAAAGAAAGTTAATTTTATTTTTATAACTTTTAAAAAGAATTTAAATTTTTTCAAAAATTTAAATTTTTGTTTAAAGTGGTTAATTTATTTAACTATAGTTATTTTATTAATGTGATGGCTTTTTTTTTTTAATTTAATTGAGGTTTAGCTGTTCTTTTGGGGGCTTGTTGTATTCATAGCTTTGACAGTTCTTGCTGTCAAAACTATGAATGAAAGATGGTGTGCTGCCATTGGCTCTAACTGGCCCACGTGATCCCAGAGGTCGCATCGCACTAACTGCGACTGTGGGACACGCACACACTGCACGCCGGCACCAGGGAGAGGCCCAGGAACTGAAGTTCGTGTGGGCCAAAACCATAAAGGTAGGCGCGGAGTGCGATATCGCTGGGGATCCTTACCCCCGCGGCAACCATCGAACTCCAATTTCTGGGCCAATGTATTCCTTTTTGCCCCTACCCTCTTCCTTTGTTGCATATTCTCCATGAGCTCAATTTAACCAGATAAAGTATGAATGTAACATTTGTAGGAAGAGCACATGCAGAAAATGGAACCTTAGAACCTAGATATTTTCATTATAGCTCACATTGCATGAAGTATCACGTTAGAATCAGGACATTTATCCCATCTTCAATTGGTCAGTACTGGTGTTAGACTGGCACTCTTGGTCCATTAGGGAATGAGGAGGGAAGAGGGAGTTAAAAGGAAGTGAGTAGTTCCATACATGCAGAATCTGGTTACTGCCGAAGACATGCTAGGACCTGATAAGTAATGTAAGTACAGCTGGAGTTCCAGGGTAGCCCAAGTCTCAGACAGAGCAAGGCAGTTCAAAGATCCACAGAGTCCCATAAAACAGCATTATTGCATGGGGCACACTTGCAATTTGTGTGCAAAATCCAAAAAAATGACTGCAAACAACGGTGGCCCTTTGCACTATTTGATTTCATCCTTACAGAATACCAACCCTACAATCTTCCCATTACAGCATCAAGCTGTTTCTTAAATTAGGCTAATGTCCGAGCCTCAAACACCTTTTACTGGCTGCTCATTCCAGCTGTTGCTCTCCCATGTGAAGAAAAGATGCTTTCGGACATCGTTCCTTCACAGCTGATTAAATATAAAAAATCCAACTAAATTGCTAGAATGAGTTTGGGTTATAGCAGGAAAATGGACGTGACATAAATCTAAAGCAGCAATGTCTCTCAGCAGTCACCAAACTGCAGAGTTCCCCAAATGCTCCGTTGGTAAAGGCACTGTGCAGTTTGGAATAAAGCCATACGGACTAGTAAGGCTCTATGTTTGATCCCTGATTCATGCCGAGTTGACTGATCCCAGCTAGGGTGGGGGGGGGGGGGGGGGGGGCGGGGGGGTGGTGCTACAATTAGATTCAGTACCTGAGGGCTATAGAAGTGGGGGGGGGGGGGGGGAGAGATTAAAAAAAAAGTCAACTAGGGTTCCTTCGCTTGCTCGCTATTCAGTGGCTCCTGCTGAAAATAGTGTGTATACAAGTATTGCCTCAGGATAGGATCAGGTCTGACTGCGAAGACCTCCACAGTTAAATAAACTGCCAATGCGTCCTGTCTAGGCTCACAGATACAGAATGGCCACTTGGGTGAGATATCAGTGAGTGGTTTGTGCAAATATGCAATGCACCCCAGCATGGAGTCAATTTGGAAGAGGTGAAAAAGGAGGGCAAAAAAATTACTTCTTAAGCTCAACATACAGGTAGAAGACTAAAAGCCCAACATTTGACATCTGTCGCAGCACAATGGTGCAGTGTATTGGAGCAGCAACAGGTAGCACCAGAGTGAGGGGACACAGGTTCATTTCCCTTTCCTTTCCTGCCAGCATTCAAATGCTAACTCACTGCATTCTACATCAAAATATTCATATTTCTAAAGGTCACTTTTGAAACAACAGCTTGCATGTATATAGCACTTTTCACATCAAAAAACACCTCACTGTACATCAGAAGCATGAGAAAACACTAAGCCAAGGAGAGATTAGCGGGGTGACCAGAGGTGGGTTTAGGAGGCTATTAAAGGAGGAGAGGGAAGCATTGAGCTGAAGGGGGTTTAAAGGAGGAAATTACAGAGTGGGACCTATGTGGTTGAAGGCACAACCGCCAACTGTGGGGTGAGGGAGGGGGGATGCACTCGAGGCCAGAGTCAGAGAAGCGGAGAGTTTGTAGGGGGGGGGTTTGGGCAAGAGGATGTTAGAGAAAGAGATCTGTACGGCAAATTCAAGAATTTTGAATGTGGGACCAGGACCCAAAGTAGGCAAGTAAGGACAGAGTGATGAGCGACTGGAACTGGAGTGAGATAGGATACGGGCAGCAGAGTTTTGGATGAGCTGGTTTATAGAGGGTGGAGGATGGAAGGCCAGCACATGGAAAGACCCCGTAAAAATAAAACAAGAGTCAGCGGCACTAGAACACCATTAAACCAATATACAAACAGCTATCACTCTTTGCGGGATGTTGCTGGTACAGAATGGTTGCCGTGATTTCCTATAGTTACTACACTGCAATGTAATCCACTTTGAGACATTTGGCAGCAAGATAAAGTGCCAGAAGTCTTTCTTTCAGGCATTGAAACTTATAAGGGGGGGAAAACATTATTTGTGCACTGAGAATATTTTAGTTCGCAGTAGCTGTATGTGTGTGTTTTGCTGCCTTGCTCTGTGCAGATGTAGCCAGTACATTATAGGTACAGTCTGGCCATGGGCGGAGAGTAGGTGAGACATACGGCTACGTCTTTGGAGACGCTGTGCGCCTGCTGACGGACCCCAAACAGCTTCTTCCATGGACTCGAAGGTTGAGATAAAGGATCCTTTTGAAAGAATAAGGTAAAAAGTTACAATTGAAAGTGAAAAATTGATGAAGAAAGATAGAAATTGCAACTAATAATGATGAAACAACAGACACAACATTAAAGATAAAACTAAAGGTATGTTTTAACCTCAAGTTAAGAACCAGTTAGCCCTTTTGTAATGAATCGCTATCTTCTACAACCCTTTTAAGTTGTGGCTTGCTGCAGCTCTAGCGATGTGATCCCAAACTGACCTCTCTGCAACTCTCACCTGCATTTACATTTGAAGTCTGCCACCAGTCTCCTGCAGGCCGAGGGACAATTCCAATAGCAGATCCAGAGACCCACGTACCTGGTGTCTCTATTGCTACCGGAACAAGATGATCAACTGCACGAGGCCAAAGCATCGAGTCAACAACCCCACGGTATATAAATTGGCTTAAAGCTCATTTATTGGCCCGGATTTTGCGGTTGTAATGACAGTGAAACTGTCAGCATTCGCTGTCATTACCCTGTGAAACTGACAGCAACTTCTGGCGTCTGCACACGCGGAGTTAAACGTGGAAATCCAGAAGTTGCTGTCAGTGATCCCCTGCTCCTCCACAGGGTGTGCTGTTGAAATCCCCACAAACGGCAAACTTTTTGAAATTACTGAACTGTCAAGAACTTCAGCTTTTACACTCTAATATCGCTGTTAAAAACCCCCGAAAAAGTTAAGCCTTGTTCAATGAGGTGTAACTGGGTTTTTAATGGTGTGCTAAGTCATAATTACTGCTGAACAACTTCTCTGGCCCTGAAAAACTAATTTTATATTTGTGGAATGTTAAATTGTTCCATTATGATAAAAATTCCATATTTTAATATAATTTTTAAAAAATATTTTAAAGTATGTTTATTATATTTCAGCTTCTACTTTAATCCCATGTGTATGTCCCAATCTTTATTTTGTTCTCTGTAAAATTTATTAAAAGTGAAGGATAATCAGTGCATTTTACTTCCTGGTTTGCTGTCTGTGAGAATTCTTCAATGTGATTGGCTGCTTAGCCTGCTTGATGACATCACTGTTGCTGGACGCTGGAGATCCTCTAGACTTGGCGCCAGAATCAAATTATTGTCGGGAAAGGTGAAATCGACACCACAGAGATCACTAGGTCTTTGTGGGCAGCTTTCTTCGAGGTCTTCGCTGCTGACCGCAAAATCTGGGCCAATGACACTACCTTCTGAGTTTGTTACGCTATGTCTGAATTTTAACTTTTTTTCTTGCTAATTTTCATCCCCTTCTGTCTCCTGAAGGCATTGACTCCTGGTGGAGTACATGGATCGTAGCTGCCCTTTGGTATTTCACTCAAAGGGCCATTATTCATGTGTGAACCTAAACAGTGAGGCTTAGACTTTGTGCATTCCACCCCCCCTCCCCCCCCCCCGTCCCACTGATTTCTTGGAGCAGGTGGAGGTAGAAAGCAACTTGGGAATGTCGTCAGCTCCCCCTTGTTTTCTAGTGCCTGGTTGGTGTTCACCTACATGGTAAATACATACGAATGCAGGAAACATGGCCCCGCCGTGTTTCCCACCATCTGCAATCTTCAAACGCTGGACACGGAATCCACCTATTAGGCCCCAGTATGTAACGTTCAGAGATCAGCAGTGAGGGCCCCAGGACAACACTTGAAGAGGGGCCCATGGAAGTGCTGTTTGTTTGTCCCTCACTGGACACCTGCTTTTCCTGCTGCCACACCAAGTACCCAAGTACGTACACACGCGCACACATACACAATTGTCGAACCTGTACAACCACTTAACAGTCATACAAGATTTCTGTGTAAAATACAACTAAAATGGAAGTTATAATAATAGAGAACAGAGGGCAATGCTTTATGAATGCTTGATTAATACTACAACAACAACGTGTGTTTATATAGCGCCTTTAACGTAGTAAAACGTCCCAAGGCGCTGCACAGGAGTATTTTAAGACAAAAAATTTGACACCGAGCCACATAAGGATAAATTAGGGCAGGTGACCATAAGCCTGGTCAAAGAGGTAGGTTTTAAGGAGCGTCTTAAAGGAGGAAAGAGAGGTAGCGAGGCGGAGAGGTTTAGGCAGGGAATAAAACATTTTAAGAACACCACTGCTTGAAGATGTCATGACTGTCATCAAGACAGGGCCCCCAACACGAACCAGCTTTGGCTTCCTAACTGGTCCTGGTTTAGAGACCAGAATGTTGGGGAAGGGGTGGAGGCAATGGTTTAAAAGAACAATAAACCAAGGGTGGGGGGGAGGAGGCACACACCGTACAACTCATAACAGTGTAAGAATTTTTAGGAAAAGACCACTATGTCCGGCAAGCCCATCCCTTTCTGTTTAATTTTTAAACAGATCTTGCCATCAATCCCTTCTCTGTCCAGAAACTCATTCAGTTACCTCTTGAACTCATTATACTGTCCACTTCAATGGTTTTCATAGAATCATAGAATCACAGAAATTTACAGCACGGAAGGCCATTTCAGCCCATTGTGTCCGTGCTGGCCGACAAAGAGCTATCCACTCTAAACGCACTTTCCAGCTCTTGGTCCGTAGCCCTGTAGGTTACGACACTTCAAGTGCACATCCAAGCACTTTTTAAATGTGGTGAGGGTTTCTGCCTCTACCACCCTTTCAGGCAGTGAGTTCCAGACCCCACCACCTTCTGGGTGAAGAAATTTCCCCTCAAATCCCCTCTAAACCTCCTACCAATTACTTTAAATCTATGCTCCCTGGTTGTTGACCTCTCTGCTAAGGGAAATAGGTCCTTCCTGTCCACTCTATCTAGGCCCCTCATAATTTTATACACCTCAATAAGGTCTCCCCTCAGCCTACTCTGTTCCAAAGAAAACAAACCCAGCCTATCCAATCTTTTCTCGTAGCTAAAATTCTGCAGTCTAGGCAACGTCCTCGTAAATCTCCTCTGTACCCTCTCTAGTGCAATCACATTTTTCCTGTAATGTGGTGACCAGAACTGTACGCAGTACTCTAGCTGTGGCCTAACTAGTGTTTTATACAGTGCAAGCATAACCTCCCTGCACTTGTTTCTATGTCTCAGCTAATAAAGGAAAGTATTACGTATGCCTTCTTAACCACCTTATCTACCTGGCCTGCTACCTTCGGGGATCTGTGGACCTGCACTCCAAGGTCCCTTTGTTCCTCTACACTTTCCCTGGTAATTAGTTCCAACAACTCTATTATTCCTTGGGTAAAAAGTTCTGCGTAACTTCCCTTCCTCCTCCTAACTTCCTGATTTTTAACTTCTGCCCCCGGTATTGGAACCGTTTACCAAAATTTGCCTCAACTAACTATGTCAATTCCCTTCATAATCTTGAAAACTTAAAAGTCACTTTGAAGTCTTTTTTACAAAGAAAATCAGTCCAACTCCCAGAATTTTCCTTATAACAAACTCGTCTTTATGTCTTCTCTGTACCATAACAGGAACAAAATATCCTTCCAATGACTAGGTGACCATGTGTGCCTGTGACAATCTCGACTTGTTTAACCTAGACCACTTGTGTATTTTTCTAAAAGCACTCCCCAACTCTCATATCTCTTCTACACTACAACTACCACAACTGCACTTTCCATGTTATTGTAACAGAGTAATTGGGAAACAAAGCTTTGTGCATTATAATGAATCTCCCAGAACAGACCACAATATACATTATAAAAACAAAAGTGACACCAGGGGTGAACATCATAATAAATATGGTGCATCTCAAAATTAAAACATGGGCGGGTGCCCATCCCGCCTCTGTGCCATCTTCCCGGGAGGTGGGTAGCCGACCCGCGCCGGGTTCCCTCTCCTGGAGGCGGGAAGGGGTTTACAGCCACTTAACTGCCTGTTAACAGGTAGTTAACAGGCAGATAAGAGGATTATCCCCATTTTACCCACACAAGTGCGGGCTTTCCAAAGGCTGCGAACCCCGCCAGGGTCACCGAGGCGAGCAGTGGGTCTGCGGGGGTCGGAGGGGTGCAAAAGTGCGCTGTGAAGGTAAGTGATGGGTGCAAGTATGGAGAGGTAAGTATGTGAGGTGAGTGGAAAGTGATAGAAAAAAATTTACTTACCTTTGTTTCTTCCTGCAGGCTTCAAACGTTGGGGATGCGGAGAGTCTCACATCTCACCGGCAGAGATGACAGATGGCTGCTGCATTCTCCAATGCAACAACCATCTAATTTCTGCTCACAAAAGAGGTTTGATGAGTCTTGAATACAAGGACTCATCAAACAACACAGAATGTCAGTGTTTGACAGCTTCACAGAGCTTTCAAACGATGACAATTCATCTGTCAAAAAGTTTTGACAGATGAAACGTCACGCGCTGACGTTCTCTGTAACCGGCTTTTCCTTAATTGGCCTGCTAAGCCCGCTGGGCAGGCTTAACAAGGTTAATCAAGGGAAAATAGCGTAGGTTGGCCAGAAGTTAATGGAGGCGGGACTTAAACCCGACAAGTGGGAGTCCCGCTTCCAAAAGCTCCCCATTGGCAAAATCCAGCCCTTAGTGTCAACTTGTGATGAATTTCAGCCCTGTTGTCACTGCTGAGCTGATGGACAGGAATTTATTAGTAGTAGCAGTGGTGGTGGTGGTGAATTAGGGGCAGTTTTATGCTGTGGGCCACATCCACCAGGAAGTATTGACACTTGCTTCAAGTAGGACTGTTAAAGCCAGCAGAGCGAGTGAGCAGACTTTCATCCCTTCAGTTTGGGTTGGATTTGAATCTGATGCACTACACTACCCAGTCCCCTAGCACAATATTTCTATTTCAATTTAATGATTAAAAGTTTTCTTTCTTTTGGACAAAAATGTCATCTTAACTCCATGAAAGAAAACTAGGGGAAAGTATAACTCTCTCACAGGAGTGTGGAGCAGCCAGTGTGTCCCGTAAAGGACTAGTTTACCTTGGCCATGGTTTCCTTGGTGCGTTGCATGGACTCCCGCTGCTGTTTCAATTCCTCTTCTAGGGTTTGCCGCATCTGGTCCAACTCCACCTGTGAGCAAGAGAAAATGTTACTGACCTGTGACCTTGCAAGACTGAACCACCAACAAAAGCAAATACCATGAGACAGTCAATCTGGCTCCATTATTACCCCCTCCCCCTGTACAGCCAGTGAATATAGCTTCAGTACTATTCGCTCTCCCTATCCAGTCGATGAATGTGGATTCATTACTGGCCTTTGCCCCTGTACAAAGAGTTAGTCATTTGCCATTACCTGTCCCATTCAGCAGGTCCTACAGTGAAAAACACATCACAGAAAATCCAATGTCTGTGTAAAAATAGCAGTGACAGGAATGTAGCACGAGTACGTGAAGTGTGCGTACTTGTATTTCATCGATTGGAATTTCTACCCTGTTCATTTCCATTATTCATGGGGAGCGGGGGGCTCCTCTAGTGTGGCAGATAATGGTGGTTCCACTGTCTTACTTATTGCAATTTATTTCCCCTGATCCATCTTCCACATTCTACAGTAATATGTAGCAAAAAGCAAGCAGTGAAGCCAGAAGGCAAAGCAGGAAATGGGATGAAATGGTGGAAACAAACCTGCAGTGTACAGAGCTGGATTACACAATGCACATAGGCAGATTTTTCTTTTAACGTTCCCTGTTTTGTACTCACACTGTCTTTTTTGTTTACGTTAGTGACTGGAGGAAACTATACCCTATGGGCACCAAACAGTTAGCAAAAGACAGCATGTTTTACAAAACTGTTCAAAATGAGCACTTTTGAATGAAACTGATCTCCTATTTAGTCACTCATGACTGGAAGTTTTATGTATTTAAGCACACGTCATGGAGGTATTGTAACAGTTTCTTACCTGTAAGTGTGTCTCACGGATGCTCCCTGTGACACTCTGCGAATCCACCTTTCTCTCTGCTGATTCCAACTTTTCCAGCAGCGTAGCGCGCTCCACGAGAAGGTAGGCTACCTGCTCACTTGGGCCACTGTGTGCGATCTCTGCCAGTCCTTCCTGATCCAACATCTCTTCCACTTCCTTCACCTGTGTCTCTGTACATCCACCATTCCAAAGTACTTGGGTTAGTAGTGAAATCCAATTAATTTATTTTTTTAAACCTTGATATGTAGACATGTACACTCTTACCCAACCGCTGATTTGGGACATACAAGGCAGGGAGTCTACTTCCCAGACTTCCACTTAATGCCACTGGAGTCAACCTTGGCTCAGTGATAGATTTGAGCACATAATCTAGGCTGGCACGTCAGTGCAGTACTGAGGAAGTGCTGCACTGTCAGAGGTGCCATCTTTCAGATAGATGTTAAACCACCATACGCTCTCTCAGTTGGATGTTAAAGATCCCATGGCGCTATTTGAAGAGCAGGGAAGTTCTCCAGGAGTCCTGGCCAACATTTATCCCTCAACCAATACCACTAAAAACAGATTATCTGGTCAATTATCTCAGTGCTGTTTGTGGAACCTTGCTGTGTGCAAATTGGTTACTGCATTTACCTACATTACAACAGTAACTACACTTCAAAAGTATTTAATTGGCTGTGAAGCACTTTGGGACATCCTGAGGATGTGAAAGGCGCTATATAAATTCAAGTTCTTTCTTTCTGTTCTTTAGCAATTCACCAGTAGGAATGTCAAAGACTTCCTGTCCGGTTTTCCCTTCTCCCACTCACAGAGACATCTGGCTTCCACTCACTCAGTGTCTCCTTGCTGAGCACTAATGAGACTGGGAACCTAATGAGGGGGAGGAATAATTGAGCTGATATCCCACCATTTCACCCTGCAACACAGTGGAGCTCCAGCACACTGACCAATCAAACCACCCAGTGGCAGTACTGAGGGGGTGCTGCACTGTCGGAGGTGCCGTCTTTCGGATAAGATGTTAAACCGAGGCCCCGTCTGCTCTCGCAGGTGGACGTAAAAGATCCCAGGACACTATATCTGGTCATTGTCACACTGCTGTTTGCGGGAGCTTGCTGTGCGCAAATTGGCTGCCACGTTTCCTACATTACAACAGTGACTACACTTCAAAAAGTACTTCATTGGCTGTAAAGCGCTTTGGGACGTCCTTTTTTTTAAATTCGTATATGGGATGTGGGCGTCGCTGGCAAGGCCAGCATTTATTGCCCATCCCTAATTGCCCTTGAGAAGGTGGTGGTGAGCTGCCTTCTTGAACTGCTGCAGTCCGTGTGGTGAAGGTGCTCCCACAGTGCTGTTAGGGAGGGAGTTCCAGGATTTTGACCCAGCGACGATGAAGGATCAGCGATATACTTCTAAGTCAGGATGGTGTGTGACTTGGAGGGGAACTTGGAGGTGGGGGTGTTCCCATGCGCCTGCTGCCCTTGTCCTTCTAGGTGGAAGAAGTCGTGGGTATAGGAGGTGCTGCCCAAGAAGCCTTGGCGAGTTGCTGCAGTGCATCTTGTAGATGGGTACACACTGCAGCCACGGTACGCCGGTGGTGGAGGGAGTGAATGTTTAAGGTGGTGGATGGGGTGCCAATTAAGTGGGCTGCTTTGTCCTGGATGGAGTCGAGCTTCTTGAGTGTTGTTGGAGCTGCACTCATCCAGGCAAGTGGAAAGTATTCCATCACACTCCTGACTTGTGCCTTGTAGATGGTGGAAAGGCTTTGGGGAGTCAGGAGATGAGACACTCGCCGCAGAATACCTAGCCTCTGACCTGCTCTTGCTGCCACAGTATTTATGTGGCTGGTCCAGTTAAGTTTCTGGTCAATGGTGGCCCCCCAGGATGCTGATGGTGGGGGATTCGGCGATGGTAATGCCGTTGAATGTCAAGGGGAGGTGGTTAGGCTCTCGCTTGTTGGAGATAGTCCTTGCCTGGCACTTCTGTGGCACGAATGTTACCTGCCACTTATCAGCCCAAGCCTGAACGTCGTCCAGGTCTTGTTGCATGCGGGCATGGACTGCTTCATTATCTGAGGAGTTGTGAATGGCGCTGAACACTGTGCAGTCATCAGCGAACATCCCCATTTCTGACCTTATGTTGGAAGGAAGGTCATTGATGAAGCAGCTGAAGATGGTTAGGCCTAGGACACGGCCCTGAGGACCTCCTGCAGCGATGTCCTGGGGCTGTGATGATTGACCTTCAACCACTACAATCATCTTTCTTTGTGCTAGGTATGACTCCAGCCAGTGGAGCGTTTTCTCCCCGATTCCCATTGACTTCAGTTTTACTAGGGCTCCTTGATGCCACACACGGTCAAATGCTGCCTCGATGTCAAGGGCAGTCACTCTCACCTCACCTCTGGAATTCAGCTCCTTTGTCCATGTTTGGACCAAGGCTGTAATGAGGTCGGGAGCCGAGTGGTCTTGGCGGAACCCAAACTGGGCATCTGTGAGCAGGTTGTGAAAGGCACTATATAAATGCAAGTCTTTCTTTCTTTCAAAACTTTAATAGTATCAAATAAATGGGCATAAACTGAGGTCCCTGTCTATCTGATCAGGTGCATGTTATGCTGTAATGAGAAGATGGTAGGTTTAGTATTCTGGACGGATATCATATGGGCTGAAGGGCCTTATTCATCTAAACCTATCTTGTGAAAACAGAAACCACAAGTGCTAGAAATCTGAAATTAAAATGGAAAATGCTAGAAATATGGAGTTTGAATGTAAAATGACAGATGAGTATTTCTAACAGAAGATAATACTGATACAGTCCCACTGCAAATGTTAACCTGTCTTTTCTCTTTCCGATGTTGATGGATCTGCTGTGTGTTTCTAGCAATTTCTGGTTTTATTTCAAAGTATAATTCTTGATGGTCAATGCAGTATTAAATGTAATGCACTGGTGGCTGCAGCTGGCAATACCAAGTTACTGTATATTACACACTGTCCCTGGCTGTGAATCGCACTCTAGCCACAAGGTGGCGCTCTGTGTATGCACGCATCTGTACAGCTCTGCTGTCCTGGCAGCTATATTTTACTGTTAAAATGCTTGTTCAAGGCATTATAAAATACTCTACTGTAAGCTTAGAAAGTGCCCAGAGAGGCATCAGAACTCCCGAGCACTTTTTATAGCCAGCTCCATACTACACTGGAGTTGTACTCCATACAATGTGGAGCGCAAGTGATGCCAGATGACCTCCTACAATGGGTCTCATACCCTTTGGCTTTAGTAAAAGAAAGAAAGACTTGCATTTATATAGCCCCTTTCACAACCTCAGGGCATCCAAAGTGCTTTACACCTAATTAAGTACTTTTTTTGAAGTGTAGTCACTGAGGTAATGTAGGAAATGCGGCAGCTAATTTGCACACAGCAATGTCCCACAAACAGCAATGAGATAATGACCAGATCTGTTTTTTGTTTTTAGTGATGTTGGTTGAGGGATAAATATTGGTTGGGACACCGGGGAGAACTTCCCTGCTCTTCATCGAAATAGTGCCATGGGATCTTTTATGTCCATCTCAGAGGGTAGACGCGGCCTCGGTTTAACGGCACCTCTGACAGTGCAGCCCTCCTTCAGTACTGCACTGGAGTGTCAGCCTGGATTTTGTGCTCAAGTCAGTGGAGTGGGACCCACAACCTTCTGACTCAAATGAGAGTGCTACCAACTGAGCCACACCTGTACACTCGTTAGATTGGGCACCTAGCTCCAGAGTTATTCTCTCACTTCTCGCATCAATGCACACCCAAAACCACTTCATAAATCGATGAAAAGGTGTAACTGCAATCCTTTTTTGGAATTATGATCTTACTACAAATTGAAACAACTTTAAATTGGAAATAAAAGCAACACCTTAAACAACTAAGGTTGAAAATATTCCACTGCAACATTAATTGTATACTGTCTTATGGTTGCAGTCCTTCAGTTGCATGATATGCCCAAATATGCACACACACTGGGTTATAGCAGTAGTGAATTCTTACAGGTTTCACTTGCTGTAAAAAATTCCACATCTTTCCAGAAACTACTGATTATGATGTGGAAGTGCAATATTAACAAATCAGATACAATGAATAATCCATTCAATAGGTGAACATCTAGAATATATTAAAAATAATTCATTTGCATGCACTTCCTGCCAACATCATAAATTCCTATGTCCACATTTAATGGTGCCTGCCTATGTAAACATGTCACGCTGCATTTATATCCTACCCGCAGCACAAGCGCTGCAGCATCAGCAGGAGGGTGCAATTACAGCGTGACAAGGTTACATCGGCAGTTTCCATTATAAACGTGAACACTGGAATTTATAATGGAAATATATAAAAAGGCAGAATGTGCAAAATGGGATTGGATTATGTCTGTCTGTCTGAGTCCAATTATCTCCCATTCTCTAAGCCCTCTTCATCTTGAAGACAAGTCTCGACTCCCCATGTGCAACACCACAGAAAATTAACTAAATATTTTAATTTTTTTTAATCAATTATGGAACTATATATTCGAAGGTTTGATGCCAAATATAAACCCTAGAGTACTGATGACCAGCTTCAGGGAGAGGCACAATTGCTGGATTTCCCACTCCAATGAGTTTCCAATCTCTAGCCATATTGCTGTGAGGAGTCACCAAGTGGAGGCCATGTTATTAAAAATATTAGGAGAGTTATGTCGGGCCTTCTGGTATTCAGAGGGATTTGGGGGGGGGGGTCCTTGTACACGAATCACAGAAAGTTGACATGCAGGTACAGCAGGCAATTAGGAAAGCAAATGGTACGTTAGCCTTTATTGCAAGGGGTTTGGAGTATAACAGGAAGGAAGTCTTGCTGCATATAGGGTTTTGGCAAGACCACATCTGGAGTACTATGTACACTTTCGGTCTCCTTACCCAAGGAAGGATATACTTGCCTTAGAGGGGGTGCAACAAAGGTTCACAAGATTGATTCCTGGGATGAGAGGATTGTCGTATGAGGAGAGATTGAGTAGAATGGGCCTATATTCTCTGGAGTTTATAAGAATGAGAGGTGACCTCATTGAAACGTATAAAATTCTTAGAGGGCTTGTCAGGGTAGATGCTGAGAGGCTGTTTCCCCTGGCTGGAGAGTCTAGAACTAGGGGTCATAGTCTCAGGATAAGGGGTGAGCCATTTAGGACTGAGATGAGGAGAAATTTCTTCACTCAGAGGGTTGTGAATCTTTGGAATTCTCTACCCCAGAGGGCTGTGAATGCTCAGTCATTGAGTATATTCAAGACTGAGATCGATAGATTTTTGGGCACTAAGGGAATCAAGGGATATGGAGATAGGGCGGGAAAGTGGAGTTGATGTAAAAGATCAGCCATGATTGTATTGTGAGAAGTCGCACAACACCAGGTTATAGTCCAACAGCTTTACTTGAAATCACAAGCTTTCAGAGCGCTGCTCCTTCGTCAGGTGAAGGAGCAACGCTCTGAAAGCTTGTGATTTGAAATAAAGCTGTTGGACTATAACCTGGTGTTGTGCGACTTCTCACATTTGTCCACCCCAGTCCAACACCGGCATCTCCACATCATGATTGTATTGAATGGTGGAGCAGGCTCGATGGGCAATATGGCCTACTTCTGCTCCTATTTCTTACGTTCTCTCACGCGCCATGGCTGGCTGACTTAGAGCAATATTGACGGAAGCCTAGGAATAGGTCATCTGCCCTCAGTTTGCCCATGGCCTGGGAAGACTCAATGGGTTGGGGGTGGCGTGGAACTTGCGTCTGTACAATGTTTAAAAAGAAAACTACCAATTTCAGTTGGGGCAGCAATCAGGTGTTATAATTGACCTCAGCAGCTGGGGGAGAAAATCCAGATCGTTCTCCAGTGACCCATGCTGAAAAGTGAGTGTGTGTGTGTGTGGAGAATATGGAGCTCAGCCATGACTCCATCCCCATGGGTCAAATGGCCTGCTGAGACTTCCTGACTAGGCTCTTGCATGAAGAATGGGCACTTGAGGGCAAGACACTGGACAAGAGGTAGTGAAAGTGTGAGAATATTTCATCCAGATGGTCACACAGTCACAGTGTGTAACTGAAACAAATGCAAGTCACAGAAAAACAAATGCACGTTACATCAGTTGGGGGGGTCAAAACAAAGTTGAAAGGTCACCGTGTTCTGACCTTGCTCCAGCTGCAGCTGTTGTAGTTCCATCTTGAGCAGCTCATTCTCCCGCTCATATTCGGCCGTCAGTGCCTCTCGCTCCTCCGACAGGTTGCGGATGTGATCCACGTAATTCTCCACCTACAGAGACAAGACTATTTCCACGTCACGCTGCAGGTGAGCTGGTTATGCTTCATGGGTGGCGGTTGTAAAGAACGGCGGGAGGCGACTCCAAACCGTGACATCACTACACCAGTGGGGGGGGGGGGGGGGGGGTGGTGGGAGGTTCAGGTAATCCTAATAGCACTTGCATTTGATCTTGTATCCATGGCAATGGTGCCTTTGGCCCTTTCAAGCCGTAGTTTTGTTTCAATACAATGTTACTGGATCTCGAAGATGGCTTTTGTTGTGCCTGACTGTGATATTGTTTACAAATCTCACAAAAAATTTAAAGCAGTTCATTTTACCATGTCACACTGCAGGGGGGCTGGTTAAGAGGATTAAGGATATATATTGGCATCCAGGTAGAAAGGATCAACAAAATATTAAAGTTTTTTCCTTGAAAGAGAGTCATTTCTTTTAGTGAAGCTCCCCCCAGTGACTAACTGAATCACAGCACCATTGGATAGTACTGAGCCATTCAGCCACCAGATGTCTCAAGTTCGATGCCCAACCTGTGCAGACTTAGCTGATTTTGTATTGGTGAATGCTGTTAGGATTTAAGCTGGGCCAGCAGCTGCAGTGTTGTATTGGCCTCATTGACCCTGCATGAGGGACAGGAATTACAAATCAACCAGGGTTCCTGCTCCAGGTTGCCATCCATGATCCCCCTGCGGCGTGTGCGTGGATGTCAAATTAAGACAGGATAGGGCTCAGCCCATCAGGCAAATAGCCTGCTAACACTTACTGCCTAGGCTTGGATGTGAGGAATGGCCACTTGGGTGAGATACCAGAGGATTGCTGACACCCGCAAACCCATACCCGAGAAAGAGTCTATGACTTCAGCACGGAGAGAATACTGCAGGGGAAAAAATGGCACTGAAGCAGGATCTCACAAAGTAGCCGAAGGGGAAAATTACACAAAATGCCTGTTCCCAAACCACTTCTAAACTTGCTCTCTATGCAAAAAAAGGATACCAACTCAGGATCTGATAAACATGCCCCATTTGGCTAGTAGATTCATTTCTACTCTACAGATAAATCATGAACATGTGAGTTACTAAATAGCTGAAGAAGTCTTAATAACCTATGAGAAAGGACTGAGTCACTTTTCCTTTTACAGCTACCTCCGCAATTAAGGAGACAGAGTTGGTGTACAGATAACCTCCCCCAAGGGAGCGAATGAGAGATCAGTCAGTGCACAGCTAGCGCTCTGGGGAAGCGGAAATGAGAAACACCAGTCAACATAGATTCAAACACTTTCTACGGATACAATCATTCATGCATATTTAATCTGGCCAAAGTTACAGGCTGTAAATATGGCGGTTAAAAGGCAAACAGTCACATACAAACAAGATTTTATTTTTTAAATCTCACAAGAGGTCAAGACTGCGCCGCCCTACTGACCGATCTCACCTCCTTCATCTCGGAGGTCTGTTGCTGTCGCACCCTCTCCAGATCCTGCGTGGTGGCTTGCAGCGTGCCCTCGGACCGCTGGTATATACGCCACAGGTGACACAGGTGCTCATCTGCACTGCAGGCTCCGGTGTCAAGGCCATCGTCCCGCAGTCTGTTCAGTATATCTTCCAGCTCCACCTTCTCCTGAAGAGAAAAGAAATAGCGGGAATCAGGAATGGTTTGCTGAATGGAGAGACGAGAGATCCTACGTAATAAAAAGCCTAATTCTCCCCCAGTACTGACAATATTTTCAAAGGCGTAGCATGTACAAAAGTGAAAAAGTGATCCTCTCAAAAATCGTAATATAGCCATTAAATTTGCACAGACTGTCTGCATGTTAAATTTTAAGGGTGCTTTTAGGTTGCTGCTTTTGTTTTTAGCAGAGTGCCTCTATTCCCACCTCCTGGTGCCATAGTCCACCGTTTACATTCCCAGCTGGGGTTGTTCTCCATCAGATACCGGCCAGAACAGGAGCTACCAAATTCAACGGCAGTTTACAAGACAAGCAGTGGATCACTGTTGTGAATCAAGGCATTTCCAAGTGCCACTAATATCAAGAGGACACAGCGTGCACCATCAGCTGTAGTTTCATGATACACAGGCGTCTTCAAGTCTCAGTGATGATGCTCTCACGAGACACTCAAATGCCTAATGGGGCATCAATCCCATTTAGGGGTTAACAGCAAAAAGCTCTCTCCATTGTCTGAACTGGGACCACAGCCTTCTGAAGGCGTACTGCTCAACCTCGAATTCAACTCCCCCCTCCGTATTTGATCCATTACCAACACCACTTTCTTCCACCCGCACATTTACCATCCTCCCCCCTCCGTATTTTTATCATCTGGAGATTTCATTTATCCAACGTTTTTCTTGCCAGCCTCCCCGTTTCCACTCTCCAGAAACTCCAACTTATACAGAATGCCAAGACCCATCGCCTCTCTCTGTCCAAATCCTCGCACCCCTCTCAATGCCTGCCCGCCAAGCTCCTCTGGCTCTCTGTGCTCCGGCAAATTGAGTTTAAGATCCTCATTCTTACCCTGAAATCCCTCCACGGCCTTGCCCACTCTACTTCAGCAATCTCTTCCAGCCGCAGGTCCCTGTCCACACATTCAACTCTTCCAACACCGGGGGTTAGTCATTCCCATTACACCGACACCAGATTAGTCACGCCCCACTACATCCAGCAGTCGCTATGCCACTGCCCTGCGAAACTGGCTTCCTCAGCACCGATCCACCTCATCATCGACCTCCAGTTTTCAAAAACTTCTTGCGTTCACTCTTCTGTCCAACGCCCCTTAAAGCGCGAAGAGACGTTTCTGTGCGCAAGAAGCACTACAGAAATGCAAGCTGTTGAAGTCTCATCCATGCTCATGAGCCTTTCACAGCCCATATTTTTCTGCATCATTAGTTAAAATGTGGAGAGGATTCCATTGCTATCAGGGATGCCTGTGTCTTATCGATAGTAACACTTCAGTGAGGAGCTGCGACATGACACAGAGTGCCAAGAGCAGCAGGAAAATATTGCAACCTGAATGATTGGACGCGACAGATTTTACTGACCAGAAAGTGACTCAGCAGTAGTGAGTTGAATTTTATACTCCTGCATGCACACCTCCCTCTCCCCTCCGATTCTCAGGAACAGTAAAAGGAATGGGTAGGCACAGGCACCTCACGGTATGGTACTGAGCCCTGTGCCGAGTTAGCTGATCCCAACCAGGGCAGTCGTTGGGGTGCTACAATTGGCCTCAGCACCTCTGAGCTAAAGAGAGGGGTTAAAGGGTGTCTCGTGACCTCTGCAGGAAAGGATGTCAGGTGAGGGTAGGATCAAGTTCAGTGGTGATGCCCTTCCAGTAAAATATCCTGCTGAACCTCCCTGACTTCAGAAAGGCCACCTGTGTCAAGTACCAGAGGGCTCCAGGTGCCTGTGGAACTGTACCCTAGCAAGAGTCAGCACCTTCATGGTTCACTAATGTTCTTCAGACAAGGGAACCTGCCACTCCTACATGGTCTGGCCTATATGTGACTCCAGTCTCACACTATGTGATTGACTATTAATGCCCTCTGGAAAGGCCTAGCAAGCCACTCAGTCGTAAAAATAATCACTATGATGAAGAGGGCCTACCACCAGCTTCTCAATGAAATGGTCAATAAATGTGGCTTTGCTAATGTTGCCCACATCCTCAGAACAAATTTTAAAAAGCAATGGGCAGATATCATCTTTTCGAACCCAGTTTTATACTTTTCTCAGTTCAACACCCCTCTAACCTCCACAATAAGTTTAACAAGTTTCTCTGCATAACTAGGAGGCCAGAGTATGTGAAACACACAACCGTGTCAGAAGATATTAGGATAGCACAGTAATCCAGTAACATTATACAGGAATGATGAAACTATCTGTGCCACAGTACGGTGCCATAACAATAGCAGCAACCATGGTGTATTTATAGCATACTGTGTGTGCTATAGCTAAGAAAGAAACCATTGAACGCTCAGGTAATAGTTGAACAATGCGGCATTATTCAACCCACAAGTGCATTCTTGCTAAGTAGTAACACAATAGGCCAAATACTCAGTGAGTCCATTATTTTTACGGCTTTGTCCAACTTAAGATCTGCAAGGCCAAAGCCATTCTGTTCAAGTGCCTGACAAAAGCTCCACCTCATAGCCCAATTACATCCCCCTCCTCAGCTGCTTGCTCAGGCTAAACCCAATGGTGCACAATCTCCATGTCTCATTTGTCTCTAAACTGAGCTTCAAGCTCCACATCCTATCCATCACCATGGCCGCCAATTTCCACCTTCACAGCATTGTCCACCTCCACCCTTACTACACCTCCAGTAACGTGCAAACCCCCATCCACACCTCTGTCAGCTCCAGGCTCAACTTTTCAAACCCACTCCTCACCATCCTATATAAATTACAAGTTATCTAAAACTCCAATCCCACTCCCCTAACACCCCTGTCCCTGCCAATCTCCACCGACTCCCCAGCCCCCGATGCATTGAATTAAAATCCTGGTCCTCATTCATAAATCCCTCTGCAGCTTCACCTTTCCTCACCTCTGCAACTTGGCTGGGGCTCCAAGTGCCAAGGTATGCATTCCATCCTTTGAGCTCTGACCTTCTTTGCATCAATGCTTCCTCCATTCTCCCTAAACCTCACTGTCTCACTTCCATCCTTAAAAAGCTCATTTTAGATATTAGCCACCTTCCCTTCAAGATATCCCCTTCGTCTATACAGATACTGGGCTGGATTTTGATACTGGGGCGGGTTGGGGTCGTGTCATCCGCGTTTCGTGTTATCCACCCGCCTGCATTGGATGTGGGAGATTGATGCAATTTTCACTTAATTGGGCAATTGAGTTCCAGCATGTGGGAACCCATGAACTAATTAGTGGTTTCAGTCTGAAAGTCGCCTCTGATGACGTCAGCATTGCTGGTCAGGTCAGAGACTGCCTGGCTTTTGGTGTGAGAGGACCTGGATGCAAAATGAGCAGCAGCTCGAGAGAGACTTTCAGACCTAATACTACTACTACCTTCATCACATCTCCGTTGTAATAGTGGACCTGCAGCTGATAGTCAGCTATCCACTTGTGCTCCCGCCAGGTTTCACTGGTGTGTTTCACATCAGGCGTGCTTCACGTCGGAAAAGGGTTAAACTAGCTAAAACGTTTCAAAATGGCATTACAGAGCCAATTTAGGGCTTGTTAAGGGCTTTAATGGCCTCTCCCGCCTCTTGGAGGCGGGACAGAGTCGGGAACACCGCACACGATTTTATCAAAATTGCGTGGAGGCGGGATGGGGTCGGGACCCCCGAATCTGCAACTTTAACCCCCCCCACACGCCTCCAAACCCGACTCCACGGGTCATTGAAAATCCAGCCCAATGACTTCCAGTTACCCAGTCTACAAGCTTGCATACATTAACACTTCTATCTAGGTGAAACCATTGCGAACATCTATTGGACAGTTTTTTGAGTTTACAGATTAAATGTCCATTGCCTTTCAAAAGACCATTAATTTGATTATCAAGCTGCAGGTTTCATAAAGGCTTCAAGGGATACAATCTGAAGTGCCTCAGACTCCTCCACATCAGATTTTAATAACGTACTGCACGAGAATGATTCCCAGTCCTGTAAAAACACAACATAATACTTACAGAAACTGTCTGTGGCATTGCCATGTTCCAATGCAGCCCCCTACCTGCCCAGAGTCTGGTGCCTTGGGCGCTCTACACTTACAACTTCCTACTATGTAATACAGTAAATATAACACGAAACACGTTGTTGGATACAGGGTGTTGCCATGGAACAGCTCCATTTCATCCACACTGGAGTGGTGGGGTGCCATTTGGGCTAGTAGCAACACGCTCCCCTGCATTATTGAAATCCGAACCCTATACTTTTACAATAGTGAAATGTAATTGCAGGTTAACAGTACACAGAAGTCAGGGTAAGAGCAGCATGGGACATTCCTGAACAGACAGATTTAAAAGCTGCAAATGAAGCGCTAGTATTGTGTTGCCGGACTGGGAGTCATTCTGATACAGTATGTTATACAGCCAAAACTGCAGCTCTGGATGGGGAAAGGATAGACTTCCACAGCACAAAATGATGAAAAGTAAAGTTCTAACAGGTGGAAAAGGGAGACAAAGGAAGAAAGATTTCTAAATCCCAGTTGTCGGTGGAATATTGCTGATTATTACGCCCACATTGCCATGGTTACTTCTGTAGAGCAGCTCAATATATTCCTCAACACCTTATAACTCCCTATAAACTCTAACTCTATCGCACTTTACAGCCAGTGAAGTACTTTTGAAGTGTCGTCACTGTTGTAATGTAGGAAACGCAGCAGCCAATTTGCGCACAGCAAGCTCCCACAAACAGCAATGTGATAATGACCAGATAATCTGATTTAGTGATGTTGATTGAGGGATAAATATTGGCCAGGACACCGGGGAGAACCCTGCTCTTCTTCAAAATAGTGCCATGGGATCTTTTACCTCCACCTGAGAGAGCAGACGAGGCCTCGGTTTCATATGTCTGATCCGAAAGACGGCACCTCCCACAGTGCAGCACTCCCTCAGTATTGCACTGGAGTGTCAACCTAGAATTTTGTGTTCAAGTCTCTGGAGTGGGACTTCAACCCACAACTGAGCCATGGCTGACACTGTCAGCGATAAGTTATACACAGGGTCTAACTAGACACTTGGAAGAGACAGATCTTCCATCAGGCAGGTATAAATCTTATACTTAACTATTTTCTTGTTACTGTCTGACATTCTTTACCTATTTGCATTATGGACGTGCTTATGAGATAATTTGCTTGGTGTCTAATTGGCTTTGCTCATAATGCACAGTGGCTCAAGAAACTTGTACCCATGTTGCAGTCACTACAAAGCTGCATTTGTGATCTTACCGCAGAGAAGGAGGCCAATCAGCCCATCATGCTTGTGTGGGTCTTTGAAAGAGCTATCCAATTAGTCCTAGTCTGCCACTTTTCCCCCCATAGCCCTGCAATTTTCTCCTTTTCAAGTATACATCCGATTCCCTTTGATCAATGTCATTGGAAGCTCTGTGGCCAAGATGGGGCAACACGGTGGCATAGTGGTTAGCACTGGTGCCTCACAGCGCCAGAGACCCGGGTTCGAATCTGACCTCGGGTGACTGTCTGTGTGGAGTTTGCACATTCTCCCCGTGTCTGCGTGGGTTTCCTCCGGGTGCTCCGGTTTCCTCCCACTGTCCAAAAATGTGCGGGTTAGGTTGATTTGGCTATGATAAATTGACCCTTAGTGTTAGGGGGGGATTAAATATGTGGGGTTATGGGGATAGGATGGGATATGTTAGGGGGAATTAAATACGTGGGGTTACGGGGGTCAGGTGGGATATGTGTACTGTGGGGATTAAAGCAGGGACAGGGTACTGGATTTGAATGATCAGCCATGATCGTATTGAATGGTGGTGCAGGCTCGACGGGCCGAATGGCCTACTCCTGCTCCTAGATTCTATGTTTCTATGTGTGGACAGCATTGAGCCATCAAGGTTGACACTTATTGTTTCATACACAAAAAAGCTGGCACTTGGGCAATGTGCTAGAGGCTGCCAGCACGTGGAGTCCAACAGGAGTCAGCGCCTTCAGAAAGGAGGGGACAAAGGTGAGTAAATTGGAGGGAAAATGAGGGCTGTGGTACAATTACACTCTCTGCACCTTTGGTTCTGATGAAAGATAATCGACCTGAAACGTTAACTCTGTTTCTCTCTCCACAGATGCTGCCTGACCTGCTGAGTATTTCCAGCATTTTCTGTTTTTATTTCAGATTTCCAGCATCCGCAGTATTATGCTTTTGTATGAGATTTTCAGAGGTCCGTAAACTCAGATTAGGGAAGATAAGAAGGAAAAAACACCAAAGCAGGAAATGCTACAATAAACAACAGGTCAATTAGCATCTGAAAGAGAGAACCAGGGTGTACATTGCCCAACACTGCAACAGTGACTACACTTTAAAAGTAATTCATAATGTGTAAAGTGGTTTGGGACATCCTGAGGTCGTAAAGGTGCTATATAAATCTAAGTTATTTATTTTCTTTCTTTGTAAACTTTCATTAGGACGGTTAGATTTTGTATGATAATGCTCCTGTGAAGCGCCTTGAGTCGTTTTACTATGTTAAAGGCGCCATATAAATGCAAGTTGGTGCTGGTGTTGCAGATTACCCCAACCCAGGAATATCGGAACAGGAGTAGGCCATTCAGACCCTCGAGCCTGTTCCAATGATACAAAGGGATCATGGTTGATCTGTATCCTAACTCCATCTACCCACCTTGGCTCCATATCCCTTAATACCCTTGGCTAGCAAAAAATTAGCGATCTCAGATGTAAAATTATTAATGGACGTAGCATTTGGGGAAAGATTCCACACTTTTACCACCCTTTGCATGAAGAAGTGCTCCTGAACTTCTCTCCTGAATGGCCTGGCTCTGATTTTAAGGTTATATCCCCTTGTCCTGGACTCAACCACCAGCGGAAAACTTTTCTCTCTATCTACCCTATCAATTCCTTTCAAGATCCCAAAAAACCTCAATTAATCTTCTATATTCCAGGGGATACAAGCCTAGTTTATGTAATCGCTCCTCATTATCTAACCCTTGGAATCCTTGTAACATTCTGGTGAATCTGCGCTGCACTCCTTCAAAGGCCAATATATCCTTTAAGGTGTGGTGCCCAGAACTATACAGTACTCCAGATGTGGTCTAAACAGGGCTTTGTATAGCTGTAGCAAAACTTCCTCCCCTTTATATTCTAGCCCTCTAGTTATAAAGGCTAACATTCCATTAGCCTTTTGGATTATTTTTTGTACCTGACTACTACATTTTAATGATGTGTACACGGACCCCTAAATCTCTTTGGACCTTCACTCTTCCTAGCTTTTCACCATTTAAAAAAATACTTGGATCTATCCTTTTTCGGTCCAAAATGGATGACCTCACAGGTCCTTGTGTTGAAATCCATCTGCCACAGTTTTGCCCAGTCATTTAATCAATCACTGTCTCTTTGTAATTTTATGCTCCTGGCTACACTACTTACTATCCCATCAATCTTTGTATCATCGGAAAACTTGGCACCTCTGACAGTATAAATAGAGTGAATAGTTGAGGCCCCAGCACAGATCGTTGTGGGACACCACTAGCCAATGAGTAAAATAAAAAAAAGAGACTTGGATTTATATAGTGCCTCAGACGCCCCAAAGCGCTTTACCGCTTTTGAAGTATAGTCACTGTTGTAGTGTAGGAAACACGGCAGCCAATTTTATGCACATCAAGCTCCCACAAACAGCACTGTGATAATGAGCAGATAATCTGTTTTTTTTGTGATGTTGATTGAGGGATAAATATTGGCTAGGACACCAGGGAGATCTCCCTTGCACTTCTTTGAAATAGTGCCATGGGATCTTTTAAATCCACCTGAGAGAGCATATGTTGGTTTAACATCTATCTGAAAGATGGCACCTCTGACAGTGCAGCACTTCCTCAGTACTGCACTGAAGTGCCAGCCTAGATTATGTGCTCAAATCTATCACTGAGCCAAAGCTGACTGCAGTGGCATTAAGTGGAAGTCTGGGAAGTAGACTCCCTGCCTTGTATGTCCCAAATCAGGGGCTTCATTTTACCATCTCATCTGAAAGATGGCACCTCCGACAGTGCAGCACTCCCTCAGTACTGCACTGAAGTGTCAGCCTAGATTTTTGTGCTCAAGTCTCTGAAGTGGGACTTGAACTGAGCCACAGCTGACACTTGAGTACATGAGTACATACCCATTATCTGTACTCTTTATCTTCTACTGCCTAACCAATCTCCTAACAGGTCAATCATTTTCCTTCAATTCCATGATCTTTAATTTTAGCGAACAGTCTCTTATGTGGAAACATATCGAATGCCTTCTGGAAGTCCATATAAACTACATCCATAGACATTCCCCTGTCTACTACTTTAGTTACTTCCTCAAAAAAATCAATTAGGAGTTCACATTAACACTGTTCTGCTGGACTGAGACCGATAATTCTAGACTCAGATTTGTGATCACCAATCTGGTTTTGTTCAAATGAAGGGTCCCACCCAAAATACTAGTATCTAAAAGAGAAACACAAGTTAACTTTGTAAGTCTTACAAAGCTGTTTCACCAATAATAAGGTGTGTACAGATACAAATGATGGTAGTTCATACCCACATTGCTTAGGGTAGATGAAAAGTTCTAAAGAACAGCTTCACTACACTAAGGAATAATGGTAATAAAGACTACTATTTAGACTTGCACACCCTCCAGTGTGATCACTGGGCATATCTAGCATATTGGTACTATCCTTTTTGGGGGAAATAGCATATCAATACCAATACACTAGATATGCCTCGTGACAGCATTGGACACATCTAGCACATGGACAGATTTTAACCCAATACACTTGAATGTTATACAATAATCTTGGGTGATGTTTTTAATTCATCATCTCAATTTGGTCCCACCACTACTAGCACCAGTGATAATTGCAACTACCAGTATTTATACAGTTTAAAATGCTCGCTCCAGACATAACAGGAGTTTGAAAACTCAAAATATATTTTACTGCTTTTCAGAATTTAAGTGGATACGATACAAAAATTTCACTCATCCACTACTGTATTTTACTAAAATCCGTGACAACTATGCATTCCAGTACTTAGCACAGGTGAGATTGTTGGAAAGGTTTGTACAGCACTGTATGTGACAAGATGTATCGCAGTTTAACTGTGACAGCAGACCTAGGAGGGTGAAATTTGTGATGCGATAGCACGCAGAAAGACGTGCAATGAATGAGTTACCACGGTTGAATTTGTTTTTCTTCCACTGGGCACTGAGCCATGTTAACCCATCCCAGCTACGATAATACATCTGTTGCTATGAAATTTAGAGATTGAAGGGACTGAAAACAAACCGTACATTTTAGCACCCATCTGACAGGTTAGTTACAGAACATTATGTCCTAGAATAAAAACAGAAAATGCTGGAAATACTCAGCAGGTCAGGCAGCATCTGTAGAGAGAGAGAGAGAAACAGAGTTAACGTTTCAGGTCAATGACCCTTCGTCAGAACTGGAAAAAATTGGAGGTGCAACAGGTTTTTAAGCAAGTGTAGGGACAAGGAGGGGGGGGGCAGGGGAGGAAAGAACAAAAGGGAAGGTCTGTGATAGGATGGAAGGCAGGAGAGATTAAGAGACAAAAGGGATGACGGTGCAAGGCAAAAGGAGATGGTAATGGGACAAGTTAAGAAACAAAAGATGACTCTAGATGAAGTGTAAATGGCAATGGCAGGATGATCAACAGCTACCATATGAGAGAGAGAGAAAAATGATAGGGGCAGAGGTTATGGTCTGAAATTGTTGAACTCGATGAAAAAAATGATAGGCAGAGGTTATGGTCTGAAATTGTTGAACTCGATGTTGAGTCCAGAAGGCTGTAAAGTGCCTAATCGAAAGATTGCTTTTGTATTATGTCCTAGGTTTGACTTCTGATCTATAAACTGATCCAACGGTAGCAGCAGCTACAAGTCACCTCAATGCCCCTAGGTTAGGAAGGGGAAAAATAACCAGAATTCCCATTCATGATTGCTCTCCGGTAACTCGTGCTGGAAAGTGCATGTATAGATATTGGATCAGGGCAGGATTGGACTTAATTGGTCTTTATGATTAAATAGCCTGCCAACACTCAATGTCTAGATCCAGAGATTAAGACTGGCCACTTGTGTGGGGTACTGAGGAATCCCCTTTGCGACCTAGTGGGACTCAGCACCTCCAGGAGAGTGGTGCGGGGGGGGCGAAATTACATTTTAATCTTTACCTCACCACTGCTCTCCATCTCCCACCCTGCAAACTCAGCAGGCTCCTTTGACTCCTCCTCCTTCTTCTCTCAGACCGTGACCCGACCTCATCGTGCACGGTCCTTCTGTCGCCGTCGCCAGAGTGGACGATGCACCCAGTCCCCTGCCCGCTCTCTGTGGGCCGCCGGGCCAAAGTTTCTCGCAAAGGTCCCTGTAGCCCTGCAGCTGAAGAGTGAGGAGCAAGAATTGCAACTAGGACTGCATATGTGTGTGAGCAGCGCAACAACAACAGTTTCCGAGCTAAATATTGAAGGGAGTTCCCCTGCTGGATGCAGTGCTGAAAGGTGCCCTGCAATCGCTGCCTCTACTATATCTGTACCTATATAATCTGCAGATTGTACACACAGCCTCAGAGGCGCCCCCAGTTACCAGGCAGCCAGCGCAGCCCACTCACATCCCCCGAGGGGGAACCGCGTCCCGACCGCATCCCTTTCAAATGGGACAAACGCACAATACCGTCGCGTTAACATTACATTATATAATACTTTATTATACAAAGTGAATTTCGCTTTGAGTATTAAACTAGATGCCGCGCGGCCTCAGAAATAGACTTGTGGGCGAGCTTGCTCCCCCCTCTGCCCGTTACAGTGGAATAGATCCCTCGCATACCGGAAGTTGTCCGGCTGGAGAAATGGTCCGGGTAAGTGAATATAAACAAAAAAACAAAATATTGAAGGTGGTGTAAATCCGGAAATAATAGCAGGAAAAAAAGAGATGGAAATGCTCAGCAGGTGCGGGGAAAAAACAGCAGTCGACGTTTCAAGTCGTTGGCCCTTCCTCAAGACTAGTAAGTGAGTCCGGCACTCGCGCAGGGGGGAACTGTTACACTGCACCAGTGGTGTTGTCGGGGTGTTAAGGGAGGGAGCAGCGGTGCATGCTGTTGGGGAACATGTGGACTCGGCGGTAAGAAATAGATCGGGAAGAGGGGGAAGAGGGAGGTCTGAACTGAGGGAGGGAGCTGCCGGGACCTGGGGTAGGGACAGAGTTCCAGTGAGCGAGGTTGAGCTCCGGCTTTTCCGCTGGTCTGATGCTCCGTTTATTATGAGCTGTTGCACTCGGAGCTGCGACTTCATCCAGCTGTAAATGGATGGGGCAATGACTCTCACCTTTCGCCCTCAGGACCTGGGCACACATCCAGCTCAGATTGATGGAATGAAAGTCTCCCCTGCCCACCGTTAGTAAAGGTTATAGTTTCAGGTAGTCAGCCTAGTTTCCAATGGGTAGGGCTCACAGCACAAAACTCCCTCATTTGGCACTAAGAAGACTACAGGGGGCTTTATACTGTAACAAATTGCTATACCTGGCCCGTGAATACTTATTCTATGCGAATGAGCACAAAATTCCGCAGACGAATATGTAGGAAGAAGCTGTAAATCTGACTAGCTTCTGTACCAGTGTCATTATGCATGGGAAGAACACAATGTTATCCATCACTCTGTATTCCTAAATCTACCAATGTTGGAGTTGTTTATGGCCTTACTCTTGCATTATTGTCCACTTTACAGGAGGTCCAGTAGATTAAATCCTAAAAAGCAGCAGGTGGAGGATGATAGTGATGACCCTCAGGCCTACAGCAAATTACCAAATCCAAATATTGTGAGTATTAAAGGGATGAGTACATTTCTTAAAACTTGGGGTGACCTCATATTTTAGTATTTTGAATAGATGACCTTGCGACTTAAAATCCTATAGATCTATACAGAAGTAACGGAGAGGGTTGATTAGGGGATTGCAGTTGATGTTGTGTATTTGGACTTTCAAAAAGCGTTTGACAAAGTACCACATGATAGACGTGTTAGCAAAATTAAAGCCCATGGGATTAAAGGGACAGTGGCAGTGTGGATACGAAATTGGCTAAAAAAAAAACTTGCATTTATATAGCGCCTTTCACGACCACCAGACGTCTCAAAGCGCTTTACAGTCAATTAAGTACTTTTGAAGTGTAGTCGCTGTTGTAATCTGAGAAATAAGGGTCAGAAAGCAGAGCGTAGTGGTGAGCATTGTTTCCTTTAAGCTGTGCGGCTGCGCAGCGCTCCTGGGGTCCTGCACAGCTGGCTTTTAAATTGAGAAACCCGCACATGCGCCTTAAAGGGGCCGTGCATCCCCCCAAAAAATGACATTGAACATTGGAGGTGAACGGTTGTTTTTCATACTGGAGGGAAGTATATCCACGCTATCACTAAGACTATAGCAAAATACTGTGGATGCTGGAAATCTGAAATAACAACAGAAAATGCTGGAAACACTCAGCAGGCAGGCAGCATCTGTGGAGAGAGAAACAGAGTTAACGCTTCAGGTCTGGGACCCTTCATCACTAAGACTGCTTGTTTCTACCTCAGTAACATTGCCCGACTTAGCCCCTGCCTCAGCACATCTGCTGATACCCTCATCAATGCTTTTGTTACCTCTACACTTGACTATTCCAATGCACGCCTGGCCGGCCTCCCACTTTCTACCCTCCATAAACTTAAGGTCATCCAAAACTCTGCTGCCCATGTCCTAATGCGCACCAAGTCCTGTCACCCATCACCCCTGGGCTCATGACCAACATTGGCTCCCGGTTAAGCAACACTTCGATTTTAAAATTCTCAACCTTGTTTTCAAATCCCTCCATGGCGTCGCCCCATCCTATCTGGCAAATGTAACCCTACTATTTAAGAAAGGAGGGAGAGAGAAAATGGGGAACTACAGACCAGTTAGCCTGATATCAGTCGTAGAGAAAATGCCACAATCTATTATTAAAGACGTAGTAACAGGGCACTTAGAAAATAATAATAGGATTGGGCAGAGTCAACATGGATTTATGAAAGGGAAATCATGTTTGACAAATCTGTTAGATTTTTTTGAGGTTGTAACTAGCAAAATAGATAAGGGGGAACCAGTGGATGTGGTGTATTTGGATTTTCAGAAGGCATTCAATAAGGTGCCACACAAGAGGTTATTAAACAAAATTAGGGCTCATGAGATTGGGGGTAATATACTAGCATGGATTGGTAAACAGACAGAAAACAGAGAGTAGGAATAAACGAATCATTTTTGGGTTGGCAGGCTGTAACTAGCGGGGTACTGCAAGGATCAGTACTTGGGCCTCAGCTATTCACAATCTATATCAATGATTTGGATGAGGGGACCAAATGTAATTTATCCAAGTTTGCTGCTGATACAAAGCTGGGTGGGAATGTAAGTTGTGAGGAGAATGCAAAGAGGCTTCAACGGGATATAGACAAGCTAAGTGAGTGGGCAAAAACATGGCAAATGGAATATAATGTGGAGAAATGTGAAGATATCCACTTTCGTAGCAGAGTTTTTTAAATGGTAAGAGATTGGGAAATGTTGGTGTTCAGAGGGACCTGGGTGTCCTTGTACACAAATCACTGAAAGTTAACATGCAGGTACAGCAAGCAATTAGGAAAGCAAATGGTATGTTGGCCTTTATTACAAGAGGATTTGAGCATAAGAGTAAAGACATTTTACTGCAATTATATAGGGCCCTGGTGAGACCACACCTGGAGTATTGTGTACAGTTTTGGTCTCCTTACCTAAGGAAGGATATACTTGCCATAGAGGGAGTGCAACAAATGTTCACCAGACTGGTTCCTGGGATGGGGGGTTGTCCTATGAGGAGAGATTGAGTAGACTAGGCCTATATTCTCTGGAGTTTAGAAGAATGAGAGGTGATCTCATTGAAACATACAAAATTCTTACAGGACTTGACAGGATAGATGCAGGGAGGATGTTTCCCCTGGCTGGGGAGTCTAGAACCAGGGGTCACAGTCTCAGAATAAGGGGTCGGCCATTTATGACTGAGATGAGGAGAAATTTCTTCAGAGGGTGGTGAATCTTTGGAATTCTCTACCCCAGAGGGCTGTGGAGGTTCATTCGTTGAGTATATTCAAGACAGAGATCGTTGATTTTTGAATATTAAGGGAATCAAGGGATATGGGGATCGGGCAGGAAAGTGGAGTTGAGGTAGAAGATCAACCATGATCTTATTGAATGGCGGAGCAGGCTCGGGGGGCCGAATGGCCTACTCCTGCTCCTATTTCTTATGTTCTTATCTCTGTAATCTCCTCCAGCTCTACAATCCTCAGTGATATCCAATTCTCCCTCTTGAGCATCCCCGATTTTAATCGCTCCACCATTGGCAGCCGTACCTTCAGTTGCCAAGGCCCTAAGCTCTGGAATTCCCTTCTTAAACCTCTCCGTCTCCCTTTCCTGCTTTAAGATGCTCCTTAAAACCTACTGTCCTAATATCTCCTTATGTGACTTGGTGTCACATTTTGTTTGATGATGCTCCTGTGAAGCACCTTGGGATGTTTCACTTTGTTAAATGTGCAATATAAGTACAAGATGTTGTTGTATACTGAGGTGTTCCCCAAGGGTTGGTTTTGGGACCACTGCTCTTTTTGATGTATTTTAATGACTTGACTTGTACTTGGGGTATACAGGGCATAATTTCAATGTTTGCAGATGACTCGAAACTCAGAAATGTAGTAAACAATGAGGAGGATAGTAACAGACTTCAGGAGGACATAGACTGGTGAAATGGGCAGACACATGGCAGATGAAATTTAACGCGGAGAAGTGTGAAGTGATACATTTTGGTAGAATGAGGATAGGCACTATAAACTAAATGATACAATTAGAGGCCAGAATTAGACACCCAACAAACTCCCTGCTCTTCTTTAACTTGCTGCTGAACTTGCAGATGGTGTTGACGTTCAAATTGTAATTGGTCGCACCCACCCTCCATAAATTGCAACTTGTCCAAAACACAGCCGCCCGTATCCTGTCACACACTAAGTTCAGCTCACTCCTCACACCCGCCCTTACTGACCTACAATCGCACCCCCCCCCCCAGCACATTCAATTTAAAATCCTAGTCCTCTTCGTCAAACGTTTGCAGAGCTTCACTGCGTCATATCGCTGCAAACTCCTCCAGCCATACATCTCCTCCTGCAACTTTCAGTCCTCCAGCTCTGACCTCCTGTACATCCCCCTCCCTTCGACGCCACCGATGGCAAAGCTTTCAGTCACCTGAGCCCTGCTCTCTGGAAGTCTGTCACTAAACCCTTTGACCTGTCTACTCCTCGGCCCTCCTTTCACAACACCTTGTCAAAGTCACCTCCCCTAAGCTCTCTTCCCATGGCTTGATTATTTTTTGCCCATTTATTATTTCTTTGTAAAGTGCTTGGGATGTTTTATACATTGGACATGCTGTATGCCTGCAAGTTGTTAATCTTACCTTTTTTGGTGCAAATTTTATTTGAGATGTGCTCATAGGGGGGAAATACAGGAAACTGTTCTCAGATATTCGGGATTATCCTTTCCTGGTGTTTTTGTATTTAATAGCATTAGTTTATAGCCACACTGCTGTATTCTGCTCCATGCTGTACTGTGTGTTTTGAGAGTAATTCAAGAGTGACGGAACTCCTGCCCTGAGGATGATTTAAAATTGCTTGAGGTTGAGTTAACAGTAAAACGTGTGACAACTGTAGATGTGTCTCTGTGTTCATAGGTTGTTATTTCTATATGAAGATTCAGGTGAAGAATGAAAGTAGCTTCTGGGGGAACAAAACTGAAACTTTCCTTTAATATCCCTCAGATGAAAGTTTAAATTACATTTACAGTAATAATAGGGTTCACAGCAGTGTATCTGCGGGGAGATGGCGAGCAAACACTTCCTCAGAACGGCAAGGGAAATCAGATGGCGGGTCATACTTGCAGCCCTTCTGGCAACTGTGATAGAGGCCTGGGAGCAGGTTGCTAGTCCCACACTTTCAGTCGGTGATGTTTGGCTGAGAAACCATGGAAACTGGGATGGCAATAGCTTTCTTTAAAGACCTGGAACAGTTAAATAATTAAGTTCCCCATGTGTGTGTGATTGCATGGTTTATATCGCTGCAATGGCGTTCCAAATTATATCAACCGTCATTGAACTTTCCATGGCCAATTTTCTCCCAATACCGTGCTTCAAGCCAATTGGCTGCCATATTGGGGGAAAGTGAGGATTGGGTGAGAATATGTGCAATTGTGACAATGAAGTGGAATGTGGGGAGAGGAGCAGTTCGGTTTGGCATGAAAGCACTCATTTCATTTCTTCCCCTTTTTTTGTAGAACTCCTCAGAATATTTTAATGATGAAGTGGATGAATTTCATGAGAAGAAGCTCAAGGTGAGTTTGAAACATTACACATGACCATAACCCTTTGCAGTCAAGAAAATGGGGTATTGCTAACACAGATGCAATTGTGTTAGTCGATCTCCCATGGTATTGTTTGTGGGGAGTCAAGACAAGTGGAATCTTCAGGTGAAGCAGGGGTGGGGCGGGGGGGACAATAATTGAAGTTCTTATTAAATAGCAAAACTTATGGGGAGCAGAGTTGGTTGGGGCATAGGGATTTCTCTACAGGCTGATGAGCTGGGAGCTGCAAAGCCAAGATACTACAGTACAACTACAGGAGAGAGGGTGTAGTTAAAGTATGACAAGTTTACATTAACAGTTACCATTATAAATGTGGACATAAGAATTTATAATGGGACAGTTGACTAAAACAGCAGGAAGTACGGCTTCGAAGACAGTGTGCTCAGACATCAGATTTTTTAATATATAGATAGATGCACATAGTATGTTACAAAAGCAAAATACTGCAGATGCTGGAACTCTGAAATAAAAACAGAACATGCTGGAAATACTCAGCAGGTCAGGCAGCATCCGTGGAGAGAGAAACAAGAGTTAACGTTTCAGGTCGATGACGGTTCGTCCGAACTCGCGTTAACTCTGTTTCTCGCTCCAGACCTGTTGAGTGTTTCCAGCATTTTCTGTTTTTATTGCACATAGTATAGTCCTGCTACAGTATAGCACATTGTTCTGTGATTAGATATGTGCATTGTTACATATTTTTCAAAGTGAAACAATGAGTTGTTACCACCTTGGAAATACTCTGCATTTTTTTTGGGGGGTGGGGGGGACGGTGGTGGTGAAGGTGAGGCATTTTTATAGAAGGCAATTTTAAAGGAACATGGAATTTTCCCATTTGCCAGTTTTTCAACAAAAGAATATTAGTGCTTTGATGCTCTCGGGTGCAGACTTTTTGAACCCAGATAATCCTTATTGTCAGTGCTGACGGTGACATTTTGTGTTACAGAAACTGCTGGCTGATGGAGTGGTGCTAGACGATGAGAGTGAAGACTCGGCGGGTGAGGTGGGTGTGACCAACTCTCCTGGACTGACACTGAACCCTGTGGAGGCTGCAGGATCTCTCAAAATATCTTATTGATTTGTCTCTAAATCCCCTGTTGGAAAAAGAAAAAAAAACTTCCAAAAAGGTCTTGCAGTGCATCCTCTTTGAGGATTCCACTGGAAGGAAAGAAAGACACATTTATATAGCGCCTTTCATGACCTCAGGACGTCCCAAAGCGCTTTACAGCCGGTGAAGTCTTTTTGAAGTGTAGTCACTGTTGTAATGTAGGAAACACAGCACAGCAAGGTCCCACAAACAGCAGTGATAATGACCAGCTAATCTGTGATGTTAGTTGAAGGATAAATATTGGCCAGGACACTGGGAGAACGCTTTGAAATAGTGTATGGACTCTTTTATGCCCACATGAGAGGGCAGACGGGGCATTGGTTAACGCCTAACGTCTCATCTGAAAGACGGCACTTCCGACAGTGTAGCACTCTCTCAGTACTGCACTGAAGAGTCAGACTAGATTTTGTGCTCAAGTCTCTGGAGTGGGACTTGAACCCACAACTTTCTGACTCTGAGGTGAGAGTGCGACCCACTGAGCCACAGCTGATACGACAGATACCGTGTCCATACAGGGCAAGTCTGGTGAGCTGATTTTTGACAATGATCAGCTAATAGTTACGTCTGCGAAATCCTAGACTCCATTGGAAAGTAGAGTTGGGTTTCCTGTTCTGTGAATTTCTGGTGTTCAGAATAACAGGTGGTGGAACCTCTTGGATCACCTGGGGTAGTACCACTGCCGCTTGTCAGCCCCTCCTAAATCCTGCAAGAATGATTCGGTCTCTTGAGGCAATGATCAGGCCCTTTTTATAATTTTCACTTCCTCCCATCTGTTTCATAATCTTAATGTCACTACTTCTTGATTTACCTCGCCTTCTCTCCCCACACTTTTCAGCTTTGGTATCTTGTACTGTAGAACTCTTCACTGCATGTGAATTAAAAGGAAACTGTCCATGGGTTCTTGTGTTTGTTGCCTTCATCTTCATTTCCCTTGGGTTATTATATTAAGATAGAAATTAATGTGACAATTAACCAATTAGCATTTCCCCCCTAATTTTTGCTATTTGATCTACTTATTGTGTCCTTTTAAACAGGACGAGGTGATGCCCCTGGAGGTTCCTGACTCTGATGAAGATGAGGATGACGAGGAAGATGATGAGGAAGAGGTTGACATGGATAGTGACCTCGAGGGCAAATCGGAGGCTGGTCAGTGTAGTGCTGCAATGCATCAGATTTTATTTAATGCATCCAGTTTCAGCAAAACTCATCAATCACTTTCCACCTCCCCATACTGGAATTCCATTGGGCAGGATCACCTCCAACGGGGGAAAACCCTGTGTGATTGCAGGGAGGGGCTTGATGAATTGGTCTAGGGCCATAGCGCCAAAATATTAAGTGCTGGAGTGTTCACAGTCTTGTACTTCCCACTGGCTTTTATGAAGCTCTGTAGGCAAGTGCTGTAGCGACCTCTGGTGGCAGAAACTGCATTCTGCAATACAAGAAGTAAATCGAACCGAGTAATCTATCTAACTTTAAACAGATGCCATTTACATGTCTGGCCGCTCTTTTAAGGAACAGATTCCTGGCTGAGGAGTAGGTTTGCCATTCCCATTTCTGCTTGTTGAACAAGTGATACCAGCTGTTGTATCCATCACAAATGACTTTTTATTAAATTCTACAAGATTTTCTTACCGTGTAAATTTTGGTATTCTTTAAAAACTGATATTGCCTAAGCTTGCTTGTGCTATGCTTATGAATCATCTGACCTGGAAGCCTGCATCTCTGCCTAAAACTGTACCTGGTGAAGTACCAGAAACTGTTCTGCTGCAAGTACTGAATTATTTCCTTTACAGTAAAACTCATTTTTGCTTCACTTGGTTTTTACGTTGCAGGCCTCCCCAGCGTGTTGGCCTGGGGCCAGAGGAAGAAGGCATATTACAGCACAGACTATGTCGACGAGCTTCCACGTAAGTGCAGTAATTTCCCCTCTTGATCCATCTTCAACAGGGAGGGAAAGATTTTGCGCCACATATTGCGTGTAACAGAATCGTAAACAAGTTCTTTATAGACAAATTTCTGATTTTTGTCCCACATACTGCAGAGAGTATCTCTCCCCACCCTTAGAATTAAAAATATGAAATATATAGCAGATCAATTATCACCTGTAAAGGAAAACTGGTTCATGTTTCGGATGGAGAGCATTGCTCAGAACTGATAACACTGAAGTCACTGGCTAAGCCGTTCATTGTGAGCTGAGCTATGCTGAGCTGTACTCATTCAGTTGTTCCCAGGCTGGTTTCCGCTCTTTCTTGGAACGTGACCCGAGGTGGTTTGTATGAGCACCGGTGAGAATGGAGTCAGTCTGTGTATTGAAAATTACAACAAATGGTGACGCATGCCCCCTTGCATGTTCGGTAACATAATGGAGTTTGCAGTTTTCTCGCTGCTGCTTGTTCTCCAGTACGAGAGGTTGAACCTCCCATGTTTTAGTGCCAAGTTCTCTACCTCTCAATCAGGCCATTGTCCTCCTCTTACTTCTGTAGCTGTTAAATGACTGTTCAGTAAGGAATCCTGTACCTCCATGTTCCCAGGAAGATTCCATGTTGGAGCTGTTGTGGGTTTTTTTTTAAGACAGATACCTGGACACTGGAATCATGGTGAGACACTAGGGTTTGTATTCTGGAAAGATGGAATCAAATGGGACGAAGGGCATTCTTCATCTTCAACTATCTTGTGATTGGTGCTGCGCATCTCAATTGAACTGCAATGAGAATCCACCATGGTACACTGTAGGCTTCAGCTGCAAGAGTGTCCACTGTCACTTCTCAGCCCCGGAGATGCAACACATTGGGCCTGACTTGCAGACTCTCTCAACAACCAGCCTTTTGGAACCAATAGATGTTGATCCTGAGTGCAAGTCTGGATCAGTGAATGTGTTTTTTTTTCTTTGAAGTCCCTCTTGTCTCTGGGTGACACGCCAGCAATGTAAGACCTGTTTGCAGTTCTCGATGCCAGTGGTGCTGGGAGGTGTGCGAATGCATCAAGCAGCTGATTCTGAATTCCCTTTTGTCATAGTGACACAGTTGAGATCAAGCCTATGTGGTGTGTTAACCGCACTTTGCTTCAAGTTTTGAAAATGGTTTAACTGTAATGTCTTCCCTTTTGACATGAGAATCCTCTACTGGAAAGTTACAATCTCGCACTTTCTGTTTTGTACCTCACCATCCTGGTGAGCATTTACTGGTGTAAGCAGGGCGGTGCAGGAATTTATCATGGTGAGATCCTCAGTATCTGGTTGTTTACACACTTACAGGTGGTAAGGGTCAGGAGGAGGCACTGGCAGAAGCTGAGGAGGAGGAACAAGAGGCTATGAATATTCAGAAACGGTTGGCAGAGAATCTGACAGAGGATGACTTTGGATTCGACCTTATTCAGGTAACCAGCAGTAGAGATTGAGGTGTGAAAGCGGTTTTGGCACCGGATACAGTGTCTAGTTAACTCGTATTAAAGGAGAATTATCAGTGTGGACGCAGATTCCCCTCTTTCTCCACCCCTCCATCAATCCCCATCAAATAGTTTCCCATCAACTTATCTTTGACTTAATTGAAGTAATGTTTGACCACTAAACATCACTGAGTAGTTTCTTTACTAAGTAGTTTTTTTTTTAAGTACTGGTCTAGACTTTCTGCTTCCTCTCCTCCCCACCACTGGGTTTAGGGCGCATCTCCAGTGGAGCTCGACTTACGCCTGCTTTTGCAATGCTTGCTTGACGCCAGCCGTATTTCTGGCATTCGATATCTTAGCAATGTGTCCACCCACATGGGCCGGCGCGGTTTGTTCTGGTGGAACCGACCCGTAGAAAGTAACGGGGAGGCAGGAACGAGGCAGAATGCTTCCCTGAGTTAATTTCTGCATCTGCCTGTCCGATCTGGCAAAAAAAAAATCAACCGGGGAAGGGAGCTCGGGCCACTGTGTCCTGTAATGTGAGATCCAGCCACATGTCATCCTGACATTTTCAAAATGCTTTGTAATCCTCATTCTCTGTGTTTAAACACACAATGTATGTTGTGTAACATTGTCATCAGGGTCTAAGTGTAAGACTTGCTATTTAATGATCTGATGAACCAACATTTGCTCCGGTGTCCCTTTTCAGACAATCATTAGAAAAGGCACCAGAGCCGTCTGGAGTGATTCCCCCCTCCCCCCCCCCCAATCTCCGTATAGAAATTGCTTGGTGTCTGTTTTATGCACCTTCTGCCCTATCCTGGCTGCAATGTTGAGGTCCCCATCACTCTCTGCTATTCAAAGGGTCATTGAGCTGCAGCAACCCCCGGTCTCCTTTTATACCACCAATAACATGTAACACAGGTCTTTCCCCCTGCCCCCCGACTCTATCTGATCCTCCCATTAATATGAATTGTGCTTTTGAACTCTGTCTGACGGTAAGGGATGAATCACACTGCATGGAAATAGGTCACAGGCAGCATGTAGCGATACAGGGAGATTGTCTTGTATGTTTTAAATCCACACTGCACCTGACGCACAACCTTTGTGTAGCAGTTAGGTCCGTTCAGTACTGTCTCTCACACCCTGTCTAATGTATCTGAGTGCTGTTGCTGAATTTGAAGAGTTGGGCGCTCTGGTCCCTGTAAAATAAGTTATGCTATTTTCATCTTAAAACATTCTTTTATGTGTCTATACTTGAATTTTGAGCTGTAAAACTCATACTACTGAGAACTGGTTTGCAATTACACAAATTTGCTTCATGGAGAGCATTAAATAACTATCTAAAAGGGATCTTCATTCCCCCATTTTCTCAGCTGCACTTGTCTGCAAATCCCAGAGATGAGAGAAGCTCTATACTAGTGCAATGTCCCTCTGTCTAGAGGAGACTTCATCTCCAATGTTAGTGCTGAATTTAAGGCACAAGTCCCAAAAAGGAAAGGCGTTTCATTCCTTAAATCTGATTTTTTTTGCTCCTCTCCCATCAGCTGATCTTAATCGGCTGGGAGACTACAACTGGGCTCAGTGCACCTTTTGTATAGGATGGGGGGGAAATCGGCCATGGTTCCTTCTCCTGATTACTGTCCATGCTGCAAGGTTTGTGTGGATATCCGGTGAGAGGACATCTGCCATCTGTGCGCACAGATGTAGAATGAGCAGTGGGGTGAGGTATCTTGAGGGCTGCCAGCACTCGTGAGACTATATCTCAAAGGAGGCAGGGTTTTCTAGAAAGACAAGGGGGGGGCAGATTTGATTATTTCATGGAATGTTCTTGTCGCAGGCATTTTCCCAGGAGCGGGAAGCAGAGAAGGGGACAGAAAAGGATCTGAAAATCAAAAAAGATTTGAAGAAAATGTCCCAGAAAGAGAAGATGAAACTGCTGAAGAAAGAGTCACCAGAGCTTCTGGAACTCATCGAGGACTTTAAAGCAAAGGTCAGCAAAACTACTAAAGCTGCTCTTGGTTTATTCATCTGTTTCGCTGTGTTTTCTAGATGATAATGAGAAGTCGCACAACACCAGGTTATAGTCCAACAGATTTATTTAATTTTACAAGCTTTCGGAGCTGTCGCTCCTTCCTCAGGTAAGTTAGCAGTGAGAGAATCTCCCAGAATTCACAATTTAAACACAGACAAAATCTATTCAAATATTTCCCTACATCAAAGACACACTAAGAGCACAGCCAAGACAATGAGATGTGTCCCAGGGGGTCCAACGTGTCAAACCACCTGCTGGCTGCATATCCTGTCAATTCTAGATGATGTTAGATGGCATATAGAAAAGATAAATAAATCTGAAGTACAATAAAATAGTTTTTTTTAAAAGTGCCAGGAGTTGTGCAGCCAAAAGTGATTTCACTGGGAGCTCCTCATTTGTAATGTAAAGAGTAAACAACAGTAAGTTGATCATTGATGGGAATGGGACTGTGCTTTCTGATAAGGATTTCCAGAGCACTCTGGAGTGGTATGATGCACATTCAGGCCGACTGTCCTTGCTGCATTCCAAGTCGCATCTGATCGGTGAACAGAGGCTGGGTAACTTTCCCAGACAGGAGGGGGTTGCTTGGCTGATGCTACCACTAGATGAGAAGAGGTCACCCAACCTCTCGAGTATTAATGGTGTAGGAAGGTGGGAAGCTGAATGAAAATAGCTGAAATGCAATCTTGACTTTAATACACAGGATTTAAGAACATACGAATTGGGAGCAGGAGTAGGCCATACGGCCCCTCGAGCTTGCTCCGCCATTCAATAGGATCATGACTGATCTTCGACCTCAAGTCCACTTTCCCGCCCAATCTCCATATCCCTTGATTCTCCTAGAGTCCTCTTTCCAACATTGCCGTCAGTTACAGTTTGTTATTGGGGATTAGTAGTGTTAACACTACTCCAGCTGGACTCTTAATGTTCTTTTTGTCCGAGATCAGTACTTCTGGCCGCCTTGCTTTTACTGCAACAGCTGCAGGTTATAAGGAAAAATTGGCAGCAGTATCGATTTGGGGCCACTGCTCAATCTGTACATTTTTACAAAAAGTGACTTTCAAGAATAGCTGAATTTAAAATAAAAAAAAAAAATTGAATTCAAAATGCATCCTGAATAAGATGCAAATTTGGATGTTGACTGTCTCTCTTTTTCTTTTCATCAGTTGCCACAATCTTTGGTGTGCAGCCTCAGAGATGTGAAATTATGCTGCGGTAGTACAGTCTCCTAGATTTCTTTTCCCCTTTGCACAAAGGTGTCTGACTTTTGTAACCGTAGAAATCTTCCCCATTATAAGTGGCTTAGGAAGGCAGAAAGCTTGGGCATTCCTGTCTGAGATACTTGCGTGCTACTTGTTAAGACTGGATTGATATTAAGACCGTCGGTGATCAGTTTCTCTGAGAAACAGTACATTAGTTTCTGATTTGTCTCTTGCAGCTTGCAGAATTGAGGGATGAGCTGCAGCCACTGATGGAGATGGTGCAGAGTGGGAGGATTCCTGCAGGGAAGGTATGATGGGAACCAAAGAACCATATGTGGCAGGGTGGGGACAGAGGGTGTACAGGCTGTCTGGATCATATTGTAATAATTGTTCTCCCTTTATTCACAGGGTGCCAACTATGTGCAGACAAAGTACCATCTGTACCTGAAGTAAGTATCTTTGGTATTACTTTGGCGAGTCTGTGCCCTTTCCAGAGGATGCTGGGGTGGGAGATCAAGCAGATGCTTTAAATGCGGGGGTGTCCAATATGTTGGCCACTAGCCGCCACATATGGCTAATTGGGAATCCAGATGTGGCTAATTGCATTTTTGATTAGTAAATAAAAAGAGTAATGGACACCTTCATTGGACATCTGATCTCAATACTCGTATTCACACGGTGTATGCATGTGTCCTTTAACCTTTGTGCATTTGATGGTAACATGAAAAGCAGTGTGCAAGTATTTTTTAATTGTGTGTTTTACTTCCTTGGTTACTGCTTATTGGTATCTGCTAAAATGGTGTGTGACACAGGTGAAAATGTTGGACTTCAGCAACATTGTATGGAGTGGGGAGCTGTCACTGTGGAATAACCACTGATGAGGGAAAATGGGGATTTCTTGTATTGGGCCGGAAAACTATATACTTCATAGGGGTAGGAAGTACTGTACATAGAAAATCATTTGCACTCCCAACAGTAATGTCTTGGAGATCTGCAATTTTCCACACTGCTTTTTCTATTTAAACTTTCAAACACCATTTATGATTTATTTGTTAATGAGATGTCTGATTTGTAGCTACTGCACAAACATCAGTTTTTACCTGGTACTGAAGGCAAAGCGGATCCCAGTGCACAACCACCCAGTGATCGAGAGACTGCTCACCTATAGAAATGTGAGTATTGCACAGTTTAACTGCCCCGGGGTCTTTAGTGTTTTAAAGATATTTGTTGCCTCCTTTTTACTGTTTTCCTTGCACCTTTCACTAGCCACGGCTAAGACCACGGGGACAGCCTGTGCTCATCTTTTCTGTCTGTCATTCAGAACCTAGGTATTAGGCGGTGAATAAGACGAGCTCAGGAATGCTTCCCTCTGATTGTTTTATTCTCTCCTACCCCAACCACCATCAAACTCAATGAAGTACCTCATTCACTGGGCAGTAAAACCCCTGGTTAGGTTACTGAAGAATCCATACTATACCAAGTGGTTGGGGATGGGAGGTTCCCAGCTAAACAATGCCTGGGTTTAAAAACCAAATGGTGCAGATTTCTCTTCTTTTCCAGGAAGTGACAACTGTGTGTTCTCTCCTTGCAGCTGATCAATGACTTGGTTGGAGTGGATGAGAGGCTGTCATCTGAAATCCGGCAGCTTTTGAGCCAGGCTACTCAAGAGCATGGATCAGTTACGGAAAAAGATCAACCCGTCTCCGTGGTGAAGAAAGCGCCGACTCGACTGAGCAAACAACCAAAGGCTGAACAAAGAGCAGAAGGAAAGGTGAGGATGGAGGAGGCTTTCGGAGATTAGCAGAGACAGACTCCAGATTTGGGGGGGGGTGAACTGTTACCGCCAGTTGTGTAAAGTATACAAAGTGTGAACACATTTCTTGAGGGTGACCTGGAGCTGTGTCTAGGATTGTGATCACTGTATTTTCATACAAGTTTAATATTGAAACTGAGACTCAAGTTTTAGAGTGAGTTCTAACAGACTGAATCTGTACCTTGCAGTCCTACTGATTAAAGTATGTTGGATTTAATAATTAGAAACTTTAATTCAAAAGTTTTCCCAGCTTGTGTTAATTTCATTCGAGGAGTAAGTTACCTAAAAGTGTACAATACACACACCAGCCATGATAGTATCAGACAGTGAGGCAGAAAACAGTAATAAAAACTGCATTGTATCAGAGATAGACTAGTTACAAGAATAACATGAAATTGGAAGCAGTTCCCCTTTAAATGGATTTTCTCAATGTTTAGGGGAGTGAAATGTTAACACATTGCTTTGAATAGGTATGTTTGGCTCACTGAGTACGTTTTTCTGTTTTGATGCAGGTCACTGATCGAGAAATCTCTGCGGACTTGGAGACTGATGAGGATGAAGAAGCAGCATTCCAATATTATAAGGAAATGGAGGAGAAGCTGATCCAGAAGAGAAAGAGAATGCAACAGGATGGGTACTGCTTGTTTATACATGGAGTATGCATTCATATTCATGTGTTTTAAAACATGTCCTGGATTGAGGTGTCCTCTAATCAGGAGAGTGGCTGTCAGTGTATGCACTGCACACCACACGAGAGTGAGCTTCCTCCGTTATTTAGTGGGGAAAAGCATCATGCATATAGTATTAAGTCATATGCACCCAAAAAAACATGAGCTGACTCGGGAAGATATGACAGATATGGTGGAGGCAGAAATGCACATGTGCATGGGCTTTCAGAAGGATTTTGACAAGGTACCACACAAGACATTATTGGAGAAGAGTAAGGCATATGGAATTGCGGGGAGGGTAGCAACTTAAATAAAAAACTGATTTAGAAGAGAGGAAACTGAGAGAAGGAACTAAGGGCAGTTTCTTAAGGTGATTGGAAGTAGGTAGCGGTGCCTCATGCGTTGTGTTCTGGGACTGCTTCTGTTCACTGTGTAATTAGTGATTTGGATATAGGGCTTAGAGGGAGTGGTATCCAAATTTGCAGACAATACTAAAATGGGAAGCATAGTAAATAATTCTGAGGACCAAATGAAGTGGCAAAGGGATCTTGAGAAGGTGAGGGAATGGTCAAAAAGGTGAGATGAAATTCAATGTCAATAAATGTGAAGTGGTACATCTTGGTTTTAAAAAAAATACTATGAATGGGGGAAAGCTGGGTGATGTGGATGAGCAGAGTGATTTGGGGGTTCAGGTTCACAAGACATTAAAAGCAGCACCGAGTGGATAAGGCCAGAACGAAAGCGAATGGAATATTGGGTTTTATGGCAAGAGGTATCAAATATTCAATTTGTGATGTAATGGTAAATTTACATAAAGCTTTAGTAAATCACAGTTGGATTACTGAGTGCAATTTTGGGCTCTGCACTATAGGAAGGATGTTAAGGTAATAGAGAGGGTACAGCACAGATTCACTAGGATGCTGCCTGGTATGAGGAAATATAAATATGAAAAGACTTGAAAAAATTGGGGCTGTTTTTGTAAGAACAGAGGAAGTCACGTGGTGATTTGATAGAGGTGTTTAAAATTATAAAGGGGTGGGTTAGAGTAGATGGAAACAGATTGGTTCCCATGATTGAAGGATGAAGAAACAGCAGACATCAGTGTAAGATTAAATGTAAGAGATTTAGGACCGAGAACAGGGGAAACATTTTGTGTACACAGGGTTGTGAGATTGTGGAATACTCAATTGGAGTTGGTGATTGAAGCAGACCATGTCAACATTTAGGAATCGGTTAGATAGGTGGTTGAAGAAAAGGTGAATAAAGAGAGATGAGAACAGGGTAGGCACATGGCATTAGTACTACTGGTAGTGTGGAGGATAAAAACCAAAATGGACTAGTTGAGCCAAACGGCCTGTTTGTGTTATAATTCTCTCATAATTTTCTGGTTTGATTCTCGGGTGAGGCTACAATAGGGACACAACAACTGAATTTAGCGTCCCTGGGGCAGCAAGGAGGCAAAAAATCAGCCCCACTGCATCAGAGAAAGGCTTGGGTAACCAGAATGAAAAAGCCATAAATTGGGAGTGAATTTGTCATAACAGGGTTTAGTTTTCCTTTTAAATGGAAGTTTCTGGCTTGTCAATGTTCCTGCTCCTTGCCACTTTGCAGTGAACCCTGCTGGGGTATTTTTGAACATGGGATGTGGGGCTGATTTGGCTCGTCTGTGATCTCTTTCCACATCCCTCTGAGCAAATAATCTGCTGAAATTCACTGACTGGACTCGGGCATGAAGAATGGCCACTTGGGAAAGCTACTGGGAACTCCAGGGGCAGTTAATTCATTTGAGAAATGATGCACAGTCATGCCAGTTTCTTCCAATCCTGACTTGACTCTCTTTCCCCCCCCCCCCCCTCCCAATATTCATTACTGTATCTGAAATGTTGGTGTATTCAAATGCAGTAACATTGGGTTTTGTATTTCAGTGATGAGGACAGTGCTGTGGTGAAGGAAGTGTTTGGTCCCGATGGAAAGAGAAAGATCACGTATCAGGTTTCTATCTCGTTTCTAACATCATGTCATAGTTTGCTATTTGTCTGCTTTAGGGCTGTGTTTTTGACCTTTTTTACTGGACCCATCTGAAGCTGTGATACTTTACAGAGCTTAAATTTTAAAACTACATTTCCTGACTCCTTGAGTTTATATTGATGAGGATTGATTGTTCAATTTTTAAAAACATTTAAAATACTAAATCTCCACTTATCAAAAGGGCAGTTGATGGCCAGCTCTGTTTTTGCTGCTGGATAACGTTCTACCGGGAAGTGAGCAAATATTACACTTCAGGGATTAATCTGTATTTCCTCTTTGTTCCTTGTGGGATTGAAGCCCCTTGTTTTCCAACTGCCTGGTTGGATGGGAGCTTCCCGTGTGGAGAATCCCAGGTCACCATGAACAGAATAACTAGTAGGAGCAAGCAATCTAATCAAGACTTTGTTACAGAAAATTAACTCTCTGGTACTGGGTATTGTAAATGTGGTGGTCACTTTAACATTTTGTGTCTATTATGTGCTGTTGTGCAGAAGATAAACTCTGAAACACATCTTAATCTTTAGTTCAGCAACATGCCCACTGAACTGGGTCTGGAGATCATCCTGACGCATGTTGCTGCCTGAGTTGTGTAATCAACTGTTTGAGAGCCTCTTCAGTTTACGGAATATTTGATTACAAAGATCTGTTATTGTAACCCTGTCTGTCAAAATCTTCTCTGGGTGCTCACTAATCTCTGCACGGCCCTCGCAGATCGCCAAGAATAAAGGTCTCACACCCAGGAGGAAGAAGATTGATCGTAATCCTCGAGTCAAGCACCGAGAGAAATTCAGACGAGCTAAAATCCGACGGAAGGGCCAGGTAAGTGAAGGACCCCTTTTGGTGGTTGAGTTGTTGAGAATAATTTTATTTTAAATTAAGGGTCGTTAACATCTTTTAAACTATTTAAATCTGGCTGTGGGAGGGTCTCAGTTGCTAGTTACCAGCAGGAAAGGAGATGCCACACATTCTTAAGTGAATAAAATTAGAAATGGCTCCCCTGACATTGGCCATTGTAGAAATTTCCCTGTGAATAACCTACTGTTTCCAGAATAGGTACCGTAAAGGGTAGTGCTCAAGAGTGTTGTGTTGAATCGAAGTACTGTGTACAATTCTTGTTCTGTGCTACAGTGGAGATACTAGTTTTGGAGCTGATACAGCCAAGGATACAATTCTTGTTCTGTGCTACAGTGGAGATACTAGTTTTGGAGCTGATCAAGCCAAGGAGCAACTAAATTGATCACTGGGATTGAGCCCCTAAATTGAGAAGAGGCTCCAGAAATTAGAAATAATTATACTTGAGAAGGCTCAAGGCAGATCTTGCTGAAGGCGTACAGAAAAACTAAAAGCTTAGTTATAGTCAGAAGCTGTGGGGGGGAAAAGGGGTTATGAAATCACTCGGCAAAGTGCATGAAACAGAAGCCCCTTTCTCGATGGAACACAAAATGGGCCAGAATTTGCTGTAGCAGGGCATTTAATGGCATCTGCTGTTAGTTGGACTTGCCCCTGCACCCTTCAGCTCAAAACGATTTTGCCCAAAGTTGTTGAAAGTGCAAGCTGATAACTGCACAGCGAGGGGAAACCGAGCATCTGGGACCTGATTGAACAAGGTATCTCCTTAACCAATGAGATTTAAGGATTGGGAAATAAACACAGGATGAATTAAAACAGTGAATTCAATGCCAAATCGGAGAGAGAAAGAAAGAGAGGGAAAGAAAGATTGGATTGAGAAAGAGAGACAAGGAAAAGTAAGAAAAAAAAATTAAAATTTGACATTTTTAAAATCTCCCTGAAATTCAAAGCCTGAAGGAATGAGACTGCACACTTGTAATAGTTACTTTTCGGTGCCAGAGAGGTTGATTAGCAACCATTAACATTTACGTCATTAAAAGGGTACTTGCGCTTATGACGAGACTTAACTTTCTGTGGTGAGATTAATGGGCAAATACAGCAAGTTCCAAAAAAAACTGGGAAGCTAAGGGTGAGATGCCATTTTCGCGAAGCAACTTTTGCATATTCACATTTCACCGCGCATCTGCTCCTTGTCTGAAATTGCAGTAACATTTACCCATAAATAACGGTGAGCACAATTAGCCTTGCTATTTTAACAAATTATGGCCCAATATTCATGTGGGAGACTCTTCACAGCCAAGAGAAATAGAGCACCCCCCGGTGATCCTGCACTGACAAACATTTGAGCGTGGTTATTTTTCTAAGAGTGGATATTTATACTGAATCCACATTTCTTGGAATTGACTCATAACTACGTCCTAGTGTATCATACCTCAGTAATATAGTTACCTCAATGGGCTATTCTTTCAGATTTCCCCCCCAAAATTTAATGGTGCATATACCTATAGTATGTTTCTTTGGTGTTGATGTCTCTCCCTTGATCCCAATGCCAGTTTTGCATCAGTCAATGAGAGGATTTAATTTTACAGGTTCGTGAGGTCCGTAGGGAGGAACACCGATATGGCGGTGAGCTGTCCGGTATCCGTGCCGGAGTTAAGAAGAGCATCAAGCTTCGATGATCTTGCTGCCTGCTATCAAACATCTGCAACTTGGAAATCAGGGGAGCACCCACTCTGCCTCTTTGTAATGTATTTATATAAGAGTTTAATAAAGAATTTGTACATTTTTTACTGTCTGTTTATAACCTGTTGGTAATGCAGAAGTACTGATTCATGGACTCAGAGAATGTAATTACAAGCTATTAAATTATATTTACACCCAAGTTAAGGATGGTGGTGTATAATCACCTTTAACCCCAAACATAATGCTCACTACATTAGGAGCTGCAGCCTATAAAATTACTTTGTGATGTTCATCTATCATTCCTCCTCAGTCTGCTGTTTTAATGGAGGCATCAACCTATCTACTAAACTGGTTCCGCACCTCCATCAAAATAGAGGACCAAGTTTAGTATGTGCAATAACGCAGGGTAATTGCCAGGCCTTGTATATTTCTCTGCTTTGTTATTGCTGGTGAGCTGAGTGATTATCATAATTCTGAATGCTGCAGGAGTGCATCACTGGTGCAGAAATGAACTGTGCTGCAGAATGATGGGCATTCCTAAGCAAATTGCCCCAAAGACATCTGTACACCCCCTAGCAGCTGTTTGAAGAGGTGAAGGAGAAAGATGTTACCATTTACCGTTCTTAAAATTGAGTAATAACTGCTGTTCGTTGAGTTGTTACTATCCAGCTTTTCTGCTGCCTGAATGCTGGTGGTGCGGATTGCTGTACTGAGTGACTGCTTGTGGCGTCGCCAGTGCAAACTAAAAATGCTTCATGTCCCAATAATCTGCCCTCATTATAAAGAACAGAAAACTTTATTTAATTGTATAGAGAATTAAGAATGATTAGAACACAGTAATAATAGTGGTTCAAATGATACCCTAACCTTTGAAAGTGAAGCTCATGAAGTTTGTTAATCCACAATCTTGAAATCAATAGTTGGAGGGACAGCTGTGCCCAGTCTTGTCCTCAGCTTGAATCAACACACTTTCCAGTAGGAGTCGTTAGATAGTGATAAGGAGCAGAAACCCTAATTAGTTTTTACCCTCTTAAGCCAGGGGTATTGTGGTATCCCATCTGGCATCCTGGCTGAGATCAACTTCTCAACACCGGTCAGGAGCATGGAGAAGGAGTACACGGTGTCTGTCGGATACGGCTTCTCGGGCTAGAGTGTATAGTACACATCAGTAATTTTTTTTTACAGTTTAGTTCCTCATTAGTTGTGCACCTCCAAAAAGGGGCACTTTATTTGGATTTTTGTTTGACATTGGGGCAACCCAGTGTCTCCTTTATGGGTTTATTTAGAAAAGTCACACACTTTACCAACTAAGCTATCATGAAGGCTTAAAAGACACTCATTCCTACCAATGTAGGGTAGGTCTAAATGTGAGTCCTTAAGTTAGAAATTATAGGGGGGAAAATTCAGTTGGTTGCGCCTCCCGTTAGCGCCTTAAGAGGGCGCTAATGGGGCACAAAGCATCTAGCGCCCAGGCGCGGCGAAGTTTGCGCCGCTCGCGAAATTAACTAGACATTTTGCGGCGGCGCTAAACACTACCGCCACGATCTCCTGCGCCGGCAGATCATGACGTCACTCGAGTGCGCAACGCCCCGGTATCGCCCCAGAGCGGATATTGAGTGGCGCCCCTGCCTTACCGCCTGACGCTAGCAACGACAGGTTGAGGGGAGCGTTCTGCAGTCATGAAGGGAAAGGGGGAGCGCTATTTAAAGGTGACCGCTTCCTGCCTTTTATTGTTGGTGCCATTTTTGAACTACACATTCTGAGAGAGAGAGAGGGAGAGACTTCTGGAGAGATTCAACGTTGTGTGAAGGAGTTTTGGGTACTGAGCAGCACTTTGCAGGTTCATTTTGATTTGCCATTCCTTGTATCGATTTAGCAGAGACTGTGGGAGCTGCACGCTGAGCTCTTTGCCTGGTACTCTCCATTGTTCTTTCCAGCACATTTGATGTGCAGGTCTCTCCAGGCCGAGATTCAAGACTGCAATGAGCAGGATGTGGATGGAAAGCAAGATTAACCATCCCCTTTAAGAACTGGCCCGTGCCATTGTGTGTGTGTTCCATTGCTGACTGACATTACATGAGCTTCGCCAGCGCTCTGAGGTAGCGCCTCGCTCCTCGGCCTTTGCGCCTTAAGACAGGTGTGAAGCGCCTGATTTAGCGCTGCAATCACCTCCAGGGGCGATAAATGTCAAGTTTGCAGTCGGTGGCGATAATTAGCGCCAGGTGCTAATCTTTGCGCCCGGCCGATAATTGCACCCCAAATGGGGCGATACTGAATTTCTCCCCCGTAGTCTTTTAACTCATTTAATTGCATTGACTACAGAAAATTAAATTTACCATGTTTACAACACCATTCTATATAACAAAACCAACATTTTGAACAGTAAGAAGCAGTTTATATCTGAGAATCTCAGTTAGGCAATATGTAAAGTTCAAGTGTCAGCAAATTCCCACCCTGAATCCTAAAATCAAATTGATCCCTTTGCTAAAAATCTTAAATTCTTGGCCCTGTACACCATTGCCCTCCTATGTTCATTGGTTTCACCTAAGCTTGCACATTTCACATGAAGGGGTAGTAGTATTCCTCCAGCAGTAAACTTTTAATATATTGTCCTGTTGGTGCAGTGGTAAATGCACGGAGCCATAACGACTAGGAGGAAGGTTAGAAGTTCAACCACTGGTCAATGCTGATCTAGACCTGTGGTTCTCAAACTGCAGTCTGTGGACCCCTGGGGGTATGTAGAGACTTTCCAGGGGGTCCGCAAAGTGTGAAAGTCCGCCACGTGTGCAGCACAGAGTGCGTTGGCTGTCTCACCTAGGAGGGGAGATGCCGGAAGGTTATAAACCCATTTAAAATCAATTCCCAAATTGTTGTTTACCAACAAAATAGCTTTCCTAGTTGTCTAGGCTTCAAAAAAAAATAGAATACATACCTTCAGATTGCAGTTTTAAGCTGAGGGGTATGGCTAAAAGTTTATAATCAGTTCACAAGTCTCTTCCCTGGATAAAATGCTATGCTATTTTACAAGGAAGGAAAACAGACCAACTCTGCTAACCCACTAGACGAACCCTCTTCACAACAGATCACAGTATTATAATTTAAATGGGGGGTTTGTGATAACTAATTCATTTGAAAAGGGGTCCTTCAACCAAAAAAGTTTGAGAACCACTGGTATAGACATACAGCCCAGAAAGTTGCAGGGTCAATTTCTGGCCTGTGCTAAGTTTGCTTACTCAGCCAGGGCAGCACTGGCAATGTTATAATTGATTTCAGTGATTCTTGAATGAAAGTGTGGGCAAGTAAAGGATTGGACTTGGCTACCAACATTCACTTTTTAGGCTCACAGCGAGAATCAGCCCCTACAGGAGAGGAGGGATGGTTTAATCCCACCCTACTGAATTGAATTAACATTTACTACAACTAGGTATCTTATCCTGTAAATGTACTGAGGTGGAGCAGTAGTATATGATTACCAAAGGAGGGAAATTACAAATGGCAAAGAAGAATGAATGTACATCATTGTATTTTATTTCAAGTTAGGATCAAGATATCTATCATATTCAGTCAGTGATCTCTACAACTTTCTCTGATTGGCATATATTTGTGAAACCTATCACTCAAGATTTGTGCTAGAAAATTCTGCTCCAGTTTGTTCACAGCTTGTATTATCCAGTGAATTCACCAACTATATTGATAAAATAGTTTTGGCCTATTCCAATAATACTGCAGTATTTTTACACTGCCCAGACCCAGGAAATATCACAAAGTAAAAACTGCCAGCTGCAATTATTTAATCCTTCAACCACCTGCACCAAAAACTGTTTCAAAAGACACCCAGAGATTGAATAGATAAATAATCACACCATGCCAAGTACCATCACTGATAATGTTGGTGCCTTTGACAGTCATGGAAAAGTTCTGCTTATTTCCCATTACATGTCGCAGAGCTCCATGTTGCCTTTTATCAGTCCACTGATGGCTCAAGGAGGAAGTTTGAATGCAGTCAGAAGCTGAGTTTTAGATTTGGCCCTGGCTACATATATTCGTGCTTTTCTTTAAAAAAAACCTTTATTAAGCAAAATGCCAGATCTCCCAGCTGGCATTGTTCACACTTGCAAGGTTTCATTTATTTTTAAAAAGTAACATTCCAACAGATCATATTCCTGTGTCATACAATTATTCCTCAGTAACTCATCTCAAATCATGAGAAATACCTATTTATTCAGGATTGTTGCTCTTTTCTATAAAATTAGTGTGACATTCACTCAAGTGTTTCACAATCTTATCTTCGATTTCACGGTGTTGCTTCACTTCATTCTCTGAAAGCGCCAGGTCAATCTGTGAGTCCTTGGTTACTATGACAACAAACACCCTCCGCGTTTCAAGGGCATTGGCAACCACAACCTGATGTCTGTACTTTGCTAAAGCTTTACGTGCTCGGGCAACCAGCTGTGAGGGATCAGTCTCCAACTTGAAGGATGTGACAAACGCATGAGGAGCCCAGTCCTTCACAAGAGGGGCAAGCATCTTGGGAACCATCTGCATAGTTAGCTAAAAAAAAACACATTCTGATATTCAGAAAGCTTACATCATATATGCATACATTTACAACACTTGCCCGAAGAACACCCATTGTGTTTTAGCTTTTTTTTAAAAAAAAAATTTAAGTTAAGAGTTTTTAAAAGAGGCAGTCCCAATTGGAAATGGAAAATTGCACAAATTTAAACTAAACTAACAGTTTTACCCAGAGGGCATGGGGAAGAGAAGACTTCCCACTCATGGTTAAACAAAACATCCCTCAACACTGCTCGCCAAGGGGAGTCTGCCGCTTGCTCACCTGCAGAGGGCTAACACCCGACTGGATTTTGTGTTCTGGCATCTCAGAGGCAGGAATGAAGAAATCAGACACGGCTGCTGCGAGGTAGAACATGGCTTTTGGTCCTGCAGAACAAAACCGTTACAAATTACTTGCTTTATAATACTATGCCCAGTAGATATAAAAAAAGGTACATCACGTACTTAAGTCTAGTGAGTAATCTTGACTTGTAAATCTTAGTATCGAGCACAGCAGTGTAGAAATTATTCTTCATTCTACTGAATAAACAGAACTAATTATGTAACACAGTTACTAACATTTGTTCTCTGCCCACCCCTCTTTCAGAATCAGCCCGCCTAGCCTCTACCGACATCAAATACTGAAATTTAAATAGCGAAGTAAAAAGTTTCAATCAAAATTGGCTGCCACATTTCCTACATTACAACAGTAACTGCACTTCAAAAGTACTTAATTGGCTGTAAAGTGCTTTGGGACGTTCTGAGGTCATGAAAGGTGCTATATAAATGCAAGTCTCTCTTTCATAGGGAAGACAAACAGTTGTAACAGCTTAGAAGGGGAAGCGGACACAAAACATAAGGAGGTTTGTCAAGGGTCAGAAAATAGATGTATGATTCCTTGCACATAGAAGCTATTAACAGCTGTTGAAGTTTGCAAAACATTTCTTTGCAAAACACTCAAGGCAGAGATATATTTCACATCAAAATACAACACCGCAACAGAAAAACTTCATGTCCTTTGTACCTCATGACGATTGACACGCAGTTGCATTTCCGCTCCTGGTATAAATATAGTGCATTGGGAGACTTGTATTGAAAAATTACACATTAGCCAATATAATTTAATGCTTAATGCACTTTTAATTCAACACCTCAAATTGTCCCAATCCCATTAGGTTTGTAACCACCAGCACTACACATCACAAACCATACTCTTCGGACAACCCAAACCTCTCTCCTCCTTTAAGACGATCCTCAAAACCGCTCTCTTTGACCAAGCTTTTGGGCATCTGTTCCAATATCTCCTTATTTGGCTCAGTGTCAAATTTTGTTTGATAACGCCCCTGTGAAGCGCCTTGGGATGTTTTACTATGTTAAAGGTACTATATAAATGCAAGTTGTTGCTGAAGGACAGAATCATAATTGTGCTGCTGGCTGTTTTCCACAGCTCCAGAAGATGAGGAAAGCCCATCCACAAAGAACCTACATCTCCCTCAATGTTTGTTAAATTATTCCAATGCTTTTTACACTACTCAGAAGTCCATTCCACTTATTAAGCACTATGTGTGTGAAGAATCTATTGACATCAGTCCTAAATTTGCCTTTAATAAACTTGAATTTGTGCCCTTTGCCATACTATCACAGTTTAGCTTGCACTGGTGTTCAGATTTACTTTTTCTACCCTCCTTTTGAGGCTCCAGTATTTCCTTGTAACTCAATCCACTGATACACACCGGGAAAGCTAGCATCAGTAATGGTGTCGTACCCATCTGGTTCACTAATGTCCTTTAGGGTAGGAAATCTGCCGTCCTTACCTGGTCTGGCCTATATGTGACTCCAGACCCACAGCAATGTGGTTGACTCTTAACTGCCCTCTGAAATGGCCACTCAGTTGTACCAAACCGCGACAAAGTAGTACTAAGAATAAAACCAGACGGACCACCCAGCATCGACCTAGGCACCGGACAAGACAAAGGCACACCCAGCCAAGTCCACCCTGCAAAATCCTGCTCACTAACAGCTGGGCTATCCCACAAACTAGTCAAGCAACAGCCTGCCATAGTCATTCTCACAGAAGCATACCTTTCAGCCAACATCCCAAACTTCTCCATCACCATCCCTGGGTATGTTCTGTCCCACCTGTGGCAGCATAGTGGGAGGAAAGAGTGGCCCTGGGAGTCCTCAACATTGACTCCGGACACCATGAAGTCTCCTGGCATCAGGTCAAACATAGGCAAGGAAACCTCCTGCTGATTACCACCGACCGCTCTCTCTCAGCTAACAAATCCGTACTCCTCCATGTTTAACACCACTTCAAAGAAGCACTGAGGGCAGCAAGGTCCTTCAATGTCCATCATCAAGAGTGGCTCGGTAGCACCACTACTGACCGAGCTACATAACGTAAGAAATAGGAGCAGGAGTAGGCAGTTCGGCCCCTCGAGCCTGCTCCGCCATTCAGTAAGAACATGGTTGATCTTCTACCTCATCTCCACTTTCCTGCACTATCCCCATATCCCTTGATTCCCTTAATATCCAAAAATCTATCGCTCTCTGTCTTGAATATACTCAACGAATGAGCCTCCACAGCCCTCTGGGGTAGAGAATTCCAAAGATTCACCACCCTCTGAAGAAATTTCTCCTCATCTCAGTCATAAATGGCCGACCCCTTATTCTGAGACGGTGACCCCTGGTTCTAGACTCCCCAGCCAGGGGAAACATCCTCCCTGCATCTACCCTGTCAAGCCCTGTAAGGATTTTGTATGTTTCAATGAGATCACCCCTCATTCTTCTAAACTCTAGAGAATATAGACCTAGTCTAGTCAATCTCTCCTCATAGGACAATCCCCCGATCCCAGGAATCAGTCTGGTGAACCTTCGTTGCACTCCCTCTATGGCAAGTATTTCCTTCCTTAGGTAAGGAGACCAAAACTGTACACAATACTCCAGGTGTGGTCTCACCAGTGCCCTATATAATCGCAGTAAGATGTCTTTACTCTTATACTCAAATCCTCTTGTAATAAAGGCCAACATACCATTTGCTTTCCTAATTGCTTGCTGTACCTGCATGTTAACTTTCAGCAATTCATGTACAAGGACACCCAGGTCCTTCTGAACACCAACATTTCCCAATCTCTCACCATTTAAAAAAATACTCTGCTTTTCTATTTGTCTTACCAAAATGGATAACTTCACATTTCTCCACATTATATTCCATTTGCCATGTTCTTGCCCACTCACTTAGCCTGTCTATATTCCCTTGAAGCCTCCTTGCATCCTCCTCACAATTTACATTCCCACCCAGCTTTGTATCATCAGCAAACTTGGATATATTACATTTGGTCCCCTCATCCAAATCATTGATGTAGATTGTGAATAGCTGAGGCCCACGCATTGATCCTTGCAGTACCCCACTAGTTACAGCCTGCCAACCCAAAAATGACCCATTTATTTCTACTCTCTGCTTTCTGTCCGTTAACCAATCCTCAATCCATGCTAGTATATTACCCCCAATCCCATGAGCCCTAATTTTGTTTAATAACCTCTTGTGTGGCACCTAATCGAATGCCTTCTGAAAATCCAAATACCACATCCACTGGTTCCCCCTTATCTATTCTGCTAGTTACAACATCAAAAAACTCAACAGATTTGTCAAACATGATTTCCCTTTCATAAATCCATGTTGACTCTGCCCAATCCTATTATTATTTTCTAAGTGCCCTGTTACCACGTCCTTAATACAGGAAACTCTTTGGTATCCGGCACCGACGGGACCGGCGTGGTGCCGGTTGATCAAAAGTTCCGGATAACGGAGAGTTATATCTACCGAGGCTATTTTTAACAAACAAAAATTTTAAAAATCAAGAAATGTGCAGTATACAGTATTTGGGTACTCACCTACAGAATGTTGTGTTAAATGGATGGTGGAAGATGCTTGATTAAGTACAGTACTGCCAGTTGAGGGTAATCCATAACTCTTTAATTACTTAACAGTAAAACAAAACTTAGAAACGACTGTATACAGTACTGTAGTTGACTGTACACTTATTCCGAGTCATCTGGTTCATCAGAAATATCCGTGCCAGCTGGGTCATCAGGATCATGCAGTTCCACAGATTCCACAGATTCTTCAAGCACTTCCGCTGCTTCGACTCTTTTGGAAGCTTTCTTAAACATGTTACGGATGTCGGTTTGCTTAGTGGACTCTTGCCTTTTCTGTAGAAACGTGGAATGCAGAATATGGAGTTGCATAACTTCTTGGGCAGCTGATTTCTTCTCCCCGGAAATATCGAGTCGTCGTATCCCGTGCCGTAACTTGAAGCACGTTAGCCATCCATCGGAGAAAGCACACTTGTCAGTGAGCTCCATCCTTTCGTAGAAATCCTTCGCTTTCTTGATTAGCATGGGTCCGGAAATTGGAACACCCTCTGAACGCTTAAGAGAAAACCATTCATAAAGCACGGTATCCAGCTCTTCAAGCTTAGGCTTACGAAGCGTACGCCGTTTCTCTACACTCTTGCATGTCTCCGAGCTTGAATAAAACTTGAGCAGCTTATCCTTCTGCGATTTGATGTTGTAGATTGTTGACGAACCGATTTTGAATTCATTCATAATGTTGATACGCTTCTCTCCCTTTCTAGTCGTTGGCATATCTCGATTTTCTGTTTTAAAGTTAAGACCACTCTCTTCCTTTTGCTTGGACCAGCTTTTGGGAATTCCATAATGCAAGATGGGGGAGATAATTCCCGATAAAGATGGAGACACACACAGAACAATGGTGGCTAGGAAGAGACTACCAGCAGCGTGGGAGACACACAGTAAAATGGTGTATCAGAAGAGACTACCAGCAGCGTGGGAGACACACAGTAAAATGGTGTATCAGAAGAGACTACCAGCAGCGCGGGAGACACACAGTAAAATGGTGTATCAGAAGAGACTACCAGCAGCGCGGGAGACACACAGTAAAATGGCCGATCAGAAGAGACTCCCGGCAGCGTGGGAGAATCAGACTCCTGTTACTGCAGTGTTCGGACTTCCAACAGCGCCAGGAGGCCGAGTAGTGGCACTTTGGAGAACTACCCCCACTGACTAACTCGGCGTTCGCGGGAGACTCGGACTCGGCAACATTGCCGGTTATTTGAGAGGAGTTTTCGGAGTACTCGGCGTTCACGGGAGACTCGGACTCGGCAACATTGCCGGTTATTTGAGAGGAGTTTTCGGAGTATGATTTTTGCCGGTTAAGAGAGAATTCCGGATATTTAGGTGCCGGTTAAACAAGAGTTTCCTGTAATAGATTCTAGCATTTTCCCTACTACTGATGTCAGGCTAACTGGTCTGTAGTTCCCCGTTTTCTCTCTCCCTCCTTTCTTAAATAGTGGGGTTACATTTGCTACCTTCCAATCCGCGGGAACCGTTCTAGAATCTATGGAATTTTGGAAGATGACAACCAATGCATCCACTATCTATATAGCCACCTCTTCTAAAACTCTAGGATGTAGGCCATCAGGTCCAGGGGGATTTATCGGCTTTCAGTTCCATTAATTTCTCCAGTACTATTTTTTTACTAATACTAATTTCTTTTAGTTCCTCATTCTCGCTAGACCCTTGGTTCTCCACTATTTCCGGGAAGTTTTTTGCGTCTTCTTCAGTGAAGACAGACAAGTATTTGTTTAATTTCTCTGCCATTTCCTTATTCCCCATTATAATTTCTCCTGTCTCAGCCTGTAAGGGACCCACATTTACTTTCGCTAATCTTTTCCTTTTTATATACCTATAGAAGCTTTAACGGTCTGTTTTTATGTCTCCTGCTAGTTTACTCTCATATTCTATTTTCCCTTTATCAATTTCTTGGTCCTCCTTTGCTGAATTCTAAAATCCTCCCAATCCTCAGGCTTACTACTCCTTTTGGCAACATTATAAGCCTCTTCCTTTAATCTAATACTATCTTTAATTTCTCGTTAGTCACGGTTGGATCATTTTTCCCCGTGGTGTTTTTATTCCTTAAGCTGGCTGAGTCCTGAAGGACATCGGTGCCAGACTGTTTTGCAGCAGGTGGTGAGAGAACCAACACGAGAGAAAAACCTACTTGATTTCATCTTCACCAATCTACCTGTTGCAGATACATTTCTTCATGACAGTATTGGGAGGAGTGACCACCGCACAGTCATTGTGGAGACGAAGTCCTGTCTTCACACTGAAGACACCCTGCATCATGTTGTGAGGCACTACCACCGTGCTAAATGGGATAGATTTAGAATAGATCTAGCAGCTCAAAACTGGGCAACGATGAGGTGCTATGAGCCATCAGCAGTAGCAGAATTGTATTCCACCACAATCTGTAACCCCATGGTCCGGCATATCCCTCACTCTATCATTACCATCAAGCCAGGGGTCCAATCCTGGTTCAATGAGATGAGGAGTGTAGAAGAGCATGCCAGGAGCCGCACCAAGAGTACCTAAAAATGAGGTGCCAACCTGGTGAAGCTGCAACACAGGACTACATGCATGCTAAACAGCAGAAGCAGCATGCTACAGACAGAGCTAAGCGATCTCACAACCAACGGATCAGATCAAAGCTCTACAATCCTGCCATATCCAGTCATGAATGGTGGTGGACAATTAAACAACTAACGGGAGAAGGAGGCTCCAGGAACATCCCCATCCTCAATGATGGTGGAGCCCAACACGCAAGTGCAAAAGACAAGGCTGAAACGTTTGCAACCATCTTCAGCCAGAAGCGCCGAGTGGATGATCAATTCTCGGCCTACTCCTGAGGTCCCCACCATCACAGAATCCAGTCTTCAGCCAATTTGATTCACTCCATGTGATATCAATAAATGACTGAGCGCACTGGATACAGCAAAGGTTATGGGCCCCTACAACATCCGCAGTGCTGAAGACGTGCTCCAGAACTAGCCACGCTATTCCAGTACAGCTACAACACTGGCATCTACCCGACAAAGTGGAAACTTGCCCAGGTATGTCCTGTCCACAAAAAGCAAGTTACACACCATCCTGACTTGAAATATATCACCGTTCCTTCATCGTCGCTGGGTCAAAATCCTGGAACTCCCTCCCTAACAGCACTGTGGGAGTACAATAAATGCTGGCCTCGCCAGGGATGCCCACATCCCATGAATGAATAAAAAAAACAAGAGATCAGTCTTGTGGCTTTTCTGTGAGCTGCCTCCAGCTCCCTTGTTTCTTTCTCAGTGAGCAGAACTGGGCACATTATTCAAGGTACAGTCTGATCAGAGCACTATACAGTGACTGGGCTAATAACCCGATCTTTTTCAACTTTACCCTTACCTATTTCAACATCAATCATGGTGTACATATGGCACCCACATATGTACCCTGTGTACAATAGTTTATACATCAGTTATCACTCTTCCTCCCAACAACTTGTATTTATATAGCGCCTTTAATGTAGTAAAACGTCCAAAGGTGCTTCATAGGAGCGTTATCAAACAAAATTTGACACTGAGCCACATAATATTAGGATAGATGACCAAAAGCTTGGTCAGAGGTAGGTTTTAAGGAGTAACTTAAAGGAGAATGAGAGGTGAAGTGGTTTAAGGAGGGAATTCCAGAGTTTCGGGCCTAGGCAGCTGAAAGCATGGCCACCAATGGTGGAGCAATTGAAAATGGGGACGCGCAAGAAACAAGAATTGGAGCAGAGATCTTGGAGGATTGTAGGCAATATTCCCATTAAGTTGCACAGCCACGTAGTCATCTGCAAAGTCACGCACAGGCCACTCACCAACTTTTCCATTGTAGATACCGCGCATGCACAAAAATGTAAATGGGCCGTGCATTGGGGAGGCAGGCCGCACAGGAGGCAGTGCAGGGTTGGTAGGGCTGAAGGAGATTACAAAAGATAGGAAGGGGCAAGGCCATGGAGGGATTTGAAAACCAGGATGAGAATTTTAAAACTGAGGCGTTGGTGGACCAGGAGTCAATGTAGGTCAGCGAACACAGCTGTGATGGGTGAACCGAACTTGGTGCGAATTAGGAGAGGGGCAGCAGAGTTTTGGATGAGCTCAAGTTTATGGAGGGTGGAAGATGGAAGGCGGCCAGGAGAGCGTTGGAATAGTCAAGTCTAGAGGTAACAAAGGCATGGACGAGGGTTTCAGCAGCAGATGAGCTGAGGCAGGGGCAGAGTCGGACAATGTTACGGAGGTGGAAATAGGCGATCTTGGTGATGCTGCGAATATGTGGTCGGTAGCTCATCTGGGGGTCAAATGTGACACCAAGGTTGCGAACGGTCTGGTTCAGCCTCAGACAGTGGCCAGGGTGGAGTCGGTGACTAGGGAACGGAGTTTGTGGCAGGGACCGAAGATAATGGCTTCGGTCTTCCCAATATTTAGCTGGATGCCAGTGACAGATTCTATTCAAAATATACAATACACATCTTACATTTGAAAATTACACTTCATTGAAATCTTAGTAACGCTGTCAACATTAAACGTATTTGTGATAATTTCCCTACCGATGGCGTTCAGCGCCTGAGCCGCCGCCCTCAGCAGGTACAGGTAGTCGGACAGGGTGCTGAATTCCACGGGTAGCAGCATGCCCGCCTCTCGCACGGCCATGTAGCGCTGCAGCACCGGTACGATGTCGGGCAGCGCCGCCTGGTCGGCTTCCACCCGCCAGCAGGTGGTCCTGACGTCCAGCACGGCCTTCAGCGCGTCCAGCATGTTGAGGCCGGAGTAGCGTCGGGAGAAAGGGAAGAGCGAGCGGTGGCGGTGCAGGAAAATCACGGCGTAGCCCAGGTCCAGGAAGTACTCGACCGACACGGCGCCGCGCCAGCCGCTGCTGAAGTTGTCCAGGAAGCGCACGGTCCGCGACTCCAGCGGCACTTTGGTGCCGCCCGAGGTCACCAGCACCACCCTGCGGCCTTGCTTGGCGTGCCGCACCGTGAACTCGGCCATGGCCTGCGACGAGAAGTCCGCATTGGGCGGCGGCACGCAGTCCGAGAAAAAGCCGCTCCACTCCGGCTCGCTCTCCGCCGCCGCCGCCATGACAACTGGTCCCTTCTCAATTAGCGTCCGGGTCCCGACTCGTCCACCCACTACTCGGTCCGCCCAGCATAAAGAATCATTCTCAGCTCTCACTAAGTGATTGCCAACTTTTTTAAAAATTGTCATACAAAGGACACTTTTATATTTAAATAATTCGATTTCTCTTCATTTATTTTTAGTTTCGATTTGTGATGCGGCACGTCTGCTGGGGGAAGCACTAAGAAGTGCAGCAGGCTGTGGGTTCAGAAGTCAGAGTCCTTAGCAACAGGCCTAGAATTCCCTAGCAACCGCAGCATTTGAGAGGCTGAGAGAGGTTTTCAAGCAAGGACTGACTTTCCTTGGCCACCAAAATGCTCAGTTCTTCTATTTATCCGCTTTCTAATCCCAAGGGCGTCAAGCTGGAGTGTGAGATGTGCCAAAAAACCGCTTATATTATGTGCTCCCAGTGCAGGGTGACTTATTACTGGTGAGTAAAAGGCTACCCTTCTTTTGCCAAATCTATAACCAGCCAAAGAACTGATTAAGGACAAGGACAGGCGGTAGGATTGCAGATATTTTGGTGCAACCAATAAACTGTAACTAAACAAAAAACATTAAAGAAAACTTAACAATTAAATTAAAATTTTGTTGGCGGTAGGATTGCAACGCCAGTTTTGATTTTCTTTAATTGCCAATTAGGACGACTGAGTCATCAATTAAGAATCAAATTAACAAAAGTGCCCCTCTTTTAAAGGAGCGCAAACCATAAACTCCAAATTATAGATAAAACAAAAGGAAACTTATCAAATTAAAGCATACTATTATTGTCCATGTCGATTGTGCACTCCAGTCGCAGAAGGCGTCATGCGTACCGACGGACACTGTGTGCTCCCACTCCAGGGACACCCGGGCGCGGACATAGCCGCGGAAGAGAGGCAGGCAGTTGGACCGAACGACCTCCTTGACCGTGAAATAGCAACAGAAAATGCTGGAAACACTCAGCAGGCCAGGCAGCATCCGTGGAGAGAGAAACAGAGTTAACGTTTCAGATCCGTGACCCTTCGTCAGAACTGGAAAAAGTTAGGGGTGTAACAGGTTTTAAGCAGGTGCAGAGGCAGGGAAAGGGTGGGGGGTGGGGGAAGGGGAGGAAGGAATTAAAGGGACAGTCTGTGCTAGGATTGAAGGCAGGAGAGATTAAATGTTGCAAATGGGGATGGCAGAATCATCAACAGCTGCCACCTGAAAAAATGCAGGTAGGGGTTATAGTCTGAAATTGTTGAACTCAATGTTGAGTCCAGAAGGATGTAAAGTGCCTAATCGAAAGATGAGGTGCTGTTCCTCGAGCTTACGTTGAGCTTCAGTGGAACAGTGTAAGAGGCCGAGGGCGGAGAGATCAGAGTGGGAGTGGAGCGGAGAATTAAAGTGACAAGCGACCGGAATTACTCCTTGACCGTGCACTGCTTGGACCTGTTAATGGCTACCGTGGCCAGGCCCAGGAGCAGATCCACGAGGAGGGTGGCTCCAGTTCTGATTTTTTTTGCCGATAACGCATTCAATTGATAACCTTAATAACGTATCATAAGACAGATAAATAAGTGTGGGAAATAGATATTTCAAAAAAATGAGACACGATTAAACCCTCCATGGGGAAGTGCACGTGTGGATCCAAAGAAAGAAAGACTTGCATTTCTATCGCGCCATTCACGACCACCGGATGTCCCAAAGCGCTGGCCAGCCAATGAACTACTTTTTGAAGTGTAGTCTTCAAGTCAAGCACGGGCAAGGAAACCTCCTGCTGATTACCACCTACCGCCCTCCCTCAGCTGATGAATCAGTACTCCTCCATGTTGAACACCACTTGGAAGAAGCACTGAGAGTAGCAAAGGCACAGAATAAACTCTAGGTGGGGGACTTCAATGTCCATCACCAAGAGTGGCTCGGTAGCGCCGCTACTCACCGAACTGGCCGAGTCCTGAAGGACATAGCTGCCACTCTGGGCCTGTGACAGGTGGTGAGAGAACAAACACAACGGAAAAACCTACTTGACCTCGTACTCACCAATCTACCTGTCGCAGATGCATCTGTCCATGACAGTATTGGTAGCAGTGACTACAGCACAGGCATTGTGGAGACGAAGTCCCGTCTTCACACTGAGGACACGCTCCATCGTGTTGTGTGGCACTACCACCGTGCTAAATGGGATAGATTCAGAACAGATCTAGCAGCTCAAAACTGGGCATCCATGAGGCGCTGTGGGCCATCAGCAGCAGCAGAATTGTATTCCACCACAATCTGTAACCTCATGGCCTGGCATATCCCTCACTCTACCATTACCATCAAGCGAGGGGACCAATCCTGGTTCAATAAGGAGTGTAGAAGATCATGCTAGGAGCAGCACCAGGCGTACCTAAAAATGAGGTGCCAACCTGAGGAAGCTGTAACACAGGACTACATGCATGCTAAAAAGCGGAAGCAGCATGCTATAGACAGGGCTAAGCGATCCCACAATCAACGGATCAGATCAAAACTCTGCAGTCCTGCCACATCCAGTCATGAATGGTGGTGGACCATTAAACAACTAACGGGAGGAGCAGGCTCCAGGAATATCCCCATCCTCAATGATGGTGCAGCCCAGCATGTGAGTGCAAAAGATAAGGCTGAAGCGTTTGCAACCATCTTCAGCCAGAAGTGCCGAGTGGATGATCCATATCGGCCTACTCCTGAGGTCCCCACTATCACAGAAGCTAGTCTTCAGCCAATTCGATTCACTCCACGTGATATCAAGGAACAGCTGAGCACACTAGATACAGCAAAGGCTATGGGCCCCGACAACATCCCGCTATCTTGCTGAAGACCTGTGCTCCAGAACGAGCCACGTCTCTAGCCAAGCTGTTCCAGTACAGCTACAACACTGGCATCTATCCGACAATGTGGAAAACTGCCCCGGTATGTCCTGTCCACAAAAAGCAAGACAAATCCACTCCGGCCAATTATCACCCCATCAGTCTACTCTGAATCATCAGCAAAGTGATGGAAGGTGTCATCAACAGTGCTATCAGGCGGCACTTACTCACCAATAACCTGCTCACTGATACCCAGTTTAGGCTCCGCCAAGACCACTCAGCTCCAGACCTCATTACAGCCTTGGTGCAAACATGGACAAAGAAGCTGAATTCCAGAGGTAAGGTGAGAGTGACTGCCCTTGACATCAAGGCAGCATTTGACCGAGTGTGACATCAAGGAGCCCCAGTACAACTGAAGTCAATGGGAATCGAGGGGAAAACTCTCCACTGGCTGGAGTCATACCTAGCACACAGAAGATAGTTGTGGTGGTTGAAGGTCAATCATCACAGCCCCAGGACATCGCTGCAGGAGTTCCTCAGGGCAGTGTCCTAGGCCCAACCATCTTCAGCTGCTTCATCAATGACCTTCCCTCCAACATAAGGTCAGAAATGGGGATGTTCGCTGATAACGGCACAGTGTTCAGCGCCATTCACAACTCCTCAGATAATGAAGCAGTCCATGCCCGCATGCAACAAGACCTGGACGACGCTCAGGCTTGGGCTGATAAGTGTCAGGTAACATTCGCAGCACACATGTGCCAGGCAATGACTATCTCCAACAAGCGAGAGTCTAACCACCACCCCTTGACATTCAACGGCATTACCATCGCCGAATCCCCCACCATCAACATCCTGGGGGTCACCATTGACCAGAAACTTAACTGGACCAGCCACATAAATACTGTGGCAACAAGAGCAGGTCAGAGGCTAGGTATTCTGCGGCAAGTGTCTCACCTCTGACTCCCCAAAGTCTTTCCACCATCTACAAGGCACAAGTAAGGAGTGTGATGGAATACTCTCCAGTTGCCTGGATGAGTGCAGCTCCAACAACACTCAAGAAGCTCGACACCATCCAGGACAAAGCAGCCCGCTTGATTGGCACCCCATCCACCACCTTAAACATTCACTCCCTCCACTACCAGCGTACCGTGACTGCAGTGTGTATCATCTACAAGATGCACTGCAGCAACTCGCCAAGGCTTCTTTGGCAGCACCTCCCAAACTCACGACCTCTTCCACCTAGAAGGACGACGGCAGCAGGCGCATGGGAACACCATCACCTCCAAGTTCCCCTCCAAGTCACACACCATCCTGACTTGGAAATATATCGCCGATCCTTCATCGTCGCTGGGTCAAAATCCTGGAACTCCCTACCTAACAGCACTGTGGGAGTACCTTCACCACACGGACTGTAGCGGTTCAAGAAGGCGGCTCACCACCACCTTCTCAAGGGCAATTAGGGATGGGCAATAAATGCTGACCTTGCCAGCAACGCTCACATCCCATAAACAAATTTTTTAAAAGTCACTGTTGTAATGTAGGATACAGGATGAGATGAGGTTTTGGTTCAATTTTGATGCCACCCTCCCTCCTGTCCCAGGTGACACTGTCTAGGTTGGAAGGCTGGCCATTTACGTGAGTTCCCAAGGGAAATGCCATTTAAACATATGGAACTTTATTGAAAATGAAAGCTTCCCATGCTACACTTAGTTATCGTTCAACCATCTGCACTTTGTAATGCATTCATAACTGGTTATGATGGCACCCATAGATAAAATATCATAACATTGCCAGTGGAATCACAGGTAATGTTGTACACATGCATCTTTCACAATTATGGACAAATTTCTCTTACCATAGAGCTCAAATTAACTTTAATCAGTCCACTCGTTGCTGAAGAAGGAAATTAAATGTAGTCAGATGATGGATTAAAACTGAAGAGTAAGGTTTTTATGAAGAAAACATGGTGCTTTAAGTGCAGTCAGATCGACTGCTGCCTTTGTTCACATTTTTTATTTTAAAAACAGTGCCACCATTTTATCCATTGTGCAGCTTTGTTTTCTGAGCAAAAGAACTTTTCTTTAAAAAGAGGCGGAAATCAGTCTTGGGGTAAAATAAAACAATCTTAACCCACTCCATAGAAGAGGAGATTTGCACAAATGTATAATTGCTGTTTGGATCAGGTAGAGGAGGGTGGTGGCCTGTGGAGCTCTACTGAAGCCAGAAATCAATGCCCTTATGAGAGCAAATTGGGGTAAAAAAAAAGTGAGATAAATTACAAGGCCTTTTAAACATATGAAACCATGTTCCTTTTTCAGTTGGAATATATCAAATGAGGACTGGAAGTGCAGCTGGTTGTGGGTACAGAGGTGACAATTGTTAGTAACAGACCATGGGGTCCTCTGCCAAAACCACCCATTATTCTAGGATCAACCTGGCTTCTTTTCTCCACCACCAAACACACCTTTAAACTCCTCTTCCCTAACCGCACCATCCTCACCTCTAACAACATGTGAGTAGCTCATGGATTTCTATGTCACCAAGATCGAGACCATCGTTCAGCTGCCTCTGCTCCTTCTCCCCTCCCCTTGTCCACCAAGTCAAAATTCCTCCAAGACCCATTTACCCTAGCTCTGAACCCTGTTTTTCTCTCAAATCTCCCTCTATAAGCTCATCTCACTTATGACATCCACCTCCTGCTCCCTGGACCCCATTCCTATTAAACTGCTAACCACCCAACTTTCTTTCCTGGTCACCATGCTAACTGACATTATAAATGGTTCCTCCTCCCTTTTAAAAGCACCATCATCACCTCCCTCCTCAAAAATAACCCACCCTCTATCCTTGCAAACTACTGTCCAAAGTCCAACTTTCCTTTCCTCTCTGAAGTCTTTGAACGTATTGTTGTCTCCCAAATCTGTGCCCATCTCTCCCACAACTCCTTGACTTACTCTCTTCAATTAGGTTTCCGCCCCTCCCACAGCATTCCACAGTATGACCGTGGTGCATTATTCCTCCTCATCCGCTCTGCAGCCTTTGACATGGATGGCCACACCATCCTCCTCCAATGCTTATCCTGTGTTCTCCAGTTTGATGACACTGCCCTCACTTGATTCCACTCTTACCTATCCAATTTTGCAAGAGCATCTCGAGCAATGGCTTCTCTCCCCATCCTCGCATACTCACCTTAGCAATCCCTCAATATCAATCGTTGCCCCCCCTCCTCTTTCTCATATATGTGCCACCATTTAGCTACATCATCCGCAGGCATGGGGTCAGCTTTCACATATATGCTATTGCTATTCCGTCACCTCCCTCAACCTCTCTACTGCCTCTGTCCTGTCAAACTGCTTGTTTGACATCCAGTCTTAGATGAGCTGCAATTTCCTCCAGTTAAACATTGGGAACATTGAAGCTCCTGCTGCAAATTCTGTATCCTCACCACCAACTCCATCCCCCTCCCTGGTCACTGTCTCAGGCTGAACTGGATTGTTCACAGTCTCAGCATCCTCTATGAACTCAAGCTGAGCTTCTGAAACCATATACTCTCCATCACAAAGACTGCTTACTCCACCTCCGTAATATTGCCTGCCAAGTACCTACCTCAGCCCATCTACCGCTAAAACCCTCATGCATGCTTTTGTCACATCTAGACTCAACTGTTCCAATGATTTCCTATCCAGCTACCCATCCTTCACCCTCCGTACAGTTCAACTCATCCAAAACTCTGCTGCCCGTATCCTATCCCACAGCAAGTCCCACTCACCCATCACCTCCTGTCCTCATGACCTCCGTTGGCTCCCAGTTCCCCAACAGCTCAAAGTTAAAATTCTCACCTTTATGTTTAAATCCCTCCATGACTGCACCGTCCCTCTCTCTTTAACCTCCTTCAGCAGTACAACACCCACCCAAACTCTCAGTTCCTGCTCTGACTCCAACCTCTTGTGCATCCCCTCTCCCTTCACCCCACCATTGGCAACCATGCTTTCAACCACCTAGCCCTGTACTCTGGAATTGCCTCTCTGCCTCTCCATCTCTCTGGCCTCCTTTAAGACCCTTCTTAAAACCCACCACATTGACCATGTTTTTCGTCACCCCTCCTGATATCTCCTTCTTTGGCTTGGTGTCCATTTTACTTTGCGCCTCAATGGGATGTTTTTCTACAGTAAAGGTGCTGTATAAATGCAAGTTGTTGAGATTTAATAGAGGCTTTTTAAATTATATGGGGTTTTGATAGACTGCAAGGGAAAGGCTATCTTCTTTAGTTGGGGAGACAATGAGGTGAGCGAGTGAAGCCAGAGATTAAGAGAAATGTCTTTGCATAGATGGAGTATTGTGTACAGTTTTGGTCTCCTTACCTAAGGGAGGATATACTTGCCATAGAGGGAGTGCAACGAAGGTTCACCAGACTGATTCCTGGGATGGGTGGGATTGTCCTATGAGGAGAGATTGAGTAGACTAGGCCTATATTCTCTAGAGTTTAGAAGAATAAGAGGTGATCTCATTGAAACATACAAAATTCTTACAGGGCTTGACAGGGTAGATGCAGGGAGGATGTTTCCCCTGGCTGGGGAGTCTAGAACCAGGGGTCACAGTCTCAGAATAAGGGGTCGGCCATTTAGGACTGAGATGAGGAGAAATTTCTTCACTCAGAAGGTGGTGAATCTTTGGAATTCTCTGCTCCAGAGAGCTGTGGAGGCTCAGTCGTTGAGTATATTCAAGACAGAGATCAATAGATTTTTGGATATTAAGGGAATCAAGGGATATGGGGATAGTGCAGGAAAGTGGAGATGAGGTAGAAAATCAGCCATGATCTTATTGAATGGCGGAGTAGGCTCGAAGGGCCAAATGGCCTACTCCTGCTCCTATTTCTTATGGCTTTTGGAGCATAGAATGCTTTGCCACAGGGAATGGTTGAGGCAGAGGCCATTGCATCTTTTAAGGAAAAATTAGATAAATATTTGAAGCAGAGGAAGATACAGGGCTGTGGAGAGAGAGCAGGGCAGTGGGATTCATTTGGAATTGCTCCAGAAAAGAGTTGGCACATACACAATGGGCCGAATGGCTTCATTCTGTGCTGAAAACCTCTATGGTTGTATAATCTCACTCCAAGTGAGACTTAGTCTGACACACAGATGGCTTTTAACCTTGGAAGAGTAAAATAAGGACAAATGGTTCTGCATGAAGGGCAAGGGCAGCATTCCCTTTGAACAAAGCCTATTCTTCTCAGTTTTCGTAATTTATGGTGTTTACCATCCTATTTAAACTGTTGTATTAGTAAAGCTGTATTTATTTTGCTATTCTATCAGTGATATCAAAGAGAAAACTGCAGTGTGATTGCTGAAACAGTTTGAACTGTGGGCAAAGAATGAAAGGAGTTTAATTAAAATAAATATATGTGATAATGGTTCAAAAATTATTTGAAAAGCCCTCACAATCGAAACTATCATGTGTTTACAAATTGAAATTGAAACCATTCCCTATATTTCAAATTAGCGTAACTTTGGAAACTGGACAATGTTGTATCAGACTGCACTAAGCTGTTCACATGTGGCTATACGTTGCCAGTTTGACTTGGCGCGGTCGCAATGGTGTGAAAAACTGAAAATCTCAGACCTATGCAGCCAGGAGTGCTTTCCTAGGTTTGCATTTTGATCCCTTTCAACTCTCCTGCATCATGCACTGCCTGTTCACAAGAAGTGAACTGCTGACTTTCAGCCATTCCCAGACTTATGCAGATGCAAGTCAGACTGGCTGATGGATGCAAGTGCTTTGGAGTGATTTCTGCCTCCAGTTTCTCCTCCTTCCAAGTAGAATTACCTGGGCTTTGCTCAATGCTTCTGTACAATAGTAGGTTTGAGATTATGAACTGTGCGTGGAATTGAAGGGACGAGCCCATATCCTACCACATTTAAGTGTCAGCTTGGCTCATTTGGTAGCACTCTTGCCTTTGAATCAGATGGTTGTAAGTTCACTCCAGGACTTGGGCACTTAATCTAGGCTGGCACTTCAGTGCAGTACAGAAGATATGCTGCATTATCTGAGGTGTTTCATATGTCAGGTTAAGCCCAGAACCTGTCTGCCTGTTCCAATTGTTCTGTTGGATGTTAAAGATCCCATGGCACTATTCAAAGAAAAGCAGCGAGTTCTCTTGGCCAACATTCCACCCTCAACCAACACCAAAAACAGATTCATCAGTCATTTGTCTCACTGCTGCTTATAGGACATTGTTGTGTGCAAAATGGCTACTGTAATTATTTTTTTAAATTAATTCATGGGATGTGGGCATCGCTGGCAAGGCCAGCATTTATTGCCCATCCCTACAAATTATCTACAAAGCAACAGTGACTACCACAAAGTAATATATTGTATGGGATGTACTTTGGGACGTTTCTAAGAGATATGATAAAACGCAATATAAAAGCAAGTTCTTTCACTTGATGTACAATACATTTGTATTTCTCAGGCTGTGCCAGCATGTGTATGCTATTTTTTTAAGGATGACATATCAAGAGTATGTGCCTGTAATTGTCTTCTCTCAGTGACTTACTGCACCAAGAGGCAGACTGGAATGGGATCCATGAAAAGATTTGCCAGCTCCTGATTCCAATACGGACACCGCCACCGTTCTTCAGCTCTGCGAAAGAGAGAGAACACAGCGATGAGCAGATGGTGCAGAGACAGGTAAACAGTGAGCAGCTTTCACATTTATTGAGATATTTTTCTTCCTCCAATTTTCTCCTGAAGACACTGACTCATGCTGGGGATATAGTTTCATGGGAACCAGCAGCCCTTTCTGCATATGTGTTCCTAGACAGTGAGTGTTTGCAGGATATTGACCAGGGCGTTAGTACAGCCAAGTCAAATCCTGTCTATACCTGAGGTCCATATTAGTACATCTACAGCAGGAGGGTTGCTGGATTGTGAACCGGAGTACAAACTTTTTTCCCCTCCTTAACTCGGGGTACTGAAGTGAATTTTAGTACTCCCATTCCTATCCTTCCTGATATCATCTAACTCAGCACAGATTGGGGATTGAACCTAGGACCTTGCCAGTCTATATTGCTCAGCCTCTCACTGGGCAGTGCCTTTGCCAACTGATTCATTGGTAAGCATTCAGAATGATGCTCAGTCGTTGAGTATATTCAAAACAGAGATCGATAGATTTTTGGATATTAAGGGATTCAAGGGATATGGGGATAGTGCAGGAAGGCAGAGTTGAGGTAGAAGATCATCCATGATCTTATTGAATGGTGGAGCAGGCTCGAGGGGCCGAATAGCCTACTCCTGCTCCTATTTCTTATGTTCTTATGATATTTTAAAAATGGCAACAGCTGGTAATGGACAGATCAAATGCCACTAATGAACGAACCCCAGAGATGATGTAATTCCTTACCTTCCATCATGTGCACTGGGCTTTACAGAGGGAATATGAATCCATAGTAATATCAATTACCCCTCCCCCGTTCTCATCAGGCAACAGAGTGTTCTGAATAGAGATACTGGAAACAATTTAGAAACAAAACCAATCAATCAGACAGATCAATACTGAGTAACAGAGACAACGATTGGAACAGAGGCTTGCTACACTCTCTATAATAATCTGTGGTGCTGTTTGTGGAGAAGGAGGGCTGGGTTTTCAGCAAATTAAGTAGACCTTAAACATACAGTGCCCAGTGAAAAGGGCCGCATCCACAGTCAGGCTTCCCATCAACCAGAATGTGACCTTATGTGTGAAGTAATGAGAGGTAGTGTGTCTAGCGTGAACAATAAGCCGACAAGCTCACTGAATACAGTATAAGATACTTCAGGCTCTCCAGGCCTCTTCATTAGATGGAAAAAAATACTATATGACATTCTTAAGCTATAATCCAATTTATTAAGAAATAGAATTAGCAGAAGCAAGAGGGCTTGGAGGTCTACATTTGTAAACCTGATGGGACCCTGCTCTGCTGCCCTTTGGGTACAGATGGTGCTTGAGTGGTCTGTAAAAGTACAGTAAAATTATTGAAGTTATTTGAGAAGGAAGTGAAAGAGCCAAGCTCTGTTCCTCCTGTCTTACCTGGTTGCCCCCAAGTCAGCTGTTGAAGAGTGCAGGCTGATTAACCTTTTTTAAAGTTTCCAGGTAGTTCAGCTGTTTACACCCATTTTACACCAAATGGCTTTAGACAAAAGTATTTTTCCATTTTCTCTATTCCTGTAACTTCTGTGATGTGGAGATGCCGGTGTTGGACTGGGGTGGACAAATGTGAGAAGTCGCACAACACCAGGTTATAGTCCAACAGCTTTATTTGAAATCACAAGCTTTCGGAGCGCTGCTCCTTCGTCAGGTGAAGTGAAGAGATGCATATAGTCACAGACTATATGCTGTGACTATATGCATCTCTTCACTTCACCTGACGAAGGAGCAGCGCTCCGAAAGCTTGTGATTTCAAATAAAGCTGTTGGACTATAACCTGGTGTTGTGCGACTTCTCACACCTGTAACTTCTGTTTATGTATTTCACTAGAGGCAGGAACCTAGGTTTGAATCCACTGTAGCTCAAACTGATGTGATAAAATAGCCAACACAGTTGCGTTGGTCCAACATGAAATGAGTTTGTGTCACAGCCCAGCTCTTAATGTGCGTGCATTCACAACACAAAACTGTCTCCTGTCCTGTTCCCTTGGAAAAGTGACAAGGCTGGTGAGTGTGGGAAATTAAAATTGTTATATTGTAGTGGAGGGTATGCTTCTAAACTGCATTTCTGGCTCTTTATTGGAGCAGAGGTTTAGGCAGGGAATTCCAGAGTTTAGGGCCCAGGCAACAGAAGGCATGGCCACCAGTGGTTGAGCGATTATAATCAGGGATGCTCAAGAAGGCAGAGTTAGAGGAGCGCAGATATCTCGGGGGGTTGTGGGGCTGGAGGAGATTACAGAGATAGGGAGGGGCGAGGCCATGGAAGGATTTGAAAACAAGGATGAGAATTTTGTAATCGAGGCGTTGCTTAACCGGGAGCCAATGTAGGTCAGCAAGCACAGGGGTGATGGGTGAACGGGACTTGGTGCGAGTTAGGACACGGGCAGCCGAGTTTTGGATGACATCAAGTTTACGTAGGGTAGATCGTGGGAGGCCAGCCAGGAGTGAGGCAAACATGACAGCCAGTTATTACACAGCAAGGTCCCACAGTGACTGTAGTGGATGACGAGCGCTCTTCCAATAGTGCCATAAATATTTTACATCCCCCTAATCAAGAGACAAGGCCTCGGTTTAATGTCTCATCCAAAAATGGCATCCTCAACAATGTAGCATTCCCTCAGTACTGCACTGGAGTATCAGCTTAGTGTATGTGCTCAAGTCTTGGCCTTGTTCGCAACCTTGGAGTTGTATTTGACCCCGAGGTGAGCTGCTGAGTAAATATCCGCTCAATCACCAAGACCGCCTATTTCCACCTCCGTAACATCGCCCGACTCCGCCCCTGCCTCGGCTCATGTGCTGCTGAAATCCTCATCCATGCCTTTGGTACCTCTAGACTTGACCATTCCAATGCTCTCCTGGCTGGCCTCCCATCTGCCACCCTCCATAAACTTGAGCTCATCCAAAACTCTGCTGCCCGTGTCCTAACTCGCATCAAGTCCCATTCACCCATCACCCCTATGCTCTGCATTAGTTGGGTATATTGAGTATCAAGTCAACCTAGACTCCTAAGTGCCCTTCAACTTCATCCTTAACTATTTTAACACTATTCATTGAGTATGTTTGTCACCCATTTTTGGCCAAAATGTCCCTGCATTAATAAGGGTAAAAAAAATCAGCCGGAGCTCTCACTCCTGATTGTTATTCAGTGACCCTTGAAGGAAAGTGCATTGATAAGTATAGGATCGGACTCAGCTGTGATACTTTTCCACAGTTGAATAGCCTGCCAACACTCACTGTCTAGGCTTACACATGAAGAATGGCACTTGGTGCAGCAATGGAGTGCTGCCATGCTGTGTACATAGAAGAGCCTTCAAGGGAGGAGATGGGAAAATTGGAACAAACAAACACAGCTTCTTTCATTGACTGTCTTGTGCCTGGTGCCTCTCAGTAATTCTATTAACTGGCTGCTACGCTAGAGTAATTCCTTTGAACAAAAAAACTCAACATTTATTGTTGTTGCTTGACATTTGTCTAATGCTTTTGCTGTTTTACAGAAACACCTCATTGATCTGACACGGACGGTGGCCCAGAAGCTTCTTTTCGAGGGTAAACACGAGGAAGCTGTTCCTGGAGCCTTGCAGTCTCTGCGCTTTGCGACCGCTGTTTATGGCAGCACCTCTGCTGAGCTAGTGCCATCTCAATTACTCTTGGCAGAGGCCAGTATTGGTAAGAATGTCTTGTGTGTTATGGGGGGCTTGTCACCTGTGTGGAACTGTACAATTATTAAACTGTGTCAGCCTAAACTGTGCAAGGTCATCCACTTTGGATCTAAGAAAGACAGATCCGATTATTTTCTAAATGGTGAGAAGCTAGGAACTGTGGAGGATCAAAGAGATTTAGGGGTGCAAGAACAGAAATCACTAAAAGCTAGTGGATAGGTACAAAAAATAATTGAAAAGGCTAATGGAACTTTGGCCTTTATCTCAAGGGGGCTGGAATACAATGGGGTGGAAGTTATGTTACAGTTATATAAAGCTCTGGTTAGGCCTCATTTAGAGTAGTGCAGTTCTGGTCAGAGCACCTCAGAAAGGATATATAAGAACATAAGTCGTAGGAGCAGTAGGTCGTCATTTGGCCCCTCGAGCCTGCTCCGCCATTCAATAAGATCATGGCTGATCTGATCTTGGCCTCAACTCCACTTCCCTGTCTTTTCCCCATAACCCTCGACTCCCTTATCATTCAAAATTGGAGGGGGTACAGCGCAGATTCACCAGAATGATACCTGGGCTAAAAAGGATAGATTCTGAGGGCAGGTTGCAAAGACTAGGCATTTATTCAGTTGAGTATAGAAGATTAAAGGGTGGCCTAATTGAAGTGTTTAAGATGATTAAAGGAGTTGATAGGGTCGATATAGAAAAACTATTTCCTCAGTCAGTCCAGAACAAGGGGTCATAAAATTAAAATTAGAACTATGCCATTTAGGGGTAATATCAGGAAGCACTTCTTCACACAAAGGGTAATGGAAATCTGGAACACTCTCCCTGTAAAAGCTGTTGAGGCTGGGAGTCAATTGAAAATTTCAGAACTGAGATTGATAAATTTTTGTTCAGCAAGGGTATTACAGAACCAAGGCGGGTAGATGGAATTAAAATACAGGTCAGCCATGATCAAATTGAATGACGGAACAGGCTTGAGGAGCTGAATAGCCTTCTCCTGTTCCTGTGTTCCACAAACTAATATATTGTTCAATCATTCAAAGGGGAGAATATGCAGTGCTGTATCAAGATTATACTTGATTGTTAATAAGGATATGTACTCCTCAGCGTCAGGTATGCACCCTTGATTTTCTTCCCATTGGTATCTCTAGGTCCCACTGGGTATCTGTCCCCAAAGGAATGAGTACACGGCCTGTTCTGGGCCCTCTGGCAGTACCCTGTGCAGCTACTGCAAGGAAACAGTCCATTGAGGACTCACCCCCATACGATCTGCCCTCTCACTGAGGAACAGTGTGTGCCACAGGAAATATCAAAGGAAACAAAAACAACTTGAATATATAAAATATAACTTAAAAATATAAAAACACGGATCAGAATCTTGTGTCTCTTGGGCACCAGAAATGGGAAAGTGTTCTATTTGCCACCACTAATGCCAACAATAAAATGTGTTTCTGCATTCTCCTTACCCAGGGTACACTAGGAACAATTAGCGACCATCCGTCATTCCCTTACAGAGGCTTACATTTTTTTTTGGTTACACCAGAAGAGTACAGAGGAAACATTTTAAAGAAGTTTCCAATTTTCTTCTACTCTTTATTTCTTCCCTTCCCTTACAGTTCCTTTATCCACATGTCTGCTGTCTACCTCAGTGGAGTTTCAAAAATTAGTTTGCTCCACAGCGACCCTTGGATTTATTTTAAGATTCACTCTCAGTACATGATCAGCTATTAGCAGATAATGTGACATTTAACATTGAAAACTTCTATTACCCTGCCACCTATAGGTGTAACTGGTACTACAGTTAAATGTTGATACATTTATAATGCTTTTCCAATGGACAGAAGACAATGAAAGGATGTGTGGCACTGGGCCAGTGTCCATTTCAACATGGCGGGCGATGGGAGCGGAATAGGAGGGTAAGGGAAGGGGATAAATTGAGAGGAGGAGGACAGAGGGTGAGGGGATCTGCACTGTACCTGGGCCCAATTTCATCTTGGGGGGGGAGGTGAGAGAGAGGGGGTCACATTTTTCTTCTGGCATGAAAGGGTTGTTACAGAGGTAGGTTTTCAGCTCAGGCCCGGGTAGCGCTAAGTTGCATCCAGGTGAGGGGCTGGAAGAGGCATACTGTTTCAGCTCAAGGGAGGGGGAGGGGATCACGATCTATCTCTGGTGAGTGTGTGGGGAGGCTTTCCTGTTCACTTTGTTTGCCCAAGAGTTTGGAATTTCTTACCTTGGTTGGTAGAGAAGGTCAGATGGTTATTGCTCTGGTTTGCAGGCTTCCACTCCTTCGTTATTGACAATTAATCAATTAATGCATTCTTGGGCATCCAATGTTTCATCTCTGGTTTTTGGGGATGCTGAAATCTCTGCTCAGTGAGGGGAGGTGGGGAGAGTTGGTGCTGATCTGCTGAGTGGGATGGCGGAGTTAATGATCCCTGCTCACTGGGTTGCTGAGGGGGGAATGAAATGCAGCCTCCGCAGGGGAGATATCAAAATATTCTCTGGGAAATCTCTGCTTAATGATGGAGAGTGCACGTAATTGGTTTTCATTGGTGTGGGGGTGGGACTGGGTGATATCTACTGCTGTGAGTAACGCCTATCTTACCTCATTATTTTCCCTATTTCTACGATCTGATTTGTTGCTGTGGATGGTCATGTGTCCGCAAAATGATATAGGGAGTAAGGTGTCACCCATTGCCTCTGCTTTTCACATTTTCAGCTTGTTGCTTCCATTTTTGTCATTACGTAGTGGGTCCCACAGTGAGGCATACTTTCATTGAAAGAATGAAAGCTTTTTAAAAAATGTAATGCCTCAAAAATCTTTTCTGCTCCCTTCCATAATTCCTTTGTGGTGAATTTCCTCAGGGCTTTTTCCAATCCGCCATCGTAACTTAAGCGGAATCCCCGTTTACACGCGTAAATAGGTTTCTCGCCAAACTTTCGTCAAAGTGGGAGAAATTGAGGAATTTTGACCCCTTAGCTGTGAATTAATTTTCTGATAACCAATAGAATGGCGGAGATGCGCTTTCTTACACTCCCTTACAATACCACACATTGCCAAGAGCTTTCTAATCATTAATCAAAACTTTGTTCTGTTATTTGCACATACTTGGGCACCCACAACCGCGTTTTTCTCATGAATGAGATACATTGGGATTTCTGAGGTCTTAGTAAGGCGCCGTCACCTAGTGCCAGCATTCCTCCAGTACCTCACCCAAGCGGCTATTTTTCACGTATGAGCCTAGACAGTTAGTGTCAGCAGGCTATTTGACCATGGGGACATCACAGCGGAACCTGATACTGACATCACCTAACATCCAAACATGCACACTTTCTGGCAAGGGTCACTAGATAGTAATCAAGAGTGCCCAGACCTGTTGTTCACCAGCTAAGGCCTTCTCACTCAGCAGACCAGAGAAATCTGGGACCTTCTACTCTGTATGGCTTAGTGCTACATCTAATAATACCTTCACTGACTGAGATATAGGGGGAGGTGTATTTATATTTTTAAGGTTTGTTGTATTAATGTTCAGTCAGTAATTTAATCTTTTTGTGCACTGAATGTTGCTCAGGCCTTGGGCAGTTAGATGAAGCAGAAGAATACCTCTCTCAGGCTCAGTGGACAGTGATGAGGACCACAGAGTGTGTTAATGCCGTCCAATACAAATTGTACCGAAACCTGGGCCTCCTGTACTCAGCCAAAGGTGACAACCAGAAAGCACTGTGGTACTTTGCTGATGATGTAAGTAGCTGAGAGAAAGGGGGTTGACCAAGAACAGCAGAGTGTTCAGCTAAGCTTTTGCATATGATGAACAGAATGGACTTTTGAATTTTGGAATATATACACAGAACATATTACCTCGTTGCTTTTATTTTTCCCCCCAATTTTCTCCCTCATTCTAAAAGTGCTGACTCTTGCTGGGATATGAGATCTGGGAGTAACGCTCTGGCTCCTCAGCCAAGAAAGTGGCAGCAGGTATTTGATCATGGGGGGGGGGGGGGGGAAGAAATACAAACTTCATCTTTGACTGGTCGAGAGAATTGCTGAAGCTGGTGACAGTGTTGAGGCCAAACCTCTAACTTGCTTCCAGTCAACATTTTAATCCCATATTTAGGCACTTTTTTGTGCTGTAGGATCCCTGTGCTGTGGCTCAGTGGTAGATGCTCTCGCATCTGAGTCAGAAGGTTGTGAGTTCAAGTCCCAGAGACTTGAGCACAAAATCCAGGCTGACACTCCAGTGCAGTACTGCACTGTCGGAGGTGCCGTTTTCAGATGCGACGTTAAACCGAGGCCCTGTCTGCTGTCTCAGGTGGACAAAAAAGATTTCATGGTACTATTTCGAAGTAGATATGGGGAGTTTTTCCCCGGTGTTCTGGCCAATATTTATCTCTCGACCAACATCACTAAAAAACAAATTGTCTGGTCATTATCATATTTCCCACATTACAACAGTGACTGCATTTCACAAGTACTTCATTGGCTCCAAAGCGCTTTGGGACATCCCGAGGTTGTGAAAAGCACGATGTAATTTCAAGGCTTTCTTTTCTTTCTTTGTGACAAGGCTCACCCTCATCTGTAGCCATTGCCATGTATCTCAATGTCTCTATCTTACTTGATCTGTCTCCGAATCTCACTCCGTACCTCATGTTAAACATCAATGTTTTCTTTCTCACTTCATTCTTCAGTGTCTTCCTTTCCCCTCCATGCCAGCCCTTCAGCATGGTGCCTGTTCACCCTCAAAACATGCAGCTGTAATGTTTCTGCAGTATTATCATATTTATTACCTGGGTCCTGATATTAATTTATTCAGATCAAGTGTGTCCAAAATTCCAACAACATACTTGTTTTTCCCTCATAATATATCATATAATAATGTCCTTTAGGGAAGGAAATCTGCTGTCCTTACCTGGTCTGGTCGATATGTGACTCCAGTCTGTCCTGTCCCACCGGCAGGACAGACCCACCAGGGGTGGTGGCACAGTGGTATACTGTCGGGAAGGAGTGGCCCTAGGAGTCCCCAACATTGACTCCGGATCCCATGAAGTCTCATGGCTTCAGGTCAAGCATGGGCAAGGAACCTCCTGCTGATTACCATCTACCGCCCTCTCTCAGCTGATGAATCACTACTCCGCCATGTTGAACACCACTTGGAAGAAGCACTGAGAGTAGCAAGGGCACAGAATGTACTCTGGGTGGGGGACTTCAATGTCCATCACCAAGAGTGGCTCGCTAGCACCACTACTGACCGAGTCCTGAAGGACATAGCTGCCAGTCTGGGCCTGCGACAGGTGGTGAGAGAACCAACACGAGGGAAAAACCTACTTGACCTCGTCCTCACCAATCCACCTGTCGAAGATGCATCTGTCCATGACAGTATTGGTAGCAGTGACCACCGCACAGTCATTGTGGAGACGAAGTCCCGTCTTCACACTGAGGACACCGTGCTAAATTGGATAGATTCAGAACAGATCTAGCAGCTCAAAACTGGGCATCCATGAGGCGCTGTGGGCCATCAGCAGCAGCAGAATTGTATTTCACCACAATCTGTAACCTCATGGCCCGGCATATCCCTCACTCTACCATTACCACCAAGCCAGGGGACCAACCCTGGTTCAATAAGGAGTGTAGAAGAGCATGCCAGGCGTACCTAAAAATGAGGCGCCAACCTGGGAAAGCTGCAACACAGGACTACATGCATGCTAAAAAGCGGAAGCAGCATGCTATAGACAGAGCTAAGCGATCCCACAATCAACGGATCAGATCAAAGCGCTGCAGTCCTGCCACATCCAGTCGTGAATGGTGGTCGACCATTAAACAACTAACGGGAGGAGGAGGCTCCATGAATATCCCCATCCTCAATGATGGTGGAGCCCAGCAAGTGAGTGCAAAAGACAAGGCTGAAGCGTTTACAACCATCTTCAGCCAGAAGTGCCGAGTGGATGATCCACATTGGCCTCCTCCTGTGGTCCCCACCATCACAGAAGCCAGTCTTCAGCCAATTCGATTCACTCCACATGATATCAAGAAACAGCTGAGCACACTGGATACAGCAAAGGCTATGGGTCCTGACAACATCCCGGCTATCGTGCTGAAGACTTGGGCTCCAGAACTAGCCTCGCTTCTAGCCAAGCTGTTCCAGTACAGCTAAAACACTGGCATCTATCCGACAATGTGGAAAACTGCCCAGGTGTGTCCTGTCCACAAAAAGCAGGACAAATCCAAGCTGGCCAATTACCACCCCATCAGTCTACTCTCAATCATCAGCAAAATGATGGAAGGTGTCATCGACAGTGCTATCAAGCGGCACTTACCAATAACCTGCTCACTGATGCCCAGTTTGGGTTCCGTCAAGACCACTTGGCTGCTGACCTCATTACAGCCTTGGTCCAAACGTGGACAAAGGAGCTGAATTCCAGAGGTGAGGTGAGAGTCCCTTGACATAAAGGCAGCATTTGACTGAGTGTGGCATGAAGGAGCCCTAGTAAAACTGAAGTCAATGGGAATCGGGGGGAAAACTCTCCACTGGCTGGAGTCATACCTAGCACAAAGGAAGATGGTTGTGGTGATTGAAAGTCAATCATCATAGCCCCAGGACATCGCTGCAGGAGTTCCTCAGGGCAGTGTCCTAGGCCCAACCATCTTCAGCTGCTTCATCAATGACCTTCACTCCAACATAAGGTCAGAAATGGGGATGTTCGCTTATGACTGCACAATGTTCAGTGCCATTCACAACTCCTCAGATAATGAAGCAGTCTATGCCTGCATGCAACAAGACCTGGATGACGTTCAGGCTTGGGCTGATAAGTGGCAGGTAACATTCGCTCCACAGAAGTGCCAGGCAATGACTATCTCCAACAAGCGAGTCTATAAACACCACCCCTTGACATTCAATGGCATTACCATCACCGAATCCCCCACTATCAACATCCTGGAGGTCATCATTGACCAGAAACTTAACTGGACCAGCCACATAAATACTGTGGCAACAAGAGCAGGTCAGAGGCTAGGTATTCTGCAGCGAGTGTCTCACCTCCTGACTCCCCAAAGCCTTTCTACCATCTACAAGGCATAAGTAAGGAGTGTGATGGAATACTCTCCACTTGCCTGGAGGAGTGCAGCTCCAACAACACTCAAGAAGGTCGACACCATCCAGGACAAAGCAGCCCGCTTGATTGGCACCACCTCTACCACCTTAAACATCCACTCCCTCCACCACCGGCATACCATGGCTGCAGTGTGTACCATCTACAAGATGCACTGCAGCAACTCACCAAGGCTTCTTCGGCAGCACCTCCCAATCCCGCGACCTCTTCCACCTAGAAGGACAAGGGCAGCAGACGCAGGGGAACACCACCACCTCCAAGTTTCCCTCCAAGTCACACATCATCCTGACTTAGAAGTATATCGCTGATCCTTCATCGTCGCTGGGTCAAAATCCTGGAACTCCCTACGTAACAGCACTGTGGGAGTACCTTCACCACATGGACTGCAGCGGTTCAAGGCGGCGGCTCACCACCACCTTCTCAAGGGCAATTAGGGATGGGCAATAAATGCTGGCTTTGCCAGCGATTCCCACATCCCATAAAAACGAATTAAAAAAATAAATATCTAATGTGTGCATTCAGAGTAGTGCAAGGTAGACATTTTTTTGCACATATATACACTAAGGTGGGGAAATCAGGCTTTGTGCATGATGCCGCCATACACATCAAACAATGCACATACTCCTTTTGACTAACACAGGCTGGATGATTTTTCAAACAAAACATCCGGAATTGCATCACTATCACGAGTCATTCTCCTTGTCCACTGCCATTTCAGTCCAACAATCAGACAGAAAATATCAGTGTATATATTTCTACTTTATATCCATGTAATATTAAGTTACCTTTACTATTCATTTAAAATAAAACACACAACGATGGATAGGTCCTGCATTATGAAAGCCGCCTTATTTCCCATTTGAAAGACACTAAGTGCAGGAATTTATTCTCGACAGATTTACCATGCCACTGAGGTGTTTAGTGCGTCCGATATTCACACAGCTGGTGGGTATTTCCACATGGCCACTGTGTTTTACAGACTGGAAAAGATGGACATAGCAGACTCAATGTACTCGGAGGTAAGCATCAGTATCAGACACCCCAGCATGATCAACACCTTCAGGGCAAAACAATTGGCAATTTTCTTTCTTCTTTGCCTGGATTTATTGACCTATGCTAGAGCACTGCTCCATGGGGGCACTAGTCACACTCTAGTACCTTACAAAACTTGTCATATTTCACATGAGCCTGGACAGTGAGAATTTGCAACTATTCAACCATAGAGGGTGTCACGGCCGAGGGCAATCCTGCCCCTGCCCGATATTCGCACACACTTTTCAATGTTGCTTTCTAACAGTGATCAGGAGCAGGAACTCTGGGTGATTCCTTCCCCCCTTCCCGCCCCTCCCCAGCCCAGGGGGCACGAAAGCCAATTGTAGCACTCAATACGATCCCAGATGAAATGTGCTAACAGCACAAAGCCATACCAGTACCAGGCACTGCATTAATCCCACTGGGCGGCCAGGAACCATTCATTTAATTCTTGAGCCATGGTCAATATTTAAATTTTACAGCCAATAAATTCTCTGAATTCAAGTAAAAATATGTTTTTTTGATGGAGAGCGAGACACTAGTGCAGTCAATGGAAAACGCCACACTAGTGCAGTAAATGGAAAATGTCACATTAGTGTAGTAGGGGTATTTTTGAGGTTGGGGTGGAGGCTGAGCAGAAGCAACTTTATTTGTTCTGTACCTAACCTGGGAGTGCTTGATGGAGCAGGGAAGATAAAGCTTTAATCTATAATCTAACCACACTAAATGTGATCGGTGAGTGCCTGGCGCTCACACTAGTTACCTGAAATGGGAACCCAACATCCCAGGCTGTGATGAGCACATAAATTCCCAGAGAACAGTGTAATTGGATTAGAAATGTTGTGTAACTGGTCCATTGGCATTCTACACAGTGGGAGTGTGTGGGAATGGATTTGGCACCATTGGGATTCCGTGCAGCGGCAGTCAATGAGAAGCATTTTTGTTGTAACACAATAGATGTGCACACAAATTAGGCTTGTACATTTATTGTCTAGCGAACAAAAATAAGCTTTTAAATAAATAAATGGTATTTAAATGTTTCATTTAAACAGCATTATGATTCATATTTTCAATGCAGGTAACCAATATCTGGAACGCTTTCCTGGGTGAGCTGGTTGAAACGGAGATACAAAAAACACTGTGGAAAGCAGGCATCAGTTCACCAGAACCCGGCACCAGTTTCGTGGATTTGGAAGATGTTTTCGGTTAGTGCTCTGCAACATGATTAGCTGTTTCCTTAAAGTTCAGTATTTATACACACAACTGTGACATTGGCAGGAAGTAAAACTAGCCACATGCCAGAGTATTTACACTTAAGCGCAATCCCTCCCACACAGGTGGTTAGGTTCTGGAGTATTTTAAAATTCCTGACAAATTCTCTCCACATAAAATCAAAAATGTCCTCAGCGATTCAGAATAATTACTGACTAGACAGTCCGAGCGATGAACAGAGCTGCTGTGTGTTGTTTCAGTGTACCCAAGAAACTGTAATGATCAGTAAGCTAGGTAGAATAGTCAGCAGCATATACGCAGGGTGATAGCAGTAAGGGTTAAATTGGATTATATCACACTCGGGACACGCAGAGATATCAGACTGAGAAGTTAAGTGTAGGATGGCCCAAGAGTGGAATGTTAATTATTGGACAGGCACGAGGTGTTCGGAGTGCGAATAAAGACGGGCTTCATTGTAGTAAAAATCTAAAAAGATAGAGAAGTGAGGATTCTAAAGTCCAGCTTTGGCTAATCATGCGTGTGAAATGTCCAGAGAATAATAAACAGATAGTATTGCTAATGAGCATACACGAGACGGGGGGGGGGGGGGGGGTGCGGGGAAGTGGTCTGCGTAACCACTAACGTGTTTACGTACTAACCTTATTTACTCGCGTAATAACTATACGTACCATGAACAGACTTGCATACTAACATCATGCTTACTGTACACAATTACCTGTATAAAAGGTACAACACACCAGTATTCTTAAGTAGTTTTGATGAGACTACTGTGAGCAGAGGATGCAGTTCAAATGGCCCGATGAGTTCGTTGCTTGTGAGTATAATTGACGTCACCCTGATAAGTACTGCGTGTGTTGGGTTTGTATTAGTGTATTGATAAAGATTATTAATCAGATGTCTCTCTACCTCCTGGGTCCACAAGCATGTATGTAAATGAAGGAAAGGATTATGCTACTCCAACAGAAACAAATTTTATTTGGTTCCAATTTCCCCCCCTCCACCTCTGGCCACCAATTCTTGCTGGGGTACAGTTCCACTGGGGTTGACAATCCTCTAATACCATACCCAAATGACCATTCTTCATGTATAAACCCAGACATTGAATTTGCAGGCTATTTGACGGTGTAGGCCATCATAGCCACGCCCGATCCTCACACCATAACTACAGAAGTTGGCAGCACAGAAAGCCATCCAGCCGGCTCTTTGTGAAAGCAATCTAAAACTAATTTCTAATGAAAGGTCATCGACCTGAAACGGCAACTCGGTCTCTTTATGCACAGCTGCTGCCTGACCTGCTGAGTATTTCCAGCATTTTCTGTTTTTATTCCAAAACTAATTTCACTGCTTCAAATGTTATCTACTCTTGCCTCAACTTCGCTCACTGGCAAAGCATTCCATGCTGTAACAATTCTGCATAAAGACACTTAGCCTCACCTCTTCCCCAACTCTCAGTGACCATTTTAAATCGATATCCCTTCATCACTGACTCACCAACTGGAGAAAATAGTCTTTCCCTGTTCATTCTATCAAATCCCTTCATAATTTTAAAGACTTAAAAAAAAAACCTCCTTGATCTTCTCTGCTTGAGTGGAAATAGTCCTATTATGTCGTCGATCATAACTATACTTTTTCATCCCTGATATCCTGGTGAATATGCCCTGTGCTGTCTCTTTGGCTTTAAAATGGGGCACCCAAAACTATACATAGTACTGTAAATGTGGCTTAACCATTGCTTTATGCACATCTTTAATTACCTCTTTGCTCTTGTACTCTATACCCCTTTATAAAACCCAAAATGCTATTATATTCTCCCCACTTCTTGTGAAGGTACCATCTCCTGTTGGGTTACGGTTACACAAGCTCGGCTGTACATTACCTGTATGAGATTCTGTTTTTAAATACAATCTTTGTTTGTTGTTTGTTTATCCTGAAGATGAAGCCCAGGAAGCAGAAGCAGTTCAAGTCCTGCATGCAGTTTTTGACCTGCGGAACCAGGAGTACCTCCCAAAACATGGCAAAATTGGAAAAATTGCTCACACCCTGGCTATGCTTTATTACCTGTTCTTGGATTTTAAAAAGGTAGGCTTCACATTGCCCTTTCAGGAGATGTACCCATAATGTACACAAATGATTAGATGCTCACCAGAATAGATTTGATCATTGACTACAATATCTAACAATGAATTTCTGTGTAAATCAGTTTTATCAAATTGCTAAAGACTAGGTCATGCTTTTGTCAAATTGCTAAGCGATGAGACCTCAAACAAGGCCACAAATGATGAGATAAAACATCCTCTTGCTTTATGACAGTACCACATAAAAGTAGATAGCTGGGTGGGTAACAGCATCACCTGGTATGGTACTGAGTCAAGAAAATCAAGAGTTCTGCACCAATTTAGCAAATTTCAGCTGGTAGAGCAGTAGAAATTGGTCTCATGATCCCTGGACTAGGGACAGAAAAAGTGGCGAGGGTGCCTACCTGATTATTGTCCAGTGCTCCTACTGAAAATTGCATGTGTGTGGATGGCAGGTAAGCACATGTTCAAAGTGACATTTGGGGGTCTGGGTTCACAAGAATGGCAGCCACATGGGCCAGGGGCTACCAGAACCACTGGATTTGTATGCAGCATGAGTTAGCACCTTCAGGAAAGGAGGCAGATTTTTTTTTTTAGTAAGAGAAAATGCTTCCAATTACACTACTGTTATCACATCCTATCAAGAACATAGAAGGGCAGGAAGAAAATGCCACCTAACACTTCCAGTTCACCTTCACACCTGCTGCTAAAATAAAACCAAAGCTTCCCCTACTGGCTCAGTGGTTAAAAACACTGTTCGGTGTGGTACTGGACCAAATTGACCAGATTAAAGGTTGGATTCCTGGTCTGTGTGGTTAGTTGATCTCATCCTTTGCAGCAACTGGACTACATAACTGCTTTTCAGTGATAGCGAAGGAGTTAGGCTTCCCACTATCCAGTGATTCCTGCTGGAAAGTGCGCACGTGTGGCCAAGATTAGGCTTGACTGTAATGAACAGCATGGTAGACTAGATCACACACTAAGAATAGCCACTTGTTTGAGTACCAGAGAGCTGATGGTGCCCATGGAACTGTACTCCAGCAAGAGTCAGGGGTAAGACGAGGGGAGCATCTGTGGAGAGAACAGACATGTTTCGGGTGTGCACCGTACCCAAGATGTTAATTTACCCCTGTTCTCGCCACAGATGTCTTTTCTTTAGAACCCCTACAGCGTCATCAAACCAAAAAAATCTAACACAAGTGCCCCCTTTATAGAGGGGCACAACTAATAGAAACCCAAATCATAAAAAAAGACACTTAAATTAAATAATGTGTGGACTTTGCACTCCAATCCCCGCGGTGCCCACCAGTTGCGGAAAGCCTCAAGCGTGTCGGCCACCTCCACAGATGCTGTCTGACCTACTGCGTATTTCCAGCATTTTCTGTTTGTTTCAGATTTACACCAGCTGCGGTATTTTGCTTTTTGTTACTACTGTCAGGAGAGCCTGGAGACAACAGAACCTATTATTTAAATATATAACTAAATGCAGACTCTAAAGGGAACCTTGAAAACGACGCACTTACATCAATTACTCAGGCTTGATGTTTGCTACTCGACAGCAGAAGCCAGATCCGCGCTCGCTTAAAGCCAGGGTTTCTACTTCAGTTCTAATTGGCAATAATGAGTTGTGTTGGATCTATTCCTTGGTGATATTAGTGTCAGCCTACTCCTGAATATCCAAAGATCACAGCCTTTCTTTACTTCAATGCTTCAACTGTCTCAAGAAAGCATACATACAATGGGCCTGAATTTGCGGTCGTCGGTGAAGCGAAGTAGTACTCCACCGACATCGGAAGTAAATCTGCACCTACCTCATGCGATCCTCCCCACGAGAACTTCCTTTAAAACGTTGCAGAATTCCGTGCAGCGTACTCCCCCACAGAGCCCAGGAGTACACTGTTGTGCGTACGTGAATCTGTATGCGAACCTGGGATCACGTGGGGCAGTGGTTCTTTTACTTCCTGATTCTTAGCCTATAAGTTATTCGTTTGGGTCTCGCCAGCTTTAATAGTCACATTCGCAGTAAATCTCTCATTTCTTACAGCTTTCTCCTTCATTGAAACTTGCATCGAAGTTCCATATTATTACCAATCCAATACTCCCAAAGTGAAATTCTGGGTAAACGCAACGGGAATACCGGGGACCTTTCTTTGTCTCTCCTTTATACAGATTATATAGATTTCAGTTTCTATTTAATTCAATGTGATTCCGAAAAAAATTCTATCTAAATTATCCAGTTTCAAACTACCGGGCATTTTTCTCCATTTCCCCTCCAACCGAATGTACGTAACAGGCATTAACTGTTTAAAAATAATCTTCACTTTGAATCTAAAAGAAACGCTTCAAAAACTTTTTTTTAAAGACAAGTTAATAACTGACTCGAGATCATTGTGATGTGGTTACGTTGCTGTAGATAGCGAGACAATCACGGTCCTCTGTGGCGTATATTCTACGAGCTATCTTGATCAATTTCCTCAGTAATTACAACACTAAACATACCACCTGGTGACACATGTTTGGGACATCTAAAAATAAAAATGATTCTCGTGATTTAAATTAAAACAAAACTGGCAATCTACAATGATTGTTCTAAATTTGCATTTGCTGATTGCAAACCATTTTCTTGCAGGATACACCGCCTAACAGGGCTATGTATAATATACAATCGATGGTACCATATTAATTGTGTTGTGTGTTAGAACTCCATTCCCAATACAAACCATTCTTCCGGTCCCCTTATGCTGTGCAACAGGCTTCCTGCGCCTGCTTGCACAAGACTTAAAAATTGAAAGCGTAATTACTTTGGAGTAGGTGGGCAATTAGCCCATCTTTTCGCCAGCACGTTGATTTCTATCAGGAGCTGAAAGACGCAGCGAAGCCTCTGTGTATTTGTAACTTGACAGATCGCAAGTTCAGGATTTAGCACACGCATGCGGAAATCCTGAACTTGCAGTCAGTTTTATGCCGGCGAATGCGGACAGTTCACTGTTTTGCCGACCGCAAATTCAGGGCCATTATCAATCTACTGCTATTCCCACATGACCTATTTTAGACAGGTCACCACTCACAAACAGTATGAGGGATGTTAATGCTCAAATGACACACATATAGCATACTACAAGCAAGACAGCTTGTTCACTGTAGAACTTAGACTTTTGTTTAACAAGCACAGTAAGAATAAGGGAACAAGCAAGTGCCTAGAAAGGCTCCTGAGGGACAAGCGCTGCAGATATATGTGAGTGCCTGAGAAAGCTCACTAGGGGCAAATACTGCAGGTATATATGAGAAGTCGCACAACACCAGGTTATAGTCCAACAGATTTATTTAATTTTACAAGCTTTCGGAGCTGTCGCTCCTTCCTCAGGTAAGTTAGCAGTGAATCTCCCAGCATTCACAATTTAAACACAGACAAAATCTATTCAAATATTTCCCTACATCAAAGACACACTAAGAGTACAGCCAAGACAATGAGATGTGTCCCAGGGGGTCCAACGTGTCAAACCACCTGCTGGCTGCATATCCTGTCAATTTGTGTTGGTTCTTGTGCTAGTCTTTTTAAAAAAAAACACCTGGGAAGACCGGCCATGATGTCAAGTCACGTTCTGTATCGTGACATGAACCCGATATCGCGATTGAGGCCATCCTCATGAGTGCGGAACTTGGCTATCAGTTTCTGCTCTATGATTTTGCGCTGTCGTGTATCCCGAAGGCCGCCCTGGAGAACGCTTACCCGCAGATCCGAGGCTGAATGCCCCTGGCTGCTGAAGTGTTCCCCGACTGGGAGGGAACCCTCCTGCCTGGCGATTGTTGCGCGGTGTCCGTTCATACGTTGTCTCAGTGTCTGCATGGTCTCGCCGATGTACCATGCTCTGGAGCAGGTATATATGACTACTTAGGAGAGCTCAGAAGGTACAAGCATTATAGATATATGTAAATGCCTAAGAGGCCTCACAAGGGACAAGCACTGCAGGACAATGCAATTGCCTAGGAAGGTTCACAGGTCCCCCACATGACCTGAAGTTACTCAAAGCACTTACTTTGTTCAGAGGGAAGAGGAGCTCCGAGTGCTCTCCCATCAATCCACATCTTGGGCTGAATCGAGACACCAAAAACAAGAGGAATTAAAAAAATAATTCTACTGCAGATCAAAACTGCATTTTTATCCGGTAGAGAATCAACACATTAATGAATCTTTAAAGTATCTTGGAGGAAAACAATACAGGAATCTACATTCAATAATTCATAATTAAAGGGTGAATGCATTTCAGAAAATTATAGTGAAAATGTCAGTTTAAAACTGCCAAGTCTCTATACGAGAAATATACTCACGTGCATCAGTGCAAAAACTGGGAGAAACAAATTCATAACCTAAGTAAATCTTTGTGATGTTGTAGCATTATAACCAACTCCATTGCATTAAGAGTTCCAAGTTTCTGAATAAAATATATAGTGAAGCCTGATTTCATTTTGTCGTATTCTGCACCAGCTGAACAGCAAAGTCCTATAACATTTACAACTACAGTAAATTCATAAAAATCTGTAACACGCGAAAATATAACGGATCAGTGACTCATCCAGGTTCATTACTGATTTGTTCTGACCCTAGTGGTAGTGGTTGGTTACTAGTCCGTTTCCCATCCTATTCTCTCGCTATACAAAACATAGTTTAGCAATTAGCATGGGATTATTGATCATTTGTACCATGAATCAGGGAATCGATTCTTCATTAATAGAAGTTTTTTCAAAAAGGAATCCTGGAATTCACACTGCCCTGTCTTGAAGAGCTATGACACAGACATTAGTGCAATTCACAGCCTGGTGCATTTTAACAGCAGGCTGGTGACCAATTTTGTAATATATTTTAATGATTATGTAATCATATTGGGAAGACCCTGGGGCCCCAAGTAAGTTTATTTTCCTCCCACAGTGAGAGAGGCAGTTTCCCCTGGCTGGAGAGTCTAGAACTAGGGGTCGGCCATTTGGCACTGAGATGAGAAATTTCTTCAGAGGGTTGTGAATCTTGAAATTCTCTACCCTAGAGTGCTGTGGACGCTCAGTTGATGAATATATTCAAGACTGAGATCGATAAATTTTTGGGCACTAAGGAAATCAAGGGATATGGGGATAGGGCGGACAAGTGAAGTTGAGGTAGATCAGCTGTGATCTTACTGAATGGCAGAGCAGGCACGAGGGGCCGTATGGCCTATTCCTGCTCCTATTTATTTTGTTCTCGAGGGGTCAGGAATGGCCTATTAGAAGCATTTCACTGAAGCAAGGGTGATTTCTTTAGTTTTTTTTTAGTAAAGGACAGAGCTCCCTTTAATATAGGTTTGTCTCTTCTTGTTTCAGGCAGTTGAATATGGGAAACTGGCTCTGGAGGACAGCGAGTTGTTTTTACAAAACGAGAAAGAGATTGCCACCATTATGCGCCTTCTCGAGATGGCTGAAAAGGCACTTTCGTATCCCGGGGGGAAGGGACCATCCGCCTACGCATGGGCAAATTCATGCTAAAAGTTGCTGTGCCAGGTTGCTCACTCGGTGTACCAAAATGGAGCACTGGTTATATTTTTATATACTCACATGGAGGTGGTGTGGGGCACTGCAATGTTTTGGCAATAAAACAAAAATTCCACATAGAAAGTTGTCTAAGAGTTTCTTTAGCAAAGAGTTTACAGAAAGTTGTCTAAGAGTTTCTTTAGCAGAGTTTACAGAAAGTCAGGGGCGCAAGCTTCAACTATGACAGGTAAAAGCCAGTATCATATAGCAAATAGTGCATCAATGCAACAAAAAGACATTTATATAGCAGCTTATGTCTCAAACATATTACAAGTACTTTGCACACAATTATTTTTAAGTGCAGAGATTGTTATGCAAATGCAGCAACCATCTTATTCATAGCAAAATCCCACAAAAAGCAATTAAACGAACTACCAATTAACCTGCTTTTGGGGATGTTGGTTGAGGGAGGAATGTTGGCTTGTGGGACTGTGAATGTCCATCAGAACCAGCAAATGGGGTCCCAGCACAGACCAGAGATCTTACAAGTCTGTAAGTCACTAAACTTGCCGAGCCAATCGGGGGGAGCATAAAAACTATATTGAGTACCCAGCATGGTCTTCGAAACAATAGATCAGCTGTACCCATGATCGGGGACACCACATCCCATGGCTCTACCCCCCCACCCCCCACTACCTTTTCACCTGTGGTCCTCAACAGACTTGGTATCTATGTTTCTGTAAGCATTAATTCACAAGACACAGCAAGCAGTAGCCCTAATTAATAGAATACTTTGAAGTGTGGTGGCTGTTTTATGTAGGCAACTATGAGCCGTGATAAAGGTTTGTGAGTACTCTTGCAATAAACTGTGCCTCACATCTATTGGAATGCCTTGAGGAAGGGGGAAAAAGTTAGTGGACGTGCGATATCTAGTAAAAAGCAGATGACATTTAATGTGGAAAAACAATGTACACTGGTACAGAACATACATATTATATAAAAACATGCACAGTGGGTAAACCTATTTTGGTTTGACTTAACAGGTATCAAATGCACACACTCACAGAGCTATCCAAGTAAAGTGTGTTATCTACTGCCAAAGGTGGAAGCAAATATTAGCAAGAAACACAGTGATCTGAAGTGTCTTCTTACTGCATTGTGAATGAGTGAAAGCATTATTAGTCTGAACTGGGCTGCAAGAGTGACAGAATGTTTGGCAAATTATACTCCCTCCCCTTGTCCATCCATGGTCTCTGTAGTTCAGTTCTGAGTTATACTGGACCAGAGTATATCCAAAACTCACTTCTCAATAAAGTTCAGACATGACCATTTAATGCTAAAATTTTATAAGAAATCCTGGTGGGGGGAAAATATTTTCCAAGAGGCTGTTTCATTGTCTGTAGAAAGCACATTAAGTATCTATGTTTGGTGTAACCCTTCTCTTATCCCTCTTTAAAAAAAAAAGCACAACTCAGTTTAATAGATGGTTTTAATTTCTATGAATCATTTTATTACATTCTAAAAAATTGAAACAGAAGTATATGTACAGTATTCACCATGATCAATGTGACTAACACCACATCCCTGCCATTCCAACTAGCTATTCAAGTACCAATAATTGGCCAGCTTCACCAGCACTTGGTCAGTTTGCACCACTTGGTAGGAGTTTCACATTCAAACTGCTACATCCATAAACATTTTATAAACTCCAAAGTGATAAATTGCAAATAGCCTCGGCTGATCATTTTTTTTTAAAGATTGTTATTAAACCCAATCTATAGGAACTTGGGGCCAGAGTGTTTACTGTTGTTTAAAAGATGTAATGTTTCGCAGTTTGTATTACTGATGTTAAAAGCCTAGTAGTTGGATCTTTCTCATAATATATTCACCACTAGTGTGGCTTTGCACTGCTACTATTCAGTGCCAGAGGCTGAAAAATAAATGGTGCAGGAAAAAATAACTGATGCAGCACAAGAAGCTGCAAAAAGGGGTAGCAATAGGTTTTAAGGCCCACTTAGCTGCTTAATATTGTACTGAAATTCTGTATTCCCCACAAACCACACAAATATTTCATTTTGTAATGGAGCAGAAGCATCTAAATGGAGGAATTCTCAACTGTCATTTTATCCTGCATTGTTTGAAAGTTCTCTCCTCCTCTTGAACCAAATCTTTAAAAATGATTTGAGTATATTTAAAACTAGACAGGATTCAAGGAACATGTGATTGTAGATGTTTTCATACATATAATTCCTCTGTGTAGTTCAAGTCACAACCACTTATCTGTCTATAGAAACTACAAATGTATTAAAACTCCAGTTGGTTTAATTGTTAAAAATCCACATACTTGTTGGAAGCAAGTTAGAATGCTGATGTCTAGGAATTCAGCTTACTCCCACTCTAATGGTCATGAAACCCCTACCAAGCATTCTCAATCTTATTAGTCCTTCAAGTTTTCAAACATCGCAAGTCAATCCACTTACCCATTTAACCACACTCTTGAAATCTGTACGATCACGAAAGACACGCATGCTCACTCTCTCTCTCTGATAAACACACACACACACACACACACACATACAGGGAATGCATAACATATAATACAATTAGTAACCCACAACTGTACTAGAAGGTTGCCCAAAAGGACCAGAATGACTAAGAGTTTGTGTCCTGATGACAAAAGCAAAAGGCTAATATACATTCTTGGACACAGGATGCCACTCGTATGATCAGGAGGCAAAACCTGAAGTACTACTGTCAGAAAATGAGTTACTATTTGCTTTATTAGACCTTTGGGCTACAGTCACTCAGCAGTACAATCAGGCTGTGCAGGCAGCATGTTAAGAGACACCAGTTCTACATGTGTTGCTTCAGCCTCCTTCCAAATCCAAACGACGACTGCCCAGTGGAAAGGTACTTAATAATCAATAGTAAAAATGTTATTAAAAAAATTTCTAATAAAGTTTAGAATATCCTTTGTGTGACAAAAACACATGAAAAGTTTACTGTAGTTTATAAACTTGCAAATTCTAGCTGCCAGTTGGACAAGATCACAAAATGGGAGATAAATTCAGGTCTATAAAAAATCTTCAGCTAATGTATAAGGTACTTTTGGTGCTGATCACTATCTGTCTCCATGCCATCCAGAACTGCAGCCCAAGGGTCCAATGGATTATTTTAAACAAAGAGCATACTCCATTTTTATTCTGCATTGTCTGAAGTGTCAGTCAACAATTTTACAATTCCCAATAGCTTGATGCTGAAGGTAACCTACCAGTAACTGTACACATCACTATGGTCAGATCTTAATCGCAGCCCATGTTGCAATATGTGCATGCACAATGCATAACCAAAGATGTACACATTGAATACAAGCTGCTGGCTGAAACTGAGTCACCCTTTAGTTTACTATACCTTATCTAAAAGGAAACAACCATTAGGTTACTTTTCATATCACATGAACATTGACCAGAATGGGAAATGCTGCACTTAAATTAAAGTTGCTTTACCCCAATAAAAGATCATTTAAAACAAGTGTCGTGCATATATCCCAAACCATCTCAATGAAGATAGTCACACAAATTTTCAGGCTTTGATCATTCAAACTGTTTCAGCTATGTCCCTAGTGTATGTTGTCAAGGATACTTGGTTGTACAACTACCCTGTACTCCAAATCATTCATGGCCTTTGACTATTGTGTCAATCACAACATTTGAACAAGGCACCCAGTCTTGCATGCACACAGTCACACTAACACAAGAAAAATCAACCTTGCTCCAAACACAATGTTCTACAGAGAAACGCAGTTAGTGAAACCGTCAGTAAATGCAAACATCACAGCTGTACAGTTCAGTGCATTGGAACACTCACAGCTTATTCTTAAAATGTACATTTTCAGACCTTTCCCTCCCACCCCCACCCCAATGTTTAAAGAACACTGCGCGTTTATGAAATAAGCAGTAAAAGCATAAACTCAACAGTTTTTGGATGTTCAAATATTTTTTTCTCTTAAATACAAGTTAAATTTAATTCCTAACTACATATGTATAATATTCTACTCATGCCTGGAGAATGGGACAGGGCTGCTTCTCCTGCTCTCCCACAGTTGGTCTGCAAACACAATGGAATGTCAGGATTGGTGAGGCTGCCTCAGTTTTACACTCTGTACAATGAACTGCTCTCGAGTCTGCCATGGATATAAAGACCATGTTAAGGCTGTGGGAAAAGATCTGCAATTGGGTTTGAAACCTCAGCTACTGGGGGCTTCCACTTTAAAGTTTCCAGCACAATGGGGAGTCACAGTATTGATCTAACTCAGTGTTTACAAATCACTAGGGTTGAGCATATAAATACATCCTACAGTTTCAAGTACCATGGAAAGGAGAATAGCCACTGGGTAAAAAATCCTTATTGATCAGAGTGAGGCAAATGCAAAGGATCTGCAGTAATATTTTTGTTCAAATGCTCACATCTCCAACAAAGCTGGAATGAAGGGAAAGTATGGATAAAAGGCTCAAATCTCTTCCCTCACCCCCATACAAAAACCGTACACATTTCATTCTAGAATTATTGGTGGGGGGGGGGGGGCAGTCACAATTTTAAACAAAATCAGATTTTGGTATCAGCATACTCCAATTAAATTATTTCGCCAGTATAGTCTTAATGTAATTGATTAAACCTGCCAGCCTCTTAGCTAACATTCATTCAGTCAGTGTTTTGCATGGCAACACATTTTGTACATGGTATCATATAGCACTCGTCTATCAAACAGCTGGTAGAAATAGCTGCCAGACTGATCTCTGAAGTTTGCATTCAGAAATCCTAATTGTAGCAGAGGTGGTCTTGGAGCTGAAGGAATTTATGTCTGAAAAGGTTTTTCATCATGTGCATGGCTTGAGAATCATTGGCTTTGTTTATAAAGTTACCTTTTCTTCTCCCTTACCCCATTACCAGTTAAGTCACAAAAGCAAAAATTCTTTTACATTTTAGATGTGTACTGTAAATATCAGGTCAACAGCTAGCTGTAAGAGATCATAAATTATCCGACAAGTTATCCAGTCAGCTTCATTTGTGGATGTTTAACATATCTTACTGTAACCAGGACATGTCCTGTGCACAACCACTGCATAAACAACAGCCAGCTTGTCATAGTTTTACTAAGTTAAAAAAATACATAAAAATCAGCAATTTACTGAAAAAGGTGAGGGGGTAGAGCACTAGCAAACATTCACCACTTCTCCCTCACCATTTTAAAATACTTTCAAGCTTTGAACCATTGGCTCTCTTCTTCCATCCCTCAGTTATCAGAGAGGCAAGTACACTCAATGCATATATAGGGCATCTTTATTCAAACATACAGGCTCTTCATCCTCTTGCATGTTCTTAAATTAAATTGCAAACTATACTGCACTGTCAGAATAAGTAGATTTTCCAACAGTTCTGGATCTCTGCAATTCAGCCTGAACACCAATGTTGCACCTGTGACCCCTCTTGATCTTCAACAGCAGTAGCCTCCCCACCCATTTAGTCAACTTAACCAAATGCTGAACATTTATAAGAAAGAAGGCAGCAAAAACAACTAATACTATCTTGTTGGGGACAGTCCATACCACTTGAGCACAGCTCCTCGTGGGTTAGCCACTAGCAGTGTCTGTGAAGATGTTCACAGACTTGACCACCCATTCTGCTTCCCTCAAAATGGCTAGGGAGTCAGTTACACTTTATTCAAGGTCAAGACATCGACTTGCCACCTCAACAAAGTTCTTACAACACTGAATTTACAGGGTAACCCGAGGGCTCCTTTAGAAAGAATGTCAAGGCTAATCCTTTTCTTTTGGTGTTTTGGGGGTGGGTGGGAAGAGAAAGATTATAAAAGAAGCATACTGCTTTTACTGTTAATTTTGCATCTGTGTACATGCAAATAAAATTGACTATTAGAATTTTCTGTCTACCACAGAAATTGCACAACTTCCTCAGCATAGGTGACTTTAAATTTGAGTTTTCGCCCTCATCTTTACTCCCCTGAAGACCAGGCCTTATGCTGGGTGACAGTTCCAGTCAAAGTGACCCTCTGGCACTTCACACACATGGCCATTCTTCACCTGCAAGCCTGAATAGCAAACATTGGTGGACTGTTGGATTAAGAATCAAGCCTGATTTTGTCTTTGCTACTGTTTACAAACACTTCCACTGAGGCCAATTTCCACACCCCTCCTCCAGCCCAGGCACAGTAAGACCAAAAGCAGTCTCCTCATTCAGATATGCTAACTCAGCACCAGGGAGTGTGTTGGATTGCGTGGCTCAGTGCTGTACCATGTGGTGCATTCACACACTCGAAGTTATCAGGGAATGGTATGCAAAAGAAAAATTAAGCATCTGCTTTGAGAAATTTAGTCAACAAGTTTAAGTGAAGCATGATGAACCGTGTCTGGGCTTTATCCCTGGATTCAATGCTGCATGGAAATAGTTCCAGGGATTTTCAAGTCATTGACTTTAAACCCAGCAGCATTGGAACAGAGTCAGAGTCAAAGTAGTCAATCAGAATATTGTGAAAACTTTACAACAATGCAGATAAAGCCTTGAATTTTGGATCTTCATTTTCCAAAGTAACCCTGTTGTCTTTTAAAAATTGCAGGAATTTTTATAGAAAATGGCTGGGAATGTTCACAAGCCATCTTAAAAGATAGAGGCTGGTGTGCTTGAGGATGTTAAAAAGGTGTGAACCTTTTAACCCAAGCCCTCAGACAGAGCCAATTTTAATTACTTTAGTTCGAAGTCCCTTGAATTGTAGTTAACACGACATCTCATGTTGGATAGCTGGAGCCCTTCCAGAAGGAATTAATTACATTTAACCCAGTTGTTGTGCAAACACAGGTCAGTACAGTCTCCAAGTGTATAGTGTGTACAATGCTCTTTTACTGCTTTAAATACACACACACATAAACAGGTTATGTTGAGAGCTGCCCTGTGCAGTAATGGTGCAAAGAGTACCTGCCATGGCCAGATTGCTTTTACATTAATGAGTACCACATTATTTAGAGAACACTGTTGGTCTTATTGAGCTGCACAGACAGCTTGTTGTTGAGCATACAATCAGAGAGACTCCTTACACGCAGAAATCATCCATTAAATTTAGGGACCTAGAATTCTGCAGCACCTCAAGCCAATTTCTGTCACAAACCCAACCAAATTCTGTGACACATAAATGTAGATTCCATGGCCAAATCTGTCCAGGATTTCAGGTTATCTCAATGTAATATATATTTTTAATACTGCAAAAATTGGCAGTGTTTTTTTAACATGGGCATTTTTAATGGTTTAAGCAGGTTACGGTGTTTGGCTTCTGATTCCCATTACCTGCTCATTTTACAGTAATAGCTGCCACTTAACGCCTAGTTGTTTTAGTTGGCCTTTCATCTAGCAGAATGAGACAGCTAGGCATTACATTACAGCTAGCTAAACTGGTGGCTTTTGTTTCAAGTGCCAGTATTTACAACTGTATGATGACAAAAGCCTATGCATCAACAAAAACTGTGTTTTCCTATTTAAAATTAGTTTTAAATTACAACATCCTAGTTTGTTTAAAGTGCCTGTGAGCCTTGTGCTTGTTGACAGATCCATTAACTGCCAAAGTTGCACATTCAGTAATGTGCGCTCAAACTCACCAGCAATTATAAAAACCAGGAAAAATACTGACATTTTAAAAAGAAAAACATAATACTGGTGCTGTGCCCACCGTGCTGGGAGATACAATTTGTAAATGCTTTTTATAAGAGGCTCAGCAGACCGAGAGAGGCTGGAGCTGGCTCAACAGGTGAAATCTGCAAAGCTTCTGCAAAGTCAGAAAGAGCAAATGTATGGGGATTGATCTGCGCTCTTTCTGACTTTGCAGAAGCTTTGCAGATTTCACCTGTTGAGCAGATAACCAATACTTGGTATATAAACATCAATACTTGCTGTTCTGAATCATGTCAAATGACACCAATTTTCTAATTCTTACTGATTTACAGTTAATTCCTATTTTACATTTCACCAGCTGATTAAGGAGCAGAGATCAATCCCCGTGCATTAACCCATTACCTGCACGATGGGAAGAATTCTGCCATTACTTGGAGAATTAGGATACTAGAGAGACAAGCTTCAATGGAACAAATGGCCTTTGTTCATCTTTGATTTTTTTAACGTTAGCATAAGTGTTCGCAAGTAAAATTAAAACGGTGAAATGGAAATGGGGGCAATGAACAGTGGCCATAATTCAATGCATTTACACCACACGTCAACTTGGTCAGTCAATGAGTCAAAAGGACTTTTGTATCTATGGGCTAGACTACGTATCCTATTTATTTCCCCAATATTTCTATGCTATGCCTGGGATTGTTTCCATGCAATCGCAAGTCTGAGGAAAACAGAGAATTTTATCAATTAAGTTGACAAAATGAAGATTTTTTATCAAGATTACAGCCAAATCTCGAGCTGAGAAGAACTTCTAACTCACCTTCAAACAGAGAAACTACTTGTAAGCAACCAATTTTCCACTGTTTATCATCACACCCCATCAACACACATCCTTTATCCATTAACCAACCTGGTAGGCAAATTCACATGCCAAATTCCAAAAACAGCTAAAAATATTAAATGACTAATCATCTAAGCTCTTTTATATATTACTGATTATATTTTTCTCTCAAATTACTTTCTGCAGAAATTTGTTTATTTTATAATCAGTATTTTAATGTTCAAGGATTTTTTTTTTGGCGGGGGGGGGGTGGGGAAAGAGGTGGAAGAGATAAGAATTGAAATCGTAGCTTGTGTCATTTTTGGTAAGTGCTGCAATTTTACTTTAAATTGATGTTCTCCGTTCCCTTCATCCTTACGCTTTTGGTCTGAGACCAGCTAAAAGATCTCAGCTTGTGAGTTACTACATGCTCCGGAATAATAATCGGCTCATTTATTAGCACACCAGTTCAAACTGTTCCCACTAAAATTCCTGAAAAATCTTCAAGTTCTGTGCAGTAGACGCAGACTTTAGCAAATAGCACTGCTGCTGTAGCAGATAGTAAGAAATATATTAAACAGCTATTCTAGGGAAGGGGAAAATAGCATGGAGGTGCAGTTCATTGCAGAGAGGCAAGACATTGATTCTAAATGCAGGAAGTTCCTGATCTCAGCCATGCCACCACAGGGAGGTGTCTAGCAGAGGCTGTGCATTTCCCAACAAGAACTGATGAAGGGTCTCCTCCATAACATTAACCAGTCTTTCTCTTTCAGTTATTGACTACCTTTTTATTGCCAAGGCAATGCCTTTTAACTAAACAACTGAAATCATACTATTGTGTTATTGAAGTAAGTTTAGAAATTGCACCTAACCCCACCCCCAATGAGACTACATAACCCATTGCCCAGGAGTGAGTTAATGGCTATAATGTCATTCGGGGTTATTCAACAAACCCAGACTTGACATAATTTATTCTCCACATTAACCATTAAGTGTCCCTTCCATCAATTCTTTTAGTCTTTTATCCACAGTTCAACTGGGAAAGCAGCCCTGTCTGTTATACCTGTTAGTAGAGGCTCCTCAACCTCACTCACTCAATAGTTTCATTTCAGTGTTTATGAGATTGTTCATGTTGTAGCCTGGCTCGGGCAGGACAGTGTGCATGGACCTGGAAGCAGTAGTGTCAGAATCCCTGACCTCCACTATTTCAGGGTCACTCTCACTGGAGCTTGATCCCACACTCATGGTGAACACACTCTCCGGGATGGCGCTGACTGGTGCCCCCACCTCTGGCTCACTTGTTTCACTGGCACTCGAAACTACAGAAAGGAGGGACATTTTTCTGGTCAGTCTGCTTGGCAGCAACGACAGGGCGTAGTCCGCTATGATACCGCTTACATCCAGATTGCAAGCTTTGTCAAAGGCCCTGAAGCCTACATTTGCATTGGCTTCACACACCACAAAAGAACCGTCATCTTTCCTGAGCAGATCGATACCGCACACGTCCATGCCCAAGATATTGGAGACCTGGATTGCCAGCTGTTTGCCCTGCTCACTCAGCTGATACATCATACCAACACCTCCTGTCAAACACAGAAAAAACAGGATCAGTTCAGAACTCCCAAGAAAATTGGATATTATTTTTAGGGCACTAGAGAAAATATGAGTAGAAGTATGTAGGTACTCTTTTAAAATGAAAAATTAAGCTTTCTATGCAACAGTCAGGAAGCCTGGTATTTACAGCTGGAACCTCTGCTGGGAAAAAAGAACTCAAATCTCTAGTCTTAACTCATTTGAACTTGGGCTTACCCAGAGAGCAAGCTTCAACAGTCTGTCAGGTCTCAGATAGTAAATTTATCTGCACACAGCAATTCTGCTAATCTTGAAATGAAGAACCGTGACTTCTCCTCTATGCCTGTTGCTAACTGCTGAAGATGACAATTTTTTTCCAACTGGTGTCTTAAACAGTTTATTTTTGACACTACCATCATTCGTCTCCAGTTCCCCCTCACCAAACCTTTTACAAAAAAAATTGTTCTCTGGTTGTGGGCAATGCTGCCAAGGCTGCATTTATTATCGATCCTTAGTTACCTCAAGAAAGTGGTGGCGGCCATCTCCTAGAACCACTACAGTCCTCATGGTGGTGGTGCTCCCACAATAGTGTTAGGAAGGGAATTCCAGAACACCAAATTAGTAATGCCGATATATGTCCAAGGCAGTAGGTCAGAGGGTTGTGAATCTTTGGAATTCTCTGCCCCAGAGGGCTGTGAATGCTGAGTCTTTGAGTATATTCAAGGCTGAGATAGATAGATTTTTGGACTCTAGAGGAATCAAGGGATATGGAGATCAGGCGGGAAAGTGGAGTTGAGGTCGATGATCAGCCATGATCTTATTGAATGGCGGAGCAGGCTCGAGGGGCCGTATGGCCTACTCCTGCTCTTACTTCTAATCTTATCTTATCTAGTATAGTGTGTGACTTGGGAGGGAAACGTGGAGGTGATGGGAGTTCTCATTACACTGCTGTCCTGTCCTTCTCAATGGTAAATGTCACAGGGGAGAGTGTGGTTGTTGAATTAACCTTGTTGAGTTTCTGCAGCACACCCTGTAGATCATACATACTGCAGCCACATGTGCCTGTGGTGCAGGAAGTGGATATCAAGTCCAGTGGCAGGGGCAAAAATCAAGCAAACTGGATCCTGGATACTATCGAGCTTCTTGAGCGTTGTTGCAGCTGCACCTATCCAGGCGAGTGGGCTTATCCACCACACACCTGGCTTGAGCCTTGTAGGTGGCGGAGAAGCTTTGAGAGGGTCAGTAGGTGAGCCGCTTATTACGGCGTACTGAGCCTCTGCCCTATTCTTGTAGCTACGATGTTGATATGGCTGGTCCTGTTCAGGTTCTGGTCATTGGTGGCCCCCAAGATGTTGATGCTGGTGATATTGAAGGTCAGGGGGAGGTGGTTGGGCCTTTTCTTGCTAGAGATGGTCATTACCTAGAATTTATGTGATGCAAATGTTACCTGAACTTGTCAGCCCAACCTTGGATGTTGTCCAGATCCTGCTGTAGGCTGGTACGGGCTGCTTTATTATCGGAGGAGTTGTGAATGGAACTGAACACTGAAATTATCAATGAACAGCCCCACTCCTGACCTTATGACAGAGGGAAGGTCATTGCTGAAGCAGTTTGGGCCGAGGACTCTTCCCTGTAGAAATCTTGCAATGATGTCCTAAGCTGCGATGGCTGCCGCCCGACAATCTACATGTTTTCCTTTGTGTCTGACATGACTCCAACCACTGAAGGAATTTCCCCTTGACCCTCAGTGGCCTCATTTTCTTTAGGGTGCCACACTCTGTCCAATGCTGCCTTTCGTCAGCACTGCAGTCAAACTCTTGGATTTTAACCACGCAGCAAATTAAACTGTCATGCGTTTGAAGGAAGGCAGAAATGTTTTTTTCCAGTTTGAATCCAAGCTCCCAAACTCTGGGTTCTAATGGCTTTACAGCCTGATCACTTCAGTGAACTGAAATGCAGTAGTATCAGTTTCCACTGGAGGATGCTCTACCTTCACAACTGAAGGCCTCAAATGATAGAAAAACCAGCAATCCAGCCTTACAACAGACTTTGTAAAATGGCAGAATTAACTTATTTTAAAAAAAGAAACAAGAAGTCAGGTGTGGGACCAATATGTCTACAAGAAATAAAGCATAAGCACGCGATACTCATTTACAAAAATTAAGTAATTTTATATGTGCTATAATATGAAACTCATGTAACACATCTTGGTAACCAAGCCTACTGTAATTAACCAAATTTACACGCAAACACAATTAATATATTACTTCTCAGGAAGGCACAACACCAGTTATCTAAACACAGTTAATTTGCACAGATCAGTATTGAGAACAGGGGAGTTGGAAAGACCATCTCTTGTTAGCGTGGGGAATTGGTATTTATGTACTGAAACAAACACTTAAGACATAGCAAATCTGCAAAGTAACTGCAAAACCGAGAAGCACAGTTACAGGTACTATAAATAAACATGTTACTCCAAGCAAATAGTTAACCGGAACTGTGGTTGTTACTGGCTAGTTTGGATTAGGAACATTTTACTATATAATGAACACACGCTTCAAACTATCGTCAATTTTTAAAAAATGAAGTGTTTTGGTTTGGGGTGGGTGGGGGGGGTGAAATTTGCTGAATGTTTTTACTCAAGATTAGGGATGTTAGTGCTGGAGATATAACACCTACCATATGTGGTGCCCAGCGATAATCAAGAAGCACTCCTAGGTCAGGTACAGCACAGTTAGAGACTGAGTAAACTCCCTCCACACTGTCCAATAATGTACCTAAACCCAGATCAACAGAATGGTACCAATGCAACATTTCAAAAGTCAGCAGGAAAATTGTTGTTAGGAGCCAGGATACTGCTTACTTGTGAAAAAATATCGGAGGGTGATCAGTTCATGTGGGGCTGAATCCCGGCATTTCTTGCTGCTTTAACATTTTAGTTCACAATGGGTTTGGATCCTTCACCATCTTCCTCTTGAGAGCCAAAGGTCAACAGACAAAGACAGAGAAGAGAACCTCTCCCCACCCTGCCATTTTGTTTCTGCACAGAGGCATCAGTACAAATCTGAAGTCAGATTTAATTGCAGACGGTTTTTATTTTGCTATTAGGAGCAGGAACCCTTGCTGAATTTTCCCCCATCAAAACCTGGAGCAATGAGACCAACTGTCCTAAACCAGACCAGGGATCAAACCTGGGACTTATGGTCCGTATAACTGAGTTACACACTGACTTTACCAATGGAGCCACTGGGGGAGCCACGTATCTTCTAGTAACTACCAATAAAGTACAAAATCTCACCTAGTGAGCAGTTGCTTTGCATTCTGCCATCTGTGGAGCAGCGCAGCATTGCACCAATCACACGGCCTCCCACCATGACCACGCGGATATCCTTCCCATGAGATTCCTTTACGTATTTCTGGAAAAGGTACGGGGCATCGTGTCGTATCAGGTGGGATAAATCGGACAAATGATGCTTGTCCCGTGCCAGGAACACTGCTTTTCCTGAAGTGGAACGACACACAGGTAAAACTTTGTTATGCGTCTGAACAGGTTATAAATAATGTGCAATTTCTGCTGAGACAATAAAGAATAAGGTTTAGTATTGTTCTTTATATACATGGCACTAAGCAACATACAAGACAGCTCAGTATTTCACTTCATATTTTTATGTAAACTCAAATTATTTTTGAAAAAAAGTCAGATTTTAATCCTTCACTTTGTTTTACTTTTCTCCTCCTGAAAATGCTGGTTCTTGCTGGAGAGCCATTCCACTGGGCACCAGGCACCCTCTGGTACCTCACCAAGGGGGCTATTCTTAATATGCAATCCTGGACAGCGAGAGTGTCGGCAGGCTATTGCGCACTGGGATGGAGGTGACATCACAGCCAAGCTGTCTTCGCCCAAATCCAAACTCTCATATTTATCATTAGGGGTCACTGGATCGTGATCAGAAGCAAAATGCCTGGCCGATTCGGCACACGGACCCAGTGATGGGGAAACTGTGACCAATTGTAGTGCCCCAACTGCTATCACAGGTGAGATCAGCTATCTCAGCACAGAACAGAGGTCGTACCAGCCTTCACGGTTTTGAATTCTGGTCCTTAATAAAAGTGATAATAAAGATTGTGGAATTAAATATAAGTTTATGTGGCTTTACTGTATCTGTACTCAACTGCAGAATGAGAAAGAGTTTATACCTCGATGACCTCGTGTGTTTTTAACTACCACCGGATAACCCAAAGGCTCAGCTTCATCAATCATTTTTGAAAAATTTTCATGGCCACCTGTTGTAAAAAGAACAGAGTTTCTAGGTTATTGTGCAAACAGGAATAAGATTTTCGATGCTTCAATCCCCACCTCCTAATTTGGCTGTCTGCAAGAAGGAAACAAATTTGTCCTCTCTTCCCCCATCCTCCAGACCAAGAGAAACAGAAAATTAAAAATATATACAAAATGGGACAAAAATTGATACACATTTTATCTTATCCTTCCAGAAAACTGACCCCACTACAGCATCGAGCCGTTTCTTAAATAAATCCAGTATTCTGGTTTCAACTGCACAACCTGGTAATCCGTTTCAGCTTTTAGTCACCTCTTATGCAAACCGTATCAAATGCAACAGTTGAAAGTCTCCAGGGACACACAGTACCCACAATAAAAAAGGACACCAAGATCAAGAATGGTAAGGAAGCATACTTGATAAATGTTGTCTAGCTTTCATATTCAACTGTAAATTTACAGCTGTACATATAATAATTAGGGGTGGTAACTATTGCAGGTACCAGAGAAAGCTACAGCACTGGAGACTGCACAGACCAGCTTGTGTCCTAATACAATTACTTTGTCAGAGGGTATTAAGTGTTTTTGACTACCAGATTCAACAAAAGTAAAATATTGCTAAAGACTCAAAAGTTGCAAAAGGATCCTTGACATCCATTTATACTTACCATAAGAGAAAGTATCAGGCAGTGGTATTCCGTGACCAGCTAACTCCTGGAATGTCCAGAACTTGTTGACGCAGTGCAATATGGCCTGAGGACGATTAGCCAGGCGACAGCCCATCTTCTCCAGGTGCCGCAGTAGAGTGATGTCACTGTCATTCTGGACTGAAGGAGTGGGAACTCTCACCACCACCACTTGAGGGTAACTGGTTACCGGCTCCTGTTTGATACGTAGTCCTGCAGAGAACATAACACGGTCAACATAAATAGCATTGTACAACCATTTAGTTCAACATTCTTTTGTAAAAAAAAGATAATCCCAGATGGCCATAAAAGTATCTGCAGCATGAATATTTTATATACACTTTTTAATAAGAAAATAAGAAATAGGAGCAGGAGTAGGCCATTTGGCCTTTCGAGCCTGCTCCGCCATTCAATAAGATCATGGTTGATCTTCTACCTCATCTCCACTTTCCTGCACTATCCCCATATTCCTTGATTCCCTTAATATTCAAAAATCTATCGATCTCTGTCTAGAATATACTCAACGACTGCGCCTCCACAGCCCTCTGGGGTAGAGAATTCCAAAGATTCACCACCCTCAGTGAAGAAATTTCTCCTCATCTCAGTCCTAAATGGCCGACCCCTTATTCTGAGACTGTGACCCCTGATTCTATATAAAATATTTTGCTTACTCAATTCCAAAAAAGTACTGTAAAACAAGTATTATGGCAAACAAATTTGAGCAGCCTCTTGGTTATGTGTACTAATTATTCTCTCTGGTACTCAGCTCAGATGGGTTAACTTCAGCACATCAGAACTGGAGTAGGTAGTAAAGAGAACCCCTACTGTACCTTTATAAACAACTTATTTTGGTAACCTCACAGAGCAATAAACAACACTCACTCCCCAGAATAAATCTACACATATACTGCAACAAAAATGTCTTCAGGAAGATATAACCTATATATCTACAATAGATTTGTACTCAATTTCCTTTGTGCAGGATTCTGTAAATGAACACAAGACTTGACTCAGAGGCATGAAAACATTTATTTTAATATGAATAACATTATTGCATTAAAAAGACAAACTTCAAAATGTAGGAAGAGAAAAAGACAAAGGTCACAAGAATGTAAGATGCTATTCATGTGCATAATTTTCTACACAGCCAAGTTTCTGATCCTGGTTCTGCTGTCAGGGAGTGACACAAATGTGCACAAGAGATTAGTGAGAAATGAATGAAAACACGCACAAAAATGCTCGCACAAGTCACTAAAAATTGTTCTAGCACTCCATCTACTGGTTAGATACATAGGAACAGCTCTCTTGCTTGCACTCATATCAATGGTGAGACAAATGAGAAGGAAGGAGGGCTAGGGAAGATCTTGAGAGGAAAAAAATGTAAATTTAAAAAAGGAATGTGACAACTCTCAATGCTGCAAGTTGCTTAGAGTAAATGAAACAATCGCAGTAGAGCAAGTTACACCCATGGTATTTTTGGAACAAGATTCTCCATTAATTAAATAAACACATTCTTCAATTTATTTTCATGCCCTTTGACCATTTTAATTTTTAAACAGTCATTAAATCAAAGATGCTTTTGATTTAAAAAAAGTTCCAGCAGGCTTTTGGGTCAAAGCCAGTTAGACACATAGTTCAGCAAGCAATCCTTTGTGAGGAATCTGTAAATCAAATTTCTCCCAGTCCAAGCATGCATCATCTCTGCATGATGTCTGATAGAAACAAACATTAGTAAGGAAGAGATATACCATGGGCTATGAAAAGGAGAGCCTAAAGATAGTATCCAATCAGTAGTTGTGCACAATGCTGAGAGCTGGACCATGATAAAAGTATAAAAGCACAGATGCAGACTCTTGATGCTTTGGAACACACTGTGCAACGTGAATGTAGGGTATTGGCTAGGAAGAGAGTGATTAGCACTGAAGCAATGAGCAGTGCCTTTGCATACAGTAATGAAGCCTGTTACAGCAAGAATATTGTTGAGAAGCTGGGTACATGTGCAGTTACTATTTGGGCTCCTTCCCAATACGCTCTATTCATACTCACCGCACGAGCGAGCTTCCATTGGCAAGCCCGTGCTTCCAATGAACCAAAACTTGACCTAATGCTTAAAGTATCTGGGATGAAGTCCTGTAGGTAAACAATCTATCTTAATGCAACTGGGTTGTACGCTGGGATTAGCATGGAATATCACTGTACTTAGGCTAAAATGAATAATTGTTCATTACAAGAAATAAATATCCACGGAAACTAGCTGAAGAGCAGATTAAAATAAGAAATACAGTGCTTATTTCAACAGGGCATTAAAACTGTCTTGCATTAAAATCAATTTTGATGAAACAAAACACGGTGCTAGCCACCACTGAGTCCCTTCTTGCCAAAGTCAACTGGACGTGCAGTTTCCAAGTGAACTGGAGAAAAGCAGCAATCAAAGGCCTTTATACCAGAAAAGCTTTTCATGTCACAATGTGAAATCTGATAAAATACCAGCTTCTCTACTCCAATACATCAGCTATTACAGATAACAGCTCTGTTTTTTTTCAGTGATAAATAACAACAAATCTTGCCCTGATAGGGGGTCGTATTTCAAGTAATCAATATAAACAGAAGCTGGCCATCCTTTAAAGCTGGCACCTATACTCCAGATATGATCTGAATATTTGCCTCCCCCTCATAAAAACAACAGAAAGCAGTTAACTGACACCAGTTTAAATTTGCTGTGAATATGTTTTCTAGACGAAAGATGTGCATTTCACTTTCCTGCAGGGTCTCAAACCAAGACAAAGGAAACCCTAAACAAAGCATCCATAGTGTCCATTTGAAACATTCCAGTACCTATGGCTAGCTACAAATTCATAAGAAGATATAATGTTAAAATGTTTTAATCTGAAATAGGACAGACCCATCATAGTCTGTATGTTAAATGAAGCCTACTAATTCAAGAGGCTGGACGTGTATGTTGTACGGCTGAAGATCGGTTCCTTCAAACGGTGCTAGAATAGGGAAAGACTGTCTGAAAGGTTAAAGCTAAGATGAAGGAACCTGTGTCTGGAAAAAACCTGAATGAAAGTGTGCGAGTATAACCAGACAGCTGTAGGGGCTGACAGAAGGCAGAAGATGATGGTGAATTCTTGTGGTATATTTAGTCAGCCTGACAATGAGCAGGTCTGCTGGATTCAGCATGGCTGTAATATACAGTACAACCATAGGAATCCCTTCTCAATACACCCTTTCTAAATGTTATCGTGCCATCTGCAAATCTTACATAATCTGGATAAACCATGGTGCTTAGCATCACAAGGCACTCACATTCACATGCATGTTACATCATTTTGGATTAATGACGATCTACAAGATCAAAAAACGCTCAAATACATAGATACAACCACCCCTTTTAATATTAAAAGATAGTCTTTTCTGCACTTAAAGTACTTTAAAACCAATAATTATGTAGAGTTACACCTGACAAGATTCTAAAGTACCTTTAGGGTTTTGCAGAAAGTGTGTTTTTATTTAAATATCAGTCACAACTTATATAAACAATTCCTTTTAAAAAAAAAAGATTTATAACATCTGGTTTTGCACTCATTTCGTGTAGGACCCTCGGAGCTCACACAGAGGAGACCTTCATACCTTCAGTCTGGACTGGATTCAAACATAGATTTCAGATGAAAGACTACATAACCTACAGCATATTACTTTGGAAACAAAATTCCAGTTCTTTATTTTCTCAGAACAAGTTTTATTAATCAGGTTAATAAGATTTTAAATAAAAACAGGAAAATACTGGAGATATGAAGCTGATTGATCAGTAACAAAAGAAAAAAAGTAACATTTTTGGTGTGCTTCTGATGAGGAGTCACCCCTGAAAGATAAACCCATCGTTCTCTTTCAGATGTTGACTGATCAATTCTCAATTTTCAGTATTTTGTTTTATTTCAGACTTCCAACATATCCGCTTTGGGCATAATCGCAATCCGGGGGTAAATTGCGCTCGGAATTGCACTAGTTCAAAAGTGTTTTTTTTGTTTCTGCTCAAACTTTTCACATCGCTGAACGTAAAATCGTCCATGAACTAGTGCAATCGGACAGCATTTTAGAACATAATTTTTTTTACATTTGCATTAAAATATATTCCTTGATATATTTAAATTGGTAACCTGGTGCAGTTTTAATACAGCTGAAAATGGGTTTATCACAAAAAAATAAGCTTTTTTAAATTGAATGTCTAGTCCAGCACCTGTGAGTAACCCGATTTAAAAAAACTAAAATGACTTTAAAAACTATACAGAACCATTTACTAGTTACATTGGTGTACAGTAGCCAGTTTCTTAGTAAAATTAAAAACATATTTAAGAGCTTTTAAAAGTGCCCATTAGTGTCCTTGCGCCTAAAAAAAAAGCTTAATTTTAAGAGCCTCCTTGAAGGCGCGCAAACGAGCGTAATTAGCGGAAACTCGCAATGGTGATTCATCTGATCTGGGGGCATGGCCTGTTATGTGGTCGGAACCAGTGCAATGTTTTTTAAACCAGCACAAAAGATCGCGGAAACTCAATTTGCGATGGACATAATTTGCGCTTGAAATTCCTCGGGTTTTTTTGCACTGGTTTGGCCGATTTTAGGAGAATTGCATTGAAAAAACCAGTGCAATCTAGCGGAAGTGCCAGGCCAGTATTTCAAAATACTCAACATATTACAAACCGATTACAATTTGAAATAGAAAAACCGATTACAATTTGAAATAGAAAAAACAACATTTAACAACCAACAGTCCAGATATAATTTTTTTAAATTCTTTTTAGAACAAGAAAAAAATTGCACACTAGTTTTCACACAGATAACATATATACTGACCAAAATGAAGTCTTGCTTGACTTGGGGGCAACACGGTGGCATAGTGGTTAGCACTGTTGCCTCACAGCGCCAGGGATCCGGGTTCGAATCCGGCCTGGGGTGACTGTCTGTATGGAGTTTGCACATTCTCCCCGTGTCTGCGTGGGTTTCCTCCGGGTGCTCCGGTTTCCTCCCACAGTCCAAAGATGTGCGGGTTAGGTTGATTTGGCTATGGTAAATTGACCCTTAGTGTTGGGGGGATTAAATAAGTGGGGTTACAGGGATAGGGTGGGATATGTGTCGGTGCAGGCTCGATGGGCCGAAATGGCCTCTATCTGCACTGTGGGGATTCTGTGATTGACCATCACCCCCATCCTTGTTTCCCAACATATTACATTTCCAACGCTTGTCCTAGTCTTCAAATCCTTCCATGGCCTTTCCCACCATATCTCTGCAGCAACCTTCAAGCTTATAATCCCTCCTGCACATTTTCTGAATCTACCACCACCCCCAGTGTCAGAGCCTTCAGTTACCTCGGCCACTCTCTAAAACTTGCTCCCTAAACCCCTGTATTTCTCTACATCTCTTCTCCTTTAAAAGTCTTCTTAAAAAGCATTTTTTCAGCAAACTTTCAGTCACCCCCATAATCTCTCTCGCTATGGCTCAGCATCCTTTACTTCGTCTATTTTCCATCTGTGAAGCAGCTTAGGACATTGTGGTATTTACAGGAGGGTACATTAATAGCATATCTCATGTAATAAGATGCTGTCCAGCTCATGGGGAAGGGGGAAGAAAGAGGAGGTAGGGGAGTGTAAAGAGAATATCAAACTTTGGGCGGCCCACCAGTTAGAATAGCAACCTGCTGTGCCACAGCCTTTTTCTTGTAATTCCTTCCCATGATGAGCCATGAATTTTTGCTGCATCTTGAAGCAGCTCACTTTTGTTAAAGGTTTCTTGTAAATCTCAATATGGCTCCAACATAGTAATCATTCCACATGAGTAATATAAAATAAATTCTCTTCTGGAACTCTGCTTGAAAAACAATGAAAATCTTAAAACCTAAAGATGTATTTGTAGCTCAAAGCAGCCTGCACCTAAATCCCAGTTTTGACTAGCAGGGTCGTATCCAGGACAGATTTTACTGAGGCAAATGTGGCTGCCTGCCCAGTTGTTGTTGTTATAGAGCAGCACTTCTGAGACACAAAACATTTTCTCTGTCCCTCTACACTATGGGACATGATCACTTTCTTGACGTTGTCATGACTGAACAGTGTTATATACATTTATAAATCAGGACAGAAGGTTATAGAAATGGGTGCCTCGGTTGCCTCAATACTGGATATGGCCCTGTTAATTAGACAATCAAAACTACTCTTAATACCAGGAGTTTCCAAGCTTTCTGTCTTCATGGGCTGTGTAGGTACATAACATGGAGTCTCGTGAGCCACATTTAAAGGTGAAATCAGTGTTGCCATTAATTTGCATATATCTCAAGCTGCAGTTCCCAAGAAATCTTGGTATTCTAATTCCAATTTTATACAACAAGGCAACAGCACTAATAACAGTTCTCTCCAAACCTCCAGGCCCACAAAATTCAAACAAGATAAACCAGCGAGCAAGAAATACAAGCACAAATAGGCTGAGTTTGCCTGGGTTTTGTGGGCGAAATTACCAAGGCATGGAGGGATAAGGCCCATCAGCTGTAGTTCAGTTACCCATGATCTACACTAAAGTGTTATCACAGGGAGAAGGTACAAGTTAATGAATTGTGGCTTTTCCTCTGTAATCAAGGTTTGAATCAGGCCAAAATAGATACAACAAAAATATCGTCAGGCAGATTGCAGCAAAGATCCCAAGTGGAATCAATTTGGCCGTCTCAACCCAATTTTGTGTAAGATGATGTTCAGTTCATCGGGCGGTTGGCGGGGGAGGGGGAAAGGACAGAATATCAAATTTGGGCTGGCCACCAGTATAACAGTTGCCCAGAGAAGATGATGGAAAGGTTTATGTAGCCATCTCCTCTCATTAGTTGCCTGATCATGCACCATCAATCTCAACTGAATATGGCAGGGCTACAGAACTTTGCTCGGATCTGTTAGCAGTGGCTCTTTCTATGGCCTACTGATTTTTGTGTTTAGCATGTAGGTGGCCCGGTGTTGCAGCTTCACTAAGTCAGTGCCTCATTCTAAAGTATGTCTGGTGCTGTTCTTTGCACAACCTTCCACACAGCTCATTGAACCAGAGTTGGTCTCCCAGCATGATGGTGATGAAGGAGTAAGGGATGTGTTAGGTCATGAGATTACAGATCATGGCGGTATACAATTCTGCTGCTAATCGTCTAGTTCTGGGCTGCTGCATCTGTCTGTAGTCTTTCCCACTTAGCACCACCATAGTAACATACCACACAATGGAGGGTGTCCTTCATCGAAGATGAGACTGTGTGTGGCAGTCATTACCACCAATGTTATTGACAGATGTGTCTGCAACAGGTAGGTTGGTGAAGACAAAGTAATTCTAGAGGCAATGATACAAATTAGATAGTCAGGTGATCTTGCATGGTACCCACAATGAACAGGCAGAATGATGTCGCACAACAAACAAGAGCACATTCTGAGAATTTAAAATAAATTTAAAAGTGTCCTTAGTGGTATTGAACAGTGACTGAAAAGCACATCTTGAACAACTGCAGAATTACCCAATCACTATTTTAAATAATATGCAGGGAAAAAAGCAAGAAAATAATGTACACAACTACACAAATTTTTTCCATCATCACAATTTATAAAGTTACAAGTATGCTTTTATTCCATCAGTTTCATAGTACAGCTATTTTTGAAGCACTGATTGAAAGTAGAAAACAGTCGCTACCTATACCCTCAACGCCCACACTCATAGCTAGCTTCTTGTATAACTCCACCTCCAAGCCATTAGTTCCATGCTGATCAGGTGCTGCATGCTCTTGGCAATATGCTCTTCCCAACGATGTTCCCAACTATATTTCTTTGATGCATCAATATTTAACACTAAACTTGTGTCATTTGCATTTCAACTATCCCTTTCTCGCAGCTCCGATCTTTCTTGCATTTGGGAACGTTTTGAACAAAAATTGGTTTAATTTTGATTGCAATGTTGTAACAGTATGAATTCAGTTAATTGTAGTTGTTGTGGTTGAATCCCTGAGCCTTACACAGGAGAATGCTGTTTGAGGAGACAGCATTCTCTCAAATCTCTCAGGTGAGTCAATTTGCTTTTGAGGTAATAAAACAACCAACTGTCAAATCTTCCTGTTTTAATACTGTATATGAAAGATTGATCAGTCAAACTACATACCAGAGCAGAGAGTCACCAATCGGCAGTAACAAGACTTGCCTACATTCACCGATTATACTCGATTGCTACAGCAGAGATCAAACCAAGCCCCGTAAAAGATATACAGAACCACAGAAACTGCCCAACTTTCTTAGAGATAAGCAGTTCAGACTCAGACAGGCCAGAGAAGAGTTGCAGACAGATTTTTCAAATCTGCACCTGCAGTTTCCACAGCCTTACCAGTAGCAGTGAAAGTGACTGCAGTACTCACATTCTATGCTACTGTTGTCTTCCAGACTCTCTCCAGCGATTTTGCCGGTCAGCCATACGTGGATGTATCTAGGTCACAGCTGCATCAGTGAAGAAAGTAGGGATATGCATCTGCTTCCCTAAAATCAAACAGCAAGAGTAAATAAGAACAACCATTACACTGTTGGAGAATCCCCAGTGTCATAGGAGCCACTGACTGTACACATGTAGAATTATTGCAGCTGAAAGAAAATCAGTGAACATGCAGTGTATGATGCCAACAATCTCATCACATGTGCATTGGTGGAAGAACCAAAGAAATTTAAGGCTTGATAGGTGCTTTTAGGCTTGCTGGAGGGCAAGAGCAGATATGCATTGAAAGCAGTGATAATCTATGGTCTATTCAAACCCAAGTGTTGAATCACCCAATTCCCTGATTTACCTAGTCTTCTTCTCCTACACATTTCAACCTCGATGGTGTCCTGCTTCATGGATCTTGGCCCTTCATATAGCTCTCAAGGGGAAAAAAAACACCCATTCAGAATCCACAGACCCCTGTAGTGTGAAAAAACTAGTTTTGTCACATTATTAGGGCAATGGAGGAGTACCTCAGAAGAGCATTTGAACTTACTGAAATGCATCATGCATTGGTTTAGTTAGTACACGATAAACCATGATCCTACAAAGCTCTGCCATAACATCCAGCCGTGCTGAGGCAAGCAATAACACAGCTCGACCAGCAAGGTAATATATTAAAAGTTGTTTTTAAAAAAAGACAATATGTGACCCTTTTTGAATATGGGCACCATATTCACTGGCTTTCAATCTATTGGTATCTCTCCATGGTCCACTGACTCCCTGAATGATCGCCAATGCCTCACAAATCTCTCTCGTCTCTCTATGTACTAGCATAAATGCTACCTATCCCATGGGATTTTTTTTGTTTTAAGTCCTTTTAGTTTGTCTGGGGCTTCATCTCATTTATATTGGTCATGGCTTTTACCTTGCTACATTTTTTCTCCTCGGGAGGGCAGGTTGTTCATGTATTCCCTTGTGAATACTTGGATCCCACCAGATAGATGGTGGTATTTATTTCCAGTCCTGTATAGTTCTATATTCATAACAAAATTGGAAGCATGTCTAGCGATGCATGATGGATAAGCATTCTGGAGCTTTCTTGATTGCCTTTGTGAGTTGGGGAGGAGTTTCCCAGCTTTTCCTGAAATTAGCCAACCTTTTTATCCTCTGAGTATTGCAAGCCTTTGGCAGACAAACAGCTGGGGAGGGTGGTGTACAAGTCTGCATCATACAATGGATAGGATGAATATGAATTGGCCTGATGGTCTTTTTTCATCTTTCTTTTCATATGTTTGTATGAGTCACTAAATTTTGGTTTTAAATGGTACAGCAACACCAGAGAGACAGAAATGAAGAGAAGCAAAATACAAGTATGAAATTGAATTTAATCTTTGTTGGGCTGGGAGACTGACTTAAGTCAGTCAGACAGTAAGAGACTGGTGTCAGTAGGCTGTGTGAGGCTTTATCCTGTGAATAATCTGGTGGATAATTGGAAAAGCAGAAAATTGGAGTGTGATCAAAGTAGGCTCATGCATTTTCAAACCCTGCTGGAATGAGATGTTCACTTAAAAAAACTACAAAAAAAGTCACGTAATAATAGCAAAACAAGTTTAATTTAACTAGACATTAGCAGAATGAAAGTGTTAAAGATAAAATGGGCATAACTCTCTGGAGCTCCTTTCACAAAATGAATTCATAGAAACCAATAATAGAGGTACCAAGTTCAAATTCCAGTCCAAAGGAAAAGTTTAATTTAAATATGAATAAATTGCAGTTAATGAGAATCCTGCCCACCCCAAATTTTTTCCCCTCAACTTCTGAAAATAACTGATGTTCAGGTGTAGCTCCAAGGCCGTTGGCAGGCTTCTGATACTTTGCCAAATGGGCACTCTTCACATGGGTCAGCCGTGGCCCAGTCAGTAGCACTCTCACCTCTGAGTCAGAAGGTTGCGAGTTCAAGTCCCAGCCAGAGACTTTGAACACAAAATCTAGGTTGACACTCCAGTGCAGGACTGAGGGAGCGTTGCACTGTGGGAGGTGCAGTCTTTCAGATGACACGTTAAACTGAGGCCCCGAGGCCCCATCTGCCCTCTCAGGTGGACGCAAAAGATCCCATGGTACTATTTCGAAGAACAGCAAGGGAGTTCTCCCCGGTGTCCTGGTCAATATTTATCCCTCAACCAATATCACTAAAAAAAAAATAATCTGGTCATTATCACATTGCTGTTTGTGAACTCACATCTTTCTCCAGTTTCTCTCTGATCTCCCCTCATGACCTCTCCACGCTCATCTTGTCCATGAGACCCACTTCCTGCTCCCTCGACCCTATTCCCACCAAACTGCTGACCACCCAACTTCCTTTTCTGGCTCCCATGTTAGCCGACATTAACGGTTCTCTCTCCTCAGGTACTGTCCCCCTCTCCCTCAAATCTGCCGTCATCACCCCTCTCAAAAAACCAACCCTTGACCCCACCGTCCTTGCAAACTACCGCCCCATCTCCAACCTCCCTTTCCTCTCCAAAGTCCTTGAACGTGTTGCTGCCTCCCAAATCTGTGCTCATCTTTCCCACAATTCCATGTTTGAATCCCTCCAATCAGGTTTCCGCCCTTGCCACAGTACTGAAATGGCTCTCATCAAAGTCACAAATGACATCCTTTGTGACTGTGACAAAGGTAAACTATCCCTCCTCGTCCTTCTTGACTTGTCTGCAGCCTTTGACACGGTTGACCACTCCATTCTTCTCCAACACCTCTCCACCGTCGTCCAGCTGGGTGGGACTGCACCCACCTGGTTCCATTCTTATCTATCTAATCATAGCCAGAGAATCACCTGCAACGGCTTCTCTTCCCGTTCCCGCATCGTTATCTCTGGAGTCCCCCAAGGATTTATCCTTGGCCCCCTCCAATTTCTCATCTACATGTTGCCCCTTGGCAACATCATCCGAAAACACAGCGTCAGTTTCCACATGTACGCTGACGACACCCAGCTCTACCTCACTACCTCTTCTCTCGACCCCTCCATGGTTTCTAAATTGTCAGACTGCTTGTCCGACATACAGTTCTGGATGAGCAGAAATTTTCTCCAATTAAATATTGGGAAGACCAAAGCCATGGTTTTCAGTCCCCACCACTGACTCCATCCCTCTCCCTAACATCTGTCTGAGACTGAACCACACTGTTCGCAACCTTGGTGTCATATTTGACCCTGAAATGAGCTTCCGACCACATAGAAACTAGGAGCAGGAGTAGGCTATTCGGCCCGTCGAGCCTGCTCCACCATTCAATACGATCATGGCTGATCATCCAAATCCAGTACCCTGTCCCTGCTTTCTCACACAGAATCCCCATCGAGCCTGCACCGACACATACCCCACCCAATCCCCGTAACCCCACGTATTTAATTCCCCCTAACATATCCCATCCTATCCCCGTAACCCCACATATTTAATCCCCCCCTAACACTAAGGGTCAATTTATCATAGCCAAATCAACCTAACCCGCACATTTTTGGACTGTGGGAGGAAACCGGAGCACCCGGAGGAAACCCACGCAGACACGGGGAGAATGTGCAAACTCCACACAGACAGTCACCCGAGGCCAGATTCGAACCCGGGTCCCTGGCGCTGTGAGGCACCAGTGCTAACCACTATGCCACCGTGTTGCCCTACATATCCGCAGCATAACAAAGACCGCCTATTTCCACCTCCGTAACATCGCCCACCTCTACCCTTGCCTCAGTTCATCCGCTGCCGAAACCCTCATCCATGCCTTTGTTACCTCGAGGCTTGATTATTCCAACGCACTCCTGGCTGGCCGCCCACATTCTACCCTACGTAAACTTGTCATCCAAAACTCGACTGCCTGTGTACTAACTCGCACCAAGTCCTGTTGGCCAATCACCCCTGTGCTCGCTGACCTACAATGGCTCCTGGTTAAGCAGTGCCTCGATTTCAAAATTCTCACCCTTGTTTTCAAATCCCTCCATGGCCGCGCCCCTCCCTATCACTGTAATCTCCTTCAGCCCCACAACCCCCCCGCCCCTGAGATATCTGCACTCCTCTAATTCTGCCCTCTTGAGCATCCCTGATTATAATCGCTCAACCACTGGTGGCCGTGCCTTCTGTTGCCTTGGCCCTAAGCTCTGGCATTCCCTGCCTAAACCTCTCCGCCTCGCTACCTCTCTTTCCTCCTTTAAACCTACCTCTTTGACCAAGCCTGCCCTAATTTCTCCTTGTGTGGCTTGGTCTCAAATTTTTTGTCCTATCATACTCCTGTGCAGCACCTTGGGACATTTTACTAAGTAAAAGGCGCTATATAAATACAAGTTGTTGTTGATGCGAGACCTTGCTGTGCACAAATTGGTCGTTGCAGTCCTGACGCCATCAAAGGCACTATAGAAATGCAAGTCTCTTGCTTTCTCTAGTGGCTCTCATTTGGTAATTTATTAATAACATTAAATGCATGGTATTATGGCACCAAATACAAATGTGCCACTGAATTCAATGGCACCCGCATTCCAAAATACAATTTTCAAACTGAAGGAAGCTAGAGAATGACTTGTCTGCTGTAGCAGGCTGAGAAAGCTGTACAAAAACCTCCAGATGTTTACCACGTTTGAGGTCAATCTTAGTAACACACAATTCCCATGTGACATAGAATGATTTTCCAGAAATCATACATAATCACCATTTTGTTCGACTGCCCCTTCACACATACACCACCCATCACTATAGTCAGTCTTCTCCATTTGAAAAACAGTTCATCACTTTCTGCAGACTGTAACCAAAGATCTATAATGTGCAAGGCGGCCAGCAAAAAAAAAATCTAACCAAAAATATACTGTGGGATTTGTGGGTAGCTGTACTCTGAACCTACCACAAGACAGGAAGACTGTTTAAACAACATGCCAAACAGCTGGAATTCCCTTACACAACTAACACTTCTCTGCCACATCAACACTTTACCACAGCCAAAACATCTGTCTCTCGCTTTGAAAATTGTATTTTAGATTCAGTGGCCAATTCTGCTTGCAATGTTTTGCACAATATCACATGGTTATCATAGTGCAATAGTCTAATAGCTCTCACTAGTAATACCCATTTTAAAATAATTAAAAACTACAATCATATTTAACACCCTTGCAGTCTCTGTCTATTGATGTTTATTTTGCATGTTTAAACAGCGAGTATTAATGTTGGCATGATCAGGAGAAATGGCCTTGGAGGACTTATTGAGCCTTACAAAGCATTAGGGATTTGAACATATTGGATAAAACTACTGAACCAGTTATACTGCTGTAACTGTTGATAATTTAGTAACTCATACTCTCTGGCTTAATCACCCCTACAACTCAGTCCTTCCAATTGTGTCCATCCACTATTTAAAACAAATTCAAAATAGAATTTGCAACAGAACAAAAACATTAAGAATTAAATATTTTAAATTGACTGACATGAAAATATACACAGTAAGATTTCACCCTTAAAGGCAGACAGGTGGCCACGATTTGGTGTGCAGAGGGACAAGAGTTGGAAACCTTCCAAGCTTTGTTTTATTAGAGGTTCAAGAAAAATTGGAAAACCATTCAACCAGCATTCTGTTAGTCCCTGCTTCACACCATTAATGTTATTTTGTAACAAAGCTTACAAATTAAAGCTCTGATGATACTTTACTGCACTTGAATCTGCACCTCCATCTTGTTGTCCTGGTAAGACAACATACTCCTGCAACTGGAATTAGTGAAGGGAATTCTAAAGAAATATGCAAGCCATATTTTAGTGTTTAAGCTCACAGCAGCCTTCCAAGGTCCACATGGTTATCTCTTTCTACAGCACCATACAAATAGTTTCAATCCAAGCTCAGTAGTTTGATGGGGACAGCAGCAGGAGAGAAATTTTACATACAAATTCATCAGCTCCAAGTACTCCAGCTCAGAGATAAAAGGTAATGCACTTCAAAGAATGGAACACTTTATCAAATGACTATTCTTGCTTTCTTCCTCAATAGTTCATCCTCTAAAGAAATAAAAACAGGTGGGTAATGACAGCTTTTTTTTTTAAATACAGGAAGCTTGGGGTCATGCAAAACTATGAATTCAAGGAGAGTATGCAGGAGTTTGTGGTGAACAAGTCTTAGATACCATGTTGGTACTGAGGAGCAAATGTGTGATTTAAAGCTCCATCCTATTTAAAACTGAAGCTCAATAACAGAAGACATACACGGAGGCATTCCCCAACAGATCTGCCTTCCATGGGAATGTGGTATGCCACAATGGCCTTAAAGAGCTAGAAATAGTAAGGGCTGACTAACGTGAAATGGATGGTATGTCACAATGTAAAAGTCTGAATGAATTATGCCAACACCAAAATACCTATATATTATTTTCAACATTGTATGCTTCACGTGGAGAATGGTCTGGATGCTAAAATAGTTTCCACAACTGAAGGAGCAAAACCTTTAAATAGCGTCAGGCTTTGAAGAGAGGATACGAGACCTGGGCTTCCACTCAGTTTCAACAGATTGGTAAAACATTTTCCATTAGCAAGTATGGGAATATGGTTCAGTGGTACAAGGAATAAGGAGGTTATTTATTCCTTGGAAGGCAAGAAACTAAATGGGGTAGTGGAGCAGAGAGATATGGGGATAAATTGTTAAAAGTAGCAACACAAGTTGATAAGGCCATAAAGAGTGCAAACAAAGTACTAGAGGAATAGAATACAAAAGCAGGAAGGTAATGTTAAATTTATATAGAACCTTTGGAGTGCTGTGTGCAGTAGTGGTCTCCATACTACAAAAAGGATACTGAAGCACTAGAAAAAGTACAGAAAAGATTTACAAGGATGTTACTAGAGTTGAGAGGATGAAACTATCAGGAAAGATTGAGCTGGCTGAGGCTCTTTCCTCTGGAAAAGAGAAGACTAAGAAGAGACCTTTAAAATTATGAAGTTCAATAGGGTGGATGTGGAAAAATTGTTTTCACTGTGGATAAGTCCAGAACAAGGGGGCATAAATAGAAGATAGCCACTAACAGATCAAAAGATTGCCGTGATTATCTCTCTGTCGAGGTGTGATAAAGGGAGTTAGAAAGATTAACTGTAATCATCTGGCAGTGTTCTCTGACTATATATGCTGTGCCTATATGCATCTCTTCACTTCACCTGACAAAGGAGCAGCGCTCCGAAAGCTTGTGATTTCAAATAAAGCTGTTGGACTATAACCTGGTGTTGTGCGACTTCTCATATTTGTCCACCCCAGTCCAACACCGGCATCTCCACATCAGATCAAAAAGAATTTAGGAGTAATTTCTTTACAGAGAGTGGTGAGAAGCTGAAACTCACTGCCATATGGAGTGGTTGAAACAGACAGCATTGATACATTTAAGGGGAGGCTTGATAAATACATAAGGGAGAAGGGAATAGAGGTATGCAGGGGTAGGGTGGGAAGAGGTAATTGGTGGGAGGAGACTCATGTGGGGTATAAACACCAGCAGTTGGACCAAATGGCCTATTTCTGTGCTGCAGATTCTATGTAAGAAACATTTTAAGGCATCCAAAAAATATAACAAAGGGATTACAAATCTGAAAGAAGAAATTGAATATATATAAGTAGCATGGATACAGTAAAAAGATAACAGTTGGTGAGGATATGCACTGCTGAGCTAAAAGGCCAAAAACAGTTAAACATCTGTTCCCAAATTTATCTTAACACTGCATCTTCTATTACTTGCTGTGATTACTTCCACAAGTAGTTTTCAGGTCAGAGGAACATTATATAAGGGACAAATACCAACAGCCTACATATAACTGAAGGGATGGGAGGAAGATAACAAGACAAACAAAATGTTCCTTCCTAGCTTAGAAAACCATAATTCTTGGGGTAGCTACCAGAGAACAACTGCTAGTCCCAAATGAAATTGAATTACTAGAGCAGACAGACACACATGCCATAGTGTTGCCTTCTCAAATTACGGCTCCTGACCTCTGCAAAATGCTCAATAACATTCTTCATGGTCTCACCTGACGTCAAAAATAAATGCAAAGCAGACATTTTTGCTCCTTAGAGACTTAGTGCTGCAAAAAGTTTTATTCCTTGCAACACAAATTCATGACCATTTGCGACAGTTTTTCCCTTCTCAATTAAAATAGTACAATTGTACAGTAAATGTAAGTCTTTTTCATAATTTTTGCTTTGATAGGCAACTCTAGTACATTTAATATGCTTATCATATTACCAAAAAAGCTGCAAGAGAATTTCCTTGCAATCATAATTCAATTACCGTACAATGAAAAATGAACTGCTTCCCAAACAAAAGATCAACTTCACAACTTGGTGGCAAGTTTTACTTGGCTCAGATAGAAATCAGACAACTACTTATTTTCAATCCTTCCAAATAAGTCCTAGAATCACAGTATCATCCAGCACAGGAGGCCACCATTTGGCCCATCATGCCTGTGCCAGCTCTTTGGTAGTAGTCCTAACTCTAATCCTAATCCTATTCTCATTGTTTTATCGCCCTTTCCTTCAAGCACCCATCTAACAAGGTCTCTGCTTCAATATCACTGACTTTAATCAACGAGTTCATGGCGTTTGCCAACAAGTTCTGACAACTGAAATTTGACATTTATCTTGGGCTCCGCTGACCTAAAATAGACTGCACACAGTCCCCACTGGATCTCGTCTTCTGCAGCACAGATCCTCCACCCACCACCCCAGGCAAATCATCTATTTCTACTCAATATGGTCCTCAATGTCACCAGATGTTATAGAAAGTGGACATAAATCCTAGGACTGAGCTGGGGCATCCACTTGCAGGGGAGCCATGGAGGGGCGCACTGAGGCTGACATTCACAGCCTCCATCTGAAGGAGGTTGAGCGAGAGCCAACTCAAAGTTCTCTACTGCGCATACCACATAGGAACATATGAACAGAAGTAGGCCATTCAGCCCCTCGAGCCTGTTGCGCCATTCAATTAGATCATGGCTGATCTGCGTCAGAAGGTCATGGGTTCAAGTCCCACCCCAAGGACTTGAGCACAAAATCTAGGCCGACACTCCAGTGCAATACTGAGGGAGCGCTGTCTTTCCTTCTTTCTACGTTCCTAGGAGATAAAGCAACAAAAAGGCCATAAAAACCACAGTACAAATATTACACAGCACAGACTTTCTGTTTAGTCATTGCAGACTAGTTTGAATTGGGGTCAAACTCAATGACCAGGGGTCAAAAATACAAGATAGTCAGTAATAAATCCAATAAGGAATTCAGGAGAAATTTCTTTAGAATGTGGAACTTGCTACCACATGGAGTAGTTGAAGCAAATAGTATAGATGCATTTAAGGGGAAGCTAGATAAGTACATGAAGGAGAAAGGAATAGGTTATGCTGATAGGGTGAGATGAAGTAGGGTGGGAGGAGGCTCATGTGGAGCATAAACACCGGCATAAGACCAGTTGACCCAAATGGCCTGTTTCTGTGCTGTGAATTCTATGTACAGTAGTATGTAATTATGAGAAGCATAATGCTGGCAGACTGACTGAATTAGTCAACTTTTCTAAACGTCTTCCTCAGGGACTTCAGAAATCAGTAATAAAATATAAATCGACAGGACAAAAGAAAACACATTTTCAACCACCCTATAGAACCTCAAGTATATTGATCCATTTAACTGCAACACTACCACCATTCATCTACAGAATCAAGACATTGGAAATTACACAGTAATGTGTCTCAATGAAACCATAGTACAGCAGTAAAAGGTTATAAATCAGTCTACTTTTTGAATTTTATATCAGTCTGGATGTTAAGGAGAACATTTGTTTAAGGTAGCTCCTTAGATTTAGAAGGTGTCGATGTCCTATGGTGTTGCACACAGGGAGTCAAGAGCAAGTATAGACTTCAGGTGAAGCGGGGGCAGAGCATAGGTAAGTGGACCAGGGCACGCAGACATAATTCAGTCATCTTTTCAAAGGCATATATTCTGTCCTTATAAAATAAATTTAATTATGAATAATCATATAAAATCAAGATACTTTATAAAAATGTTATAATTAACTAACAAAGCAGGGAACTATAGTTGGTTGGAGCATTGGATGTTTTTTTTCGCAGTTCAGGCTGACAAGCTGGGAGACGCAAAACTGAAGCATTACAGCATCATGACTGGTGGGAAGGTGTCATTACAGCGTGACAAGATTACATAAGCAGTTTTGATTATAAATGTGGACACAGGAACATATAATAGAAAAAAGTTAGCAGGAAGTACACGTAACAAAATTTTTAATATATTCTATAGATGTTTACAAGATTGGCCTGGTGCATACAATACACACTACTCACACATTTCTCTCTCAAACCTTGCTTCACAGGGCTTGTGTCAAAGATTGACAGTAAGATCTTCAACCACTGAGTTGCACCATCCTCAAGAAACATAAATCTTATCCAAAACTGTGTCTAACCATCTCAAAATGTAGAAGAAGTTATTCTGATTCAAGTTTAAAGTACTCTAAATTTACTGAATTCTGTCTGCAAGTAAAATACAGTAAGCCAACTGAAAATGAAGCTCAACAGGACTGCATTCGCTGTGACCCAAACACCATCTCTATACACGCATCAACAAAGCACCAATGATATCAATACTATTAACTAGAAACTGCAATAACTTCAACAGTTTAACACTGTGGAATAGTTGGCTACATTATAAAGACTTTAAGATCGGGCAACGTAGGCTTTTTAAGATACTGAATAAATAGAATTACAAAAGCAGACATGCACATACCTTACAGACAACATAAATAAAAGAAACTTAAAGCAAATACATAGAATGAAACATAGGTATCAGAAAACATATTTAAAAATGGAGAAACAGTAAAACAGAACAAAAATGGGGAAAAGGACTTAGTGCCATGGAGGTCAGTATATTGTCCTTTCATATCTAGCACCCAGGTTTAAACTCAACTCAGATGGGAAGGATGAAAGCCTCTTTTTTTAGGCAATTTCAACCTAGTTGTTTGTGGCGCTCAAGCCCACAGCACAAAACTGACAATCTCACTCAAAAGGCTAGCAGGATAGCTAGATGAAAAGGGGGAAAATATCACAACACCAGTACAGATGATCTTCTTAGGTTGGGGTTTAAGCACATTGTTGGAGCAGTGCAGGAACAACCATACCATACTTAACAGGGTAGAGTTTGATGCGGACACTGGGCGACAAAAGCAAAAAGCCTTGTATTCCACTACTGACATTCCTCATCAAAAATACATGAGGAAAAAAACCAGACTTCAGCTGAAATATGAGGAAGTCCATGGCCTCAGTTAAATTCTGCTTGAGTAAGAATAGTTTCCTTCAGATCTTACTTTGTCCACTCCTGCAAAATATCCATCTGGTGCCCAGTGAAGAGCAGGATTTGCTGAAGAATTTTAAAAAGTCTTTCTTGAATAGCTGTTGCAACATCTGGGTTATGAGGCAATATTCCCTGGGAATAAAAGTATATAGTACAGCAGCCAGAGAATTTTCCAGCACTAGCAAATGTGTAAAAAAATGTATTCAGGCTTTTGTTACAGTTTTCTAATACATCTGGCATTGAGCAGTATGCATCACCAGAAAATGGTCCCTGCAATAGTATATGGAGATTAATAATTCCAAATACAATCAAACTGACAAAATACTTCTGGACATTAAGTAGCATTAAAATCCTTTTATCTGCCCACCCACAGAACAATGGAAACCATTTTTTTAAGTGATTAAAACTTCATTAAGAAATAATTTTATTACTTCAAATGGTTTCCTTGCTTAACATGGTTTCAAGAATTCTGTTATTCAGGATTTTGTAAGTGCATTTGTAAAGTAGGCAAATTATCAGTATCGGAGCTGAACTAACCAATTTGCCTACAAAAAACTTCAGTCATGAAGTTGTGCCTTTATCTTCTGCCCACCAATATTACTAGTGTACTTGCATAGTGAAATGGGTCTTTTTATGGGTTTGACAAGTGCAATCTGAAGCACTTGAAAGAACAGTACAGCACAGGCTATTATTTTCAATTGGTAACTTGTGACGAATTACAACTACAAATACCACTATTTTGCCACAAGAGGGTTTACCCAATGACCCAATGGGTAAAGCCATCGTCAGGGAAGCACTACGCCATATAGAGAAGTAAGTTGCCGATTCTATTCCTGGTCTGGTCCAATTTAGCTGATCTCATCAGAAAGAAAAAAGAAATAAAGACTTGCATTTCTATAGCGCCTTTCGCGACCACCGGACGTCCCAAAGCGCTTTACAGCCAATGAAGTACTTTTGATGTGTAGTCACTGTTGTAATGTAGGAAATGCAGCAGCCAATTTGCGCACAGCAAGCTCCCACAAACAGCAATGAGATAATGACCAGATAATCTGTGTTAGTGATGTTGATTGAGGGATAGATATTGGCTAGGACACCGGGGATAACTCCCCTGCTCTTGTTTGAAATAGTGCCATAGGATCTTTTACGTCCACCTGAGGGAGGAGACAGGGCCTCGGTTTAACATCTCCCCAATCCCTGGGCTAGGAAGGAGAAGTCAGTCAAAATTCCTGCTCCTGATCACAATCATAAAAAAAAATTACAACACAGAAGGAGGCCATTCGGCCCATCATGTCTGTGCCCGTCGGAAAACAGCCACCCAGCCTAATCCCACCTTCCAGCACTAGGTCCGTCGCCCTGTAGGTTATGGCTCTTCAAGTACTTTTTAAATGTGATAATGATTTCTGCCTCTACCACCCTTTCGGGCAGTGAGCTCCAGACCCCCACCACCCTGAGTGAATTTTTTTTTCCTCATCTCCCCTCTAATCCTTCTACCAACTACTTTAAATCTATTCCCCCTGGTTCTTGACCCCTCTGCCAAGGGAAATAGGCCCTTCCTATCTACTCTATCTAGGCCCCTCATAATTTTATACATCTCAATTAAATCTCCCCTCAGCCTCCTCTGTTCCATGGAAAACAACCCCAGCCGATCCAATCTTTCCTCATAGCTAAAGTTTTCCAGTCCTGGCAACATCCTCGTAAATCTCCTCTGCACCCTCCCCAGAGCAATCACATCCTTCCTGTAATGTGATCAGAACTGCACGCAGTACTCAAGTTGTGGCCTAACCAGTGTTGTATACAGTTCTAGCATAACTTCCCTGCTCTTATATTCTATGCCTCGGCTAATAAAGGAAAGCATTCCGTATGCCTTTTTAATTACTTTATCGACCAGTCCTGCTACCTTTAAGGATCTGTGGACATATACTCCAAGGTCCCCCTGTTCCTCCACACCTCAGTAGCCTCCCATTAATTGTGTATTCCCTTGCCTTGTTGCCCCTCCCCAAATGCATTCCCTCACACTTTTCCGGATTGAATTCCATTTGCCACTTTTCTGCCCAACTAACCAGTTCATCGATATCTTCCTGCAGTCTAAAGCTTTCCTCCTCAATGTCAACCACACGACCAATTTTTGTATCATCTGCAAATTTCTTTACCATGCCCCCTACATTCAAGTCTAAATCATTAATATATACTACAAAAAGTAAGGGACCAAGTACTGAACCCTGTGGAACCCCACTGGAAACAGCCTTCCAGTCGCAAAAACTCCCCTCAACCATTATCCTTTGCTTCCTGCCACTGAGCTAATTTGGATCCCATGGGCTTTTACTTTTTTGATCAGCCTGCCATGTGGGACCTTGTCAAAAGCCTTGCTAAAATCCATGTAGACTACATCAAACGCACTGCCTTCATCGACCCTCCTCGTTACCTCCTCAAAGAATTCTATCAAGTTAGTCAGACACGACCTTCCTTTAACAAAACCATGCTGACTGTCCTTGATTAATCTGTGTCTTTCTAAATGAAGGTTTATACTGTCCCTCAGAATTGATTCCAGTAATTTGCCCACCACCGAGGTTAAACTAACTGGCCTGTAATTGCTCGGCTTATCCCTTCCTCCCTTTTTAAACAATGGTACAACGTTAGCAGTTCTCCAATCCTCTGGCACCACTCCTGTAGCCAGGGAGGATTGGAAAATGATGGTCAGAGCCTCCACAATTTCCTCCCTTGCTTCTTTTAATAGCCTTGGATATATTTCATCCGGCCCAGGCGATTTATCTACTTTCAAGAATGCTAAACCCCTTAATACTTCCTCTCTTACTATGTTTATCCCGTCCAACTTTCACTATCTTCCTCCTTAACTTCAACGTCAGCATCGTCCCCCTCTTTTGTGAATACAGCTGCAAAGTATTCATTAAGTACCTTACCCACAACCTCCGCCTCCACACATAGATCACCATTTTGGTCCCCGATAGGTCCTACTCTTTCCTTGGTTATCCTCTTGCTCTTTATGTAATTATAAAAGATCTTTGGATCACTCCTGCTAGAAGGTACACATGTCTAGCATGTGGGCATTGGTTGAGAACAGGATCAAGCTCAGTCACGATGCCCACTGTCTACATTCACGTGACGAATGCTCAAATGGAAAGGTATCAGAGGGGTCATCACACCTTGAACGCCATTACTACAGGAACTACCATTTTAGCCTGAATGGTAAACGGCAGCAAGTTTTCATTGCCATGTTGCTTTCCATTTTTAATTTTTTTAATTGGTCAATTTAGAGTTTCATCTAATACTGTGAACCAAAACATATTTAATCTGTCTTAAATAAGTTTCTATCTTGCAATGAATGCCTGATCCCATTTTTGCTTGATGACCACACATGCACACTCCAACAGGAGTTACAGGATAGCAATCAGGAATCAAAATCTTAACCAATATACCCTCCCCAACCCAGGGGCCGAAGCTAATAAATAGTAACACCTCTACCACTGTACTGAGTTCAGTTACTAACTGGAGAAACTTGAGCCTCTGGAGAGTGCCACACAGATCAAATTTTAAACAATATTTCCTTTCTTTTGAATTTACAATAAATTTGTAAAAAAAAAGACGTGGCCGCTGAATGCAAAATGTAATCACTTTAAATTTCAATTGCAAGAACTGCTTTGGCTTTTTGCCAATTCATTGCTAGATTTGTGTAAAGCAATGTATTCATATTTCATGAACAATCTGCCAAAAGTTACAGTGTCAAAGCATGTTTGAGGATCTTCAAATCTGGCTAACAAATCTTTGGATTCTTAAGGTAATTCGTCAATGTGTGGGAAAATATCCTGCAGCAGCTCCCGAAAAAATGCAAAGCCCTGTCAAAGATTCACCACTTGAAATATTAACCTGACTTTTCTCTTTCCATATGCCGACAGACCTGCTGTGACTTTCCAACATTTTCTGCTTCTATTTCATAGTTATATTTTTTTTTATCTCCCCAATATACATCACTGATTTAAGAGTATTCTGTAATACATAAAGCCTTACATTATACAATCCAACCACCGCAATAAAAGTGGAACATTTTCCTTCAAGAACTGCTGTTGTTTCACTGTGAACAACCCTGATGTGAATGCACTGAATGTCTGTAATGGCTCTCAGAATCTCTGATTACAATCTGCCAGCCAATAGACCTACACATTTATTTACCATCCCTAAATTCAAAACAGGACAAAAATCATGATTGGCAGGGGCTAGTGAAGCATTAATGTTGCTGGGATTTTAGTGAAGCTATTTTAATTAGGAAGTGGTTGAGTTGCCTTTGTCTGTGTATGTGAAGGGACAATGGTAGGAATTCCCTATGTCAGTAGAAAATGATCCATTAATTCAGTCTGCAATCTCTGCAGTGTCGGCCCCACCCCCACACTGTCTGCTCACACAACCATGCACGCTGCACTTCTCTGCCAACAGGATCTGTACTCTTAGCAACACAAGCTACAAAACACCTGAAAATAATCAAATACATTCAAGACATTGATACTCCCTTCCCTGGTTGCTAAAAACAGTGCACAACAGAAATTCAATACAGAACTTTTATATTCAGTTGATCTAAATGAGAGCCGTCAATTGTTTTTTAAATTTCATTCATTCTTTTTTCTCCCCCCCCACCCCCCCACAAACAATCCCACATGATAAATCTCATTAAAACAGTGAAAATTTCAGAGAAAAGCAGTTACAAAATGGTTTATCTGGATACTACTTTTGACAGTTCATTGTTTAACTGATTAATTGTAGCAGCACGATTAATACTAGCATCTCTCAAGCACATCACCTGATCGGCCAGTTAAGGAATACAGACCTTCCAATTTATCCTCATCTTGACTGCAACACCCACATTTCTGAATAATCACTGCTTAACACCAATATCATTGTATTTATACACTTCTCATTTTAGTGCTGTATTTTGTATCAGATTAAATTAAGTGTTTGTGACAACCTTTAGTGTCAGCACAACCAAGAATACAAATTACTGCTTGCTCAGGTTGCACATGCATGAATATTTCCCGTTCACCTCTAGAGCCCCCAGTTACCCTTCCCCCTCCTCCCCCAAAAGGTGTTAACTCATGCTGGGGTTTAGATCTGCAGGCACTGGTTTCTCACTAGATCTCATCCAACTGGTCATTTCTCATGTGTGATCTTAGATACTGAATGCAATAAGCTATTTAACTAACAGGATCATCACAGCTGAGTTTGATTGGCTCCTGACCAGACATTCACATGTGCCTACTTTCCAGCAAAAGTCAGCAGACAGTATTCATGAAGAAAAAGTCTTGGCTGAATTTGCTTCCCCTCTATAGCCCAGGAAAGGACAGTTGTAGCAACCAAATGCTGCCATGGCGCAAATCAGCTAATTGAGCATAGGTCAGGGATCAAACCTCAGACCTTTGGGTCTGTATGGCTTAGTACCAACAACACCTGATGCATTTAATCACAAAACCTTCCAATTTCTCAACAGTTCTCATCCACTGTCCAACCAATCAAGTATGACGTTCTGTTGAGCCTGACAACAACTTGCATTTATATAGCGCCTTTAACGTAGTAAAATGTCCCAAAGCGCTTCACAGGAGCGATATCAAACAAAATTTGACACCAAGCCACACAAGGAGATATTAGGACAGGTGACCAAAAGCTTGGTCAAAGAGATACATTTGAAGGAGTGTCTTAAAGGGGGAGAGAGAGGTAGAGAGATTTAGTGAGAGAATGCCAGAGGTTAGGGCCTAAGCAGCTGAAGACACGGCCACCAATGGTGGAGCGATGAAAATCAGGGATGTGCAAGAGGCCAGAATTGAAGGAGCACAGAGATCTTGGAGGGCTGTGGGGCTGAAGGAGGTTACAGAGATAGGGAGGGGAGGCCATAGAGGGATTTGAAAACAAGGATGAGAATTTAAAAATTGAGGTGTTGCCAGACTGAGAGCCACTGTAGGTCAAGCAAGCACAGGGGCGATGAGTGAACAGAACTTGGTGTGAGTTAGGATATGGGCAGCAGAGTTTTGGATGAGCTCAAGTTTACGGAGGGTGCAAAGTGAGAGCATTGGAATAGTCGAGTCTAGAGGTAACAAAGGCATGGATGAGAGTTTCAGCAGCAGATGAGCGGAGGCAGGGGCAGAGACAGGCGATGTTACAGAGGCGGAATTTGGCAGTCTTGGTGATGGAGAGGATATGAGGTCAGCAGCTCAGCTCAGGGTCAAATTGGACACCAAGGTTTCGAATGGCCTGGTTCAGCCTCAGACAGTGGCCAGGAAGAGGGATGGAGTCAGTGACTAGAGAACGGAGTTTGTGGCAGGGACCGAAGACAATGGCTTCGATCTTCCAGATATTTAGTTGGAGGAAATTTCTGCTCATCTAGAACTGGATGTCGGACAAGCAGCATGACAAATCAGGGGCAGTGGAAGGGTCGAGAGAAGTGGTGGTGATGTAGAGCTGGATGGCGTCAGCGTATATGTGGAACCTGATGTGTTTTCGTATGGTGTCGCCGAAGGAGAGCACGTAGATGAGAAATAGGAGGGGAGGGGGGGGGCCAAGGATAGATCTTTTGAGGACTCCAGAGGAAGCGATGCGGGAGCGGGAAGAGAAGCCATTGCAGGTAATTCTCTGGCTACAACTGGATAGATAGGAATGGAACAAGCCAAGGGCAGCCCCACCCGGCTGGACGATGGAAGAGACGGAGGAGGAGGTGTGGTCAACCATGTCAAAGACTGCAGACAGGTCAAGAAGGATGACAGAGCAAACATATCAGTAGTCTGCCTATCACAACAGCAGAGGTGAGGTTGATTTGCAAATCGACACCTAAAAAGACTGTAGCAGGTGGGATGAGTTTGTCCAAAAAGAGCAGACTTGGAGCATAGGACATTGTGCAAAATTTTGAGAGAGTAGAGAGCAATGCATCTCACTGCCTTAACCACCTGAGTATCTAGGACAATGAATAGCTAAGCCATACAGATCAGGAATTCCCCCAGTTCCATCCTCAGTCTGTGCTGAGCTGGCAGAAAGAGAAAATTAGCCAGAATTACTGCTCCTGATCACTAAATACAATGACACCTCTCATTGGAAGCATGCAGGTCAGGATCCCCCAACCACCACCATATTCAAATCGCTTACCACCCTTAATTTCGCTCAAGCATGGTCAACTGGCACCCATAAAACTATATCCCAGCAAAGACTCAACACCTTCAGGAGAGAAGAGGGGGAAAAAATTGTTGGGAAAAGTCCCAGATATGGTCATCTAGAATCCCAAAACTTCTGGAGGCTTAAAATGGCTACAAATCCCTGGATAATTTTGCAGTGTATTACCATCTTGGCTAAGTCCACATCCTCAAATATTTTAGGTTGAAAGGTCTTAATACCATCCAAAAGAGATAGCCATATCTGGACTGTCCTGACCAAGGTCTGTGCAGAGGTTACATTCCATTCCAACAATCCAACTACATTCTAGCTATAATCTATATGAATGGCGAATACCCATATGCAGGATTGAAAATAATTGTTAAAAACATGACATTAGGCCTTAAAACCTAAATGGCTTGGCTCTGTCAGTGCAACTTAGGAAGCTCCTTATTCTGCCTCGTTTAAATTCAACAGAAGTTTCTTCACTTGGCAAATAAGGAATTTAAAAGTGAAACAGCACAAAGCGGCAAAACAAGCTGTGCCAGAAGAATAGAATAGGAGCTCATTTCCATGATTCCCCAAACTCTTGATCGCTAGACTTTTGGGAGAGACTTTCCCAACAAAGAAAGGAAAATTGAAGGGTAGACCACCCAAGCTGCTCTCAATTTACCTTCCGATGATCAGTTACAAAAGTTATATTGGCAAAAGCTTGGGTGTAGCTTATTTGTCTCACCTCTAAACCATGAGCTGGGACAATTTAAAGTGAGAAAAGTTTCAATATTTAATGTTTCAGTTTAACTGCTGTAATGGCAAGCTTCTGAATTGGTAATTTTCTAGTCTGATTTTGGCTCGATAAAGTACAGTGCAGCACATCGAGTGCACAAAGCTAAACCAATCCCAGGGGACACATTTCTTTCCTGGCAATGATTTTAGTGATAAAGTCTGTGTGAAGGCAAAGCTCTTGCACCAACTACCACTAAAATTACCAAAAGAGAAATTTGGGTCCCTATCTCGTAAAAATTATACAAGTGATACAGCGAGTAGTAAAAATTGCTTAGTATAAAAATGGAACTGCTGAAGGCTGCTCAGTAATACAACCAATTTTTTTTATACCTGTCCTAATCCTGTGTCTCAATGTCAAATTTTGTTTGATATCGCTCCTGTGAAGCGCCTTGATGTTTTACTATGTTCATGGTGCTATATAATAACGGTGTTGTTGTTGCTTGGGATTTCCTCCTTTTTCTTTTCTGTCCTTTTCTCTGACCCGCCACCCGCCCCCCCCCCACCCCAAACTGACAACCTAAGAGCCGAAAACAGCACCCGTGTGTGTATATATTATATATAACATATACACACAGGTGCTGAATTACAGACATAATAGTACAACGTGAGCTTACTCAGATATCCGTGACATTTTCGGCTCTTAGGTTGTCAGTTTGGGGGGGTGGGGGGCGGGTCAGAGAACAGGACAAAAAAGAAAAAGAAGGAAATCCCAAGCAACAACAACACCGTTATTATATAGCACCATGAACATAGTAAAACATCAAGGCGCTTCACAGGAGCGATATCAAACAAAATTTGACATTGAGACACAGGATTAGGACAGGTGGCCAAAAGCTTGGTCAAAGAAGTAGATTTAAAGGAGCATCTTACAGGAGGAGAGGTAGAGAGGCGGAGAGGTTTAGGGAGGGAATTCCAGAGCTTAGGGCCAAGGCAGCGGAAGGCATGGCCGCCAAGAGTGAAGCAATGAAAATCAGGGGTGCGCAGGAAGCCAGAATTGGCCAATGTGGATCAGTAAGCACAGGGGTGATGGGTGATTGGGACTTGGTGCGAGTTAGGATACAGGCAGCAGGGTTTTGGATGAGCTCAAGTTTATGGAGGGTGCAAGGTGGGAGGATGGCCAGGAGAGTTTAAGAATAGTCAAGTCTAGAGGTAACAAATGCATGTATGAGGGTTCCAGCAGCAGTTAAGCTCAGGCAGGAGCTGAGATGAGTGGTAGGGTGATATCTGTCTCCCCAATGGACTGCATACCATAAATATTATGCTGTTATCGATTGATTGTGTTGACTCAGCTTTGGGGTGGAATTATCAAAACTAGACTGCATCTCTTCCCCCACTACTTCTGCATGTCTCCCTAGTGAAGGCTTAGCAATGCTCCATAGCATTTTGTAAGCGCAAGGCTGATTCTTATCACCAAATCTCACCTTAGCCTTTCCCCCCCATTCCTCCAACACCTCCTCCTTTGAGCACCTCATCTTGTTCCACCCTTCTCGCCTTTCATATAAAATCCTCATTCGCCCACCCACGGAGATATTCTCACTCCTTTCCTCCCTAAACATCTGCACCGAGCGACTTCTCATCCTCGGTGATTTCAACCTCCATCTCAACTCGCCTTACCCTCCCTCCTGAGTTCACTGCCCTCCCTTAACCTCTGCCTCCATATAAACTCTCCTACCCATATTGATGGACACCCCCTTGATCTCACCATCTTACGTGGCCTCTCTACTCCCATCATCTCAATCACAGATAAGGCCATCTACGATCAGTTCCTGCTTTCCCTCACCACCCACAAGCACCTTCCAACCCTACTTCTTTCTGCATCTGCCCCGAAAAAAAACTCTCCAAGTCACCTACAATGGTACTTTCAAACTCACAACTGTCCAACCTTTGGTGCTCCGTTTGCCGTGATACTAAATCTCTCCCTCCTCTCCACCTTTGATGTCCTTGTTCCCAGTAAACCCTTACCCTCTCCCACCCTGGCATGGCCCCCATCTTGGATCCATTAAGTCCAAGGGGATTTGGGGAAACAATCTCAATCAGTGTGGCTAGTACCAGACCATAACTTGTTCAAAGTTAGGGCTATAGAAGCACTTAACATCTGGATCAACAGCTGAAAGAAGCAGCTGATACACCATAAAAACTGCTGGTCTATTATCGTATATTAAAAAAAAAATGCATATCTGTGTGTAGTTTTTCCCTCAACCCAATTTTCAACACTTTTCTCTCCTCACCAAAGTGACTGAGACTAGAGTTCTAAAGGCACGAGCTGCCACCTAATACCTGGTCTTGGAACCAATCATAACGTGTGAGCCTTGACAGCCTATTTAACTACAATAGCATCACAACTGACATCAATCCTGTGTTCACCCGATGTCCATAGATTTCCACTTTCCAACAAGGGTTACTAAATAGAAAACAAGAGGGCTTCTGGTCAATCGGTTTCCCTCCCTAGCATAGGGACAATTACCAATTTTAGCATCCCCCCACAACTACCTCAGTTTAGATTGGATAATTCAGCATAAACTAGGGATTGAATTTGAGACATTCCTTTCTGTTTGGTCCAATATCATACAAAGTGACCCATATACACAGGTATTTGTGGAAGCCAGTGTCTCCATGTGTGCGGGACCCCAATAAAGTACGTACATATTATCATAATGCAGACTCCAACCCAATTCCTCTTCCACTGAAGCATTCCTATAGACCAGTATTAGTTTCAAACCTTGCTACAGTACATCCAATGTCTCTGTTAGGGTCATGTGCAACTTGACTTCAGCCTAAGTGCTCAGATTGTACATCTGATCCTGCTTGCATAGAAACTCTGCGGACAACACAGTAACTAATTTGAAAGCAGTTAATCCTACATTCCTTTCAGAGCAACAAGATCAATATGGAAATAAATTTATGCAGTCATGACAAGTGATTCAGCCGAGATATCACTGCTGTTACCAGTCTTGATTAAACACACAATGAGCAGTACAAGCAAAAAAAGTATGTCATGTGAGTTCAAAATAATACCAAATACTGCAACAAATGCTGCCCAGTTCATTGCATCTTCACACAGCATATTGAGAGAATTTAAAAACAAGCGTCAAGACACAGAGGGCAGGAAATAAAATTTACAGCCCTGAAAGATATTTCGGCTCTTCCTGCAGCACACACCACTGCCTAACTGAAAAGGCAAGTCAGGTGACTGGCAATACCACAAGGAATGCGCAAGTGCAGTCCATGGTCATTCAACCACTAGATTTTTCCTCCCTCCTTGTATGAAAGCACCCCATCTCCACTCAACCCCTTCCCAGTAAGACAGCGGACTACAACATCCCACCATATGTTAGACCAACTGACCCACTACAGCACCATTAAATCATTATTTGGAAAGAAAACACCAATCCCCTAACAACCACAAAGAGGTTGCAGCCCCGCTTTTATTATTTGAAGGGGCTGCTCCTCGATATTTGGCTGCACTTCAGTCCCACGCTCCTGATCTTCGGTTACCCGGTGCGGAGGGGAGCGGGCAGATCGGAGGACCTCCTCGTAGGACTGCTCCTGGAGAAAATAGCCATAAACAGGTCCAGGCAGCGGGCGGTCATTCGGTCTGATTGCCTGCCTCTCTTCCATGGCTATGTTCGCGCCCGGGTGACGCTGGAGATGGAGCACGCGGTGTCCGCCGGCACGCTTGAGGCCTTCCGCAACTGGTGGGTGCTGCGGGGACTGGATTGCATCATCACCCCGAATTTGACAAATTGACTTTCAAAGAATTGAATGATGGAGTAACAAATTTCACCCAACCATTCTGCATTTTCATTAAAAAAAATTCTGTTCAGTTAGTTGTCAAATACAGTATCAATGTTTAAAGCATCAAGTAAATTAAGCTGCGGAAGTGTGTCTTCTAAAAGCTTCAGCAACAAAGCTCTTTGGGCTCCAGCAGCCCTCCAGGACCTCAACCAAATAGCTATTCCTAATGAGAAAGTTTGTTCAGTGAGTATCAATAGGGAGTATCAACCTGGGAGGATGGGATATTACAACTCAGAGTACTCCTTTCCTTACCCAACAACCATACTTTGCAACAGGGACCACTGGATTGTGATTGAGCAGGAGCCTTGGCTGTTTTCTCCCCCTCCCTGACCCAGGAATGCTGAGACCAACTGTAGTACCCAAATGGTCACCCCAGCTGAGATTAGCCAACCCAGCACAGAACAAGGATCCTTGTCTACATGCCTCCATATCACACCAAGCAATGCATTTACCCAATGAGTCATCAGAGAGCTCCACAATGTTGTAATAGTTATTTTTAAGAAAGGATGAAACTGTGTTACATGATATGAGCAATAGCGCTAAAGTCAGCAACAACAGTTTGTCATATGGCAAATGCTAAAAAATTGGCAATACAGTAATACTTGGATAGCTAAACTCCAACATTTAAAAAGTGACCAGCTGCATTTCAAGGCTGCAATTCAATCTTAGTGTTCCGATACCTGTATTAAAAAAAACACAAGCTTCAGATTATGCTAAACCTTTATAAATCACTGGTTAGGCCCCAGCTGGAGTATTGTGTCGAATTCTAGGCACCACATTTTAGGAAGGATGTCAAGGCCTTAGAGAGGGTGCAGAGAAAATTTACTAGAATTGTACCAAGGATGCAGGACTTCAGTTACATGGAGAGACTAGAGAAGTTGGGGTTGTTCTCCTTAGAGCAGAAAAAGTTAAGGGGAGATTTAACAGAATCATAGAACAGTACAGCACAGGAGACCATTTGGCCCATTGAGTCTGTGCCGGCTCTTTCAAAGAGCAATCCAGTTAGCCCCACTCCCCCTCTCTTTCCCCGTATCCCTGCAATTTTTTCTCCTTCAAGTATTTATCCAATTCCCTTTTGAAGGTTACTACTGAATCTGTATCCACCACCCTATTAGGCAATGCATTCCAAATCCTAATGACATTTTTCCTCACGTCGCCTCTGGTTCTTTTGCCAATCGCCTTAAATCTGTGCCCTCTTGTTATCGACCCTTCAGCCATTGGAAACAGTTTCTCTTTAGTTACTCTATCTAAACCCTTCATGATTTTAAACACCTCTACCAAATCTCCCCTGAGCCTTCCCTGCTCTAAGGAGAACAACCTCAGCTTCTCCAGTCTATCCATGTAACTGTAATCCCTCATCCCTGGAACCATTCTAGTAAATCTCTTCTGTAACCTCTCCAATGCCTTCACATCCTTCCTAAAGTGTGATGCCCAAAAATTGGACACAATACTCCAGCTAAGGCTGAACTAGTGTTTTATATAGGTTTAGCATAACTTCCTGGCTTTTGTACTCTATGCCACAATTTAAAGTGCATAAGAGGTGTTGAAAATCATGAAGGCTTTTGATACAGTAAATAAGGAGAAACTGTTTCCAGCGGCAGAAGAGTTGGTAACCAGAGAACACAGGTTTAAGGTAATTGGCAAAAGAACCAGAGGAAAGAAATTTACTCAGCAAGTTATGATGATCTGAAATGCACTGCCTGAAAGGATGGTGGAAGCAGATTCAATAATAACTTTCAAAAGGGAATTGGATAAATACTTGAAGGGTTAAATTGTACAGGGCTGTGGGGAAAGGGCAGGGGAATGAGACTAACTGCATAGCTCTTTCAAAGAACCAGAAGAGGCATGATGGGCCAAATGGCCTCCTTCTGTGCTGTATCATTCAGCTCCTTTGATTTAAAGCATCATCGGGACCCTTTGATTGCTCCAAACTCTTGCAACCCATTTGCAATCCGCCTATTATTCTGTACACAAACTGTTTGTTTCATGTTTTTGTTCTATGTATATGTTTACTCTGTCTTCAGTCTGCTTCTCTGTCTTCATCCTTGAGCACCCAACGCAATCTTCAGACAGCCAACCTGGAAATGTTTTTCTGATTTCACCTATTGGCACCATAAAGATAATAACTGCTCTCAATGAAAGGAACTACAAGCTTTATACTTGGAGTTTCAGCTTTGTATCATGTCTTTTCCCCACCCCCTTGCAAAAAATGAAGCAATAACAATGTTTTAATTAACTTTTCTTCAATCATTTTCTGACCTCAATTTAACCATGTTTGGGTTCCTTTTCTAGCAGAAAACACCTGTTTCTGCCATTCCACTAATCATGTGCACAAAAATATTGCGCTGTGTGTGAAATATAACATATCTATCTATTTTCCATTCCCATACTATATTTTTTGTGGAATAAAAACAAGGACTGCTGCTTCATCGTCAGCTGAAAACTGAAACTGTAGTCATACAGAATGTGTAACGCATGCAGATTTGAAGGTTTGCAAAATTATGTTAACAGGAACATAGCACAGTACACTGTAGAAGAAATCATTACCTCCTTACACCTAGTGGTTGTACTCTTGTTATCTACTCTTTAACCCACATGCATTCACCATTTGCAAGAAAGGCTTAAACAAACCTCTACAAAAAAAAAAAATCACAAAATCCATCACCTATCTATATAATATACATATATATTTAAATCCTTTTCAGACCTTTTAGACATTCTGAAATTTTAAATAATTTCATAAGACTGGGAGCCCTACATTATAAATAATCAGGGTGTTCCATCCAGGTTTGTATAATATAGGGAGCAACCTGTTTTATTAGAGCATTATAGTGAGGAGTTGGTACTACGATGAATGAACAAATAAATCTTTTTAAAACAGTGTGGTGATTTAAAGAATCCTATTTCAATATTCAAACCAGATGCAAATTAGAGATAAGATAGATTGTTTAAAACAAATCTAGTAGAAAGGCTGCTGCCTATTTCGCAGATTAACATAGTTATAATATATAAAGAAATAATACGTGGATGTTTGTCTAATCTTGACGACTCTCCTGGAAGAGATTCTTTGAATAACTGTCGAAGTGACATTTAGAAGAAATCTTGTCACCGCACTACAACTCAAACAAGGAAGTGTGCAAAATACAATGCATCCATCATACTGCATGAGCCATGTAATGGGAGAAAGATTAAAATACGAGATCTGCCGAACGTGCAAACATATTAGAAAATGACAGTATAGAAGCAATGGACTGGAAGGGGGGGGAAATAAACCTGTTCACAACCAATTATGCTTGGGAGGAATGGAAAGGCAGATACAATGCAAGAAATAATGACTATGTGAAGTCAGAATTTCGAAGAATGGAACAAACGAATGTAAATGATCAATTATTTTGAAAGGGGCACGCATTGATGCTTTTCCTTACCCAAGGCTCCCTGCTCGATGGTGATGACGATCTCATCCATTAAGACCATGCGAAATTCCACCTCCTCCTCGGCGCATTTTTGTCGGAGGGCGCGCTCGATCTCCTGCTGCGGGTAATCCTGCAGGATCCGGCGATCTGTCACGAACCAGAGCCGGGCGGACATGATTCACGCAGCCGCCCGAAGGAAAGGGGGGAAGCAAATAATTACGGATGGAGAATGGGCTCGGGGAGTGGGAGGTGATGATGGATGAGGAGCCAAGCCAGCCTGAGGCAGCTGTCTGGGATGGAGGGGCGGGCGGGCAGGCGCGCCGCTTCTCCGCCCGCGGGCTCCGGAACGGTCGTCCTTATTCGCCCGGGGCGAGGAAAGGGAGCCTGTGAAAAAAAAAGAAAACGTTACCGTTAAACCTGGAGTAGGTGTCACCGACCCCCCCCCGGTCCCGGCCGGTGGGTGGGTGGGTCGGCTTGGCCGGTAGGTGATGGACAACTGACGGCTTATAGCGAAGCCAAGAGAAAAGATGTTGAGGGGTAAAAGGGAGAAAATGGGAAACGGTTTCTACTCACTCTTGTCCCCTCACACAATTATTTAAAAAAGAAAAATCTCGAATCGCCTGAAGGGAAGGGTTGCCCCCCTCCCCTCCTTCTCTCCCTCCGATGTCCTTTAATAAGGCGGATAACCGTTATTTTTCTTTGTTTGGTTTATATGGAAGTTATTTTCTTTCGTCGCCTCACGATGCCTGTTTCATGAACAACTCCTCAGCCGCTCGCTCTCTGTGTGTATATGAGTGTGGACAGCGCCAGACTCCAGCCGCTCGGTTTTGTTGTGAGTGAGGCGATCCGAGGGGGGCGGGGTGGTGGGGGGGGCAGTGCGCACGCGCCCAGCATCCCTTTGGTCCTTTTTTCTCTCTCGCTCGAGGCGCGCGCAACCAGGCGCGGAATCACCTCCGCGCGCTGAAGAAAGGGAGAGGAGGAGGAGGAGGAGGTGTGCGCAAGCGGCGCGCCTGCGCACATAGTCCTCACCACCTCTACTGAGGGATGTGCAAGCGGCGCGCCTGCGCTCCATACTCCTTGCACTCGCCTCCCTCCTCTCTGCTGAGTGGGTATGTGCAAGCGGCGCGCCTGTGTGCCATCCTCAACCTCTGGTGAGGGGTGTCAGCGGCGCGCCTGCGCGCCATACTCCCCTCCCGGGTGTGCGCAAGCGGTGCGCCTGCGTGCCATACACCCCCCCGCGCTGTGGTTCGAGACACGCGCTGCAGGCTTTTTCGCTTCCCCGCGCACGCGCTCTTGGACCCCCTTCCACCGGCTGACCCAGTGGCAGCGCGCACGTCAATCAAAGCCCCCCCTTTTGCTTCTGTTGTTGCCTCGGCTGCGAGAGTCTTGCTAGTGCTTCGTGACCGTGCGCCCCTCCTTTCATTCGTCCACAGCATGCATGCACGCACGGGGAGCTGGAGTGTCGGCTCTTATTCGTCATTTAATATGGATTTTTTTAAAAATCTACTTTCATGCACCTCACTGTGTTATAAAAAAATAAAACAGCGCCCTGTTTCAGTGGGTTTGTAACTCGCTGCTGGCAATTGACCAACGCTGACGAGCCTGGATGACAATTAGCGTATTTGCAGTTTCATTTGTGGGTCGGGGCGTCTCGGGTATGCGCTCCTTCTCAGAGTGAGAAAAATAGTCCTTGCAACGTTTGGTCGATAGTCGGGATTTTGCATGTGCGCAGATGGAGGAGAGACAGACTGGTCCGGATATTCCGCTCGGAGGCTTCCCGCGAGCGGAAGCCCCCGCCCTTAATGCTCTGGGCCCACGTAAACTTCCGATGCAATCCTGAGGACCCTGGACAGCATATGATGGCCCAGAAATTAAACATTAGCCCAGAAATTAAAGAGGGAGCCTTCGTGCGAGGGTAAGGCTTCCCCGCGATATCTCACTGCGCGCCGGCTTTTTCATGCCGAGCTCGCACGAACTTGATTTTCTAGACAGCAGCTGGGCAGTGCTTGCGTATCCCACAGGCGCAGTTAATTCATGCGAGCTGTGGGATCACGTGATTCAGTTAGAGCCAATGGCAGCACACCATCTTTCATTCATAGTTTTCACATCAAGTGCTGTGAAAGCTATGAATCTATACCCCCCCAAAAGAACAGCTAAACCTCAATTAATTTTTTTTTTAAAAACATCACATTAATAAAATAAGTATAGTTAAATAAATTAACCACTTTAAACAAAAAATTAAATTTTTGAAAAAATTTAAAATCTTTTAAAAAGTTATAAAAATAAACTTACCTTTCTTTAAAGTCTCTAAAAAAGATATACCTGTTGAAAAAAATTCAAAATACTTAATTAACTACTTACCTTGTTAAAGAAAGGAGGCGTAAGACCCTCTTTTATGTGCAAAATCTTCCATGCTTACCTGCGCGTTCAAAGCACTAAGTGCACTGCGTGCGCGCAGCCTGTAGCGCACACACGGTTCACCTAGGAACCGCCCCCTTTTGAAATCACCAAGTGCCGGTTTTCAGCGCATGCGCAGTGCATGCAGAAAACCGGCAATTGGAGACAGAATACACGAGAGTACACAGTGCGTACTCTTGCGTATTAGGTCTAATTTTCGGGCCGATGTCACGCCACCCAGGAGCGCAGCGTGCGCAGAGCCTCAGGCTTCGAGTCTAGGGTGGACCCGCCCTCAAGTTATATTTGCATAGGCCACGCCCCCGATTTTTTTCAACTCTTCAGCAGCATTGGCAACTGAAAGTAGCTGGAAAACTCAATGGTAAGTTGTTTCTTTATAGTTTTTTGAATCTTTTGTAAACTTTTAGAAACTTTTAAAGACTGTTACATGGATTTGAAGAATCTTAAATAGTTCTAAAGAGATTTGAAGCAATTTAAAGAGTTTTAAAAGCCCTAAAAACATTTTTTTCATTAATTTTAATTAATCAGCAAAGTGAAATGGAAGGACTGAGCACAATTCGCATGATTAAGAGAGCTCAGAATTTCAGTGACGATGACATCAGCACACTCCTCAATGAAGTTGAGGTGAAGCGCCTGCGGGTCCTTGGGAATGAGAAGTCCAGGGCGCCGCGCAAAGGACAGATGACAGCTTGGTCAGAAGCTGCCCAGGCTGTCAGCGCGAACTCCACCATTCCACGGACAGCGGAACAATGCCATTACTTTGACTCCCACAGAACCGCCCTTACCTATCCCAGCGCAGAAACAGTGCAGGCCCACGAGACAGCAGCTCCGCCAGTCCTGATGCAAGCAAACGTTGCCTTTCAGCAGCAACCCTGTCACGAGGCAATTGCTGAAGGGCAAGAGATGGCACACAGGGGCCTTTCAATTGGCAGCAGAGGGCTCCGGTCACAGGAAAGCGCAGTAGACAGTAGGGTGTCACCTTTTGCACAATCCACCTCCTTTGACCCTCGGGCACAGATGCGAGGGGGCAAATCGTTCAATTCTTTAATGTTTCGTTTTATTTAAATGTTAAAATTGCTTTTTTTATTGAAATATATATTTGTGACTGAAAGTGTATGTAACCATTTCATTTTAAAAAGTACAGCCTCTAGTCACTTTGAAAAAAAAAATCAACTTTATTTGCAAAAATATTTAAAATTACAACTGTTTGAAAATTAGAAAATAGCTAGTTTCCATCTTGAATGTCTTTATTGCCCTAAGAAACCAAAAAAGTTACTTTAAACTGTTTACAAATTTTGTTCAAAAAAATTGTTTGCGAATGTTTGAAAAGTAGAAAATAGTTTTTAAACTTTTAAATGTTAACTAGCTAAGAACATCAAAACTGAACCTCAAAAGTCTTTGATGCTGCAATAAAAGTTCGCTGTTTCACTTTAAATTGTGTCTGTTCCTTTCTTTGCCTTGCTGGGGGGGGGGGGGGGGGGGGGGGGGGGTACAAGGCTCGTGAAGGTGTTGGCTACTAGCAGTTCCCGAGAAGCCTTACTTTCGGCAGCACTTGGCTCCTCCCCATCAGGCCTGACCACAGGCACATTGGCATCGTCCATGTCCTCCATTTAAGCAGGAAGCTTCTCTGCAGGGTTAAGGGTCAGTCCTTCCCGCAGGGCAAAGTTATGCAAAGCACAACAGGCCACCACAATCCTTGTCACTTTCAGAGGAGAATACTGCAAGGTCCCCCCTGACCTGTCCAGGCACCGGAAGAGTGATTTCAGAACCCCAATTGTCCTCTCCACCACTTGTCGTGTGGACACGTGTGCCTGGTTGTATCTCTCCTGAGCCTCATTATTGGTCTTGCGGTAGGGAGTCATCAGCCATGATCTTAGCGGGTAGCCCTTGTCGCCCAATATCCATGCGGATCCTGGAGACAATGTGCTGAGGGTGCCATATAAGTCTGAGTTACGGAGGACGAAGGAGTCATGAGCACTTCCCCAGTGATCTGCATTCACGTTTAGGATCCTGAGGTGCACATCACAGACTATCATGACATTCAATGAATGAAACCCCTTCCTGTTGATGTATGTCACAGGTGCATCCAGTGGTGCCTTCAATGCAACATGGGTTCCATCGACGGCCCCAATCACTATTTGCTATAAAATGCAAGGGTCATCTCCTTTTGATGGCGAGTGGACAAGTCAAAGTCTATGAACTCTGAAGCCCTACAGAAAATGGCATCTGTGACCTGGTGAATGCAGGCCAACGCAGCACTCTGGGAGATGTTGGAAATGCCTGAAATGACCCACTTGCAAAGAAGTTCAATGCTGTGGTTACCTTCATGTTCACTGACAAGGCAGTGCGGGTCTTCGAGCGTGTTTGAAGGTCCTCCTTTAACACGTCACATAGTCGGCCGATTGCCTCTTTACTGAAGCGCAGCCTCCTCACACTCAACTCCTCCGACAGCATCTCAAATGACAGCCTCTCCCTGTACACTCTCTGGGGTGGGTAGTAGTTCCTCCTGATCAGGAGACGGTGGTGGTTCCTCAGTCTTCTTTGTTGTTCCCTGGCGTTTCCAATTCTCTGATGCACAATCGCACAGAGGATCAGGGCAACATCGTCAAAGGGCATGTTTCTCCCTCACAGGCTTCCTCTTTAAACAGATAAAAGTACTTGTAAGGAAAAAATGGAAAGAGTTGTAAAAGTAATTTTAATAAAGTGAGTGGCTAGAAAATCACGTCTGGCTATGGTGGGAAACATGTGGTGTCGGATTGGGAACACGTCATACCCACCTGATGAATATCACGGCCCGAGATGATTTTCTAAGAACTTTAACATTTTCACAAAGTCATACATACAATTTTTTTTAAAGGGCATGGAAAAGTTAACATATAACCAATTGATATTTTCTGGCATAATTTTTTAAAACTTCAGTAAATGTTAAATAATTCATTTTTAAACAGTCATTTTCACATTTAAGAAAATGAAATCTAATTCAATAGAATGATTACCTTGCACACAGCAAGAGTTGCTCTTTATAACGACACTACTCAAAACAAGATCCAAAACCGTTAACAAATTAAAGTTGATAAAAACTTAGCTCAGGCTTTCTACAAAGAACTTTGCTCACTTTCACAATTATAAATGTTCCATTTCCAAGCCCACTGCTGAAAGAGTTCTTCTTCCGGGAGCTTCTTCCAGTAGAATGCAGACTGTACGCCTGCTTTTACTAGGCGCAGCTGTTTTGGATGTACCTGGACTGAAGCATTTGAGAAAAAAAAAATCGGAACTTTGAGCCGGTAGAAATAGAAACATAGCAGGCCATTCGGCCCCTCGAGCCTGCTCCGCCATTCGATGAGATCATGGCTGATCATCCAAACTCTGTACCCTGTACCTGCCTTCTCCCCATATCCCTTGATACCTTTAGCTTTAAGAAATATATCTAACTCATTCTTGAATATATTTACTGACTTGGCCTCAACTACCTTCTGTGGTAGAGAATTCCACAGGTTCACCACTCTCTGGGTGAAGAAATTCCTCCTCATCTCTGTCCTAAATGGCTTACCCCTTATCTTTAGACTGTGACCCCTGGTTCTGGACTCCCCGACCATCGGAAACATCCTTCCTGCATCCAGTCTGTCTAGCCCTGTTCGAATTTTAAAAGTTTCAATGTGATCTCCTCTCATTCTTCTAAACTCCAGCGAGTATAAGCCCAATCGACCCAATCTCTCCTCGTTCGTCATTCCTGCCATCCCAGGTATCAGTCTGGTGAATCTTCGCTGCACACCCTCCATGGCAAGAACATCCTTCCTCAGATAAAGGCGACCAAAACTGCACACAACACTCAAGGTGTGGTCTCACCAAGGCCCTGTACAGCTGCAGCAAGACATCCTTGTTCCTGTACTCAAACCCTCTCGCTACGAAGGCCAACATACCATTTGCCTTCTTAACCACCTGCTGTACCTGCATGCTTACCTTCAGCGACTGGTGCACAAGGACATAGCTGGGGTCCTAGGACCGATCCCTGCGGAACCCCACTAGTCACTGCCTGCCACTCGGAAAAATAGCGCTGCCTATCCTGCGCATGATCTGTCAAGCCCTTTCTTGAAAGATCGGAAATGCCGGTTTCCAGCTGTACATGCCTGAAACCGGCATTTCCGATGTCCCTACGGGTGAGTACACAGCGCGTACCCACCCATAGGGATCGGAATATCCGGGCCAGTGTGTCTGGTCGTGGGAACTGGAGAGTGGAACCCGTTAGATCTGGAGACACAGAAAGATGTCGTGTTCACTGCAATATGCCAGAAGAATGAATGCAATCTCTTTTTTTTAAACAAATAAAAAAAAATTGCAAATACATCAGTATTTTTTGATTTATGCAAATTCACCCGATAGAAATGTTCCAGTAATTTTTTTAATAATTTAACATTACTATCAGGTGCCTGGTGCGATCTGTACTGCACATGACCTGGGTCAATATGAAACGTGTCAATATGTGGAAATTGCAATTTTAAGGAGTAAAACATTCAAAAAATCAGACAAGCTTTCCATGAGAACAACTTGCATTTACATAGCGCATTTAACGTATTAAAACGTTCCAAGGCGTTTCACTGTAGCATAATCAGACAAAAATTGACAGAGCCGAAGGAGATATTAGGATGGGTGACTAAAAGCTTGGTCAAAGAGGTAGATTTTAAGGAGCGTCTTAAAAGGAAGAGCGAGGCGGAGAGGCTGAAGGAGGAAATTCCAGAGCTTAGAGCCTGGACGGCTGAAAGCATAGCTGCCAATGGTGGCGCAAAGGATGTGGGGGATGCACAAGAGGCCAGAGTCGGAGAAACGCAGTGATTGCGGAGGGTTGTAGGAGGTTACAGAAATAGGGAGGGGCGAGGCTATGGAGGGATTTGAACACAAGGATGAGAATTTTTAAATTGAGGGGTTGGTGGACGGGGAGCTAATGTAGGTCAGCGAGCACAGAGGTGATGGGTGAATGGGACTTGGAGTGAGTTAGGAATGGGCAGCAGAGTTTTGGATGAGCTCGTTTATGGAGGTTGGAAGATGGGGGGGCTTGCCAGAAGAGCATTGGAATAGTCAAGTCTAGAGGTAACCAAAGCATGGATGAGATTTTAAGGAGCAGATGGGCTGAAGCACCATAGTGAAACAATGTGATTTAATTTTAAAAACACAGAGCACAAATAGGACTATGCAATTGATGCAAAAACTGAGCAGTTTCAGCTCCATAGCTGACCTTATGGTTTATTTTTGAGTAAACCATATCCTGCAGACACTGTACTTCAAAGTAAGTCAGAAATATCATGTAAAAATCAACAGACTGGCTCCTAGCTGCTGTGACACAACATTGCTGCCCTGGGATGCATTCAAATGCAGTGTCTGCTGGTTCAGTAATTTACAGTTACATACTAAACTTCAGAAGATGGAATTTTCTCATACATTTTTTAAGCCAAGGAATCAACATCGAAGCTCCTTTCCTCAATTAAGAATGTATAAAGGAAATTATAAATATTTTGAATTAATCATTGTTGCCAAACTGGATGAGATGAAAGAACATTTAGTAGAAACAAAAAATGCTGGAAACACTTAGCAGGCCAGGCAGCAACTGTGGAGAGAGAAACAGAGTTAACATTTCAGGTTGATGACCTTCTCTCTAAGTGTCAGCTGTGGCTCAGTGGGTAGCACACTCACCTCTGAATCAGAAGGTTGTGGGTTCATGTCCCACTCCATGGGACTTGAACACAAAGCTAGGCTGACACTCCAGCGTAGTGCTGCACTGTTGGAGGTGCCGTCTTTCAGATGAGATGTTAAACCGAGGCCCTGTCTGCTCTCTCAGGTGGATGTAAAAGATCCCATGGCACTATTTTGAAGAAGAGCAGGGGAATCCTCCCGTGTCCTACACAATATTTATCCTTCAACCAACATCACTAAAAACAGATTATACGGTCAGTATCTAATTGCTGTTTATGTAATCTTGCCGTGTGCAAATTGGCTGCCACGTTTCCTACATTACAACAGTAACCACACTTTAAAAAAGTACTTCATTGGCTGTAAAGCACTTTGGGACATCCTGAAAGGCGCTATAGAAATGCAAGTCTTTCTTTCATTGCATTAAAAAGGCAGCAAATCGGTTAAAAAATGAATTAATTAATGAAGCAGCAGATACTTATTATTGGAAGAACCAGTGTTATAACTTGTTGAAGTAACAGATAATGTGTCGGCAAAGGCTCCAGCCATGCTAGAATTCACTGGCATTGCTTTCCCCATTACACTTCAAATCTTTGATGTCACAAAAAAAAAAGTCTGCTCTTGCTGGGAAACCTACTTTGTGAGGTATGTAGAAACTTTTGTGTTCTTTTCAGTCAGAGAACAGGACAAAAAAGAAAAAGAAGGAAATCCCAAGCAACAACAACACCGTTATTATATAGCACCATGAACATAGTAAAACATCAAGGCGCTTCACAGGAGCGATATCAAACAAAATTTGACATTGAGACACAGGATTAGGACAGGTGGCCAAAAGCTTGGTCAAAGAAGTAGATTTAAAGGAGCATCTTACAGGAGGAGAGGTAGAGAGGCGGAGAGGTTTAGGGAGGGAATTCCAGAGCTTAGGGCCAAGGCAGCGGAAGGCATGGCCGCCAAGAGTGAAGCAATGAAAATCAGGGGTGCGCAGGAAGCCAGAATTGGCCAATGTGGATCAGTAAGCACAGGGGTGATGGGTGATTGGGACTTGGTGCGAGTTAGGATACAGGCAGCAGGGTTTTGGATGAGCTCAAGTTTATGGAGGGTGCAAGGTGGGAGGATGGCCAGGAGAGTTTAAGAATAGTCAAGTCTAGAGGTAACAAATGCATGTATGAGGGTTCCAGCAGCAGTTAAGCTCAGGCAGGAGCTGAGATGAGTGGTAGGGTGATATCTGTCTCCCCAATGGACTGCATACCATAAATATTATGCTGTTATCGATTGATTGTGTTGACTCAGCTTTGGGGTGGAATTATCAAAACTAGACTGCATCTCTTCCCCCACTACTTCTGCATGTCTCCCTAGTGAAGGCTTAGCAATGCTCCATAGCATTTTGTAAGCGCAAGGCTGATTCTTATCACCAAATCTCACCTTAGCCTTTCCCCCCCATTCCTCCAACACCTCCTCCTTTGAGCACCTCATCTTGTTCCACCCTTCTCGCCTTTCATATAAAATCCTCATTCGCCCACCCACGGAGATATTCTCACTCCTTTCCTCCCTAAACATCTGCACCGAGCGACTTCTCATCCTCGGTGATTTCAACCTCCATCTCAACTCGCCTTACCCTCCCTCCTGAGTTCACTGCCCTCCCTTAACCTCTGCCTCCATATAAACTCTCCTACCCATATTGATGGACACCCCCTTGATCTCACCATCTTACGTGGCCTCTCTACTCCCATCATCTCAATCACAGATAAGGCCATCTACGATCAGTTCCTGCTTTCCCTCACCACCCACAAGCACCTTCCAACCCTACTTCTTTCTGCATCTGCCCCGAAAAAAAACTCTCCAAGTCACCTACAATGGTACTTTCAAACTCACAACTGTCCAACCTTTGGTGCTCCGTTTGCCGTGATACTAAATCTCTCCCTCCTCTCCACCTTTGATGTCCTTGTTCCCAGTAAACCCTTACCCTCTCCCACCCTGGCATGGCCCCCATCTTGGATCCATTAAGTCCAAGGGGATTTGGGGAAACAATCTCAATCAGTGTGGCTAGTACCAGACCATAACTTGTTCAAAGTTAGGGCTATAGAAGCACTTAACATCTGGATCAACAGCTGAAAGAAGCAGCTGATACACCATAAAAACTGCTGGTCTATTATCGTATATTAAAAAAAAATGCATATCTGTGTGTAGTTTTTCCCTCAACCCAATTTTCAACACTTTTCTCTCCTCACCAAAGTGACTGAGACTAGAGTTCTAAAGGCACGAGCTGCCACCTAATACCTGGTCTTGGAACCAATCATAACGTGTGAGCCTTGACAGCCTATTTAACTACAATAGCATCACAACTGACATCAATCCTGTGTTCACCCGATGTCCATAGATTTCCACTTTCCAACAAGGGTTACTAAATAGAAAACAAGAGGGCTTCTGGTCAATCGGTTTCCCTCCCTAGCATAGGGACAATTACCAATTTTAGCATCCCCCCACAACTACCTCAGTTTAGATTGGATAATTCAGCATAAACTAGGGATTGAATTTGAGACATTCCTTTCTGTTTGGTCCAATATCATACAAAGTGACCCATATACACAGGTATTTGTGGAAGCCAGTGTCTCCATGTGTGCGGGACCCCAATAAAGTACGTACATATTATCATAATGCAGACTCCAACCCAATTCCTCTTCCACTGAAGCATTCCTATAGACCAGTATTAGTTTCAAACCTTGCTACAGTACATCCAATGTCTCTGTTAGGGTCATGTGCAACTTGACTTCAGCCTAAGTGCTCAGATTGTACATCTGATCCTGCTTGCATAGAAACTCTGCGGACAACACAGTAACTAATTTGAAAGCAGTTAATCCTACATTCCTTTCAGAGCAACAAGATCAATATGGAAATAAATTTATGCAGTCATGACAAGTGATTCAGCCGAGATATCACTGCTGTTACCAGTCTTGATTAAACACACAATGAGCAGTACAAGCAAAAAAAGTATGTCATGTGAGTTCAAAATAATACCAAATACTGCAACAAATGCTGCCCAGTTCATTGCATCTTCACACAGCATATTGAGAGAATTTAAAAACAAGCGTCAAGACACAGAGGGCAGGAAATAAAATTTACAGCCCTGAAAGATATTTCGGCTCTTCCTGCAGCACACACCACTGCCTAACTGAAAAGGCAAGTCAGGTGACTGGCAATACCACAAGGAATGCGCAAGTGCAGTCCATGGTCATTCAACCACTAGATTTTTCCTCCCTCCTTGTATGAAAGCACCCCATCTCCACTCAACCCCTTCCCAGTAAGACAGCGGACTACAACATCCCACCATATGTTAGACCAACTGACCCACTACAGCACCATTAAATCATTATTTGGAAAGAAAACACCAATCCCCTAACAACCACAAAGAGGTTGCAGCCCCGCTTTTATTATTTGAAGGGGCTGCTCCTCGATATTTGGCTGCACTTCAGTCCCACGCTCCTGATCTTCGGTTACCCGGTGCGGAGGGGAGCGGGCAGATCGGAGGACCTCCTCGTAGGACTGCTCCTGGAGAAAATAGCCATAAACAGGTCCAGGCAGCGGGCGGTCATTCGGTCTGATTGCCTGCCTCTCTTCCATGGCTATGTTCGCGCCCGGGTGACGCTGGAGATGGAGCACGCGGTGTCCGCCGGCACGCTTGAGGCCTTCCGCAACTGGTGGGTGCTGCGGGGACTGGATTGCATCATCACCCCGAATTTGACAAATTGACTTTCAAAGAATTGAATGATGGAGTAACAAATTTCACCCAACCATTCTGCATTTTCATTAAAAAAAATTCTGTTCAGTTAGTTGTCAAATACAGTATCAATGTTTAAAGCATCAAGTAAATTAAGCTGCGGAAGTGTGTCTTCTAAAAGCTTCAGCAACAAAGCTCTTTGGGCTCCAGCAGCCCTCCAGGACCTCAACCAAATAGCTATTCCTAATGAGAAAGTTTGTTCAGTGAGTATCAATAGGGAGTATCAACCTGGGAGGATGGGATATTACAACTCAGAGTACTCCTTTCCTTACCCAACAACCATACTTTGCAACAGGGACCACTGGATTGTGATTGAGCAGGAGCCTTGGCTGTTTTCTCCCCCTCCCTGACCCAGGAATGCTGAGACCAACTGTAGTACCCAAATGGTCACCCCAGCTGAGATTAGCCAACCCAGCACAGAACAAGGATCCTTGTCTACATGCCTCCATATCACACCAAGCAATGCATTTACCCAATGAGTCATCAGAGAGCTCCACAATGTTGTAATAGTTATTTTTAAGAAAGGATGAAACTGTGTTACATGATATGAGCAATAGCGCTAAAGTCAGCAACAACAGTTTGTCATATGGCAAATGCTAAAAAATTGGCAATACAGTAATACTTGGATAGCTAAACTCCAACATTTAAAAAGTGACCAGCTGCATTTCAAGGCTGCAATTCAATCTTAGTGTTCCGATACCTGTATTAAAAAAAACACAAGCTTCAGATTATGCTAAACCTTTATAAATCACTGGTTAGGCCCCAGCTGGAGTATTGTGTCGAATTCTAGGCACCACATTTTAGGAAGGATGTCAAGGCCTTAGAGAGGGTGCAGAGAAAATTTACTAGAATTGTACCAAGGATGCAGGACTTCAGTTACATGGAGAGACTAGAGAAGTTGGGGTTGTTCTCCTTAGAGCAGAAAAAGTTAAGGGGAGATTTAACAGAATCATAGAACAGTACAGCACAGGAGACCATTTGGCCCATTGAGTCTGTGCCGGCTCTTTCAAAGAGCAATCCAGTTAGCCCCACTCCCCCTCTCTTTCCCCGTATCCCTGCAATTTTTTCTCCTTCAAGTATTTATCCAATTCCCTTTTGAAGGTTACTACTGAATCTGTATCCACCACCCTATTAGGCAATGCATTCCAAATCCTAATGACATTTTTCCTCACGTCGCCTCTGGTTCTTTTGCCAATCGCCTTAAATCTGTGCCCTCTTGTTATCGACCCTTCAGCCATTGGAAACAGTTTCTCTTTAGTTACTCTATCTAAACCCTTCATGATTTTAAACACCTCTACCAAATCTCCCCTGAGCCTTCCCTGCTCTAAGGAGAACAACCTCAGCTTCTCCAGTCTATCCATGTAACTGTAATCCCTCATCCCTGGAACCATTCTAGTAAATCTCTTCTGTAACCTCTCCAATGCCTTCACATCCTTCCTAAAGTGTGATGCCCAAAAATTGGACACAATACTCCAGCTAAGGCTGAACTAGTGTTTTATATAGGTTTAGCATAACTTCCTGGCTTTTGTACTCTATGCCACAATTTAAAGTGCATAAGAGGTGTTGAAAATCATGAAGGCTTTTGATACAGTAAATAAGGAGAAACTGTTTCCAGCGGCAGAAGAGTTGGTAACCAGAGAACACAGGTTTAAGGTAATTGGCAAAAGAACCAGAGGAAAGAAATTTACTCAGCAAGTTATGATGATCTGAAATGCACTGCCTGAAAGGATGGTGGAAGCAGATTCAATAATAACTTTCAAAAGGGAATTGGATAAATACTTGAAGGGTTAAATTGTACAGGGCTGTGGGGAAAGGGCAGGGGAATGAGACTAACTGCATAGCTCTTTCAAAGAACCAGAAGAGGCATGATGGGCCAAATGGCCTCCTTCTGTGCTGTATCATTCAGCTCCTTTGATTTAAAGCATCATCGGGACCCTTTGATTGCTCCAAACTCTTGCAACCCATTTGCAATCCGCCTATTATTCTGTACACAAACTGTTTGTTTCATGTTTTTGTTCTATGTATATGTTTACTCTGTCTTCAGTCTGCTTCTCTGTCTTCATCCTTGAGCACCCAACGCAATCTTCAGACAGCCAACCTGGAAATGTTTTTCTGATTTCACCTATTGGCACCATAAAGATAATAACTGCTCTCAATGAAAGGAACTACAAGCTTTATACTTGGAGTTTCAGCTTTGTATCATGTCTTTTCCCCACCCCCTTGCAAAAAATGAAGCAATAACAATGTTTTAATTAACTTTTCTTCAATCATTTTCTGACCTCAATTTAACCATGTTTGGGTTCCTTTTCTAGCAGAAAACACCTGTTTCTGCCATTCCACTAATCATGTGCACAAAAATATTGCGCTGTGTGTGAAATATAACATATCTATCTATTTTCCATTCCCATACTATATTTTTTGTGGAATAAAAACAAGGACTGCTGCTTCATCGTCAGCTGAAAACTGAAACTGTAGTCATACAGAATGTGTAACGCATGCAGATTTGAAGGTTTGCAAAATTATGTTAACAGGAACATAGCACAGTACACTGTAGAAGAAATCATTACCTCCTTACACCTAGTGGTTGTACTCTTGTTATCTACTCTTTAACCCACATGCATTCACCATTTGCAAGAAAGGCTTAAACAAACCTCTACAAAAAAAAAAAATCACAAAATCCATCACCTATCTATATAATATACATATATATTTAAATCCTTTTCAGACCTTTTAGACATTCTGAAATTTTAAATAATTTCATAAGACTGGGAGCCCTACATTATAAATAATCAGGGTGTTCCATCCAGGTTTGTATAATATAGGGAGCAACCTGTTTTATTAGAGCATTATAGTGAGGAGTTGGTACTACGATGAATGAACAAATAAATCTTTTTAAAACAGTGTGGTGATTTAAAGAATCCTATTTCAATATTCAAACCAGATGCAAATTAGAGATAAGATAGATTGTTTAAAACAAATCTAGTAGAAAGGCTGCTGCCTATTTCGCAGATTAACATAGTTATAATATATAAAGAAATAATACGTGGATGTTTGTCTAATCTTGACGACTCTCCTGGAAGAGATTCTTTGAATAACTGTCGAAGTGACATTTAGAAGAAATCTTGTCACCGCACTACAACTCAAACAAGGAAGTGTGCAAAATACAATGCATCCATCATACTGCATGAGCCATGTAATGGGAGAAAGATTAAAATACGAGATCTGCCGAACGTGCAAACATATTAGAAAATGACAGTATAGAAGCAATGGACTGGAAGGGGGGAAAATAAACCTGTTCACAACCAATTATGCTTGGGAGGAATGGAAAGGCAGATACAATGCAAGAAATAATGACTATGTGAAGTCAGAATTTCGAAGAATGGAACAAACGAATGTAAATGATCAATTATTTTGAAAGGGGCACGCATTGATGCTTTTCCTTACCCAAGGCTCCCTGCTCGATGGTGATGACGATCTCATCCATTAAGACCATGCGAAATTCCACCTCCTCCTCGGCGCATTTTTGTCGGAGGGCGCGCTCGATCTCCTGCTGCGGGTAATCCTGCAGGATCCGGCGATCTGTCACGAACCAGAGCCGGGCGGACATGATTCACGCAGCCGCCCGAAGGAAAGGGGGGAAGCAAATAATTACGGATGGAGAATGGGCTCGGGGAGTGGGAGGTGATGATGGATGAGGAGCCAAGCCAGCCTGAGGCAGCTGTCTGGGATGGAGGGGCGGGCGGGCAGGCGCGCCGCTTCTCCGCCCGCGGGCTCCGGAACGGTCGTCCTTATTCGCCCGGGGCGAGGAAAGGGAGCCTGTGAAAAAAAAAGAAAACGTTACCGTTAAACCTGGAGTAGGTGTCACCGACCCCCCCCCGGTCCCGGCCGGTGGGTGGGTGGGTCGGCTTGGCCGGTAGGTGATGGACAACTGACGGCTTATAGCGAAGCCAAGAGAAAAGATGTTGAGGGGTAAAAGGGAGAAAATGGGAAACGGTTTCTACTCACTCTTGTCCCCTCACACAATTATTTAAAAAAGAAAAATCTCGAATCGCCTGAAGGGAAGGGTTGCCCCCCTCCCCTCCTTCTCTCCCTCCGATGTCCTTTAATAAGGCGGATAACCGTTATTTTTCTTTGTTTGGTTTATATGGAAGTTATTTTCTTTCGTCGCCTCACGATGCCTGTTTCATGAACAACTCCTCAGCCGCTCGCTCTCTGTGTGTATATGAGTGTGGACAGCGCCAGACTCCAGCCGCTCGGTTTTGTTGTGAGTGAGGCGATCCGAGGGGGGCGGGGTGGTGGGGGGGGCAGTGCGCACGCGCCCAGCATCCCTTTGGTCCTTTTTTCTCTCTCGCTCGAGGCGCGCGCAACCAGGCGCGGAATCACCTCCGCGCGCTGAAGAAAGGGAGAGGAGGAGGAGGAGGAGGTGTGCGCAAGCGGCGCGCCTGCGCACATAGTCCTCACCACCTCTACTGAGGGATGTGCAAGCGGCGCGCCTGCGCTCCATACTCCTTGCACTCGCCTCCCTCCTCTCTGCTGAGTGGGTATGTGCAAGCGGCGCGCCTGTGTGCCATCCTCAACCTCTGGTGAGGGGTGTCAGCGGCGCGCCTGCGCGCCATACTCCCCTCCCGGGTGTGCGCAAGCGGTGCGCCTGCGTGCCATACACCCCCCCGCGCTGTGGTTCGAGACACGCGCTGCAGGCTTTTTCGCTTCCCCGCGCACGCGCTCTTGGACCCCCTTCCACCGGCTGACCCAGTGGCAGCGCGCACGTCAATCAAAGCCCCCCCCCCGCCCCTCCTTTTGCTTCTGTTGTTGCCTCGGCTGCGAGAGTCTTGCTAGTGCTTCGTGACCGTGCGCCCCTCCTTTCATTCGTCCACAGCATGCATGCACGCACGGGGAGCTGGAGTGTCGGCTCTTATTCGTCATTTAATATGGATTTTTTTAAAAATCTACTTTCATGCACCTCACTGTGTTATAAAAAAATAAAACAGCGCCCTGTTTCAGTGGGTTTGTAACTCGCTGCTGGCAATTGACCAACGCTGACGAGCCTGGATGACAATTAGCGTATTTGCAGTTTCATTTGTGGGTCGGGGCGTCTCGGGTATGCGCTCCTTCTCAGAGTGAGAAAAATAGTCCTTGCAACGTTTGGTCGATAGTCGGGATTTTGCATGTGCGCAGATGGAGGAGAGACAGACTGGTCCGGATATTCCGCTCGGAGGCTTCCCGCGAGCGGAAGCCCCCGCCCTTAATGCTCTGGGCCCACGTAAACTTCCGATGCAATCCTGAGGACCCTGGACAGCATATGATGGCCCAGAAATTAAACATTAGCCCAGAAATTAAAGAGGGAGCCTTCGTGCGAGGGTAAGGCTTCCCCGCGATATCTCACTGCGCGCCGGCTTTTTCATGCCGAGCTCGCACGAACTTGATTTTCTAGACAGCAGCTGGGCAGTGCTTGCGTATCCCACAGGCGCAGTTAATTCATGCGAGCTGTGGGATCACGTGATTCAGTTAGAGCCAATGGCAGCACACCATCTTTCATTCATAGTTTTCACATCAAGTGCTGTGAAAGCTATGAATCTATACCCCCCCAAAAGAACAGCTAAACCTCAATTAATTTTTTTTTTAAAAACATCACATTAATAAAATAAGTATAGTTAAATAAATTAACCACTTTAAACAAAAAATTAAATTTTTGAAAAAATTTAAAATCTTTTAAAAAGTTATAAAAATAAACTTACCTTTCTTTAAAGTCTCTAAAAAAGATATACCTGTTGAAAAAAATTCAAAATACTTAATTAACTACTTACCTTGTTAAAGAAAGGAGGCGTAAGACCCTCTTTTATGTGCAAAATCTTCCATGCTTACCTGCGCGTTCAAAGCACTAAGTGCACTGCGTGCGCGCAGCCTGTAGCGCACACACGGTTCACCTAGGAACCGCCCCCTTTTGAAATCACCAAGTGCCGGTTTTCAGCGCATGCGCAGTGCATGCAGAAAACCGGCAATTGGAGACAGAATACACGAGAGTACACAGTGCGTACTCTTGCGTATTAGGTCTAATTTTCGGGCCGATGTCACGCCACCCAGGAGCGCAGCGTGCGCAGAGCCTCAGGCTTCGAGTCTAGGGTGGACCCGCCCTCAAGTTATATTTGCATAGGCCACGCCCCCGATTTTTTTCAACTCTTCAGCAGCATTGGCAACTGAAAGTAGCTGGAAAACTCAATGGTAAGTTGTTTCTTTATAGTTTTTTGAATCTTTTGTAAACTTTTAGAAACTTTTAAAGACTGTTACATGGATTTGAAGAATCTTAAATAGTTCTAAAGAGATTTGAAGCAATTTAAAGAGTTTTAAAAGCCCTAAAAACATTTTTTTCATTAATTTTAATTAATCAGCAAAGTGAAATGGAAGGACTGAGCACAATTCGCATGATTAAGAGAGCTCAGAATTTCAGTGACGATGACATCAGCACACTCCTCAATGAAGTTGAGGTGAAGCGCCTGCGGGTCCTTGGGAATGAGAAGTCCAGGGCGCCGCGCAAAGGACAGATGACAGCTTGGTCAGAAGCTGCCCAGGCTGTCAGCGCGAACTCCACCATTCCACGGACAGCGGAACAATGCCATTACTTTGACTCCCACAGAACCGCCCTTACCTATCCCAGCGCAGAAACAGTGCAGGCCCACGAGACAGCAGCTCCGCCAGTCCTGATGCAAGCAAACGTTGCCTTTCAGCAGCAACCCTGTCACGAGGCAATTGCTGAAGGGCAAGAGATGGCACACAGGGGCCTTTCAATTGGCAGCAGAGGGCTCCGGTCACAGGAAAGCGCAGTAGACAGTAGGGTGTCACCTTTTGCACAATCCACCTCCTTTGACCCTCGGGCACAGATGCGAGGGGGCAAATCGTTCAATTCTTTAATGTTTCGTTTTATTTAAATGTTAAAATTGCTTTTTTTATTGAAATATATATTTGTGACTGAAAGTGTATGTAACCATTTCATTTTAAAAAGTACAGCCTCTAGTCACTTTGAAAAAAAAAATCAACTTTATTTGCAAAAATATTTAAAATTACAACTGTTTGAAAATTAGAAAATAGCTAGTTTCCATCTTGAATGTCTTTATTGCCCTAAGAAACCAAAAAAGTTACTTTAAACTGTTTACAAATTTTGTTCAAAAAAATTGTTTGCGAATGTTTGAAAAGTAGAAAATAGTTTTTAAACTTTTAAATGTTAACTAGCTAAGAACATCAAAACTGAACCTCAAAAGTCTTTGATGCTGCAATAAAAGTTCGCTGTTTCACTTTAAATTGTGTCTGTTCCTTTCTTTGCCTTGCTGGGGGGGGGGGGGTACAAGGCTCGTGAAGGTGTTGGCTACTAGCAGTTCCCGAGAAGCCTTACTTTCGGCAGCACTTGGCTCCTCCCCATCAGGCCTGACCACAGGCACATTGGCATCGTCCATGTCCTCCATTTCAGCAGGAAGCTTCTCTGCAGGGTTAAGGGTCAGTCCTTCCCGCAGGGCAAAGTTATGCAAAGCACAACAGGCCACCACAATCCTTGTCACTTTCAGAGGAGAATACTGCAAGGTCCCCCCTGACCTGTCCAGGCACCGGAAGAGTGATTTCAGAACCCCAATTGTCCTCTCCACCACTTGTCGTGTGGACACGTGTGCCTGGTTGTATCTCTCCTGAGCCTCATTATTGGTCTTGCGGTAGGGAGTCATCAGCCATGATCTTAGCGGGTAGCCCTTGTCGCCCAATATCCATGCGGATCCTGGAGACAATGTGCTGAGGGTGCCATATAAGTCTGAGTTACGGAGGACGAAGGAGTCATGAGCACTTCCCCAGTGATCTGCATTCACGTTTAGGATCCTGAGGTGCACATCACAGACTATCATGACATTCAATGAATGAAACCCCTTCCTGTTGATGTATGTCACAGGTGCATCCAGTGGTGCCTTCAATGCAACATGGGTTCCATCGACGGCCCCAATCACTATTTGCTATAAAATGCAAGGGTCATCTCCTTTTGATGGCGAGTGGACAAGTCAAAGTCTATGAACTCTGAAGCCCTACAGAAAATGGCATCTGTGACCTGGTGAATGCAGGCCAACGCAGCACTCTGGGAGATGTTGGAAATGCCTGAAATGACCCACTTGCAAAGAAGTTCAATGCTGTGGTTACCTTCATGTTCACTGACAAGGCAGTGCGGGTCTTCGAGCGTGTTTGAAGGTCCTCCTTTAACACGTCACATAGTCGGCCGATTGCCTCTTTACTGAAGCGCAGCCTCCTCACACTCAACTCCTCCGACAGCATCTCAAATGACAGCCTCTCCCTGTACACTCTCTGGGGTGGGTAGTAGTTCCTCCTGATCAGGAGACGGTGGTGGTTCCTCAGTCTTCTTTGTTGTTCCCTGGCGTTTCCAATTCTCTGATGCACAATCGCACAGAGGATCAGGGCAACATCGTCAAAGGGCATGTTTCTCCCTCACAGGCTTCCTCTTTAAACAGATAAAAGTACTTGTAAGGAAAAAATGGAAAGAGTTGTAAAAGTAATTTTAATAAAGTGAGTGGCTAGAAAATCACGTCTGGCTATGGTGGGAAACATGTGGTGTCGGATTGGGAACACGTCATACCCACCTGATGAATATCACGGCCCGAGATGATTTTCTAAGAACTTTAACATTTTCACAAAGTCATACATACAATTTTTTTTAAAGGGCATGGAAAAGTTAACATATAACCAATTGATATTTTCTGGCATAATTTTTTAAAACTTCAGTAAATGTTAAATAATTCATTTTTAAACAGTCATTTTCACATTTAAGAAAATGAAATCTAATTCAATAGAATGATTACCTTGCACACAGCAAGAGTTGCTCTTTATAACGACACTACTCAAAACAAGATCCAAAACCGTTAACAAATTAAAGTTGATAAAAACTTAGCTCAGGCTTTCTACAAAGAACTTTGCTCACTTTCACAATTATAAATGTTCCATTTCCAAGCCCACTGCTGAAAGAGTTCTTCTTCCTGGAGCTTCTTCCAGTAGAATGCAGACTGTACGCCTGCTTTTACTAGGCGCAGCTGTTTTGGATGTACCTGGACTGAAGCATTTGAGAAAAAAAAAAAAATCGGAACTTTGAGCCGGTAGAAACATAAACATAGAAACATAGCAGGCCATTCGGCCCCTCGAGCCTGCTCCGCCATTCGATGAGATCATGGCTGATCATCCAAACTCTGTACCCTGTACCTGCCTTCTCCCCATATCCCTTGATACCTTTAGCTTTAAGAAATATATCTAACTCATTCTTGAATATATTTACTGACTTGGCCTCAACTACCTTCTGTGGTAGAGAATTCCACAGGTTCACCACTCTCTGGGTGAAGAAATTCCTCCTCATCTCTGTCCTAAATGGCTTACCCCTTATCTTTAGACTGTGACCCCTGGTTCTGGACTCCCCGACCATCGGAAACATCCTTCCTGCATCCAGTCTGTCTAGCCCTGTTCGAATTTTAAAAGTTTCAATGTGATCTCCTCTCATTCTTCTAAACTCCAGCGAGTATAAGCCCAATCGACCCAATCTCTCCTCGTTCGTCATTCCTGCCATCCCAGGTATCAGTCTGGTGAATCTTCGCTGCACACCCTCCATGGCAAGAACATCCTTCCTCAGATAAAGGCGACCAAAACTGCACACAACACTCAAGGTGTGGTCTCACCAAGGCCCTGTACAGCTGCAGCAAGACATCCTTGTTCCTGTACTCAAACCCTCTCGCTACGAAGGCCAACATACCATTTGCCTTCTTAACCACCTGCTGTACCTGCATGCTTACCTTCAGCGACTGGTGCACAAGGACATAGCTGGGGTCCTAGGACCGATCCCTGCGGAACCCCACTAGTCACTGCCTGCCACTCGGAAAAATAGCGCTGCCTATCCTGCGCATGATCTGTCAAGCCCTTTCTTGAAAGATCGGAAATGCCGGTTTCCAGCTGTACATGCCTGAAACCGGCATTTCCGATGTCCCTACGGGTGAGTACACAGCGCGTACCCACCCATAGGGATCGGAATATCCGGGCCAGTGTGTCTGGTCGTGGGAACTGGAGAGTGGAACCCGTTAGATCTGGAGACACAGAAAGATGTCGTGTTCACTGCAATATGCCAGAAGAATGAATGCAATCTCTTTTTTTTAAACAAATAAAAAAAAATTGCAAATACATCAGTATTTTTTGATTTATGCAAATTCACCCGATAGAAATGTTCCAGTAATTTTTTTAATAATTTAACATTACTATCAGGTGCCTGGTGCGATCTGTACTGCACATGACCTGGGTCAATATGAAACGTGTCAATATGTGGAAATTGCAATTTTAAGGAGTAAAACATTCAAAAAATCAGACAAGCTTTCCATGAGAACAACTTGCATTTACATAGCGCATTTAACGTATTAAAACGTTCCAAGGCGTTTCACTGTAGCATAATCAGACAAAAATTGACAGAGCCGAAGGAGATATTAGGATGGGTGACTAAAAGCTTGGTCAAAGAGGTAGATTTTAAGGAGCGTCTTAAAAGGAAGAGCGAGGCGGAGAGGCTGAAGGAGGAAATTCCAGAGCTTAGAGCCTGGACGGCTGAAAGCATAGCTGCCAATGGTGGCGCAAAGGATGTGGGGGATGCACAAGAGGCCAGAGTCGGAGAAACGCAGTGATTGCGGAGGGTTGTAGGAGGTTACAGAAATAGGGAGGGGCGAGGCTATGGAGGGATTTGAACACAAGGATGAGAATTTTTAAATTGAGGGGTTGGTGGACGGGGAGCTAATGTAGGTCAGCGAGCACAGAGGTGATGGGTGAATGGGACTTGGAGTGAGTTAGGAATGGGCAGCAGAGTTTTGGATGAGCTCGTTTATGGAGGTTGGAAGATGGGGGGGCTTGCCAGAAGAGCATTGGAATAGTCAAGTCTAGAGGTAACCAAAGCATGGATGAGATTTTAAGGAGCAGATGGGCTGAAGCACCATAGTGAAACAATGTGATTTAATTTTAAAAACACAGAGCACAAATAGGACTATGCAATTGATGCAAAAACTGAGCAGTTTCAGCTCCATAGCTGACCTTATGGTTTATTTTTGAGTAAACCATATCCTGCAGACACTGTACTTCAAAGTAAGTCAGAAATATCATGTAAAAATCAACAGACTGGCTCCTAGCTGCTGTGACACAACATTGCTGCCCTGGGATGCATTCAAATGCAGTGTCTGCTGGTTCAGTAATTTACAGTTACATACTAAACTTCAGAAGATGGAATTTTCTCATACATTTTTTAAGCCAAGGAATCAACATCGAAGCTCCTTTCCTCAATTAAGAATGTATAAAGGAAATTATAAATATTTTGAATTAATCATTGTTGCCAAACTGGATGAGATGAAAGAACATTTAGTAGAAACAAAAAATGCTGGAAACACTTAGCAGGCCAGGCAGCAACTGTGGAGAGAGAAACAGAGTTAACATTTCAGGTTGATGACCTTCTCTCTAAGTGTCAGCTGTGGCTCAGTGGGTAGCACACTCACCTCTGAATCAGAAGGTTGTGGGTTCATGTCCCACTCCATGGGACTTGAACACAAAGCTAGGCTGACACTCCAGCGTAGTGCTGCACTGTTGGAGGTGCCGTCTTTCAGATGAGATGTTAAACCGAGGCCCTGTCTGCTCTCTCAGGTGGATGTAAAAGATCCCATGGCACTATTTTGAAGAAGAGCAGGGGAATCCTCCCGTGTCCTACACAATATTTATCCTTCAACCAACATCACTAAAAACAGATTATACGGTCAGTATCTAATTGCTGTTTATGTAATCTTGCCGTGTGCAAATTGGCTGCCACGTTTCCTACATTACAACAGTAACCACACTTTAAAAAAGTACTTCATTGGCTGTAAAGCACTTTGGGACATCCTGAAAGGCGCTATAGAAATGCAAGTCTTTCTTTCATTGCATTAAAAAGGCAGCAAATCGGTTAAAAAATGAATTAATTAATGAAGCAGCAGATACTTATTATTGGAAGAACCAGTGTTATAACTTGTTGAAGTAACAGATAATGTGTCGGCAAAGGCTCCAGCCATGCTAGAATTCACTGGCATTGCTTTCCCCATTACACTTCAAATCTTTGATGTCACAAAAAAAAAAGTCTGCTCTTGCTGGGAAACCTACTTTGTGAGGTATGTAGAAACTTTTGTGTTCTTTTCAGTCACAGTTTAATTTTTTCCTGTTACATTTTGAGTTGTATTTTATTTTTAATTGCTATTGTATGTGCATGTGTTATCTGATAAATTGGAGAGTTCGTTGAAAGTTCAAATAACCTCTTACTGTGTTATTAAACAATTAATTCTTCATTACAACAGTGACTACACTTTCAAAGTACTTCATTGGTTGTAAAGAGCTTTGGGACGTTCTGAGGTCATGAAAGGCGCTATATAAAGTCTTTCTTTTTTCTTGTTTTTAGGAATTAATGCGAACTGTAGGGAAGGAGAGCAGGCTTGCTAAATGCTCTGACCTGACAGCTTCTATTTAAAACTTGAAATATCTGTACAAAGTGTATATCGAGTTAAATTGTGGTAAAATACCTTCAGAATAACATTTCTTGTTTGTCTGGCCATTGGTGAATTTTATTCTTCCTCATTGGCTAAATATTCAAGTGTCTGCTTTTTTTTTTTTTTTAATTGATTATTTTCTACTTTCATTATTGTACAAAATCTTTCACCCCAATATCAACTTTCTCCCCGATCACATTCCAACAAAACAATTCTCCAAATCAGCCGCCATGACATTTCCTCACCCATCCCCCTATATACTCTCACAGACTCACCGATAAATATGCCCATCCTATCTTTCAATCGCTTCAACAAATATTCCCCTGCGCACATTCTCAGACCTGCTTTCCTGATTTACAGGCTCTGCTCAAGCTATTCCCACTTGGCACAGGAGCCCCATTTCCACCACCCCCGCCTTCAGCACTGGGCCCGGAGATAAGCCAGGAACACAGCAGGGTGCAGCTGCAGACTTGGACCACAAGCTGCAAGTGGGTCCAGTGTTGGGATTGGACGATCAGCTGATTTCCCAAACCCTGGTTCTGCTAACCTTCTTATTTGTTTTTACAAACAGCAGAATCAGCACTTGAGAAATCAGCTTATGTGGCAGTGTTGCGCTGAGTGACCCTTGTTGGATTATTCCTTTTAACAAAGTCGAAAAGCTTAGAGACATTTATATGTCTGATAATTCACTTCATTTCTTAATCTTAAAACCCCACACAGAGCAACACAAATCAACCTTACATCTTTCATGTGTCAGCATGTCAGTTATGTGTCCGCTGTGGCTCAGTTGGTAGCACCTTGCCTCGGAGTCAGAAGGTTGTGGGTTCAGAGTCCCACTCCAGAGACTTGAGCACAAAAATCTAGCCTGGCACTCCAGTGCAGTGCTGAGGGAGTGCTGCACTGTTGGAGGTGCCGTCTTTCGGATGAGACATTAAACCGAGGCTACCCACTGAGCCACAGCACAAATAGCTCTTCTAAAAGCAGAAACGCAGATGCTGTCCTTACCCAGTGATGCTATATACCACCTCCCACCATTTATGGTTACCCAGGGTGGCAATAGTCTGTTCAATATCATTCTCCTGCTGCACAACAATGACATTGCCCCGGAGAAGTGCTGGTGCATTGCAATATAGATTTAAAACTCAAGAAATGGGCAGAATTGGATGGCCAAAATTTACAACTGCTCATAAGGCTTCTGTCGAGAGGGTAATGTTTACTTGAATTTCTGTAACATTGTGGGCCCTAACAGGCACCAATATTTTATCCCCAAATTTAGTTTTGGTTGGTGTGAGGCAAAATGTTTTTCACCAAACCATACATCTGGGGCTAGAAATTCGGCTCAGTAGCGCCCGGTTTTACGGCACTACGGGTGCTGCTTTTTGTCCAAAATGGCGTCCGAGCCATGTGCGCACACTTCTGGTGTGGGCCACGCCAGGCGCCATCTTGGTAAAGACCAAACAAGAGGCGTCCTTTACCCACGTCTGAAGCAGGCATTAGACCATTAACATATGCAAATAAGGGGCCTAATGCCTGCTTCTGCTCCCTGTTGCAACTTTGGTTCGCGCCTGAGGCAGCCAGCACCATTGCTGATTGCCTACGGGAAAACTAATGATAAACAGCACTGAATTTAAAAAAAGGTTAAGTACTTACCATAATCACCGCCACTCCCAGTCCCGAGATCTCCGACCTTAGTCCCAACTACGATCCTCCAGGCTACCCCGATCTACCCCCAACCCCGGCCCCAGCCTCCTATACCCACCGACAGTACTTCTGACCCCCCAACAATACTCCAGACTGCTGAGATCTTCCTACCCAACCTCCGACAGCCCTCCACTCAGACTCTAAGGCCTAGCCGTTCCTCTTCCAGATCCCCGTGATCCAACCCAATGACTTACCTGAAAATTGGCACACAAACCTGTGCGGGCTCCTGCCACTGCACCACCTACATGATAATAAGGTCAGAGGCCCAAAATCCGAGGTTCCTCAGACCTCCCCATTTGAGCGCGGGCTGTTAGCACTCTGCGGGTAAGGCACCCAAAAATGGATGCTACTAAATTTCTAGGCCATGGTGTGTAATGCAATACCTTCCTCTCTCCAAACATTAGTTCTCTTTGAGTTCCATTGATCAAGCTGTATAATGAGGTTAGGGGATTCTTCATCCAGGGTGAAGCCACATGCCAACGATGAGCTCTGCAGCACATCGTAGCTGTATAGCCAGGCACTACTTTTCCTGAACAGCAAGAGATATCTGGGGCTTTCCAGACTCCCTCATTCCTTCTAACTAGCACCCTTGGATAGTTTAGAAACTCCTTACGTATATCATCTTCCAACAAGTCGATCGAGTCCACTTTCTTACATCAACTGATATAAATAGTATTGCCACTATCACATGAATCTGTCCGAAATAATATCACTCTGCTTGCAGGCTTCCTGGCATAATACATCAATCCGAATCTTCGTTCCTTACACCAATCCATATTCCCATCTGATTTCCAGATTTTCATATATGTGTGCCTAATATAAAATTTGGTATCCAATTGTTTTCTATATCACAGAGGTTGTTTCCCCTAGCTGGAGAATCTGGAACTAGGGGGCATAGTCTCAGGATATGGGGTCGACCATTTACGATTCAGACGAGGAGGAATTTCTTCACTCAGAGGGTTGTGAATCTTTGGAATTCTCTACCCTAAGGGACTGTGAATGCTGAGTCGTTGAGTATATTCAAGGCTGAGATAGATAGATTTTTGGACTCTAGGGGAATCCAGGGATATGGGGATCGGGCAGAAAAGTGGAGTTGAGGTCAAAGATCAGCCATGACTCGAGGGGCCATAGGCCTTCTCCTAATTCTTATGTTCTCAGTTTAATCCCCTTTAGAATCCAATTTAAGTTGAAACCTTCCATATATAATCACCTTTGAGATCAGTTGTTTTTCATAGTGTTTGTTGTTCGGATATAACATTCCCTGTCTGCCTATCATTCCTTTAAACAACCCTTTAATTACTTGCGAATTGTTTTATCATTTTCCCACATTCTCTGTCAATTCACCTGATTTCCTTCCCGAATTGCGCTCAGTAAAATAGTGTACCATTTCTCTTAGCACCACATGATTAAATTTTACATACATAGAATTACATAAATACAAAAGAAAATTTCACAGAGTAGGAAAATCCCCAAATCGCAAATCACTAGCAGTCCATTATTTGGTCCTTTACTCTTCTGTCTCGCATTAAGTTTCCACAGGATAGCTCAAAGACAGGGTTACTGTTGAATTTACAAAGAATGCCTCTTGCTCAATATAGTTGAGCGCATCATGGTCAAATATCTCGTGATGCACCAATATACCATCGGTCAACATTTCCCTTCAGTTGTTTTATCGATCAATCTGTACACTCCCTCCTCAAGTGGATGAGATTTATTGATATCCACTTTGAGTGAATGATATAATTGCTGATTGTCAAGCCCTCATACAGTCCAAACATATATACTGCACAAGTGTGTGTATATACGTAACAGAACATGTAGACAAAAAGTGATTAGTCGCGGAAACCATATCGCCGTTCTATTTGCATTTGTTGCAAAGTTCATTCTATTCGTCTATGTCTGCCATAGGGTACATTTAAAAATACATAGGGGGAGAAATTCGGTATTGTCCCGTATGGGGTGCTAATTTTTGAAATCGTGAAAAATTAGCGCCAGGCGCAAATGAATCTGAGATTCTCCTAAATTGGCTGTTAGAGCTCCAGGAAAGAACTGGAGCGCTAAATCAAGCGCTAATGACCTCAGTAGGGCGCTACCAACAGAGCAATAATGAATTTCAGGTGCAATGCAATTGAGAATGATACTTCACATTGGTTCCTTCCAGCTCTTAAAAGGGGAGGTTGCATCATTGTGCAGATCCTCATTATCAGCATTGCTGGCTGTGAAGGCGACCTGCAACCAACTCAGTCCCCTGATCGTGATGGCTGATCCCACTCCCAGGGAGAGAGCTCGTCGTTTCATGGATGAGGCATTGGAGGCATTGGTCGCAGGAGTGGAGCAAAGGAGGGCAATGCTGTTCCTGGACACTGGAAGGAGGCCATTGCCACAGATCTTCAGGGCAATAGGGAGGGAGGTGGCCCAGGAGGTCTCAGCCAGTAGTGTGGTCATACGCAGCCTGACACAGTGCTGGAAGAAATTCAACGGTCTCACTCGGGTGGTCAACATGAGTACAAGCTGCAACAGGTCCTGCATACCAGCATCTGAACCTCAGTCTGTACACACTGCACAAACCACCACATATTTTGGCAGAAGGAACAGGGAGAGACAATATACACTTAATGGCACAGTTTTAAAGAGTGTGCAGGGACAGAGGGACCTGGGAGTTAATGTGCATAGGTCCCTGAAGGTGGCGGGACATATTGAGAGAGTGGTTAGCAAAGCATATGGGATCTTGGGCTTCATAAATAGAGGTATTGAGTACAAAAGTAGAGAAGTTATGCTGAACCTTTATAAAACGCTGGTTAGGCTACAACTGGAGTATTGTGTCCAGTTCTGGTCACCACACTTTAGGAAGGATGTGAAGGCCCTTGAGAGGGTGCAGAGGAGATTTACCAGAATGGTTCCGGGGATGGGGGAATCTTAGCTACAAGGACAGGTTGGAGAAGCTGGATTTATTTTCATTAGAGCAAAGGAGGTTGAGGGGTGATTTGATAGAGGTGTGCAAGATTATGACGGGTTTGGATAGGCTAGACGGGGAAAGGCTGTTCTCACTAGTTGATGGTACAAGGACTAGGGAACACAGATTTAAGGTTTTGGGCAAGAGATACAGGGGGGAGGTGAGGAAAAACTTTACGCAGCAAGTGGTGAGGACCTGGAACTCGCCGCCGACGGAAGTGGTGGAAGCGGAGACATTCAATGTTTTCAAGAGGAGACTGGATAAGCACTTGAGGGAAATAAACTTGCAAGGCTACGGGGATAGAGCGGGGGAATGGGACTGACTGGATTGCTCTACAGAGAGCCGGCACGGACTCGATGGGCCAAATGACCTCCTTCTGTGCCGTTATGACTCTTTGACTATGACCCCCACCACTCACCCACCAAGCATCTTCACCTACTCAAACTCACATCCATATCTCATGCCTTGCCTACAATCACAGCTATTTCAACTACAGCAGGCATATCTACCAAACACCTAGCTGGACTCTGACACACACATTCGTTTCTCTTGCAGGCCAAGATGGCCCACAATAGGAGGGAGCAGCAGAGAACAGGCGGGGGTGATGCGCAGCTCCAAGACCTGGAGGAGTGAGTGTTGCGACTCATTGGGCAGCAGGTGGTGGGCGTCGTGGCCATTGGCAACGTTGACCCCCTTGGGGGCAACAACGGTATGTTCATCCTCTCTCCTTCTCTCATCCCACTTCCCCCGCACACCACAAGCCTTTCCCACTTTCCAGCTCCTGATACGGTCTACATTCCTTGCTCCCTTCCTGCCCCCCTGCCCTCACCTTAATGAGAGTCTTGTGCCTTTATGCTTTCAGAGAATCAGCATCCAGATGACCAGCCTGTCCCCGAGCATCCCACTGAGAATGAGGAAGGAGAAGAGGAGCAAAGCACCACGTCACTGCATCTCTCACCCACAGGCACCACCTCAGATACTGGCACTACGCGATCTTTAGAGGCAAGTTTTAGTAGAGGGGTCTGCACTGGGGACAAGCGGGCTGCAGCAAGGCTAGGGGGAAAAGGGTAGCTCGTGAGCCAGCTCCTCGGAGGGCCTTGAGCACATAAATCTAGGCTAACACTCCAGTGCAGTGCAGACCCCTCTACTAAACTTGCCTCTAAAGATCGTGTAGTGCCAGTATCAGAGGCAAGTGTGCTACCCACTGAGCCACAGCTGACACTGTGCAGTCAATGGTTGCTGCCATCGAATCTCAAACTGCTCTCATGCAGTCTCAGCTTCATGCAACGCAAGCTCTGACTGCAGCCATCGTCGCTGGGTCCACCACAGTCCACCGGGGATCTGACGGTGTCGCAGCAGCCCACCAATCTGTGCTCCAACAGATTGCTAGGGATGCTGAGGTGCTGCCCCGGGGAAGTGGCAGTGGGTCAGTGGAGCAGGAACCTGCGGTCCTCTCTCAGGATGACATCATTCCTGATCCTACCACTGCCACCCCGTCATTGCACTTGTCGCTGCCCATCATCCAGCCAGCCCAGACTGCCACTGCCCATCCAGCCCAGACTGCCGCTGCCCATCCTGAGGTGGCGCATTGTACAGCCGGGCCTTCCAGGCCCAGAGCTGGTCGAGGGCATCCTGCAAGGCAATCAGTAGTCTCTGGCACTGATACTCAGCAGCCTTCCACCAGCCCTGCTGCACCCACTGGGGAGACACTACGTAGGAACAATAGATTAGGAAAAGGCACTGTAAAAAAAGAGGGGAAGTAAGGGTTTGCACAAGGGTGATTAGCTCACATTGTTGTTGTATATATGTGGCTACTGAATTGGGATAAATTTATTACGGGAATGTTGCAGATTTGGGCCCGTGTCTCATTTCAGCTTTGGGGTGTGGTATGCAATGAGAAATTGATGGAATGATGGGGACGTGCTGAGCAACCGGGAAGTGGCCTCGAATTCATTGGAACCGAAGTCTGATGAGGTGGTCACAGACTGCCCTTCCACAAGGCCGATTGAGTGGCTGGCTCCTCCGTCACTGCTGTTGGTGCTCCTGTTCCTCCTCCTCCTCCTCCTCCTCCTGAGGTGGTGCGGCTATGCCTGGTGGCAATGGCTGCACCCTCGTGATGGCCAAGTTGTGCAGCATGAAGCACACCACGACGAAAAGGGACATCCGCTCAGTCGAGTACTGGAGGGCTCCTCCCGAGCGGTCAAGACAGCGGAACCATTGCTTGAGCACTCCGATGGTTTGCTCGATGCTCGATGATGTTCCTGGTGGCAGCATGGCTCTCATTATATGAGTGCTGGCCAGGACTGTTGGGGTTGCGGAGGGGAGTCATGAGCCAGGTGGAGAGCGGATAGCCCTGGTCTCCCAGCAGCCAGCCACGAGCTTGATGTGGTGGGTGGAACAGAGCTGGCACATCGATCTGACGCAGGATGAACGCATCGTGGCTGCTGCCAGGATAGCGGGCATTGACGGTAAGGATTCGTTGTGTTTGGTCACACACCAACTGCACATTAAGTGAGTGGTAGCCGTTGCGGTTACGGAATACCTCAGGATTGTGATGCGGTGCCCGCAAAGCGACGTGGGTGCAGTCAATGGCGCCCTGCACCATTGGGAAGCCCACTATCCTGGCAATGCCACATGCATGCTCGTGCTGCTTCTCTGGTCATGGGGAAGGAAATGTAGTCCCTTCTCCTTCTGTAGAGAGCATCTGTGACCTCGTGGATGCAGCAATGGATGGCAAACTGCAATATGTTAGGTATGTCTCCTTTTGCACACTGGAAGGATCCGCTGGCGTAGAAATTGAGGGCGATGGTAACCTTGACTGCCACTGAGAGCGCCGTGGTGCTCCTGATGTGAGGCTCAAGGTCTGGCTGCAGGAGGTGGCAGAGCTCTGTGACCACGTCCTTGGTGTAGCGGAGCCTTCTAAGACACTGTTCCTCAGCGAGATTGATGTAGGAGAAATGTTGCCGGAATACCCTGGGAGGGTAAGGCCTCCTATTGAGAGCCCTGTTGGCCCTCCTCCCTCTGGCCACATTTTGCAATCTTTCTCTCTGCCTCCGCTGTTGACGCTGGAGGGCGAGGTCCAGTGCCAGTACAGCCCCCATTAAAGTATGGAAATGTTGCACTTTCAAATCTCACCGAAATGAAAGTGATTAATTTTTCTGAGGCAGAAGACGCCTTCAAGTGGAAAACACTGAAATCGCTCAAAACACCTGTTTGCCGATGTCAAACTGACGAGGCAGCATACTTTGCCGACTAAAAATAAACCGGATGTTGACGCCTTTATATACCGCTCCTCCAGCGCTCATCTGACTGCTAATGGCAGGGGGCGGAACCGAAGTTTGGGTCCAGGGCACTACCGGGGCGATGCACGCGACAATGACATCACGATCTCTGGGCGCAGGAGATCGTGGCGCTAGTGGTTACAGTCACCGCAAACCTTCGTCAATTTTGTGGGCGTCGGTACTATCACCGCGCCCAGTCACAAAGCCGGTAGCACCCCCCAGAGGCGCTAACGGGAGGCACTAAAGTGCCGAATTTCTCCCCCATAGTGTTGCAATCATCAGTACAATCTGAATTTATCACAAACAACATAGATGCAATCCTGACCCACGGATGCTGTCCAACATTATAAGAAATCTCCCACCACTCGATCTCCCAAGGTGGATGCATCCCTCTGCATCTGTTCATGATCTTTTTCCATTTTCGCTAGGTGCTTCCAAGATGTAGTTGACTTAGCCATAATGCTTTTTAAACTAAGAGGTAAAGGAGGAATCAGGAGCCCAAATCTGGATACCTCGTCCCATACTTTATCAGCTAGGCGATGGGTGTCTGGATCATAGTAAAGTTGTGTACCTTCACAGGTACAAGAGTGGTATCACCTACCCGCACAGGAGCTTGTGGGGTAAGGCAGAATGATGAATGGGGGAACCTTACAACACACATTCCCATAGATCAGGTGAGAGGTCATAATAGTGACAATACCTCCCTCTGGTTACATAGAAGGCCTTGGTCATCTCTGGGTGCCAACTAGCCATCTATACTGTGCAGTTGGGTGATTCATTATCTGAAGTAAATCCACACATTGGAATGTTATTCTTATTTAGATCACATCGACAAATCCACACCCCATGAGCAGCAGTTGCAACATGAAGTATCAGGAGCTCTCCATCGATCATTTTGATCCTTTGTTAGAAATCTTGGGTGCTTCACAAATTTTATGTATATTTCCTTCCATAATCCCTGTGGATTCTACCTTGAAAACTTCCATGGGTTTACTTATCTCTCCTAACAAGGGAATGGTTACAACTATAGGCAACAGGTTAGAGGCAACATTGTCCTCCTTACAGGGTTTACGTGTGTAATACACAGATCCGTATCATCTGGCTTTACACCACATATGATTTTCTCCCTTACCTGTCCAATTTGATAAGTGACCATTAGTGACAAAATTTGGAATTCGGTTGTTCTCAATAATCACTAAGTCCAGCTTGTACTTGTGATATCATGAACGCTCCATAGTAGCACACATAATACTCTTGGATATATTTTGGTCCCTATACTGCTGATTGAATTGGTGGACAAGAACATTCACTTTGTGTGTTCTAATCCTTCTGCCATTTCTAGCAGAGACATGACAGTCTGACGTCCCTCATGAATCAAATCACCATCCTCCTCGGATAATTTCATCATTATTCCCTTTAGCTGTTTTCTCGTGAGCTCATTGTGTTCCCAAAGACTTTCTATATCAATTTGCTTCCAGGCCGCAGTACCGGCCGTAGCACCAATGCCCACCCATTCACCTAGGTCTCGCTTCCTCCGATTTGACATGACATGAGTCATATTATCAACATCAGGGTCATCGGGTTTGGATACCGGGGGCCAGGTTTCATTAAGATCTCGTCCTGCATTTCGGGCCAGAAAGTTCTTGATTACACTTTTCACCATTTCTCAACATAACTCTTTTTGTCCCGGGATACATAGACCCTCTGGAACAGTAAGGTTGGTTATATTTAGGACGACAGGAATAATTTCATCTTGTACGTTATGAAATAGTGCTTCGCAGGTCCAAGTAAATATCAGACCATTTAGGGGTACAGTAGCATAGTGGTTATGTTACTGGACTAGTAATTCAGAGGCCTGGACTAATGATCCAGAGACGTGAGTTCAAATCCCACCACAGCAGCTGAATTTAAATTCAGTGAATTAAATAAATCTGGAATAAAAAGCTAGTATCAGTAATGGTGACCATGAAACTACTGGATTGTCGTAAAAACCCATCTGGTTCACTGATGTCCTTTAGGGAAGGAAATCTGCCTTCCTTACCCGGTCTGGCCTATATGTGACTCCAGACCCACAGCAATGTGGTTAACTCTTAACTGCCCTCAAATGGCCTAGCAAGCCACTCAGTTATATAAGCAACTCACCACCTCTCAAGGGCAATTAGTGATGGGCAATAAATGTTGGTCTTGCCAGTGACACCCACATCCCGTGAATGAATTTTAAAAAATTGTTGTGGAATTCTTGTATTTTAATTCATACACCCTTGAGGATCTTGATATGCTTATATCATCCTTGCATTATCACCCATGATGATAGTTAGGTCCCGTTCTCTGGGCTCCCTAGGATACATTTGCACTATGTTATGTCTTGGCCAAAATTATTATTCTTATTCCTCCTCCTCCTCCTATGACTTGCTTCCACACTAAAAATGAGTTCTCAGGTGACTGATGAGTCCAATGCAGGACCTACAGTCTCTGTCACAGGTGGGGCAGATGGTGGTTGCAGTACGGCGTTCTGGTCTGTCGCTGTTGGGGTTGTCCATGAGGGTCCTGACGTTTCAGGTCCCGAACTTCATTTTAAAGGGTGGAAGATGCCTGTGCGTGAATTCTTTTAATGTGGGTTGGCCATTGCACACCAGCTACCACACGGGCTTGACAGAGCAAGGTCTTGGTCCAATGGGATCCAAGACGATTGGAGACCAGGCTCTGCTACATCGGCCTAGCACACACACGCAAACATACTCCTACTGTCCTCCTCCCCGCAGGTCCTCTCTGCCTGGGTTTCATAGGCTGCAGTGTGGTCCTCCCGACCCCGCTGCGCCACCCCTGGGCCTCATCATCACTCCTGGGCCTCGACCTCGCTCCTGGGTCCCGACGAAAGATATATTGTGGCGGATCGCCACCTAAACGGGCATTTTCCACTCTTCCGTCCGTGGACAAAATATCGAGCACCTTCCCTTTAAGGCACCTTACCTTTAAGGCAGGAGTGGGCGGGGCCTCAGGGTTTTACCAGAGAATTCTGGGAGCTTGCTGTTCAGCCATTTTGTACCATGCAGTTATTAAAAAAGTCTCTTGTTTTCCACACATGGATTCAGCCTTAATTCGTGTTCCGCAGCAGCCTCAACATTGGTGACCCTGACGCTCAGAATGTATTCCGAGCACTGCAATGGCGGACACGAACGCAGTTTCCGTGAAACTGCCGGAGTTTTGGGAAAACCAGCCCGAAGCCTGGTTTCTCCAAGCTGAATCTCGCTTCCGGCTGCGAAACATCACCACAGATCGGACGCAGTACGACTACCTCGTCACATCACTCGGTAGCGCCACAGTTTCGAAGGTTTGGACAGCGCTGCAGAACCCACCAGAGGAAGGCAAGTACGCACATCTCAAGACAGCGCTCCTTAAAAAATTTACGGCCTCGGCATATCAGCGAAACTGCCACCTCTTCAACCTTCCAGGCCTCGGCGATGCCTCACCATCAGACCTCCTCTCCCACATGCTCTCCCTCACCGACGAGAGCCCACCCGGATCCCTCTTCCGCACGCTGTTCATCCGCCAGCTCCCTCTCAGCATCCACCCAACGATCGTGGCGTCCGGCCTCACAAACCTGGAAGCCCTGGCCGATGAGGCCGACAAGCTGCTGTCCGCTCACTCCAGCCGCGACGTCACTCCGGACCTGGCAGCCAATGCCTGGGCGTGCCCCTCACCGGCCACCACGCGGCCACAAGGGCCTGCCACCAGGCCCACGAGGCCTTCACGCCCCACTAACCCGGGCCACTGTTACTACCACGCACGGTTCGGCGCCAGGGCACAACGGTGCACACCTCCCTGCTCTTTCAAGTCCGCCCCCGTACCAGCCCCCGCGATGACAAAACCGGCCGCCGGTTCCTGTGCGACACTGGGGCTCAGCACAGCATCATCCCGGCCTCCTCCCTCGACATCCAAAAGGACGAACGAGGACCGGCGCTGGCTGCTGCTAACGGCTCGGAAATCAGGACGTATGGCACCTGGACAGTCACCCTCGACCTCGCTGGTCGCCGCTACCGATGGGAGTTCATCACTGCCAAGGTGCTCTCCCCTCTCATCAGCGCAGATTTCCTGTGCGCACACGGCCTACTGGTAGACATCCCCCGTCACTGCCTCGTGGACATGAACACCATGTCCCCCATCCTGGGCGCCATGGCCCACAGTCAACCCGCCGACATGGCATCACAGTGCCACACCCGGGCCACGGATGACTACTCGGCCCTCCTGGCCAAATTCCCGGCCCTTACCAATCCGACCTTCTCCACGGAGGCCGCCAAACACGGGGTGGAACACTTCATCCCCACCACAGGCCCCCCAGTGTACGCCCACGCCCGCAGGCTGGACCCGACCAAACTGGAGATCGCGCGGACCGAGTTTGCCACCATGGAACAGCTCGGCATCATCCGCCGCTCCAACAGTCCCTGGGCCTCCCCACTCCACATCGCCCCCAAACCAGGCGGAGGTTGGCGCCCCTGCGGGGATTACCGCCGCCTCAATGACGCCACCCCCCGATCGGTACCCCGTGCCGCACATTCAGGACTTCTCGGCTAGACTGGCCGGCCGCTCAGTCTTTTCCAAAGTCGACCTGGTGCGCGGCTACCACCAAGTCCCCGTCCACCCCACGGACGTCCCCAAGACGGCCGTAATCACCCCCTTCGGCCTGTTCGAGTTCCTGCGGATGCCCCTCGGCCTCAAAAACGCGGCCCAGGCATTCCAACGGCTCATGGACTCGGTCCTTCGGGACCTGAAGTTCCTGTTCGTCTACCTGGACGACATCCTGGTCGCCAGTTCCTCCAAGCAGGAACACCTCGAACACCTTCGCATCCTGTTCGGGCGCCTCAGCGACCACGGGCTCATCCTCAGCCCAGCCAAATGCCAGTTCGGCCTGGACAAGATTGACTTCCTCGGCCACCACATCACCCATGCTGGGGCCATTCCCCTGCCCACCAAGGTGCAGGCCGTCCAACAATTTCCTCGCCCCACCACCAAAGGCCTCCAGGAGTTCCTCGGGATGGTGAATTTCTATAACCGCTTCATCCCCAAAGCGGCGTCCCTCATGAGGCCCCTGTATGAAGCCCTCCGGGGCAGGAGCGGCAAGATGGCGGTCGAATGGACGGCAGACGCGTCCGCCGCCTTCGACTCCACCAAGACCGCGCTCGCCAACGCCACCCTGCTCGCGCACCCACGACCCAATGCCAGGGTAGCGCTCACCACGGACGCCTCCGACCACGCAGTCGGCGCCGTGTATGAGCAGTGGGTCGACGGCGCCTGGCAACCACTTGCCTTCTTCAGCCGCCAACAACGCCCCCCGGAGGTCAAGTACAGCACCTTCGACCGTGAGCTCCTCACGCTGTTCCTGGCGGTCCGCCATTTCCGGTTTTTGCTTGAGGGCCACCCCTTCACTGCGTTTGTCGACCACAAGCCCCTGACATTCGCAATGGCAAAGACAACCGACCCCTGGTCCGCCAGGCAGCAGCGCCAGCTCGCGGCAGTGTGCGAGTTCACCATGGACATCCAACACGTCTCCGGCCGAGACAATGTGGTAGCCGACTGCCTCTCCCGCCCCGCCATCCACGCCGCACACCTAGCAGTCGACTACGCTCAACTCGCAGCAGACCAGATCACTGACCCTGATCTGCTCTCCGCACCCACCAACCTACCAGGGCTACGCCTGGCCGACGTCACCTGTGGCCCGACCGCAGTCACGGTCAAGTGCGACATATCCCTATGTCAACCTCGGCCCGTCGTCCCAGCGTCCTGGCGGCCGCCGGGTATTCGACATTCTCCACAACCTCTCCCACCCCGGCGCCCGCGCATCCATCAAATTGGTAGCCAACCGCTTCGTCTGGCGCGGCCTTCGCAAGGATGTGCGTACTTGGGCCAACTCCTGCCTAGCCTGCCAACGGGCCAAGGTACAGCAACACACGAAAGCACCCCTCGAGGAGTTTACCATCCCCTCGTGGAGATTCGACCACATCCACGTGGACATCGTCGGGCCCCTGCCGCAAGGCCACACGCACTTGCTGACCATCGTTGACCGCACCACACGCTGGCCCGAGGCAATTCCACTGACCTCTACCACCACCACCGTCGACATCGCCAGAGCCTTCGTCAGCACCTGGGTCGCACGGTTCGGCGTCCCCTCCGACATGACGTTGGACAGAGGTCCGCAATTTACCTCTGAACTCTGGACCGCCGTCGCACGCAATCTCGGGGTGACCATTCACCGCACCACAGCGTACCACCCCCAAGCCAACGGACTGTGTGAGCGGTTCCACAGATCCTTGAAGGCATCTCTTCGAGCCAGCCTCCAGGACAGCGCCTGGACCGACCGACTTCCGTGGGTCCTCCTCAGTCTGTGCACCGCGGTTAAAGAAGACCTCCACGCACCGGCAGCAGAGCTCGTGTACGGTCAGCCACTGCGCGTACCCGGCGAGTTCCTGCCCACCGCCACAACACCCTGGTCAGCTGACCAGCAACGCCACGACTTCGCCTCACCGGCGCTGCAGTTCGCCCATTGCCCGACACAGTGAATCCACCTCACACGTCCCACTAAGCCTGCACCAGGCATGGTTTGTTTTCGTCCGGCACGACGCCCACTGCGGACCCCTTCAACCCCCGTACGACGGGCCCTACAAGGTGCTACAGGCTGGGGACAAATTTTTCACCCTGCAAGTGGGCGACAGGACCGAAAAAGTGTCGGTTGACCGACTCAAGCCAGCACACTCGGAGCCCGGTGAGCAGGTCCCTGTAGCTCGTCCCCCTCCACGCGACCGACCTGCCCTCAAGCCGGTTCACCCGGCTGCTCCACGCCCGGCTGTTCCACGTCCACCGGCGTCCTACAAGAGCCGCTCCGGCCGGCCCATCAGACCGCCGCACCGTCTCGTCCACACCTCCTAAGCGGATTCTGGGGGGAGCTGTGTGGCGGATCGCCACCTAAACGGGCATTATCCACTCTTCCGTCCATGGACAAAATATCGAGCACCTTCCCTTTAAGGCACCTTACCTTTAAGGCAGGAGTGGGCAGGGCCTCAGGATTTTACCAGAGAATTCTGGGAGCTTGCTGTTCAGCCATTTTGTACCATGCAGTTATTAAAAAAGTCTCTTGTTTTCCACACATGGATTCAGCCTTAATTCGTGTTCCGCGGCAGCCTCGACAATATACTAATAGCTATTAGAAACAGGAGTAGGCCATTCAGCTCCCTAGTGCCTGGTCCGCCATTCAGTGAGATCATGGCTGATCTGCGATCTAACGCCAAATACCCGCCTTTAGCCCATGTCCCTTAATACCTTTGCTTATAGTATTATAGTAAGTAAATAGACAGTAATAGTAGTGACAGAAATAATATTTCCAAAATCAGCCCACTGGGAACAGGGGAGATTATTTTGTACTCAATACATGAGATTAGAATCACGAGTTAAAATAAACCTATTTATCGGTCTGTCACAAGCATCAGCCCCTGAGGAGACCGGATTGGCCCGTTGGTGCTTTAACTCGCCGCCTCACTCAAACTGGAAGCCGAAAGTGGTTCTCCTAGCTCTACTACCTGGGACTCTGGAGCTCTCGGATTACTGCCGTTTCCCTGTCTCCGCCATTGGATGTCTGTACTCAACCTCTCCCCATCTAGACTCACGCAAACGCACTCGATCTTTGCAGCATTTCCCGGGCGTATTACCACCACGTTGTTACCAGTCTTATGGATTACTCACTGCGCATTGAGGTTCCAAACATTCGGGGGTTGTGATAGTTGTGGAGAGTCCTGGTCATCAGAAGTGGTCTGACTTACGACAGTTGTGGATCCGTGGACCCAAATGGATATACTTACAAGCGTTGATCGCTTCATGTTGAACAACCACCCTAGGCGACTTGGTCTCTAACAGCATACATATCAGAAAAAAGAGACAAATATACGGAAATATCAGTTCTTTGTTAATATCTGACCCTCCCTCTCTCCTTTTAACACGAGTCCGCAGTTCAAACAATTGATGACAAAAGAAAACTTTAAAGTTCTCGTGCATCATTCTGCCAAATAAACATCGGCCTGCCTTGGCATTGGTTGACTCTTAACTGCCGTCATTGGTAGAAGTATTCAGGTACGCTGGTATCTCCTGCCTGACTGATCATAACGGAATCCATCAGACCAGCAAAGAACATCCACGCCATCCTTTCAATCTAAAAGAAATAACTCTCCATACAGGTTAGAATTTAATCAGAAATTAACCAAATGTATGAACTGAAAAGGGGAGGCCTTTCATGGGCCAGTTAAAAGGTTTCACTTGCAGTGCGTACAGCCACTTATCCTCTCGATCATTGACCACACGGATCAGATATACTGAAGGCCTTGCCTTCTGCATAATATAGAATGGTCTTCCCAAGTGGGCTTCGGGAATGGTTTCTTGAAGATCCGCTGCCCCATCACCCTATCTCCTACTGTGTACTCTTGAGGGGTGACATCCCTATCATCGTACAACTGCATCCTTCTTTGGGTCTGACCACGAACAGCTGATATACTTGCTCATGCACCTCCCTCACGTGTTCCACTAACTGACTCACCCACTTTCCAGTGGCAACCGTTTGTTTTAACATTTGTGCTATCGGGGCAGCATAGAGGAGTTCCGGGAGACACATTTTGCGTCCTGTCATAGCTTCAAAAGATGTTACTTCAGTACTTTTAGACACAGTTCCTCTAATTGCCATCAAAATCAGGGGTATTTTAAGATCCCAGTCTCACACTAACTCCCTTCTTCAGCATACTCGGAACTCTTCTATTTGCTCTTTCCACTAAGCCTGACGCCTGCAGGTGGTGTGGAATGTGGAATTTATGTTCTGTCCCGAACATGGTGCACATTTCTTTCATGACCTGGCCCACAAATGCTGCTCCATTGTCACTGTCAATGAACCGCGGCATTCCCCACCTGGAAAGAACTTGTTCCTAAAGAACTTTCGCGGTAGTAAGTGCCGTATACCGGTGAGTGGGTATCGCTTTGACCCACTTGGTGAACAAGCCCATGATAACGAGAAGGCATTTGTTGCCTCTAGCAGTCTGCAGGAGTTCACCAGTATAGTCAATCTCTAGGCGCTCCCACAGTCCAGCGGGTGCCCGAGTCAAAAGAAATGTGACTCCAGGATGGTATGTTGCCTCCCTGGTGCAAGGGTCAAGGATGTCTCAGAGTGGCTACAGAGCATTTTGGAAGGGGAGGGTGAACAGCCAGTTGTCGTGGTACATATAGGTACCAACGATATAGGTAAAAAACGGGATGTGGTCCTAAATGCAGAATATAGGGAGTTAGGAGGTAAATTAAAAAATAGGACCTCAAAGGTGGTAATCTCAGGATTGCTACCAGTGCCACGTGCTAGTCAGAGTAGAAATAGAAGGATATTTCAAATGAATACGTGGCTAGAGGAATGGTGCAAGGGAGAGGGATTCAAATTCCTGGGGCATTGGAACCGGTTCTGGGGGCGGTGGGACCAGTACAAACCGGATGGTCTAGACCTGGGCAGGGCCGGGACCGATGTCCTAGGGGGAGTGTTTGCTAGTGCTTTGGGGAGGGTTTAAACTAAAATGGCAGGGGGTTGGGAACCTGAGCAGGGAGACAGAGGAAAGGGAAACAAGGATAAAAGCAAAAGATAGGAAGGAGAAAAACAAAAGTTGCAGTCAGAGAAAACAACGGTTTAAATCAAACATGGCCACAGTAAATACTAATTCTAATAGGTCTAAGAGCGTTAAAAAAACAAGCCTGAAGGCTTTGTGTCTTATTGCAAGGAGCATTCGGAACAAGGTGGATGAATTAGCTGCGCAAATAGAGGTAAACGAATATGATTTGATGGGGATTACCGAAACATGGCTCCAGGGTGGCCAAGGCTGGGAACTTAATATCCAGGGGTACTCAATATTCAGGAAAGATAGGCAAAAAGGAAAGGGAGGTGGGGTAGCATTGCTGGTTAAAGAGGGGATTAACACAATTGAAAGGAAGGATATTAGCTCTGATGATGTGGAATCTGTATGGGTTGAACTGAGAAATAACAAGGGGCAGAAAACGTTAGTGGGAGTGATATATAGACCTCCAAACAGTAATGCGGAGGTTGGGGATGGCATTAAAAGGGAAATTAGAGAAGCGTGCAATAAGGGCACAGCAGTCATCATGGGTGACTTTAATCTACATATAGATTGGGCTAACCAAATTAGTAACAATACTATGGAGGAGGAATTCCTGGAGTGTTTACGGGATGGTTTCCTGGACCAATATGTTGAGGAACCAACCAGAGATCAGGCCATCTTAGACTGGGTATTATGCAATGAGAAAGGATTAATTAGCAATCTTGTTGTGCGAGGCCCCTTGGGTCGGAGCGATCATAATATGATAGAATTCTTCATTAGGATGGAGAGTGAAGTAGTTGACTCAGAGACTAGGGTCCTGAATTTAAATAAAGGAAACTACGATGGTATGAGGTGCGAGTTGGGTAAGATTGATTGGGGAATGTCACTCAAAGGGTTGACGGTGGATAGGCAATGGCAAATATTCAAAGACCGCATGGATGAACTACAGAATTTGTTCATCCCAGTTTGGCATAAGAATAAAACAAAAAGGGTGACTCATCCATGGCTAACAAGGGAAATTAGGGATAGCATAAGATCCAAGGAGAGGGCATATAAATTGGCCAGAAAAAGCAGTAACCCTGTGGATTGGGAGCAGTTTAAGATTCAACAAAGGAGGACAAGGGATTAATTAAGAAGGGGAAAATAGAATACGAGAGTAAGCTTTCTGGGAACATAAAAACTGACTGTAAAAGCTTTTATAGATATGTGAAGAGAAAAAGATTAGTGAAATCAAGCATAGGTCCCTTGCAGTCAGAATCAGGGGAACTTATAATGGGGAACAAAGAAATGTCAGACCAATTAAATACATATTTTGGTTCTGTCTTCACAAAGGAGGACACAAATAACCTCCCAGAGATGTTGGGGAACATAGGGTCTGATGAAAGGGAGGAACTGAAATAAATCAGTATTTGTAGGGAAATGGTGTTGGGGAAATTGGCAGGATTGAAGGCCGATAAATCCCCAGGGCCTGATAATCTACATCCTAGGGTACTTAAGGAAGTGGCCCTAGAAATAGTAGATGCATTGCTGATCATCTTCCAACATTCAATGGAATCTGGAACAGTACCCATGGATTGGAGGGTAGCTAATGTTACCCCACTATTCAAAAAGGGTGGTAGAGAGAAAACGGGGAATTACAGACCGGTAAGCCTGACATCGGTAGTGGGGAAAATGCTAGAGTCCATTATAAAAGATGTAATAGCTGAGCACTTGAAAAACAGTGACAGGATCGGACAAAGTCAACATGGATTTACAAAAGGTAAATCATGCTTGACTAATCAATTGGAATTTTTTGAGGATGTAACTGGTAAAATAGATAAGGGAGAACCAGTGGATGTGGTGTATTTGGACTTCCAAAAGGCTTTCGATAAGGTCCCACATAAGAGATTAGCGTGTAAAGTTAAGGCACATGGGATTGGGGGCAAGGTATTGACTTGGATAGAGAACTGGTTGGCAGACAGAAAGCAAAGAGTTGCAATAAACGGATCTTTGTCCGAGTGGCAGGCAGTGACTAGTGGGGTACCGCAGGGATTGGTCCTAGGACCCCAGCTATTCACAATATATATTAATGATCTAGACACGGGAACTAGATGTAATATCTCTAAGTTTGCAGATGACACAAAACTGGGTGGGCGTGTGTGCTGCGAGGAGGATGCCGAGAAACTCCAGGATGATTTGGACAGGTTGGGTGATTGGGCAGAAGCAATATAACGTGGATAAATGCGAGGTTATCCACTTTGGTGTCAAAAACAGAAAGGCAGATTATTATCTGAATGGCAATAGATTGGGAGAAGGGGAAGTGCAACGAGACCTGGGTGTCCTTGTGCACCAGTCGCTGAAGGTAAGCATGCAGGTGCAGCAGGCGGTTAAGAAGGCAAATGGTATGTTGGCCTTCATAGCGAGAGGATTTGAGTACAGGAACAAGGATGTCTTGCTGCAGTTGTACAGGGCCTTGGTGAGACCACACCTTGAGTACTGTGTGCAGTTTTGGTCGCCTTATCTGAGGAAGGATGTTCTTGCCATGGAAGGAGTTCAGCGAAGATTCACAAGGCTGATACCTGGGATGGCAGGAATGATGTATGAAGAGAGATTGGGTCGATTGGGCTTATACTCGCTGGAGTTTAGAAGAATGAAAGGGGATCTCATTGAAACTTATAAAATTCTGACAGGACAGGACAAACGAGATGCAGGAAGGATGTTCCCGATGGTCGGGGAGTCCAGAACCAGGGGTCACAGTCTAAGGATAAGGGGTAAGCCATTTAGGACAGAAATGAGGAGGAATTTCTTCACCCAGAGAGTGGTGAACCTGTGGAATTCTCTGCCACAGAAGGCAGTAGGGGCCAATTCATTAAATAGATTCAAGAAGGAGTTGGATATATTTCTTAAGGCTAATGGGATCAAGGGATATGGGGAGAAAGCAGGGACAGGGTACTGAATTTGGATGATCAGCCATGATCGCATTGAATGGCTGAGCAGGCTAGAGGGGCCGAATGGCCTACTCCTGCTCCTATCTTCTATGATTCTATGCATTTCTTACGGGGAACAGGGTTGTTTCGTGGGCAGACAAGGCAATTGCGGGCATGCACAGTGATGTCGTCCCTCATACTTATCCACCAGGTGATACGGAGGAGGTGATCGAGAATGGATTGTGAGCCTTGATGTCCTCCAGTGGGGACATGGTGTACGGCACGGAGATCTAAGGGCTTCAGGCACAACCCAAACGGGTGAGAGGTCGCAGTCCGGGCTGGAGGTCACGGTCCGGGCTGGAGGTCGCGGTCCAGGCTGGCGGTCACGGTCCGAGCAGGAGGTCGCAGTCCTGACCATCACAATGTCATGTTGAACAGTAAGAGGAATGTGTTACACAGTGACGTGTGGGCCAAGTTGATGTTGCCATTCCATGACCCGGGGGTCGATAGCCTGCTGAAAGCGGAGGTCAAAAATGCCCGGGCGGGCTCTACTGGTGACAGCGGCGATTTAGCATCCTGGGGAGTAGGAGCCACCTCAGGAATCCCCGTAAGTTCCGCTTGTTTCACCGCTGCACCCACCCCATTATTCCAATGCTTAGTGGAGCCTGACATGGAATGTGCTTTAACCTCCACAATGTAAATCTCAAGGGAGGGAAGGCACTGTGCGGTGGAGTAGATCTGTCTAAACAGAGCTGAGTATTTGATGGGTCTACCATCGGCGCGGTACCAATCGTTTTTCTGCCAGTATGGGAGGTAGTCAGTCAAAGCGAGACAGAGAAAATTAGAATCGGAGCAGATAACAAAAGGGGAAGGAATGGTGAGGGCTCAAAGCAAGACTTGTAGGACAGCAGCCACCTCTGCACTCTGAGTGGAAGGACTGGAGCATTTGTATACATCAGGTGCAGACATGCCAGCCTGCCAGATGGCAAAACCCGCAACAGGAGAGCTATTGACATGGTAACAGGAACCGTCAACATATAAGATGGCATCATCTGTGTGATCGCCTGCATCAGTCTATGCACGAATCTCTGTGGCAACAAACTTGGCCTTAAATATCAGATTGGCAGGGTCGGGAAGGGGACAGATGTGCGGAGTCCTAGTCCCAGGATTGCCGGACATGGGGATTTAAGGCTACTGATCATGCCATTTTGTGTAATGAGAGCCGTGAGCCATCTAGTAACCTGGGCACGCAAGACGTTGCCGTCTTTAATATGGCCCTTAGTGAGACAGTGAAGCGGGGTGTGGGAGGTCTAAACTTCAAGAGAGTAACCCCCAGCTAAATACCGGAATTGGGAGAGGGCCCAATATAGAGCGAAGAGTTGCTTCTCGCACCCAGTGTAGCGCAGTTCAACTCCCTGCAGGCTGGCTGACGCAAAAACACAGTGATTTGACTTTCCCATGGTGCTCCTGACCGAGCACCACGGCCAAGCGGACAGCTGTGGTGGCAGGGTACAATACAAAGGGTTTAGAATAGTCGGTGGCAGTTAAAAGGGGACTCCAAGCGAGTCGTTCATTCAGGGAGAAAACCGCATTGGCGTGTTGATCAGTCCATTCCCATCGGCCTTCTTTCACTAAAAGTGAGTGAGCAAAACGATGGCAGATGGAGTTCAATGTGGGGAAGTGTGGGGTCATCCACATTGGATCCAACAAAGAAAAATCGGAATATTTTCTTAATGGCTAGAGACTAGGATCTGTGCTAGGCCATTCAGGAGTGAAATCAGGAAGCACTTTTCACACAAAGGGTAGTGGAAATCTGGAATTCTCACCCCCGAAAGGCTGTGGATGCTAGGTCAATGGAAATTTTAAGACTGAGATCGACATATTTCTTTTTAGATAAGAGTAGCAAGGGATATGGATCAAAGGTAAATAGGGTTGAGTTACAGATCAGCCATGATCTAATTGAATGGCGGAACAGCGCAAGGGGCTGAATGGCCTACTCTTGTTCTTGTGTTCCATTCATCTCACTTGTTTATGGGATCTGCTGTGCAAAATTGACTGCTGCCTTTGCTTACATAACAGTGCTTACACTTCAAAAGTAATCTACAGAACAAACAGGAAACTGTTCAACCTCCGTCGCCTCCAGTTCAGATCCAAGGTTGTCCCATCCTCTGTCATCGAATTACAGTATGCAAACAACGCTTGCATCTGCGCACACTCGGAGGTCGAACTCCAAACCATCGTCAACACTTTCACTGAAGCGTACGAGAGCATGGGCCTTGCACTAAATATCCGTAAGACAAAGGTCCTCTACCAACCTGACCACGCTGCACAGTACTGCCCCCTGATTATCAAAATCCACGACGCGGCCTTGGACAACGTGGACCACTTTCCATACCTCGGGAGCCTACTGTCAACAAGGGCAGACGTCGATGATGAAGTCCAACACTGCCTTCAGTGTGCCAGTGCAGCCTTCGGTTGCCTGAGGAAGAGTGTTTGAAGACCAGGACCTCAAACCCGGCACTAAGCTCATGGTCTGCAGAGCAGTAGTGATACCCGCCCTCCTGTATGCTTCAAAGACATGGACCATGTACAGCAGGCACCTCAAAAAACTGGAGAGGTACCACCAACGCTGCCTCCGCAAGATCCTGCAAATCCATTGGCAGGATAGGCGCACCAACATCAGTGTTCTTGCTCCGGCCAACACCCCTAGCATCGAAGCTCTGACCATGCTTGATCAGCTCTGACGGACGGGCCACATCGTCCGCATGCCTGATACGAGACTCCCAAAACAAGCGCTCTACTCGGAGCTCTGACACGGCACGAGAGCCCCAAGTGGGCAGAGGAAACGCTTCAATGACGCCCTCAAAGCCTCCTTGAAAAAGTGCAACATCCCCAACGACACCTGGGAATCCCTGGCCCAAGACCGCACAAAGTGGAGGAGAAACATCCGGGAAGGCGCTGAATACCTCGAGTCTCTTCGCCGGGAGCAAGCGGAAGCCAAGCGCAAACAGCGGAAGGAGTGCACGTCAACCCAAGCACCCCACCCACCCGCCCCTTCAACCACTGTCTGTCCCACCTGTGACAGAGAAGAAGAAGAGAAGAACATAACAGTGCTTACACTTCAAAAGTAATTCATTTGTTGTGAAGCTTTGGGATGTTCCGATGATGCAATAAGGTGTTCTATAAATGCTTTACCTGGGAATGAAGGGTTAATGGCTGGTTCTTTCTCCCCCCTGCCCCATACAGCTCAATTATGCTTCCTAGTGGTAGGAACAAGGAGCAGCTTTGTTAACTGTAAATAGCCTTAAGTACAATCATCCCGTCGGAAAAGGTCAGCATGAGTAACTGTCCCCACCCTGCCCATATGCCCTGACCTGGACTTTCTGACCAATCAAACGTTTTGTTGTTGATGCTCTGTACATTGCTAAAAAGGCAATTTAATATATTTTTATTTTTATTCACTCCTGCTTTATTTTTAACAAGTATTTTATTATTACTTCCCATAACCTTTTCTGTTCCCAAAGTATTTATATTATCTTTATTTCTTTTTGTACTCTGACCTTTGCTCTTATCCTCTTTTTTTTCTTATCTTCAGATTATTATTTTTTCCACCCTCTTTATTGGTTTAAAGCCCTTGCTACAGTTTTGCTTATCCTTTCTGCTAGGATCTTGGTTCCAGCCCGGTTCAAATGCAGCCTGTCCCAGCGGTACAGCTCATTTCTGTCCCAGTACTGGTGCCAGTGTCCCATGAAAAGGAACCCCTCCTTCCCACACTAGTCTTCCAGTCACACATTTACTTTCCTGATTTGTTTGTCCCTATTCCAATTAGCACATAGCTCAGGTAGTAATCTGGAGCTTACCACCTTCGAGAACCTGCTTTTTAATTTAGCGCCTAGCTCTTGAAACTCCCTCAGCATGACTTCTTTCCTATGTCACCTGTTGCTCAGTTGGTAGCACACTCGCCTCTGAGTCAGAAGGTTGTGAGTTCAAGTCCCACTCCAGGGACTTGAGCACATAAAGCTTGGTTGACACTCCAGTGCAGTGCTGAGGGAGTGCAGCACTGTCGGAGGTGCCGTTTTTCGTATGAGACGTTAAACCGAGGCCCCGTCTGTCGTCCTCAGGTGGACGTAAAAGATCCCATGGCACTATTTCGAAGAAGAGCAGGGGAGTTACCCCCGGTGTCCTGGCCAATATTTATCCCTCAACCAACATAACAAAAAACAGATTATCTGATCATTATCACATTGCTGTTTGTGGGACCTTGCTGTGCGCAAATTGGCTGCCACGTTTCCCACGTTACAACAGTGACTACACTCCAAAAGTATTTCATTGACTGTAAAGCGCTTTGAGACGTCTAGTGGTCGTGAAAGGCGCTATGTAAATGCAAGTCTTTTTTTCCTATGTTGTTGATCCGGCATGGATCACAACAATTGGTTCTTCCCCCTCCCTTTCCAAATTCCTTTCCAGCCACTTCGAGATATCTCTTACCCTGACAACACTGCCCCCCCCCCCCCCCGGACTCTCAATCGCAATTGCAGAGGATACCCTCTAGCCCCCTAACTATTGAATCCCCTATAGCTACAACCCTTCTATTCTGTTGCTCCCATGCTTGGACTGCCTCCTGCCCCATTAGCATTGATTGGCATCCTGGCCATCCTCCCCGCAGCCTTCTTCCTTATCCCCACAGGTACTTGTTGGACAGGACCAAATTCTGCGGTTCCTTCTTTCCTACCTCAACGAGGTTCTCCCTACCCCGTTGACTGTCAGCTGCACACTCCTCTTCCATGCATATTAAAAGAAGTTAGGGAAGAGATAGCAGAGGCACTATTACATATATATAACAATTCATTAGAAAAGGGAATAGTGGCAGAGGACTGGCGGACAGCTAATGTTATTCCTATATTTAAAAAGGGAGATGGAACAAGTCCAGGGAACTATAGACCAGTTAGCTTAATGTCGGTGGTAGGAAAGATAATGGAATCTTTACTCAAAGATGTAACCTTATTGAATTATTTGAAGAAGTAACAGAAAGAGCAGACAAGGGTAATGTAGTAGATGAAATATATTTGGATTTTCAAAAAGGCCTTCGATAAGGTACCGCATAGCAGATTCATAACTAAGGTCAGAGCATGTGGAGTCAGGGGACAAGTAGCAGAACGGATAGCAAGCTGGCTACAAAACAGAAAATAGAGAGGAGGGGTTAAGGGCAGCTACTCAGACTGGCAAAAGGTAGGAAGTGGTGTTCCACAGGGATTGGTGCTGGGACCACTGTTGTTCAAAATTTACATTAACTATTTGGACTCGGGAATCTAAATTTGCAGACGACACCAAATTGGAGGGTGTAGTTAATACAAAGGAGGACTGCAACAAAATACAAGAAGACATTAATAAACTTGCAGAATGGGCGTTTAATTGGCAAATTAATTTAAAATATAGATAATTGGTGATGTGGTGCATTTTGCTAGGAGGGATAAGGAGGCCACATACTGCTTGGATAATAAAAGTCTAAATGTGGTAGAGGAGCAAAGGGATACAGATACACAAATCACTAAAAGTAACGACACCGGTTAATAAGGCCATAAAAAAAACAAACCAAGCACTGGGGTTCATTTCTAGAGGGGTAGAATTGAAAAGCGGGGAAGTCATGTTAAACTTATATAGTACCTTAGTTAGACCAAACCTGGAGTACTGTGCACCGTTCTGGTGTCCATATTATAAAAAGGATATAGAGGCATTGGTGAAGGTGCAAAAAAAAGATTCACAAGGATAATACCAGAACTGAGAGGTTATAAGTATCAGGAAAGATTGAACTTGCTGGGGCTCTTCTTTTTTTTTTAGAAAAAAGAAGGCTGAGGGGTGACCTGATGGAGGTCTTTAAGATAACAAAAGGGTTTGATAGGGTAGACATGGAGAAAATGTTTCCACTTGTGGGGGAGACCAAAACTAGAGGTCGCAAATATAAGACAGTCACTAATAAATCCAATGGGGAATTCAAGAAAGGCTTCTTTAGCCAAAGAATGGTTAGAATGTGGAACTTGCTACCACAACGAGTAGTTGAGGCAAATCGCATAGATGCATTTAAGGGGAAGCTAGATAAGCACATGAGAGAGAAAGGAATAGAAGGGTATACTGGTAGGGTTAGATGAAGAGGGGTGGGAGGAGGCTCGTGTGGAGCATAAAGGCCGCATAGACCTGTTGGGCCGAATGGCCTGTTTTTGTGCTGTAGACTTGATGTAACTCTTCCTTTACCTGTTCCTGTATCTCTCTCTGTGATGTGACTGCATTCTGGAGCAAACTATCCAAGATATATTCCTCCCTCTCCCCTGTGTTTCAGTGCGTCTCTAACTCGTGCTCCAGCTTAACAGGTCTGAGCTGGAGTGACTCAAGACTTAGACATTTCCCACAGGTGTGGCCATCCGGGACAGTCCCACTGAGATCCAAACTTGCCACCCTGTCTATGTCCTCTTGTAGAGTCTGTGACGAAGTTAAACATCTGTCTACTGTGTTCACCCCTAGAGCAGGCTCTAACTCAAGTCTGACATGAGATTCTTGGTCCATTTACTAGGGAAGAGTACCTGAGGTGGTTTTCTGTTACCTTCCTCATGGTCTTTATCTTGGGAGCACCTCCTCTGAGATGGGCTGCAACCACAGATGAAGAGTCCTTTAAGATGGGGGGAGGGGAGGCGGGCAGCAGCACCCATCGGACACAAGTATCCACTTTGGACATCGGCCCAGTATTCAGAGCTGGCACTCTGATCTCCACTTCCCGCGACTGTCTGGAGTGGGGCCCGAACCCTACCATTCTGACTCAGAGGCAGGAATACAACCACTGAGCCAGTGATCACTCTGTCCAGACACGAGTACCTCAGTGGATGCGGACCCACTTCAGAGACCATATTCTAGTCTCCACATGCTGGAGTTGGGTTCAAACCCTTCAGCTTCTGACTCAGAGGCAGGAATGCTACCACTGAACCAAAGGCTCACTCCAAGTTAAACAGATTGGCATTTATAAGGTCTGCACCCTTTAGAATGTTTAGGGGGATCACCAGTATGATGGAATCATGTTAAACTCTTTCTGTCTGAGTGAGGAGTTGAGATGGGAATCTATATCTGTAGTGGCACAATGTCAAATTTTCTCTCACTGCTTGCCAACACTGTACAGTTGGTAAACAACATTCTAACCTGCTTTACACTATAGCTCTGAGTCACAGTCAAAGCCTCACCCTCCTGAAAACACACAGCCAATGAATAATGCCTCCAGAATCACAAGCACTGAACAAAGATAAAGATTCACTTATCTCTCCATTAAGAGAACTGGAAGAAATATTTTTTAAATAGAACAAGATCCCACCAATCAGGAAATATCCCAGCTGTGCTTTGAAACTGAAACTATCCTGACATCAATACGATTGGTGCAAAGGCACAACTCAAGAGCTGGTCTACACTGCTACTGATGATGTTTGACAAGCACCATCTGAAGACGCCACATTCCTGAAGAAATTTAACAACCAAATCTGCAAAATGCTAGAGAGCGCAATGTTTTCTACAACTTCAACTAAGTAAGCATGTTTGGTCAATTTCCAGTTTAAAAAAAAACTGACGCTGAATATGAACCTTATGTTCCAAAAAGTTCAAACTGGAGAATACCTCAGAGTAGATCTAACTAATGAAAGGGGAAAACAACCAATGTAGCCCAGTAGGTTTCAGTACTACTGAGATGCATGTTACTGGTCTAACAAATGCAATCTAAGTGAACACACACTTTGGAAGAACTATGCATGAATCCAGAACAAAAAGAAATGGTGCAGATGAGTGAAATACTAAACTCAAAACTAGATGGCAACGAACCAAAAAAGAAATCAAGCTTGGAAACCCAAAGCTTGCACAACAATATGCTATCCTGACAGGCTGTGGCCAATTGCCTTTGTATGTGTGCATTAACCCTAGAGGGGCTGTACTGACCACTGGGATGTACAGTCACAAAGCCAGAGCTACAAATTGCCCAACTGTGAGCTAAACCAGTGTTGTCCAGTACGTTAGCCACATGTGGCTAATTGGGAATCCAGATGTGGATAATTGCATTTCTGATTAGTAAATTAAAAATGAATAATAAACACTGTCATAGGGCATGTGATCTCAATACTCACATTCGCACGGCATGTGCATGTGTACTTTAATCTTTTTGTGCTTTTATTGGTAAAATGGTAAGACGAAAGGCAGAGTGTTTTTTTGATCACTGAGAGTGCTTTACTTCCTTGGTTATTGAATGGTGGCAATATGTTTGTTAAGTAAATATCTGCATATGACGTACATATAACTGGCAATAAGATCAGATCCTTTTTCAAATCAACTTTGGAAATTCCAGTCGGACAGTCTGGACACACATCTGTGAGGCCAAAGATTACATGAAGAATAATTACACCAGATAGTAGTCTAGTTTCAGCTAACCCCAGCCTGCCTACACCAGTGGAATTATTGTCGAGAAGGAAAGCAATTTCAAACCAATACCAGAGCAAAATTCGAGTAATGACAAACTTCAGACTCACCTGTCCACTGAAACTCCTTAGTCAGCAGAAGGAGTCAGAGGAATACCTCAGCAACATGCCTTTTTCGCATCTCCAACAGAGTCCATGGGGAAGGAGATTACTCAATTTTTGAAGAGTTGAGTGTCTAATGGTTCTTCCTGTTCAATTTTGTAATGCTTGGTGATACCTGATCATCCTGTTGTCAGCCCATTGTTAATGTAATGGCTCTGATCCTTTGCTAATAAGGTAAATGTTGGCGCTGTCTCTCTGCTGCCCTCTGGTGGGGGCTAAGTCACAAGAAAGAATTTATCAAAAACAAACATTTTGGACTTTGGAACTTTTGAACTGACACACTCGAGATACAGAAGGTCAAAAGCGCATTCCAGCTCAAACATCCCTATATACCCCTCCTTACTGCATCCAGTTGTTTTACGGTGTCAACCTTGGCTCAGTGGTAGCACTCTCACCTCAGAGTCAGAGGGTGTGAGTTCTATTCCACTTAAGAGATTTGACTACATAGCCTAGGCTGATCCTCTGGTGCAGTACTGAGGGAGTGCTGCACTGTCGGAGGTGCTGTCTTTCAGGTAAGACATTAAACCGAGGCTCTTATCTGCCTTTTCAGATAGACATGAAAGATCCCATGACACTATTCGAAGAAGAGCAGGGGAGTTCTTCCAGTGTCTTGGCCAACATTTAGCCGTCGACCATTTCCACCAAATACAGATTATCTGGCCATTTATCTCATTGCTGTTTGTGGGACCTTGCTGTGCACAAATTGGCTCCCTTGTTTCCTGACATTACAGCAGTGACTACGCTTCAAAAGTACTTCAATGGTTGTAAAGCGCTTTGGGACATCCTGAGATTGTGAAAAGCGCTAAACAAATGCAAGTTCTTGCTTAAATAATTCCAAAATTACAAAGTCCATTCCACATGTTAATCACTCTTTGTGTGATGAAGAGCTTCCTGATATCAGTCCTAAATTGGCCATTCAGCACTGTGACCCTGTGCCGCCTTGTGTTACTGTCATGGTTTAATTTGAAGCCATATTCTGGATCTGCCTTTTCTATACTTTTTACCATCTTATATATCGCTGAGGCCCATTCTTAGTCAAGGTTGAGGAAATCAACTTTCTCAATTGTTTATACTAGGGAGCTTCTCTGTTCTGCCTCCGGGGCTTGATTGACTCCTTTTTGACTTAGTGGCCAAAACTGGAAACTACACTTGAAGGGCAGTCCAACCAGAGTACTGTACATTTTTAGTATGACATCCGCTGACTTGTGCTGTATTTTCTCCATGGTTCCATTGTAATGTTTGCACAGGTTCTCTGCTCCTATTAATGTTTGTCCCTGATTTAGAAGCTAGCTGGCAGCCTTAAAAAATAAAATGGAGCTTGTAAGGTTTAATAACGTCAGCTATATATTAATTGATTGTATAAAATACTTTGTCATAATGGATAAAGGTTCATAAATTCATATATGCCTTTGTCGGAGAAAAAAGAAAGAAAGAGAGAGAGAAAGAAAGAAAGAAAGCGAGAGAGAAAGAAAGAAAGAGAGAGAAAAAGAAAGAAAGAAAGATAGATAGATACATACAGTGGCAAAAGAGCACTTCAATTGGCCTCAGTGGCCTTGGGTTAGGGACGGGTTCCTGCTCCTGGTCTCCATCCAATCACTCCCGTTAGAAACTGCATGTGTATGGGCATCAGCTGAGAACAGTATTAAGTTTGACTTTGACGATACCCTGAAGGCTAAACGTCCTGTTGAGACTCACTATCTAGGGTACTGCATGAAATCTGACCACTTGGGAGACTTCCGAGAGAATGACCGGCAACCATGGAACTGTACCCAACAAAAGGCTCAGGAGAGGAGGGGGGAAAAAATGGCAAAAGAAAATGGAGTGCTGATTCAAAAACAAGGTGTGCTTCACTTCAAAGAACAATCTGGTAGCTTACTACACCATGTTCATCTTGTAGTAAGGGCTCCCGGGTGCCATACTCGGTCGACTGCCACCTTGATATTGAAGGCAGCTACTCTCACCTCTTCTCTGGCATTCAGCTCTCGCATCCATGTCTGGATCAAGGCTGTGATGAAGTGTGGAGCTAAATGGTTCTGACGGACCCCAAACTAACAACAACAACATGTATTTATATAGCGCCTTTAATGTAGTAAAACATCCAAGGCGCTTCACAGGAGCGTTATAAAACAAAATTAGACATGGAGCCACATACGGAGATATTAGGGCAGATGACAAAAAGCTTGGTCAAAGAGGTAGGTTTTAAGGAGGAAAGAGAGGTAGAGCGGCGGAGAGGTTTAGGCAGGGAATTCCAGAGCTTAGGGCCTTGGCAGCTGAAGGCACGGCCACCAAATGGTGGAGCGATTAAAATCGGGGAGGATCAACAAGCCAGAATTAGAGCAGCACAGATATCTCGGAGGGTTGTGGGGCTGGAGGAGATTACAGAGATAGGGAGGGGTGAGGCCATGGAGGGATTTGAACATTTTAAAATCAAGGCATTGCTTAACTAGGAGCCAATGTAGGTCAGCGAGCACAGGGGTGATGAGTGAACAGGACTTGGTGCAAGTTAGGACACGGGCAGCAGAGTTTTGGATGACCTCAAGTTTATGGAGGATGGCAAGTGGGAGGTTGGCCAGGAGTGCATTGGAATAGTCAAGTCTAGAGGTAACAAAGGCATGGATGAGGGTTTCAGCAGCAGATGAGCTGAGGCAAGGGCGGAGTCGGGCGATGTTCCGGAGGTGGAAATAGGTGGTCTTAGTGATGGTGCAAATATGTGGTCAACTAAGTGTTGGTGGGCAGGTTATTGGTGAGTAGGTGTCACTTGATGGCACCATTAATGGCTCCTTCCATCACTTTACTGATGATTGGGAAGGAGCTGATAAGGCAGGTTAGATTCATCATGTTTTTACGGATAGGACATACCTCGGCAATCTTCCACATTGACAGGTAGATGCCAATGTTGTAGCTGTAATGGAACAGCTTGGCTCGGGGATGGCTAGCTCTGGTGCACAGGTCCTCAGCACTACAGCCAGATGTTGTCAGGTCCCATAGCCTTTTCTGTGTCAAGTGAACTCAGCCTCTTCTTAATGTCATGTGGAATTAACTGAACTGGCTGGGCACTTGCATCTATGATGGTGGAGACCTTGGAGTATGCCGAGTAGAATCATCCACTTAGCAATTTTGGCTGAAGATACTTGAAAACACCAGCCTTGTCTCTTGCACTCATATGCTGGACTCTACCATAGTTGAGGCTGGGGATATTCATGGACCTTCCTCCTCCTTTTAGTTGCCTGGTTGTCCACCACCATTCTTGACTGGATGTGGTCGGGCTGCATGCTTTGGTTGTGGGAATGCTTAGCTCTGTCTATAACCTGTTGCTTTTGGTGTTTAGTGTGCAGGTAGTCCTTTGTGGTAGCTTCACTAGGTTAATACCTCATTCTAAGGTATGCCTGGTCCTGCACCTGGCATGCTCTTCCACACCACATTGAACCAGGGTTGGTCTCTTGGCTTGATGGCGATCAAGGAATGAGGGATGTGTCGTGGCATAATGTTACAGATTGTGGTGGTACACAATTCTGCTGCTGAACTTGCCCACAGTACCTCATGGATGCCCAGGTTTAGCTTGCTAGATTTGTCCTTAGCTTGTCCCATACTATAAGATCGAGGATGTCCTCATGGTGGAGACAAGAGTTTGTCTTCGCATATATATATATAGGAAATTGTCTGTGTAAACTTGTCATGCTGTAATTACACTCTCCCACCAGTGGAGGCTTCCAGTGTAACAAATTTAGCTGGGCAGTTTCCATTAAGAATATGGACATAGGAAATTATAATGGAAATATAGAAAGATAAAGACAAAATGTCTGCATGCTTGGTCCAATTATTCCCTCTCCTCTAAGTCCCCTTCATCTGAGGGCCATACTTGGTCTTCGCTCCCCATGCACAATGTCACAGGAGATTGACCAGTATATATTAAATTTTTTTTAATATATCCTGACCAATGCCACAGATCAACTGACAATTTAAAACCCACAACTTCAAAATCTATCTACCTATCTTGCATTTATACAGCACCTAAAGCTCCAATTAATTACTTTTGAAGTACAGTTACTGTTGTTACATAGGCAAGCACAACAGACACTTTGCACACAGTAAATGACCAGTTAGTCATTTTTTGATGGTATTGGTTGATGAAAGGATGTTGATGAGGTCACCAGAAGAACTTGGGTCACATCATCTCATGCAAGCCCAGTTTTGGACTACTGGCTCCGTCCTTAGTCTGTCCTACACTTCATGATAGAGGTTGTCCACATGGTGGAGAGCAATCTGAGAAAAAAATCATAGGCGCATTTAAAAAGTGTGTTTTTATCATTATCTTTGAACACTTTTGTTTATTAGTTATAAAAATATTGCAGATGGGGGGGGGGGGAAGAAAGCTGAGCGGGATGGTTGGAGGTGAGAGGACATGTGATAAAACTTCTAGGAATATGTCCAACCAGAGTTGGCAACCCTATGTTTTCCTTTCAATTGTGTCTGTGCCTCGGTTTAACATCACCTCAAACGGATAGCATCTCCAACAGGGCAGCATTCCCTCAGGACTGCACAAATCATTAAGAGTCAGTAGACAGGTACAAAAAGCAATCAATAAAAGCTAATGGAATGTTGGCCGTTATCTCAAGGGGGCTAGATTACAAAGGGGAGGAAGTTATGCTTCAGCTGTACGGAGCCTTGGCCAAACCCCATCTGGGGTACTATGTTTAATTTTGGGCACCACAGCTCAGGACGGTTATACTGACCTTGGAGTGGGTGCAGTGCAGATTCACTGGCTTAGAGGGTTAAATTATGAGGAAAGTTTGCATAAACCTGGCTTCTATTCCCATGAATATAAAAGATTGAGACGTGATCCAATCAAGGTGTTTAAAATGCTAAAATGATTTGATAGGTTTGATACAGAGAAACTATTTCCTCTGGTGGAGGAATCAAAAGCAAGGGGACATAATCTTGAAATTAGAGCCAGGCCATTCAAGAGTGAAATCAGGAAGCATTTTTTCCACACAAAGGGTGGTAGAAATTTGGAATGCTCTCCCCAAAAGGCTGTGGACGCGGGGACAATTGGAGCTTTCAACACGACAACAACTTGCATTTATTTAGTGCCTTTAACAGAGTAAAATGTCCCAAGGTGCTTCACAGGAGCCTTATCAGACAGAATTTGACTGAGATGGATACATTTTTGTTAGGTAAGGGTATCAAGGGATATGGAGCAAAGGCAAGAAAATGGAGTTGAGGTGCAGATCAGCTATGATCTAATTGAATGGCGGAGCAGGCCTGAGGGGCTGACTGGCGTACTCCTGTTCCTAGATTCCTAGAATGTCAGCCTGCATTACTTGCTAAACCCCTGATTGGGGTTTTAGAACCCACAGCCATCTGACTCAGGCAAGAAAACTACCATCAGAAATATATTCTGCTATTCAATTGCTTACCTGGCTGTACTACATATATATCAGAGCCCCAATCACAGCACTCTCAAACCAGTGAGCATTGGTTACCATGGCAATGGTCACATTGTTACCAGGGACCAATAAGCCTTTACTTTATAAAGAGAAACATGATGAATTCCTAAACTATGTAGGTTGCCTTTACTGGCATTGTTATATATTTCAGTGACAGGGCTCTGGACCAATCAGCTTAATCACATGCTAACTGCAGCCGATGAAACTGCCATAAAATGGCTCAAGTGAAACAATAATGTGATTACTGTTACCCAATGAGATTTAAAACACCACTCGGATTGAAAACTCGCATGAGCAATATTGGCCAATGAGATTGCCAGAAAGTGTCAGTGAATTGCAAAGGTCACATGAGCACAACTGGCCAGTGAAAGAGACACAATATTTTTTTAATCTATGTTGATTGATTGTTTTTCATGGGTTACATTATAGGAAGTTAAAAAAAAATTGATACCTGGTAGCTGCATCTTTCCAGAAGATACTAGAAAACAACTATGTTGATGTCATCATTGACCTAGCAACACTTAGTCCTGTCCCAGCATCTTCCAGTGTAGCGAGAATGACCAAAATGGTGGAAATACACAGCATTTGAAAAAAAGATAGGTAACATTTCAGGTGTACAGGGGTGACTAAGTTCTCACAAAGGGTCTACACCCAAAATGTTAACCTGCCTTTTTTCTTTACAGATGTTGAGGGACCTGCTTTGTGTTTCCAGCCTATTCAATTTTTATTTCAGATTTTTAGCATTTTCCATTATTTTGCTTTTTATCTCCAGCTTGAATGGCCAATGGGACATCAGCTCATCACACAGGTCTGTCCGACGTTGTGCACAGTGATGTGCAACTGCAGGCTCTGTTTGTCGATACTGAGACAAACATTGAATTGATTCTCAAGAGTGGTTATATCACGAAATTCTATGGCAGGGTTCAATTCAGGGTTTAGAACAGTCATCTGAAACTCAAAATGAGATTGCCCACAGCCAGCAATACCATACAGCTCTTGGTTGCAGTTCTCTTCTTAAGTACATCAGTCTTTTTGTCAACCATGACATCAACTGCCAACAGTGACTTCCAGGTTCCTTGTAGTTTATGCAGAACACTGAAGAATTAATAACTGGGATGTAATCATTGCAAGTTTCTCGATCAATAATCTAACATCAAATACCACAAAACTATCATTCTCTATATAGATAAAATATTGTGTCTGTCTGTCCCTTTTGGAGTAATCTCATTAGCCAATAGTAATTACATGACTATTCTGTTCCTCAAATTCCAACCATCTCACTTAATGCTAATCTGCATGTTTGTTTGACAGGACCAATGCTAGTAAAGACAGGAGTCATGGATTTGGTGGGTTTCAGTTTAGACAGTAATGGTTCTTTGGTCTCAGGTAGCCATGTGATTATTTTGATGGTAATTAATACTCATTTTTGTTTGACTGATCATTGTTTATTGAGTGCTGCGATTGGTCTGTTGGAACAATACAACTGAAAAATCGTAATCTGTCACTGTACGGTGGGAATGCCACTTCTTGATACCTGCTACCCATACAAGGACTGACAGATAGCAGTTTCAACTCATTTTTCTACATTACAAAACAAAAACGCTTTAATATATGATCCGAGAGTGCAGCCCAGGCCCTGGCAATCCAGTCCTGAAAGCACAAAGAACTTATATTTTGTTATTTTGCAGGAGTGGAGATTTGGAATAGGCTATTTTTAGAACTGTTGCCTCATTGCTAGTTAAATTATCATTCAGAACACCAAGATCTGTAGATACCAGCAGTCTAAGATCTCTACTTTGTATATGCTCCGTGAGGATCTGTAGTACATACTTATGCAGCCCACAAAGGCAAAAGCACGGACACTGCTGTATTAGGGTCATAAATTAGATGGGGAATGTTCAACATTTTCTTCCATCCGATGCAAATCCACACACCACAAAGTGTCACACTTGCACCTGATTGGCTCAATTATTATTTTTATAAAATACCAAGTAAAACAATATAGAACAGACCAATAAACAAGTGACAAGCATGAATGAAAACATCAAGGTTCAGCAAACAGCTACCAATAAAAGGAAGGTGAAGCAACAACATTTCTTCAAATTTTTTTTGGAATGTTTTTGGCTGCCAACTTGTTTTCTCACTAAGCTGAGGATTTAATACTGGGTTTTAACCTAATGACAGACAATAAAACGATAACATTCACAAGGAAATGATAACATTTACTTTTGTCTTTTATGCACATCTGTAACAATGTTTTCCATTGGTGTTCTGTTCCCTTGAGAAGCCTACAGCTTGAACACATGGATCTTCCCATAGCTATCATTCTGTGACCTGAATGAACATAGGTAGCAGAGTACAGAAGTCCGAATGCACAGTGTGATTCTCTGCAAGCATTCTGTGCACTACAATTCCCATGAGGCTGCTTCTCTTCTGAATCTATTGAACACAACATTTTGGATCTGGGAAGCAGTGCATGACACCAGAATTTGTTCTTTGATTGACAACAAGACTGGGCATTGACCGAGCGTGCCAGGACAGGGTGCTTGTAAGCCCCACCTCCTTTCCAGCAATGGAAAAGGCTCTAAGAATGAGAGCACGAATAGAAAAGAATCCATCGAGAGGACTTTATCCACCTAGAGCGGGTAAGGTAAACTTTATTCATTCGTTTATTTTTTTTCCAGCAACCAATCGAAAAACACTTACTTTGCTCCCCCCCGAGCACATCTTTGATAGCTTCTTTCTGAATCCTTTCAATGGCATGTGGACCATATCCCATTCCCACACCTCAACAACCGCCTTGCAACAGGGCAGCCACCAACTCACAGTGAGCAGTATCATAGGAGATCTGCTAGTATATTACATAATAAATAGACACATTTATATATGTAAAATACTTGTGTTTGTACAGTGCCTTTCACACCCTCAATATATCCCAAACACTTCACAACCACTGATTCCTTTTGAAGTATAGTCACTGCTGTTATGTAGACATGAAGGTGAGCAATGGAATAGAGAAAATATTTAAACATTGAGAGTAGAATATTATATAAGCAGTTTTGTCCATGAGTAATGCCTAGTTTTTAAAACCTCAATTGCTGATTTTCTGTTGCAATTCAAACAATAGAAATGACAATTTGAGGGGAACGATCTTCCTCTTTTTTCTTATACATCCAGTATTATCACAAATTATAATATTTAATAACCTTCTTTGGCCTCAAAATGAAGAACGCAAAAAATGTCTACCCTCCCTCCTCAGTTTGCTGCGCAAGTCGGACGTGAACCACACGTTGGCTGACTCGCTGAGTGACAGCAGGGTTCGCCCGCTCTTCTTTCCGGGCTCGGAGGTGTCGCTGCGTGCCTGGTGCTGCGGCCGGCCGGGCGGGCGGGCGGAGCGCTACGCTGGGTGGCAAGTCCCGGCGCTGGAAATAGTTCCGGGTGTAGGCCGAGCCTGGCGCTGACACGGACGGGGGACTGGAAACGGGTCTGGGAGCGGGAGCGGCACTGCCAGCGCCCAACACCCCACAACCACAGCGGGGAGGGGGCGGGGGCCTCTCTCTCCCCCCAGGGCAACGGCCGGAGGAGAGCCGCAGAGGGTGAGTCTCACAGTGGGGGGTAGAGCCCGGGGAGTGGCGCCCGACCCGAGCCTCTGAGGGGGGCCCCGCCGGGGGGGGGGGGGGGGGGGAAACTGAGACCGAGCCAGCGCACTTCAGGCCTGCCTGGCCAGAACCCACTGTCGACACCGAGGCCTAAAATAGACACTGAGGCCCACGTTAGGGGGGAACAGACCGCTTACTAGGGCCTGGAATGGAGGCGGCATCCCAGGGCCTGGCGGGGAAGCGGGTCTGGCAGGCCTGGCGGGGTCTGCAATGGGAAAGCCGGGATAGACCGGGACACTGAGTGACACTGGAGCGGCGGGACATGGGCCGCCTCCATTAGTGTCTAATATTGGTCATTTTATCTGTAATGTGCTGCAGAGAGGAAGGGGGAAATACCTGAGACATCTTGTTTACTCTGCTTAATTTTAAGACTTGAAATGGTGGAATTTCAGTATAAAATGCTGTGTTTTTTAACCCAGATTTATGTGGATATATGTGTGAGCTTTGATATTTTTTTAATTCTCTGCTTATGGATAATCCAGCACAGACACTTGGATTTTGGTGGTAATGTAATGATACGTGTGTAAAATATTCACACTGTGCCCTCTTAGATTGTGAAAAACATCTAACAGTGCAATCCTGGATTTTGTGCTTTCCAACTTGGGATGTCGGAAGAGTGGGTTTTGAGCTGTGGGGTGAAGTACAGGTCTTGTCAGTCGTGGTGGCATCAATGAGATCCATTTGAGATGAACTAGAGTATTGCAGATTGTGAAATTGTTTGTATTAAATGTGATTTTTCTGTCTCTTTTATAGTGTATTTTACAGTACACTAAAACTGGGCAGTTTCTGATGTGAACTATCAATGAGCAGCATCTCCTTTGCACAGTACTTGTCAAACCTGATTTGCCCAATGTCTATGGAATAGATGGTACCTCGCTGCTCTTTCAGATGGGAGAAAGCTCTCTTATGTGGTGTGTTGGGAGTCTCTAACGCCACCGAAAGAACAGTTGTGCAGCGTCTTATGTTGTGATTTTACTTCGAGGAGCATGTGTGAAATTCTGTAGAGACCTAATTGTAAACATTTTCACTCCAATTCTTTAATTGTGGTGGTGTATCTTGTCTACTTCAGGAGAATTGAGTACTTTAACTAATGGGCTGAATAACTACTTCATATGCATGTGATGGCATAAATAATACCAGGGAGTAATTTTTTGGGTTATTCCCTAATATGATTTCCCCATACACTGATTTTGTTGAGGCAGCAAACAGATTGAGTCAGCCTGTTCTGTTTTCAGACCTGGTGGCAGCTGTCTGAGTGACACTCAGACAGGCCCGAGAACCAGTTGCCTGCAAGCTTTCAGTTAGAATATACAGAATTCAAAGGAAGATGGATTTTGAAATAAAAACGGTTTAGTACAATTCTACTTTAATGGGCTTGAAGACGTTTTACTTATTTTTGCACCCCCTCTCCCCATATCTCCAAAAGGTGTTTGCTGCTACTGAGGTCTGATTTTATGGCCATTATTCAAGTATGTCTGTAATTAGATTATTTGACTGAGCCCAATCCCAGCCTTAGTTGATGTTTACTCGTGCACTTTCCAGCCGAAGTCACTAGATAGTAATCAGAAGTGGGAACCCTGCCTAATTTATTTTCATTTGAGGCCTATCGCAGTACGGTAATTTCTCTCCACCTTGGATCAGCTAACTCTGCTTAGCCTGAGAATCGAACGTACAGTCTTTTGGGTTTGCATTTTGTCTTGGCTGTCGTCTTTATCCAGCGGGCCATTTGGAGAGCCTTAAAAGAGCACTTTAAATTCAATACTCCCAATCCATAGAATCATAGAAATTTACGGCACAGAAGGAGGCCATTTGGCCCATCATGTCTGTGCCAGCCGAAAAAGAGCTATCCAGCCCAATCCCACTTTCCAGCACTTGGTCCGTAGCCCTGTAGCTCACGGCGCTTCAAGTGCATATCCAAGTACTTTTCAAATGCGATGAGGGTTTCTGCCTCTACCACCCTTTCAGGCAGTGAGTTCTAGACCCTCACCACCCTCTGGGTGAAAAAAGTTCTCCTCAACTCCCCTCTATTCCTTCTACCAGTTACTTTAAATCTATACCCCCTGGTTATTGACCTCTCTGCTAAGGGAAATAGGTCCTTCATATCCACTCTATCTAGGCCCCTCATAATTTTATACACTATACAATTCTTCAGCGTGTTCTCGTAAACATTAGGTAGTAACTTGGATGGTTTAATTGTGAAGTTCCCTGCCACTGGTATTTTGCATGGGATATCATTGTTGATGAATTTGGAGAACTGAGGAATAGAGAAAGGAAGAGAATCCTATGGTGGGCACACACATTTGTAACTAAAGTATTATTTCAGATGTACATATATGGTCATAAAGTATTTTTTTTTGGTGGAAATATATATTTTTTGGGACTTCTGAAATAAAACACAGACAGGCTGTTTTTTCTGAAACTCTCATCTTAAATTTATGATCCTTTCTTGCTTATTGCACCTTGTGGCTGCTTCTTGACAAAGCTTTGGACTCTCTGATCTTCATCCCTCTGGCACAACTGAGGAGACAGCCAGACCTACCCGACTCTGATATTTGTTCCAAAATGTCAAAACTCAACCTACTTTGAAGAAGGGATTCCACAACTATTTTGTGCCTGTGATTTTGCCATATGGTCTGAGACAGCTTGTTTAACAACAGCTTTGAATGAGCCAGTTGGTCAGTGACTGCATTCGTGACACAACACTGCATCCTCAATACATTATATTAAGGAAGCTTCAGCTTTTTCCTTTTCCAAACACCTGTTGGGTGCCAGCATTGTTCTCTAGTAGTTCTGTGGTCTTATGAATGAGTTGCTGGTAGTAGGCCTGCCTTCAGTTTGGAGAGTGCTTCTAAAAGTCCAATGACTGGAATGAATTAAACTCCTGTTGCCCTTTTACCCTCTTACTTTGATTTGTTTTGAGTTTGTAAGTGATCAGAACTTATTTTTTCAACTTTTGTTCTGCTCTCTCCTTTGTGAAGAGCCTTGGGGCATTTTATTATCTTAAAGATGCCATAAACATGCAAGATGTTAATCAGTGTGATGGCACCAACTACACGTGTGATGTGAAGAATATGCCGTTATTTAAAATCATTGCTTGCAGGTGTTCCAGGTTGCTTCACTATGTACGGAAGTAGAAACTGAAGCTGCAAGAAAACGGCATTTGAATAGTTTTAGGACCTGTTACTCTGTGGAACAGGGATAGTTGCCATGCTTTTTTTTGCATTTTTAAAATACTAAAATTGTGCAACATTAGAGAAGGTTTCTTTGGTGAAACAAGTTTTCAGCGCTAGGTTCATAAAAACTGGAGAATTATTATTTGGTAAGTTATGAATTCGTGCATCATGGGCTCTACCCCGGTGCTTGTTGACCTACATTGGATCCCGGTCTGGCAATGCCTCAATGTAAAGATTCTCATTCTTGTTTTCAAATTCCTCCCTACCTCTGTAACCTCCTCCAGCTCTACAACCAGTGTTCCCGTGAATTTTTTTTGGGTGCACTGTCCCTTTATGGCATGCGTGGTTTTTCCCACTGAAAAGCCAGCTGCGTGGGAGGTCCAGAGAGGTGCCTTAAAAGGAACATTGCCTACAGCCCTCCGAGATCTCTGCACTCCTCCAATTCTGGCCTTTTGCACATCCTCAATTTCCTTTGCTCCAACATTGGCAGAGGTGCCTTCGGTTGCCTTGGCCCTAAGCACTGGAATTCCCTCCCTAACCCTCTCCGCCTCTACATTGCTCTCCTTTGAGATGCCCCTTAAAACCTGCCTTTTTGACCAAGTTTCAGGTCACCTGTTTTAATATTTCATTGTGTGGCTCGGTGTCAAATTTTGTTTGAAAATATACCTGTGAAGTGCCTTGGAACATTTTACTGTGTTAAAGTTGCTATATAAATGCAAGTTGTTGTATATATGTGCTCAAACCTAATTAGAAATGCCATTTACATTTCGTACAATACTTGGGATACCTCCAGTGCAGCTTTCACAGAATTCTAAGGCTGGTGAAGAGGAGCAGCCCTGTTTTATGTTGCTGTTCAATAGTGGGTATTTTTTTTTGTAGCCAATTTTCTCTCCTTTCTTCACGGGAGCATAGACAGTAAGGGGCGGGGGGCAACTATTCCTCCATCAGCCCAGCCTGATTTGTCCTAGGATAACATCCACAGGTGCATCTTCTAGTAAGGGTGACTGAATAGTGAACAGGAGTGGCGGCCATGCCTGAATATTTCCCCCTTCTCTGTAATCCGGAGCCACCAAGACCAATTGTAGTGCCCCTTGTCTTTGCCCAAGTCAGGGTAAGCTACCTCCAAACACACTGGTGAGTTGAACCTGAGACTTTCTGATCTGTGTAGCTCAGCTATGCACTGTCTTACCAACTGAGCTGTGCCAACGGCGTGCTCAGCAAGTTGTTTTAATGAGATTACGGGTTCCAGATGCTCTTTTCAATTAAAAATGCGCATGAAATGGTGTCATTTTGTTGCTAAGGGTGTTGCTTGGCAGGCCCCCCACCCACCCCAGCCATACCTGTGTGTGTCCTTGGGGGTATTTTTATATTTGTACCTCCTTGTGTTTTTGTAGCACTTTGTCATGAGATTTGCTACATTTGTGATGATTTGCTCTTCATATATTTGAGTTCAGTCGATGTTGAAATGAATATATAGCAGCTAAAATTTGGGCATACAGCCAGGATTTAAACTGATGGGATTTGGTTATACATGTCGAGCGAAGAGGTTAAAGGGAGCCCCTTTTACTTTTTAGTTGGTGTGAATAGGGTTGCAATATGTTTTTTTTCATCTAAACATACATAATATAATCCTGCAGCTGAAATAAAGGATTATCTTTCACCTGTGTTTAATTACATTTCTGTTCTTAAAGCAGTAACATCAAACTATCATGGAGGTGCTGACTGGATCTGAGGCGCTCATGGTGCACTCTTGGAACTGAATTGATCTCTGGCAGACTCTAATCTCATGTCTTTGCTAGACTTGTCCACGATAATCCAGGGCACTGTTGGTGATTGACCAGCTGGCCTGGCTCATTCACGGGACCTGGAGCGATAGACCTGTCATTGGGGGCTGGGATTCTTCCTACTCTGGTCCCGGTAATCCTGGTTAAATTTCAGCAGTACCCCTATGCACACGTGGGTGTTCATAAGCTGTGGCTCTTGTTCAGCTGCCCCTCCATTCTCTGGGTTCATGTGACTGGATGGTCATACAGAGTGCACACTCCATGTCAAATCAAAAGAAGCTGCTTATGTGGATTTCTCGGAAGTTTAAGCATAGTGATGGATTTCAGTGTGCCAGATACTAAGCTGACAAAAAAGGTGAGCTCTTGACTGGAAGATTTCAGAAGTGGGTGACTGTCTAGAATGTCTTTTAAATAGAAGGACGAGGTTGTTTGTGCACACTCACAGACACTTCTGTAATGCAGAGAGCAGCAGCTTTACCTGATGCCTTTGGATTGAAATGTTAAAAATGCAGTTGAGAATTGGGGCCAACCTGGGTGGAATTGGAATCGAATCTGATTCTGCACATCCCAAATCCAGCAGAAATGTGCCCTAAAATTCAAATATAGATTTCTTCACAGTGCTGCAGTATGATTGAGTAGCTTAATGCTTTCTACAGTTGCGTGATTTGTGACAGCAGCGGGCAATGGTCTCAGTTCTACAGATACCAGTTAGCAAGAATTGTGTGGTAGTTCAGCAGACAGCGTCACAGTTTGAGACCCAAGATGTAATGATACAGAGCGCTAGAGATATTATACAAACCCATTCCAATCAAAGCAACTGCTTTTCCTGTGTCAGGATATTACGATCTTCAAAGCGAATTGTTTTGTCTGGGAATGGCTCAATACTAATATGAACTCTCCTCAGGAGCTAAGGCACCCGAAATGTGTGACTGGCTATTGTGAGCCCAGGAAACAGTGACAACTTAAAGCTGCAGTTTAAGGCTCCACTGCAAATGAAAATAACATTGGAGATGCAAGTGGGAGCAAAGTTAGGGGCTGGAATAGCACAGTATGTTGAGGTGACAGCAACTGAGCAGCTCAGATCCAGGACTTTTTAACTCGTTGCAAGGCGAATGAGGAAGAGTGACAAAACTGATTGGGTTTGGGACATTGCTGACCCCTGTGTGCAGTTGCATGGGTGCTGGTAGCTCCTGCAGTATCTTGCTAGTTGCCAAGTGGCGAGTTTTCATGTGTGCACCTAGACAGTGAGTGTGTGCAGGCTATTTAACCATGAGGGCTGAGTGATCCTGTATTCAACCAACATTTACATACCCATTTTCCAGCAGCAGTGACTCGATAGCGACTCGGAGCAAGAACCCTGACCTAAATTTTCCTTACTACCGCTAAGACCAATTTTAGTGTCCTTACAGCTGCCCCGGCTGAGATCGTTAACTCACCATAGACCAGAATTAGACCTGGGATTTTTCTGGTCTGTATCAACATGTTCCTTTACAAACCTAGCCATCAGAGGAGCCCTAAGTGATGCTGTTTAATCCAGTAGGGGACGCAATGACTTGTTGACCAAGAATTTCTACAAATTGCATATATTAGGAAGGTTTTTTTCAGTCTTTTGCCCCAGAGACCACACAAGTCATTCAGCAATTCAACTAAAACAAAGAGGGAATATTCTACAGAAACTAGTGCCAAGCATTTAACACCTTACCCACAGCATGTACTGTTGAATAGCGCATTTAATACCACTTTATGTGGAGCTACATGGAGTTGGTCAATGCACCAATATCATCCTTGCGTGTCTGGATCACTATTGGGTACCAGCGTATTCCATTGAAGTGAGTATCTAGTTTAAATTAAAGAAATATATCAAAAACAATTTTTATATAACGTTTAAAAGAAATATGGCACGTGGGAGGAGGGAATACTTCAAAATCTAACGTAATTCCTCCCACCTCATTATGCATATTAAATATACATTTCCAGACATTTCTTGACTTTCTGGGAGATGCCATAACATTTGTTGCTGAATTTCATTTCCATGGAGACCTGCCATTGGGCCCAGGAACTGCTCTAATAATGTTGGAGGCGAATTGGATTGGGTTTGGTGTATCGACCAGTATTCTATCTAATGAGGGTGAATTGGATCAGGCTTTAATGTATTCAACAGCATTATATACAATGGACTAAATTGGGTGATGTTTTGGTGCATTGTCTAGCATTATATACAATAAGTGCATATTTTGGTGTATTGGAATTTTAAGTATTGATCAGTTGCTTATTTCTCTGGATTGGAGTATTAAGACTTGCATTTATCTAGCCTTTATCATATATCACAAATGTATCGAAGCAAGTGCAGTGAATGGTACATAAGCAAAATTAGTGATGTACAGTAAAAGCTGCCTGTAAAGATACCTTTGGTAATGAGTTTAAATAAAAGGAAGCAGATTTTTGCCTACTATTCAAGTTTAAATTATCATTTAAGGAGATGTAAGGTAGTTTCTCTCTACAGATGGTCTTTGAGTGCTTTCACAAAAGTGGTACCCTAACACTTCACCACACCTCTCACTACCAAGTCTTTCAGAACCAGCATCCTACATTTGAAAGAGAGTTCTGTTATAAAATGTTAATATATGTCCACTTCTTGAGATTATGTTTTGTACTTCAAGTGAGCAAGACATAAGCTGCAATTTTATTAGCCTGTTTGAAAGTTCATGTGGATTATTTATAGTTGGACGTATTGCTTCCATGCAATAAAAAGAAAAACTGCAAGTACTGAAATTCTGAAATGAAACCAGAAAATACACAACAGATCTGTCAGCAACTGAAAAGACAAGTTAGTATTTTGGGTGCAGAACCGCTGGAGTCTCCACCCGAAGTGTTAACCTGCCTGTTCTCTTGCAGATTGCTGCATGTTTCCAGCAGTTTGGTTTTTATTATTTGTTGTACACAGTGAGTAGTGGGCAAGTGCGACACGTAAACAGCAGCCCCTGCCGAGTTATCCATTCAGCTTGCGGTGTGGTACTGAGGTTGAGTCAAAAAGGTTTGTTGTATCTGAGGCCAGTTCTTCACAGAGCAGTAAACCAAAATCACAACGCTTAGTGGGACTCAATTTAAAGTCGGTGACTCATTAGACAGCAAGACCAGTAGCTAACAAATATTACTGGCCTGAGGTAAAGCATTACATTCTTATTGTACCTTCTGTTCAGATGCATTTCTTGGAAAGGAAGCTTCTTGCATGTGAGAGCACAGCAGGATTGCGCGTTGAAATGTATTCACTTGTCCGTCAGAGCAATCATATTGTCACTAGTTTGCTAATTATACTGGTCATCGTTTAGCAAAGTGGTGTTCATCTTGACAGGTAGTTACTTAATTCAACAAAACTAACTTGCATTTATATAGCGCCTTTAACATAGTAAAACGTCCCAAGGTGCTTCACAGGAGTGTTATAAAACAAAATTTGACACAGCCACATAAGATATTAGGACAGATGAGAGAGGTAGGTTTTAAGGAGCATCTTAAAGGAAGAAAGAGAGTTTTAGGGAGGGAATTCCAGAGCATAGGGCCTCGGCAGCTGAAGGCATGGCCGCCAATGGTGGAGCGATTGAAATCGGGGATGCGCAAGAGGCCAGAATTGGAGGAGCGCAGAAATTTCGGAGGGTTGTAGGGCTGGAGGAGGTCACAGAGATAGGGTGGGGCGAGGCCATGGAGGGATTTGAAAACAAGGAGGAGAATTTGAAAATAGAGGTGTTGCTCAACCGGGAGCCAATGTAGATCAGTGAACACAGGTGTGATGGGTGAATGGGACTTGGTGCTAGTTAGGATACGGGCAGCAGAGTTTTGGATGAGCTCAAGTTTACAGAGGATGGAAGAAGGAAGGCCAGCCAGGAGAGCGTTGGAATAGTCAATTCTAGAGGTAACAGGCATGGATGAGGGTTTCAGCAGCAGATGAGCTGAGGCAGGAGCAGAGTCTGGCGATGTTACGGAGGTGGAAGTAGGCGGTCTTAGTGATGGCAATTAGTTAAAACAATTGATGGTCAATATTGATCTGTCAGTTCTTTTTTCTTCCAATTTTCTTTCCACTCAATTTTCTTTATCCCCTTCTCCCTTGAAGGTGTTGATTCCTGCTAGGCCATGGTTCTGTGGGTGCTGATCACTCTTTGGTATCTCACTCAAGTGACCATCTTCATGTGTGAGTCCAGACTGTTGTGTTAGCAGACCTTTGGGCGACAACACATCCTCAGCTGACATTCACCCACTTCTAGGAAGTGGGGCGGGTGTCACTGTATGAGATATTTGGAGCAAGAACCCTGGACAAATTCCCCCTCTTGCTGCAGGGGCACTGAGGCCAATTGTGGCGTCCCCAATGACACCCGAGCTGATGTCCATCAGCTCGGCATTGACTAGGACTGGAACTGTGACTTTACTAATTTGTACTGCTCAATTAGACATGAACCACTACCTTGTGCTTTAAACATTGGCAGTGAATGGCATTCTTAATTATGACCTGAATAATTTGGTTATGAGCCCTGAATGTTGTAAGGGAAGTCACTGCTGTGATTCTGGGGAGTTTAATAGTCATTGGATAGTAAATAGTCATGTTTGTCATGTTTATGAGAGGGGGGAATCCCAACAGAATAAATACTGACCCTTAGAAGCACATTTCTGTCTGAATGGTAGTGGAGTCACCAAAGGTTCTAGGCTGGGGCAGCAGTAGGGTGGGTTCAGTTGTCCTCAGCCCATCTAGTTTAGGGATGCCCCCCCCCCCGATCACAATACAATGACCCTCTGCTAAAATCTGCGTGTGTGTAGACACTGCAAGGAGACGCATCTTGGCTGCGATGCCCTCTGTGGTTGAATAGCCTGTGGGTCCTTATTGTCTATGCTGTCACATGAAGGGGGGACCATTTGGTAATGAAGGGGGAGTGCTGTAAGTACCCGTGGAATTGCATTCCAGCAAGAGTCAGCACCTTGAGAGGAGGAGGGGAGAAAAAAGCAAAAAGAAGGTTCCCAGTGCACATAGCCTAACCCTGCTGCTGGCTGAATGAGAATATGGGGTTCCAAGAGGGAATTGTAAATAAATAAAAGTATTAGAGGCAGACTCAAAGTGGTGTAATTGAAGTTAATTATAGGGCCCTGTATCTCAGTCCCTTAACTGGCCATTGGAGGTGTATAATCAGCTAATATTCATTAGCATCATATGTTTGCATTTAAGTAGTTCACATACTGTATTATTTCAAAGCTTGCCGGTTTCCTCTGCTGTTTTCATAAGTACAGTACTCTTACACTGAAATGCATATTACAACTCCGCTGTTGCCCATATGCCTGGGAGCTGTTTCATTTTTAGAATGTACCTCTGTGGCGTGTGCAACTGATTTTCCATAATGAATTTTTTTTCTCGGGGGTTCACTGAAAGATTCACTCTAAAGGCTGTTGGGGCAGAAAATTAATTCCAAAATTGCTGTACTTTATTGGCAATGACAACTGTCCAGGTTGAGTTTAAAGACTGCAACCGTTCCACGAGTTTGGCTGTAGTATAATCCGATAAACTGTGACCAGGATAGCCTTTATTGTAGTAAAGGGAGTGTGGGCTACCAATTACTCGGTGGTTTTACCCATATTACATTTGAGGGAGCTACATTTGTGCAAATTGCATCATATTAAATCACCATCAGTTCTATATACAGCTGCTGCATATCTGTTTTTAAAAGCATGCACGTCCTTGTAAATGTGGAGCTTGGAGCTGTGGTGTATGCTCTGTGTAATTGCTGGTGCAACTGCTATAACTTGAAACTTGTTTTTTCATTTTCTCCCCACCTCTTTTGAAGGTGCTGATTCATAGTGGTGTACAGCTCCACAGGCACTGACAGTTCTGGTCTCCTTACCTAAGGAAAGACATATTTGCCTTGGAGGGAGTGCAACGAAGGTTCACTGGACTGGTTCCTGGGATGAGGAGAGATTGAGTAGACTAAGCCTATATTCCCTAGCGTTTAGAAGAATGAGAGGTGATCTGATTGAAACATATAAAATTCTTAAGGGACGTGACAGGGTTAATGCTGAGAAAATGTTTCCCCTGGCTGGGGAATCGAGAACACGGGGTCACAGTCTCAGATTAAGGGGTCGGCCATTTAGGACTGAGATGAGGAGAAATTTCTTCACTCAAAGGGTTGTGAATCTTTGGAATTCTCTACCCCAGAGAGCTGTGGATGCTCAGTTGTTGAGTATATTCAAGACAGAGGTCGACAAATTTTGGGGAATTAAGGGATATGGGGATAGTGCGGGAAGGTGGAATTGAGGTAGAAGATCAGCCATGATCTTGTTGAATGGTGGAGCAGGCTTGAAGGGCCAAACGGCCTACTCCAGCTCCTATTTCTTATGTTCTTAGTATCTCACCCGAGTAGCCATTCTTCATGTATGAGCCTAAATGATGAGTGTTATTGGAGGGGTCAAGGCCAAGCTTGATATTGTCTTCATATGGGCATTTTCCAGCTAACTGATTTTTCCCTCCTTAACCCAGGGCTGCTGAGGATAGTCACAATGCCCCAATTGTTGCCCTAGCTGAGATCAACTAACTCACCCCAGAACGGGATCGAACCTGGCACCTTTCTGATCTCTACAGCTCAGTACCACACTGGGCTGTACAATTACCAATCGAATTAGGGGAGTGGATAACTAATTTTTATCTCGATGTTCAGGGCCACTGTTTTATGATGACCGAATAAGTAAAATCCCATTATTGCGGCCAATCTTAGAGATTTTTAATAGTGTTTTGCAGATCTCATTAAGCACACTGATTTATGGTGACTTCAACATTTTGAGATTTTTACTTATCTGCCCTGGAAGGGATTTTGGGGTTAATTTGTTTTATGTTGCAATGAAGTTAAATTGGGATCATAAGAACTTAACTCCCAGAAGCACACAACTTATCCAGGATGTTGCAGTACCAGAGGCGGTAGTAAACAGAATTATGTGTCATTGCAATACCATATCAGTTTGAGACTGCGGGGGTGGGGAGAGGGAGGGGGGGCTATTAGTATATTCCAGGATGGTTTGCATCTACATTGGTTGGATTGGTTTCATTCCATGAACACTGCAGGAGGCCAAGCTAAGCAGGCAGTGTAGATGCTGTAGGACCCAGACTAGGGAGAAGGTTCATCATACCAGGCGGTACCTTTGATGAGGGGCTCAGTGAGCCAGTCTTCAACACACAACTAGTGGACGTAACAGAGATTACATTTTCCTCTCTTGCTAGGAGAAGTCCGTCTGCAGCAGATTTGTGTCAAACAGTAAGACCTCGCCTGCTGAGTTTTTCCAGCGTTTTCTGTTGTTATTTCGGATTTCCAGCATCTGCAGTATTTTGCTATCGTAGTAAGACATGAAGGTCTTGTTTTCTAAGTTAGTGCCAGTCAGCTCAGTGCTGCTGACTTGTAAAATGAGTTAGGCCATGTCATAAGGGCATAATCTATTATTTTGGTGTTACAACGTGTGATAGAGAATAGACAAATTTCACTGAAAACTACATTCTGTTCATTCATATAATCACAGTAAAATAAACCAGTTCCTCGGTTGACGATTTGCCTCATCTCACTATAGTGCTCATCAGTCCACCTGCTGAAAAAGAGAAGACAGGCACATGTGTGAGATCACAGTGCCCAGTACACACAACAAGGGTCATTGCTGGTGTTTAACTAGATACTGGGTAATGTACTCTCCAGAACATAGAGGATGGGTCTGCTCGTGGAAATGATAGGTGACGCTGAACTTGAGAAAATACCGAGTGTTGACCCAAAATTTGTAAGTGACTGAATAAACCAAATTCTGTCCTTGATGGGATTATTGGTTTGTTTGTGCTTTAATATTTTGAACTGTTATATTCCATGATTCTGTCTATTTTTCTGTGAAAGCTGCAAATCAGTTGCCTTGAGTATGTTAAAAAAGCATAAACCATGTATTCGCGGGATCTAATAGTTATAAGAGGTGTGTGCACGTCGCGCTTATCTTCGTGTTGTGTTGTTTCCATTCTTGTGCCAAAACGACGACTGGCGCAGTAAAATCCAATGATAAGGACACGTTTTTTATTTGTAAACAAGAGTATTGTAACAGTCCCTTTCGGATGCCCTTTATTTCAATGCTTGTTTTTAACTGTTCCTGGTTACTTCTGCCCCATGGGCATTTTGTGCAGAATTTCCTCTTCCGTATAATCACAAGCAACCTTTGAATAGCAGCTCGAAGTCTTGTGCCAGTCACTATAAAGCTACCCCCCAAAGGGGAGGGGGCAGAGGCATAGTCACTAGTACAACAGTCTCACTGAAGGAGGGACTAAGAATCAGACACTTTATGGATATCACTCTAGAGGAAGAGATTAGGGATAGTTGTGGCTTTAAACAGTATTGCAACAGGGTTATTTGCCTGAAGCCACAATTCTCTTTCGCGCCACCCCCTCCCCCAACCCTCACTCTTTTCAGAGATAAAAATAATCAAAAGTGTTCCTGAATATGTCCCTGGGTGGCTGTGATTCAGTTCCATTTGGTCTTGAACTGGGACAGGTTCAGTATTCATACTTGGGGGTGCAAAGATGGCTATCAATTTGAGGTGACAATGCCATGGTCATGTCATTGCCCTGGGTGCAGGAAACCTATACACGCCCTTCTGTATAGAATGATTGAATTTAAGCTGCTGAACAGATCCTAGACAAAACTCAATACTACTGTCCCAAATTTCCACCATTCCTGGTATACGTGCAGATTATTAGTTTCTGATAAGTGTGATAGCTTTTTCAACAGTGGTAGTCACATGCTTTAGAGAGAAAAAGTGTGCAGTGTATGTTAAACAATGCTTTATGGGTTTTATGATGTGTTTTCCACTTCCTGGCCTGTTCTTAAATAGGATAGAGATTATCTGTTCTTATAAATGAGGCAGTGGAAGTTTCAACTTCACAAAAATTGGGTCTCTACTATACAATTTTTTTTAAAGAAAATTCCCTCAAAAAAAAAATGCTCTCAAATGGCAAACTATATCCTTTTGGGACCATTTGTAATGGTTCAAGTTTATACAAATGTTGCCGAAACTGGGCAGCCATTGCCTTATTTATGACAGCCCAGGGTGAGTGCAGAATGCTGCCTGTCTATTCAGATTACTGTTGTACTGGCTATTGTATTATTTTTCTCATCTACCCTCTTCATTAGTCTTCTACTTTCCCTACAGTTCTTCTCCCATTTCTGTTGGGCATCCAAGCACTGTTGCCAATTTAGGAACCTTGTACAACAGGTGGCTCTTTGTATCACTAAGTGCATGACAATTGGATTCATACCGTAACGTCACCAGATGAAAAGTTTTCTAATAATTGTGCTTTGGCAGTGTTCAGTGTTTAGGCTAATTATTTTGGAGAGAAAAAATGAGTTGCATGATTGTACATTTATGTTCAAAATTTGAGTCTGCTGGTGTTGCATAAGCAGAGGAATCGTAATATGTTGAAGTGGGAATGCTACTAGTCTGGATAATGGAAAATTAAGCACTTGTGTGTCTTACAGTGCATAGGCCGACTGTCTAGTTGGATAGACTGTTCAGCTGTAAGGGAGGTTTGGATGAATGCATACATCATGAGTGCATTGGTCTGAACTAAACCACATGTCCTTCATGTCCAACCCTTGGATTCCTTACTTGTTGATGGGAACTGGTATCCATACTTAGTGCCTGCACCAGTCTGGAATTAATAGCAGTCGGCCACAGTGGGGGGAAAAAAACAACCTCTGCCTGAAAAGCTGTACAGCGGCCCTTAATTTCCAGCAAGCTGGATTAATGGTCTCCCGTGGAGACTTGTTACTGCAGCTCCCATTCTCCAACAGTGTGTGTTTTGTCTTTCATTCTATATGAATGTGGTTCCATACAGTAATTCCCACGTTAATATGATTTCAATTATTATTCACCATGAGCCCCTTGTGTGCATTCTTACACGCATCCACATCACCAGCAAATTATCTTAATTGCTGCTGTTGATGTTACATTAACAGCCATTGCTGCAGTGCTACATTATTTACAATCTAGTGTTATTATTGAGTTTTTCCTCCCTCCTCTTCTGAAGGTGCTGATTCATGCTGGGCTCCGTTTCCAAGGGCCTTAGCTGCCCGCTGACATCTCACCGAAGTAGTCATTAATTGTGTGTGAGCCTTGACGGTGAATGCTGCCAGGCTATTTGACTGTTGACAGGCCTCGCAGCTGAGCCTGATGTTTTGCTTACCTGACGTCCAACACGTACACTTCCAGAAAGGGTCTTTTAATAATAAGCAGCAGGAAAACTGGCTATTTTCCCCTTCCCTGCCCCCTCCACCCCACCAGCCCAGCGTGGCGAGGCCATTTGTAGTGCCTCCTACCACTTCCCTGACTCGGCTCAATTAACAAAGTACAGATTAATAATCAAATCCGAGGCCAGCCTGGTCTGTATGACTCGGGTACTTGCTGGATAAACTTGCTGAGCCATTGTTCGCTCTGTTTTATATTTATATATAGAATTTAAAGGTTAATGTTTATTTTTATATATTAGAAATATTCCAGATTATTTTAAATCATGTACACTGCTAAAAATGTCCAGGACAGCTGTGTAATATGCAAGGTATCTGACTCTGTCAGTCAGTGATGGACAGTTGGATGGTTGTGGCTTAGTAATGAATATATTAAGGCCTTGCTAAGAATTGTTACAGAAAGCCTTTTGTCTGTTTGTATTGTTTTGAGGGACTTGATTCTACTGAGGTCTCCTAATATCTACACAGCTGTTCGAACTCCTGTTGCAGTAGGTTAGACACCAGCTTTTAGTTTTTGTGATCTAGGTTCAAATCCAATACAGATAAATGGAATTAAAGTCCTCTTTGTATGTTGGTGGGAAGAAAGAACGAACATGCTAGGCTGTGCGCTCTGAGTTCCTTTCTACGTTAAAGTGTTAGATAAATGTAAATTGTTATTATATAGCACACCTTTCACGTCCTCAGGATGTTTCAACACACTTCAGAGCCAATGATTTGTCGTCACTGTTGTAATGTAGGCAAACGCAGCAGCCAATTTGCACACCAAGGTCGCATGAACAGCAATGAGATAAATGGCCAGATAATCAGGCTTTTTGTTTAGTGGTATTGGTTGCGGGATAAATGTTGGCTAAATGATAAATGTCCCCTGCTCTTCCTCGAATATTGCCATGGTATTTTCACGTCCACCGGAGAAGGACAATGGGGCCTTGGTTTAATGCCAAAACACGACACTTCTGACAGTGCAGCACTCCCTCAGTACTGTCCTAAAGTGTCATCCTGGATAATGTGCTTGAGTCTCTGGAGTGGGGCTTCTACCCATGGCTTTCTGACTCAGAAGTGAGAGTATTACCACTGAACCAAGGCTTGACAGGCAAGGGTCCTATTTAAAATGCATCTGGGTAGCTTTGGTCATTATTGGCATTAAATGGCAGTGTTGCTTGTGCTGGTGTGGGGTGCCATTAAGGACTGGAGCTCAAACCTTACTGGAGTAGCTGATCCTACAGACTAGAAATGTCCCAAGTTAAATTCCCGGTCTGTGTTCAGCTATGGTGATAGAACTACTACAATAATCTTCATCCCTGGGTCAGGACAGTTGTCAAGGTTCCCACTTGTGATTGTACAGTGATCTCTGCAGGTTGTATGTGTGGATGATGGGTGAGGAGCAGGTTGAACTCCTCTGTTTTGCCCCTCCTCTCCCTCCCCCAGTTGCATTGTCTGCTGACTTTCAATGTCAAGCGTTGCACATGTAAATTGCCAGGAGGGTGAGGTATAAGGTGGCTACTGCCTATGAAACCATTCTCAGCAGAGGGAAACATTTGGCAAGAATTTTATTTTAAAATGATGGTTGATGTGGTAAATGGGGAAAATGTTGCATTCTGATCCAATATCTCATCTTAAAAAAGCTGTATTGTCTTTATATCTGCATAGGATGAGCATAATGCTGTGACCATGCAAAGATAGTGTTAAAGATTCTAAACCACCAATCAGTGCTGTTCTTTTGTGGGGTGGGGAATATGAATGGGAGTGACACTTGGCAGCATTGGTTTATTTTATACTTAAAGATTATGTGTCAAAGAACCTCAATATTTCACTTCATTTTGATTCATCTAGTTTACAGTTGATGTTCTGAGATGTATTTTATGCTGCTTGCTTCAGAATAGTATGTCACAACAAAGAAAGAACTTGCATTAATTTAGTGCTTGATCATGTCTTTTTCTCAAGAGGGTTAGAATACAAAGGGGAGGAAGTTATGCTTCAGTTGTACAGAGCCTTGGTCAGTTCCCCATCTGGAGTATTGCGTTAAATTCTCGACACTGTATCTCATGAAGGATATATTGGACGGGTGGGATGGGGGGGAGGAATTACCAGAATGACACCAGGGCTTAAAGAATTAAATTATGATGATGGGTTGCATAAACTTGGCTTGCAGTCCCTTGAGTTTTGAAGGTTGAAGGGCGATCAGGGTGTTTATGTTTAAAGTGACAAAAGGGTTTGATAGAGTAGATGCAGAGAAGCTATTTCCTCTGCTGGGGGAATTCCGAACAAGGGTGCACAATCTTTAAATTAAAGCTAAATCATTCAGGAGTGAAATCAGGAAGCACTTTTTTGCACAAAGGGTAGTGGAAATCTGGAATCTCCCCCCAGCCCCCAAAAAAAGGCTGTGGATGCTGGGTCAATTGAAATTTATGAGTGAGATCGACACAGTTTTATTAGGTAAGGGTATCGAGGAATATGGACCAAGGCAGGTAAAAGGAGTTGAGGTGCAGATCAACCATGAACTAATTGAATGGCAGAACAGGCTTGAGGGGCTGAATGGCCTGCGTCTGTTCCTATGTCTTTGGTCCCAAAGTGCTTCACAGCCCGTGAATTTTTTTAAAGAGCAGTTATTGTTACCTGGGCAAATATGGCATTGGTTGAGGGAGCAATGTTAGCCAGGTCACCAAGAGAACTCTTTGAATAGTGCTGCGGCATTGTTAACATCTATCTGAACAGGCATATGGGGCCTCAATTTAAAATCTCATCTGAAGGGTGGAGTGGCATCCTAAATTATATGCTCAAGTTATGGTGTGGGACTCAAAGCCACAATCTTCCAACTCAGACTGCCAACAACTGAGCGAAGCTGACCAGTATTTATTTACCAAATACGTTTTTCTTTTAAACGCTCTATTTCAAAGATGTTGTCCATTACTGTGATTCTGTCGGGGGTGGGGGGGGGAGGAATGTCATTTTTAAACTGGAAGAATATTTGAAACAAAACACAGATGGCTCTAGTGACTGGATATTGCATTATTAATAATTACTGGGTATGCAGTGGCTCACAATGTGGATCTGGTGCCTCTTCTCCACTCTTTCCTGAGCTTCAGGCTGCTTTGCATTGTGAAATCTCCCTGGAGTAAGTACACTTGGGCTTTCTCTAATTTTCAAGATGTCTGAACCCTTGGAGACGACATAGTGGTGAAATCAAAGGCATTGTGATTTCAGAGAAGAGGGTCTTTTTTTTTAAAAGGACAATGATCCTGGCATTTCAAAGTCTCTGTGGCTTTTTGATTTGAAGCGGGGGGAGCCTGGTGGTTGGCAGTTCTTCAAAAGATTTTTGTTCTATCTGTATCGGATGTCCTTGAGTTTTGTCTCATGAGAGTAAATGTGCTGACAAGACTGCCCCAGTTTCCAACGTGTCTGCACTCTTGAAGTCTCTATGGTGGAGCAGATTCAAATTAGGCCAGATGTCTTCTCTCCCCCCACCCCCACACAGTTTTGCTTAAGGAGTATCTGGGATATAACTCATTGCCACTGTAATATACAAGCACAGAATCACGGTTGTGCAATATCAAGTCTTTATAAGGAGCCACTTTTTGGCCAAAATGAAAATTATTTTTGGTCTTGGTTGATATGCGTTGGGATTTTATTTTGTTTGTTGCTTATAATCTGAGTTCTTTAAGGACTTGGTTAGTTTATGTAAGCCTTGATTTTCAACTGTCTCTACAAAGTTAGAAAGTAACAATGGGCGTCCAATCTCGTATGACATGAAAAATAGTTGAGGCACTGAATAAATACATGGTCTATCTGCGGTAGTCTCTGTAAATTAGTTGTACCCCTCCTCTCCTGAAGGTGCAACTCTTCCAGGGGTGCGGTTTCACGGATGCTGGCAGCCCTCTGGTATCTTGACCAAATGGCCATTCTTCATCTGTGAGACCAGGCTGTGGTGGCATTGCTGCTGAGTGCTGTCCATGCAAGCACACTTTTCAGAAGTTGTCACGGGGATAATGATCAGAAGTGGGAACCATGGCTAATTTTTAAAATCATATGGATAATATTAGGCAGGAAAATATTTTCAGAGTTAGAATTCTTTAAAACTAAAGCTTTGAAATGTTTTTAGCTGACATTTAAATTTCAGCGCGTGCAGAGAGATCATTATCATTTTCAATTACAGTGACAAGATACACGCACGCAATAATCTTTACACGGCTCTCCAGAAAACTGAAGGCATAAATAAAAGGCTTTGCATATTTGGATACAGTCTATCATTATACTATAGATAGACTATTTTAACCCAGTAAAGGTATTATTTTTAAAATTAAAAAAAAACTTCCTGCCACGTGAAAAGCCCACACATTTTTGATTTCCAGTAAATACCCTTAGTTTAGCATCCATCCTCTACAAAAAAAAGTTACATTTATAAAGGTGATAATTTGAATTAAGGAAAAATGAATATCAGCAATGGTAAGAACTTGTGTAACTTAGGACAGTGGTGGCAGTACTGCAGTTGGCTTTAGTCCCAGGGCTAGTTGGGAGGAAAATTGATCAGAGTTCCTGATATCCAATGACTCCTGCTTGAAAATGAGTGTGTATGCAGGTTGAGTGAGGACATGCTCAGCTATGACAGTGGTGCCTCCATGGATGAATATAAAGAGAATGGAGTAGATGTAGTGTCTGTAAATTACAGAAGGTGTTTTATAAGATGTCTCAAGAAGCTTATTAGAAAAATTCAGGGTTATGGTATAAGTGGAATTGTAGCACCATGGATGGAAGGTTGGTTGACAGACAGGAAGCGAAGAATTAAGGTAAATGGGTGTCGCTTAGATTGGAGAAACATTGGAAGTGGCGCATCCCGGGGTCAGTGCGATGTCCACTTTTGTTCTTGGTATCTATTGATGACTTGAACTTTGGTATTAGGAACACAATCTCAATATACTGAGGATCTGGCAAACCGTGAGAAGGAAGACAACAACAGCTTGCATTTATATAGCGCCTTTAATGTAGTAAAACATCCCAAGGCACTTCACAGGAGCGTCATCAAACAAAATTTAACACCGAGCCACATAAGGAGATATTAGGACATGTGCCCAAAAGCTTGGTCAAAGAGGTAGGTTTTAAGGACCCTCTTGAGGGGGGAGAGAGAGGTAGAGAGAGGTAGGGAGACAGAGGTTTAGAGAGGGAATTCCAGAGCTTAGGACCTAGGCACCTGAAGACACGGCCGCCAATGGTGGAGCGATTAAAATCGGGGATGCGCAAGAGGCCAGAATTGGAGGAACATGGAAACCGTGGCGGGTTGTAGGCAATGTTCCCTGTAATTTTTTGGGGGGTGCGCGGCCCATTCATAGTTTCACATGTACGCAGAATTTAACATTGAAAAAGCAGGTCCCAGGCTGTGCAGGACTGGCAGAGAGCTGCGCAGCCGCGCTGCTTAAAGGGAAGGTTGGTTGTACGGCTGGAGGAGGTTACAAAGATAGGGAGGGATGAGGCCATGGAGGGAGTTGAAAACAAGGATGAGAATTTTAAAATTGAGGTGTTGCCAGACCGGGAGCCATTGTAGGTCAGCAAGCACAGGGGCGATGGTTGAATGGGACTTGGTGCGAGCAGAGTTTTGGATGAGCTTAAGTTTATGAAGTATGGAAAGGTTAGCAAAATGGCCAGACAGGTGGCAGATTCAACTTGATGTAGATAAGTACGAGGTAATATATTTTGAGAAGAAAAACATGGAATGGGCATATAAACTCAATGGAAAGACACTGAAGGGTACGAATGAACAATGAAATCTAGGGTTCAAATACCTCAAGTGCAGGTAGATAAAGCCGTAAAAAGGGTCAATAGCGTTTTAGATTTTATAATCAGAGAAAGTGGTAATAAATGTACACAAACATTGGTTAGGCCAGTTAGAATACACTGTGCAGTGTTGGGTGCCTGATGAGAGAGAGAGAACATCAAAGCCACAAAAAGCATACAGCGTGGACTCACCAGGATGATGCTAGAAATGGGAAATTATAGTTCTGAGAAACGAGATACTGGAACTATTTCCACTGGAGGAAGAAGGCTAAGAAGAGATTTAATAAAGGTTTTAAAAATTATTTAGGTTTTGGTAAATTGAATCAGGAAAAAACTATTTCCTCTAGTTGGGGAGTCTGACGAGGGGGTCATCAATTAAAAATTTTCACTGGGTAAGGAGAGAGGTTAGGAGAAACTTCTTTACTGAGGGTTATTGGAGTGCGAAATGCTTTACTACAGGGAGTGGTTAAAACAGACAATTGCATCTTTTAAGGGAAAATTGGATATAAGTAATTGAAGTAGAGAAAGGTACAGGGAGAGAGTGGGGTAGTAGGATTAGTTTTGGATTGCTCTTGCAAAGAGCTAGCACAGACACAATGGGCTGTAAATTTCTACTCCGTTTAGGCATACAGATGAACAATGGCCATGGTGGTGGGGTGGGGGTGGTGGAATCTACTGTCCCCTATCTTAGAAGCTGTACCCAAGGACGATTCACCACTTTCAAGAGGAAAGGGTGAGCGAATTTGGAAAAAAAAATTAAAGGCAGTAATGCACTGAAATTGTTTCCACAATCTCTATAGAACTGCATATTTGGTAAAATGGCCTGGAACATGTAGAAGGTTATAATATGTTCTCCGGGTTTGGGTGATTGTATGAAGTGCTTCAACTTCACTCTTGTGGTTTACACTATACTATAGCATTTTTCTAGCCCCATGTTTTCTCTGTAATATTGACAAATTTTTGACTAAGAAGGAGCCTACCTTGGCATTACACTGAGAGGTTTTCTTCGTGTAAATGAGTGATAGTCTGGGAGGGAATGAAAGAGAGAATTCTGCATCAGCGAAGAGGACATAATGTGTGTTTCAAGTGTGACTACTACTTTGTAGTATTTGACTATCGTTTTGCTTTGTATTCTGTCTCTACTCCCTTTTAGTTAGCTAGAATGCCATGAGTTTTGAGTATAAAACTAAGTGTTAACAAATGTCCTATGTACCAGAGTCACAGGCTTCAATTATAGCCGTAATTATTATACCATAAACCAGCTGGTGCGGTAAACCTATTAAATGTAATAAGGCGAGTAAAAGTTGAAAGAACCCAAAAGTTCACGAGGACTGGAGTCAGCAGAGCACTGCCAACTCAGGTCATTAGTCAAGCATTTTGCTAAATAAATTCAGTTACCATTGGATAATACTGCAGCAGTGTACATTTCTGTGACAAATCGGTGTCTTGTCACTGATTGGGATCTGGTCAAATAAGAAAGTAATAAAGTGGCACTCGTAAGATAAAATTCAGTGTTTGAGATGGGTGTATGAGCGCGTATTTGTATTCTGTTTTATCCCCTTTTCCAAATATATTTTCTTCCTCGTGTTCCCCCCACAATGCAAATGTTTCCACCTCCAAATAAGAGTATGTAGTGAAGTCCAAAATGAAGCAAATGTTGCTCTGCAAAGAGAGTGAGTCTGCATTGCATTCTGAATTTTTCTATCTTGGGATGTTTCCCTGGGAGCTTATCGTGGGGGATTTTAGGTCGGAGGCCAAGCACTGTGATGTAATCTGCTGCATCATTGATCTACTCTTTTATTTAATTTTCTCCATCTCCTGTGTTGGGTATGGTTCCAGAGGTGCTGGTAGCCCTTTATCTCACCAAGATGTTACTCTTTATGTTTAAGCCAAGACAGAGTGTCTCAGTCTGTTTGGCTTGAGGTCATCATCAGCCTGATCCTGTCCTTGGGCAAAATCTGCATGTGCACTTTTGATCAGGAGCAGAACCCTGGCTCTCTCCTCCGTATTCACTCCCAAATAGCCTGAAAATATTTCTCGGTAATGCTGTACTATTGCCTTGGTCGAGATCAGCTCGAGTTGGATTTATAACTGAAATGTGCACCACCTTGCACAGAGCAGAGAGTAGCTGTACTTATTAGGGATAATGTAATGGCAGTAGAAAAAAGTGGCGCAGCTATCAGCAAGACAAAAAAAGAATCCATATGGATAGAGATAAAAGATAATAAAGGATCAATCACACTAATAGGCGTAGTCTACAGACCACCTAAGAGAGGAAGGGAGGTGGAGGAAGAAATATGCAGACAAATTAGGGAAATTAGTAAAAAAAAATAGAATAATAATCATGGGGGATTTCAACTACCCTGATATTAATTGGACAAAAGAGGTAGGTAAAGAGGATAATGGAATGGAGTTCCTACAATGTGTACAGGGCTCCTTTCTCACCCAATATGTAAAAAGCCCAATAAGGGAGGATTTGCTATTGGATCTAGTAGTAATGGGGAATGAACCATAGCAGATAAGAGAAATAAAAGTAGGGGAACATCTAGGCAATGGTGAACATAATATAATATGCTTGAAGATGATAATTGAGAAGGACATAAGTATGACGAAAACCAGGTTAATAGATGGGAGAAAAGCTGATTTTGAGGGGCTGAGAATAGAACTTGGGAAAATAAAACGGGCAACAATGTTGGCAAACAATGATGGAGAACAGCAATGGGAAACATTTAAAACGGTGCTTAACAGAGTGCAGGAACAATATATTCCGTTAAAAGGAAAGAACAAACTAAACACTAATGAGATTCCATGGATGAATAAAGCCATAAGAAAACAATTGAGGGCAAGGAAAGAGGCATACATTAAGTACATGGACAGCAGGGGAGCGCATGATAAGGGAGAATGCGAAGAGATTAGGAGAGAAGTCAAAAAACTTAGGAAGGCAAAGAGGAACTATGAAATTAAATTATCAAGGAACATAAAACAAAATAGTAAAATATTTTACAGGCACATCAATAAAAAAAAAAGGAAGGTTGGAATGGGAATAGGGCCATTAAGGGATAGACAGGATAAGACCACAGGTAACGATAGAGCTAGAACAGGTGGACATGACATTGGATGATGAGATAAGTGCATTTAAAATAAAAAGAGGGGATATATTAAATAAACTAATCAAACTCAAAGAGGATAAAACCCCTGGTCCGGATGGATTGCATCCACACATTTTAAAAGAATCTAGGGAAGAGATAGCAGAGGCATTACTGCACATATTTAATAATTCGTTAGAAAAAGGTATAGTGCCAGAAGACTGGTGGATAGCTAACGTAATACCTATATTTAAGAAGGGGGAAAGAACATGTCCAGGGAATTATAGACCAGTCAGCTTAACATCGGTGGTAGGAAAAATAATGGAATCCCTACTAAAGGGGAAAATAGAAGAACATCTAGAAACCAAAAATATAATAAGGAATAGTCAGCATGGATTTCAAAAGGGAAAGTCTTGCTTGACCAACCTCATTGAATTTTTTGAAGAGATAAGGGAGAGAGTAGACGATGGTAATGCAGTAGATGTAATTTATCTAGATTTTCAAAAGGCCTTCGATAAGGTACCCCATAATAGACTGATGAACAAGGTCGACTGATGAACAAGATCAGAGAATGCGGAGTCAGAGGACGAGTAGCAGGATGGATAGCTAGCTGGCTTCAATACAGAAAACAGAGAGTGGGGTAAAGGGTAGCTATTCACAGTGGCCGAGGTGGGTAGTGGTGTTCCACAAGGATTAGTGCTGGGACCACTGTTGACAATTTACATTAACGATTTAGACTTTGGAATCAAAAACACAATTTCTAAATTTGCGGATGACACCAAATTTGGGGTGGGTGGGGGGGATAGTCAATACTGAGGAGGACGGCAACAAATTAGAGGAGGAAATTAATAAACTTGCAGAATGAAGTTCAACACATGAGATGAAGTATTACATTTTGGTAGGAAGAATAGGGAGGTCACATTACTTGGAGGGTGCGAGTCTAGGTGGGGTAGAGGAACAAAGGGATCTCTGGAGTACAAATACGCAAATCACTAAGTTGCGATACAGGTTAGCAAGGCCATAAAAAAAGCAAACCAAGCACTAGGGTTTATTTCTAGAGGGATAGAATTGAAAAGTAGGGAAGTTATGCTAAACCTGTATCGAACCTTGGTTAGACTACACTAAGAGTACTGCGTACAGTTCTGGTCGCCATATTATAAAAAGGTTATAGAGGCACTGGAGAGGGTGCAGAGAAGATTTACAAGGATGATACCAGAAATGCAAGGGTATACATATCAGGAAAGGATGAACAGGCTGGGTCTCTTTTCTCTTGAAAAAAGAAGGCTGAGGGGTGAGAGGTCTTTAAAATTATGAAAGGTTTTGATAGAGTGGATGCAGAGAGAATGTTTCCACTTGTGGGGAAGAGCATAACTAGAGGCCATCAATATAAGATAGTCACCAAGAAATCAAATAGGGAATTCAGAAGAAACCTCTTTACCCAGAGGGTGGTGAGAATGTGGAACCCGCTACCACAGGGAGTGGTTGAAGCGAATAGTATAGACGCATTTAAGGGGAGGCTAGACAAGCATATGGGGGAAAAGGGAATAGAGGGTTATGCTGATAGATTTAGATGAGGAAGGAAGGGAGGAGGCTCGAGTGGAGCATAAACGCCGGCATGGACTGGTTGGGCCGAATGGCCTGTTTCTGTGCCGTATATCCTATGTAAGAGCACCATCCTCCCCACCTTCCATGTCACTCTTCTGGAGGAATTCCTAGAAATAGGCTGTAGGATTGGCTTGCAATAATTTATTTGACTAATACTTTGCTTAAAGCTCAAACTAAATTATCTTGAGTAACTTGAAACTCCTAGTATTTTAATGGAGATGGTCTCTGCTGATACAAAGCGAGATATGCCTCCTACCTTAATCTGGCAAGAGGTGAGAGTGATAGGTTTGTAATCTTTTATTGAATAACTGGTGACAGCGAGCAGCATTTGGAGGTATTCCTATTGCTGTGGTGTGAAAATGCCTGAATTTGAATTTCAAGTTGAAGCATAAAGAGTTTCTCCAGGAGTTCTGTTGCAGTTGGTTTTCCACAAACCTCCGTTCTTTCCATAACTGAAGCCCTGCAGTCTATTGATAATTCAGCCATTTCTTGTACTATTAATTTAAATGATCTAGTTATGCAAATTAAGCAATGTAACTAACACAACAAAGTGGGAATTTAGTGCCTAAAAATTCAAATGATCAGATAATTTTAATTAAGTGACTTCAAATTAAAAGGATTAAACTCTACAGTAATTGCATTCTATTGACAATGATCCTTTTTGGGTTTTTTATGGTTTTAGGAGACTGTTCAGGGTTTGACTGCCAAAATATACAGGTTTCCTTGGTCCTGAAGTACTGCAGTTTTAAATTTTGCTATTAGAGGTTGCTAGTGAGCTTTGTGAATGCGCAGTGACGCTCAGAAGGACGCTCGGGCTTATCTGTCCGATGGCACAGTGTGCACAGTGAGTGATAAATGACTGGTGGGTATGTAGTTACTCAAGTGACGCATTCCATCTCTGCAATGTTTCTTCCTAAGATTGTGTATAGTTTTCAAGTATGATGATTTTTAACAGAAATAAAACTGTTAACTGGTATAGTAAATAAGGCTTTGGATATTTAAAGCACCGTTGCATGTTCAAGACAATTATCAATTGAAATGTGGATATATATGATTCATACTTGTACCTGACTCCTCAGCTGAGTGGAGATTTCCATCCCTGACCCAAGTGTGCAGGCTATTAGATGGAGAGTCCTGCCGTCGTTGGGGTTAAAGGCTATTGCAGCAAGCTGGGGATACATTGAATTTGAAATTCAGCCAGATTCAAAAAAGCGATGTCAAGGTGTTTGTTGCTTGGGTTTGGTTTGGGACATCATGCAAAAGTGAGGAGACTGGACTTGGCAAAATGTGATCTAGGTACAGATATTGCAGGACTGGTTGTAGTTTATATGAGCAGCCCACCTATAATTCTGAATGACTCAGCTTGGTTTTGGTATGGAAGTAGCTTAGCCTGTCACATTCTGTGCAATGATACTGACATGATTCAAGTTTCTTGCATAAATTCAGGCTTAACTGAGACAAGTGCGTTCTCTTCTGCTCTGTGAGCCTATTTAAGAAATCTCTGGTTTATGATATTCTGTTCCATTACTGATCTTTCTGTTTACAGATTATCATTGCACTGAAGTGGTGGAAATACCTGTTCACTGTGATGTCAGTGTGGCCTTTCCAATGCTTGTTTCCCATTCATTGACTGAAAGTTAACAGTTGTTTTAACAATCCATTTGTTATCCAGCTGTTTTACTGGTGTTCTAAGCTGCAGCCAGAACCCAGTTGGAGTGGAAATGAGATCTTGGGTAGTTGAGTGGTATGCCACTGGTAGTAGTGTCTGAAATTTAATTTCTGGTTTTATTTTACTCCAGAGAATTAATATTTTCATTTGAGAGTCTGAGGTGCTTGATATATCAGCCATTAGGGTTTTCAAATAAAGCCATTATTGTGTTGGATTGTCAACTTTTTGTAACTGGCTAATGGAATGGATTTTCATTTAAAAGTCCACATTTGAATCCTAGACTTGAGTGATGTTCTAACCTGGCTGCCTTCACTTTGAGGTTTGTCGAACCTTGGCTGGTTCTCTTGCTAATGTGCTGAATGGTACCATTCTGGCGCAAAGGGAAATTCTTCCCTTCATTTAAAGACGTTGATTGTTGCTGGGGTATGGTACAATTTGTACAGCTTCCTTCGAGCATTTCACTCTTGTGGTTATTCAGGTGTGAGGCAAAAGGATGAGGGAGTGTGGGGCATCATAACTGAACCAATCCTATCTTACCCGAATGTTCACACTTCGACACTTTCCAGCAGGAGTCATTTGATAGCAATTGGGGTTAGAAACCTAAAATAGTTTGAATTGACAAAAAAACCTCCTATCTTCAACAACAAAAGGTAACGGCACCGATTCCTGGTCTGTGCTGGGTCTCCAATGGTCTAATGACCTAACGGCTATGGGGCACACAAGTGACTCCAGTCCTTTCCTGATGCAGATTCTAGTGCAGAATTTTATTTCGATGGTTAGAGAAAGCTCTTTAATAGTTAGTACTGTGGGAGTACCTTCACCACACGGACTGCAGCAGTTCAAGAAGGCGGGCTCACCACCACCTTCACAAGGGCAATTAGGAACAGGCAATAAATGCTGGCCTTGCCAATGCCACCCACATCCCATGAACGAATTTTTTAAAAAAAAAAGTATATTTTAAATTAGTATTCTGTGCAATGGGTCAGTTACCACAAACAGCTGAATTGAGTTCAAGCTTTGTCAGTATGATCTGTGCACATTACTATACGAGGCACTCTCCCCATCAGCTGGAGATGGTACTGGTGCTTGACACATCTGTGTAGATATTAATTTTATTTGTTTATGTTGAGCCTTGTGATTATCAGAAATAATTGCAGGTTGTGGTTTAAGCTCTTCATAGTTGGGCCGGGCGGGGGGTGGGTGGGGAAGACTCAGCAATTTGTGTGGGCCTTGTGTTGTGATACTGTAACGTCGCCACCGATTAATCCACTTGCAAAACAGTTCCGGTCATGTATTGCAGGATTCTACACAATGCAAGTATGATAGAGCTCTGGTGTGCGTGTATATAGTTTTACATTGCCGTGTCTGTTGACCTAAAGAAAGAACTTTCGTTTATATAACGGCTTTTATTACCACATGACGTCCTGAAGTGCTTCAGAACCAATTAAGTACTTTTGAAGTGTAGTCACTGTGGTAATGTAGGGAAACCCATGACCTTCTGACTCAGAGATGAGACTGCTATCACTGAGCCAAGGCTGACACCTATTTAAAGCTTTGTTGAGACATTTCTTTTATAGTTGTTTTAAAAGTAATGTCCATGATGCGGAGATGCCGGCGTTGGACTGGGGTGGACAAAAATGAGAAGTCGCACAACACCAGGTTATAGTCCAACAGATTTATTTAAAATTACACGCTTTCGGAGCTATCGCCCCTTCTTCAGGTACAGTTACAAAACTGTACCTGAAGAAGGGGCGATAGCTCCGAAAGCTTGTAATTTAAAATAAATCTGTTGGACTATAACCTGGTGTTGTGCGACTAAAAGTAATGTGGGGAGGGACGGGAAATTACAGTGTATAAACCAGAAGTTGCCAGGTTCAATCTCTAATCCGTCCTGAGTTAGGTAATCATGGTAGGGTTGCTACAAGTAGCTTCAGTGATTTTTCGCTTGGGGCGGCGGGGGGGGGTGGAGGCGGAATACAAAAATCATTTGGGGTTCTTATTACTAATTGCTATCCAGTGACATTTGCTAGAAAGTCTCCATATGTAGATGTTGGGTGAGGACAGGATTGATTTTAGCTGTCATTCCTCCCTGCAGTTGAATAGCCTGCCAACATGCACTTTCCAAGTTCACAAATGAATGTGCACCAGGGAAGGTACTGAACACTGTCGGTGCTCACTAACCCATACACCTGCAATAGCCTTCAGGAAACGAGGAGGGAAATTTTTTTTTTTTTTCCATGCCCCATTTCCATTGGGTAAGCAGATAGGTGGCATGGTCCCAGACGTCTGGTATTGCTGTTCTGTACCAGGTCATTAGAAGATGAGCAAGTCCCACATCTCCCAGCATGACTTCACTGCTAATCCTATGGAACTGGTCACAGATGACCCTGTTGCTGTCATGACTGGGTGGTATTAAAGCTGGAAGAGAACCAAAGGTGGGTATCTAGCAGGTTGCCGGTGAGGGGGATGACAGCCTGTCAGAGATACACAGTATTTCCTTTTATTCCCTGATAATCTGGGTGAGTACTTAATTCCAGGCTGCACTTAAATGTTAGCAAAACATCCCAAGGCTGCAAATTCTCCTTGCAGCTAGTCTACTGTTCAGCTACAAACATTTTCTGAGATTCAATCTGCAATAGTTTCTTATTTGCTCTTCCTTGTCTGACATTTATTAGCTTTAAAATGGCTGGGGTGGCATGCCATCCAGCACTCTGCAGATCCCTCTGCCATGAGTTGGGAGTATGAAATGTGAACACAAGGTATTTTGCAAATCATACAACAACAACTTGTATTTATATAAGCACCTTTAACGTAGTAAAACGTCCCAAGGCGCTTCACAGGAATGTTATAAAACGCAAAAAAAAATTTGACACCGAGCCTCATAAGGAGAAATTAGGCAGATGACCAAAAGCTTGGTCAAAGAAGTAGGTTTTAAGGAACGTCTTAAAGGAGGAAAGGGAGGTGGAGAGGGTAAGGGAGGGAATTGCAGAGCTTAGGGCCTTGGCAGCCGAAGGCACAGCCACCACTGGTTGAGCGATTATAATCAGGAATGCTCGAGGGCAGAATTAGAGGAGCGCAGATATCTCGGCGGTGGGGGGGTGTGCGTGTGGTTGTGGGGCTGGAGGACATTACAGAGATAGGGAGAGGTGAGGCCATGGAGGGATTTGAAAACAAGGATCAGAATTTTAAAATCAAGGTGTTGTTTAACTGGGAGCCAATGTAGAGCAAAATATGTAAAGGATTCTGGAGACCCCTTTCCAGGTCTGGATAACTCTCTGTTTCCTTTTATAAAGCCGCACTATTTCTGTTAATATAAAAATGAATACATGTGGGATTTGGGAGAATTTCTTGTAAATGACTAGTAGAAATAGTTTTTTTCCAGACCAATTTAGCTATCCTTGTTATATTATGGTATGGAATCAGCTAAAAACTTTAGCACTCAGACTTTCAAAGCAATTTTCCATCCAATATTTTTCGTCCCCAGAAGCTGTAGACTTTCGTTAGGATGTGATTCCATCGGTGCCAGAAGCCGCCTTGAGCCTTGCCCAGGTGAGCGTTCTTCATGTGTGCACAGAGCGTGAGTTTTTTTTGATTCGTTCATGGGGTGTGGACGTTGCTGGCAAAGCCAGCATTTATTGCCCATCCCTAGTTGCCCTTAAGATGTGGTGGTGAGCCGCCTTCTTGAACCGCTGCAGTCTGTATGGTGAAGGTACTCCCACAGTGCTGTTAGGGAGGGAGTTCCAGCATTTTGACCCAGCGACTATGAAGGATCGGCGATATACTTCCAAGTCAGGATGGTGTGTAACTTGGAGGTGGTGGTGTTCCCATGCGCCTGCTGCCCTTGTCCTTCTAGGTGGTAGACGTCGTGGGTTTGGGAGGTACTGCCGAAGAAGCCTTGGCGAGTTGCTGCAGTGCATCTTGTAGATGGTACACACTGCAGCCATGGTACGCCGGTGGTGGAGGGAGTGAATGTTTAAGATGGTGGATGGGGTGCCAATCAAGCGGGCTGCTTTGTCCTGGATGGTGTCGAGCTTCTTGAGTGTTGTTGGAGCTGCACTCATCCAGGCAAGTGGAGAGTATTCCATCACACTCCTGACTTGTGCCTTGTAGATGGTGGAATGGCTTTGGGGAATCAGGAGGTGAGACAATCGCCACAGAATACCCAGCCTCTGACCTGCTCTTGTTGCCACAGTATTTATGTGGCTGGTCCAGTTAAGTTTCTGGTCAATGGTGACCCCCAGGATATTGATGGTGGGGGATTCGGCGATGGTAATGCCGTTGAATGTCAAGGAGCGGTGGTTAGGCGCTCGCTTGTTGGAGATAGTCATTGCCTGGCACTTCTGTGGCACGAATGTTACCTGCCACTTATCAGCCCAAGCCTGAATGACGTCCTTGCTGCATGCGGGCATGGACTGCTTCATTATCTGTGGAGTTGCGAATGGCACTGAACACTGTGCAGTCATCAGCGAACATCCCTACTTCTGACCTTATGATGGAGGGAAGGTCATTGATGAAGCAGCTGAAGATGGTTGGGCCTAGGACACTGCCCTGAGGAACTCCTGCAGTGATGTCCTGGGACTGTGATGATTGACCTCCAACCACCACAACCATCTTCCTTTGTGCTAGGTATGACTCCAGCCAGTGAAGCGTTTTCCCCCCGATTCCCATTGACTTCAGTTTTACTAGGGCTCCTTGATGCCATACTCTGTCAAATGCTACCTTGATGTTAAGGGCAGTCACTTTCACCTCCCCTCTGGAATTCGGCTCTTTTGTCCATGTTTGTACCAAGGCTGTAATGAGGTCTGGCGCAGAGTGCAAATGTAACCCCACTATTTAAAAAAGGAGGGAGAGAGAAAACGGGGAACTACAGACCAGTTAGCCTGACATCAGTAGTAGGGAAAATGCTAGAATCTATGAATAAAGACGTGGTAACAGGGCACTTAGAAAATAATAATAGGATTGGGTAGAGTCGACACTGATTTAAGAAAGGGAAATCGTGTTTGACAAATCTGTTAGAGTTTTTTGAGGTTGTAACTAGCAGAATAGATAAGGGGGAACCAGTGGATGTAGTGTATTTGGATTTTTAGAAGGCATTCGATAAGGTGCCACACAAGAGGTTATTAAACAAAATTAGGGCTCATGCGATTGGGGGTAATATACTAGCATGGATTGAGGATTGGTTAACGGACAGAAAACAGAGAGTAGGAATAAACGGGTCACTTTCGGGTTGGCAGGCTGTAACTAGTGGGGTACCGCAAGGATCAGTGCTTGGGCCTCAGCTATTTACAATCTACATCAATGGTTTGGATGAGGGGACCAAATGCAATATATCCAAGTTTGCTGCTGATACAAAGCTGGGTGGGAATGTAAGTTGTGAGGAGGATGTAAGGAGGCTTCAAGGGGATATAGACAGGCTAAGTGAGTGGGCAAGAACATGACAAATGGAATATAATGTGGAGAAATATGAAGTTATCCACTTTGGTAGGAAAAATAGAAAAGCAGAGTATTTTTTAAATGGTGAGAGATTGGGAAATGTTGGTGTTCAGAGGGACCTGGGTGTCCTTGTACACAAATCACTGAAAGTTAACATGCAGGTACAGCAAGCAATTAGGAAAGCAAATGGTATGTTGGCCTTTATTACAAGAGGATTTGAGTATAAGAGTAAAGACATCTTACTGCAATTATATAGGGCCCTGGTGAGACCACACCTGGAGTATTGTGTACAGTTTTGGTCTCCTTCCCTAAGGAAGGATATATTTGCCATAGAGGGAGTGCAACAAAGATTCACCAGACTGGTTCCTGGGATGGGGGGATTGTCCTATGAGGAGAGATTGAGTAAACTAGGCCTATATTCTCTAGAGTTTAGAAGAATGAGAGGTGATCTCATTGAAACATACAAAATTCATACAGGGCTAGACAGGGTAGATGCAGGGGGGATGTTTCCCCTGGTTGGAGAGTCTAGACCCAGGGTTCACAGTCTCAGCATAAGGGGTCGGCCATTTAAGACTGAGATGAGAAATTTCTTCACTTAGCGGGTGGTGAACCTTCGGAATTCTCTACCCCAGAGTGCTGTGGAGGCTTAGTCGTTGAGTATATTCAAGACAGAGATCGATAGATTTTTGAATATTAAGAGAATCAAGGGATATGGGGATAGTTCAGCAAAGTGGAGATGAGGTAGAAGATCAGCCATGATATTGAATGGCAGAGCAGGCTCGAAGGGCCAAATGGCCTACTCCTGCTCCTATTTCTTATGTTCTTGTGTCCTGGCGGAACCCAAACTGGGCATCAGTGAGCAGGTTATTGGTGAGTAAGTGCTGCTTGATAGCACTGTCGACGACACCTTCCGTCGCTTTGCTGGTAATTGAGAGTAGACTGATGGGGTGGTAATTGGCTGGATTGGATTTGTCCTGCTTTTTGTGGACAGGACAGTTTTCCACATTGTCGGATAGATACCAGTGTTATAGCTGTACTGGAACAGCTTGGCTAGAGCTGCGGCTAGTTCTGGAGCACAAGTCTTCAGCACGACAGCTGGGATGTTGTCGGGGCCCATAGCCAGTGCGCTCAGCTGTTTCTTGATATCACGTGGAGTGAATCGAATTGGCTCAAGACTGGCTTCTGTGGTGGTGGGGACCTCGGGAGGTGGCTGATATGGATCATCCACTCGGCACTTTTGGCTGAAGATGGTTGTAAACGTTTCAGCTTTGTCTTTTTCACTCACATGCTGGGCTCCACCATCATTGAGGATGGGGATATATATGGAGCCTCCACCTCCCGTTAGCTGTTTAATGGTCCACCACCATTCACGACTGGATGTGGCAGGACTGCAGAGCTTTGATTTGATCCGTTGATTGTGGTATCGCTTAGCTCTGTCTATAGCATGCTGCTTCCGCTTTTTAGCATGCATGTAGTCCTGTGTTGCAGCTTCCCCAGGTTGGCACCTCAATTTTAGGTACGCCTGGTGCTGCTCCTGGCATGCTCTTCTGCACTCGTTGTTGAACCAGGGTTGGTCCCCTGGCTTGATGGTAATGGTAGAGTGAGGGATATGCCGGGCCATGAGGTTACAGATTGTGGTGGAATATAATTCTGCTGCTGCTGATTGGCCCATAGCGCCTCATGAATGCTCAGTTTTGAGCTGCTAGATCTGTTCTGAATCTTTCCCATTTAGCACGGTGGTAGTGCCACACAACACGATGGAGGGTGTCCTCAGTGTGAAGACGGGACTTCGTCTCCACAATGACTGCGGTGGTCACTGCTGCCAATGCTGTCATGGGCATATGCACCTGCGACAGGTAGATTGGTGAGGACAAGGTCAAGTAGGTTTTTCCCTCGTGTTGGTTCTCTCACCACCTGTTGCAGGCCCAGACTAGCAGCTATGTCCTTCAGGACTCGGCTAAGCTCGGTCAGTAGTGGTGCTACCGAGCCACTCTTGGTGATGGACATTGAAGTCCTCCACCCAGAGTACATTCTGTGCCCTTGCTACTCTCAGTGCTTCCTCCAAGTGGTGTTCAACATGGAGGAGTACTAATTCATCAGCTTAGGGAGGGCGGTAGGTGGCAATCAGCAGGAGGTTTCCTTGCCCATGCTTGACCTGAAGCCATGAGACTTCATGGGGTTCGGAGTCAATGTTGAGGACTCCCAGGGCCAGTCCTTCCACACTGTATACCACTGTGCCGCTACACCTGGTGGTTCTGTCCTGTCGGTGGGACAGGACATACCCAGGGATGCTGATGGAGGAGTTTGGGACATTGAGTTTTTAGAGGCTATTTAGTCATGAAGGCATTAAAGCCAAAACCTGATGCCGTTCTCACCCGACATCTGCATGAGCACCTCCTGGAGAAACAGTGATCAGGAGCAGCTTAATTTGGCTGATTTAATTTATTCCTCCTACCCAGGGGCATTGAGGCCAATTATAGCACCTGACTGCCATTCTGAGAACAGATTTAAATGCAAGATCTCATGTAGGGCTCATTGCTACACCAAGTAGTGCTTTTAACCTCAAGGCGAGGGAGTTGAGAATTTTTAAAAAATTTTTTTTTTGAGAGTTGTGTTATGAGGATAAGATAAAGAAAGAAGCATGAGCAAGGATACGGAAACGCATTTCACCAGACCAAGTAAAGGATAGATATTACTCCTTGCAGTCCTGCTGAATCTTGATAAATGGATAACTAGGCAAAAACGTTCTGCTTTGGGTCAGATTTATATAAGCTGCAGGTAAAAGTGATGAGTTGGCAAGTCTGTCTCACAGCCGTTTAATCATTCACTCAGTAATTCTATCTTAAACACAAACATACATTCTATTTGAAATTAGACTGGGTGAAATTTGGCAGTCGATTGACAATATTAAATGTTGCTCAAGCCCCTTCCTGGAGGTCTACAAAACTCAAGGCACCCTCCTCTAACACCTGAACCGCTTCCCAGAAGAGGGATATAAATCAGCAGAGGAGTAGGATACAAGCACCATCAGCACCGAGCACGATCCAGCCCTGGACAGGGATCTAACACGGCATGGCCACTAATCAGTGTAATCAGGTGTCAGTCTTGGCTCAGCAGTAGCACTCTCTCCTCTGAGTCAGCAGGTCGTGGGTTCAAACACCACTCTCGAGACTTGAGCACGTCATCTAGGCTGACACTTCAGTGCAGTACTGAGGGGGTGCTGTACTGTCGGACGTGCCTTCTTTTGGATGAGATATTAAATTGAGGCGCCAAAGATTTCAGGTGGATGTAAAATATCCTGTGGCACTACTCAAGGAGCAGACAAGTTTTCCCAGGTGTCCTAGCCAACATTTATCCCTCAACCATCATCACCAAAACACATTATCTGGTCATTAACATATAGCTGTTTGTGGGACCTTTGCACAAATTGGTTGCTACGTTTCCCTACATTGCAACAGTGACTACACTTCATTGGCTGTGAAGTGCTTGAGATAACAAAAGGCACTCTATATAATGCAAGTTCTTTCTTTCTAAGCAGGATCCTAATGCCACCCTCTTCCTCCAGCGGAACGGTACCTCAGTAGGTGAAAGCAAATTATCTCCATCATCAAGCATACAGCTCTCAGTTCATGATCTGAGTGCAGGCAGAGGCATCTCTTAACAGAGGAGAGAGGAGGCAAAATCATGCCTGGGTAATTTCAAGCCACTCCTGGCAGCTAGCTTACAGGTATTATTGCTGCTATATGTGCAGGCTGTGCACCTGCTTACTTCTGCAAGTGTCTGGCTAGAAAGGGAATTTAAGAAATGCAAAAAATCCCTCCACAAAAATAAAATGACAAGTCAACATCAGATTGCTTGGTACACAACTTTATGTAAATTGAGACGATGCAAATAGGATATGCACAGATTTAATTTCCCCATGCTGTTAAGCAGCAAAAATTGTTTTGGTGCTTTGCTTGGAAGCATGGCCTTTATATCTGGTTTCTGTTCTGTTACTGACTCCTGATCGTGCTTCCCCAGCCCAGTTTTGCTTCCTCTGCTTCCAAGCACAGGTTTCTAGTGGTAGGGGAATGTCCTAAGAGGAGAGATTGAGTAGACTCGGCCTATATTCCCGAAATTTAGAAGAATGAGACGTGATCTCATTGAAACATATAAAATTCTTATGGGGCTTGGCAGGGTAGATGCTGGGAGGATGTTCCTCTGGCTTGGGGAGTCTAAAACTAGGGATCACATCACAGTCTCAAAATAAGGAGTCAGCCATTTAGGACTGAGATGAGGAGAAACTTCTTCACTCAAAGGATTGTGAATCTTTGGAATTCTCCACCCCAGAGAGCTGTGGATGCTCAGTCGTTGAGTATATTTAAGACTGAGATCGATAGATTTTTCGATATTAAGGACAGCAAGGGATATGGGAATAGTGTGGGAAGATGGAGTTGAGGTAGATCAGCCATGACCTTATTGAATGGCAGAGCAGGCTCAAAGGGCCGAATGGCTTACTCCTGCTCCTGTTTCTTTTGTTTTTATTAGAGGTACACACAACTCCAAAACTCCAAGTTGGGTGGAGACCTACGTATAACCAAGCTTCTCCGTGCTTCCTCTCGATAGACCTCACTTCTTTTCAGAATCAAATGGATTGTGAATTGTATTGTGTTAGTCTTTATTGTTTTACATTTTTGGTTGAGATTTGTTAAGGTGAAGGATTTCAAGTGGAACTTTAAAAAAAAATGTTGTCGCCCGGTGTCAGCATCAAAGTGTTCCAAGTCTGGTACAGTACAAGTTAATACAGAGTAAACACTTAATACAAAAGCAAAATACTGCGGATGCTGGAAATCTGAAATAAAAATGGAAAAAGCTGGAAATACTCAGCAGGTCAGGCAGCATCTGTGGAGAGAGAAACAGAGTCAACGCTTCATGAAACGTTAACTCTGTTTCTCTCTCCATAGATGCTGCCTGACCTGCTGAGTATTTCCACCATTTTCTGTTTTAATACAAAGTAAAGTTCAGTCTACTCATCCCCAACAGTGTGTGCCTCAGCACCAATCTCTCCTATTGCATGTGTGGATTTTTCCACTTGCCCCTAAGCACATCTCTTGTGAGGTTAGCAATTTGTGCTTAATTAGTGCGGGTTTTGTGTGTGGATCTATGCCTCCTAGAAGCTGGGTTGAAACTGCCTAAACCCGATCTACAGAGGGCGTTCATATCCAATGCGCGGAGAGTCCCATCCCCTTCAGCCTGGGCTGGATTTGAACCCAGAAGTGAAAACCCGATGTCTAATCCATACTGAGATAAAACATTTCAGATTTGAAACTTCTGAAATTTTTGTAAAATTCATTCAGAAAACTGATTGTGCTGAGAGCCATCTATGGCTGTTTTTCAAAAACTGACAGTCTTGCACTCTCTTCAGCTCAATTGTCTGCCTGCAGATAGGATATGAAATGCCATAGAACTCAGCCAGCTTGCAATCTCACAGGATAACTTGATCGAGCTTCTAATAACTCAATGAATCGGATTAGAGAGAGAAAAAAAGATTTTGTCTCTGCCAAAACTGAAGTAGAACGCTTCTGGAACTAGTACGTTTTGGTTTATTTTTTAGAGGTTGGAGGGAAATAATTAACAAACTCATCTTTTGACCTTCCACAAACTACAATGTGTCCGTAATGGAGTCGGCCACTTCCCCACCTACAACAAAGCTTGCATCCCCATCACCTTGTCAAGGTCCACTGGCTTCTATCCTCCAATTAATTAATATGAAGATCCTCATAGCCTTCAAGTCCTTCTATGGCTCCTTACCTGAGTATGTTCCCACACACTCCCTCTGTTACTCCGACACCACCCAATTCCTTGTTCTTTGTTCTCTTTACTGCCAGTGGCTTCTACTTCAGCTACTGCTTCCCCACCCCGGTCCTCTGGAACTCTTTCCCACATCTCTGCCTTGTGTCCCTCCTTGCCTTCAAAAGCCTCCCTGTGACCCTTTGCTTTCACCCCCAGCCCCTCTTTTTCCCTTTTGCCCCACCTGCTTGGTGAATTTTTTATTTTATATTTATTCATAGGATGTGGACGTCGCTGGCAAGGCCAGCATTCATTGCCCATTTCTAATTGCCCTTGAGAAGGTGGTGGTGAGCCGCTGCAGTCCGTGTGGTGAAGGTACTCGCACAGTGCTGTTAGGGAGGGAGTTCCAGAATTTTGACCCAGCGACGTTTGTCCACCATCCTGTATAGTACTTAGAGATGTCTCTTTGCACCTGGAAGTACAAGTTGTTTGAAGCCTACTTTCCCCTCTCGGTCTAGACATGCTGGTTATTTCGCTGAGAAGTGTTCCAGCTCAGCATCTTGGAATCCAGTATTCAGGGTTTGTTTTGTAATTCTGCTAAATCTGCTTTGCAGACTCCAACCCGTTTTGTTGCTGGAGAGGAGATTTGCTGTCAGCTAGTCAAGTTATTACTGACGTCTTGATTGAACAAATTTAAATTTGAGCCCTGCTTGTAATGCAGCACAGTATTCATTCTGCAGTGTCTTAAATATTTATACCCATACTCCATTTAGCTGGTTGTTCGTTGCCTTCATGTGAGTTGCTGGCATTCAGACAACTTGGATGTATTTTGATACAAGCCTGTAGACTGCGATTCAGAAGGTGACACAGTGATTTAGGCATCAAATGGGAGTGAAGCGTATGATTTGGAGATAAAGTATTTCCCCCCTCAGTTTTCTCCTTCCTCTCCTGAAGGCACTGCCTCTTGCTGGCCGTCGATCCCACATCTTTGAGGTACCTTGTCTTTCTTCATGCGTGAGCCTAGGCAATGACTGTTGGTTTGCTATCTGACTGTGTTGGGGCCACATCAAAGCTAAGCCTGATCCTGTCCTCACCTGTTCACTTTCCAGCTGGGATATGTAGCAGGAATCCTGGCTGTCTTTTTTTTCCCTTCCTTGCCTAGCTCAAGGGTGGAGTCAATTATAGCATCCCCACTGCCGCTCTGGCTAAGGGCAATTAACTCAACGAATCATACTTCTGACTTCCTGATCTGTATGATTCACTCCCACACCAAGCAGTGCAATTACCCACAGAGTCACCAAGGGAGTCCCCAAAAGCTTGTTGAAACAATTTACTGGCAATAATTCTGTTTAATTTTGATGAAGCAGTGTGATCTTTGGTTGGAATTGAGTGCTGGGTTCTGTTGTTGGCCTCGTTTTGGGTTCTGCGCAATCCATTTATCAGCGTGCTTTCTTTGTATTGGCATCTTCGCAACTACATTAATGAGTCCCAGGTACTACAGTTAACGACAAGTTTTATCATGCTCTCAGTAGTAACTGCCCTAATTGACTTCAAATTCTTTCCCCATTCCACATTCTTAATTTGTTTGTAATTATTGCCTCAAGACGCAGGTAATTATAGAATGCTGGACCTGAGCCAGAAAAAAAAATGTTTTTGGTCTTTTTGAGGTGTTCCACAGGCAAAGCTACTGCAGCATTGTTGTCACTAGGATTTCATTAAAGCATCATGGTGGGTGTATGAAAGCTTTTCATACTATGTCCCCTTGAACTGAGAAACACCAGCAATTCTAGATTCTGCCCATCCAAACTTGGCTTGTTTTATGAGAGATGTTTTGAACTGTAACAGTGGGGTGAAATGCTAGTGGTTATAGCTTGGTTACTGATTTTGGAAAAAAAATCAGTTTGAGGTGTTGAGTTAAGAGTATCACACATTAAATCATGTTGGTATAAATGCATTTTCTTTTCCCAAAATGTATCGGTACTAATACCAGTGCCAGCTTGGCCCAGTTGGTAGCATTCTCACCTGAGTCAGAAGGTTGTGGATTCAAGCCAAACTGCAGATTTGAGCATATAATCTAGAGTAACACTCGAGTGCGGTACTGAGGGAGTGCTGGATTGTTGGAAGTGCTTCCTTCAGATGAGACATTAAACTGAAGTCCCATCAGCCTATTCTAATGGTTCAGGTGGACAAATAAAAAAGCCCATTTGAAGAGGAGCAAGAAGTTCTCTGTGTCTAGGGCAGCATTCTTCCCTCAACCAACACTACTGAAAACAGATAAACTAGCCATTCATCTCATTGCTGCTTGTGGAACCTTGCTGTGCATAAAATGGCTGCCACATTTGCCTTCATAAGTTACTGCATTTCAAAATTATTCATATGTATATGAAGTGGGTTGAGAAATTTGATAAAAGGGCTTTATAAATGCAAATCTTTGTTTCTTGCAGTATGCTAAATGAGCCTAGTGACTTTGCTTAACATCAACCACGCAGTGTTGTGTTATACATGCAGTTAATTTTTTACTCCCCTGTTTTCTTGCCTCTTCTCTTCAGAAGGCATTGACTCCTTATTGGGGCACAGCTCTGTTGATGCCAGTGACCCTTGGGTGTCTTGCCCAAATTGCCATTTTTCACTTGAGTTTTGAAGGCGCGTATTAGTCGACCATTCCATTGCCGGGGGACTCAATATCCACATATGCACTTACACAACGTGTCGCTGGTCAATGAGCAGGAGTGGCAATCCTGCTGTATTTTTTCCCCTGCCACCTTTCTCTTCCTAGCTCAGGAGCTAAAATCAATTGAATCATCCTTATCACCAGCTAAATTAACACATGCCAGGGGTGGAACTTGCTACCTTTCTGCTTTGTATAATTCAGCTACTTGCTGTGTAAACCTGCTGAGCCATTGTGGGAGCTGTTTCCGGTTTCTTCGTTCTGTAATTTATTAATGCGCATTTAGCCTGCAGAGTAAGGATATTCATCTGCTTTGAGGACTGTACTCTCCGAATTAAATCCCTTTCTGCTCCTAAAAGTTTCTTTCTTATATTCTGCTTGTGTTTATGCAAGAATGTGGGGAGTTTTTTTGTCTGGCTCATGTGGAGGTGCCCACTCTGACGCTACCTTTATCATTTCTGGTGACCATTCATTACCTGTACTTGCAAGATTCCCTCATGCTGAAGCGACAGGATATGTCTTACACGGTGCGACGCAGTGTTGTCACGCGGAAGATTAATGGTGTGCGCGCAAAATTTTCAAACTGTGTCCACTTGAGTTGTGGAACATCTCCGGTAGTACAATTGCAAATTTTGCATTCACAAACTTAAGTTGCGACTGGAAAGAGCATTTTTAATTGTGGAAAAAAACCACTTTGCTGAAGTATAGGTGGTTGCAGGCTTTCACTGGTGGTGTAAGCAATTTAAGATGATGAATTCAAAGCATCTCACAAGAAGTGTATCGCACAATATTGAAGTGTATTGACTGAAATGTAAGCTTGCCCCCCCCCCCCCCCCCACCCCATTCTCAGTAGTGGATTGATACTAGTTTAGCTGTTTTTTTATATTTTTGGAGGCCTGTGTTAGTGTGGCAGGTTCCTGAGAAGTTGATGTGATGCAGCTGACAGTAGTCCCAAACCAAACTCGCTGAATTTAAGATTGGCTGCCGAGTAGAACGAGTTGAAAGAAAAAGGGTCTTCCCAGTTGCCAGCCTTTAGTGAATCGGGCAAGTTTACTTTGGTGGTTGCTGCCACCTGTGTGCGACCTGCATGTTGGGAGCTGGCTGCACCATCACAGCACTGAACACAGTATAAAGCAGTCTCAGTTAAACAGCACTGGTAACAACAGCGGGAGATCGAACATGATATAAAACGTTGGGGTGAATTGTAAGCATCTTGTTTTTGGGCTTTGTTGTGGACATTTCGTTGAAAACAATTAAATATTTGTATGTCTGTAACTCTCCAATCTTCAAACGGCATATAAGCTGAGGCATAAAGCTTCCATCCATTTTAGGAGCAAACGCATATTTTTCTCATTTGTTTCTTTTATTTGAAGTGCTGGTCACAATTTACAACTATATTACACAAGCAGTCCTCCATCTTTTATACGCAGGAGAGATCAGTGCATGGATTAATATGTAGTGGGAGACAGAAGCATATGAAAAGACTCCAAAGTGGGGCACAACTAGAGCTATTAAAGCCTCAATTTGTGGCAAAAAGTACGATCTGTAAAGCAGAAATGTAACCAGTGGGAGATTTTTTTGTAAAGAGTTTTTTTTGGAGCAGGAGTGTATACTGGAGGGATGAGCTGAATAACCTTTCTTGACTTTTTCCTCATGTATTTCTGATTTAAACCCTGCAGTGTCAGCCATGGCTCAGTTGGTAGCACTCTCTCCTCTGAGTCAGAAAGTTGTGGGTTCAAGTCCCACTCCAGAGACTTGAGCACGAAAATCTAAGTTGACACTCCAGTGCAGTACTGAGGGTATGCTGCACTGCCGTCTGTCAGATGAGACGTTAAAACTGAGGCCTCATCTCTTTCAGGTGGATGTAAAAGAGCCCATGGCACTATTTTGAAGAAGAGCAGGGGAGTTATCCCCAGTGTCCTGGCCAATATTTATCCCTCATCCAACATCACTAAAACAGATTATCTGGTCATTATCACATTGCTGTTTGTGGGAGCTTGCTGTGCGCAAATTGGCTGACGCGTTTCCTATATTACAACAATGACTGCACTTCAAAAGTACTTCATTGGCTGTAAAGCTCTTTGGGATGTCCTGTGGTCGTGAAAGGCGCCGTATAAATGCAAGTCTTCATTAATTGACAGTATCCAAAAGTAATCTATTTTTAAAAACTGTTTTGATGAACTTTATGCTCATTCATGTGAGGGGTTGTTCCACGCTGGGAAATGAACAGTTTATTATTTAGAGCAGCCAGTGTCAGCACCATACAGTTCCAGGTAAGGTATAGCATAGTTAACTGTACGGTAAAGCTCCCTCAAGCGCTAGTTTTATATTGGTCTTCCAATTTGGATTTTGGGCGCCAGCTCCCGATATTGATCTACTTTTATAGACTGGTGGCCGACTTGTAGACCCCGTTCTGCAATTCTGTCACTGGTCCGTGGAAAACAGGTTTTACAGTTTGGAGGGAGCTGGCTCCTAGATTTTGGTCCATCGGAATTTGAAATTAAATTGCTTTGCACTGCCCCAACCTCAGAAGAGCATGCCTTAATGCACTTGGGTTCACTTCATGCACCAGCTATTCACAGGTTTGCCAGGCGAGAGTGCCTTTCCATGTTAGAGGGAGTTTTGTGCTGTGAGCTTATGCCTACTAAGAACTGGGTTGAGACTGTCCAAACCCCTTTCACATAGGACCCTTAAGTTATGACCAGGACCCTTATAGCCGACATTGGCATCTTTTGCCATCAGACTGGGTTGGATTTGAACCTAGGTTCGAGAAGTAAAAGGCCAGTAGCTCATGAGCTCACTGTGCACCCAGTCCCTGCCAAAAACAATTTCTGTACTACCCCACGCAAAAATTTGCCCACTACGTGTATGTAGTCTGTTGACTTTATACTTAACCTGCATTTACATTGGCCCTAGAGGAGTTCTTGTGCCGCCAGTTTCTGATGCATGGGCTTCATGCCCAGTAGCAATCCCAACGTAAACTTGTCAGACTTGTTAAATTTGGCTACCAGGAAAAGCAGTGGCTGGATGTAGCAAATCTAAGTTTACATTCAGGTTGCTGCTGGATACGAGGAACCTATGCCTGCAAACTGATGGCAGAAACACCCCCTGCCCAACCCCAGCATCTTAAATTAGCTCGATAATCTTTGCAGTCTCCGCCCTATCATTCATTTGCAGTTTTAAGGTGTTGCATGTTAGCGAAGGAATTATTCCTTGTGTCCTATTGCTGTGTGAGGAGCTAAAATGCTCTGCTGTGGAAATAGTTTAACACAAAAGTTGGAAATGGACCAAGCATTCAGCCTGTATAGTAGATTTGGGGGGAAAAAAGTGACATTATGCTTTTTACAGTCTAGAAAAGCATTAAAATTGATTTTCAGCTGTTGGTGCAGTTTATGTCTTATATAATTGTGTGGGACTGGAGATATTATGCATCATGCAACAGTAGTACTGAGATTTCTCCTCCAGCTCCATTCTCCCATTTAGGTGCTAAATCCTCAATTTTACCACGCTAAGGGGAAAGGGCAGGAAATTGGGACTAAGTGAATGGCTCTTTCAGAGAGCTGGCACAAGTGAATAGATTCCTTTTGTACTGTGAAATTCTAGGATTCTATCATATTTGCTGTTTTGTAATTGCCTTCTGTTTTATTTGTTACGGTGAATAGCGTGGACTATCATCTGTCTTTCAGGTGCTGTTCACTGCTGGTTGGCAAACCATTAGTCTATCCAGATGTTATTGCAAGCATTTCCTTTAAAGATTGTTTATTTATCTAGGTGTATTTTTATGAAACGGCACATGGTAGAGATTTTCAGTTGAGGTCAGTGATAACTGGAGTGCACATATCTTAATCAAAAGAAAGTCTTGAAATGCTTGCACACACCCTCAGGACATCCCAAAGCGCTTTACAACCAATGAAGTCGTTTTTGAAGTGTAGTCACTTGTAATGTAGGAAATGGTATCACCTCATCCTCGGTCGTGTTTACACTCCAGCTTTAGCTTCATAACTGACCACAGAGTCAAATCAGCACTCTGACTTCCTATTGCATTGGCAGCTTGAAAGTGAAACTCTCAGCAGCTGGGGGTTTCACACCCAAATTGCAGATCTTTTACCGCAGCACGCACGTGATATCGAAACCCGCAGTGATTTGCTCTTGGCTCGTGCACAGTACGAATGCGTCCTATAAAATTCAACAACACTGGGTGCTGCCTGGTGCCTCCTGCTGCAGTGGATATTGATTGCAGCCTGTGGGAGCATACCGAGCATTCACCACCTTGACTGTTCCAGGAGTGGCAGATGAAGAAGGGAATATTACAGAAGAAAAAGGGAAGCATGCCCAAAAATAACCCCATAAAAAGAAAGTTTAAAAAGAGTAGAATCCTCTTATTTGGCCCATCATTAATGGTGTGTGATGTGCGTACCCTAGTTGCACGAATTAAGGAAAGTTTCAAATAAAAGTGCTATTGTTTGACGAGTCATTTAGTATGAGCAGTCTGAGCCTGCTGGACCATAAGGTGCACTGTTCAATTTTTCGATTTGTGCTGAATTACCTGATCTTTTTGGTGCAGCAGTATAGGTCCTACACCAACGACCCTTCCTATAAAGCGAACACTTGGAAGTCAGGGTGAGGACAGGATTGGACTTGGATGTGATGCCTCTTGAAGTTAAATAGCCCACCAAACATGCTATCTGGGCTCATGTCAACATTGGCATTTGGGTTAGGTATCCAAGGGCTGCTGGTCCCTGTACTCCAGCATTAGTCAGTGCTTTCAGGAAAGGGGAGGAGCAAAATAATTTTGAATCTTTTCGACCTATAGATGCTTACAGCATAGCAGGGTGTCACTCTACCGATCGTGTCTGTGCTCTTTGCGAGAATAATGCAACACTAATCCCACTGCATCACTCTTTCCCCATAGCCTGCTTCAAACATTCATCCAATTTTCCTTTAAAAAATGAAGTAGTGTCTGCCACAACCACTCCCTGTGGCAAAGCGTTGCAAGCTCCAACAACACTATGTAAATAAATTTCTCCTAATCCCTCTCCATAAAACGTGACCATTTTAAATCAGATTCCCCAACGAGGAAATAGTCTTTCACGATTCACTATCCAAACTCTTCATAATTTTAAAAACTCCTATTAAATCTCAGCCGCCTTGCTGCAATGGATATAGTTCCAGTCTCTCCCCTTTTTGCCATTCTTGGCATCACCAGGCTGAACAAAGGCTGTATGGTCTCTGACTTTAGTGTTCTTTCTGTAATGGGGCACCCAGAACTTCACACAGTCCTCTAACTGTGGCCCAACCAGTGTTTGTATAAATTTAGCATTGTTACTTTACTCTTGTACTCTCAATTGATAAGACTTAGCATGCTGTAAGTCTTTTTTATGGCTTTATCTACCTGCACGCACGTCCAAAGAATTCAGTGTGTGTGTGTGTGTGTGTGAATATGAATTGTTTCCGCTGCGCAATCTTAGCAACACCTGATTATTTTTTGTACTTTGTCCATTTCTGGGACAGTATACGGACAAGTGACTTGCTGTGGGAGTTACGAATACCGTTGCACTAAATTCTAACAGTGTGCCACTGGCTGTTGGCTCTTGTTGATCATTTCCCACACGGCGAGTTGCTGACTTCACCTGGATCACTAGCTCTTTTCCTGCCGGTACAGACAGCGACTGAGGGTGTTGACCTGTATTTCCTTTGTTCCTCTTAGTAGAGGCCTGGGATGAAGTTGGTTGGCAAACGTCAGACCCAGAATGGTACATGGCAAAGAAGGGGAATTATCAGGGTTTGAGGCGGGGTAGCACAATTTTTGCTACACATCAGATTGTCGACTAGGTGGTACCGAGGATTAGACACTGGCTTTTGACTCTGAGACGTGCGTTCAAATTGAGCCCATACTGATAGTTAAAGGCCTCTCTTGTCTGCTGGCAGTAAGGGCGCTATGGGGCATGAGTTTGGGTTGATTCAGTCCCGTTCCTGTTGGACCTGGTCACATACCGCAAACTCCCTTCACATGGCAATGTTACACAGCTAGGCCACAAGTTGGTTAGTGTTACAAATGGGGAAAAAGGTACAGTTGGTGCTTTTGAGATTAGAGCTGAGGCACATGTTTGGGGTCGAGCAGCAGGAGCTTTACCCTGCATATAACTGTATTGTACCTGACCTGAGAGTGCTTGATGCTGCCACTGAGTATCCAAAATGGGAAGGGGTTCCATTTTTCAACAATAATGTTCTTCACATTGATGAGGACAGAATTCACTCAAACGCCCCCACCCCCGCAAAAAAACCTTGTAGTTCCTCAAGACATAAAATTAGAAAGAGAGCTTTTTACAAATGTTGAGAGTCAACTTTTTAATCCTGAGCTGGAATGCTGCTCAGTAACTATTTTTACTAACAAATGCTAAAGTAGCTCCTCCTGATTTTTCCACTAGGTGTTTGCCATTCACACATACAGTATGAGTTTTTGTGCAAAGTTCTCTGCAGGGAGTGAGCAAATCCAGTTTGGAGTGCCCAGTGCCTCATATAAGTGGCGCCCATGGTGTAATTAATGTCACTCGCTGCTAGCTCTTGTCTGTGTGCCCAGACACATTGGAAACCATTACCTGACTTGTGGGCCTCATTTTGTCCAGAAGTTGAGATTTTCCTTGTTCTACTGCATGATTGAGATGAATTGTAATTACGTTTTGCAATTTGTTTGAGAACTTTTGATTTCGGACCAAGATTTTGTTGATGAAATGGGGCAAGGAGAATTTAAGAACTTTTTTTGTGACTTTTATGCTCATCAAGGTTACGTTAGAGAACTGAACACCTTCCATTTTGGGCACCCAGTGTTGTCATTAATCAGTTCTGGATCAGATATAGCAGGGTAGAGTAAAGCTCGCCCTGTTCCTTCAGTTGGCAACACTTGCCTCTGAGTCAGAAGAATGTGGGTTCGAGCCTCATAATGGACTTTAGTCTTTAGTACATGATCTAGCCTGACACTTCAGTGCAATACTGAGCGAGTGCTGCAGTTTTCTCGAGGTGCCATCTTTTAGATGACATGTTGCCTGCTTAGGTGAATGTAAAAGATCCATGGGACTCTTTTTTTTAAATGCAGGGATTTGTACCAGTGTGCTGGCAAAAGTTTCTTCCTTGACCAGCACCATCAAAAAAACAGGTCATTCAACTCATTTGCTGTTTGTCAGACTCTATGCAAATTGGCTGCAGTGTTTGTTAAACTTAAGTGGCTGCACTTCCAATAAGTAAACTATTGGTTGTAAGGCTCTTGGGAACCTCGTGAGGGTGCAATAAGGTGCGATATAAAGCAAATTTGTTCTTTGTTTCTTTCCACGCTGTCCCTACCTAGATCAATGCTCCCTACTGCAGCACTATGATATTTTCCAATTTAGAGCAGTTTTATGCTGTGAGCCCATGTCTGCTATGAATTAGGATGAGACTGGCCCAGACTCATTTAACATTTGACCCTTACAAACCAGCACATAAATGCTGGACTATATTTGAACTCCAGTCCCAGCGGTGTAAGGCCCACCATCTGAATGGGCGACTGATTCAATAACTACACATTAAAGGTATTAGTTTAGCTGACTTGGTAAAATTAATATGAAATAAATGACAGGATTAGTGAAGGAAAAAAGTATGCTGGTATTGGAAGAAGCAACTATAATTTGTGGCTTCAGGTTGTGATCTAGCTGAGTGTTTTCTGTGGGTTTGGTTGCTAATCCTCAGTTAACACACAAACCCAAAGTCTGAAAATGTAAGAATTAGGCTTTAAATCATTGTAATTTGGCATTTGTCTATGAATTTATTACAAAATTATTAGTTGATCCTTACATTCCCTATGTTCCAACAGTGACTGCACTTCAAAAGTACTTAATTGTTTGTAAAGCATTTTATGATGTTTGGAGGTAATAAAAGGTGCTATATCAATGCAAGTTTGTTCTTTCCTTCTGATCCATGGTACCACCCTAATTGATAAATCTGTCGTCTATTTAGGACCTGCAAGCTGCATTTTAGCTTCATCCAGGCTATAATCTGGAAGTGAAAGTGCTGTATAAATACAGGTTGTTGTTATGTCATGTCTCTGTTGTGTAGTGATGGTGCCATGGAACGTCTGCTGCAGGTTTGACCTCTTTTACCCCCTTCTCCTCCCACTTTGCTGTAATCCTGTGAGGAGATGGCATGTAGAGGCCAGATGCTTCTTTACAGGGCAGCAAGTGGAATCGGGGAGAGCTACCGCCCCCAGCTTGCTTTCGTGCTCCTTACTGCACCTTGTTCGGATTAGGGTTGGCGGAGATCCGATAGCAGATAGTTTTTCTGTTCTCTTGACCAGAGGTGGGCTGTAGCTTTGGGAGCAGAGAATAAACATGCGGGCAGAATTAGAGGGTAAACAGCTTTAAAAATAAATCATTATCAACTACATTTGTACATTTAGATGAGCTGCACAAGTATAATGCTGTGAAATGTTTTCATTGCGGAGCACAAGATGTGTTACCTGCAGTTTCACGACTATACATAACAGGATATCCCTTCAGCAATTTATGGAAACTATCTGGATATCAGTTATATCCTCTAGGATTTTGCTAACATTAAATTTGCATTTGTTGGTGTTCGGCTGGTTGCAACAGGTTGGGGATGGGGGAAAAAATGGCTTGTGTAATGACTCACTCCCTACTCTGGCAATCTGGGAAGAATGTGTGTCTCCCTGTGATGGCTGCAGCTTCCAAGTCAAATTTAGCTGATCTCATATTTGACTGATGTGACTAAGCCATAAAATCACAGAACAAGGCAAATTATTGTCTTTCCAAATTGTGCTAATCTGTACTGCATTATTGCTCAAGTTATGTCCTGGGTAACATAAAGAGCTGATGTCCAGTACTCCTTGTCCCAGAAACTAACACCAATAAATCTCTACTTGTTCCAGCATGTTCTTGCATGTTCAGAACAGGAGGGGTGGTTGGTTATTTTGACTTCTGCCAATATGGTTGGAAACACTAGTTGTTAAAGAATATACTGTATTCATTGCCGGGTACAAAACACCAGTCCTTGGATGAAAATCTCTCTCCCATATACACCAATCTTTTCTTGAAATCCCCCATCTTGTTGCCCAAAGCTGTATCACGAGGTATTACTGGAAAGTCATAATTTTACACTGCATATGCCAGCGCACGCACTCGACCCCGCCCCCTCACGCCCCTCTCTTTGCAGCCCCCAATCCCTTCACACACTCTCACGCCCTCTCTCTCTCTCTCTCTCTCTCTCACGCGCACACACACACACACACACACACACACACACACACACACTCTGTGTTTGCATGTTCAATGGGCAGACACAGAAGGGTGTGGATGAACAGAAAGACCCAAGAGTTCTGATACATAATTCCCTGAGAGTGCAAATACAGGTCGATAAAGCCATAAAAAAGGCCAGGGGCATAGAGTACATGGGTAAAGTAGTAATAAATGTTATACAAAACATTGGTTAGGCCACAGTTAGAGTACTGTGAGCATTTTGGGTGCCCCATTGTAGATAGAATATTCCACAGAAGTCATGAGTATACAGCCTAGGTTCAGCAGGATGATGCCAGGAATGGGAAACTAGTTATGAGGAGGGACTTGAGACTATTTCCACTGGATTTAATGGTACTTTTTAAAATTATGAAGAGTTTTGATAATGAATAGGGAATGGAATGCTTTGCCACAGGGATTGGTTGAGACAAAAGCCATTTCATTTATTTGAGAAATTTGATTGCATATTTGAAACTGATAAAGGTACAAGGCTATGGGGAGAGACTGGGGCAGTGGGATTGTTTTGGATTACTCTAACAGAGGGCCACCACAGACACAATGGGATGAATGGTCTCCTTCTGTACTGTAAACTCTGTGATTATTTTATGAAAGTGGCTTGCCCGTGGATGCAATACTGTCAAGTTTTAGAGAAGAGATTTAATGGCGAATCTTCAGGCCAGTCGCACATTTGCTATAACTGTAATGTCTTTAAATTATTTAAAAATGTAGTATAATTATTAGCTTAATATAATCTTATTTGTTGGAACATTTTCATTTAAGTAACTTCCATAAATATCAGTGTTGAGGATTGTTTTTTAAAACCAATGAGGTGCTGTCCCACATTAGCAAAGAAACAACCAAATACAGAACAAGCTGGAAATACGTAACATCTGTGGAAAAGCAAGGCAGTCAGTCGAGGTTACGTGCCCAAAGACCCACCCCCAGTCCTGAGGAAGGGTCTTTCTACCTGAAATGTTGATGACTGACGTTTTTGTTTCTCTACAGATGCTGCCTGACCTGCTGAGTTTTCAGATTTCTAGCATCCGCAGTATTTGATTTTTTAGCAAAGAAGAACTTGAATCGACAGAAGTAGGGTGTGGAGCAGTGCTGAGCATACAGGCTGGGAATAAGGTTGAATATGCTGAATGTGAAGCAATGAACTTGGGTTTGCCCAGTTGCCTGGTGGGTGTAAACCGTGGTCTGCAACATATTTGAGGTTTTGGAGTTGGCACTGGCAGTGCAGAGGGCCTCCAAGTCAGTCCAAGTCCTCCTAAGGGGGTGGGAAGAACCACCATTAAGGGTGGTGCTGCTGTTACTGTTCATTAAGAACCATCTCCATAAACTTGAATCTAAGACCGCTGATGCGTATAAACCTTTTCCTGGTTTCTGATATCCCATTTAGTGCGTCAGAAGGACATTGACGTGGATGTAATTTGTAACTGAATTTGATTGGTATTCTTGCTAGATCCATCGCCTCACTTGTGTGCATACAGCTGGTGAACTCTGGTGTTTGTGTACGGGAAGAGGCCAGGAGAGCTGATCTGGTGCCTGGAAATGAGCTATTGCTGGGTCCATTTAAAAAAAAAAGAATTATTTTGTCTAATATTGCAGGGACAGCATGTTAAATATGGTCCTGAATATTTTTTTCATTTCTACAGCTGACTGCAGACAGCTTGTATGTATTCCTACAGCCTCTGAAATTAAAAACAAAAATCATTAATTTTTTTTATATATAAAGCAGGATGGTTGTGGACTTTGCCTCAACATTTTCCCATCGCCCGTACTTCACCCGAGCTCAAAGTACAATTCAAGTACTCCATCCAGATGCAACCCAGCCTGCGCAATGTCTGCACTTCGGGAATCTGGCGGCACTTGCACAATGTAAAAGCAGTTCCAGTAGCAACACCGGTTGTGCCTCAGAAACCCAATTACCTGTCTTTCTGTTTCTGGTGGGTGGGACTGGAGATTAAAGGCTTCTGGTATACGTGGCTATCTAATCCTGAGCCTTGAAGTGGAAGACTTGCAGTTCCCTGCAGGTACAGCTGAGATAACCACGCAAGTGCAGTACTGTGTTGTGAAATTCTAGATTCCCTTGTTTCGTTTGCTTCTAATTGAAATTTGTGTAACCTTTCTCACACGGGAACTATTAATAATTTGCCGATATGGGGAGGTATTTACCTGGCTTCATGAAAAATAAAATCGTACAAGATGACTCTTGTTTAATAAGTTGAGTTTGTAAGATTACCTCTCACAATCTATGATGATGCCTGGAAACAGTTAGTTTCAAGTAATAAGATTTTAGAAGCCAAGAATCTTCTGGAACCTTGATGTTTTATTGTGTGCTGAAGTGTGATGCTTGTCATGTGACTTCTTTATGTTGAAGCGTAGCTCACTCTGCATGTTGAACCTTCTCCTGGTTGCTGTGATCATTTGCTGTTTGGGAAGGTTTGAAATTCCTCTTGTTTACGGGGAGCAAATAAAAATGTAGGCAATGTAAAAAAAAAATAAAAAAAAATTCCGACCTATTTGCCCTGCCTCCATGTCTTGGGTGTGTGGATGTGAAAGAGGGAAGCCCAGGCAATGAAGTCACTTTAACAGTACTGGCCAAAGTAAACTGCCAGGCTGTTTGATAATCTGGTCTTGGAGCTGTGGGCTTTGAGTGTATGCAGGACCGCAGAGAATGGAGCAGGTGCAAGGCCTGTGAAAACTGATTAATTGAATTCCGTCGGGACCAAGGAAAATCCATTTTTCTGTCTCCTGTTTTTTGCCTCATTTCTAATTGATCTGGGAGATCTCTCTACACCAGGTTAAAGTCAGCAAGCTGGTCTCCAGATTCAAGTGGCTTGTGTGAACTACTTTAGCTTTACTTTTATGAGGCACTTTCATATTCCTAGAGCTACTGTTCCCGCCCCGGTTAAACTTCCACCCGGTGACTGACAAAAAAGGACCCAGTAAATCCAGTGGCTGTTCCTAAGATCCACGAGAAAGGGAAATAGTCATGTTTATATTACTAACCGGAAGTGGCGGCCTCCCTGTTGCCATATCTATTTCTAAAATAGAATTGTACGGGTAATTTACTTTTTGTCATCTCGTAATCGTTAACTTGCATGCAAGTTTGTTCCTTTACATTGGGGAAAAAGGTAGCATAATAGATTAGATGTTGGCTGTTTATCTCTGGGACTGAGTTCAACTGCAGTTAGAATTAATTGGAAAACACCTCCTCCATGTGCTGGAATAGTCCTTGATATAACCGGAGAGCAATCTGAACTCAGTTCCTGTGGGGTATGGCTCCAGAGCACACATTGACAGTCTCAAGAATGATTGGTGTGGGAACTGGAAAATCTACCAGATGCCAAATGTTCTACTCCCCAGGATTGGCAATCCTTACAATGATAAACTAAATCTACCCGCTCCTCTTCTCCACCCCTGCCCCAAAAAGCCATCGAGATTTTTTTTGATAGCATATTCATTTTTTTATTAAGTGAGAGAATCTTGGAAATTATGTTGGCAGATGAATTAAGAATTGTTTGTGGTCCCTCGTTAGTTCCTGGGTACAGGGTTGCTGAGCCATCTGTTATTGCATAAAGGAAGGATTCACCCTAGATTTGGAAGTGTGTGTGTGTGTGGGGCAGCATGATTTCCGATACACTGGTATTTTGTTGTAACTTGTTCTGTTTTGGTGGGACTCCAGAGATGACAGGGAATCAAACTGAACATGACTGAGCACTTTGAGTATGTGACGATATATCTGTTGTCTGGTTAAAACTAGCATTCCCTTCTTGGAAACTTGTAGCTCATTGGGTGTGCAACAGAGCTCACCTGAAAGAAATAGCTGCAATTGTGGCCAGAGCTCAATTAAAATAAAATGGATGGATAGATGACCACTTGAACTGTGCGGTTCAATTTTAGATTTTGTCCCCCCAACTTTTTTGGAGAGGACATTTTGAGCTACATGTGTGACTAGGGTGAAGTACAAATAGTCTGTTACTGGTGGGAGCAATTTTGAGGGGGTGAATTAAAAACATCACACACCTGGGCAGCACGTTAAAAATTTTAGTGCAGTTATTTTTCTCTATAGTGTATGGTATTAATACACTAAGCCCAGTGACAGCACTAAAACTGTTAACAAGTTATCTAGATTCGGCACCTCTATAGCCAAGGCATTTTTTTTTACAGTGGGGGGAGATTAGAGAAATGGTTCGCAGTTCCAGTGAGATTTAATGCAAAGTGAAAGCTGCCTCTTTGTTGAAGTGAATTATTCTCTAACACATTTTCTGTAACCTTCTCTTTCATTCTTTTAGAATAAGCCTGCTTTCCTCCAGTCTGAAGTGGATTGTGAGTCTGGGAATTGCCTGCAGTGTGGCTTCTCTGTTGGGAGTGGAACACCTATTGTGTGGATTACAAACTCTATTGGCAGCTGGTTGGAGGAGTGATTCAGCGCAATGACGTCAGAGCTGGAGAGCAGCCTGACGTCCATGGATTGGCTGCCACAACTGACTATGAGGGCAGCCATTCAGAAAGCGGATGCTGCCCAGAACGTGGCTGGCGGTGGGGTTGCAAAGAAAACCCCCCTTCTGGACCCGAACACTACCCTGGACCAGGATGCACAGAACAAAGACGGCAAGCCGCCGTACAGCTATGCCAGCCTCATCACCTTTGCTATCAACAGCTCCCCGAAAAAGAAGATGACGCTGAGTGAGATCTATCAGTGGATCTGTGACAACTTCCCGTATTACAGAGAAGCCGGCAGTGGCTGGAAGGTAAGTTACTGGGAAGAAAGTTAGTTGGCTGGGTACTATCTGGAGAAAACGCCTGCAATTTGGACTTTCAGCTGAACAGAGTTGAGAGATACCACTTGCAGCTCCCCTGATGGCCTACTGAGCAAAGGCACCATCTGGTATCGCACTGGGCTAGAGAGAAATAACTTGCATTTACATCGAGCCTTTCACATCTTTAGGGTGTCCTTCCCAAGCAATGAAGAACAATAAAGTGTAGTCACTGATGTAATGTAAACGGGGCAGCTAATTTGTGCACAAGATCCCACAAAAGCAGAGAGAGAAATGACCAGGTAATGTGTTTTAGTGGTGTTGATTGAGGGATAATTGTTGGTCAAGAAAGCAGGATATATTTCCTCCTCTTTGAATAGTGCCATGGGATCTTTGACATCCACCTGAGGGCAGAGGCTGCTTTGGTTAACATCTCAACCGAATGTCAGCCCCTCTGACAGTGCATCACCCCCTCAGTACTGTATGAGTTGTCAACCTAGATTATGTGTTTAATTCTCTGGAGTGGGCCTTGAAAGCATGACTCCAAGGCGAGAATGCTACCACTGAGCCAAGGCCGACCCTGAGAGGGGAGAAAAAATTTGCCAAGGTTCCTGCTTCTGATTCCTATCCAGCTGGAAAATGACTGTGAGCACACTTGCTGAGGATAGGAGTCGGCTTTGTTGTGCTGCCTCCGGCAGTAGACTAGCCTGCCACTCACTGTCTTGATTCATAGTTAATTAGTGTCTGGACTGATGTGACATGGTCACTTGGGGAAGATGCTGGCGGGTCTCAGCGTAACAATACTCCAGCAAATTATCACCTTTTAGGGGAGAAAATTGGACCCCCCCCCCCCAAAAAAATACATTGAATTGTGATTGACTTGAATTAGGATTTACCCACCTCATTACCCTGTGTGCGCTATCATTTAAATTAAAGGAGAGTTTAGAATTATGTTTTTATGAGAAAAGTTGCTTTAAATACAGATGCTGTAAAATCAACAACAGCTTGCATTTATATAGCGCTTGTAACATATTCAAAATGTCCCAAGGCACTTCAGAGGAGCATAACCAGACAAAAATTGACAGAGCCAAAGAAGGAGATATTGGGATGGGTGACTAAAAGCTTGGCCAAAGAGGTAGGTTTTAAGGAGTAGGAAAGGTCATCAAGGGGTGGAATTGAAAATTACAGTTGACTGGCAAAGTTTGTATATATTGCTTTTGAAAGTGAAGATTAATGCCTTTGATCTTGAGCACTGTCTTCAACTGCTCAGTTCATTTTAAATTATTTTGTTCTCTATAAAATAAATTGTCGTTCAAGATATTCTCTGGAGTTGTCTTTAGACATGTTAATGTCATCTTAACCCTTACTAAATTTCAAAATGCTGAATACCAATTGACATCTGATTGGTGGTCCCTTTCTCATTTGTTATCTCAACTCTCTTTAAAACAATAATATATTATCTATCTTCTGATGGATCAGGAGAGATTGAAGTTTAAATTTATTTTGAATAGCTTAATTGCAAAGTGTACATATTTTTATTTAATCCTGTACCTGTTTGCCTCTCTGGATAACCATCAGCTCCTGTGTTTTTGAGGCTATCTTGATGTGGAGGCTGCGTTGTCTCTTTTTTTCTCCAGGCACATAAGGGTTTCTGTGCGCATTTTCTCCAATCCCATGGATAGTTCACAAGATACAAGCAGATAAAACAAAAGTCATATTGGTACTCGCTTGCCCTGCAAACTGTAGTTTTCAGACATCATGTTAATAAGAAGAGGCAGGACACTTCTGTCACAATTGGGGTCAAATATCTGGACCTGGAAATATTCCTGGTTATTGAAAAATGACAACTATTCGGCCAAGTCAGTCTTAGCTTCTGTGATGTCCGCTAAATTATTGAGTACTTCCAGAATCGATCGAACCTTGGTTAAAAATCTATCTGGGTTCATATGTTTATTTGTCTTTCATGAACCTTTCATGTTCTATTTTATCCAAGCTGCTTGGAAATTGTGCCCCATTGGACCTTCATTGATTCCTAGTTGCAGATAGCTAAATGAATGTTTGAGTGTATCCTACGCTGTTACCACCTTGCAGGAAAGAAGTAAAGTGGCAGGCTAAGGATAATCACCCATTCCATGGCTGCTTCCTGGACATTTCTTACAGATTCCAGACTGCCTTATACACTGCTGCCTTGATTTAATTACAACTCATGGTGATACTTTTGTTAGTTTGGTCCTGACGGCTAGTGTTATAGCTCCTCTGCAGGGGCTCGCCTCCCCATAGTCTGTAGTACTTTGGCATGCTATGAAGATGTTTGGAGGATCTGTAATGAAGACTAAAATGTACCTACCTTGAAGGCTGTCTATCATTTTTTAAATGATATGCATCCAGCGCCCATCCCCATGAGCCCTACAGAGGGCATCTTTTGGGTGCATTAGTATTAAGTGGTTAGTTAATTTTAGCTTTGGGTCAAAATGAAATTATGCAATTGCAACTTTATAGTGTGGGAATAGGAAATCATGTGGGCATTGCCCATTTGTAACAATGACTTTTTCATGAGATCTTCAGTGCATAGTTTCCCTAGAACTAATCAAGCTGGCCTATACAAGCTGGCCCTATACTGTTACGGGGTGTGGAAGATGCATATTGTTGGAAGAGTGAAGACCGTAAAAAATCTATCTTTTAATAACTCATGCTGAGACGTGTGCATGTATGTGAACATGTGCTGAGGACAGGGTCAGGCTATCCTTTTAGAAGAATAGCCTGCTGACTTTCCAGGCCCACACGAGGATTGGTCACTTTGGTCAGGTACAGGAAGGCTGGTGGTAGCGTTGGAATTATACTCCAGCATGAACCAGCACCTTCAGGAGAGGAGGAAATTGGAATATTAAAAAAAAAAGTCTTGACTGACTGCGACATTGGAAAATAACTACACCTGAAGCTTTATTAAAGTGACAATTATTTTGTTTGGTCAGATTGCTGAGGTGTCATTAATGATGTGTCAAACCAGAACTTATGATGTTCTTTGTCACCGTACCTCAGCTGGTAGCCCTCTTGCCTCTGAGTGCGATTGTTGTGGGTTCAATTGCTACTCAGATCTAGAGCATGTAATCTAAAGTAACACTTCAGGGCTGTATTATTGGAGGTGCTATCTTTTGGGTGAGATGTTAAACCAAGGCTCCATTTGCCTGCTCAAATGGATATAAAAGGTCCCAGGATGCTATTTGGAGAAGAGCTGGGTGTTTTCCTGGCCAACATTGCTCCCTGAACCAGAACAACCAAAGCAGTTTAACTGGTCATTCATCTCATTGCTGTTTGTGGGGTCTCGCTGTGCGCAATTGGCTGTTGTGTTTGCCTACCTAACCACAGTGGCTGCACTTCAGAAGTAATTTATTGGTTGTGAAATGCTATATGTTGTCCTGAGAATGTGGTAAGGCGCTAAATAAATGTAAATTCTTTCTTTCCGAATTCTTGCTTTGCGATGGCTAGTAATGTTATTATAAATGAAGAAAATTGGAATAGCTGGGGGAATCCAGGTTGTGGTTATGTGGTGCACTGCAAAGGAACACACACACAGTAACTCGGGTTTATTGGCACTTAGCATCAAGTCCTTCTGGTGTGTGGGTGTTTTCAAAGCTGCAGTTCTTGTTTCAGAAGTATTACCACGTGTTATTTCCACATTTCATTGATGACGTGATTATGTTTTACCCCCCTGTTTTAAAAAAAAAAAATCACATTTGAGAGGAGGGTGTGTGGCGAAAACCTTGTCATGGGGTACAACTCATGATGGTCAAAAGTAACCATGAACAAGTGATGTACATTGATGTCCATCTCCGAATTCCACAGTCAGTGACTTAATGAACAACGTAAGGGGCACACATGATGCTGAAAACTTGTTTCCTCCCTGAGTTGTGATCTCTTAAATAATATAGCATTGAGAGTCTATTTTCCCCCCTCCTCTCCTTAAGGCATTGAGTGCTGCTGAAGTACAGTTCCACAGGTGCCAGTTATCCTCTAATATCTCAGCCAAATGGTCATTCTTTGTGTGCGCCCAGACCGAGACTGTTTGACGACTTGATGCATCACATCACATCTTGCGTAATATTTTCAACAGGTGCCACTGGTGAATAAGCAGTGGGCCCTAAATGAAATTTCCCCTGACCTAATCCAGTGGCACTGAGCCTCAATTGTTGCTGTCGTTAAAATCAACTGAATCAGCACAAACCAGGGATCAAACCTGGGATCTTGCTAATCTGTGCGGCTTAGCCATTCCTTGGATAAACTCGCTAAACCATTTGGGGGGGAAGCCATGGCAATACAAGTTTTATTGTCTTTCTTAACAATATATACTATTTCTAAAGATATGGCACAGTACTGCTTTATGAACAATAGTATGAAACTCAGGTCTTGCCCTTGGGCAAATCAACTGAATCCCTGTCCTACACCGATAATTGCAGTACCTGCCTTAGATCGTATTTACTTTCCACCAACGAAATAGTTCTCTAATGACTCAACAGAAAGGGCCCGACCTTTATACTCACATTGTGCATTTCTGTTTGCCATCTACGTCAGTGTAACTTGCGTAACAACTTTACTCCTGTGATCCTGTGCAATTACATTCATAATGCTTACGCTTGCCTATTGGCTTGTCCCATACATCACTATGGTGATCACGTCACTTCGATCCCGCAAAGGAAAATACCAGATACCATACAAATGATAGTTAACGGGAGGAATTTGAACTTTGTAATCATCTTCTGTCCAAATCATCTGCCTTGCACTGCTGCAGGAAGAGATTTTTGGTCCATAATAAACTATTTATGCTGCTCAAAGGAGTTCCTGCCAATCAAATGAAAAGTGATTCTCAATAAACCTGAAGAATTATCGTCCCAATCTTTAATCCTGCAGTATGTACGCCACCACATATTCACAAATGACTGAAGCCAAATTTGATAGTCATCTAATTTCTTAAATTACCTCAGCAGCACACCTACTCTTTTCAACCGTGGTGCTGTCCTGCACTATGGTCATTGGCCCTTCACCTTGGTTTCTCAGTCATAAAAATAAAATTACCCCATCCTTTGAGATATTTGATAAAGGTAGTGATACAGAGCAGGGGTGTAACCACTTTGGCCCCCAGTTATGTCATTAGTCAGGCTTGGCTGTTGTGCCACCTGTAGTTAAGTAGCTTCCCAGCACACACACCGTCAGGACTTGTGCATGAAAAATGGCCATTTGGGTAAGTTACTGGAAGATGCCTGTGGAATCATGCATTTGCCAATTAAGCCACCAAGGGATTCTCCTCCATTATTGTGGTTAGAATTACTGGGTAAAGGGTCTGGGGTTTCAGTGGGCTAGGACACAGTTGTTTTACCTTTAGAACCTTGGAGTGAATCTAACCCAGACTGACGTAAGGAAACCAAAGCAAAATACTGCGGATGCTGGAAATCTGAAATAAAAACACAAAATGCTGGAAAACACTCACAGGTTAGGCAGCATCTGTGGAGAGAGAAATAGTTAATGTTTCAGGTCGATGACCTGAAACGTCAACTCTGTTTCTCTCTCCACAGATGCTGCCTGACCTGATGTAAGGAAAGTTTCCTTTCCATCTACTTGCTTTAAGGTTATGTGAAATCCGTTTGGGCAGCCACAGATCACAACTTCCCAATAATTTGACACCCATGGGCATTAAATTGACATTCTGGATGACATTGGCTATTAATGTAAGTCTAAGGAATTTGTCCCATTTGATGCATGTGTTTCCAAAGTTAAACTGGGCTTTATTCCAAATGCTCTTGGGCTCAAATACGACATGTTCGTCTTGAGTTTCCAGGAAATAACCAGTCAGGAAACCTCTTAATCTGTCCAAGGACAAACCAGCCAGTCTGACAGTGCCAGTAAACAGTGACTCCTCATATCGGTGCATTTGCTGGTCGGAATATTGAATTCACTATCACAAGATATGCTTATGATTACCCCAGTTGACTTAATCCTTTTAACATTGATCTCTTTTTGCGCTTTCTTACAGAATTCCATTCGACACAACTTATCGTTAAACAAATGTTTCCTGAAAGTGCCTCGGTCCAAGGATGACCCGGGCAAGGTAGGTGCACAGCTTGTTCCTGCTGTATGCTGTGACCTTGTACTCAGAAACCAGCATAGAGTAAAAGTTAAACAAGTGTATTTAAACTTTACATCTGTACAGCAAATTTTCCTCCTCTCGCTATTTTCAATTCTTCTCACCAGTGTGTTAGCCACTTATGACAGTCCAGTGGAACAGTCCAGACCATGGGCTGCTCCTTGGTTGGCTTTGTAGGGCTCCATATCAGATGGTTGGATTGATTGACAGAATTTTTCTCGCCCTTGATTATTTGTACTCGTTTAACAAGTTAGTATTTACTTCAGCTGAAAATATGACATGTTTGGTAGGAGTGTGACAGGACAGTTATAGCATGACCACTGTTGAGTGCAGGATTGCCACTTGAGTAACAGTGGCCTTGCAATTGTTCAACTCACACACAGACTCTTAAACTCTGTCATTATGTAATTAAGTTAACCATTGTAAAAAGCATTGAGGCTTGATTTGTGAGGCTACAGATTTCTATTCTCCTCGTGTTCCAAATGTCCCAGATATAAATATGTGGGAACCCGTAGACAAACATGAGCAGCTACTGCTGAGTGACGCTCTGTAATGCACTCTGCGATTTTTCCTCTTCTGTGTAAAGACCTGTACACGTGCAACATCCCCCAACTTTCCTATAACTCTCCTGAGTCTGTTTCAGTTCTCATTTTCTTAGCTCCCTATATATAATTCTTTCGTTCAATCTGCCATTTTCTCCTCCATGTAATGCACTACAACAAGTTGCATTTATATAGCGCCTTTAACATAGTAAAATGTCCCAAGGCGCTTCACGAGCATTATCAGACAAAATTTGACACCGAACCATATAAGGAGATATTAGGACAGATGACTGTCTCTGCAGCTGAAGGCATGGCCGCCAGTGGAGGGGCGAAGGAAATTGGGGCTGCACAAGAGGTCAGAATTAGAGAAACGAAGATATCTCAGAGGGTTGTAGGAGGTTATGGAGATAGGGAGGGGTATGGCCATGGGGGGATTTGAACACAAGGATGGGAATTTTAAAATTGAGACATTGCTGAACTGGGAGCCAATGTAGGTCAGCGGTCATGGGTGATGGATGAACGGGGCTTCGTGTGAGTCAGGATCTGGGCAGCAGAATTTTGGTTGAGCGCAAGTTTACTCCCTCTTTAGCTGGAAGGACAGTTGAAGCATTAAATTTCACATACGTGTTGAAGCAAAACACAACTATGCAAATATATTCTGAAGTTTTGATTTGGTGAACTTTGTGTGCAGCAAGGTGAGAGATGTTAGTCCTGGGAAATAGAACTCCCATCTCATTTTGAGCACACAGTTTCAGTACAGAGTTGGATGCAAGTCAATCTTCCATATATGTGTAGTTCAGCCCCAACTTCAGAAGAACGCCCTCCCACCCCCACTGCAACAATTTTAATGCCATTTGGTGCTGAGTTTGGAACCATGCAGTTCCCAGTGAGCACAATCGTTAGAAGCATGTTGAAGTCAAGAAACTAATTGTTATTTAGTGTTCCATTTGTACTACAGGACAGATCCAAGAAGGAGTTTATAATCGTGTAGGCTCCCAGTACCGTGGAAGCTGCACCTTTATATTGTGTGTTGAATTTCACAGCACCAAAGCAACAAGCAGTTCTCTTGAGCAAGTGTCAGCCTTGGCTCAGTGGTAGCACTCTGGCTTAGAAGGTCATGTGTTCAAGTCCCACAGCAGCACAGAATCCAGGCTGATACTTCACTGCAGTAGTGAGGGAGTGCTGCACTGTCAGCTGTTGTCTTGCAGTTGAGAAGTTAAACCCATGAGGCCTTGTCTGTGTCCTCAGGTGGGCGGAAAAGATCCCTTTAAACTATTCGAAGAATCACAGGCAAGTTCTCCTGGTGTCCTGGCCAATATTACTTCTCAACCAACAGCACTGAAAACCAAATGTCTGGTCATTTATCTCATTGATGCTTCTGGAACCTTGCTGTGCGCACATTGGCTGTCGCGTTTCCCTATGTTATGACAGTGACTACACTTCAAAAATACTTGATTGGCTGTGAAGTGCCTTGGGATGTCCTGAGGTCACGAAAGGCACTTTATAAATGCAAGTTCCTCCCTCCTTCCATAAATCTCAAATTCATATCTTTACTGGGCAAGGTTTGAACAGCTCAAAGAATGGGTGAGAAGTGCTGCTTTTGGAGGTGCTGATGAAAGATATCTGTTTGATGTCGGAGGGAAAGCGTTTTGGCGGTTCCCAGGGCAGCAGCACCGCCTCATTTACCTTGTAGTGCTGCTGCTGAGGTCTGGGCTGCCGGCATCAGCAGGACTGTAAGGCATCAGTTTTCAAACTGATGTGCAATGATTTTAAGTGGACTGTCCGGTCATCAGATTTCTGTCCATCGAGGCCCAGGCATACTGCACACTGAGCATAGTATACAGAGAATTATGTATTTGACTTCCTAGCTTTAGGAAATTAGGACACTAGTCCCTGGGAGTGGCCATATTTGCAGGAAGTCCCTTGGGTATGTTGGTATTTGCAGGGAGTCCCTGGGAATCTCGATATTTGATGTGGGTGTCTGGGCTGGTGTCTATTTTTACAGAAGAAAAGTTTGAAAACAACTGCTGTAAGGTATTTGTACCATTAAAGGTTGAGATCTGCATAAGCAAAGTTCTATTGAATGGGAATGTACCTGGAAGTCTCTATTTAGAAATTGATACTTTCTAACCCCAAGGCATCTAAATATACTTAATTTAGACTTGAAACCAATTGTACTGTATTTTATGAGGATGTGCTTCGATTAGCAGCTGAATGTGGCATTAAATGTTCATTGTATTATCTGAAAAGTTTATTTTAGGCACTCACTCATGCCATGATTTTGGGCACAGCTTCTTTCCAACATGTTTCAATTTGCTGCTGAGCCAAATTTAGGATGGAGCAAAAGCTTTTAATTCTTTTCATCACATTTGTTCTCATTCTGTTGACTTGGCCCCAACATAAGTTATGCTTCGTAATTGTAAGGGCCGGTGCTGTTTGAGGATACAATTCATTTAACATGGGCCCCTTGGATTTTAGCTCCTTGTAAATTAATATTGTTGGGTCTCCTGCAGCAGGACTGGCTCTTTGAGCAGATGCGATATGATTAGGACTCTGCTGTCGGCACGCCCGCTTTGGCAGATGTTAATGTTTTGTCCTGTTGTGTCTGACACAATATCTCCGCTGTTACTAAGGGAACCAGCGCCTTGTGTTTTTTTTTTAATGAGTTTGTGCTATCACCAAGGTGCGGGATCTCGGTGCCAGGAGTTGGCATAATTCCATTTCAGGCACCTATTATCAGCAACAAGCATTCGCAGATCAGTACAACACAATTAGATGCAGAGTAACGATCCCTGTAGTCTTTCCACTAATATGACTCAACCCCAAATCTCAGAATAGAACCTCCTACTGTGCCAGTGTGACATTTTTTCCATTTCCCATGCCAGCTGTCCAGTAGCCTCTGAGTGAGATTGCCGATTTGGGGTCAGTTTTGTGCTTTGGGCCATGTTCACTAGGAACTAAGTTGAGATTGCCCAAATTCACTTCAAAATAGAGTGTTTCTCATCTTTGGGAGATTGTGTCAGGCAGAGCATATGGCCAGCAGTGGCTAAGTGTTTCCCCAGATGGAGAGGACATTGGAGACACAGATATCCTGTGCCTGCAACCAGCTTGTATCAGACGATCATTTGCAGGGCCTCAGTGCAGGTGCTCTGACTAGTTCCTTGAGCTCTAAGACCTAAAACAAAGAAGAATTATAGAATTTTATAATGCAAAAGGGAGGCCAGTTAGCCATTGTGTCTGCAACCGCTCTCTGAAGGGGGTATCCACTTAGTCTGAATTCCTGCCATTTCTCTATATCCTGTTAATTTTTTTCAAATATTTATCCACTTTCCTTTTAAAAACTATTATGAATTCTGCGTTCACCTCTGTTTCTGGCAGGACATTCCATGTCCTAGCAGCCCTTTGCATAAAATAAATCTCCAAACTTTTTTTTGGTGAGCTTAAATTTTATGCACCTATTACCAACTTGCAGACCAGTGGAAATGGATTTTCTCCTATTCACCGTATCAAATTTTGAACAGCTCAATCCAATCTCTTCATAACCTTCTCTGTTCTAGTAAAAGAGCTCCAGTTTCTCTCGTCTCATAGCTAAAGGCTTTCCCTCGGTATTATCTCATTATATCTCTTCTCTGCCCTCTCTGTGGCTTTGACATCTTTCTAAGGTAGGGCACCCAAAACTGGACACAATATTGTAACTTCAGCCTAACCAATGACGTGTATAGCTTAACATTTCTTTGTTTTTGTACTCTGTCTCTCCTGATGAAACCTAGGATCTCCTGCTTTCTCAACTTATCGTCACACTTCTAAAGGTTGTGTATCTGAACCCCGAGGTCTTTCTGCTCTCTCTAAAATTTTGCCATTTATTGCATATTTCCTCTTATTCTTCCTCCCCAAATGTATCATCTCATTATTCTCGTATTTAATTTTATATGATTTCTTTATGCCTCATTTACTAACCTGCCTGTCCTCCTGAAGCTGCTTGCAAGTTTTTTCCGTTAACCAGTCTTTCTCTTTTTGTCATCTGCAGATTTTGATGATATGCCCTCTATACCCAAGCCCACATCAATATTACGAAGAGCATTGGCTCTAACCCCAGGGACACACCACTGTTTACATCCCTTTAGTCCAAAAAACATCCATTAACTACTAGTCTCTATTTTCTGCCCTTGAGCCAACTTCTATCCACAGTCCCATTATTACAGTGTGCCTGAATTTTGTCAAAATCAACATCCTTTATCACTGCATTCTGTTATTTCCCCTAAGTCAGACTTGCCTTTTACAGATCAGTGCTGGCTGTCCTGAATTACCCCATGTCTTTTATCCAGTGTTATGGCTTCTGGAGCTCACTACCGATGTTAGACTGAATGGTCTATAATTACCTGGTAATTTTCTCCATTCTGTTCTATCCTTTGGCGTAACTTCCATATGCAAGGATGTTTGAAAGATTGTGCTCTGAGCCTTTGCTATTTTTGCTCTGACTTCCCTCACCATTGTAACATTTTTCTTTTCATCCCTGATTAGCCCTGTCCTTTCTTTAACTATTCTTTTACTTTTTGTGTTTATAAAATTCTTTATTTCCTATTTATCTCAATCTTTCTTCATACCTCCTTCGCCTTTCTCATTTTTTTTTTTGTTTTCCCTCCATATTGTCTATACTCTGGTTTTCCTCTGCATTCGTAGCCCTAGATTTGTCTCGTGCCTTTTTTAAGTCTCATTTTAATTTAATTTCTCTACTAGCCCAAGGTACTCCAGCTTTTGCTGCACCCCTTTACTTCTGGTGGGCTATCTCGAGTCTGTACCTATTCAAATAGCAAATGATTAAGTCCCATTGTTTGCCCATTAGAAAAGAATATTACAATTTGAAAAACTCCTCTTATAATTGGGAAGAGAACCTTCCACAGTTTTCTTGGTTCACTAAAAGTGCGTTATTGTTCCAGCTTTTTGAATGTTGTGCTGAAATCCTTCTGGTTTTTCTAACCAGAGATTAAAGCAGGTTAATAACAAACAAAATATTACTTATTAGCAGAATAGAAATTCTTCGCTGTCGATGTTTTATTACAGAAGTGCTTCCATTTAAAAGCTCCATCATTGAGTTGGTTCCCATTGTTGCTGAATCTGCTCGGTTTGTACTGAAAGGTGAATTTGGCAACCATGTGACAATGTGCTCACTCAAGATTTGCCCACGTGCAATTACTCAGAAGTTACAAATATGACTAATTCAACTGTACATACATAAATCATGCGCACATCAATCTGGCCAGGATCATCCTCTATGTTGGAGTGTTTTATTTAGCATTGTCGCTGGTAATACTTTCCATTCGAGGCATTCATCAAAACTCCCCGCTGCTAGAGGATTTCACTGTCTATTGATTAAAAAGCTCCACGGTATAAACAGGACAGTTTTAGCAACAAGACTTAATACTTCAGAATGCTCACTCATAATGTATGCTCACTCATAATGTAATAGAGCTCAAATGCAACCAAAGTCCTCCCTTCCTCCAAAATAAACTGAAAATATTGAGTCAAATATACAGAAGACTAAAACTATTTGATTTAGGTACCCACCGACTGCTGGGGAAAAGGTAGGGACACTTTTGAGAATAGAGTCTAATTTCACCAGATATCAATGCAGATTTGGTCCAGTAATGCATCCCCAAGATTTTTTTAAAAAGTATGCTTAACACTAAAGAATCGAACAACGCCCCAAGCAGCAGTAATATTAATCCTAAAATGCTTTTGTACTTACCTGTAAATGTAAAATTGTTTCTGTCTAGGGAGTGCAGTGTCCATATGCCTTTCTCCGCCTTGTTGTATATGTGTCTGATTGGCTGTATAATTCAGAGACAGGATTGCTATTGAGTGTAAATGTAGAGACTAGGTCGTCATGTTTACAGGAACAGGCAGCCGTAACCCAATGGCAGATTCGTCAACCCACATTTTTCATAGGTCTTCAGTGCTGTTGATCACCTTAGGCCAGCCACTTGCACTAAAGAGTGTGGCCATTGGAGTAGGTCCTGCGTGCCCACAATTGGCTTTACTTTCATATCGATGCATCATGAGGTCATGATCCCGAGAACAATACTAAGGAGGTGACTGATAAAGGAAATTGTCATACTTTGGGATTTATTAACCATTTCTGCGCAGAAAGGAATTGGAAAAGTTAAGTTTGGATAACAAAAGGAAAATTGTTTGTCGTCTTGGTAATCAGTAGACATCCCTCGCACCTGTGTTTTGGGAAGTCCCTGGTTTCAGCTGGTTGGCAATGGTTGTCTGGCATAGGCTCTCTCCTCTGGGTGTGAACACAGATAAAATGCACACTTACAGTCAGGTTTTTAAACAGAAAGCTGTTCCGACTCAATGTTAGGATGCAAGGGAATAGTTAGAAGTTATTTTGTTTGTCAAGCAAGATGACCCATTAATGAGGGAAAGCATATGACCCATTAATGAGGGAAAGCATAGTGTGTTCATTATTGTGTATTATTATGCAAAGACATACTGAATGAATTAAGTGAGTGTTCATAACTGCTGCTCTGTATGTTCATTAGCTGTCTGAGAACTAAAAAAGCTTAATGATTCATTCTGGCCTTGTCTCACTAAAGTGTAAACAGTCCACCTACTGAAGGATTGGCGAAGCACTTGTGAGCGCATGTGTGAAAGACATTATATCCAGCTCGTATGTCAAGGGATGCGCATTGTTACATTGCTTAGATTACACTATTATATAAGTAGATATTGGGCAGTGCAAGCCAGCTCTGGAACGTAAGGGACTTGGGATCCACTTACGGGAATGATTGATGCCACTGAACCCGAGAAGGTATCTACAGCAGATCAAATTTGTAACAGATGTACCGAGCACTAGTTTGCACCGCTGAAGGACAGTACATGGTGTCATGTACAGAGAACTCCATTGCTACTAGTCCTGACTGCCGGTCTAGTGATTGTAGCTGCATGTACCTGTAATAGAGGGTAACATCCTGAGAATTGTGGCTGTCTCCAACTTTGTGCTGGTCTCTTTCAGGGTTCATACTGGGCCATTGACACTAATCCAAAGGAGGATACACTGCCCACTCGGCCAAAGAAGAGGCCGCGATCAGGAGAAAGGGTAGGTCTAAATTTTGGATTTAACTGATTGTGAAATTACGATCGGAATGTGAGAGATGATGGTTAAAGATACTTTGTTTGGTAGTGAAACAGTGCCTTGTGGTTGCAACGTGCCACATCATGAAATGTGAATACTGCTTTATGTCTGCGATTAGTCACAGAGGTCTCTGTTTTGTATGTGTATAGGTATATTTACCTGTTGCTCTGCTTTGGAATTCGGTTACCTTCAGAATGAACTCTACTCTCTGTCCTCCATCTCCGAAGTGCTTTATTTGAATAGACTGTGAATGAGAGATTTTAGATTAACTTCTGAAGATACCCTCCTTAACTTCTAAAAGTTACCCTTTGACATTAACAAGTCTATTACATCTATGTACTGCACTACAAAAGCCTATAAACATTTGATTATCTGATGTTGCCCTCCTGGTTTTTAACCCTTAAACTCTTTCTAAAACTCTTTAATTACAGGCAGTCTGAAGTGTTGTGTCATTCAAAACATGAATACAAAATAAATGGAGGAAACGTTCATTGTAACTGTGAAATGTGGAACTAATATTAGTGGAAACAGCTAGGGCTAGCAGATTTCTGGATTGTGGAGTGTCCTTGTTGCCATTCATCTGGTCACACCAATGTCCAGAAATTCAAATTTACTCTCTTTGTCTTCGTCTTAGCGAGATATATTCTGTGTTAGTTGACTTCTGCTGGAGTCTCGTACCACAGGAATGGCTGCCCTTTGGTTCCTCGTCCAATTGGTCATTCTTCATGCATGAGTGTTGGCCTCCTATTCAACCCAGTGGAAGGGGGAGGCGCATCACAGCCAAGTCTGGTACTATTCTCGCCCAATAGGGAACATTTTATTGGAGCCTGATCCTGTCCTCACTACATACACTTCCTAGAGAATGATCGAATGGGAATACTGGCTGATTTTTTTATCCCCTCACTCCCTACATTTGGAGGCCAGTTGTAGAGCCCCCACCAGCATTCTACCTGAGATCATGTAACAGCGTAGACTAGGACTCAAACCTGGGACCTTCTGGTCTGTGTGACCCTGTTGCACGCGGCCTTTACCAAATCTGTTGAAGGATCTCTGGCCAGATGTGTTGATCGCTGTGATACAGCTGCTTGAGATTCAAGTAGCTTATTGTTGGATCATGCATTTCTTTCAGGAACCTTAACTAGGATTTGTAATACAATTTGACTGTTAATCTGCTAATTTCAAAACTATATCTTAAAGTACCTTTTATATTTTACTTATAATATTAGTCGATCTCCTGTGGTGTTGAACACGGGAGTCACAATGGAGAACTTTGACCTTGTTGTCCCTAGAGTGTGGTGCCTGGGTTTATTTTGTAATTTTATTTGTGCCTGATTTAAACTCGGTGACCTTACCTTTGTTTACCTTTACGAGCATATCTGCTATTCTCCAAGGAAAGGATTATATTTTTAATTTGGCAAATTGTTGGCAGTACTACAATATTAACAAATCTGCCACCAACACTGTTAAATTGAGATTTAGGTACATTAAAACAATGAAAGGACAAGACAGCGAGCAACTGATTTGTAGGTATCTGTCTATTGTAGCTTTTTCTGAAATAGTTTGACACCGCTAACTAGTAACTAACGTGGAGGTTCATAACAATAATGGGTGCCTGTAATTTCAGACTGACTATATTGAATGATCAAAGGCTGTGAAAGCAACAGGCTTGTCTCTGTATTACAGATTATTCAGTGTGGAGACTGGAGGGGCTTTGAACAAACTGCATGTCTATTCTGGGTCTTGACCCAGTCCATAATCTGTTTGGACTTTCCAGTAGGCATAATTAGGGTTACTACTTAACTTTTTTGGGGGGGTGGGGTGGGGGTGGCAAAATAATTTTCATTCTGCAATTATTTTAGGACTCCAAATATAACTTAACACTTGGAAGCTTTCCACTCCTGATAGCTATCTAGTGACTCCTGCAGGAGAGAGCGGATCTATGGATGCCTGGTGAGAACACAGTGTGATTCGGTTGTGATGCACTTCAAGGTCAGATGGCCTGCTGAAATGCATTGGCTAGTCTCGCCATGCAAGAATGGTCATTTGGCTGAGATACCAGAGGACAGCAATTTCCAATGAAACTGCACTTCAGCAAGAGTCAGCCCCTGCAGGAAAAGGGAGGAGTTTTTTTTAATAGAAAAATCAAGTATTAAATTTGTTGCAGACAAATTAACAGTTGTTCCACCATTGCATATGGTCTGGGTGTGTTACTGTAAATTACTTTTTAGGTTTTCAGACACTCCACAAACACTTATCTTTGATACATCTGATATAAATTGAATCTCTCTATAATGTAATTTAACATATGGTGGCTGGGAGTTTCTGTGCTGTGTATCTTGCGACTAACCTCTATGTCCCTGTGCTCTGCTGCCTCTTTGTTACAGGCCTCAACGCCGTACAGCCTGGACTCCGAGCCTTTAGGAATGGACTGCATCATCTCTGGAAGTGCCTCTCCAACCTTGGCAATCAACACTGTGACTAACAAAGTACTGCTGCTTTAATTCCACCTTCTTGTCACTGCTTGTAGCTTTGGTTAAATGTTTATTACAGCGAGACAACACATTTCCTGTGAACCATACAATAGCGATAGCATTTACTGAAACCTATTTAAGAAGAATAGTTGGATCTAATTGCTTTATCCTTTTTTTAAAACGTAGTTGGGTAAGGATTAGTCATATTTTTAGTTTGCTGTTTCTTTTCCTAATTTGAGAACACTGCTAAATTAGCACAAACTCACATTAAAACAGTTTGCAAAGGGAATATAGAAGACTATGTGACTGTTTGAAGATATCTCTGTCGATTTATAGTTTTTCTCTGAAATGATTTGGCAGGTCTAACAAGTAATTAACTTGGAAGTAAGCAATAATGACGCCTCTTCTGGATTTTTTTTTTTGCTTTTATTATTCACATTTCCCAGCCTCTGCCAAAAGCGTCCTGTATGGAATCAGTCCAGAGTAACTTGCAATTTGATTGCTACTGTGAAGAACCCAGCCTCCATTCATCACTTCCCCTGATGACACAGCAGTGATTGAGAATCCCTGTGGGGAGCCAATTTACATCCTGCCAGCCCCTGGCATGACACAGTGTACCATTCCAAATTAAAGCTTTTAATCTTGTTTGCATCTTGCATTAACCCAGTAGATTCAATGCAGACATGCTGCATGGAACAGGAAGAATTCCTTCTGTGCGTGTATATACACCACTCTTATGAAATTTGGGTCTAGTTTATAGATGTCAGTCAGGAGAGTGTTTTTAATAAATATTCTTGCTCGTTGAGATGAGGAATATTGGTGCTGTGGAATGGCAAACTTTCACATCCCTAGTGCAATGTCCCCTTTAATTTTTTTGGGTGCGCGGCCCATTCAAAATACTGCGCATGCGCAGTTTTTCCTTTTTAAAAGCCGGTGAGCCGGCTGCGCGGGAGCTGCAGAGCGCTGCGGCAGCTTAAAGGGAACACTGCCCTAGTGTCTCTCCCAGGTCTAGGGTATAGCACTGTTAGATGCAGAGTAAAGTTCCTTCTATTTTACCCCAACAATATGTTTTAGCTTCAAACTCAAAAGAGCACACATTCTGCACTGACCTTTTTTTCCATTTCCCACACCAGCCATCCTGTAACCGTTCTGAGTGAGCCTAGTGGGGAAATTAAAGGTGGTTTTGTGCTGTGTGGGCCCATGCCTACTACAAACTGGACTGAGACTACCAAAGCCCATTGCATGTGGGATTCTCAGCCAGCAGACAGAGAGGCTTTCAGACCATAACTCCAGGCTGAATTTGAACCTTGGTCCTAGTGCTGAAAGATGTGTCTAACCTAGTTGCCCAGGGGAGTTCTGTTTTTTTTTGAAAAGCTATTGCTGAGATTTACAGTTGGTTGGCAGAGACCACGGTAAAATAAATCAGCAAGAGATTAAACAATGAAATTGTTCAGGCACTACCATGCCTTCAATTACCTGAATTCATCTTTATAACATTTGCTGGACTAAAGTGAGACTCCTTTGCCTGTAAGGAGGATGCCTTGAATTGGGGATAATGGATTACACATGGGTGAGTGCCTCATATGCTGGATTCCCATGCTTTTCGTGTTGCCCTTAACATTGAACTGGACGATGAACATGACCCAAGTAATGTTTGAATAGTTGGCTTTAGTTTGCAGTGATATTTATCTGCTTGGATTATTCTCCAGGGAGTTTTTAAGCACACTTACCAGCGAGGATTATGCGAATGTTCTAATTTTTTCAATTGTGTAATGTCATACAAGAGTTAATGGAGAGATACTGGGAGTATCAGAGAAAAAGGGCCTGTGATTAGAATGTAAAGAAACCCCGCTAGTTCTCTGGTTGCTCTCTGCCTGTGTAAATACTAACTGGCTGGTTGTGTTTAAAATAAGACGATATGAGCCGTAGGGTTAAAAAACAAAATGCCATATTTTCAGACAGTTTAGTTCAAGTAACTTTAGTGCTGCAGCCGGATTTGCTGAATGCAACAACAACCCACAAATATATTCTTCTCCACTTGCTGTATATTTAAACGCATTTCCTTTCTCCCTGCAGGCTCAGTGGTTTTATTACCATTGGCCGTGGCCAGGTTAGGGAGGGGGAGATCAGCCAGGTTTCTGCTCCAATCACTTCCTGGTGAGCCTGTGCTGGAAGTGGGGGCATTGAGTGAGGACAGGATCAGGCCCCCTCCAGTTGAATATCTTGCCAACAAGACTCGCACATGAATAACAGCTGCTTAGACGAGGTCTGCATTTGCAGTAGAGGAGAAAACCGGAGAAGGGAGGGGGGAATAGGTCTCTGATCGAAAAGTACAGTGCATATACTGATTTGTAAATTGAGATGGAACTGCATCACTGTTGCAGTACTGCCTGAATTAAGGCATGCCACCCTCTCCAGTGCATTCTGAAGCCCATTGTATCTAAAGCTGAATGTAAACACAAGTTCGTTTCAGTCTTGTTTGGAACATGCCTTATTTTGAAATGATTTGCAAGCCACAGGCCTTGTTGGTTTGTTTTAAAATGGCTCGCCAGTAGGCAATGTAACATTGCTCTTGCCTGACTTTAGCGGAATATTATTGGTTGCATGAGTGAACTGTGTGTGCTTTAGTTTAGAATTTTTTATTACTTTTGATCATCTTCCATAGAGCAAAATCTGTATGTTCTTAGGAAAGTTTTTTTTGGGGTTTGGCCTGTGTTGACAGTGCCAGCCTGCTATGCATATGGTTAACCACATACCCAGCAGTAATTCCAGATGGCACTGGGGTGTGTTTAATGCATGGGAATTGGATGGATTCACTTTTCTGCTCAGGACTTTAAACTTTGTTTTCAGCACTTGCAACAACAACTAACAAAAGTCTGTAGTGAAGAAAGAGGGAACGACGAGTAGTTTGCATTGCATAGCTGCTCCCCTTGAAGAGATTCTAACATGCTCATTTAAGCATGGAGCTAATGAAGAGGCAATTTTTCTTCCCCTCCCCCCATTTGCTTCCAATTACCTCTCCTATATGGGTTAGCGCCTTGCTGGAGTATAGTTCCACGAGGCCTCCAATAGAGAGTGTCTGCAGGCTAATTAACCATAGGACCATCACGTGTAAACCTGAGCTCGTACTCGTCTGGCATCCACACATGTATTTCCAGCAGGGGTCACTAGATAGCCCTAAAAAGACGAATTGTACTGCCCATACCACCACCCTGACTGAGAGCAGCGAATGAAGCAGAGATCAGGCATTGAATCTGGACCTCATGGCTCAGCTATTCACGGCCTTAGCCTCCTGAAGAGCCAAGACTAACTTCAATAGACAGACTTTGAATAGGGCCGGAGCTGAGCCATCTAAGCAGTACGTACAATGCCTTTTGGGAATGTTCTTCTTAGTAACGCATTTTGTGTGTGGATTGTGTAGAACTGTTAATACATGGCTATTCATATCAGACCTGTGTTTCAGTATCCGTGTCAGCTTTACTGAGCTAAACCCAAGTGAAGCCTTTATTGAGTAAAGATCATGTGTTGAGGCCATGCCTCACTTGGGCACTCTGTGCTGTCACATATTCAGAATTCTTAGCAATATAAAAGCATAGCCACACAGGTTATTTAGCATATTAGAATCATAGGATGGTTACAGCACAGAAGGAGGCCATTCAGCCCGTTGAGCCCGTGCCGGCTCTCTGCAAGAGCACTTCAGCTAGTCCCATTCTGCCGCCCCTTCCCCGTAGCCCTGCAAATTCTTTTCCTTCAGGTACTTATCCAATTCCCTTTTGAAAGCGATGATTGAATCTGCCTCCACCACCCTTTCAGGCAGTGCATTTCAGATCCTAACCACAAGCTGCGTAAAAAAGTTTTTCCTCATGTCGCCTTTGGTTCTTCTGCCAATCACCTTAAATCTGTGTCCTCTGGTTCTCAACCCTTCCGCCAATGGGAACAGTTTCTCTCTCTCTACTCTGTCTAGACCCCTCATGATTTTGAACACCTCTATCACATCTCCTCTCAACCTTCTCTGCTCTAAGGAGAACAACCCCAGCTTCTCCAGTCTATCCACGTAACTGAAGTCCCTCATCCCTGGAACCATTCTCGTAAATCTTTTCTGCACCCTCTCTAAGGCCGAACCAGTGTTTTAAAAAGGTTCATCGTAACTTCCTTGCTTTTGTACTCTATTTACGAAGCCCAGGATCCCATATGCGTTTTTAACCACTTTCTCAACCTGCTCTGCCACCTTTAACGATTTGTGCACATATACCCCCCAGGTCTCTCTGTTCATGCACCCCCTTTAGAATTGTACCACATGCCAAGGAGTCTTAAACTGCTACCTCTGCTAGTGACCAAACATAACCACCTGTGCTTCACCCCAGTGTTAAAATCAGCTCAAAATGCTTTCTGCAGACACAGCCCAAGTTTGGAAGGACAGCAGTGATAGTTGCAGAAAGACATAGTCTGAAATTTCCACACTTCCACTTTCATGTATTACTGAAGTCCTTGTGAGAACACCAATTCTTGGCAATTGAGATCTTACTAAGCAGGCAGTGTACTCTGATCATTCATGGTTGTACATTCTTGTGGAATATCACAATCTGTAAAAGTGCTCCGATAGGTGTTAACTCCTTGCAGGAGTATAGTTCCATGACTGGTGTTCAACCTCCAATAGAGTCTGCAGGCTAATTAACTAGTATCCCAATCTGTGAAACTGTTCTGTGAATAGCAGAGTGCTGGGTAAGGACTGCTGTACAGGTGAGTCAGGGATCTGATAGATGCACTGCTCACATTGTAAAATGATGGGGTTTGGGATAGTTGAGGCTGAGACAGAGAACTTGTTTATGGATTTGAGATTGGGTACGATTTCAATCAGTTCATGTCGGGCAATCTCACAATTATACGGTAGGACATTCCACAGGAGATAAAGCCTGGCACCACATGTCTTTATTTTGTGTATAACTGACCTTTGTTTTGCCTCCATTTTCTCTTGCTTTTCTTTCCATTATATATGATTCCTAATCATAGTGAGAGAAAGTGTAAATCAGATCAAAATCAAATTAACATGTAAACTTGTGATTAGCTGATAAGGTTATGGTAAGAAGTCCCCTGCTAGTTTTAATTTTATTTGTAATAAAATTGGGAAAGCTAAGTATTGCTATATAGAAAAACTCCTCTGGTGAATAAATACACCACGTGGTGCTGAGCCTTCAAGAATATATTCAGTCGATAAGCTGTGCTGAATTAGTTGATTTCAACCAGGGCACCAGCTAAGGGTGCTATAATTATTTTCAGTATCTCTGGGTGGAGAGGCATGGAAATCACCCAGCGCTTCCACTTTTGATTGCTATCCAGTAGTCACTGGTGGAAAGCGAGTCAGGGGAGGATTGGGCTTGGCTGTGACGCATTCTGTTGTTGAATAGCATGTGGACTCTTGCTGCCTAATCTCACGTGAAGAATGGCCTCTTGGGCAATAAACCAGAGGGCTAGCTGTGCCCATGGAACTGTACGCCAGCAACTCTTGGTGCCTTCAGGAGAGGAGGAAAAAAACTAAGAGCAGTAAGAGTTGTTCAGCAACTCTCCCTGTTTATAGTGATCTTTCAGTCCAAGAGCAAGCACACAACTAATCAGGGTTAACCAGTCTCCAAGTTGCAAATTGAGAACCATTGCTGCATTACCATATGGATTACATCACACCCTTAATGTAACTATGTTTTTATTCTCCAATATATTTTGTCTTTAGGCCAGGATTTCAAATTAAATTTACACCTCAGTGACTTAACTTGTCTCATGTTGCAATTTAAATTTCAGAAAACATATGCAAAATGCACTTTGATAAATCTGATTTTGGCAGGCATCATTCCACTGGAATCTTGCTTTCCAAATTGTTGCCCCTCTCCTGAAGGAAGGTGACTCTTGTTGGGTTACGGGTTCTATGGGCGACTGCAGCCCTCGAGCACCTCACCCAAGTCGCCATTATTTATGTGGAAGCCCGGACCGTGAATTTCAGCAGCCTACTTAACCATGGAGGAGGACACTACATCTGAGCCCAGTCCTGTTCTTCCCTTAAGGCCATCCACAAATATTGCCGCAGGAGTTGTTGGGACAGCAATCGGGAGTGGGAATCTTGGTAGATTTATTTTTTCTCCCTTCCCAAGTCAGGAGGTAGAGGAGGGGAGGGCTGAGGCCAGATGTAATAACCCAGTGGGTGCTCCAGTGAGGATCAGCTACCTCAGGACAGATTGGCAACTCAAAGTGGAAGCTTCTGGTCTATATGGCTTAGCGCTACACCGTGTCTTTTACCCACTAGCCTGTCGGAAGGAGGATCATCTAGATTTCTATCGACTGGAAGTTGGTATAACAACCAAAATAACTCAGTCCTTCAGTTAGCAGTCTGTTCTTTGGAATCATTTTACTAATTCTACAAAGGCAAGAAAATAATTATGGGAGAGAGAGAGGAAGGGCACTGATGCTCCACATTCAGTGCAAGGAGGCTAAACATTTTTTTTTATTCGTTTATGGGATCAGGGCGTCGCTGGCAATGCCAGCATTTATTGTCCATCCCTAGTTGCCCTTGAGAAGGTGGTGGTGAGCCACCTTCTTGAACCACTGCAGTCCGTGTGGTGATGGTACTCCCACAGTGCTGTTAGGGAGGGAGTTCCAGGATTTTGACCCAGCGACGATGAAGAATCGGCGATATACTTCTAAGTCAGGATGGTGTGTGACTTGGAGGGGAACTTGCAGGTGGTGGTGTTCCCATGCGCCTGCTGCCCTTGTCCTTCTAGGTGGAAGAGGTCGTGGGTTTGGGAGGTGCTGCCGAAGAAGCCTTGGCGAGTTGCTGCAGTGCATCTTGTAGATGGTACACACTGCAGCCACGGTACGCCGGTGGAGGAGGGAGTGAATGTTTAAGGTGGTGGATGGGGTGCCAATCAAGCGGGCTGCTTTGTCCTGGATGGTGTCGAGCTTCTTGTGTTGTTGGAGCTGCACTCATCCAGGCAAGTGGAGAGTATTCCATCACACTCCTTACTTGTGCCTTGTAGATGATGGAAAGGCTTTGAGAAGTCAGGAGGTGAGACACTCGCCTCTGACCTGCTCTTGTTGCCACAGTATTTAGGTGGCTGTTAAGTCCAGTTAAGTTTCTGGTTAATGGTGACCCCCAGGATGTTGATAGTGGGGGATTCGGCCATGGTAATGCCATTGAATGTCAAGGGGAGGTGGTTAGACTCTCGCTTGTTGGAGATAGTCATTGCCTGGCACTTCTGTGGCGCGAATGTTACCAGCCACTTATCAGCCCAAGCCTGAGCGTCATCCAGGTCTTGTTGCATGCGGGCATGGACTGCTTCATTATCTGTGGAGTTGAAAATGGCGCTGAACACTGTGCAGTCGTCAGCGAACATCCCCATTTCTGACCTTATGTTGGAGGGAAGGTCATTGATGGTTGGGCCTAGGACACTGCCCTGAGGAACTCCTGCAGCGATGTCCTGGGGCTGTGATGATTGACCACCAACCACCACAACCATCTTCCTTTGTGCTCGGTATGACTCCAGCCAGTGGAGAGTTTTCCCCCTGATTCCCGTTGACTTCAGTTTTACTGGGGCTCCTTGATGCCACACTCGGTCAAATGCTGCCTTGATGTCAAGGGCAGTCACTCTCACCTCACCTCTGGAATTCAGCTCCTTTATCCATGTTTGGACCAAAGCTGTAATGAGGTCTGGAGCCGAGTGGTCTTGGCGGAACCCAAAATGGGCATCAGTGAACAGGTTATTGGTGAGTAAGTGCCGCTTGATAGCACTGTCGATGACACCTTCCATCACTTTGCTGATGATTGAGAGTAGACTGATGGGACGGTAATTGGCCGGGTTGGATTTGTCCTGCTTTTTGTGGACAGGACATACCTGGGCAGTTTTCCACATTGTCGGATAGATGCCAGTGTTGTAGCTGTACTGGAACAGCTTGGCTAGAGGCGCGGCTAGTTCTGGAGCACAAGTCTTCAGCACGATAGCCGGGATGTTGTCGGGTCCCATAGCCTTTGTTGTATCCAGTGCGCTCAGCTGTTTCTTGATATCACGTGGAGTGAATCGAATTGGCTGAAGAATGGCTTCTGTGATGGTGGGGACCTCAGGAGTAAGCCGATATGGATCATCCACTCGGCACTTCTGGCTGAAGTTGGTTGCAAACGCTTCAGCCTTGTCTTTTGCACCCACATGCTGGGCTCCACCATCATTGAGGATGGGGATACTCATGGAGCCGCCTCCTCCCGTTAGTTGTTTAATGGTCCACCATCATTCACGACTGGATGTGGCAGGACTGCAGAGCTTTGATCTGATCCATTGATTGTGGGATCGCTTAGCTTTGTCTATAGCATGCTGCTTCCGCTTTTTAGCATGCATGTAGTCCTGTGTTGCAGCTTCCCCAGGTTGACACCTCATTTTTAAGGTACGCCTGGTGCTGCTCCTGGCATGCTCTTCTACGCTCGTTGTTGAACCAGGGTTGGTCCCCTGGCTTGGTGGTAATGGTAGAGTGAGGGGTGTGCCGGGCCATGAGGTTACAGATTGTGGTGGAATACAATTCTGCTGCTGCTGATGGCCCACAGCGCCTCATGGATGCCTAGTTTTGAGCTGCTCGATCTGTTCTGAATCTATCCCATTTAGCACGGCGGTCGTTCCACACAACACGATGGAGGGTGTCCTCAGTGTCAAGACGGGACTTCGTGAGCTGCAATTGTGGCAACGTCCCACTCAGTTTCAAAAATATCCTACCACTCCTTTGAAGCGTGATGAGCCAATGAGATTGTACGCAACTGATTAAAGAGTAAGGAATCCCCGTGCTAAAAACAGCACAATAAAATAACTCCTCTGCGGTGAGACTGCTGGTGTTTTCCTCGATGTAACACCACACCCCTTAGAATAAAGGTGTGTGTGTGACAGAGAATGCTGCACTGTTCTGCTTTGCATAGTTTATCAGCACTTGACGATTGATGACTAGAGAAGTTAGCAGTAGAATTAACCCTGTACTAGACTAGGGTTGCATCGTGATTGTATATTTTATACCCAGGTATTAGTCAAGTGCAACAATTGCAGATTTTATGATGCACGCATGGAGTCCTCCCGATTCCATAACAGGCAGTTGGGGTCTTGATTTGATGGCACCTCCAACAATGTTGCACTCCCTCTGTACCAATGTTCCCCCTAAGATGCACGGCCACGCAGCAATCGGGAGGTCCCACGCAGGCCCCTTACAAGCTAGAAGAGATACGACACATGCGCGGCTGCGCAGCAAATTTAAAGGGACTGCGTACAAAAAAAAAATAGAGGGAACATTGCTCTGTACTGCTTTGGAATGTTGACTTGGGTTATGGGCTTAAGTCTTGGAGTGGGCTTGAACCCACTACTTTTTGACTCAGGTGACTGAGCCACGGTGGTGTTAATAGTTCGGTAGTGGTCGTATTGTTACTGGGATTTCAGTAAGTGGTAGGTGTATAGTTTTTGTTCTATATCTGCTTGAACTGTGCAAAACACCCAGTATTACAATAGTAGGTTTTCTTCCGAAAATGGTTTGTGTCTGGAGGGAGTATCTTGAGCTGTGTAACGCTAGGGTGATGTACTGGTGGTTAGTCTTATCACTTGGGATGGCAGTGGTGAAAGTAGTGGAGGCAGTGAATTAATATTATTACACATGAAGCATATTGACACAGCATTGAAGCAGGCATGGCTTTGTGCAATTTTTGTTGTTTATTGGTGCCGGTGAGGACGAGACTGCATTGTTTTTTCCCCCTGGGGATGCAGTCTGAAACACAAACACCTTGTAGCTGTGCTGCAGTCAGGCGCTGGCCAAACTGGACCAACACCAGTTTCTGTTGTAAAAGGCGCATGGCGATGGTTTTGTTTGTTGTGGTCCTAGTTATGGAGTAGACTTAGGCATTGCACTCCACTTTGGGATTTTAGATATAACCAGGGTATAGGTATCCTGTATGAGTCTGTAATTTTGTATAAAGAGTATGAATGGAGCGAGATTTGGCCCATTAGTATGCATTAGTGTATTGGAGTCAATGGAGAACTATTTTCAGCAGAATATATGGGTCTGAACAAATCGATGCTTGCAGTTTATACTACAAGCATCGACTTGCTCATCAGTTGATGCTTATTTTTCTGCTTGTATGTATGTAGGTTACACATGTCTATGTAAAGACACATTCTGGTCATTCTTCTCAAAGCTGCACAGAAGCTTGCTTAGATTAAGAAAAGTTGCTTTTACATTGCAGCACTGGTTTAAGAAGAGAGATGCTGTAGTGGCCTTCTAACACCACACTCCTGTTACATTTCCACCTAGTGCCATTCTCATTCAAGTGGTGGACAGAGTTGTAGCTGACAAATCAGTTCATGAGGCTTGTGCAAAAGTGGGCCTCCATAGCCACTCAGCAAGGCAAGCCAGCCGGTTTATAATTCTAACTGCAGTGCGTTGGTCATCGGTTGCAAACAGCATCATAAGGTTTACATTAAGCTCTTGTTAAAGTCTCAATGATGAACTCTTTGGTTGTGCAGGTAACACTATATAATACGGATCAGGATGGAAGTGATAGCCCTCGCAGCAGCCTTAACAACAGCCTGTCTGACACGAGTCTAGCCTCTGTCAGCCTGAATAATGTCGGCTCTGTCCACAACTACGCACAGGTAAGTTCATGATCTTGGGCAAACCTGTTTGTTAAATATTTACTTTGTATACTCACTGGTTCTAAGTAGTTATAGCACTGAACCATTAGTATCCTGTTGAATCTGGCAGTCAAATTTCATGTTAAAAATGGGTTCTTGTTATTTCTTTTAGAATTAAACCATAGAAAATAATTTGGAATAATTTTAACTTCTGTTTTATTCTGATGTTTGTGAAAGAAATTAATGGTGCAGTCTGATATCTAGAATATGAATGAGAATGGAACGCGCTACCACATGGAGTGGTCGAGGTGAATAGCATTGATGCATTTAAGTACATGAGGAGGAAGGAATTGAAGGATATGTTGATAAAAGTGAGGTGGAGTACGGTGGGAGGAGGCTCGTGTGGAGCATAAACACCAGCACAGACCGGTTGGGCCGGATGGCCTGTTTCTGTGCTGTAAATGCTCTGTCATTTTAGGAATGGTGTGATGTAGTTACTGAGCCCTGAAATGCAGTTTCAGCTGAAACAAGAGCTATATCTTTTTTTTTTAAACTAAAATAATTGAAAACAGAAGACTCAAAGTTAGAACACGTGGTATAAGTAAGCAAAACCATAAGGAAATGAGAACAGTTGCCAGCAGGTCAGTCAGCATCTGGAAGGGAAAAGACGGGTGAACATCATAGGTGGGACTCTTGTCAGGACTGAGTTCTGATAAAAGATCCCCCCCAAAACCTTAACCAATGTTTTCTCTTTCAGATTGCAGGCAGACCTGCTGTGCACTTCTGTTTTTGAATCTGGTAGTGGTTTGCAGAGAAGTTAAGCACTTCTTGATACTTGAGTACAGTCTCATGGTTGGCTTACAAGATCTGATATCACTTGGTGTTCAATTCCTCAGCTACCCACCATCCCCCCTTCCCCACCCCTATATATAGACGTGCTGTCTTTGAATTTTCAATTGATGTACCACTTCCTAGTCTCGACATTGAGGTGTGTGTTTCCATTTGTACAGGTGACAAACCGGGCTGATTCAGTCTCCCAGAGTCTAACACCACAACAACAACAGCAACAATACAACATGCCCGAGAGGGACACTAAACCACCCTTCTCAGAATACAACTTTGAAGATCTGAGTGCCTCCTTCCGTAGCCTTTACAAATCGGTCTTTGAGCAGTCTCTCAGCCAGCAGGGTGAGTGTGTACTCAGTGTCCCACGTGCTGTGTTTCACATGTTTTCTAACTAAATACTGGTTTCATACTATTCCAATTACATTGAGGTTTTTTTCTATGTTGGATTGTGGTAACGCTAACATTTGAAAAACCTTTTAACCCAAAGCTGATTTGTGATTATTTAATATTTTCTTTGTATTTTACATGGCTTGAAAGTATTACCTTGGGTGTTATTTTCTTCCTATTTATAATTGAAAAAAGTGTAGAGTATTTGGAAGAGAGGGAGGGTTAATGTCCCATCCTGATTGATCAGGAATATGGGTTTGTGTTGCGAGAAACGGATCTACATTTGTTCAGATCTGCGTCCAAATCCAGGGCCTGTAGTTCTTTCTGTAGCAATGGTACTCAATGCACTTGGGGAATGTTTGTGTCCTGTCTCGCATTTACCCCATACCCTTGGCAGACCAGCCTCATACATCTCTGGGCCTCTTCACAGCTTATCCTGCTGCTGACTGAGCTGGATTCAATGCTGTTTCCTCTCCTTTTCTTGCTCTCCTACAAAGGAAGAAAAGGAATGCTATTGGGAGCCAGGTGGTTATTCATACGGCAAATGTAAGGATGCTATTAATAGAACTGTTCAGTGGAACTGTTGGTCCCGCAGTATTTTTTCTTCCTGTGGGAAAGTGCCAGCTCTTGGTAACTGGCCACGGTAACATGATTGAAATCAGGAGCTCACTGTGTGGGGAAATGCAGGCACAAATGCATGTCACACCACTCCTGATTCAGCATAAAACAGCACTCGAGCATGACCCTCGAGCAAAATAGTTAGGATTGTGGCACAGGGTAACAAGTTAGTAATGCTGTGCTGTAGCATGTGAGTGAATCTTAAGATTACAGTCTTTGATAGCAAGGGAAGTCTTTAAACACTACCAATTGTGTTACGTGTCCGAAGTGCTCACAAGATGGTTATCTGCCCTGATAGTGTGGTCATGTGTATCCATGGTTTATTTTCCAGTATTTATCATGTTGTGCAATGTGTATCTCTTTGTAAACCGTTTCAATGACATTTATCCTATGCACTTCATATTAGTTCCAAAATCCAGTCTCCATTGCAATTTACAAAGGACTTGTCATTTCCAATTTAAGATTAACCATGGCTTTGCTTTGAAGTTGATGAACTCTGACATTGGTTATACAGCACGTGTACATAATCTTTTTCTTGTAAATTGAGATCAATTATATGCTAGAATACAGTATTCCTCCAAACTGTCCTTTCCTGTCCCTCCTAACCTCCCAATACGCCATCCTACACGCCCTATGTCCCAACTGTTCATATCAAGACTCAACACACTACGCTACTCTACCTCATTTCTTCCCAGGACCTTAAACCTGTGGACCTTCTGAACGCCTTGACTTCCCCGTCTCCTATAATATGGGGGCTTTTAAACCATAAGCCTAGACTACTACTTGATTTATCTAATCTTTTTTTCATCTTGAAATGTCCTGCACGATGGGCCTTGGCCATTCACCTGGGTTTTTCAGTAACAAAAGATGTTTATAGACTAGTGAGTTAGTGTTCATGTCTATGATTACTGACCAGAGAATAGTCCATTACTTTCAAAACAATGGAGATTCATTTAGTCAGTAGCATAATACTACATCCACCCCATCACAGACCATCCCTTTGTCCTTCCCTCCCCTACCCCCTTTCCCTGCCTCTGCACCTGGTTAAAATCTGTTACATCTCTTAACTTTTTCCAGTTCTGACGAAGGATCACAGACCTGAAACGTTAACTCTGTTGCTCTTTCCACAGATGCTACCTGACCTGCTGAATATTTCCAGCATTTTCTGTTTTTATTTGAGATTCATTTAGTGTTTATTGATACTTAACACGACTAATGGTTTTTACACAAATAATTTACTGTTTTGATATTCAACCCCCTTTTTCTTTTTTTAGGAATGATCAACCTGCCTTCTGAGGCATCACAGCCAACCCACACGTCCTGTTCCTACCAGCATTCTCCCAGCAGTACTGTCAGCACCCACCCGCACAGCGGACAGAACAGCCTGGCCAACAGCCACGCCAGCAGCCTCGGAGGCGGTGGGGGAGGGACGCAGGTGCAACTGGCGCCACATCAGATCCACGCACAACACACTCACCACCAGCACCATCAGCACCAACATCCGCAGCACCAGCCAAACCAGCAACACCATCAGCAGCACCACCATCATCAACAGCAACAACACATGGCCTGCAATATCGGTAAGACGAGTTTACTCTCTCTTTGCACTGTAGTTTCAGAATTCTCTTGATTATTCATTGTTTTTAGAGGATGCTAGGGGTATTCATGTGTCACAAATATTGAAGTATGTAAAAGCGTCAGAAATCTTCTCTTTCTCTCCCCCCCCCCCCTCCCGCCACCCATTTCCTGCCCTCCCCTCCTGAAAGCGTGACTGTTCCTGGAGATTTTTAAAAAAGCAGTAAATGCTGGATATCTAATGGACGTGCTATGTAATTCCAGCAGTTTTTGACTGACCCTGGAGTGTAGTTACACCAGCCCTCCATAACTCACCAGGTGACAGCCTTGGCTCAGTGGTAGCACTCGTGCCTCTGAGTCAGAAAGTCTAACTGAGGGATACTCAAAGACTGAGCTGAGCCTGATCCTGTCCTTGCCACATGCACTTTCCCAGAAACCCTGACTGACTCTCTTTTTCTCTTCCTTTCCTCCCCCTGCCCCCCCCCCCCCCCCCCCCCCCAAATCTAGCCAGGGACACTGACCCCAATTTGTAGCATTGCTAATGCCAGCCAGCTCAGAGCAGCATACTCAACACAGACTGGGGAAGACTCCTGTGACCTTTCTGTTCTGTGTGGCTCACAACCACACTGGCTGGCACCTTTACCTACAGAGTCATTCAGGGGGTACAATTTTGAATTGAACTGTGGTGAAAACTGGAATTGGCACCATTGTTAAACCAGAATGCACTTAGACCATTACATTGAGAGATGTAAAACTGACAGGATTGCCAATGGGCAAGTGACTACATTCTACCCCATTGTTCTTTATGTACCCAGAGCTGCTTTATATGTAGGCTATACACACTTCTGTTAGCAAACATCTTTGTGTCTGTGTAAGGTATAGGATGTAAAATTTCAATTTTTACAGTGATCGTGGCCCAGTAGATTTAGTGCTCCTCAATGACCTCACTTAGTCACCAATACTACTAGGCATGGTTTAGTGAATATTATTTCAGGTCCTGCTACAATCAAATGCACCATGCTGTAGGTGTCAGACAAAGGCCTCTAATATCAAGGACTAAATCCAGTTGTACAAATGTTATGGATTAGAAGTAGTTTCAGCATTAACCAAGCATGTCAGCATGTTTCCGAATTAAGTGGCTGCATAGTTACTGACTCTGTGATACTCTTATTGTACATCAGTGCTGTCACTAGTTTTGGTGTATCATAATCGGCATATAAAATTTACGTACTACAATCACTACTAAAAAATTGCCCAGTAGTGCAATTCTATATTCTGCCCTTTCAAACTTGGGTTGTGTCTGGCGAGTGCTTTTTGAGCTGTATAATACTTGGGTGAAGTACTGATGGTTATTAGTCCATCACTGGAGTTGGGACTAGTGAACCAATTTGAGGCTCGAATTAAGAGGATCACAGAAGAAGAGTATTGCACAACGTTAAAGTATGGTGACCTAGATGAAAATGTATTTTCCTTATGGCTAAAAAAGGCTTTTGATAGGATTGTCTATATATCAGTACAGGAGTGGTTTATACTAAGATTTTTCAGCTGTAACCTCATTAATGGCAACTCTTTAAAAACTCTGAATATATCATATCTATTATGCTGAGGAGCGTGTCAGCTGGCTTAGATGGTGGTACTCTTAGCTCTGAAGGTTGTGGGTTCAAGCTCCACTCCAGAACTTAAGCACAAAATCTAGACTGACACTTCAGCGCAGTACCATGTAAGGTGCTGAATTGTTGGAGTTGTGGTCTTTCTGACTTTTAAAAAGAGGTTAAGTGTCTGTTTGGGTGAACGTAAAAAGTTCCTTTGGCACTGTTTGAAGAAGAGCAGGAATTTATCCTGTGCCCTGGCCAACATTCTTCCCTCAACCAACTCCACAGAAAACAATTTAAATCGTCATTCATCTCATTTATTGTTTGTGAAACCTTATGCACGAATTGGTTGCCGCATTGTCTGCATAGCACAGTGACTGTACTTCAGGAAGTAAATGTTTGGATGTGAAGTATTTTGGAATGTTGACATAAGGTGCTATATAAATGTAAGTTTTTTCTAATTCAGATGTACAGCATAGTGGATCTGTGCAAGTTGATATGTAGGATACACTGAATACCTGGCAACAAATTAGGTTGTAAATAAATAGAGGGTTTGAAACAAAAGCTACATATGAACCTCTGGGATTAAAAATAAAAGGATATGTGTTATATATCTGAAATAAAAACAAAATTCTGGAAATATACGGCAAATCCGTCCGCATCTGAACAGAGAATAGTCAGGTTGACCTTTCAGGTGGAAACCCTTCAACGGTTCAGACATTAAGCTGTCTTTTTTTATCATCTGCTATGCATTGCCAGCATTTTCTGTCTTTATATCTGAACCCTGATTTGGTTATAGTAACATTTACATGTTTTTCTGTCAGCATTTACTGTTGTAAATTGCTGTCAACATTTTCCATTCAGTTTTGCTCTGTAAACTGTCACAATGTCACAGGCTCTATCTAGCCACTAGGTGGTTCTGTGGAGCAAGTTTCTGAAGTCTCCCTCGCAGCTGCATTGCCTCCCTTTATAATGGGGGGGAAAACTATGTAAATGTGGACATTTTATAAGGGGAAAACACTGAGCATGTATCTGATGTGATGCAGTTGTACATCTGTGGCCACTAGGTGTTGAAGTAGCACAGGGTTTCCTATCTCCATCCACCATTAGCATTATACAGGTACATTTTTGCCTTCAATTTCTATTACATTTTATACCACCTAATTTGACTCTTCAGCTCTCCCCCTAGGGCCTGTACTGCTCCCTCCCAGACCCTGGCCGTACCTCATTGCTTTTGCCCTCACGGCTTTGGTCTCCCTCAGCACGCCATCCCTGCTCCTGTCGCTTTTATTAATTAGCACAGTTTCTCATGCTGCAGGTCTCAAGGCTCAGGTTCTTGACAGAAAAAGTGGCTTCCAGAGCCCAACAAAGTGTAGTCACGCTGCAGACGTATCCAGGTTGACTTGAGCAAGGTCTTTAAAAGCGTCAGCAGTAACTGCTTGAAGGAGCTGTATTTTACCTTTGAAAATCTTTGAGCTAGATTTTTAATATGTTTCCAAATGTCTGCGTTGACTTCCAGAAGCTCTGACTTTGGGCGGTGAATATAGTTATTAGTTGATTATAGTAATTTGACTGAGTCCTGTCTCTCCATTGTGGTGCATTTAGTGAGCAAGTTATAATGTCTTTGTGATGGTTTCATGTGTTTGTATATTGTGGTTTCTGTTGAAATAATTGGTGACATTTGACAAATAAAATGGTACAATACAAAGAGCCATTTTATACCACACCACCATTTGATTTGTGGTCATTTAACAACCTGTATCTTCACAGGATGGTTTGACTCGAGTGATTCAACAGATTGAAAATATGCACATCTGGGATGAACATTACCGGGTAAATGATCTTGAACAGGGGTTATAAACTTAACCTCATCCCCACCTTTAGTAACATTGGGGTTGCATAATCTTGTGAACCAAACCCAAAACTGGGGGGAAAAAATACGCTTTGGTTGCAAATACCTAGGGAAGTGAAGATTGTTGGTAAATTCTCACTTGAATCGTTGTTATTTTGCAAGTTTTTGAAGGGAGTAGAGTTCCTCCAAAGGCTAAATGGCTAAAATCATCACCTGATGTAATAATAAACCACATAAAATGGAAGGTCCCTGGTCTGTGCTGAATTTGCTGATCTCAGCCAAGACGGTGGTAGAGGGTGCTACAATTTACTCCTGCATTATTGGCTTAAGGAGAAAGGAAAGAACAAGCTTGAATTTGTATGGTGCCTTAACAAATCCTCAATGTCCTGAAGTGCATTACAACCAGCGAGTTACTTTTAAAGTGCAATCACTGTTGTTATGTAGCAAACACAGCAGCCGAATTGCACACAAGGACCCACAAAGAATAAATTAATTGACCATTAATCTGTTTTGTTGCCGTTGGTTGATGGGAAAATGTCAAGCACATTTTAAGTGCTCAAATCCATAGTATCTCAGACTACCAACTGAGCCAAGCTGACACTACGTTAAGAGGTAAAATAGCTCAGATTGCTGGTATAATTCTCTCAGCAATGTTTTTAAATCATACTTGTGATGAGTCTTCAGCATTATGTTGTTCTAATGCTCTTCGTTGGTGGATTTATGGCTGTTGTAGGCATTCCTTCTGATTGGTGCATGAATCTGGACACTCTGAAGGAGAGTTTCCGTATTGCTAGCAGTTTCAACTGGTCTGATGTGGATCTCTCCCAGTTCCAAGGTAGGTTGTTGGTAACGTGGAGCTGTGCTCCCGACCCACTGTGGCTAATTGGAGCTCTCCAAGGTGCAGGTTCCTGCTTCCTGTAAGCAGAAGTAGTAAAATGAAGATGTAGCAATTCAAAAATAAAATGAAACCCAGAAGGTCTGTGAAACATTTTAGACCTACAAAATGTTGTAATTAAACACGTGTGCCTGTGTGTTTTAGGACAATTTCTTTTTGCCGAGGGAGGTTAAACCGTAGCTATTTCTGCTATAATATCCTTGTACAATTTGGGCACTTCATCTCTGAGCTACAGAGCAGAAATATTTTGCAGTAAGGTCTTATTAATGGGTGTAACCTCATGCAAGTTTGCATTTAGATCTGGTCTGACTCGGGTTTTGAAATTGTAGGGTTAATCTGTTTCATGTCATGCTGACCACACATCCACAAACCAACCTGACCCTGTGCACACAACAAAATTGGCTGATAGACTTTGTGTGGAGCTAAGTTAGGGATTAGTGTTCTTTATTTTGTTGATTTTTATTTTTGGTATTTTATTTGGTTAATCCTTTTGTTTATGTTGCTGTAGTTTGCCTTTTTTTTAAAATACCTGCTTTGCCTGTCAGGCTGTGGACCCATTGGTTCTTTAGCCTCTTGTTTCCCTGGATTCTCTCCTTAACGCTCTGTCATGCCTTTTATCCGCAGGTCTGATGGAGAGTATGAAACAGGCGGATCTCAATAACTGGTCACTCGATCCTGTTCAGTTTGCGGACTTGTGCTCTTCCCTAAACCAGTTCTTCACACAAACTGGTCTGATCCAGTCACAGGGGAACATGCAGCCCTCGGTTTGTCACAGCACAATGCATACGCAGAAACCAAACCAGCACATCAGTACAGGTATAGACTCCAAAACGTAGAGCTAGTTACAGCTTTTAATTTATCGATAAGGTATTCACACAGGTGAAGCTTTAAAGATGGTTAATCTTTTGTTTGTTAGGCCATGGCAATTCAGTAAATTGTTGCTCAGATTTAACCCCAAGAAAAAGTGCCAAGCAGGCCATTTTAAAAAAAATTTATGTTTACCTTTTATAAGTTTTAATTTATTTCAGAAGGACAGGGAAAGCAGCCATCATTATCGTGCAAGGGAAAGGATTTTGGTTTCATCTGCCACTGAATCTCATTCATTACAAACCAAATTTTTTTTTAAACTGTGTGCGTCTTTGGAGCCGAATTGATAGCACTCTCAGTTTGAGCACCTTGCCCTGGACTGTCTGTGTGTAGATTTGTGTGAAACACACCAGGTACCTCCACGTTAAAAGCTGTGACAATTTGAGCAAGATGCTTCTGTTCAGCTCCTGAAATCTAAAAAAAAAGGGGGTTGGGGGTGGGGTGGGGAAAACAGAACCAAACTTGCGATAAAGGAGCCAGATTTTCAGCCTGGTTGTCATTTGTTGATCGGTGTTTATAATTGTGGTGAAGCAATAAAATGAACCATCCAAAATGTGCTGCACATCAGATTATTTGTTAACAACGGAGCTTTGCAACTCCGCTCAGCCTGGTGACACACTCCCTTATTTTCTAACTCCTAACCTACAATTTATGTTTACAGCATTCTGCTCTCCAAGTTTAGCAGCTCCTAATTGTACCTGTCTTTTGAAATTAACTGTTCCTATTTTTATTTTTTTACAGCTTCTCTGCTCCCTGTGCTACAGTTTACCAACATGCTGCTTAATTCTTGCAGGTTCCTCCAATTCCCCGCGATTACTTTTGTTTGCTTTTCTTGCACACTTTATTTTGCCTTTTACAGTTCATCTGTTCCACACTAGATCTCCCTCTCTGTATTTGCAATATGCAGATCTCTGTTTTGTGGCTCTCCCACTCCGCAGCCCGTTGGTTTCTAATTAGATTTTACAGCTTTTCTGCTTTCTGTTTACTCCTGACTAGTTTCTCGCATCACATGCCAGCTTTCAGTTACCGGTTGCAGCAATTCTTCTCCATACTTTATTCATCACTTACAGCCATATCTCGTATTGCAAGCACTGGCTATCATTTCCTGTGCTCCACTAAACAGGATTACAAAGCTCAAAATTAAGGATGTGGAAGCACCAGACAGCAGGACCAGTCAGTAGCTAATAGAGGCCATTGGTGGTCTACAAAAATAGAGCTTGGTCCCTCTAGTGTTATAAGTTAATAACTCTCCTGATGGCTCATTTGGCTGAGGCAGTAAGTAGCTGTGCCATATAGACCAAGAAGGTCCCAGTTCAGTCCCCTGTGCTGATTTTGGCCAGTGGGAGGGGGCTATAATTGGCCTCAGCACCCTGGAGTTAAGGAAAGGAAAATCTGTCGAGAGTTCCTGCACCCAATCGCTGTCAAACGGTTCACACTACTGAGCTGTTGAGTGTATATAGAGACTGAGTGAGGAGGGTGTGGTGCAGTTGAATAAGCCTACTGCCATGCACACATGAAGAATGGGTATTTGAGCTAGGTAGTGGATGGTGACCAATGTTTATTATTTTCTCCACTTCATTTTCTATTGGTCTCATTGCTTTGTCTCCACCCAAGAGATCTGGCAGACATGCAGCTCGATCTGAGGTCTTTGCTACTGTCTCTAATCATCTACAAGGAGCTGTGAGAGTGGCCCAGAGATGTCCTGAATATCTCTTCCTCCCTGTGGGGAAACACTGGTCTTCACTCAGGACCTCTCTACAATGTAACTGCTCAGACAACAGAATCTTCTGTATGAACATCACATTGAATCTCCTCTGTGCTGTGCCGCCACACCGCCCATTGTCTTAATTTCCGAAACGTCACTAAGTGTGTTGTGTGCTATTTCAGAATCAGAAAATGCAGCCCCTCCTCCTTTATTAATGGATTAGTAAGTGGGTCTGAGAAACAAAATTGCCATGTGCTAACGGTAAATGTTTAAATTCTGATTATTTTAATACATTATAAAATCTGCAGTAAAAGTGTGTATGTATACAGTGCTGTGCGCATTGATAGACAAATATGCAACTTGCTATTTATGTTCTTCCCCAGTTGAAGGCTAATGGAGAAAACTAATTGTTTCTCAACAACCCCTTAGTGTTTGGGATATATTCAATTTGCTAGGATTTCCTCCTGTGATCTGATAACCGGCTTTACATGACCGTGCCAACAAGAAATATTTTAAATTCATGTAAATGTTCATGTTTGACCACACGCACCCCATTTTGTTACGTCAACTCAAGGAAAAACTTGAAGCTTACTATTAGCAAATTTCACAACAAGTGAAGGAAATTGTGATGAGAAAAATGATACTATATTTAAATATGTGGAATGGAAAGCAAGTACAATATTCCAGTATAATTGTTCAAAAAACAATTTCTTCCTCTGGCCCTGTTCCAAAGAAGCTGTTTTTTTTTTAATTGTGGAGGGATTTAAATGCTGGGGAATGGAATGCTTGTCTAGTTTTTAACTCTAAAGTCAGGCTAAGTGCAGAGTAAAGCTCTATTCACTCTGACCGCAGGCAACGTGTCCTAAACCTTAACCTTAGAAGAGTTCACCCTCATACACCAGTGTAGCATTCTTCCATTTGCCATGCCCACAATCCTTGCAGCAAGTGAGATCGACAGTGCCAGGGTGTTTTATGGAGACTTTTATGCTATAGGTTTGTGCCACTGGGAACTGGGTTGAGTCTGCCCAAACTCATTTAACATAGAACCCTGACAGTCAGCAGAAAGAGGAGACTTTCATCCATCAGTAGGGGCCAGATTCAAACCCAGGTCCAAAGATGAAAGCGCAGCGTGCTTACCTTTCTTGATGTTTGTTGTTTCTTCCAAATTTAGAAATAACTTGTGGATGATGGGGATGAGTAAAAGGTTTGGATTATTCTCGTCCCCTTTAATGGACATTAAAGTAATATTACATCCTCAAATTTTGTATTGTATTGAAAAAAAATTAATACTGGAGATGGATTTACTTGAATGTTACTGGCAGTTGGTATGAGTCAGCTCAAACGTGACCGAAAAGTTGAAAATAACACCCAGTGATGACATTTCGAAACAGCCCTCCAGCATGTTTTACACAAAGTGGAAATGAATGGTTGAAAGATTTAAGATTCTTCTGCTTAATTAGTCACATAAAATTGCACCCATTTCTTCCAGTTCTGTACATTTCCTCAAATTACCTTTTTATTTGTTGGGGAACAGGACAGATATGTTCATTTGGATCTGACACTGATGCTGGATCTGGTTGTTTGACACTCTCTTGATCGTGATTTTTTTTACACTGAAGTGGTGATTTCTCACTCCTGCGCCACTTTCTCACACAGGAAGCTTGTACATTGACTCCAGACAAAACCTTCCTGCTTCAATGATGGGGCCCCCTGGGTACCCCCATCTCCCACCTCTCAGTACCCCAGGACCAGCCATGACAGGTAATTGCCCCATATTAACTGCTTATCCCTGGGGCTGCCACCCTATCATTTTCCTCCCTTCTTTCTCTTCCCTTTTGACCTGCATGTTGTATGCATGTCTGGGATCCTGGGTGCATCTTACTTGCATGTTTCTGCCGGAGACTAGAAGCGGTTAGAAATGGGAATGGTTTTGCAGTCAACCTGCTTTTGTAATGCATCCTTAAACAGGGCAGGCACTGGTGAGAATAGGACTTCTGAGGTATCATTTTGCTCATTGTCCAATTGTAAGTGCCTTTTCAGCGTGGCTCAGTTGATGGCACTCACCTCCAAGTCGGGAGGTTGATATTTCAAGTTCCAAAGTATTTCCAATCCATTAAGTCCTTTGGAACACCCTGAGGATATAAAAAGGGACTATATAAAAGCAAGTTCCTTTTTTTAAAAAAAAACACACACAGCTGCTCCCGAATTGTATGACTTCACTTTGAGTTCCTGATGCAGTCTCCCCTCTCAAGTTTGTGGTCAGATTAATTCACATTTGATAGCACCCCAACAGTTCACAGCTTACAATTCCTGGAGGTTGAAACCCTGTATTCAATTTAGTTGAACATGAACCATTTTCCTTCCAACATCTCCGTTCTCCTTTCATTTTGAGCAAAATTTTACCATCAATATGGAGCCCTGAACTAACTGGTACCTCAGCCTGTCTGCATGCAGATCTGTTTTATTAGCAGTGATTTACCACTGAAGAGCATTTTTCAACCGAGGACTTTCACCCAAGGACTTTGAGCATTCAACAGCGTGTTCAAAAACAGAGGAGTCTTGTCCTTAACGCTTAGATCATTAGTGCTGGGGTAAAATGCTCCGCCAAATGCAGTTTGCACACTCTGTATAGCGTAAGGAAATGCAGAGGAACAATTAAACACTAATTTGCATTTGTCAAAATGCATTGGCCTTTCCACGTAATGCTGACTGGAAGCAGCATTTCAGTAGTGAAGGGCGTAAATTAGTTTCCTCGCGAGTGAGTCGACATAATGGGATGAATTTTATTGTTTTGCATCTTTTTAAAAATATGTATTTCCATTGTACTAGATTTAAACATTACTACAAACAAATGAGCAAATGCCACCCTTTAATCCCCACTCCTGTTAACTACATGTGGACTACTTCTTCAGAGGAGTGCTGTGTAGGGTGGCTGGGTAAAGTCTGCATTAGCACATCAGTGCATTATCAAAAATATACTTAATTTTATTGTGCAGTGACTACTGTGCCATGGTATTGGAGTTTTTAATTAGCTCTCTCAATGGCTTGTTGGTAACAGTAGCATGTAACTGAACCATACAGACCAGAATGTCCTAGGTTCATTGCCCAGTCTGTGCTGAGTTAGCTAATCTTAGGCAGGATGACTTCTAGACTAGCGAGGGGAAAAATCAGCCAGGCTTCCTGCTCCTGATTGCTATTCAGTGACCCCTGCTGGAAGTGTGCGCATGTGTGGACATCAGGTAAGAGCAGCATTGAACTTGGCATGATGCCCCAACAGTGAAGTAATCCACCAACATTCATAGTCAAGAATCTCATGAAGAATGACCACTTGGCTTAGGTACTGGAGGGTGACTTGCACCCATGGATCTCTGCCCAAGCATGAATCTCCCCCACAAAATATTCTGTTAATGCACCTGCCTTCTGATTTAAAAAAATGGTGTATTTGTGTTGAAATTATTTTGGGGTGGAAGCCTAGAGTGATGTGATTTGTCACTGATGTGCAAGGTACACATTATATGCAACAGTAGTTTGGTCGGCTGGAAGACTAGGATGTTTGGTGGCCGTATGTTCCTTGGAGCACAAATGTACTTTTTTTTCCTGGATTAAATCAGGGAGGAGCATTGGCGTGCTGTACAGTGTTGGGTATCACATTCCAGGAAGCTCTCATGATGCTAATTTGTTTTGATATGCATTCAAAGTTGCAGACACGATCTGCTGTCACTGCATTGTGTTAAGTCAAAATACAGCTACACCAGTATAAACATCTTTTCTATCATGTAACCATATCAAACATTGTGAATTTTTTGTGCAATATGCTGAACTCGGCAATGGTTAAAATATTGCAGCTTGGTTCAGATCCACTTTGTAAACTCTAATATATATATACTCGCATGTAAAGCAACCCACGCTCCAAAAGTTGAATCAAAATCCTCCAAAAATTCATCGTTCTTACATGAGGCCCAGAAAAATTCGCACCTTGATATTTAAATGGCAGCTCTTTCCCTAGAATGCAGTCCTGGCTACACTGGTAAATTTGAATCGCCCCTCGCTGTACTTACCCAGTTTGGCGGTCTTTGATTTTAAATCATCAGCCAGAGCCTGGACTAATGTTGGGAGGGAGGAATGCACTGGTGTGGTGCTGATGCTGCATCCACTGGCCATGGAAGTGGGAGAAAGGAGGCAAGATATGACCTCCCCCTCCCCCAATAAGACAACCCACCCTAACTTTTAATGGCATTCGAAGTTTGTTCTCTTTTACTGGTATCTAGCTGAAGCCAACAAATCTCTCATGGAAAGACTTTCAGCCCTCCTGCTCCCTGAAAAATTAAGGCAGAGGCTGTGTGCTTCCCTGCTTCTGCCAGTGCTGCTCTGTGACCAGCAGTAGGAAGTGCAAGAGTACACTAACTTGGAAGTGCTTAGTTTCGGTTTGATATTTCCTCCAATTGGCAATTCACTGTGTAGGAAATCATGGATACTAATTCATAGCTCATCACTGAATGGTGCACGGGACTGGTACGTTTTGTTTCAGCAGTGTGCTGTGTATCGATCTGTATATTTTTCAATTTCCCATCCCCTTCACTTTCTTGCCTCTCCGTATTTCCCCTCCTCCCCTCCCCCCCCCCCCCCCCCCCCCCCCAGAAAGTGTTGACTCATGCTGAACAGTGGCGCTGGGAGTCGTCTGGTACATGCAGGGCAAGCATGATTCTGCCCTGAATCCACAAAGTGCACTTTCCAGCACGTCACATCAGGTTATGTTGAGGTCCAAGAGCCTGGGTTGATGTGCTTCCCCCTCTCCCTCCCTTCCCCTCCTCCCCCCCCCCCCCCCCCCCCCCCAAGCCCAGTGGCTTTAAGGCCCATTCTACATTTAACACTTAGGCTTGCACCTGCATTATAAGCATGACTATACCCTTTCCACAACTTAAATTGAGCTTTCTGTGCCATCTCTCACCAGTTTCTTCCTCCTGTCCTTAACATCAGATACAGTTCACTCTACTAATGAGAAAATTCCCTGCCCGGTTTCCTGTGTCTATTTGGCCTGCGTACATGAGTTTCTATGTCGCTTCTCCGGAGTTCGCAATTTATGAAAATGACAAGAAAACCTTTCCTTGGTGCACCCAGTGCCTTCCAACCTACCATGATGCATTGTGAGAATTATGGATTAAAGTCCAGAGAAGGTCTGCAGTGCTTTGTAAACCTGGAGTTGATTACAGTCAGTTTGATTAATTGAGCTCTATTATGGCTGTGGAGTGCCCTTTGCCAGCCACTTCTGACTGCCAGTTTCATAAGGGAGAAGCATTCAACAAATTCTGGGGGGGTGCGTAAATGGCAGCTGAAAGCCAGTGCATCTAGCGATACAGACTAAAAGGTCCCAACATTTGTTTATCACAGCCACTGCACAACAATTGGTGCCTGCGTTCTTGGGCTATGGTTATGAAAAGCAAGCCAGGGTTCCACCTCAGTTTTCTATTCAGTGGCTCCTGCTAGAAAGTGCTTAAATGCGAGCATTGGGTAAAGAGAGGATCGTGCTCGTCTCTGATTCCCATGCAGTTGAATAGCCCGCTGATACACTCAGCCTAGGCTGCCACATGAAGAATGGCCACTTGAGCATGATACTGGAGGGCTGCTGACAGTCGTGGAACTTTACCCCGACATGAGATGGTGAAAAGGGAAGAACATTGGAGAAAAAAAGAAAACCAGTACAATGCAGAGAATCATATCTGCTGTGACCTCCACATTAGGTAAAGCCAACACCAGCCGAACCATTGCAAGAAACGGTCCCGTTTTCAGTCAAGTTGCAAGCATTGGTTTAGATGGTCAATGCTGAGGCAGGAACTAAGTTTTCTGTTTCAGTGCCAGCTTTCAACCCTGGGGTCCATGATGAGGGATTAACACCAGAAAATAATGATGTTCACAGCCCACCCAACAGATTGATGTAGTATCACTATGGACCAATATCCTGGCAGGCTATTGAGCAGGTGGGCCTTCACAGTCACGATAACCTGACCCAACATCCACATGCACTTTCCAGTGAAAGTCGCTAGATAGTGATCAGGGACAAGAACCCCAGATGATTTCTCTTAAATTCCCCACCTCCCCATGAGCATGGTTGTATAATTAAAAACATCTAGGTTTGCTCCTGCATTATACACATGACTTTCCTGTTCCATGCCCTACATTAAACCACTTCAGTTTCTCCCTCCAATCCTTGGCATTAGGCACAAGTCACTCTGCTACACTAGTGAGAAAATTCCCTCTCATGGTTGCCATGTCAGTATTTGGCCTGCATCAGTGGTCCTTTGGAGCACTGGTTTACACACTTGTCCAAGGATTCAGCCACATGGCCAAGAATACCACTCCACTTGAAGGAGCTTTGAAATCAACTTTACTAGGCCCAACCTGCAACACCATTCCAGGATATGACTTCAAGTCCACCACATTGAACAAAATGAGAGGCAGCACCAAAATTGTCTAGATTAGATCCACCAGTGGAATACTTAGGAAATAGTGAGAAAGGGGGGCTTTTTTGGTGGTGCACCTGGCCCCATTTTATTCAGTGGTAGATATGCAGTAATAACTTAGAATGGTGGCTTGCAGATTAGCCCTAGTACAGTTGCGTTCTATGCTCCTTCAGTGTACCCGAAGCATCCTTGGATGATTTTGCCAGCATGGTGTTCTGTAGGACCATTGATACAAGCCAAATCCTGACATTGGAACCATGATGGAATTTTCTCATTACTGTAGTGGAGTGACATGTATGTGATAGGTTCCAGCAGAAAAGTGGGAGATGCTATTTAATGTAAAACCATAGTTCTGGGAATATGTAAATGGGAATGGTTGTGGTGACTATAAATGTTTTTGTGCTGTCAGGATCTTGAGGTTACATTGCAGCTCCCTTGTCCGCTCCCAGGCTAGTGTTATTCTGTATTCATAGTCATAGAGTCATAGTTATACAGCACAGAAAGAGGCCCATCGTGTCCACGCCGACCACCAAGCCCTATCTATTCTGATCCCATTTTCCAGCACTTGGTCCGTAGCCTTGTATGCTATGGCGTTTCAAGTGCTCATCTAAATGCTTCTTGAATGTTGAGGGTTCCTGCCTCTACCACCCTTTCAGGCAGTGAGTTCCAGATTCCAACCACCCTCTGGGTGAAAAAGTTTTTCCTCAAATCCCCTCTAAACCTCCTGCCCCTTACCTTGAAACTATGCCCCCTGGTTATTGATCCCTCTACTAAGGGGAAAAGTTCCTTTCTATCTACCCTATCTATGCCCCTCATAATTTTGTACACCTCAATCAGGTCCCCCCTCAGCCTTCTCTGCTCTAAGGAAAACAACCCCAGCCTGTCCAGTCTCTCTTCATAGCTGAAGCGCTGCAGCCCAGGTAACATCCTGGTGAATCTCCTCTGCACCCTCTCCAATGCAATCACATCCTTCCTATAGTGTGGCGACCAGAACTGCACACAGTATTCCAGCTGTGGCCTAACTAGCGTTTTGTACAGCTCCATCATAACCTCCTTGCTCTTATATTCTATGCCTCGGCTAATGAAGGCAAGTATCCCATATGCCTTTTTAACCACCTTATCTACCTGTCCTGCTGCCTTCAGGGATCTATGTACATGCACACCAAGGTCCCTCTGATCCTCTGTCCTTCCTAGGGTCCTACTTCATTGTGTATTCCCTTGCCTTGTTAGTCCTCCCAAAATGCATCACCTCACACTTTTCAGGGTTAAATTCCATTTGCCACTGTTCTGCCCATCTGAACAACCCGTCTATATCGTCCTGTAGCCTGAGGCTTCCCTCCTCGCTATTTACCACCCCACCAATTTTCGTGTCATCTGCGAACTGATCATACCTCCTACATTCATATCTAAATCATTAATGTACACTACAAACAGCAAGGGACCCAGCACCGATCCCTGCGGTACACCACTGGGCACAAGCTTCCAGTCACAAAAACAACCTTCGACCATCACCCTCTGCCGCCTGCCACTAAGCCAATTTTGGATCCAATGTGCCAAGTTGCCCTGGATCCCATGGGCTCTTACCACCTTGACCAGTCTCCCATGTGGGACTTTGTCAAAAGCCTTACTGAAGTCCATGTAGACCACATCAACTGCACTACCCTCATCCACACACCTAGTCACCCCCTCTCAAAATTCAATCAAATTGGTCAGACATGATCTCCCCCTGACAAAGCCATGCTGACTATCCTTGATTAATCCTTGCCTCTCCAAGTGGAGACTAATTCTGTCCCTCAATTTTTTCCAATAATTTCCCTACCACTGATGTTAGGCTCACTGGCCTATAATTCCCTGGTTTATCCCTACTACCCTTCTTGAATAATGGTACTACGTTAGCTGTTCTCCAGTCCTCTGGCACCTCCCCTGTGGCCAGAGATGTTCTGAAAATTTGTGTCAGAGCCCCTGCAATCTCCTCCCTTGCCTCACACAGCAGCCTGGGATACATCTCGTCTGGGCCTGGGGATTTATCCACTTTTAAGCCCGCTAAAACCGCTAGTACCTCCTCCCGCTCAATACTAATTTGTTCAAGTATATCACAATCCCTGTCTGATTTCTATGCCTACATCGTCCTTCTCCATAGTGAACACAGATGCAAAATATTCATTTAAAACCCCACCTACATCTTCTGGCTCTACACACATTGCCACTTTGGTCCCTAATGGGCCCTACTCTTTCCCTGGTTATCCTCTTGCCCATAATATACTTATAAAACACCTTGGGATTTTCCTTTATTTTGCCCGCCAGTGTTATTTCATGCCCCCTCTTCGCTCTCCTAATTTCTTTTTTAAGTACCCCCCTGCACTTTCTATACTCCTTAGGGCTGCCACTGTTTTTAGTCCTTTGTATCTGCCAAAAGCCTCCCTTTTTTTCCTAATCCGTTCTCGTATATCCCTTGACATCCAGGGTTCCCTGGGCTTGTTGGTCCCACCCTTGACCTTTACGGGAACATGTTGCCGTTGTACTCTCTCTCTTTCCTTTCTGAAAGACTCCCACTGCTCTGATGTGGATTTTCCAACAAGTAGCTGATCCCAGTCCACTTTGGCCAGATCCTGCTTCATCATATTAAAATCGGCCTTCCCCCAATTTAGAACCTTTATTTCCGGTCCATCTTTGTCCTTTTCCATGACTACCTTAAATCTCCACCGAATTATGGTCACTGTCACCAAAATGCTCTCCTACTAACACTTCTACCACTTGCCCGGCTACATTCCCTAGAATTAGGTCCAGTACCGCCCCCTCTCTTGTAGGACTTTCTACATGCTGGCTCAAAAAGCTCTCCTGGATGCACGTTAAGAATTCCACACCCTCTAAGCCTTTCACACTCTGACTATCCCAGTTAATATTGGGGAAATTGAAATCCCCTACTATTATTACCCTATTATTTCTACACTTCTCTGAGATTTGCCTACATATCTGTTCCTCTATCTCCCCCTGACTGTTTGGAGACCTAGAGTACACTCCCAGCAAAGTGCTTGCCCCCTTTTTGTTTTTGGGTTCTACCCATATGGCCTCATTAGAGGAACCTGCTAAGATATCATCCCTCCTTACAGCAGTAATTGACTCCTTGATTAATATTGCGACACCCCCTCCTCTTTTACACCCCCCTCTGTCTCGCCTGAAGATTCTATACCCCGGAATATTGAGCTGCCAGTCCTGCCCCTCCCTCAACCATGTCTCTGTGACAGCAACAATATCATACTCCCATGTGTTCATCAACACCTTCAACTGATCTGCCTTACTCGCAAGACTCCTTGCATTAAAATAAATGCCATCCAGCCTTGCCATACTCCCTTGTGCTGTTACATATTTGCTCTGCCTTCCAGGCTGACTTGTTTTTTCCTCTGTATTTGGCTGTGCATCACCCTCTACTGTAGCTCCACTCCGTATCCCATCCCCTTGCCAAGTTAGTTTAAACCCCCCCCCCCCCCCCAACAGTACTAGCAAACCTCCCCGCAAGGATGTTGGTCCCGTTCCGGTTCAGGTGCAACCCGTCCGACTTGTACAGGTCCCACCTTCCCCAGAAGCAGACCCAGTGATCCAGGAAACTAAAGCCCTCCCTCCTGCACCAACTCTTTAGCCACACATTCATCTGCTCTATCCTCCTATTTCTATACTCAGTGGCACCGGGAGTAATCCAGAGATTACAACCTTTGAGGTCCTGCTTTTTAATCTGCTACCTAGCTCCCTAAATTCTTGTTGCAGGACCTCATCCCTCTCTTCTACACATGTCGTTGGTACCAATGTGAACCACGACCTCTGACTGTTCGCCCTCCCCCTTCAGAATGCCCTGCAGCCGTTCAGTGACATCCTTGACCCTGGCACCAGGGAGGCAACATACCATCCTGGAGTCACGTCTGCGGCCACAGAAACGTCTATCTGTTCCCCTTACGATAGAATCCCCTATCACTATTGCTCTCCCACTCTTTTTCCTCCCCTCCTGTGCAGCTGAGCCACTCGTAGTGCCACAGACTTTGCTCTTGCTGCATTCCCCTGAGAAACCATCTCCCCCATCAGTATCCAAAACAGAAAATCTGTCGGAGAAGGAGATGGACCCAGGGGACTTCTGCACTACCTTCCTAGTTCTTTTACTCTGTCTGGTGGTCACCCATTCCCTGTCTGCCTGTGCACTCTTTACCTGCGGTGTGACCACCTTGTTAAACGTGCTATCCACGAAGATCTCCGCTTCGCGGATGCTCCACAGTGACTCCAGCCACAGCTCCAGCTCCGAAACGCGGATTTCGAGTAGCTGCAGCTGGAGACACTTCGATATATTCAAATCCCCAGTGCATTTCTTCTCACTTTGCTGCTCTGCAAAATTCGTGAGCGGCAATGTTCACTGTGAGCTGCACTTCGTTCTGCGCGGCCTGTTTCTTTTAATGCGCGGTCCCTTTAAATTTCTTCGCACGCACGGTATTTACAATGTAAAAGCTGGTGAGCGGCCTGCGTGGGACCTTTCAGATTACTGTGCGCACCTTAGCGGGAATATTGGTGAGCGGTGACCAGCGCACTAGAAATAAATTGAAATTTACCCGCTCTGTCATTTTAATTCATTGGTGCATTGCAGTGTTGTCATTTGTATCAGTTATAACGGAAACTCAAACGTACCCTGGATTTTGGCCAGATTTAATCTTAGCAGCACTAATGTGGCAAGCAAACCCAAATATTTTAAATTCCATTGCATACTTATATCATTCTCTCCTCCCAGTCCTCCGGAAGCCTCCAGTGTAGTGTGATATTTTCCCTTAGCTTACAGTGGGGAAATGATCCATGCTTGAATGCAAGTTCAGGGTGACTGTTTAAAAGAGAGACATTGCTGATACCTGCAGTTCTAAAACTGTGTTTTTTCCAGAGATTTAATTAAAAAGGCCCAAGGGAGAGGTTAGGAAATTTATTTTGCACTGAGATATCACATGCCCGACCAGAAACAGAGGTGGAAGCAGAATCTGTGATAGCTATTAAAAGGAAAATGGATAGATTTTTGGGAGGAAAATGGGACAAAGCGGATAGCTCTTTGAGAGCCAGCACAGGCAAGATGGGCCAAATGGCTTCCTCCTATGCTGTAAAATTCAGTGATTAAGAAATTGAAGAAGTTGAACGAACAGATTGTTCACTGTGGTGAAATGTTGAAATACCAGGGGACACAAGTTTAAAAATTATGAAGTGAAGGATAAAAAGAGGGAGTCAGGTGGATTTTTTTCACACAAAGGCTAATAGTTGTGGAACAAGTTACCGGAAAAAGACATTGCAGCAGATAGTAGAAATGGATTCAGAAAACAACTGATGTGCTTCTGGAGAAAGAAGGGATTGCGGTATGTGAGAAGGCAGGTAGGTAAATGGAGCTGATTTACAAAAATAATCAGGTCTTTTAGGTGCACTGATGTTTTCCCAAAGCCTAAAGTTGTTACTTTTTGTAAAGGCACTTGGTGCCCACTCCACCTTTTGTCCACCTATAGGCATTCAGGTGGGAGGGCACCCAATGAGGTTGTTTCCTCCATGCCGCATATACTGATTGAATGTGTGTGCAGCCACTAAAAAGAGATGCTGTACTGTTTTCATGTGCTTTCTGGCCTGGAATGCAAAGCCACAGTTCCGTCGTGTTGCCTCTTCCAAGGGCCCTGACTACAATCTGATGCATCAAGTTTGATGGATCGTTTGAGCATAAGCCAGTGTATGGGGGTCACTGGATAGTGATCCGGAGTTAGAACCCTAGAGGAGAAGGTTCCCAAGTTAAATCCTCAGTCTTTGCTGAGTTGGTTAATCTGAGGTGGGGCAGTTGGCATGATACAATTGGTGCTCCTGGATTAGGAAGGAGTGGGGGGGGAAATCAGCTGAGGTTTCAACTTGGTCAGTGATTGCTATCCTGTCACCCTGGCTGGAAAGTGCACATGTGTGCAAGAACACGGTCAGGTAGCTGTGATACCCCCCTGTGGTAAGATAGCTGGCCAACACTCAGTGTCTTGGGCGTCACACACAGAATGGGCACTTGGGTGAGGGCTGCCAGTCTCCTGTGGAAATTAATCTCAGCGGGGTTGGCGCCTTTGGAAGAAGAGGGAAGAAACAGGTGAGGAAGGCGTCTTCCTTTATTTATTTTAAAAAATGAATAAAATTTTGGTGCAAGTCATTTGCTCCGACAGTTTCTTTTAATGGGATGAGTCTAATCACAATGTAGAGTGCTCAAACATAGTGAGCTGCTTATAATGGACTGGTTTAAGCACGGGACTGTTTGTCGATTGTAAGAACCTGCCTGACGTATCCATCCCAGTGACTTGAGCTTCAGGATCAGGTGCAACTTGGTGTGCAGCACGGTATAACTATAGCTGGCATGGACACCATGCCACTGCTGAGCCTGGTACTCAAGTTTGAGCTTTTATTGTTCAATTAGATTGGCCATGCCACAGTTGCAGCTGCTTTGGGTAATCAAGTTGAAGACTCTTGTACAAAATTTCTAATAGCAAACCAGATTCATTGCTTATAATGAATGCTAATTGATTAAAGCAACATTAGTGTCTGCTGTAAGTAGATTTACTGTCAAATCTTGGGTTGAGATTGGAGTTTTTTTTTACCTGTTGTGAACAGTTGTTTGTCCTCAGCCCAACTATATAAAACCCTCACATTTAGCCTCATATCCACTGTATAATTTATGGATTTTGCATAGCTTATATTATACAAACTGTACACTTCTCGCAGCCAATCTTCCTTTTCATTTCGTATTCAAATACTGTAACTTTGTGTTATGTTTCTGCTCAGCAGGGCACCATGCAGGAATGAACCAGCAGCACATGATGTCACCTTCCAGCTTCCCAATGCACAGACCGATGTCCCAACACCACAACCCCGCAGACGACATCCAGGATGATTTCGACTGGGATTCCATTGTCTAACTTTTCTTCCTAAGGACAAGCCTGTCGGAAGCCCTTCCTGTCAATGTGACTCAGATGTTCTTTTAGCTTCTTGCTTACTTGTGTCGGCCGATGCTGGCCACAATCGCTGGACTGCTGCCTGGACACAGCCCCACCGTGACTGTGCTAGAGAGCTGTACTTTCGGGGGGGAAAAACACGCCTTCTGCTTGCAGTCACTACAGAAATGTGGAGTTACCTGTCGGCCGCTCAGCGGTGGAGCAGCGGTAACAAGCAATGAAGCATTTTTTAATTCTGAACAGAAATTTTTTTTTGTTTTTTTTTAAAACCGAATGGACGTGTTGAGGGTTGGTATCTGAGCAAGGCTCATCTGAGTGATGTGGCTCGGGTACGATCTGAGGTTGTGTAAGGATGGTACTATTCAGTGCAGAGTTTCTCTCCTGTGCCTGGTTTCATTTGGGGGAACGCTCCAGTAGGAGGAAACAAACACGGATAGGGAACAAGAAAGCTGGCTTCCAGATGGCCTCTCCCTGGAGTAGGCCAGGGATGCAGTCACGAGCTGGGAGGGGAATCTTTTACAAAATGAGTTTCTTTTGAGAGAATTTTGTCTATATATGGTGCTGCAAAAAAAAACCTCTCAATTTTGTGTTGAAAATCCAGTTGCTGTACGAGGAATAGTATTGGAGTCAATACTAGGGTATCTGGGGGAAAATGTTCTAACACTCCAAAGATTGCATTGCTAGAGCTTGCGTTAACTTTGGATCCCCAGCCTTTGTGCACACAACACCAGCTTCCAAGTCTGAACTGTTGGGATTCTTCCCAGAAATCCCGCCTGGACGCTTGTTAATAAAGCTACTACATCTCAAGAAGGTAGCACTAAATTCGGGGTTTGCAGGTACCATGTACCAAGTGTTGACGTGGTATTGGTTAGTCCCCCCCCGAGGTAAACGTAGTTTGGTAATGAGAAAGGAGTCTGTCTCTCTCTTTGAGTGGTAGTGGCTGTAATCAAGAGAAATCTCCTGAGATGAATGTTTAGCAAATTCTGGTGAGTTTGTGGTCTCCAAGTCGCACACGTACTAAAATGCAAAGGAATGAAGCACAGACTACAGAACGTGCGTGTGGTGAGATCTTATGAAATGTTGACCATTACCTTTTGCTTTACCAAAAGTTATGTGATCATAGTAGGAGCTAATCTGGTTACTGCCTTTCTCTCTCCTCTGCTGGCCATGGTGGAAAAGGCCGCAGTGCAGCATATCCCTTTGAGGGGTGCTGCAGGGGAAGCATGTTAACCAATGTTGCATTTGTCAGCTTTGCATGTTTAGTGGTGGATAAATGAGAGTTTCATTATAGAAATCCCAGTCTGCTTTTAATACTTGTGTTGCAGCTTTTTCACTTTTGATTTTTTTTTTAATTTGCAAGGAGTGAGGTTTTTAAATATGCACTTTCTGGAGCAGTGCCTACTTGATTATTCTCCCCCCTTTTTTTAAAAACCCATCAATTCACTCCTTCAGTAGTGCTTTCAGATTGCTGTACTGATATGTGGATGCACAACCTTTCTCGGTGTTTACAATTTAAATTGTGATTCAAGTCAAACCCATGCTTGTAATACAAACGGGGCTCTAAGGACCCATTACTGAGTTATTGGATGGGTGCTTCCTAGCAGAACACTTGCTTTTACTGGTGCATGGTTTCCTCTTGCCTTCCAGCTTCTCTTTCCTTCCTGTTGCCTCATTTGCACTTGAAGGATTCAGTCCCCATCAAGTTAAGCCAGTGGTTCAGTGTGTTTTTATTCTGTTATATTTTGTGTGCATGCTGATCCAAGACTTAATGGTGTCAAAATGCACAGGGCACAGTACTGTTCCATACTTGGCGTCTGTCACTAGAGGCAGCTGGGATATTCTTATGGCTATCTAGTGGCAGAAATCATTAACTGCAAAATTTTAATTTACTAAATCTCCATGGATCTATCAGACTTGAGATGGAGACTTTCTGCAGTTCAGGAATACCTGCACAGTGAAGATCTGACCACTGACATTGCTCACTGTAGCACCGAAGGTAGGAATTTTTTGCCCTAACTCAAGGTATCGGACTGTACATTTCTTGATCTGTACCATGGAGCAGGGATTTAACTTGAGCCATTAACACTTCCTTCAATCTTCAGTTTTTCCTTTAGAAGAGTTATGACTACTTGGAAGTTACGCTGCAAGAAATCAATTCATAGCGTTTAACAGCGCATTCCAAGTTTTAAATGATTATGAATTCTGAACAAAGACAAATTTTTGCAGCTGTAATCTAATAAAGAGGGTTACGATGAGAACTGCCACTGTCAGCTGAATCGTCCCACACAGTAAAATAAACCATGCGATTACTCGTGCTGCTCAATCAAAGGGTGCTGATTTTTGATTTCTGTGCTTTCCTGCTATTTCTGCACTCCTGTCATGTTTTGTTTCCTAAGCTCTTCATTTAAAATTGTTTCAGTCTTCTGTCTCTCTCTTGTTTTTCTTGAAAAGCTCTGTGGCTCCTTGTTTGTTGCACAGGGCAATTCTGTAAACCTGTCTTTTGGCTCTTGCTTCAACTTCACCAGTATTCACCTGCTGCTTTTCATCACCATTCTTTTAATCCTGTTCCAGTGGCAAGGAAGGAAGGGCTTTCGCAGAGAGAAGCATTACTGTACAACTCGAAAGGGTTGGGCATGGGATTTTTATTTGTCTGTTTAACCTTCTCACTGGTGTTAACCGATCAGCTGCTCTGGAGGTTTGCATTGTTCTGTGTGGCATTCGGTAAGTGAAGTACACACAACTTGCTTCAGTTCGGAAAAGGCTCCTACTCCACATCTGTGCCAGCTAACCAATAGTTTGCTGTCCATAGACTTCTGTCTTGTGCAGGTCAAGGTTTGTGTATCAGAACTATATAATCAGGCTTCAGCAGTTATCATGATTGCTAAAAAGCTTAACCCCTCCCCATGTGACTACTGAATTAGCAGAAATAAAAAGGGAAACTAGCATGCTAGAAATGCACAGCAAATCAGTCGGTATCTGAAAGAGAAAAATAGGTTAATGTTCCAATTGCGATCCTTCACCAGGTCCCTGATGAAGGCTCCCACTCTAAAACTGATTTTGTTCTGATGAAAGGTCCCACGTAACCCGTCTTTCTGTTTGACGGGCTGACCCTCCTCTATGCAGTTTAAGCATTTTCTGCATTTTATTTCACTTTTCTATTCGTACTTGATGAAGTAAACCCAAGCAGTTTGATTATTAACCAGAGATGTAGAATGAATACATTTCCTTGAGCTCAGACAGCACCGTACACTGGATGTTATATCTTCAGTTGTGTGTCGGGCCTCTTCTGAGAGTGCAGTTCCACTGCCACAAGCAGCCCTCTGGTATCTTACCCAATTGGACGCCACCTCTGTGAATCAAGACAGAGAGTTGGCAGGCTATCTCACCATGAGGGCCATTACAGCTGAGCCTGATCATGTCCTCACTCAATGTCTCCATGCGCACCCACACTTTGCCACAGGGGTCACTGGATAGTGATCAGGAGCAGAAACCCTGGATTTTTTTTTTCTTTCCAGCCCCTCCCTCCGAGTAGCACCCCAATTACCTGCCCCACGGAGATCAGCACAAACTGGCGGGGATGGGGGGGGGGGATGTAGTATTGAAACTGAGCCATTTATCAAGTACAACAACTGCAACACAGTATCCAAAAAAAAATAGCATTTAAGCCCCAAATGGAATTGTGCCAGCACTTTAGCTCCTGGGGAAGGTTACTGAGATTCCAGTGAAGGGTTAAAACAGACTAAAAGATGATATCGCCAGAGTGACTGAACTGTATAAAACCTGCTGTGATCTAGCAAGATAATGCTGAAATGGAGGGGTCAGCTGGTGCACTTTTTGTATTTAAAGTTAATGAAGTTTCTGGGGGAAAAGATTGATGTAAACGTTTGCATTGCAAAGGTCAATAGAAGTCTCCCCTTTTTTGCTAATATATAAGCTAAATTTGTGGTATTAAAAATATATTGCACAAAACCTGCATTCATCCCTTCCTTTATGCTGCTTGGTCTCGTTCCCTGTATTGTCAAGTTCCGGCTACTGTTTTCATTATTTTAGTGTAAAGCTAATACTTTACAACGCAGGGTGTTCAAGGTTAGTGGAGAAGTTATCATTGTACCTTCAACAGATAGCTTGTACAGGGCCGAAGCTTGAACCCTAACTTCGAGGAAACGGGCATTTTCTTTACATGCTTACTCTCAAACAAAATCCTCTGCCAAAGATTCCAATCCATGTCCTGGTTTGTGGATAAGCCTAGGGTGGAACATTGCTGTGTAACTTTCCACAGAATTTAGTAACTGCTGCTGCGTTGGATAAGCCAACATGTTGATAGAACGTCCTATATCCCAGTGCGATCTATCTACCCAAAATACACTGCAGGAAAAAAAAAAGCAATGGCAGCACTTGGTGAAGGGTTGTATATTGCAGCCCCAGCCTTCTGTACAATAATGCAACGAATGATTCAGCCCTCATAGAGGGTTGTGTTTGTGAGTATACCATTGAATAGCAGAGGCGCTGTGGTTAATTGCCAAGAACTTTAACCCTTATGCTACATATTTGACCATTTTGTATGTAATGTAAATCAGAAAATTTGGACTTTTTTTTGCATATTTTGCATCTGATCTTTGTGAAAGTTAAACGGTTGAGTGTTTTTGCATGACAGTAGCAGAGGTGTGTGGGCAGGCACATGGTTAAATCCGTGTAAAACTTCTGTTTAGCTTCTTGTGAAGTTTTAGCCCAAATGCCCAATTTACAGTGTGCAGACACTCGATGAAGAGTTCTCCTTTCTTTTCTTAAAGCTATATACTTACATTTTTTGAACCAGATACCGAATGCATATGTCTGTGATTTGAAGGGGTTTTAGTTATAAAATGATGTTGGCTAGAGTCTTGTTGCCTGCTCCTGTAAGTTGAGGTTCTGGATTGTGGCGGGTTGTTTTCAGGTCTTGGCTAGCACTGGGTGCGGTGACTATAACTGGCTGTGCAGGCCTGAGCACGATATTTTCTCAGCTGCTGTTTCTCCCATGGCTGAGGCCAAGATCAATGAAATCTCCAGCACAAGTTGGTGTCTGCTTAACCCCAGACTTGGAATAAAAGTTGCATTTGTTGATAGGCTGGTAAAGATGCGTCACTTTCAGAGATAGACCTGTGCTATTTTAAGGATATCTATCTGAAGCTAGGGTGAATTAATGACTAGTTTCTATGGCAGATTTTTTTTTAACATTAATTGGTTGGTAACTACCATTCTGCTGCCTCTTCATTCTGTCATTTTGTTACTTCACAATGGTTCTGCTTTTTACAAATCTAAACCTTTGGCTCTGAAACTCATTCTCACTCTCTCTCTCCTCACTCATGCAGCACTGCAACAACATATGTCTCTTACCTCTCAATTCCTACCTGCAGCTGTCTATCTCCGCACTGCCTTCCACACTTGCTCGGCTGCTCCCTCCCCCCTGCCCTGGTGAAGCCCCTTTGTAAACTAATGGGGTTTGTAGTTTCAGAGAAACTAGCTTTCTGTTTTATGAAAGAAATTGTAGTTTTCTTTAGTAATATTCCGAATGTCGGATCCACAGTAAGAACAACGTGGAGCATATGTAAACCGTCCCAGCTCTGTGAAAGTCTGCACTTGCCATGTGTAAATGTACACTCCGAGTTCCCGATTTCTGCACATTGGAACAGGTTTTTTTTAAAGGAAGACTCCGCATATTACCTGGTTCTTTTTGCAGAGTCTGCCAGTGGTCTGGGCAATTTGTTATTTCAAGTAATCCCATTTGGTTTTTGGTCGAGCTGACAGAATCGGTATGACAGAGGCCTCAACAGCCCATCCCTCTGGGAGCAGTCGACTTGTGTTGAATGGCTTAGATTTTCCCTTCTCCCCGACTCCAGTTATCTTCACATCTGTATTCTCACGGGCCTGCGGAGCAGAGCAGGCTGGAATTTCGAACCACTGGGTGTGCTTAGCCAGCTTTGTTTCTTTTGGGAGGCAGGAGAGAACATCGAGACATTGGGTAGTGCCTGAATTCTAATTGTAAGAGTCATGACATTGACTGGATCCATTGTTTACAAATGTCGGCACACTTTAAAACCCCAGTTACTTTGTGTCATTTTAAAATGAAATTGCATTAAAATGACCAATATGTTGTGAATGTTTTTTTAAAAATATATATATATTTTTTGAAATTTAGCTTCTATGAGGAGGCCTCCAGCTTAACCTGAGTGCTGCTGGATTGTTTAATACTTCCGCTATTTTTAAAAAATGAAAGATGTAGAAATTTCCAAGATCTGGCAGTTCAAAAGTCTGTGCAAGAAAGAATTGGATCAGTCACGATATCAGTGTGCTCGGGTCAGGGCATGTGGAAGCCACAAAGTAAAGGGCTAAACCCCCTCCACATACAACATACAGATCCCTTTGGAAAGTAATCAAAAGTTTTTTGCAGTCTGCACTGTTAGGAACTTTTTTTTTATGTAGGTAGTGTTGAGTTCTTGCTGTTTAAAAGAAAAATAGAAAGAAATTGCAAATAGTTTCTCACGAAAATATCGATACAGAATCATCTAAATAGCAGAAGGTGGCAGCACATATTTAAGAAATTTTAAAGCTGCACTATTTGACAGGCCTGCCGTAAAGGGCAGCCCTACTTTGTTATACAGTATGTAGGAATATAAATATTACTGTCCACCTTTAAAAGGTGCATTCTATTTTTAATAAAATATAAGTAATCACTGAAATTGAAAAAAAAGATATATAGATATATATATAGGTTAACCTATACCCTTTTAAAGAAAAAGTTAAATTGACTGTCAATGCCGATTCAGTCTTCCCTTGGCAAGGAGTGGAAAAGAGATGCAGCACTGCGGTTGGAGGACAGCAGTAGTGTCGAAGGCGCTTGATTATCTACCAGCAAAGTTCCGAGTCCTGTCACTCAGACTCACTTGCGTCAGTTGGGAGACTTCAGCCATTTCACAGATAGGCAACCAGATGGATTGACAGGCAATGATGTCAGAAGGGGTGTTGGGGGGGGAAGCAAAACAACAACATTCAGGGTTTGTTGCCAGGCCATGACAGAGCACTTGTGGCAAATGGGCCCTTAAGGAGGAAAGCAACAGGGAGCAAATAATCAATTTAAACACAGTAACTGCTTTCAGACTGAGTTAGAGTTGCTGAAGATTTATGAGCTGGGAGAGCCAATCCGTATGAAAGCCATTTAACAAAAAAATGGAGAGAGTGGAGAGAGACTCCAAATGTTCACTTTCACAGAACAATGAAGTAAATTTTAAAGAGAGCGTTTGTTATATTTACCATTAACAGTTGGCAGAATCACTACATTAGTGATTCCCGCTGCTATCAAGTAGCACAGCTTTAACGAGCAGTAAGGGGGTTGCTGGAGAAGGAACGTTTGTGCTGTGCTTGAGCTCAAAGTAGGAACTCTTCAATAAATGGTTCACTTTCAGTGCGGTGGATAGAAGCTGGGATCTTGCCCTATTGGCTGGAGTTGGGCAGACCCCAGTCATACGATCATCCACTTTGCACTTGATTGAAGCATTCAGAAGGTATTAGCAAGGTTGGATTCCTCTGTTCCAAAAATCCTGATGAATATTTTTTGTTTGTATCCTATGATTGACCTGTTGTATATTTAAACGGATAAAAAAAACACACACACACACTGGTTGGAAGCAAATAAGTCAGAGTTTGGAATCAAGAGCATCAACTTTGTGTTCAAGATGTGCTGGAACCCAACAGTGGTTGGTATAGTGACGACAGAGGGTCACAATCCCTCTGAGGAGTTTGTTTTTCATTTTTATTTTTGTTTGTTGTAAATGTATTTAAAAAAAAACTTTGTAGCCATTTCTGACAGCATGGGACAGATTCTTGTAAAAACAAAACTAGAGCTTTTTAAAAAAAAAAATACAATTTGATTTTCCTGATAATGACATATTAAAGACTTGGGTGACAAGTGTTTTCTTCATGAGGCTTTCTTGGAACAGGAGTCTAAAACCCTTTGGAATTGGCTTGTCTCCCCTTGTATGCACTGCCATTGTCTTGTGTAATAGCTCCCTATGTGTTTTGCAGTAAAGAGGACACTTTGGCCGTTTTTGAACACGGGCTACAAGCAGCAGGAACATCAACCTCTTTCTAACATAACAAAAGCAGTACTGGCTTTTGTGGCACATTTTAAACAAAAAAATGAATAAAAAAGTGTTGTGGTGTTCATGTGCTTAATTGTAAATATATCGTTTGTCTTTGAAATTGTCATTTTATTTTCTGGGGGTGGGAAGGGGGACAGGGAAGAGACCAGGGTTTTATTCTATAAAGGAATACAGAGTATTTTGATATTGTGCATTCCAAGGGTGATGTGTACATATCTATGATGTATATAGTGATGAAATCATTATCATTTTGTGCAACACCAGCTCTTCTCTGTACTGCTGTTCTACAGTCAGTGTTTCAGTGTTTGTATTTTTTGTTACTGCACGTTTTATTAATCCTAGCTAAACGAGAAATGCACAACTATCCTTTGTATCAGTTTACTGCTGTAAAATACTACCAAATGTCATTAGTCGTTGCTGCCAGTCGTGATATGCATGGATGGCACTTATAATAAATGCTGTAGCTTCAGTTATGCGTTAAGGGCTTCTCTTTTAATGAGGTATGTTTGTAATCAAACTCGCAACAGCAGTGACTGTGTGTGTGTGTGTGTATACAGAACTAACCGCCTACGGGCTGTGTGTATAATATTTTTATATGTAGGACTTGTCACACAAGGGCTGAGTGTATGCAAGAGCTGTGTACGGGACAGCTTGCATTTAAATGGCGCTCTTGACACACAAGAACATCTCGGAGCATTTTACAAAAGGGAGAGGTCAATGCTGAGCAGGAAAGTAAAGGTTAGGAGGGAGATAGAAGTTGTGGTCCGAGAGATTTTTTTGGAGCTTTTTGAAGGCAGGTCGAGGGGTGAAGTGTTTTTAGAAGAGGGCAGGGAAGGTCCAAGGCTGAAACATTGACCTACCAAAGGCGAGACATGCAGAAGGAGATGAGCAGATTCTGAGGAACGGAAGATACACTCAGGGATGTATAGCTGGAGATTTACAAAATAGGGGAAGCAAAGAAGGTATTTGGAAATGAAGACGGCAATCTTGAAGTCAACTCAACCAGACACAGGAGGCAGTGGTGAGCTGGCTGAGGTTGGGGGCTTATGGGTGTTTATACAAGAGAAAACTCAACTTGCAGCGCTCTAATTTAGCTGAAGTTTTATGAAGGGCGGAGAGTATTACAGACATCAGTCATTAAGATGATCAAGGAATGGTTGGGGACTTTCTGTTTTGAGTGTGGCTACATAATCAGTCATCCAAGAGCTGTATGAATAAGCTGGACCAGCTGCCACAAGGACTGTGTTTGTGTAAGACTCACTGCTGTAAAGGCTGTGTGCATGTGCGCAGGAGTCACTAACACCATGACTCTGCATTTGCATTTATGTGTTTGTGTAAAGGGCTTACCACTACACAGACTGTGTGCACAGAACCCACTAATGCGTGTCTATGCTGTGTGCACTTGCATGTGGGTTTCAGCATCGCCCATTACTAAAGTTGCACCAAATACAATAAGGGTGACAGATGATCAACAAGAAGCAAAAGTGCTAGCTCGGGTTTGGGGGAAAGTGAACTGAAGGATTGGAGCAAAAGTGTAAATATTTACAGGAGCCTCTTTACATAGTTTCATGATATTTTAAACAAAAAGCTCCAGGAGCATAACATTGAATTCTGACTTACTGCATTTCACAGATTATATATACATGCTCTCATAGACACGGAGCCACAGTGATGGTATTAATCTCAACTCTCATTTCCCTCTCCTGAAGATTACTTCTACTTCCTCTTCCGCAACTGGCAGCTGTCTGGCACCATACTTCATCTGAGACTAGGCAATGGATGTTGGCAGATTATCTGGGAAGTATGATCCAGTTATCAACCAATATCCCCATGTGCATTTTTCTATTGGGGGTCAGGTGCAGGGACTCTGGCAGAGTTCTCCCTTCCTTGCCTTGTGGGGGGGGGGGGGGGGGGGGACGACGACGACGCGCGGCTGAGGCCAATTGTAGCACCCCTGTTGCTACCTAGCTGAGAGTGGATGTTCGTCATTTTGGAATGGATACCGGGCGGAAGGGACCGGTTTCCTACAATCCATTTGCGATTGGCTGCTAGAAATTGGCATCCTTGCAGCCCCTGTGCCTAAAAACAAGTTTACGGATCTATCCTAAACAAGGATGGAGTTCCAGTCAGCAATGAGCCTTAACCCTTCTCTCCAGCACCGGGATTAGCATCCTCAGGTGAATTCTGCAGCTTCCTGGGATCCTGTACACCAATGACTTAGTGTAATCATCATTATTTTTTCTAATTTTCGCTCAACCTCCCCAGAAGGCACTGACCTGGGCAGGGGTACAGTTCCACAGATGCTGAGCAGATCCTGTTGCCTCGTCCAAGCAGCCATTTTTTTTTTAATGAGCTTAGACAACAAAGATCAGAAATTGTACAGGGAGCGAATCGCAACCGAGCCCAATCATGTTCTTGCCTACCATCCACACACTCGCCTCCCGGCAGGGGGTCACTGGCTACTGATCAGGAGTGGGAACGCTTACCAGCTCTTTTTTTCCTTCCTCTCCTCCGCCCAGGGGCACTGGGACCAATTACAGTGTCGTCCCACCACAGGCCAGGGAGCAAGCCTGGGACCGTCCTGGTCGATATGGCTTAGTTTCACACACGGTGCATTTACCTATTGAGAAGCTCTTTTCTTAATTGTGATCAAATTTAACATCCTCCCGCTGACTGCTCTATCCTCTCCGCCCAAATGTGTGACAGCTGCTTGGTTGACTGTCAAGCATATATTAGCTGTCTGCATGCTAAGATATAACTACATAGAAGATGGTAAAAATGTGAAATAACCTGCCCAGCGGAACAGTGAACTGGAGATGGTTATACATTTTAAGAGGTTGATGGCTAGATTTTTGAGACAGGGCTTTTGAAGGGTGAGGAATAAAGTGGGGTATGATGAGCTTTGGGACCCATGGCTGGAAGTGATTGTTTTTGGTTCTGAATATTCATTGTTCCTTAAAAAATTTGAACCTATCTCTAGCAATGCATCACGGGTGACCATGGTCTCCTCGAGCTCGCTTGACTTCCTTCTGGAGTCGGAGATGAATTACACAGGGTATTTACTGAAATTGGCCAAAGGGATTGTTTCTTTGCCTCACAGAGGGATCAGAATTACTAGGGATTGGGGAGGGTGGTGCCAGAGGATGGATTGGGTATGAGTTGGTAGTTCAGGGTTTGCCTCCGGCATTCTCTAAGGTACATTGGTCACCCCCATAAGTGATCTGGGTGTCTTGCGTTTAGGAGTGTGCCCGTACGCCCACTGTCTAACTCTATGACGGTGTAACCCAAAAGTGTGGCAATAGGGACGGACCCCTTGTGATTTGAACTGGATATCATGTCTTTCTCACATACCCTTCTCCAATATTGTTGAAGGCTGACTGAAACACGTGATGAGAATAGGCCAGATATTGTTTAAGCTACTTTATTTCATAGACAGCCAGGAAACACACAAGGTAACAATCAAAGCAAAGTTCACTTAGCTCAATCTCATGTCTCCAAAAACGTGGAAAATAATGAATAATCCAAGTGCCCTGTGCCTTTCATGGGCTGGCTGACTTGTTTTTTGCATGACCTTTCTTTCATACTGCTACTAACGGCAAAAAATTAACCCCCTGCATGCTTCCAGCTCATGGAGTGTGTGCCACAATCTTTTGTTCAAAACTGGTCTTCCCAAGTGGCCCGATGTGGCCCAGCCCGGGGGCGAGGGGGGCGGTAGCTGATGGGACACTGACTTTCTTCCAATAGTGATTTGTTAGTAAGCCTGTCAATAAAACCAGCTACTTCTCCTCCCACTTTGGCGTATGCTGTTTTCGAGATGAATGGAAGGCAATTGACCCTTATTATTGTATCAGTTTGATGTCAGACTGTGAACCGTGACATTTCACAAATTGCCCCATCTGGTTTCAGGGCGCATTTTCAATACCTGCAGAGGATGTAACTTACCCCTTTTTAAACCTGTGCAAATTCGCTGTTTCGAAACACAACACTACACAGGATCTACAGCACAGCAATAGGCCATTTGGCTCCACTGGTTTTATGCTCCACACGAGCCTCCTCCCACCCCTCTTCATCTATCCCCATCAGCACAACCTATTCCTTTCACCCTCCTGTTTATCTAGCTTCCCTTTAAATGCATCTATGCTATTCGCCTCAACTACTCCTTGTGGTAGTTGATTGATTGACTCAAGTCAATCCCAAAATCCTTTCCATGAAGAAAAAGTGATCAGAAATCCAGAAAGGTGACAGTGAGCATTGGTGGGCCTGATGGTTCATATGACGTGTAGTAAAGATACCGTAGGGGGGAAAAAAACTGGCATTCCAATATTTTGATGTATACGTGGTTCATCACAGTTGGTTCTTTTTTTGGCCTTCTCTTGCTGGCATCACTGAGTATTGCCAAATGTCTCCAAAATAAAGGCAAAAAACGGTCATGTAGCATCGCCAGCCAGCATACCTTTGAAGTTAAATATGTTTGAAGCTGCCAACCCATCAACCATGGCAGGAGAACAGTCCCCTGTGAGAGAAATGCATTGGGATTTAGGGTTGTGCCCAGAGGCTTATTCTAGTTTCCAACTTGATTCTGGAGTTGTCCTCTGTAAACTGATTCACTTGTGAAGCTCCAGCCAGGGCCCTCCAATGACCCAGTTGCTAAAGGTCGCTTGTAATGAAGCCATACAGTGTAGAAGGTGTCAGGTTTGATCATCAATCTGGGGTGCAACAATGGACCTTCAGTACCTTTAGGGGCAGAGATCCCACTCCTCAACATTATCCAGTGACCCCGAGCTGGAAAGTGTGGGTATTGGATGAGGGCAGGGTTGGGTGTGGTGTCCTCCACAGTTAAATAGTCCTCAGAAACTCCCAGTCAAGGCCCACACATAACGAATGGCTGCTTGGACAACGAACTGGAGAATGCCTGGTGCATAGGAGTGGAAGAGGTGAGAAGTTGGACAAGTTTTACACCTAGTCTTCAGCATGAGTAAGCCACAACATTGGTAAGAATACTATTTAACTTGCAGCTCACCTCAAGGACTGGATAGGCACAGATCAGTGTATTGAAGTCAGACAACAAATTCATGAACTAACAATTGTTTATTAACCTTAGAATCATATTTAGGAGCAAGTAATTAGTAGATAGAGTTAACTGATTAAATGAACAATGAAGGTTACAGAGGCAGTTCAGTTATGTCACATTAATTCAGCATTAACTGCTTGCTGATTCTAAATTTACGGATGAGATCAGTATCTGAGATTTCTATAAATTGGTGAGATTAATTTAGGATTAGACTCCTTGGATAGCTGACAAGTTAGCAGCATTAACTAACCATTCTATTAAATAAATTATAGTCTATATGCTTGCAGTTAGCAATGTTTCCAGATCTTATACAGTCTCGTCCTTATGAGCTGGCATGGATGAACCGGTTGCCTGGCCTTCCTCTGGAGGGTGAAGTTAAACTTCTGGGATGTCATACCTCCGTCTGTAGAGGTGCTATCCATTCCGCCTGGATCCTCTGCTCTTGGGTAAATTCATCTTCTGCAGTGGTAGCTGTATCTGGACAAGCTGGCTTAAATCTCACCTCCCTTCATCTCAGGAGAAACTCGTACATCTAAGTGACCAACTTGTATCTGATTGTATCTGGCGGGTATAGGTGTACAATCATCTGTAGCCTTTGTCTCTGTCAAATATGCACTTTCCAATTTTACAGAAACACCCTTCTGCATATACTAGACAATGAACTCGTACACCTCATACTACAAAGATTACTACTAAAAGAACAAGAACTAGAACTAAACTAGGAACTGAGGATTAAAAACTGAACTTTAGTGTCAAAACACTATCATATATATCCTTAATTTCCAAAGAAACTTCCTCACTTCTGTTGACCAATCTGAGTGACGTGCTCCAAGAGTTCAGTCCTTCTGGTGCCAGTCACCTCCCACAGCTCTGTTGGTAACCCTACTGATCTCCAAATCACTGAAGCACCAGCACCTAGACATGCCAGGCTGCTCGTTTACTCACTAGCTTCTCAAGTCCTTGTTAATAAATGAGCCGTACGCAAGTCCAGAAAAGGCTGAACATGTTTGCGTGCCCCTTAACGAGCCGTTTCTGGGCCTGTTGTCTTGAAGGCTTGTCCTCTATCCCAGGTAAGGAATGTTTGGTTTGTCTTATCCTACATGGTTTAATTAGCATTAGCACTTTTCTTTCTGAGCATTCAGTCTGATGATTGACTCCATTTTGAAGGCACAATTAAGGCAATTCTTGGGCATTTCCCTTACCTATCCTGACTGACCAAAAAATTGCTTGATCCTTGTGCGTCTTCAGTGAATAAGTTCCACCCTGTGTTATCTTAAATACAGTACTGAGAATCCTACTTAAAATTCAACCAGGACATTAGGCCAAGGAGACATGGATTCAAATCCATTTTAGAACTGATGTCACAAAATTCTCCACATAAATAGGAATCAACATCTGAAATTAACTTCCAGGTAAGGTACTAAACCCTGGAATCAGCAACGGTTGGATGCTGTAAGAGAGGAACTGTAGGTTGTTCGTTTTTTTTATTTTTCGTTTATGGGATGTGGGCATCGCTGGCAAGGCCAGCATTTATTGCCCATCGCTAATTGCCCTGGAGAAGGTGGTGGTGAGCTGCCTTCTTGAACTGCTGCAGTCCGTGCGGTGAAGGTACTCCCACAGTGCTGTTAGGGAGGGAGTTCCAGGAATTTCACAAAGTGATGATGAAGGATCGGCGATATACTTTTAAGTCAGGATGGTGTGTGGCTTGGAGGGGAACTTGGAGGTGGTGGTGTTCCCATGCGCCTGCTGCCCTTGTCCTTCTAGGTGGAAGAGGTCGAGGGTTTGGGAGGTGCTGCCGAAGAAGTCTTGGCGAGTTGCTGCAGTGCATCTTGTAGATGGTACACACTGCAGCCACGGTATGCCGGTGGTGGAGAGAGTGAATGTTTAAGGTGGTGGATGGGGTGCCAATCAAGCAGGCTGCTTTGTTCTGGATGGTGTCGAGCTTCTTGTGTTGTTGGAGCTGCACTCATCCGGGCAAGTGGAGAGTATTCCATCACACTCCTTACTTGTGCCTTGTAGATGGTGGAAAGGCTTTGGGGAGTCAGGAGGTGAAACACTCGCCGCAGAATACCTAGCCTCTGACCTGCTCTTGTTGCCACAGTATTTATGTGACTGGTCCAGTTAAGTTTCTGGTTAATGGTGACCCCCAGGATGTTGATGGTGGGGGATTCGGTGATGGTAATGCTGTTGAATGTCAAGGGGAGGTGGTTAGACTCTCGCTTGTTGGAGATAGTCATTACCTGGCACTTCTGTGGCGTGAATGTTACCTGCCACTTATCAGCCCAAGCCTGAACGTCATCCAGGTCTTGTTGCATGCGCTGAACACTGTGCAGTCATCAGCGAACATCCCCATTACTGACCTTGTGTTGGAGGGAAGGTCATTGATGAAGCTGGATGGGCCTAGGTTGACCTTCAACCACCACCCTTTGTGCTAGAAATGACTCCAGCCAGTGGAGCGTCCCCCCCCCCCCCGCCGATTCCCATTGACTTCAGTTTTACAAGGGCTCCTTCATGCCACACTCAGTCAAATGCTGCCTTGATGTCAAGGGCAGTCACTCTCACCTCACCTCTGGAATTCAGCTCCTTTGTCCATGTTTGGACCAAGGCTGTAATGAGGTCGGGAGCCGACTGGTCTTGGCGGAACCCAAACTGGGCATCAGTGAGCAGGTGCTGCTTGATAGCACTGTCAACGACACCTTCAATCACTTTGCTGATGAGTGAGAGTAGACTGATGGTGCCGTAATTGACCGGGTTGGATTTGTCCTGCTTTTTGTGGACAGGACATACCCGGGCAGTTTTCCACATTGTCGGATAGATGCCAGTGTTGTAGCTGTACTGGAACAGCTTGGATAGAGGCACGGCTAGTTCTGAAGCACAAGTCTTCAGCATGATAGCTGGGATGTTGTCGGAGCCCATAGCCTTTGCTGTATCCAGTGCACTCAGCCATTTCTTGATATCACGTGGAGTGAATTGAATTGGCTGAAGACTGGCTTCTGTGGGGACCTCAGGAGGAGGCCGATATGGATCATCCACTTGGCACTTCTGGCTGAAGATGGTTGCAAACGCTTCAGCCTTGTCCATGCTTGGCCTTAAGTAATGAGACTTCATGGGGTCTGGAGTCAATGTTGAGGACTCCCATGGCCACTCCTTCCTGACTGTATATCACTGTGCCGTCACCCCTGGTGGGGATGGAGGAGTTTGGGACATTGGCTGAAAGGTATGATTCTGTGAGTATGACTTGTCACAGACTAGTCAAGCAACTTTTGGCACAATCCCCAGATGTTGGTGAGGAGGACTTTGCAGGGTCAACTGGGCTGGGTGTGCTGTTGCCGTGTCCGTAGCTTGTGCTGAGGTCAATGCCGGGTGGTCCGTCCGGTTTCATTCTTATTGTGTTTCGTAGTGGTTTGTTACAACTGAGGCCATTTCAGAGGGCAGTTAAGAGTCAACCACATTGCTGTGGGTCTGGAGTCACATATAGGCCAGATCAGGTAAGAATTCATTCCCTAAACGACATTAGTGAACCAGATGGGTTTTATGACAATCCAATAATTTCATGGTTACTAGCTTTTTAATTCCAGATTTATTTCATTAACTGAATTTAAATTCCTCAGCTGCCATGGTGGGATTTGAACTCACATGTCTGGATCATTAGTCCAGGCCTCTGGATTACTAGCCCAGTGACATTACCACTACGCTACCGTTCCCTTGACTGACTGATCTAAGATGAGCTAAATGGCTTTCCTCATCTATATCTATCTTGTGATCCCTGGATCCAGTTGTCTGTCATTCTGATCCTCCCCGAACTGTAATCATAAGAACATAACATAAGAATTAGGAGCAGGAGTCGGCCATTTGACCCTTTGAGCCTGCTCCGCCATTCAATAAGATCATGGCTGATCTTCAATCTCAACTGCACTTTCCCCATATCCCTTGATTCCCTTAATATCCAAAAATCTATCGATCTCTGTCTTGAATATACTCAACGACTGAGCCTCCACAGCCCTCTGGGGTAGAGAATTGCAAAGATTCACCACCCTCTGAGTGAAGAAATTTCTCCTCATCTCAGTCCTCAATGGCCAACCCCTTATTCTGAGACTGTGACCCCTGGTTCTAGACACCCCAGCCAGGGGAAACATCCTCCCTGCATCTACCCTATCAAGCCCTGTAAGAATTTTGTATGTTTCAATGAGATCACCTCTCATTCTTCTAAACTCTAGAGAATATAGGCCTAGTCTACTCAATCTCTCCTCACAGGACAATCCCCCCCAGTGTTACCAATTCTGGTGTGCATTGGTCTATTTCTTGACCACCATTTTTGAATACTTTTATTCTGCTTTTCTTTTTCTTTTGAAATTTTCCAAGGAAGTAGAGAGATAGTACGAGAGTCCTGAACTATAAAATGATCAAGCAAGTAAGCAACTGAGACAAATATCATGTAAGCCAAAACAAAGCCCATGAGTAAGCAAACCAACCCAGACAAGTAGGCATGCCAAGAAACTTCATCAAGCCATGCCAACTGTATGCCAAGTAACCTGCTCAACCTGCTGAGCATAGCATGAGAATAAAGAGCCATATTATTAACAATGAAACAAATGCAAAATACTGCGGATGCTGGAAATCTGAAATAAAAACAGAAAATGCTGGAAATATTGAGCAGGTCAGGCAGCATCTGTGGAGAGAGAAACGGAGTTAACGTTTCAGGTCGATGACCTTTCGTCAGAACTGGAAGAAGTTAGAGATGTAACAAGTTTTAAGCAAGTACAGAGGCAGGGAAAGGGAGGAGGGGAGGAAAGAACAAAAGGGAAGGTCAGTGATAGGCTGGAAGGCAGGAGTGATTAAATGACAAAAGGGATGATGGTGCAAGGCAAAAGGGGATGGTAATGGGACAAGTAAAGAAACAAAAGATGGGTCTAGAGCAGTTTGTCTCCCCCTCAATGCTGTCTTTCTCCAGAAATGTGTCTCATTGTTTCTCAAACCCATTCACACTAATCTCTTATATAAAAACAGAAAATGCTGGAGATACTCAGCAGGTCAGGCAGCATCTGTGGAGAGAGAAACAGAGTTAACGTTTCAGGTCGATGACCTTTCGTCAGAACTGGAAAAAAGCAGGATATGGAACAGATTTTTAAGCAAGTGTAGAGGCTGGGAAAGCGGGGAGGGGATGAAAGAACAAAAGGGAAGGTCTGTGATAGACTAGAAGGCAGGAGAGGTTAAGAGACATTAAGAGAGATTCAAGGCAAAAGGAGATGGCAATGGGACAGGTTAAGAAACAAAGGATGGCTCTAGATGAAGTGTAAATTGCGCTGGCAGAATGAAAGACAGCTGCCATGTGGGAGAGAAGAAAAAAAGACACAGACAAAAAGTGTGGATAAAAAATATATATATGATAGGGGCCGAGGTTATGATCTGAAATTGTTGAACTCTATGTTGAGTCCAGAAGGCTGTAAAGTGCCTAATTGAAAGATGAGGTGCTGTTCCTCGAGCTTACGCTGAGCTTCAGTGGAACAATGCAAGAGGCCGAGGACGGTGAGGTCAGAGTGGGAGTGGAGCGGAGAATTAAAGTGACAGGCCACCGGAAGCTCGGGGGTCCCCCTTACGGACTGAACAGAGGTGTTCCGCAAAGCGGTCACCCAATCTGCGTTTGGTCTCCCCAATGTAGAGGAGACCGCATCGTGAGCAGCGAATACAGTATACTAAATTGCAAGAAGTACAAGTAAATCGCTGTTTCACCTGGAAGGGGTGTTTGGGGCCCTGGAGAGTGGGAAGGGGGGAGGTATAAGGGCATGTGTTGCATCTCCTGCGCTTGCACGGGAAGGTGCCGGGCGAAGGGGAAGGGGTGTTGTGGGTGATAGAGGAGTGGACTAGGGTGTCGCGGAGGGAGCGGTCCCTTCGCAATGCTGAAAGGGGAGGTGAGGGGAAGATGTGTTTAGTGGTGGGATCACGCTGGAGGTGGCGGAAATGGCGGAGGATGATCCGTTGAATGTGGAGGCTGGTGGGGTGAAAGGTGAGGACAAGGGGAACTCTGTCATGGTTCCGGGAGGGAGGGGCAGGGGTGAGGGCAGAAGTGCGGGAGATAGAACGGACACGGTCAAGGGTCGTGTCAACCACAGCAGAGGGGAATCCTCGTATGAGGAAAAAGGAAGACATGTCGGAAGTACTGGTATGGAAGGTGGCATTGTCAGAGCAGATGCGGCGGTGACAGAGAAACTGGGAGAATGGAATAGAGTCCTTACAGGAAGCAGGGTGGGAGGAAGTGTAGTCCAGGTAGCTGTGGGAGTCAGTGGGCTTGTAGTGAATGTTTGTCAATAACCTATCCCCAGAGATGGAGACGGAGAAGTCGAAGAAGGGAAGAGTTGGAGATGGACCATGTGAAGGTGAGGGAAGGGTGGAAATTGGAAGCAAAGGGAATGAAATTATCTAGTTCAGGGCGAGAGCAGGAAATGGCACCGATACAGTCATCAATGTACCGGAAAAAGAGGTGAGGGAGGGGACCTGAGTAGGACTGGAACAAAGAGTGTTCCACATATCCCACGAAAAGGCAGGTATAGCTAGGACCCATGCGGGTTCCCATAGCAACACCTTTGATTTGGAGGAAGTGAGTGGAGTCAAAGGAGAAGTTGTTCAATGTGAGAACAAGTTCAGCCAGGCGGAGGAGGGTGGTGGTGGATGGGGACTGGTTGGGCCTCTGTTCAAGGAAGAAGCGGAGTGCCTTCAGGCCATCCTGGTGGGGGATGGAGGTGTAGAGGGATTGTACGTCCATAGTGAAAAGGAGGCGGTTGGGGCCAGGAAACTGGAAACTGTTAAAGTGGCGGAGGGCGTCGGAAGAGTCGTGGATGTAGGTGGGAAGAGACTGGACAAGGGGAGAAAAAATAGAGTCGAGATACGAAGAGATAAGTTCCGTGGGGCAAGAACACTAATCTCTTCCCTGGTAACATTGTCTCATAGGTCAGTGAGCTTCTGTGTGAACTAGCTATGCCTGCATTCCCTGCTTGCTCCTAATTTCTAGGTTCTTCATCAGCCCAGATCTAACTTCTCAATCTTCTTCATTATTGAAAACTGCTTCTTGGTCAACTTGAAATCTCTTTCCCAACCAGAACAATCCCAGTTTCCCCGACCTTTTGTGAGCCCTCGAAGATTCAGATGGGGATTGGAATCTGGAAGTGCTTGTTCCAAACTGAGACTGAATTTAATGATGCCTCTTATTCCTCCTGGAAATCATCAACCGAATGGAAACGTTGTATTTGTTCAGTTTCTGCTCCGCACTCCACCCTCAGCTGTGTAAACACAGAAGCTGCGGTTTCCCAAAGCCAAGGTTGGGTTCTGGCTGGGTACCAACCTGCAGCTGTGGGTGTCTGCAGTTCTACTTTGTCAATTCTCCTGGCTAGAGGAATCGGCTATCAAACCACACATCATTCTCCCAGTGGGGGGCAGAATCTCCTACTACAAACTCCAGTATCCCACTCAGATATAGAACTTGCTGGTTTACTCTCTCCCACTGCTCCTGTAATTGGCCAAGGTCTATTTTCCACTCACTTTCCCAACTGTGTGTTCTCTTCCATTCTTATGGATTCTGTTTTCCTCGTCCCTACCACCATCCCCTTCTCATTCTCCCATTTTCTCTTCCTCTCCAGTTTGAAGGGTCTACGATTCTATTATTTCACTTAACTGGAGGTAAAAGGCTATCAAGAGAGACAAAAGTCTTTGTCTTGTATTGGATGTTTATTCATCAGTAATCCATGTCAAGCATCCCAACTCCATTGGTTAAATTGGTCTTTTTGAAGATAGTCCCTCAGTCCATCTAAGTTTCATTTAAGACAAAAATTTTGAAATGGGTTCAGCTCTGCAGCCACCATTAAATAATTCTTTGGGATCGGCACAGGACATTGTTCCCCTGATTAATCTCAACCGCAGCTACCCTGCCTTCTCACCATATCCCTCAAATGCCTAATCTCAGAAACACATCTAGTTGCCTTTGTTTGTTTTAGTGCCCTTTCCTGGTAGCTTATTCCCCAAATCCATTGCCAGTTGGGTAAAACATTTGCCTCTTTCACACTGCTGCCACATCTTGCCCTTTCCGTACATTCTCAGGCACCCACCAACATCAGCTTTGAATAAAACTAGAAAATGCAAAGTATTTGATCGAGCGACGTGGGTTAATGCTTCAGACAGGATCTTTCATCAGAGCAGGTTGGCCCACCGTGCAGCTCCAGCATTTGTGGTTTGGCTTGTGTCTCTTGCACACACACATTGACAGGTATTTTCTAATACTCTTAACCTGATAAAACATGACTTTACACCCTCAGACCCCCTGAACTGTAGAAAGCAAGCGTTACCCATTGGACAGGAAAATCAAAACACAAGATAATTACGGATGAGGGAGGCTATTCGGACCATCTTAACAACAACAACAATTTGCATTTATATAGCGCCTTTAACATCGTAAAACGTCCCAAGGTGCTTCACGGGAGTATTATAAGACACAAAATCTGACACCTAGCCACATAAGGAGAATTTAGGCAGGTGACCAAAAGCTTGGTCAAAGAGGTAGGTTTTAAGGAGCATCTTAAAGGAGGAAAGAGAGGTAGAGAGGCGGACAGGTTTAGGCAGGGAATTCCAGAGCTTTGGGCCTAGGCAACAGAATACACAGCCACCAATGGTTGTGATTATAATCAGGGATGCTCAAGAGGGCAGAATTAGAGGAGCGCAGATATCTTGGGGGGTTGTGGGGCTGAAGGAGATTACAGAGATAGGGAGGGGTGAGGCCATGGAGGGATTTGAAAACAAGGATGACAATTTTGAAATCGAGGCGTTGCTTAACCGGGGGCCAATGTAGGTCAGCGAGCGCAGGGGAGATGGGTGAACGGGACTTGGTGCGAGTCAGGACATGGGCAGCAGAGTTTTGGACCACCTCAAGTTTACGTAGGGTAGAATGTGGGAGGCCACCCAGGAGTGCATTGGAATAGTCTAGTCTAAAGGTAACAAAAGCATAGATGAGGGTTTCAGCAGTGGATGAGTTGAGGCAAGGGCGGAGACGGGCGATGTTACGGAGGTGGAAATAGGTGGTCTTAGTTATGCTGTGGATATATCGTCGGAAGATTAAGAATGGAACCAGGCGAGTGCAGTCCCACCCAGCTGGATGACGGTGGAGAGGCGTTGGAGAAGGATGGAGTGGTCAACTGTGTCAAAGGCTGCAGACAAGTCAAGAAGGACGAGGAGGGATAGTTTACCTTTGTCACAGTCACAAAGGATGTCATTTGTGACTTTGATGAGAGCCATTTCAGTACTGTGGCAAGGGAGGAAACCTGATTGGAGGGATTCAAACATGGAATTGTGGGAAAGATGGGCACGGATTTGGGAGGCAACAACACGTTCAAGGACTTTGGAGAGGAAAGGGAGGTTGGAGATGGGGCGGTAGTTTGCAAGGACGGTGGGGTCAAGGGTTGGTTTTTTGAGAGGGGTGATGACAGCAGATTTGAGGGAGAGGGGGACAGTACCTGAGGAGAGAGAACCGTTAACAATGTCGGCTAACATGGGAGCCAGAAAAGGAAGTTGGGTGGTCAGCAGTTTGGTGGGAATAGGGTCGAGGGAGCAGGAAGTGGGTCTCATGGACAAGATGAGTGTGGAGAGGTCATGAGGGGAGATCGGAGAGAAACTGGAGAAAGATGTGCGTTCAGGGCTAGGGCAGGTGGGAACCTTAGGGGAAGTTTGGCCCGGTGGGCTAGGGGAAGGAAGGGAAGTGGCAGAGGCAGCTGAACGGATGGTCTCAATCTTAGAGACAAAGAAGTCCATGAGCTCCTCACACTTGTTGTCGGAGATGAGGGTGGAGGAGACGGTTAGCAGGGGAGAATAGAAACCGGGATTTATCTTTGCATTCTAGAATGATTCTGGAATAGTGAGCATCCATCCAGAGAGATCCTTACGTCCCCTGCCTCATTGTAGCATTCAATTATTTCTGAAATGTTTTTACCTCCACTACTCTCTCTGGAAGTTTATTCTACATGTTGATCATTTTTTGTGTGAAGAAGAATTTCCTGATATCAGTCCTAAAGTTACCTTTTACTAGTTTGAACATGTTCTACTTCTGCAGTTCAACATTTTCTATTCTCTTAACAATCATCTACTTCTGTAAGATCAACTCTCAGAAGCCTCCCTTCTAAGTTCAAAAGCCCAAGTTTCTCGTCTTTCCTCATAACTCAGGTCCCTGATACTGGGGCTCAGTCTATTGGTTCTTCTCTGCACTGCCTCCAGTGCTGGAATTTCTTGAATGCAATACATAAGGTGCGGCGTAAGGACCAGAGTATGCAAATTTTGATCGTTACCACCTCCTGCCCTTTTATCCTATTGTGCTGGATATTGTAATTCAACATCATATTGGCTTTGTTGATTGCTGCTCAGCATTGGTTGTATATGGAGTAAAGAAGTCTTACTCCAATTATATAGGGCCTTGGTGAGACCACACCTGGAGTACTGTGTACAATTTTGGTCTCCTTACCTAAGGAAGGATATACTTGCCATAGAGGGAGTGCAACAAAGGTTCACGAGATTGATTCCTGGGATGGCGGGACTGTCATATGAGAAGAGATTGAGTAAACTAGGCCTGTATTCTCTTGAATTCAGAAGAATGAGAGGGGATCTCATTGAAGCATACAAAATTATTATAGGGCTTGATAGGATGGATGCTGGGAGAATGTTTCCCTTGGCTGGGGAGTCTAGAACCAGCGTCCACAGCCTCAGGATAAAGGGTAGGCCATTCAGGACTGAGATGAGAAGAAATTTCTTCACACAGAGGGTGGTGAATCTTTGGAATTCTCTACCCCAGAGGGCTGTGGAGGCTCAGTCATTGGGTATATTCAAACCAGAAGTCAATAGATTTCTGACTAGTAAAGGCATCAAGGGATATGGCGATAGGGCCGGTGAATGGAGTTGAGGCAGAAGATCAGCCATGATCTCATTGAATGGCGGAGCAGGCTCGAGGGGCTGAATGGCCGACTCCTGCTCCTATCTCTTATGTTCTTATGTTTCATGTCAAATCTACTTAAAATGCCTATGTCTCTTTTCATTTCTTCCTTAGCTATTTCAACGCCATTCATGAATTTACACCTTCAATTAAACAGAAATCTGGGCTCAGTTCTTGAGAGAAAGAAGAAGAAAGAAACATGTTCTGGAGAACTTTGCAATGTGTCAAAGGCCCCAAAGGTTAATGCAAAACATTTTCTTTTAACCAAATCTTGCAACTCACAGTCTAACAATTGAAAGAGTCTACCTGGCCCACTTACCAAATTGATGTTGAGATGTTATTTTACTGTCACTTCCAAGGAATCGTGTTTTTGATGACATGGCTCTGTGCAAATTTGCCGAACCCCTCACCAGGAGAACAAGAACAACACGTGTCTTTAAAATCGAAAATGTCCCAAGGTGCTTCATAGAGACACCATGCTCAAAGAATGAGAGTTTAGGAGAGGTGACCAAAAGCTTGGTCAAAGAGGTGGGTTTAAAGGAGGGTCCTGGAGGAGGAGCAGGAGTTGAAGAGGTAGATCGGTTCAGGGAGGGAATTCCAGTGAGTGAGTCAAAGGCACAACGACCAATGGTGGGATGAAGGAATAGGAGATGGCCGAGGCCAAGATCAGAAAGGAGTTTGTGCGAGAGGTTGGAGGGTTGGAGGAGGTTACAGAGATAGGGAGGAGCAAGGCCTTGGATTGGTTTAAACACGAAAATGAGAACCTTAATTTGAGGCGTCGAGGGACCAGGCGCAAATCTTAGGTCGGAGGAGTCGGGTGTGATGGACGAGTGTGGAATGGGATACAAGCAGCAGAGTTTGGAATCAGCTAAAGTTTACAGGGGTGGGGGGTGAAGGATAGGAGGCTGACCAGGAAAGCATTGAATTATTTGAGTCTGGTAGTGACAAAGACATGAATGAATGAGGGTTTCAGCGCTGAGGCAAGGACAGAGGCGGATGAGGTGACGGAGGTGGAAGTAGGCGGTCTCTGTGATGGAGATGATATCGGTTCAGAAGCTCAGTTCAGGGCTACGAACAGTCTGAGACAGTGGCCATGGAGGAGGATGAAGTCAGTGGCAAGGGTACAGAGTTTGTAGCAGGTGCATACAGTTTTGGTCTCCTTATTTAAGGAAGGATATACTTGCATTGGAGGCAGTTCAGAGAAGGTTCACGAGGTTGATTCCGGAGATGAAGGGGTTGTCTTATGAAGAAAGGTTGAGCAGGTTGGGCCTATACTCATTGGAGTTTAGAAGAATGAGAGGGGATCTTATTGAAACATATAAGATTCTGAGGGGCTTGACAGGGTAGATGCAGAGAGGATGTTTCCCCTCATGGGGGAATCTAGAACTAGGGGGCATAATTTCAGAATAAGGGGGCACCCATTTAAGACGGAGATGAGGAGGAATTTCTTCTCTCAGAGGGTCGTGAATCTTTGGAATTCTCTTCCCCAGAGAGCTGTGGAGGCTGGGTCATTGAATATATTTAAGGCTGAGATAGAGAGATTTTTGAACGATAAGGGAGTCAAGGGTTATGGGGAGCGGGCAGGGAAGTGGAGTTGAGGTCAAGATCAGATCAGCCATGATCTTATTGAATGGCGGAGCAGGCTCGAGGGGCCAAATGACCTACTCCTGCTCCTACTTCTTATGTTCTTATGTGCCAAAGTCGATGGTTTCAATCTTCCTAATGTTTAGCTAAGGAAGATGCAGTTGATCCAAGACTGGATGTCGGATAAGCAGTAAGACAACAGAGATGGTGGAGGGTTCAAGAAAGCTGGTGGGAAGGTAGATCTGGATGTCATTAAAAGCTGCTCCACTGGCTCCATATGATGTTGTCAAGGTTGCAGCATGTAGATGAAGCGGAGGAGGCCAAAGATGGATCCTTGTGGGACTCCAGAGATGCAGGTACGGGGTAGACAAGAGGAAAGTAGCAAAGGCAGCTGAACAGATGGCCACTATATTGGAGGCCTGGGCCCCTAATCCAGACGGACACTGCGGAGCAGACGGATTAACTAGTCATTCGTCTTGTTGATGCTGTATTTGGCCACTTAACAACAGTCATTGCACCACAAATATATTTTGTTGATGAAGCGCTTCAAGATGGTTTGAAAGAAAAGAAAGACTTGGATTTCTATAGCGCCTTTCACGACCGCCGGACATCCCAAAGCGCTTTACAGCCAATGAAGTACTTTTTGAAGTGTAGTCACTGTTGCAATGTCGGAATGATGACATGTTAAAATGCCATATAAATGTGAGTACAGGAAACTTTCGTTTATCCGGCACCCAAATATCCGGAATTCTCGCTTAACCGGCAAAAATCATCCTCCGAAAACTCCTCTCAAATAACCGGCAATGTTGCCGAGTCGCAGTCGAGTCTCCGCGAACGCCGAGTGCTCCGAAAAATCCTCTCAAATAACCGGCAATGTTGCCGATCCCGAGTCCGAGTCCGCGAACGCCGATTTAGTCAGTAGGGGTACTTTTCAAAAGTGCCACTATTCGGCCTCCTGGCGCTGTTGCAAGTCCGAAACATTGCAGTAGCATGAGTAGATTCTCCCGTGCTGCCTGGAGTCTCTTTGTTAAAAATAGCCTCGGTAGATATAACTCTCCGTTATCCGGTACTTTCGATAAACCGGCACCACGCCGGTCCCGTCGATGCCGGATAAACGAAAGTTTCCTGTACTTCCTTCAGGCAGTCACTGTCTTTATTCAGAAGGATTTTAGAAGGCGGACTGGATGGTGCAATAGATTAGATACAAATTCAGATAAACCCTTTTGTCTCTCGGATCAGAGTTTAAATCCAGCCAGGTTAAAGTCTCCTCTGACAGGAGAAGTTCTAGTTATGAGTTTGGGCCATCTCACTCCTAGAAGCTGCACTGGCTGGGGTAGAAAATAAGGAAGTGCCACACTGGGGTGTTTTTTCTCCGGTTAGAGTCGAGGCCTGTTGTTGGGACATCTAATTGAGCTGTCCTTGATTTGCGAGTGCTTGCTGCTGACACTGGGTAGCTGAGTGGGGAGCGTTCCATCCTCAGCACTAACATCCCTCACCTTGAGGAGCACAAGATTCACAAAAACAAAACCAGCCAATTCCACACTTCATTTATCTCATGCTAGTCTGAGGTTATGTGTGGAAATTGTGTTCAGAATTTGCCACCTCTCAGAGTGGCTGGGCAGAGTTCTCCAGAGCCAAGTTGTGTGACCTGGTTTCTAAGGTTCATTTTTTGCTGTTGCTTTAGCTGGAGACAGAGAGCAATTGGATTTAACAGCAGAAGGGGAGAAATGTGAATCAATTTGGGCCTCTATCCTCTCGTAAGCAGAGTTCAAATTCTATGAGAAAGTCACAGTTCACAGTTTCACAGTCTAGTCTTGGATGCCATGTCCTGTCAAATATTCTGTAAACATTCAGGGTTTTTGCTTTGACTTTGTACTGGGAGGTGAGAAATTACTCTGTGACTGGACCATGAGATTGAGAGCGTTGCAAGTCGATCGATTTGGTGAAGTCACAAGAAAGTGTCACAATTGAGCCATGGGAGAGCTTTCCATTAATCATGGTTTTAATGAGCTTTGACTCAATTGTCCGTAGGACCAGGTCTGTGATTGTCCACTTATTGGTCCATTCTCATGTGGCCACAGCCAACTTGGTTGAATCACACATTGCTAGAAATTAATACTGTCCGTTTTGGATTTGAAAAGTGGGAGGCTCTAGTTCAAAAGCTATGGATACTCACCACCTCCCTCTTCCTCTCTTCTCACTAAGTTGACCATCAAACATTTCAGTTTACTCTCTGACTCACATTGTAACAAGGATAGAGGTCTGAATGAAACCACAATGTTCTCTTCTGATATTAAACCAAATTACTCTCTGCCAAGAGACAGCAGCAAAATAATCTATTAGGAAAACACCCTGAGATACATCCTGGCTCAAATCCAGAGGCGGATGCATAACATCTGAAGCTGACAAGATCCAGCCGTATTCTACAGCACCTCAGACTAGCGCATGAGACGCAAAAATTATTGACATCCTTTAGTTTACGCTGGAAGGGGCTGGGTCAGCAGGTGGTAATTGGAAAACTGACCCCTCGTATGTGCCTCTGACAGTTGTGCCCAACTCCACTGCCTCTTGTCTGACCATTGATGCCATGAAGCATTGCACGGTATCTGACTGTTCCCCACTAACCCTCGAACGGCTCATTCTGGTTGTAAACATGACACATTGATGTGCTCCCATGTTTAACAAACTGCAATAAAATATAGTATTAAAAAATGAGTTTTCCCTTCGCCTGCCTGTCCTACCCACCCACACACACAATTTGAGGGGTTTTTTTCTGGTGAATTTTCATTGTGTTGCTCATGCACTGAGCAGGTTGGCGCTGTTGGTACCACCCAAGTGTTTGGATTGGAGAGCGGCCAAGCCCCAGGAGTATGAACAAGTAAACAGTTATGGCTGCTGTAAATGCCAGTTGCCCGTGCCATGCCACTCTGGTGTCACCGACGGCTTGTCACTGACCTCTCTCCCTAATGCCTCTGGACATCCTTTTTAGGGTTTCATACTTGCATCCTGTCTGAGATGTTGGCTGTTTGCTCAGTGAAAATAATGATAGTGTTATCAAGGTGGCCTTGCTAGTGGGAACATCCAGGATGGCTCCATGTTGGAAGTGTGATGTACCTGCATTTGGCTTTCAATGTGACTCTAGCTCCTTAAATGCTCGATAGGTTTATGAAGAGTCGTTTAACTGTATTCATCAAGTGGCAGATGACCTACACGGATTTAACTCGTGTAGAGAGCGTTTTTCCGTCCTCTCTTAAAGATATTTAGCTTTGCTTCATTCTGACACGTTGTCCCAATGGCTATTCTTCGTCTGTCAGCTTAGATGGCAAGTGTCAGTAGGATATTTAACCATGGGTGGCCCACTGCTGAGCCGAATCCTGTCCTTACTCCATCTCCACACCGAGGCATTTCCAACACGGGTCACTGGAGAATGGCCCAGAGCAGGAACCCTGGATGACTTTTCGCCCCCTCCCAAACCTAGTGCCGTTAAGGCTTCTGTTAGCACCCTTACTGCCACCTAGCTGAGATCAGACTGCTAATCAACCTGGAGCCATCACATTCTGTCTTTCTCACCTCATCTCAGGTCATGGGCTAAACCAGTTTTTCTCAATAATTCCTTATTCAGTGGTAAAGGAATTTTTTACTGTGCATTAACAACAACCAAATACACTAAAGAATTACTGTGATTACAACTTAAACTGCTCAATAAACAGGAAATTATACAGTCACAACAAATATAGTGAGCAGGGCTTGAAAGTGCAGTGTAAGTATCCAAAGTTTTCTTTTATTCAGTATTAGAGGGTTGCTTACTGTGTAAATGTATAGAGTTGCTGTTTAGGTAAGTATTCATTATATAATCGTACAGAGTTGATGTTTATTCAGCAGGTTAATGGTTACTCACAGTCTAACTGTACAAAGTTACTGCTTTTGTTGATTTGTTTGGTAACATTGAACATTTCCCCGTTATTTTAAAATGGAAAATGTAACACTCAATTCCCCATTCTATATTTTTCAGACAAATAACTTCAAATTTCTTGGGAAATTGGGGAAAAAACTGAGAATGAAGAACTGCCTTGAATGAAAACATGTTCTGAACAGCTGGTGTTCTGCGCCACCTGGTGGTGCTTTAGTAGTATTGCAATGCTTTCTCCTGAACCGGGGAATGACTCGCCCTTGGCTTTTCAGTGCATGGGTTGGCACAACAATAATGTGCAGCCACAGGCAATTGTAACCAGGACAGATGGCTCACAAACTTGATTGCAATGGTTGTCTGAAACACAGCAAAAATTGCTCAGGTCACCATTGCCACCCCATTTTCATGTTCCATTAATTGATTCAGTAAGAAGCGAGGGAGACATTCAAGACCCGGAGGCAGTGCAGAGAAGGACCGTGAGAGAGAAGAGTGGGTCCAAGACTAGTATTTTAAACTTAAATAAGGGCAATTATGAGGGCATGAAAGCAGAGCTAGCTAAAGTGAACTGGCAAATTAGGTTAAGGGATAGGTCAATAGAGTTGCAGTGGCAGACATTTAAGGGGATATTTCAAAATACACAGAATATATACATTCCAACAAGAAAGAAAAATTCCAAGGGGAGGACCCACCATCCGTGGTTAACTAAAAAAGTTAAAGATAGTATTAAACTTAAAGAAAAAGCATATAATTGCGCAAAGATGGGTGGCAAGTCAGAAGATTGGACAGAATATAAAAAAACAGCAAAGAATGACTAAAAGATTAATAAGGAGAGAAAAAATTAGAGTACGAGAGAAAGCTAGCTAGAAATATAAAAACAGATAGTAAGAGTTTCTATAGATATTTAAAAAAGAAAAGAGTTAACAAAGTGAGTGTTGGTCCTATAAAAAGTGAGTCTGGGGAATTAATAATGGAAAATAAGGAGATGGCAGTTGAATTGAACAGGTATTTTGCATCGGTCTTCACTATAGAGGATACAAGTAACATTCCAGAAATAGCTGTAAATCAGGAAATGGAAGGGAGGAACTCAAGAAAATTATAATCACCAGGGAAGTGGTACTGAGCAAATTGTTGGAGCTGCGGACTGACAAGTCCCCGGGTCCAAAAATGTGCGGGTTAGGTTGATTTGGCTATGATAAATTGACCCTTAGTGTTAGGGGGGGATTAAATATGTGGGGTTATGGGGATAGGATGGGATATGTTAGGGGGAATTAAATACGTGGGGTTACGGGGGTAGGGTGGGATATGTGTACTGTGGGGATTAAAGCAGGGACAGGGTACTGGATTTGGATGATCAGCCATGATCGTATTGAATGGTGGAGCAGGCTCGACGGGCCGAATGGCCTACTCCTGCTCCTAGATTCTATGTTTCTATGTTTCTATGTCCTGATGGACTTCATCCTGGGGTCTTAAAAGAAGTGGCTAGTGAGATAGTTGATGCGTTGGTTTTAATTTTTAAAAATTCCCTAGATTCGGGGAAGGTTCCATTAGATTGGAAAATAGCAAATGTAACTCCTTTATTCAAAAAGGGAGGGAGACAGAAAGCAGGAAACTACAGGCCAGTTAGCTTAACATCTGTCATAGGGAAGATGTTAGAAGCTATTATTAAGGACGTTATAGCAGGGCATTTAGAAAAGTTCAAAGTAATCAGGCAGAGTCAACATGGTTTTGTGCAAGGGAAATCATGTTTAACCAATTTATTGGAGTTCTTTGAGGAAGTAACATGTGCTGTGGATAAAGGGGAACCGGTGGATGCACTGTACATAGATTTCCAGAAGGCATTTGATAAGGTGCTACATCAAAGGTTATTGCGGAAAATAAAAGCTCATGGTGTAGGGGGTAGCATATTGGCATGGATAGAAGATTGGCTAGCTAACAGGAAACAGAGAGTAGGCATAAATGGGTCATTTTCTGATTGGCAAGATGTAACGAGTGGTGTGCCACAGGGATCAGTGCTGGGGCCTCAACTTTTTACAATTTATATAAATGACTTGGATGAAGGGACCGAAGGTATAGTTGCTAAATTTGCTGATGACACAAAGATAGGTAGGAAAGTAAATTGTGAAGAGGACATAAGGAGGCTACAAAGGGATATAGATAGGTTAAGTGAGTGGGCAAAGATCTGGCAAATGGAGTATAATGTGGGAAAATGTGAAGTTGTCCATTTTGGCAGGAAGAATAAAAAAGAAGCATATTATCTAAATGGTGAGAGATTGCAAAGCTCTGAGATGCAGAGGGATCTGGGTGTCCTAGTGCATGAATCACAAAAGGTTACCACGCAGGTACAGCAAGTAATTAGGAAAGCTAATAGAATGTTATCGTTTATTGTGAGGGGAATTGAATACAAAAGTAGGGAGGTTATGCTTCAGTTATACAGGGCATTGGTGAGACCACATCTGGAGTACTGTGTACAGTATTGGTCTCCTTATTTAAGGAAGGATGTAAATGCGTTGGAAGCAGTTCAGAGAAGGTTTACTAGACTAATACCTGGAATGGGCGGGTTGTCTTATGAGGAAAGGTTGGACAGGCTAGGCTTGTATCCGCTGGAGTTCAGAAGAATAAGAGGTGACTTGATTGAAACATATAAGATCCTGAGGGGTCTGGACAGGGTGGATGTGGAGAGGATGTTTCCTCTTGTGGGAGAATCTAGAACTCGGGGTCACTGTTTAAAAATAAGGGGTTGCCCATTTGAGACAGAGATGAGGAGACATTTTTTCTCACAGAGGGTCGTGAGTCTTTGGAACTCTCTTCCTCAGAGGGCGGTGGAAGCAAAGTCTTTGAATATTTTTAAGGCAGAGGGAGATAGATTCTTGGTAAGCAAGGGGGTGAAAAGTTATTGGGGGTCGGCAGGAATGTGGAGTAATCAGATCAGCCATGATCTTATTGAATGGCGGAGCAGGCTCGAAGGGCCGAGTGGCCTACTCCTGCTCCTAATTCGTATGTTCGTATGTTCGTGAGGCTGATTCACTGTGTCAGAGGGATTGTGTTATGAGCAAAACCCAGAGAAACTCAGACTCTTCTACCTTGAAAGGAGGCAAATGAGAGGGGACCTATAGAGGTATATAGGATCGTAGTATGGGGAATGTAGATCTCAGGTATGGGAGTTATCCCCGGTGTCCTGGCCAATATTTCTCCCTCACCCAACATCACTAACACAGATTATCCGGTCATTTTCACATTGCTGTTTGTGGGAGCTTGCTGTGCGCAAATTGGCTGCCGCGTTTCCCACATTGCAACAGTGACCACACTCCAAAAGTACTTCATTGGCTGTAAAGCGCTTTGAGACGTCCGGTGGTCGTGAAAGGTGCTATAGAAATGCAAGTCTTTTTCTATCTAGAATAGTAGTGCGGCAAGGGGAAGGAGAGTGGCAATGACCAAATTAGTGCCAGCAGATTGGCAACTGACCCAGTTTGTTCAGCTAGCTGTGCTCAGACAACTTGCCCAATGTGATGAAATTGTACGATGTTGCTCTGCAGATCTTGGGGTGCAAGGCGTGGGACGGGGAGCTCCTCCTGACACTGCGGCTGACGTGTCTCTTTGTGGTGCAGCCAGGGCTCTTCCTTCGGCCATTTGGCGAAGTCTTCAAATAAGGTGTCACCTCCAGGCTTCCTCTGCTCGTGGCTGTGTTCTGCCCACTGGGTGTTTGATGCTATCCCGTGGTGACCGGCGGTATTCTTCCTCCTTGCTGCTCGGGTATGGCAACACTAATTCAGTGACGATCTTGGACGTGGTTGTCATTAATTATGTGTGGCCAATATTGTAAATCACGTAGAATAAAATAAGCATGTAATCAGATAGGTCTGACTGGACTTGGCCTCCTCCCGCTCATTATATGCAAGACAAGATGGCTTACCTTTTGGCAGCTGACAGCAAATAATTGGCGCATCCGTGTTCACGAAGGTTCACGAGGTTGGTTCCGGAGATGAAGGGGTTGTCTTAGGAAGAAAAGTTGAACAGGTTGGGCCTATACTCTTTGGAGGTTAGAAGAATGAGAGGGGATCTTATTGAAACATAAGATTCTGAAGGGGCTTGACAGGGTAGATGCAGGGAGGATGTTTCCCCTTGTAGGGGAATCTAGAACTAGGGGCCATCATTTCAAAATAAGGGGGCACCCTTTTAAATCGGAAATGAGGAGGAATTTCTTCTCTCAGAGGGTCGTGAATCTTTGGAATTCTCTTCCCCAGAGAGCTGTGGAGGCTGGGTCATTGAATATATTTAAGGTGGAGATAGACAGATTTTTGAACGATAAGGGAGTCAAGGGTTATGGGGAGCAGGCAGGGAAGTGGAGTTGAGGCCAAGATCAGATCAGCCATGATCTTATTGAATGGCGGAGCAGGCTCGAGGGGCCAAATGAGCTACTCCTGCTCCTATGTCTTATGTTCTTATGTGTGACCTTTTCAAAATTGCCTCTTTCACTTTTACAAATGATTTCACAGAAACACCCAGCCCATTCTCCCTGCTCTCTTCTCTAATGGTTTCCTCTCTGCGGCCATTACTGCCAGCAAAAAGGAAGCCTGACTCTCAAAGATTCACTTCCAGTTCAGTTGATGCATTTTGCACAAGTTCATCTAAAGTTTGATTTGATGGATCAACATCTCACCACGTGCCAGAGTGATAAACCTTGAGCTGGTGCCCAGGAGTCTTGATTCTTGCCAGGACTGTGCAGTCCCACGGTTGCTGCTTGTGCTTTGGCACCTTGGCCAAGTGGCCATTCTTTACACGCGAGCCTTGACTGTGAGCGTCAGTGAGGTATTCGACATTGTGGAGGGGATATCGTAGATGAGCCTGATCCTATCCTCACTCAATCTCCACCCAATGCACATCTAGCAGAAGTCGCTGGTTAGCAGTCAGGATCAGGACATTTGTTCAATTTTCCCCCGCTAGCCCCCTATTTGAAACCAACGAAAACGCCCTAACTTGGCTGAGATCAGCGAAGTTAGCACTGACCAGGGATCTGCCGGTCTCCGCTATATGTTGTCTTGTGGTTTCCTATGAGCACAGCGGATGACCAAGTGTCACGGTCTTTATTATAGGTGGGAGGGAGGGCAGAGAGAGAACTGGTCGTGTATCATAGTGTTAGCAACACTTGCGATTGTCCTATTAATTGTTTAGATTTTTCACTATTACGTTAAAGAAAAAACGAAAGACTTACATTTATATAGCGCCTTTCACGACTTCAGGACGTCCCAAAGCGCTTTACAGCCAATGAAGTACTTTTGTAGTCACTGTTGTAATGTAAGACCTGCGACAGCCAACTCCCACAAACAGAAATAACAACAGAAAACACTGGAAAAACTCAGCAGGCCAGGCAGCATCCGTGGAGAGAGAAACAGAGTTAACGTTTCAGGTCGAAGACCTTTCGTCAGAACTGGAAATAGCAGGAAATGGAATAGATTTAAGGCAAGGATAAAGCTGGGAAAAGGGGGAGGGGATGAAAGAACAAAAGGAGAGATTAAGAGACATTGAGAGACATTAAGAGATGATCAAGGCAAGAGGTGGTGTTAATGTGACAGGTTAAGGCTGAAAGAAGTGTGAAATGCACTGGCAGAATGAAGGACAGCTGCCAGCTTCTAGGAGGGAAAAAAAAGGGGGGGGCCAAACAAAAGGGTGGATGAAAAAATAAAATATAAATGTGATTGGGGCTGAGGTTATGAACAGAAATGTGTTAATGACCTGTTTTTTCTGTTTTTTTTAGTGATGTTGATCGAGGGATAAATATTTGCTTGGACACCAGGGATAATAACTCCCCTGCTCTTCTTTGAAATAGTGGGATTTTTTTCACCCACTGAGAGGGCAGATTGGGCCTTGGTTTTGTGTCTCATCCGAAAGACAGCACCTCCGACAGTGCGGCACTCCCTCAGTTACTGCACTGGAGTGTCAGCCTGGATTTTTGTGCTCAAGCCTCTGGAGTGGGACTTGAACCCACAACCTTCTGACTCAGAGGTGAGAGAGTGCTACCCACTGAGCCACAGCTGACACAGTTGATACTTAGGTGTCAGCTTTGGCTCAGTGGTAACATTCTTGCTCGTGAATCAGAAGGCTTCAGCGACTTGAGCACGTAATCTAGACAATCTAGTGTCATTTATCTCATTACTGTTTGTGGGATCATGCTGTGTGCAAATAGCTGCCACATTTTCTTACATTACAACAGTGACTATACCTCAAAAGTACTTAAATGGCAGTGAAGCACTTTGCGGTGTCCTGAAGTTGTGAAAGGCGCTTTATTATTGCAAGTTCTTTCTTATTTATATTACTCTTCATTACTTATGTGTGTGACTAATAAATCTAAGGTGATTGTGTTGAAGTGGCTTTCTAGCCTTTGTGATCATGTTTCATACTTTGTTCAGTTTTGGCCTCCATTTTGCAGGAAATGTGTAATTACAGGAGGGCATCGAGAGGAAAACTACGAGGATCAGTCCGAAGCTCAACGGTACGCCAGCTCACTATTACTGGATCCCGTGCTGACATAAATCTGGCACAGTACCTAATTAATGCAAGGCTAACATCTGAAGTCTCTGGAATGGACACACTTTAGTTGTTTCCTCATCTCCCTCTGCTGAGTTACGGGGAAAGACTGTCTACCCTGGGACCTTGCTCTCCGGAGAAGAGTAGGATTAGAATCATAGAATGGTTACAGCACGGAAGAAGAACATTCGGCCCGTCGAGCCCATGCCGGCTCTCTGCAAGAGCACTTCAGCTAGTTCCACTCCCCTGCCCTTTCCCCATAGCCCTGCAATTATTTTCTTTCAGGTACTTAGCCAATTCCCTTTTGAAAGCTGTGATTGAGTCTGCCTCCACCACCCTTTCAGGCATTGCATTCCAGATCCTAACCACTCACTGCATAAAAAAGTTTTTCCTCATGTCACCTTTGGATCTTCTGCCAATCAATGGGAACAGTTTCTCTCTATCTACTCTGTCTAGACCCCGCATGATTTTGAATACCTCTATCAAATCTCTTCTCAATCTTCTCTGCTCTAAGGAGAACAACCCCAGCTTCTCCAGTCTATCCACGTAGTTGAAGTCCCTCATCCCTGGAATCATTCTCCTAAATCTTTTCTGCACCCTCTGGGGGTGATGGGCCTCATCGACATGAAATGTTGACTCTGTTTCTCTCTCCACAGATGTTGACTTGACCTGCTGAGTGTTTCCAGCATTTTCTGTTTTTAATTCAGATTTCCAGCATCCGCAGATGTAATCAGCAACACATCTTTGCTTCACGACAGGAAGTTGCGTTGTTTATTTAAGTTTCACTTTCGTTTTGACCAATCTTATTTCAGCCGCACCTTGGTAAGAAGAAGCAGCTACATTTCAGTGAAACGTCTTTGATTACCAGCTTTAAGAACTGTTTTTAAACAAGAGTCTTTTTGTTCTTTAAGGTAAAGAGGAAGTATCCGCTGGTTTGGATCTGCATGTGTTTTGGGCCTGTTGTGCAATTCCCTAGGACCTCTCCATACTTGAGCATCTTTGCCGGTTAGTTATGCTGGGACCGGGAATAAGGGTGTTGAAGAAAGCCAAGAATAAGAAAAGTTTATATGTGCCAGCAAAACTTGTTTCTCTACTATTCAAGCTACAACACTGGAATTTTATTTTTATTATATTTACTGAGAAACCTAACTGAGAGGCCATTGCTCAGGGAAACACCGAGGGTTGAAAAGAGTAGGAGGAAAGATGAGATAAATCAGAAAGTAGCGGCTAGGCGATGCCAAAGCTTGGGTCTACAAAGCCTGCAGATTGTGGGAAGAAGGGAATAACAGCAATCTCTGCTCATACAGCATGCTGGAACATATTTGAACCCCAGGGCGCTTCACAAGTGGGATCGGCAACTGAGCAGGAGTTGGGAGAAGCATTCGGGGGAGGCAACTGAAGAATCAGTTGATTAGGTTGAGGTTTTTGAGGGCGAGGACAGATGTTCCAAGATAAAGGGATTTAGGAAGAGAATTCCAGAGCGCTGGGACGTGACAACTGAAGGCCTTGCCACCAATGGTCACGTAGGGAAGGTGGGGCAGTTAGAAGAGTAGAAGGTGCAGAAGGGTGTGTTGGGATAGAGGACTGGAGAGGGTAGCGAAGGCAGATTGGAGTGAAGCCGTGCAGAGGTTTGTTAAACAAAGACACGGTTAGCAAGGACGGGGGGTGATGGGTGAGCAGGATTTAGTACAGAATGGGATGCTGGCAGCAGAGATCTGGACAAACTGGAGCTTGTGGAGAGAGGAGCTCTGGAGGCCAGTGAGGATTATGTTGGAGAAGTCGAGCCTGGAAATGACAGACACAGATAAGAGACTCGGCACTGAAGGAGGTGAGGTAGGGGCAGGGGTGGTTACATTTTGAAGGTAGAAGTAGGTGACCCTGGTGATGGACTAGGTGCCCATTACCTAAAAGGTAGAAACAGAGTACTGTAACATTTTGGGACTATTTGATGGAAGGGGTTTTGGAACTGATGTAATGATATTGCTATAAAGGTTAGATTCATCTTACAATGAGTCAACTCTCATAGATACCGCATCTTTTTTGACTTAACAAAAGGTCTGTAGTCACTGAACAATGGGTGGAGGCCTGAAGAATTGAAAGTATTAATGAGCGCTCTCTCTCTCTCAGCTAAGGTAGGAAGGTGTGCAACTTGTAGCAGAGCAGTTAGCCTCGGGCGAGATAGTTTGAAATATGAGTTTTTACCTAGAAAGGTAGCGGGAATGCATTGTTTATAACTGGTATGATACTGAGAGGTAAGGAGTTGATAAATCTTGCTGCAAAGATTGTAGTCTGTTCATCAATATAATTCATGCAAACTAAACCAATTTGTTGTCTCATTGAAGTGCTTTTCAAACTGCCTTCTGTCTAGACCGAACAATGCAGATGGCTGTATGTGCAAGATCACAGTATCTAGCGCATACAACAGGAGCCTCAGGCAGTAAAGGAACACTCTTGATCATAGGGGATACAAGGTCCACTCACAGGACTGACCAGTTACACTGAGCCTGAGTGAATATCTACACAAATCCATGAAATTTGTCATGGATATTTTCTTTCTCTTCCCTTGGGGTGATTTTGAGTTTTGGACAATAGTGTAAATATCCGCTCGTCCTTCCGTTAAACACCTTCCCTGATATTTGTTTTCATTGCATTTAAATGACCTCCCTTGTCTCCAGTTTATTGGAGTGCAGCAGTTGGTCCCTTCATTCCCCATAACATTCTTATATTCATGATGGCTCCAGGACTTTGCCTATGGTTTTTTTATATTTTTTAAAGGAACCTTAGATATGGAAGATCTTCAAAAGGACAAGCTGTATTTAACCAACAAAAATGGAATGTCTGAAAGTGATCTGGAGGCTGTGGTGAATAATCTCTATCAAGCGGGGAAGATAAATCCAATTGAAGTTAGCAAAGTAAATATTCCTGTCTCTCTCTCTCTCTTTCTGCTACACTAGAACAGTAACAACAACTTGCATTTATACCTTTAACATAGTAAAACATTCCAAGGCTCTTCGCAGGAGCGACTATCAAATAAAATTTGACACCAAGCCACATAGGCAGATATTAGGAGGTTTTTTTTTATTCGCTTATGGGATGTGGGCATCGCTGGCAAGGCCAGCATTTATTGCCCATCTCTAATTGCCCTTGAGAAGGTGGTGGTGAGCAGCCTTCTTGAACCGCTGCAGTCCGTGTGGTGATGGTACTCCCACAGTGCTGTTAGGGAGGGAGTTCCAGGATTTTGACCCAGCGATGATGAAGGATCGGCGATATACTTCTAAGTCAGGATGGTGTGTGACTTGGAGGGGAACTTGGAGGTGGTGGTGTTCTCATGCGCCTGCTGCCCTTGTCCTTCTAGGTGGAAGAGGTCGCGGGTTTGGGAGGTGCTGCCGAAGAAGCCTTGGCGAGTTGCTGCAGTGCATCTTGTAGATGGTACACACTGCAGCCACGGTACGCTGGTGGTGGAGGGAGTGAATATTTAAGCTGGTGGATGGGGTGCCAATCAAGCAGGTTGCTTTGTCTTGGATGGTGTCGAGCTTCTTGAGTGTTGTTGGAGCTGCACTCATCCAGGCAAGTGGAGAGTATTCCATCCCACTCCTTACTTGTGCCTTGTAGATGGTGGAAAGGCTTTGGGGAGTCAGGAGATGAGACACTCGCCGCAGAATACCTAGCCTCTGACCTGCTCTTGTTGCCACAGTATTTATGTGGCTGGTCCAGTTAAGTTTCTGGTCAATGGTGACCCCCAGGATGTTGATGGTGGGGGATTCGGCGATGGTAATGCTGTTGAATGTCAAGGGGAGAGGTAGGTTTTAAGGAGCGCCTTAAAGGAGGAGTGAGAGGTAGAGAGGCGGAGAGATTTAGGGAGGGAATTCCAGAGCTTAGGGCCTAGACAGCTGAAGAGTAGTTCAGTTCTGGTTCGATCTCCAATTCTTCATGTTGAAGTGGTGGACTAGAAAGGGTGACTCCTCCAATGTGAATTGAGGGAAGACTCAGATGTTAGAGCTTGAATGTGTGACAAGAATTATGTATTTTGAAATTTAGTATGGTTTTGATTTCCTTAATTCAGCCAGAGTGCATAAGTGGTTAAAACCAGCCTCACTCATAAACATCATAACCCCACTAATCCTTATGCCTTGTTGCAATAATTAGTCAGTTTGTCAAAGCCAGTTATCTGGGGGAAGGGTCAAGCCATTCAATTCAAATATATTTTGGAATGTGTTCAAATATGTGTTTGAGTGGGTGTTTCTTTGTAATTTAACAGATAGTTACTTAGTCCCAGTCACTTTTTTGAAGTTAATATCAGCTTCCCTTTTTCAAATCAGTGAGTCTGTCTGTAGCATTTGAAGAGAAATAGGCCAGATAGAGAAATAGGCCAGATAGCCTCTGTAAATGTCAAGAGAATGAAAAGAACCACAATGTAAGAATATTACATATATAATGTTGTACAAGGAAGAATACTTGTTAAAATCAGTAACTGAAATAAAATGAAGAGGGTTCTCTGTTCTGGGAGAATGCAACAGATTTACCTAGATAACTGGAGGTGAAAATATTCTCTCTGGGACATGGGGAGCTGGACTCAAATATCGTAACGGTCTGAAACACGGGAGAGATCTCTGCCCGAGAGAGTCAGGGAGATGAGAGGAAGGCAAGGCTTGTCCAACTATGGGAGCAGTAGGAGGGAGTGGCCTAGCAAACTCTAGCTTGATGTGGATGGGAAGAATGTGAAATAGGAGACTTTTTGTGTGGGTTTACGGGTGAGGTAATTGACAGTAGATCGCAAAAATTCTGGAAACATTAGTACCTGTAAAGAGAAAAGGCTGATAATGACATACATTCCACTGGCCAGAAAAACCTGGAAAATGGAAGTGTAGAGACTCCCATCACTCCATCCATATTGTTTCATTGACAATTCAACCATGGCCTTAGCAATCAAGATTGGGAAATCTGCCTGATTTATTTTCCCTTCCTAGCCCAGGGTGCAGAGGCCAATTCTAGTGCCTGACTACTGGTCCATCTGAGAGCAGCTATCTCCGGACAGGCCAAGGACCAAAGCTGGGGCCTTCTGGTCAGTGCTATATTGAGGTCTGCTTTTACCCATTAGGCCATCAAAGAGTCTCGTTATTGATTTATTTTATTCCTCCACCTGCAGATTGCTCATCTTCACGTATGTAGGGAATTCAGGCAGAATTATTTTTCATAAAGGCTCATTGACATATGGAAATGTGTTACCAGGGAACCAGTTAATGTGAATGGGTTCAGGAAACAATGAGACACATTTCTGGAGAAAGGGGATTGATCGTGAAATGACAGCAAGGCGGGGTTGAGGTCAATCAAAAAAGAGAGTGGCTATTTCCTATTAAAATAGTCTACACTCCTGTGTGGTCAAGGTGACTGTAGCGAAGATTAATAACAATCCAAAGGATCTGGACCAATAAGCAAATGGGCTAAGAAATGGCAGACAGTTTTAATGTGGATTCTTATTGGCACTGGAGACCCTGACTCTATGAATGGCATTCATTTGATACAGGGGGAGAAGGTTGGCCTATTCTCCTCTTTGACTGTTCTTGTATAGAAAGTTTGGATACATCACCATGTCACTTGTGTAGCTTGTCAGGGTGTCAGCTGTGGCTCAGTGGGTAGCACTCTTGCTTCTGAGTCAGATGATTGTGGGTTCAAGTCCAGCTCCAGAGGCTCAAGCACATAAACTAGGCTGACACTCCAGCGCAGTGCTGAGGGAGCGCTGCACTGTCAGAGGTCCTGTCTTTCAGAAGAGATGTTAAACCAAGGCCCTATCTACCTTACAAAAGCAAAATACTGCAGATGCTGGAAATCTGAAATAAAAACAGAAAATGCTGGAAATACTCAGCAGGTCAGGCAGCATCTGTGGAGAGAGAAACAGAGTTAACGTTTCAGGTCGATGACCCTTCGTCAGCCCGATCTACCTTCTCAGGTGGGCATAAAAAATCCCATGGCACTATTTTGAAGAAGAGCAAGGGAGTTCTCCTCGGTGTTCTGGCCAATATTTATCCCTCAACTAATATTACTAAAAACAGATTATTTGTTCACATTGCTGTTTGTGGGACCTTGCTGTGCGCAAATTGGCTGCCACATTTCCTACATTACAACAGTGAATACATTTCATTAGTACTCTATTGGCAGTAAAGCGCTCTGTGCTGTATAAATGGATGTCTTTTTTTTGTCACCTTGGTGAAAATGGTACACGGCTCTGGCCCACCTCCTCACCCCCACCCATAAAGAAAGATTTTCAAGCAGTTATTTGAAGATCGCACCCTCATCCATGTCTTTGTTACCTCTAGACTCAACTATTCCAAGCACTCCTGGCCGGCCTCCCACCTTGCATCCTCCATAAACTCGAGCTCATCCAAAACTCTGCTGCCCGTGTCCTAACTCGCACCAAGTCCTGTTCACCCATCACCCCTGTGCTTACTGACCTACATTGGCTCCCGGTTAAGCAACGCCTCGATTTAAAAATTCTCATCCTTGTTTTCAAATCCCTCCTTGGCCTCTCCCCCTCCGAGATCTCTGCGCTCTTCCAATTCTGGCCTCTTGCGCATCCCCGATTTTAATCGCTCCACCATTGGCAGCCGTGCCTTCAGGTGCTTAGGCCGTAAGCTCTGGAATTCCCTCCCTAAGCTACTCTGCCTCTCCTCCTTTAAGCTGCTCCTTAAAACCTACCTCCTTGACCAAGTTTTTGGACACCTGCCCAAATATCTCCTTATGTGGCTCGGTGTCACATTTTGTTTGATAACGCTCCTGTGAATCATTGGGATGTTTTACTACTACTTGTTGTTGTTGTTGAATGTAAAGTTAATCATAGGAATAGATAACATGAATATAAAATTGTCAAACCTCAAGTGAAGTTTGAAGATTGTTTTTCCGATAGAATATTCAGTATATAGGATCAAATGAATTCTGACTTACGAACATACGAATTAGGAGCAGGAGTCGGCCACTCGGCCCTTCGAGCCTGCTCCGCCATTCAATATCATGGCTGATCTGATAACTCCACATTTCCGCCTACCCCCGATAACCTTTCACCCCTTGCTTACCAAGAATCTATCTACCTCTGCCTTAAAAATATTCAAAGACTCTGCTTCCACCGCCCTCTGAGGAAGAGAGTTCCAAAGACTCTCAACCCACTGTGAGAAAAAAATTCTCATCACTCTTAAATGGGCGACCCCTTATTTCTAAACAGTGATCCCGAGTTCTAGATTTTCCCAAAAGAGGAAACATCCTCTCCACATCCACCCTGTCCAGACCCCTCAGGATCTTATATGTTTCAATCAAGTCCTCTTACTCTTCTAAACTCCAGCGGATACAAGCCTAGCCTGTCCAACCTTTTCTCATAAGACAACCCGCCCATTCCAGGTATTAGCCTAGTAAACCTTCTCTGAACTGCTTCCAACGCATTTACATCCTTCCTTAAATAAGGAGACCAATACTGTACACAGTACTCCAGATGTGGTCTCACCAATGCCCTGTATAACTGAAGCATAACCTCCCTACTTTTGTATTCAATTCCCCTCGCAATAAATGATAACATTCTATTAGCTTTCCTAATTACTTGCTGTACCTGCATACTAACCTTTTGCGATTCATGCACTAGGACACCCAGATCCCTCTGCATCTCAGAGCTCTGCAATCTCTCACCATTTAGACAATATGCTTCTTTTTTATTCTTCCTGCCAAAATGGACAACTTCACTTTTTCCCACATTATACTCCATTTGCCAGATCTTTGCCCACTCACTTAACCTATCTATATCCCTTTGTAGCCTTCTTATGTCTGCTTCGCAATTTACTTTCCTACCTATCTTTGTGTCATCAGCAAAGTTAGTCAATTATTGATGCTTTTCTCTTGGTTGCTGGATGGTTTACCTGTTTCTTTTACAGTACAGGAATAACAGGAAGACTCTCATTTCCCGTGTCTCTACTTTCTTGGATAATATTGAAACGAAAGGATCAACTGTCGTTGAATTATTTTATCATGCATTTGAAAAGACAAACAAGCCTGCCTTTGATCAGCTTCCATCCAAACAGGGAGGTAAGAAGACAGAAGGCGTTACATTATTAGACAGGGGGTGCGGGGGGATCAGAATGATGTGGACAACTGGCTGCATGTGCTACGTGATACCAGTGGTTGATCCAGGGATTATGGGATAATGGCTTTGATGTGGAGTATTTATTCAACACTCGACACAAGTCTGTCAGGTACAAATCAAAAGTCTTTGTTACACCGGTGGGGAGACAATCTCTTACTGGCGCACCAGGAGACTTCTCCAAATTGATACAGTAAGCGTTACATATTTATGCGTTCAAAGGTCATGGTAGCATTGTGCACAATCCCGTTACACTGTTTTAATTGGCTTAAAGCCCGCGTGCACAGTTGCTGATTGGCTAATTCCCTATATTGTGTCACATGACTGTTCGTCTATATTTATTGTCACATGATCTTTATGATCTCACCTGTTGTTATAATTTTGTAACCTTTAGTAAAACCACATGTCTGCATTTCCATAGTTTGTGGTTAATCATAAATGGTGCTTCTGAGCTAATTTCATCTAATCTTGCAAAAGCATCGAGACCTTGTGGTTAGCATGTTTGAACTATCTCCGCCAGTCTCTGTCTCAACTGTTTCTAGTGTGCAAGCTGCATTGTTAACCCCTTAATTCCTGAAGGGCGCTGATGCCCCACATCAGCTTCAAAGACAGTAAACACTAGAGTTGATTGAATGAGAATGAGCATTGATGAGGTATTTTCTTGGCTAGTCAGGAGCGACATATAGAACTGTAAACCACTACATGATGTGTTACAGCCTAACATACTCTGGCCTGTACCTGAAGTTCAGATAAAATGGGCATATTCCCACTCATTTTTGTTCCTCCAATTTCCTCTCCCGAAGGTGTTGATTCAAGCTGGGGTACAATTCCACATGTGTGGGCTTAGACAATGAGAAAGCATCACGCCCTGTCCTCACCCAATCCCCAACACTTGTTGCTCTTTCCACCAGGGGTCACTGGAGTGGGAACCCAAGCTGGTTTTTCCCTTCCAGTTGTATCTGTCTCACCTCGTACTTGTGTAGCTGTATCTGAGATCAGCTCACAGAGCAAAGACCAGCGGTTAAATTTGGGATCTTCCTGCTCGATAATACTGAGATCAGGGAGTATTTATCCAGGAACTTTGCCTCAGCAGATGGTTGGTTAGTCAATGGTGGGTTAAATGTCTCCGATTTGGTGTAATCTCAAACCTCAGCTGTAGTAATTTTTGTAGGAGTTTCAGCACACCATATCAGTCTGAACTAGTCCCATCTCTGAGTCAGCAAGTTGTGGGTTCAAGCCCCACTCCAGGGACTTGAGTATATAATCTAGGCCAATCTTCAGTGCAGTATTGAGGTAGTGTTGCATTGTTGGAGGTGCCGTCTTTCAGATGAAACTTTAAATCAAGGCTCTATTCGAAGAAGAGCAGGGGAGTTCTCCTGGTGCCCAACCTCAACCAACACCACTAAAACAGATTATCTAGTCATTTATCTCATTGCTGTTTGTGGGACCTTGCTCTGCACAAATTGGCTGCTGTGTTTGCCTAAACCCCAACAGTGACTACACTTCAAAAGTATTTCATTTGTTGTGAAGCAGTTTGAGGTGTCTTGAGGAAGTGAATGGCACTACATGATTGCAAGTTCATTTTTTTCTTTCACAAATCAATGATGTAGCTCTGCTTTATTTTATAAATGTTTAATCTCTACAGATTTTTCCAGTCATTGATTGCTGTTTCTGGTTGTATTTTTAGGATATGTGGTTGATGGACCACCTGCAGCTCCAATCCTGCCCCCAGAGCCTGAAGGTACATTTCCAAGACATGGGTGAAATCATGGCCCAAAAATTCGGCCGAATACGGGAGAGTACCCGCTGCGTACTCACCCGTATTCGGTCCCGAAGTGCCGGTTTCCTGCATGCACTGCGCATGCGCGGGAAACCGGCACTTCCGGTATGGTGAAGGGGGCGGTTCCTAAGTGAACCGCGTGCGCACTAGAGGCTGCGCGCACGCAGCACACTTAGGTTTTTTTTCAGGTTTCAACGCGAGGGTAAGTATTGAAGATTCTACGCTAGTAAAAAGGAGGCGTAAGACCCCCTTTTGAACAAGGTAAGTAGTTAATTAAACATAATTTTTAATTTTTTTCAACAGGTTTATCTTTTTTAGAGACTTTAAAGAAAGGTAAGTTTATTTTTATAACTTTTAAAAAAAATGTAAATTTTTTCAAAAATTTAAATTTTTGTTTAAAGTGGTTAATTTATTTAACTATAGTTATTTTATTAATGTGATTTAAAAAAAAAATTTATTTGAGGTTTAGCTGTTCTTTTGGGGTATCTTTCAATTCACAGATTTGACAGGTCTCCTGTCAAATCTATGAATGAAAGATGGTCTGCTGCCATTGGCTCTCCATGGCCCACGTGATCCCAGAGGTCGCATCGCACTAACTGCGCCCCTGGGACACGCACACACTGTGCGCCGGCACTAGGGAGAGGCCCGGGACCCGAAGTTCCTGTGGGCCCAAAACACAACGGCCGGCGAGGTGTGTGATATCGCGCGCGATCCTTACCCCCGCGGCAAGCCTCCGAGTCAAATTTCTGGGCCCATGTTTACTTCAACAAAAACAAAGCAGCCAGTTGGCTGACATCATTGACGTAGCAACGGAAAATAGCTTATTACATCGTCAGTTCAAAAACAGGCCTTGCTGTGGCCTAATTTTAGTTCAGCTTCTCCTCTTCTCTTCAACATTGTCCTTCATTCTTGCTATGCTGAAAACAAGACTCACCAATGCCTCCCATTCCTTCCTTTCCAAGATCTCAAAAATGTGGAACTTCTGATCTCCCTCACTCTTCCCAATCTCTTTACAATTTACTAGACTTTAAAACTCAAGCTTGGCCTTAACCAAACCACTATTGCCCGATTCATCTTGTCTTCTCTTCTGCTGTTTTCAAGGTTGGCTGTATCCTCCATAAAGGACCTCCCCCCCCCTTCTCTCTTCACCTGGACTTCTGAGTAAATGCATTAAAACTATATTCCAGTGACTTGGAGGGCATGTGGGAAGGCTCAAGCAAGTCCGAGGTTCAGGATGGCATTAGTTTGTTTTCCTCATTGTAGGTCAACACTAGTGGAGTTCTGAGGGGATGTCATCAGCGGATCCATCTTTCAGATGAGATATTATACTACGGTTCCTTTGCCAGTTTGGTGGCTGTTTAAGATTCCATCGCACTGAAGAGCAGGGATGTCTCCCACCATCCTGGTCAATATGCCTCTCATGTAGACCCCCATAAAATTAACCAGTCGTTTATCTCATTGCGGTCTGTGAAATTCTTCTGTACATAAAATGGCTGCTGCATTTGCTAATATAAAAATATTCACTGTATTTCAAAGTAATTTATTATTTGTGAGGTGCTTTGGAACATTCTGGAGAGACAGGATAAAGCACAATAGGAATGCAAATCTGGTCTTCTGTGGGGAAATGTTTTTATGGTTTAATGCAGAATAATATTACACCACCAAAATTAACACGTCCTTAAAATGCGGACATTCTGGTTTTCCCCACAGGGTCTGAGGTGCATGTGAAAAAGATGAATGATGACTTTGTGTACCTCTCCAATGATGGTACACTCAGTGATGTTACACTGCAACTACTTGTTGAGGCTTTGGCCAATCAGCAAGTCTTCAATCCAGCAGAAAAATTTAAGGTGAGAATTATTTCTTCTTCATTTCTGTTCTATTTCGTTTTAAAACTTGAAGCCACTTCAGGAGCAGCGGAAGACCTGGTTACCTGACTATCCCCAACCACAGAAATCCATTTGGAACCATCTTCAGTGGGTACTGGAATGTGGACTTTGAGGAAAGGCTCAGCCAGTTGGACTCGCTCTCCTTGAGGTAACCTTGTTGAAATTTTCAAAATTATGAAGCGGAACAACACCATCCATCCAGTCAATTAGCTCATTATGATGAAGGGTTCAAAATAAGCAGAAAACAATGTTATACACAAAGTAGCTGTGGAGTAAATTAGGAAGAGCTTACAAGGAACAAAGGAGCTTGCATTTATGAAGTGCCTTTCACATCTTCACGTACAAAAGTGCTGCACAGCCAATTAATTACTTTTTTGAAGTCTGATCGCTGTTGTTTTATAGCCAACGTGGCAGTCAATAAACGCACAGCAAGGTCCCATAAACATCAATGAGGTAAATCCAAGGAATTACTTTTGAAGTGTAGTCACTGATTATTTAGACAAAGCTACCAGTGGAAGGCCATCAAAACTGATGGTGTCAATAAGTTCATGAGACAGTTAGATGTGTTTCTGGAGAGAGAGGGAATTGAAGGATATGATACGAAGGTAGGTGAGTGGGGTTGATATATCCAAAGGAGCTGTTGGGCCCAATGACCTTTACCTGTTCCTAAAATCTTTTTATCATCTTATACAACATTAAGATTCATTGCATCATGTGCTGCTCTCATTCTTGGTTGGGGTTCCTCAACCCCCCTCTCCCAACCTGTCCTTCATCCTACAATCTACAGGTCGTTAATGCCCAAGCTAACTACTGCTTCTTAACCTGCCTAATCTTCTCTCCTACTCCTGGCGTTCTTGGCTCTTCACCCAGGTTTCTCAATTTGTTTTTAGAAACAGAGTGATTGAGTTCCAGTGTTTTTGGCTAGTACTCCATTACTTGGACACACACGCACATTTAACCATGTGAAGCACGGCTGTTGTAGGATACAATGGGCCATGGAAAGGCCCTGGAGTTGTCTCTTGATGCCCAACACATGTTCTTTAGATATCTATATTGGGGAGACCAAATGCAGATTAGGTGACCATTGTGCCAAGCACCTCCATTCTGTGCACATGAGATCTCGACTTCCCTGTAACTGCCACTTCAACTCCTCGCTCCACCTACTCTCTGTTTTTAGCCTTCTACAGTGTTCCAATGAAGTTCAATGTGAACAGGAACAGCCTCTTATCTTTCTCTTGGTCAGTCCGCTGGCCTGAACAGTGAACTTAATAACTTTAGACCTTATCAATAGGCTCCATTTTCTTTACGGTCGGGGATACTGCCACTGTGGAATGGGTTTGTCACCATCTAGGAGGAGGGAGGTGGGTTGATAGTTAGCCTTAGTCAGAACATTGTATTGGCGGGGGATCTGTCCCTTTAGTGTTGGCCTGCTTTTCTTCTGTTTCCGAGGCCAGCAGACCCCACTGATACTTCCTGTTGTGTTTCCCCCCCCCGCCCCGCTTTCTCCCACCCCGTTATTCTGGTTCTATTAAAATGCTTGTCCATCTTTTATTTTGAATTTCTAATGAAGGGTTGCATGCCTGATATGGTGACTTACCTGTTCTCTTGACTTGCTGTGGGGTTTCCAGCAATTTTCTGTTTTTGATTTTCTCCAGGTCTTTCTGTGCTCTCGGCTTCATGAGATTCGTCCAGTTGGTAACTCGTATTACCACAGATTATACAGAAAAATAATGTGTCTGTTAAAACTACCAGCCCAGGGCCTATCTGACAGTTAGCAAAAGAAAATTAGCCTCTATACACAACAGTAAATGAACTTGGCATAACAGTCTAGGGCTCTTCTGTTTCTTCCAGTTGCTGTGTTACTGTTTCTGAGTCGAAGGTTGCCGAGAGACTGCATATCGATGACTTTATACGGTACGCCAAAAATAGCTGGGGTTTCTCTCAGTAACAGTAACGTGCTTTAATTGGCCATTGTTCCTATGTATTTTCAGCACTTGAACATAAACGAGGAACTGCACAGACGCGTAACTGACTTTTTAATGGACGTGACTAGCAAAGGGTGTCGCCCGTGTTATCTTTTCTACCAAGCTCTCAAAGAGCATTGTGTTGACCTCTACACATCGCTCCCGAGTTCAAGAATGGAGGGTAAAAGAGCAACTGTTTACTTAACCTTGTTAATTTTCTCTCCTCCCCCCAGTGGGGAGCGGCGCTGGGTCAGTGGGGTGCGGGGCTCGGTCAGTGGGGAGCGGGGCTCGGGGTGTGGGGTTGGGTCAGTGGGGTGCGGGGCTGGGGGTGTGGGGAGCGGGGCTGGGGGTGTGAGGCTGGGGGTGTGGGGTGCGGGGCTGGGGTTGGGTCAGTGGGGAGCGGGGCTGGGGTTGGGTCAGTGGGGAGCGGGGCTGGGTCAGTGGGGTGTGGGGTGCGGGGCTGGGTCAGTGGGGTGCGGGGCTGGGTCAGTGGGGAGCGGGGCTGGGTCAGTGGGGTGCGGGGCTGGGTCAGTGGGGAGCGGGGCTGGGTCAGTGGGGTGCGTTGCGGGGTCAGTGGGGTGCGGGGCTGGGTCAGTGGGGTGCGGGGCTGGGTCAGTGGGGTGCGGGGCTGGGTCAGTGGGGTGCGGGGCTGGGTCAGTGGGGTGCGGGGCTGGGTCAGTGGGGTGTGTGGCTGGGTCTGGGGAGCGGGGCTGGGTCTGTGGGATGCGGGGCTGGGTCAGTGGGGTGCGGGGCTGGGTCAGTGGGGTGCGGGGCTGGGTCAGTGGGGTGCGGGGCTGGGTCAGTGGGGTGCGGGGCTGGGTCAGTGGGGTGCGGGGCTGGGTCAGTGGGGTGCGGGGCTGGGTCTGGGGAGCGGGGCTGGGTCTGTGGGATGCGGGGCTGGGTCTGTGGGATGCGGGGCTGGGTCAGTGGGGTGCGGGGCTGGGTCAGTGGGGTGCGGGGCTGGGTCAGTGGGGTGCGGGGCTGGGTCAGTGGGGTGCGGGGCTGGGTCTGGGGAGCGGGGCTGGGTCAGTGGGGTGCGGGGCTGGGTCAGTGGGGTGCGGGGCTGGGTCAGTGGGGAGCGGGGCTGGGTCAGTGGGGTGCGGGGCTGGGTCAGTGGGGTGCGGGGCTGGGTCAGTGGGGTGCGGGGCTGGGTCAGTGGGGTGCGGGGCTGGGTCAGTGGGGTGCGGGGCTGGGTCAGTGGGGTGCGGGGCTGGGTCAGTGGGGTGCGGGGCTGGGTCAGTGGGGTGCGGGGCTGGGTCAGTGGGGTGCGGGGCTGGGTCAGTGGGGTGCGGGGCTGGGTCAGTGGGGTGCGGGGCTGGGTCAGTGGGGTGCGGGGCTGGGTCAGTGGGGTGCGGGGCTGGGTCAGTGGGGTGCGGGGCTGGGTCAGTGGGGTGCGGGGCTGGGTCAGTGGGGTGCGGGGCTGGGTCAGTGGGGAGCGGGGCTGGGTCAGTGGGGAGCGGGGCTGGGTCAGTGGGGAGCGGGGCTGGGTCAGTGGGGTGTGGGGCTGGGGGTGTGGGGTGCGGGGCTGGGGTTGGGTCAGTGGGGAGCGGGGTGCGGGGCTGGGTCAGTGGAGAGCGGGGCTGGCTCCGTGGGGTGCGGGGCTGGGTCAGTGGGGTGCGGGGCTGGGTCAGTGGGGTGCGGGGCTGGGTCAGTGGGGAGCGGGGCTGGGGGTGTGGGGTGCGGGGCTGGGTCAGTGGGGAGCGGGGCTGGGACAGTGGGGTGCGGGGCTGGGTCAGTGGGGTGCGGGGCTGGGTCAGTGGGGTGCGGGGCTGGGTCAGTGGGGTGCGGGGCTGGGTCAGTGGGGTGCGGGGCTGGGTCAGTGGGGAGCGGGGCTGGGACAGTGGGATGCGGGGCTGGGTCAGTGGGGTGCGGGGCTGGGTCAGTGGAGAGCGGGGCTGGGTCATTGGAGAGCGGGGCTGGGTCATTGGAGAGCGGGGCTGGGTCATTTGATGGAGAACAGGTTCCATTTTGGCACCATTGGCGCTCCGTACCTCAAACGAGTGACGACTCCTCGTGTGAGCCCAAGCACTGACTATTCAACCGCATAGGGCAGCACCGCTGGGGCCAGCGGCCCAACGTCCTCTCACGGACCTCCAGCAGAGGTCATTGGATCGTGGGTAGGAGCGGGAACTCTGCCGGATTTTCCCCCCTTCCAGGGGCACTGAGACAAATAGTAGCAACCCCTGCAGCTGCCCTCAACCGAGACCAGCTAACTCCCTTCAGGTCAGTGATTCAACGGAGCCCTTTCTGGTTCGTGTGGCTCAGATACTCGCCGCCTTAACCAACTGAGCCCTTTCTGGGACTTTCCTCAGCGCGTTAGAACACATATCTGAACTCGTTCTCTTTCTGTCCTCAGAGGTTGAGCCAATGCAGCTATGCTGAAGGAGAGAAGCAAGTGGCAGAGACAATGTGGGCCGAACCACTTTTGAAATCTAGTGCAATGCTCATTTTTTTCTTCAGCAATTAAAAATTATAATAATTAATTGTACCGCCTGTTGTTCGAAGATTTACCTCCACGCCTGTGAACAATACAACTAAAGTAACTCCGATGCATTGGAGTACCGGGACTTAGAGCAGAACAGGTCCTTCATAATCTGTTTATTATGTAAGGGTTGGGGTCTGTGTCAGTACACTGACCAGTCACATCTGGAACCTGGATTCACATCCTGTCCAGGTTGATAAAGTCTTCACTCTTTTCTGGAGGTGAGGATCCCACATGAAATGTGTTCGCACAGTCTCAGTACAGTTCATTACTGAGCTTGGACCCACAGCACAGAACTGCCCCAACTTTGGTACTGAATTAACATACTGCCCGTATCCTAACTCGCTCCAAGTCTCGTTCGCCCATCTCCCCTGTGCTTGCTGACCTAGTGGCTCCCGGTCCGACAACGCCTCAATTTTAAAATCCTCATCCTTGTTTCCAAATCCCTTCACGGCCTCGCCCCTCCCTATCTCTGCAATCTCCTCCAGCCGAACAAGCTTTCGAGATCTGTGCGCTGCTCAAATTCTAGCCTCTTGCGTATCCCCAATTTTAATCGCTCCACCATTGGCATCTGTGCTTTCAGCTGCCTTGGCCCTAAGCTCTGGAATTCCATCCCTAAACCTGACCGCCTCTCTACCTCTCCTCCTTAATGCGGAGATGCCGGCGTTGGACTGGGGTGGACAAAAATGAGAAGTCGCACAACACCAGGTTATAGTCCAACAGATTTATTTAAAATTACAAGCTTTCGGAGCTATCGCCCCTTCGTCAGGTAAAGTTACAATGAATGAATCTACAAAAGTTCACAGAATATAAACACAGAAACTGCAGAGATACAATCTTTCAGGGAAGGTGTCCTTACATCAAAGACACACCAAGAGCACAGCCAAGACAATGAGATGTGTCCCAGGGGGTCCAACGTGTCAAATCCTGCTGTCTGCAGTGGGTTTTTTTTGTGTTTGTTTTTGGAAAGATAGGGATATCGGGTTCATGTCACGCTACAGAACGTGACTTGACATCGTTGTCTGTCTTTCCACAAAAAAAACAAACCCAAAACAAACCCAAAAAAAACCCACTGCAGACAGCAGGATTTGACACATTGGACCCCCTGGGACACATCTCATTGTCTTGGCTGTGCTCTTGGTGTGTCTTTGATGTGAGGACACCTTCCCTGAAAGACTGTATCTCTGCAGTTTCTGTGTTTATATTCTGTGAACTTTTGTAGATTCACTCATTGTAACTTTACCTGACGAAGGAGCAGCGCTCCGAAAGCTTGTAATTTTAAATAAATCTGTTGGACTATAACCTGGTGTTGTGCGACTTCTCATTTTTCTCCTCCTTAAGACCTACCTCTGTGACCAAGCTTTGAATCATCTGTCCTAATATCTCCTTCTGTGGCTCGGTGTCAAAACTGTTAATTGATATCGCTCTTGTTAAGCGCCTTGGGACATTTTGCTACGTTAAATGCGCTATATAAGTAGTTGTTGTGATTGCTCAGTGACCCTGCCAATTCAACATGATATCTGGTTTGGGGAATGGAAAATGTCAACCTGCGGCAGTGGGAGTGCAGTATTCTCTTGGGGGCTCATGAGGTAAAGTAGAGGGAGCTTTATTCTGCATCTAACCCGTGCTGTATCTGATCTAGGAGTGCTTGATAGAGCAGTGCAGAAGGAGCTTTATTCATTATCTAACTGTTGGACATTCTGGAGAGTTGTATGCGGGACAGCTTAGAGAGTTAAGGGTTAATAGTCAAACTTCTTTGTATCATGGAGCAACAGGATGGCTTTGAAGTGGAAATAAGTGGCAGGGATGGAGCTACAGGGTGGGATTGTTGTCACACCACTCCAGGCCCTGGACACGCCCTGATTCATAGCCCATATGGCAACTAAACATCTGTAAAATAAATACTGTGAGGAACAAGTGTACTGGGTTAATGCTGTGGAAATGTCCATCAGCTCATCTCTATAGTTCTATGGTCACCTCCCCGCGCAGCAACTCTGCTCACTGACAGGCCATCTTCCTCAGTGTCCCGTCTGTGGGACTGACTCTGCCCAACAGGTGATTGTTGTCGAGTCACAGAGAGAGGGAGGAAGGGGCTCTGCTTGCCTCCTCCATTGACCTCCTCTCCGTTTGGTGCACCTGAAAGCAACGAGAAGCCATTGAGCGCTCAGCAATCACTCGGTCACCAGTAGTCGGCCTCTGGGGGGAAAAACTCTCCACCTCCTCCCGCGGGCTGGCAAAGCTCGCATCATGCTCCAGGTAACCGCCCTGAACTAGGAGCCTGCCGCCCACAGGCCGAGCTCACCAGCACCCTCTGGCAATTCTGTTAGGCTCGCAGTAGGAAGCTATGCTGGCTGGGAATTATTGCATTTTCTCCCCAATTTTTTTCCCCCCTTCCTGAAGCTACCAATTCTCAGTTGTGGGGTGGGAAGGCTGGAGAACAGTTCAATGAGCACCTCCCAGTGCCCACTCATGAGATACCATGCGTGGGCAACACGGTGGCATAGTGGTTAGCACTGGTGCCTCACAGCGCCAGGGACCCGGGTTCGAATCTGACCTCGGGTGACTGTCTGTGTGGAGTTTGCACATTCTCCCCGTGTCTGCGTGGGTTTCCTCCGGGTGCTCCGGTTTCCTCCCACAGTCCAAAAATGTGCGGGTTAGGTTGATTTGGCTATGATAAATTGACCCTTAGTGTTAGGGGGGGATTAAATATGTGGGGTTATGGGGATAGGATGGGATATGTTAGGGGGGAATTAAATATGTGGGGTTACGGGGGTAGGGTGGGATATGTGTACTGTGGGGATTAAAAAAGCAGGGACAGGGTACTGGATTTGGATGATCAGCCATGATCGTATTGAATGGTGGAGCAGGCTCGACGGGCCGAATGGCCTACTCCTGCTCCTAGATTCTATGTTTCTATGTTGTCCAGCTATTCAACTGGAATCTGCACCACGGCCCCCCACGCACCTGTAACTATGTCACACAAAGAATGGGGGAAAAAACATCAAAACTTAAGATGCATTTTATTTATTAGAACATATATGTATAATTAGAATTCTTTTTTGGTAAGAAAATCAAAAATAGTTTCTTTCACACAACTTCTGTTTCCTCAATCGGAGAAACTTTAGACAGCGACAGTACATTATAGAAAATACATCATTTTTTCAGTATACACACAGGTGAAATGTACAAGAGATGGCAGCAACATTAATTATGTAAATTTTATGCAGATTCATTGGTGCTGGAGTAATTCAGTGAGCTGCAGTTTTCTCTGGGGCTCCTGTTACTGAGATCACCCACCCCCGAACCACAAGAGCCCCCTTCTGATGCCAGACTTAAGCAATTCCTGGTTATTATCCCACACCCATTGGCTCCTCTGGGAGAACTATTCAGCTCTATTCCAAGGACAGAACACAAGCAAAATCACATCGGGACAACTTGGATTCTTCCAAATCAAACCGTGGAAAAACACACACAGACACAACAGTCAAGACATACACATGCACAGAGTTAGACTCGCACAAAGAGCCCGACTACATCCATATTCCAGGTGCAGTGAAAGCGAATCATGCCAAGACAAACTCAGATTCTTTCCCATTGAAGGCAGGGGAGCGAGTGGGATCCCGCCCAAAGTGCTGACAAAGCCCAGGACCCTCCAGCTCCACGCTGGCTGTGGACGGACCCCAAACTTTGCTGTTCGCAGCCGTGACATTAAGCAGATGGGACACCCAACACAGCTCAGTGAGAGGCGCTGGAGCAATACTGAAGGCCGGGGGAAGCGGCCGAGCCTGATTCCAAGCTGAACCGAGGCTCTGAACGGCAGCAACCGCCAGAGTTTGTCGGCAGCAACCGTGAGGTGAGCCGTGTGCGCGGCCCAGATGTTGCGCGGCCCATTAAGCGCCGCGCCCAGGTGTGTTGTCCGAGAGTCACAGGCGCTGCCCAGAGAGCGAGCGCACCAGGCCCGGGGTCAAAGGGCCACGGTCACGCGAGTGCTTCCCACCCCCAAGGCCTGCTCAGATATGCAAAAATGAGAAGTCGCACAACACCAGGTTATAGTCCAACAGTTTTATTTGAAATCACAAGCTTTCGGAGCGGCTGCTCCTTCGTCAGGTGAAGTGAAGAAATACAAATGGGCACAGCATATATAGTCAGAGAACATTGCCAGACGACTACAGTTAATCTTTCTGACTGCCCTTTATCACACCTGGGCAGAGAGACAATCACGGCAATCAAATCCAACCAGGTCAGGAAGACATTACATCAAAGACGATAGCAAAATACAACAAAGACAATGGCGTGGGGTCACAGGGGGTCTAAGGTGGCAGAGGCTGCAGTCTGTATGGAAAACTAAAAACTTTAAACTTTTTACTTTTTTTTTAAAAACAGGAAATCACATCTGTGAACAAGCCAACAATGACTCGAGTCTGGATGACTCTACGTCAGGTGGGGTTACATGTAGCGTGACATGAACCCAAGATCCCGGTTGCATTGATCTCTGACTATATATGCTGTGCCCATTTGTATTTCTTCACTTCACCTGACGAAGGAGCAGCTGCTCCGAAAGCTTGTGATTTCAAATAAAACTGTTGGACTATAACCTGGTGTTGTGCGACTTCTCACTTTTGTCCACCCCAGTCCAACACCGGCATCTCCGCATCACAGATATGCAAAGGCCGCGGAGTGTCCAGTCTTTGCCCCTGTGCTTTCTCTCAGTTGCAGATAAAGAGTGAGGGGTGGATGTGAATTGTCCTGTTTATGGCGGCCAAGGAACACAAACCGGCCTCGATGCAGGTGCTGGGCAAGGGGGCCTCAGCAAACACTTAATTCAAACGCCACAGCAGGGCCACACTAGGTGCCGCTGGAAGCAGCTGCCTGAACTCAAAGCTAAACCAATCCTACCCCCCACCCCCAACCCCAGCTTGGAAACGGAAGCAGAGTGACTTGCTCGCCCGTGGGACGAGAAAGATTAATTTGGCCCCCGCTCCGTGACTGCCTTCAGTGCCTTTAAAACTACAACAGACATCACAGACAAGACGACTGTGTTCAACACAACAGATGAACACGGCACAGCGAAGAGACAGGAATAAGCCCCACCCACCCCAAGACTAGCCGTGCACAGGAATGTAGAACAGTTTAAATAGAAGGTCTTGTGGGGTACAAACCAGCCCTAACTGTAGGCTGAACCCATACTATTTACATCACCAGAGGCTGGAGCTATACCCCTTAGTTCACACTGTAGAATCAGCAACCCATTACCTTTTGCTAAAGTTGCCTACAAGTGACCTCTCTGGTGTGAAAACGCTGGAAACACCCAGGTGGGTCAGGCAGCACCTGCAAAGAAAGGGAAAATGTTAACATTTCAGGTATAACCCTGTTCTGACAAAGGGGTTATACCCAAAACATTAATACTTCATCCTTTAATTGCAGAAGCTCTCTGACCTGTTGCACGTTTCCAGAATTTCCTCAGTTTCAGATTTCCAGCATCTGTACTATTTTGTCTTGCTTAATTCACTGTGCTTGTGTGTGTGTGGTGGTCCCACCCCGAGCTGTGTATTTACTGTCAGACGCCCCAATTCTCCACCCACCCTGCCCGCTTCCCTTTCCCAGATACCTTATACCACAGATTAAAAAATAACCCCCGTGTATTTGAAAAGTGCACTCTGAGCAAACTCAGCTTCACAAAGAGGGTTATTCCAAAGATATTCCATGTGTTAGCTGAGTGGGTGCTCAGTATCCCAGATATCAGGGAACGGGGGATTGTTGAGCATTAAATACTCCCCTCTAACTGTGAACGCCTCAGCCATTGAATTTTGTTTTTATTTTTGGTAAGTAGGCCAGTTTTATTGAAGTTTAACTTTTAATAAGCTGAACGAGACGGCAACTGGTTTTCTTTTGAGTTGTTGCAATGAAACAATTCCTTTCTGAGCCTCTGTTCGAGAGCCAGGCCTCGTGTCTCAGCTGCACCAGAATTTCATAACCAAATGTTTCTTTCCAAAAGGCACTTCTATTGCTTTTTATGCTAACACACCCAGGATTTTTGCCACCGCAGGTCCACAGCAACAAAACTAATTGGTTGGCTCTTTCAAAGAGCCGGCACGGACACAATGGGCCGAATGGCCTCGTTCTGCGCTGTGTGATTGTATCGACAGCCAATTCCTCCCCCCACCCCCATCTGACCCAGGGGCGAGGCGGTACTGGTCACAGGCTAGCAGGAGGCCCACAGGGTCCATCATTACCGAGTACTGCTCCCTCCCCCATTGGTCCATCTGCAAGTTAGTCCTGTTGCAGAAACAGCATTATGTACAAAAGGCAACGGTCGGTCCCACATTCTGATCAAAGCGGTCAGGGCAGAACGAGGGAAGGAGGGACCTTGAACAGAGACCAGCTGTAATGGGGGGGATGGGGGGGGGGGGGATGGAGAGAAGGGAGGGAAACCCTAAAATGTTAATGACACCATTAACTCAGTGCGTTGGCCCTTTAAAAAGAAAATCAGGTTCTTATGCTGCAGGGTATTTGCTGGGATTGGCCACGGGGGTGGGGGGGGGGGGGTGAGGAAAGGAAGAACTGAAGCTAAGCGGTCACTCCGCTGTTCATCAGAGCTTGAAGGAAGACAGCACAGATCACAAGCTGCCCTGACCGACCGCGTTTATATATTGCACAGCTCGTCAGAACACAAAGCTCATCACAGTGATATTTAGGGAGACTGGTTAAAATAACTCAAAGCAACAAGGTAGGCACCTTCCCCGCCCCGGACCTGTGCGTTTATCATCCCTCGGAATACCCGTACAATATAGAGAGAGATCCGGAGTAAAGGCTTTACAGTAAGGGCTGCTGATTTCATTGTCCACCTTCATATCCAGGGACTGGCTGACAGGGTAAGGCCGTAACTGGCCATTTATTTTAAATTGGGGTATCCAGAAATTTAAATCACAACACTAAATTATCAAATTAAAAAAAAAAAAAAAATTAAAAAAAAAAAAATCGAATTTCGTTCCTACCGCCCTGGTGTGAAGGGGCGATAAGTTAGTTATTGAGGTTCTCAATGAACTTTCATCAACCCCTCGCCCCCACACCCGGCCTGGTATTGAACCCCGGTGGCTCTGGGGGGAGCGGCAGTGGTGGGTAACCATGGCTACAGTCAGACACTGTGCTTGATGCTCAGCTGCTACTCCCCACCCCCAGTCAGGAGTCTGAAGGGAGCTGGGCACAGCCGACTCACCAGCCGGTCCCCAGCCAAGGTGGCCACAATTTCTATTAAGCCGCGCAGCGGTCGGGAGGACCCACGCTGGCCGCTCAACGGCTTTTATATGGAAAAACCGCGCATGCGCGGAAATTTGAACGGGCCGCCCAGCCCGTTAAAGGGGCCGTGCACCCAAAAAAAAGAATTAGCAGGAACATTGGCGCCAAGGCGCCCTGGGCTTGGAGTGCGCCATGTTGGGACAGTAAAGTGAATCAGCCATTACAGCACGGCTCAGTGGAGCCCGAGTGCGATTGGTGCATCTTCCCAACGTCACCCCCCCACCTCGCTCTGCACTAGACACATCATTTAAAGTGTTAAATATGCCAGCGATAAAAATAAATTTTGGTTTTTGAACAGTTTTAAGGACTAAAGCTTCCACCCAACCGCTGCTCTGAATGAGTGAGGTTATTAGAGCAGGAGGGTGTTGCATTAAGTGTGCACAGGAAATGACACCACATACCGATGCAATTAGGACACGTTTGCACTTGAGACAAGCATCACAACACCAGACGACAGTCGCATGAAGGAGCACGGCCTGTTAAAAGCATGCCGCAAAAACGTCAGGGCACTCATTTGGACAGACCCAACCACCGAACCTCAGGGAACCGTGGAACCCCGCCCCTCCCCCACAAGCGCAACAGAAAAACAATCCCCCCACCTTGATTGAAGAGGTAAAATCTAAGTGCTGTTCCCACAATAAATCTTTGAAAAAGGACCCTTTATGTAAAAAATAAAACTCGGAAGATGAATCATAGAAGCTTGTGGCACAGGAGGCGCCATTTGGCCCTGTCATGTCTGTGCCAGAACTTGCTGCCAATAATTTAACTTTACCCTCTCCCCGCCACCCCCAAACAATTTTAAAATATATATTTTGCAAGAGATGCACTGCTCAATCGAGCCCAATTAAACAGATCGATAAAATCATGGTCTTGACTGTAAAGGAGTCACACTTGGTCCATCACATGATCAATGAGGAAATGCAATCTGGGAGCCATTTTAACTGACTTTTTTTTTCAAACAATGGCCAGATCTGGTCGGAAAAGAGACATTGCAAACTGCACACCCCCTCCTTTTCTTTAAAAAAAAGAGGCGTACGTCAGCCCAGGATGGGGGGAGGAGTCTGCCTGGCTCAGTTCCTGGATCAACCTTTTCCATAGACTCGACTGTCGAAGGGGCAGCATTGGAGCAAACTGCCACACACACCCCCAATACAGCCAAGGCTGGCACCACCGAGCCAAATGTCCCCATTAAAATGTGAACTAGGCGTTGGGAGTTCAATGCACATGGATCCCATCTCCTGGGTCCCCTACACCCCCCTCCAAATCACCTGTGAAATATGCTGTCAAAGCCAATTAACAGAAGATAGATATTCAGTCAATGCAATAAAAAACGCATCATGCGGATGGTTGGGATTGTCTGGCATGACATCACCCGGCTCCCCCCCATCACTCACGCTCCAAAGGCTTCGCGTTGTCACAAGGGACAGAGTCTGGTCGTGAAATACTAGGTTGAGGATATACCTGGAAGAGACTGAGACATCTCCGTCCTCCCCGAGTTAGTCATTGTGTCGTGTTATCCAAGGTGCACTCCTGCTGCTCAATAATCCGCACCCCGCCCCCCCCCATTCTTTAAAATAAAAGTAGGCAGTCACCTGCATCTTTGCCAAGATCTGGCAGGATTAGAAGCCAAATCCTCGGACCCCCCGCCCCCCACGCATTTCCGGCAGGACTGTGGCTTTACTTGAATGCTGATTGCAGTTCCTTGAAGGCAGCTTGCTTCTGCTTCTTCTTCTCGGCCTGTTTCTTCTTCTCCTCCTGCTCCTCCTTGATCTCCTGCTCAAACCGGTTCGAGTCATTGATCGCCTGAACCTGCAGAGGAAATGCACCTTTCGTTTCATTTCATTATCGGAGCAAAACACTAAGGGGGAAAAATTCAGCTGCTTGCGCCTCCCGTTAGCGCCTTAAGAGGGCGCTAATGGGGCGTAAAGCAGCTAACGCCCGGGCGCAGCGCCGCCCACGCCTCCCGAAAAATTTAGTGGGAGGTTAGCGGCGGCGGCAGCCGGTAGCGCCCTGTGGCGCTGCGCCGCCGGCGATGACGTCATCGCCGTGCGCAGCACCCCGCTCGCGCCCCGGCCGTGATCTTCAGTCGCGCCCCCTGATTTACCGCCAGACGCTATGTCCGACGGGTTCAGGGAGGCGTACGTGCGGCCGGGGCGGCGATATTTAAAGCGGAGGTGGCAGGCGGCCATTTTTGTTGCTGGCCGCCTGCCAGCACCTGCCCCCGGCCCCCGTGAAGCCCCCCCACCGTGAAGTGCCGGCTGCGCTCCAAGAGCCCGGCACTTCTCTTGAGTGCCGGGCTCTTTTGCCGGCACTCCCGATCCCTGGGGGCCCAGCTGGGCCCCGGTTCGCACTGCGCAGGGTCCCTCCCCTTTAAGAAGGGGAGGAAGGCCTGCAATACCGCGGCGCGACGTGCCGCAGCGCGTGGCGCTGCGGCACGTAGCGCCAGGATATTCACTCGCAGCGCCCCAAGAGGGATGCGGGCTGCTTCCAGTTGCGCCCCGCTTCCCTCTTGGGGCGCAACCACTGAAGTTCCGGCGCGGGGCCGCTAATTTTTTCGGGGCGCTAAAAGTCGCGCCCCGGCGAGGTTAGCGCCCCAAATGGGGCGCGACTCAATTTTTACCCCTAAGTGTCAACTGAGTTTGGAGCAGGTTCATAGTGAACATGGCCCAAGGGGAAAACTGCCCACAGTTGGCACTTCGACAGTCAACTTCACAAAGACTGAGGGAAGACCCGATCCAGGTCTATAAATGATCCAACGTGGAAATAAACAAGCTATTTACATAGAAATACATCGAATGTACAGCACAGGAACAGGCCATTCGGCCCAACTGGTTCATGCTGGTGTTTATGCTCCACACGAGCCTCCTCCCACCCCTCTTCATCTCACCCCATCAACATATCCTTCTAACTTGTGACAATATGCACAGGACTCGAAGTCAGAGTTACAAATTTACAAGCCTTAATAAAAAGAACATTTCGCCACCCCACCCTCCTCACAGAGCTGCCAGACACGCCCAGACACAGGGGTTGATTTGGGGGCAACTCTGGAAGCTGGATCCATTATCTGTTGAGAAGAGGGATTGAGGGCTAGGGAGATATTAACAGCCTGGATGGAGTGGGCCTGATGGGCTGAATGGCCTTTTGTCACGCTGGACTTTCTTAGGCAATGGGACCAGCTTGTGGAGGAAATAGAAGAATATCACACTGAGGTTTGGGGGGGGGGGGGGGGGGGGGGGCACGTTTTGAGGTTGGGCTGAGATACTTTGTTGGGGCAATGTAGAGGGAGCTTTACTCTGTATCTAACCCGTGCTGGACCTGCCCTGGGAGTGTTTGATGGGACAGTGTAGAGGGAGCTTTACTCTATCTAAACCATGCTGCACCTGCCCTGGGAGTGTTTGATGGGACAGTGTAGAGGGAGCTTTACTCTGTATCGAACCTGCGCTGGACCTGCCCTGGAGTGTTTGATGGGGACAGTGTAGAGGGAGCTTTACTCTGTATCTAACCTGTGCTGGACCAGACCCGAGAACGCTTGTTGGGGCAGTATAGGGGGAGCTTTAATCTGTATTTAACCAGTGCTGGACCTCACCTGGGAGTGTTTCATGGGGCAGTGTAGAGGGAGCTTTAATCGAAAGCTAATCTGTGTTGTTCCTGCCCCGGCAAACTGTTCAATTCCACAGCATTAGCGACCCTCACCTTGGTGAAGTGCGAAAGCTTCATAAACCACGGGTCCTCAACCAAACTGAGGTGCAACAATGTATAAAGAGTTGGGGGGGGGGGGGGGTGGAAAAGAGAGACAGGTTCGACGATCAGGTACAATTTGGGGATTTGGATCAGGGAAAACAGAGGGACATACCCAGAACTGAGGATACATCTCCCACTGGTTGTCAGATTCAAACTTCAAGGGAAATTCTCGCTACATTCTAGACTTCAACACAAGGAGGAAAGTGAGCAATAGGGAACTCGCTACCACATCGAGTGGTTGAAGCGATAAGCATAGCTGCATTTAAGGGGAAGCTAGATAAACACCTGAGGGAGAAAGGAATAGAAGGATATGTTGATAGGGTGAGATGAAGTAAGGCTGAGGAGGCTCGTGTGGAGCATAAACACCAGCACAGACCAGTTGGGCCGAACGGCCTGTTGCTGTGCTGTAAATTATATGTAATTCAATACAAGCCCTGAAACTGACACAGGCAGAAAAATCATCAACAACCAAGACAAAAGTATCAAATTGCAGCTGACTCTTACTTTGGCTTCAAAGAAGGTTTTGGCCCCTTTCACTCCCTCCGTGGAGACATCGATCTCGGACAACTGGGCCAGAACGTGCAAACCGCTGTCTACGGCCAACTCTCCCGCAGCCGCCTTACGGAAAATCAGCAGGAACTAGAGAGAGAGAGAGGAAACACAGAAACAGAGGGCTCAGTGTTAGGGAGCAGTGAGCGGAGCCGCCGTCAGATCTGAATGGACGAAAAGGGAGGTGCCAGTAATCCAGTCCCAGCGGTAGAGCCGTGCTTTAGCAGGTCAGTGAGACAGACAGGTGAAGTCACTAGATAACTGGTTTATAAATCGGTTTCCTTCACTCCAATAGTGAGTAGGGCAATGCCATTTGACAATGGGGGAGGGGGAACATCACACCACCTCTCCACTACCTTGTTCCAACTTTACTTCCCCACCTGTATCTTCCAGCAGAGGTGATCAGAACAGTGCTCTGTGCTAAATACCCACCAGATCATGAGTACAGTCCACTGCTCTCAATTCAAAATGCTTTAACTCAAATCATCAGATAATTCAAACTTTAAGCACTCAATTACTACTTTCATATATTATTTACGATGCTTCATTCAAATCATACTTTAAAACTGTTAAAACTTTGGAACATGCTCGACGCAGTACTCAAGGTGACCAGCAGAGGGCGACAGCAGCACAGAGCTCGGAATCTTGCAGCCTCCGTCTCCGGGAACGTTACGGTATTTTCCTGCCGTTTTCTCCAATCCTCTCCTGCAGATCCTGAATCCGGATTGGGTTTGATTTTCACAGCTGCTGCCTCACCCAAGTGGCCATTCTTCGCCCGCGGGCCGAGACAGTGATGATTTATTTTCCCTCCTCTGCCTAACCCAGGGGCAGTGAGGCCAACTGGAGACCCCCCAATCCCACCCCAGCCACGATCAGCTCACTCAGCACAGGCGAGGAATGGAGCGCTTGGGATCCTCCAGTTTGTACAGCTCATCTACTAGGCCGCTCCTCCAAGTATATGAAGGGGCTGTGCGTATGAGCAGGGGGGGGGGGGGGGGGGTGAGGAGAAGGTGCAACCTAAAGGGACATTGTTACAGTGAACAAGATAATGTCGCACCTTCTGTTACCAATATTCAAAAACTTCCATTTTAAAAATGACATGGTTTGTGCTGCCACAGATCCAGAACCAGTTTATTAAACTGGCTGTTCCAGTGACTCTGCCATCACAAAACAGGTCAACATCCTGGAACTCGCTCCCTAACAGCACTTTCACCACACGGACTGCAGCGGTTCAAGGCGGCAGCTCACCACCACCTTCTCAGGGGCAACAAGGCACGGCCAATAAATGCCGGTCTCGCCAGCGATGCCCACATCCCGAGAATGAACAAGAAAAACCTCCCGGCAGTGGTGGGACTGCCCCTTTAACAGGGATAAAGCGCAAGTAATACACCGACTAACCTGGGACCAACCGAAGATCTTGCGGCTCGCTGGAATTCCCTTCCAAAGCCCCAGTCTTTCCACCACCCCCTCATTCTTTAAAACCCAAATTCTTTGGCCAAGAATTGGCAATCTGTTCTAATCTCTCCTTCTCTGGCTCAGCCTCTGAAACAACTTGGGATGTTTTCCTACATTGAAAGTGCAATTGTTGTTGTACACCTTACACCAACTAACCCAGTAACCGGGGCCGGTGCAACACACCAACTAACCCAGTAACCGGGGCCCGTGCATCACACCAACTAACCCAGTAACCGGGGCCGGTGCATCACACCAACTAACCGGGGCCGGTGCATCACACCAACTAACCCATTAACCGGGGCCGGTGCATCACACCAACTAACCCAGTAACCGGGGCCCGTGCAACACACCAACTAACCCAGTAACCGGGGCCCGTGCAACACACCAACTAACCCAGTAACCGGGGCCCGTGCAACACACCAACTAACCCAGTAACCAGAGCCTGTGCAACACACCAACTAACCCAGTAACCGGGGCCGGTGCAACACACCAACTAACCCAGTAACCAGAGCCCGTGCATCACACCAACTAACCCAGTAACCGGAGCCCGTGCATCACACCAACTAACCCAGTAACCAGGGCTGGTGCAACACACCAACTAACCCAGTAACCGGGGCCTGTGCAACACACCAACTAACCCAGTAACTGGGGCCCGTGCATCACACCAACTAACCCAGTAACCGGAGCACGTGCAACACACCAACTAACCCAGTAACCGGAGCACGTGCAACACACCAACTAACCCAATAACCGGAGCCTGTGCAACACACCAACTAACCCAGTAACCGGGGCCGGTGCAACACACCAACTAACCCAGTAACTGGGGCCTGTGCATCACACCAACTAACCCAGTAACCGGAGCCCGTGCATCACACCAACTAACCGGAGCCCGTGCATCACACCAACTAACCCAATAACCGGAGCCCGTGCATCACACCAACTAACCGGAGCCCGTGCATCACACCAACTAACCCAGTAACCGGAGCCCGTGCATCACACCAACTAACCGGAGCCCGTGCATCACACCAACTAACCCAGTAACCGGAGCCCGTGCATCACACCAACTAACCCAGTAACCGGGGCCAGTGCAACACACCAACTAACCCAGTAACCGGGGCCGGTGCAACACACCAACTAACCCAGTAACCGGAGCCCGTGCAACACACCAACTAACCCAGTAACCGGAGCCCGTGCAACACACCAACTAACCCAGTAACCGGGGCCGGTGCAACACACCAACTAACCCAGTAACCGGAGCCCGTGCATCACACCAACTAACCCAGTAACTGGGGCCCGTGCATCACACCAACTAACCCAGTAACCGGAGCACGTGCAACACACCAACTAACCCAGTAACCGGAGCCCGTGCAACACACCAACTAACCCAGTAACCGGGGCCCGTGCAACACACCAACTAACCCAGTAACCGGGGCCGGTGCAACACACCAACTAACCCAGTAACCGGAGCCCGTGCATCACACCAACTAACCCAGTAACCGGAGCCTGTGCAACACACCAACTAACCCAGTAACCGGAGCCCGTGCATCACACCAACTAACCCAGTAACCGGAGCCCGTGCATCACACCAACTAACCCAGTAACCGGGGCCTGTGCAACACACCAACTAACCCAGTAACTGGGGCCCGTGCATCACACCAACTAACCCAGTAACCGGGGCCTGTGCATCACACCAACTAACCCAGTAACCGGAGCACGTGCAACACACCAACTAACCCAGTAACCAGGGCCAGTGCATCACACCAACTAACCCAGTAACCGGGGCCGGTGCATCACACCAACTAACCCAATAACCGGAGCCTGTGCAACACACCAACTAACCCAGTAACCGGAGCCCGTGCATCACACCAACTAACCGGAGCCCGTGCATCACACCAACTAACCCAGTAACCGGAGCCCGTGCATCACACCAACTAACCCAGTAACCAGGGCCAGTGCAACACACCAACTAACCCAGTAACCGGGGCCGGTGCAACACACCAACTAACCCAGTAACCGGAGCCCGTGCAACACACCAACTAACCCAGTAACCGGAGCCCGTGCAACACACCAACTAACCCAGTAACCGGGGCCGGTGCAACACACCAACTAACCCAGTAACCGGAGCCCGTGCATCACACCAACTAACCCAGTAACCGGAGCCCATGCATCACACCAACTAACCCAGTAACCGGGGCCTGTGCATCACACCAACTAACCCAGTAACCGGAGCAACACACCAACTAACCCAGTAACTGGGGCCTGTGCATCACACCAACTAACCCAGTAACCGGAGCCCATGCATCACACCAACTAACCCAGTAACCGGGGCCTGTGCATCACACCAACTAACCCAGTAACCGGGGCCTGTGCATCACACCAACTAACCCAGTAACCGGGGCAACACACCAACTAACCCAGTAACCGGGGCCTGTGCATCACACCAACTAACCCAGTAACCGGGGCCTGTGCATCACACCAACTAACCCAGTAACCGGAGCAACACACCAACTAACCCAGTAACCGGGGCCTGTGCATCACACCAACTAACCCAGTAACCGGGGCCTGTGCATCACACCAACTAACCCAGTAACCGGAGCAACACACCAACTAACCCAGTAACCGGAGCCCGTGCAACACACCAACTAACCCAGTAACCGGAGCCCGTGCATCACACCAACTAACCCAGTAACCGGAGCCCGTGCATCACACCAACTAACCCAGTAACCGGGGCCGGTGCATCACACCAACTAACCCAGTAACCGGAGCCCGTGCAACACACCAACTAACCCAGTAACCGGGGCCGGTGCATCACACCAACTAACCCAGTAACCGGAGCCCGTGCAACACACCAACTAACCCAGTAACCGGAGCCCGTGCAACACACCAACTAACCCAGTAACCGGAGCCCGTGCATCACACCAACTAACCCAGTAACCGGAGCCCGTGCAACACACCAACTAACCCAGTAACCGGGGCCGGTGCATCACACCAACTAACCCAGTAACCGGAGCCCGTGCATCACACCAACTAACCCAGTAACCGGGGCCGGTGCAACACACCAACTAACCCAGTAACCGGGGCCCGTGCATCACACCAACTAACCTTGTCCTGTCACATGTTCAGTAATTGACATTTGCTTTTATCCGTATTCTGCACTCTTACACTGCGTGAACCTCCTCAGTCCCCAATCCACGGCCCCGTTACCTCTCGGAAGCTGAGCTTTCCATCAAAGTCTTCGTCCACCTCCTTGATCATGTTCTTCAGTCCGAGGTGAGTCTGTGGAGCCTCCAGCTTCTCCATCATCAGTTTCAACTCCATCAGGTCGATGAATCCGTCCTTCCCGGCATCGTACCTGCAGGAATTAAAGACAAACCATGTCACAAAGGCCGGAGGCCCACGCGCTTGGCAGGCAGGTCGGAGGGGGAGGGCCCAGAGCCCCGGGCCGAGGGGGGGAGGGCCCAGAGCCCCGGGGGGGAGGGCCCAGAGACCCGGGCCAAGGGGGAGGGCCCAGAGCCCCAGGCCGAGGGGGGAGGGCCCAGAGCCCCGGGCCAAGTGCCCAGAGCCCCGGGCCCAGAGCCCCAGGCCGAGGGGGGGGGGGGGGGGGGAGGGCCCAGAGCCCCGGGCCGAGGGGGGGGGGGGGGCCCAGAGCCCCGGGCCGAGGGGGGGGGGGGGGCCCAGAGCCCCGGGGGGAGGGCCCAGAGCCCCGGGCCAAGGGGGAGGGCCCAGAGCCCCAGGCCGAGGGGGGAGGGCCCAGAGCCCCGGGCCAAGTGCCCAGAGCCCCGGGCCCAGAGCCCCAGGCCGAGGGGGGGAGGGCCCAGAGACCCGGGCCCAGAGCCCCAGGCCGAGGGGGGGGGAGGGCCCAGAGCCCCGGGCCGAGGGGGAGGGACGCGGGGCTTTTTCTGTGCTGAAGCTCTCAGAATCAGCCCATTCGGCCCAACTGCTGTTTGTTTATGCTCCAAACGAGCCTCCTCCCACCCTTCCTCATCTAAATCTTTCAGCATAACCCTCTATTCCTTTCTCCCCCATGTACTTATCTAGCTTCCCCTTAAATGCATCGATACTATTCACCTCAGCCACTCCCTGTTGTGGCGAGTTCCACATTCTCACCCATCTCTGGGTAAAGAAGTTTCTCCTGAATTCCCGATTGGATTTATTGATGACTATCTGATATTTATGGCCCCTAGTTTTGAACTCCCTCACAAATGAAAACACTTGCTCTGTGTCTACCCTCGCAAACCCCTCCATAATTTTAAAGACCTCTATCAGGTCACCCTTCAGTCTTCTTTTCGAGAGAGGAGAGTCCCGGCCGGTTCAGTTTACATGATTCTATCCATTTCACACAGGATCTTGCCAGTGAGCAGCTCCTTAAACAGGCGAGTGACAGACTTTCGGTTTCTACAGTTCACAATGTCATCAATCCACTGGCTCCCGAGCTCCAGTTTAAAAACGTTGAGCTGTTAGAACTTTAGGCTAAGTTTACATGACAGACCCAACAGAATAAAATGCCCTGACTGACGCTCTCTTCCTTTTCCCTGTATCCTCACTGCACTGAGACCGAGACTTGACGCGCTGTTTCCTACTCGAACTGTGGCTGCTTTTACATTGGGGTTTAGTGACACTCGGGCCTTGTGTAACTGGGAGTCGGTAGCTGTTCGCGCAACACAGAAGCAGGGTCATTCTTTCCCCGGGCTTCATAAACAGTGGGACTCCTCACATCCCTCGGTCTTCACTCCCTCCTACCATCTACAGGCTTTTAAAGCACAAGCTGGTCACCTAACCTCTACTCCTTAATTTACCTCATCTTCTCGCCTGCTCCCTTCAGCCTCGGTTCTATCCTATGCTATAAGCCTCAGCGTTCACCTGCATTGTGAGGGAGGTAGATTATATATATTCTATATTTTAAAAAAAATCCAGGTGTATGCTTTGTTGCTGTGAAGACTGGAGGCTGTGTTGTAGGCGATTATAATAGAAACTGGTGGCACAAGTACCTCGCGCATCCAACAGAGGCCCAACGCTGGCTGTGGGTTTATTGGCACTTACACCACACGACAGGAAATAAATGGCCAGACTTAACTGGCCCGTTTCCCCATCCAAAATGGGTGGTGCCCTCCCTTCCTCCACCTGCCTGGGAGAAGGCCTCGCCTCCTCTGCTCAGCACCCTCTCGCCATAAAAGGCCGAGAAAGTAGACTTCAGCACAAAACTCCAGGCTGACACTCCAGTGCAGTGCTGAGGGAGTGCTGCGCTGTCGGAGGTGCCGTCTTTCAGGTGAGATGTTGAACCGAGGCCCCGTCTGCTCTCTCAGGTGGACGTAAAAGATCCCACGGCACTATTTCGAAGAAGAGCAGGGGAGTTCTCCCCGGTGTCCTGGCCAATATTTATCCCCCAATCAACATCACTTAAAAACAGATTATCTGGTCATTGTCACATTGCTGTTTGTGGGAGCTTGCTGTGCGCAAATTGGCTGCTGCCTTTCCTAAATACAACAGGTGACCACACTTCAGAAGTACTTCATTGGCTGGGATGTACTTTGGGACATCCTGAGGTTGTGTAAGGCGCTATATAAATGTAAGTTCTTTCTTTAACAGCACAGTCACAAGCAGCTGAGCTGGGAGGCGAGCACAGCGACCACACGGACTGTACTGACAATTTTCTTTCGGCTGCTCCACGTTTCTCGCCCCGCCCCACCCCCACGGCATTGACTCCTTGCTGGGGGTACGGCTACAAGGGCTCAGCCACCTTCCGGTACCTTCCCAAAGTACCTGGGCCCAGACAGCAAGTGTAGGCGGGCTATTCCACAGAGGAGGAATCACACTCGAGCCAAATCCCCTCGGCTGCTGCTCACACACACACACAGGCCCGTTTTCCAGCGGGGGGACGAGGGGCAGAGAGCGGTGTCATCCTGCCCCAGATCAGCTGACTGAGCACAGATTAGGGACTGAACCTGCAGCCTTCCAGTTTGCATCACTCAGCTGAACAAACACTGCCAGAAATCCTGTGCAACATCAGAGTGCACACACACACGGTCAGACTCCTCCTCCATCAGAGAGAATCCTGCCTCTCTCCTGGGGTTGCTCTGCTGACTCCACATTCCAGTGCACAGGGCAGTTCCGGTACGTCTCAGCTAATCTACTCACTCTGTGTCACCATAGCTTCCTGCAATAATCTCAGCAGACTGCGTTTAAAGGCACAAGCACCCTGGTTTAGTTGTTTTGCAGAAAGTACAGGTCTCAGCAACCAACGCTTTGCTTAACAAACCCGTCCCACTGCCTCGGGTCACGCTCGGTGTCTTGTTTTGGAATAGTTAGTTATCCAGTTGGATTTCTCTGATCCCAAAGGAGTAAATGAGAAAAGAGGCGAGGCCCAAGTCTCGTCTCCCCTGGGGGGGGTGCATTCCGTGTAAGAGATCGGAAATTCAAGGTCTGTTAGTGGAGGGAGAAAGTGGATCCATCTCAGAGGAGAGGAGGGAGAAAGACCAACTAACAGAGAGGGGGAAGAAAGATAGAGCAAGAGACAGTGGAAAGGAGAGGGGGGCAGTGAGAGAAAGCTAGAAAGAGGGAGAGTGAGAGAAAAGAGAGTGAGAAAGAGAAAGACAGATAAAAAGAGAGCGATCAACACACAAAGATAGAGAGAGAGACACTGACACACCCACAGATGGGCACAAGCTGTCTCCTCACTGACAGTCTCTGTGGCAATTGTAGGAATTGGGACAGTTACCGAATTAGAAAAGAATCAAAGTGTAGACTATCTCCACCAATACAGGACGGGGAGGGGGAGAGAGCGAGAGACGTGAGGCAGAGGCACTGACCAGATATCTCTGCTTCTTAATGGTGTTCAGAGGCAGCCCTCCACCTCCGTCTCCCAGTGACTCCCGTCACAAAAGCGTGTGGAGACTGGGTGAGGACAGGAGCGGCTCGCGTGGGAATGGAGCCTCTCAACACCAGCCCCCCACCCCCCCCACCCACAGTCGAGGCAACACACGAAGAATGGCCACTTGGGCAAAGTCCTGGAGGACTGGCGACATCCGTGGAACCCATCCCCTCATTGAGCGTCAGCACCGGCAGAACAGGAGGGAGAAAACTGGCAAAGTGATGCTCCTCTAGTTGAATAGCCAGCTGACACTCACTGGTTAGGTTCACCAATGAAGGATGGCCATTTGTATAGGAAGCTAAAGGAAGGCTGTCATTCACAGAACCTCCCTCCCCAGCAAGGAGGGGAACATACCGGGGAGGGGGAAAAGCTCGTTTACCAAAAAAGGCACCACCATAACCATGAATATCCCAGCACTGATCGTCCGCCAACCAACCCCCAGCCCCCTCAAAAAACAAACCCAGGCGTCAAGAGGAAGTGCTGCACATTATGGGATGTTCATTTCAGCACTGAAAAAGGGAAGAGGAACCTTTAAAAGGTGAACACTTCCACGTTCCTCTTTTCACGTTACAACACTTCCGATTCATCTTTAGTTTCCCAACGCCAAAGTCTTTTTTTTTTAAACTGATATTTTAACTCTTCCCTGGCTGACCTACCAGTAGCTCTGCGTGAAAAGCCTGAGCCAGTGGGCCCCGTGTCCATAGCAACAGAGTGGACATACTGCCTGCTCCTGGGATCCCTGACTGCAACCCTTACCTGGGCCTCTGAATGGAGTGCGGCACCGACGCCCCCTCGCAGTAGAGCGAGGGAAATCGGCCCAGCTGCACGATAAAGGTGCTGGGCCCAGAGTGCAGCCCTTTGGGGAGGCGGCGGCCTGTGTTGAGCTTGTCATCATCATGGCAGGTGGCTCAGAGGATGGGCCGCGGGCCCAAGAGACAATTGCGAGATTTAGAGCAGGGGTGCCAGGTGACATTTTGTGGACTGGATTGAGCTGGGCTGTGATTCCTCCCACGGTCGAACAGACTGTCGACATTTACTCTCTCGGATCACCCGGGGAAGAATGACCGTATGGGGCGAGGTTCCAGTGAGCTGCCGGCCTCGTTGGAACCCCGGCGAGAGTCGGTGCTTCAGCGGGTAAAATTGGCACAAAAAGATGTTGGATGGGGGGGGGCTATGTCTGTGTCGGAATGGCGGCCCTGATCGGAAGCTCCCCGCCAATGAGCATCGGGCACCCCCTCCCACAGATAGTCTGGCTCTCTGTCTCTTCACTGAAAACGCTCCCAACTCTGGGTGTCTGGCAGTGACTCCTGGCTGTGCTTTAGAGGAGAGTGTGTATGGAATACGGACAGTTGGAGAGAGGCGAGACCCCGACCTCATCTCAAACTCTGGCCTTTCAATATCCGGGGCTCGGAGCGTTAACTAATTCTCTCCACACTGCAGCCATTAATACCGCACCATGTCCTTCCCCACCCCCCCCCAACCACACTCTCACATTCTCACTGATCCGCTTCCCCTGCTGCGGCAAGGGGTTAGACAGCCTGGCGCGAGTGGTTTATCGAGTTTTGCTCTCGGCCTGCGTGGCTCTGCATGAGAAGGCACAGACGAAAAATTCAGTGACAGGCGCTGAAAGGGAGGTGCATCACCTCATGTTAAAACAAGTGACCAGGCCTCTCTCCGGATTTCACAGGTCTCAGCCACCTGCGTTTTAATAGTTTTCTCTCACACAGAGGCCCCGCCATCGATTCCAAGCCCGTCTCAGCGTTATTATAAATAACGGAGAGTGTGGAGCAGGAAGCTTATTTTAAATAGATTGTCGTTTGGGTTTTTGATCTATTTCTGACTGGCCTACAATTCAAACAGGCAAACTCCGATTACTGCAGCTTGCTGCAAGCCTGGCCCGTCATGTACTCTCAGCATTGAGAGGGAGAGTACCAGCTTTCCCCCCCCCACCCCCCCGAATCCCCAATGGCCCACTGGTCAAATGCACAGCCATTTGTGGTACTGAGCCACACAGACTGGAAGGCCCACAGGTTGGATCCTGTTCCGAGCCGAGTAAACTGATCTCAGCCCGACCCTGCAGTTGGGCGGATTCCATTGGCCTCAGCGCCCCCGGATTAGAGCGGGTAAAGAGCCAGTCGGGGGTTGCGCTCCCGGCTGACGGGACGTGCGTGTGCGCATCAGACGGGGACGGGATCTGCGAGGTCTCACGTGGTCGAATAGCCGGCTGATGCTCCCTCTGTCTTGGCTCACAAGGTGGAGAATGGGCACTTGCACGAGAGGGCGGCTGACGGCTGTGGACTCAGACCGCAAGAGAAGATAAGAGTGCGGGGGAGGGAGAGGGGCTCTGTCGTGTTTCTACACATCCTCAGGCCTCCATCCTTGCACAGACCGAATACTTAGATTCTTATCGCGTGCTCATTCATCAGCTGAAGGAGCTGTCGAGGAGCATGTTTAAATGGTGAATTCTGAGCTCCATTGCTTCAGCGACCCAGTTACTGTCCCTTACCAGGAAAATCTAATCGGATGTCACTGACTGACTATTGCCTCCTGCCAATAACCAGAAGGGGTTGATGGGCAATGACATGACCAGCAAACCATCCATTTACCTTCCTGTACGTGAACAGGGAGAGAGAAAACTTCATTAACTGTGGTAATCTTGCAAGCCAGAAATTCCTAACAACACATTAAGTTGCTGCTTAAAGGAGAATATAATCTCGGAATGACAGAGAAGGTGAGGAATTTTAGCCTGAGGAAGGCAGAAATGATTTGGGATTTTCCATTCTTAGCCAATAATACTTAAGATTCTGGGCTCAGTTCGATTGGGAGAGACTGAGCACCTTTTGGCTCATTTCCAGCAGCCTTTAATCTTTAATTTTCCAATCTCCTCCTCCCTTGTCGGGGTACGAGATCCACACACACACACACAGGCCTATCTCTGGTACCTCACCCAAGTGGCTGTTCTCTGTGGGCGACTGTCGGAAGGCTCCTCCGCCGTGGATCTTGATCCAGTCCTCACTTATAGAACTTTAGCGCACAGAAGGAGGCCATTCGGCCCGTCGTGCCTGTGCCGACTCTCCAAAAGACTTCTCCACCTAACCCCAGTCCTCTGCTCTTGCCCCGTGGCCTTTGAAATGCTTCTTGGCCAAATATTTATCCCCCTTTCCCTTGTAAAAGCTATTGCGGTTTCTGCTTCCCCCACGGTTTATGGTCGGGCATTCCATGTCCTAAAAACCCTCTGCTTAAAAAATGACTCCCTACTTCTCCCATCGCACATACACACACTTCCCAGCAGGTGTCTCTGGACAGTGATCAGCAGCAGGACCATGGCTGATTTTGACCCCTCCCTAACTGAGACGGATCAACACGGCAGACAGGGCGGTGCACGAGTTACAAAGTGCCACTTACAGCCCGTGGAGCGTGCACGGTGGGAGGGGGAAAGAGAGGCGCTACTGTACGTGCCGCACATTGCAGTCACGCACAAAGGAGTCGGGGAGCGCGGAACGAGGACTCTACGCGCCCGTCACCCACTCACCTCGGCAAAGGAATAAAATAAAGCAAGCGAGGCAATGATTGGGAGGCCACCGTAAAATGAGACATTAGCACCGGACTCAAAATCATTTCTACCCCACTGCAAAAATGGAAATAAAGAAGAAGCAACACCGCCCAGCAACCAAGGCCAGGCTTTCAGCTCAGTTACACTGCAGTGTTAAAATTCTAAATGTAGACGGCAGAGTGACTGACCGACATTAGCAGCCCTGCCCCACCCCAATGAAGCAATGGGTGTTCTGACTGTGAATTTAATTTTATCTTTCGACAGCTGGACTGGATCCCCAGTCTGGGCGGAGATAGTGGATCGCAGGTGGGGCAGAGATAGGGAAGTTACAACCGACCTCAGCACTGCTGGGCTATTGGGGGGGAGGGGGTGGGGGAGAAAAATAAATAGCCACATTTCTATTCCTGACCCCCCCCCCCCCACCGCTAGAAACCACAACAGTGTATGTGAGGGAGAGAGAAAGAGACAAAGAAAGCTAAAAGAGAGAGAGTGATAGAGAAAGAGAATGAAAGATTAAAAAAAGAGATAAATAGAAAGAACGAGAGATAGAGAGAGAAAACAAACACTGTTTGAGGACTGGATCAGGCTCTGCTGTGATGCCCTTGTGGGTGAATAGCCCACAGACTCTCGCCATTTGCCCGTGGTACGACCCCTGTCAGAGAGGAGGGGAGGAAACCTGGGGGTGGTGGAGAATTGGAATTTGCTCACTTCTCCTTTCCTGCTTTCGGCCAAGCAAAGCTGATTGCTCAAAAGTATTCAGTAACTGTTCCTGCAATTCTCGAGTTCCTGACAAAACACGTCACCGTGAAGCAACCGCGTGGAGACTATTTTCAGCTCCAGGGATTTCCCCCCCCCCCCCCCCCCCGATATTCCTACGAGCTCTTTCTGTGGCTGCTCCGTGCCCCTCACTCCCAGACACGCAGCGGGGACACTTTACTAGGAACCCAGTGCCGCTCTATTGATTACTGTGGCTCACACAGCAGTTGGTCAGTGCCCCTTGCTGGGCTCCTCACTCACTGAGGGGAAACGCTGCCCCAGTTTATGCTGTTCAGCTTGATTTCCAAGTTAAATCCCAGCCCAGAAGTAGCAAAGCAGCCCACACACTCAGCTACTGCTCTCGGCCGATTCAAATTTAATTTACATGAATAAAAATGTAAATAAGGTGAACTAGAATAGTGCTGTCAACACATCACTAGTGGAGAGGAGACTTTAATACGTATTCAATTAAGATCGTCACTAATAAATCCAATAGGGAATTCAGTCTGAAAAACAACCATTCACCACTACTCCCTGCTTTCTGTCCCTTAGCCAATTTCGTATCCACACTGCCACCGTTCCTTTAACCTCACAGGCTTCTATTTTGCTAACAAGTCTATTATGTGGTACTTTGCCTTTTGAAAGTCCATATACACAACATCAACTGCACTACCCTCATCAACTCTCGCCGTTACTTCATCAAAGAACTCGATCAAGTTAGTCAAACAAGATTTGCCGTTAACAAATCCGTGCTGACTTTCATTTATTAGCCCATATTTTTCCAAATGCCAATTAATTTTATCCTGGATTATTGTCTCTAAAAGTTCCCCCACCACATTAAACTGACTGGCCTGTAGTTGTCGGGTTTATCCCTCTCCCCCTTTATTTATAAACCAGGGGTGTAACATCTGCAATCCTCCAGTCCTCCGGCACCACCCCCATATCTAAGGTGGATTGGAAGATTGTGGGCAGAACCTCCGCAATTTCAACCCTTACAGCCCTCAGAAACCTAGGATGCATCCCATCCAGGACTGAGTGACTTTACTACTTTGTGGACTACCAACCTTTTAAATACATCCTCTTTATCTATTTTGATCCTATCCAATATCGCTGCTACCTCCTCCTTTACTGCTACATTGGCAGCATCCTCTTCTCTAGTGAAGACAGAGGCAAAGTACTCATTTAGTACCTCTGCCTCCACAAGAATATCTGTTGTTTGGTCTTTAATCTGCCCCACCCTTCCTTTGACTAACCTTTTATAATTTATATGTTTATAAAAGACTTGAGGTCCCTTTTATATTAGCCGCTAATCTATTCTCATACTCTCTCTTTGCCCCTCTTATTCCCTTCGTTAGATCTCCTCTGTGTTTTCTATATTCAGCTTGGCTCTCTACTGTATTATGTACCTTACATTTGTCATAAGTCTACTTTTCCTGTCTCATTTTAACCTCTATTTAGTCATCCAGGGAGTTCTTGCTTTGGATGCCCTTCCTTTCCCCCTCGTGGGAATGTGTCTACTCTGTACCCGAACCATCTCCCCTTTGAAGGACTCCCATTGTTCAATTACTGTTTTGCCTCCCAATTTTTGATTCCAATTCACCTGGGCCAGATCCCTTTTCAACTCACTGAAGTTCACCCTCCTCCAGTTAAGTATTTTTACACTAGATTGTTCATTGTCCTTTTCCATAACTATTCGAAACCTGATACTACATGATCACTGTTCCCCAAATGCTCTCCCACACTGAAACAGAGTGATCATAATATGATAGAATTCTTCATTAGGATGGAGAGTGAAGTAGTTGAATCAGAGACTAGGGTCCTGAATTTAAATAAAGGAAACTACGATGGTATGAGGCACGAATTGGGTAGGATTGATTGGGGAATGTCACTCAAAGGGTTGACGGTGGATAGGCAATGGCAAACATTCAAAGACTGCATGGATGAACTACAGAATTTGTTCATCCCAGTGTGGCATAAGAATAAAACAAAAAGGGTGACTCAACCGTGGCTAACAAGGGAAATTAGGGATAGCATAAGATCCAAGGAGAGGGCATATAAATTGGCCAGAAAAAGCGGTAACCCTGAGGATTGGGAGCAGTTTAGGATTCAACAAAAGGAGGACAAAGGGATTAATTAAGAAGGGGAAAATAGAATATGAAAGTAAGCTTGCTGGGAACATAAAAACTGACTGTAAGAGCTTTTATAGATATGTGAAGAGAAAAAGATTAGTGAAATCAAGTGTAGGTCCCTTGCAGTCAGAAGCGGGGGAAGTTATAATGGGGAACAAAGAAATGGCAGACCAATTAAATGCATATTTTGGTTCTGTCTTCACAAAGGAGGACACAAATAACCTCCCAGAGATGTTGGAGAACATAGGGTCTGATGAAAGGGAGGAACTGAAAGAAATCAGTATTTTCAGGGAAATGATGTTAGGGAAATTGACGGGATTGAAGGCCGATAAATCCCCAGGGCCTGATAATCTACATCCTAGGGTACTTAAGGAAGTGGCCCTAGAAATAGTAGATGCATTGCTGATCATCTTCCAACATTCGATGGAATCTGGAACTGTACCCATGGATTGGAGGGTAGCTAATGTTACCCCACTATTCAAAAAGGGTGGTAGAGAGAAAGCGGGGAATTACAGACCGGTAAGCCTGACATCGGTAGTGGGGAAAATGCTAGAGTCCATTATAAAGGATGTAATAGCTGAGCACTTGAAAAACAGTGACAGGATCGGACAAACTCAACATGGATTTACAAAAGGTAAATCGTGCTTGACTAATCTACTGGAATTTTTTGAGGATGTAACTGGGAAAATAGATAAGGGAGAACCAGTAGATGTGGTGTATTTGGACTTTCAAAAGGCTTTCGATAAGGTCCCACATAAGAGATTAGCGTGTAAAGTTAAGGCACATGGGATTGGGGGCAAGGTATTGACTTGGATAGAGAACTGGTTGGCGGACAGAAAGCAGAGAGTAGGAATTAATGGGTCTTTTTCTGAGTGGCAAGCAGTGACTAGTGGGGTACCGCAGGGATCGGCCCTTGAACCCCAGCTATTCACAATATACATTAATGATCTAGATAAGGGAACTAAATGTAGTATCTCCAAGTTTGCAGATGACACAAAGCTGGGTGGGAGTGTGTGCTGCGAGGAGGATACCGAGAAACTCCAGGATGATTTGGACAGGTTGGGTGAGTGGGCAGAAGTGTGGCAGATGCAATATAATGTGGATAAATGCGAGGTTATCCACTTTGGTGTCGAAAACAGAAAGGCAGACTATTATCTGAATGGCAATAGATTGGGAGAAGGGGAAGTGCAACAAGACCTGGGTGTCCTTGTGCACCAGTCGCTGAAGGTAAACATGCAGGTGCAGCAGGCGGTGAAGAAGGCAAATGGTATGTTGGCCTTCATAGCGAAAGGGTTTGAGTATAGGAACAGGGATGTCCTGCTGCAGTTGTACAGGGCCTTGGTGAGACCACACCTTGAGTACTGTGTGCAGTTTTGGTCACCTTATCTGAGGAAGGATGTTCTTGCCATGGAAGGAGTTCAGTGAAGATTCACAAGGCTGATACCTGGGATGGCAGGAATGACATATGAGGAGAGATTGGGTCGATTGGGCTTATACTCGCTGGAGTAAAGAAGAATGAGAGGGGATCTCATCGAAACATAAAATTCTGACAGGTCTGGACAAACTAGATGCAGGAAGAATGTCCCCGATGGTTGGAGAGTCCAGAACCAGGGTGTCATAATCTAAGGATAAGGGGTAAGCCATTTAGGACAGAAATGAGGAAGAATTTCTTCACCCAGAGAGTGGTGAACCTGTGGAATTCTCTACCACAGAAGGTAGTTGAGGCCAAGTCATTAAATATATTCAAGAATGAGTTAGATATATTTCTTAAAGCTAAAGGTATCAAGGGATATGGGGAGAAGGCAGGTACAGGGTACTGAGTTGGGATGATCAGCCATGATCTCATCGAATGGCGGAGCAGGCTAGAGGGGCCGAATGGCCTACTCCTGCTCCTATCTTCTATGTTTCCACTTCATTCCCCAGAACTAGATCCAGCACTGCTGTCTTCCTCATTGGGCTGGAAACACACTGATCAAGAAAGCTCTCTTGTACACATTTCACGAATTCCTCCCCCTCTTTGCCCTTTACACTGTTACTATCCCAGTCTATATTAGGATAACTGAAGTCCCCCCCCCCCGTTATCATTACTCTGGCGTTCTTGCATCTTGCTGTAATTTGCCTGCAAATTTGTTCCTCTATCGCCTTCCCAATATTTGGTGGCCCATAGTATACACCCAGCAGTGTAATAGCTCCTTTATTGTTTCTTAATTCTAACCAAATAGATTCTGTCTTTGACCCCCCTCAGCTACATCATCCCTCTCCAGTACTGTAACAGCATCTTTGATCAATACTGCCAACCCTCCTCCTTTTTTTCCTTCCCTATCTTTCTGAATACCTTGTAGCCAGAATATTAAGTTCCCAATCCTCCCCTTCTTTCCGCCAGGTCTCTGTTATTGCCACTTTATCATAGTCCCATGTGACAATTTGTGCCTGCAGCTCACCAACCTTATTTACCATGCTCCGTGCATGCATTTACGCACATGCACTCCAAACCCATCACATTTGCCCACGTCTGATCCCTCCTATTTCTGAACTATTCTTTACTCGAGTGCCATTTGTTTCTCCCAGTCCTCTGTGCACCTTGCTTCTCCTCTTAATGCTACATCCTGGCGCCCATCCCCCTGCCAAATTAGTTTAAACCCTCCCACACGGCACCAGTTAACCTTCCCGCATGGACATTGGTCCCGGCTCTGTTGAGGTGCAACCCGTCCACCTTGAACATGTCCCTCCTGCCCCAGAACTGGTCGCAATGCCCCAGGAATCTGAAGTGCTCCCTCTTACACCATTTCTCCAACCTGTCTTATCCTACTATTCCTATACTCACTGGCACGTGGCACTGGGAGTAATCCAGAGATTACTACCTTTGAGGTCCTGCTCTTTAGAATTTCCTCCTGAAACTGCCTGCAGGACCTGAACCCTTTTCCTTTCTATGTCATTGGTTCCCACATGGACCACGATTTCTGGCTGTTCCTCAAAATGTTCACCTGTCACTCACAGTTCCCGTCGTTCATCACCTCCCGCACGCTCGCTCACCCCGGCTAGATAGCTGAATGCTCTGCCTCCATGGTGCAGCATGGGGAGGGGTGGGATGCAAAAGGCCATTTCACTTATTTTCATCTTGTTACATGGTCCAAGGCACCAAAGAGAAAGATTTCAGACAGAGATATTTCAGCAAGCAAGTCTTACAGGTAAAACTGAAGGAGAAATACGTCAGCCCCATCAAATTTATATTTTTCTCCATGTTTAATGTTATGAGAGACAAACATTCTCAGGAATTTTTTTTTTTTTTTTTTTTAAACATCTTTCTCCCCATCTCTCTTGAAGGAGACGATTTGCCAGGGGGTGGCTCCCAGCTGGGGGGGGGGGGGGGGGAAGCACCCTGGTCCCTCACTTAAGCGGCCATTCTTCTTTTGGGAGTGTCGGCGGGCTATTCAACTTTGGGAAGCACCACAGCTGTGTCCTCACTCAAACTGGGATAGTGCAGGCTCATTGAATACACAGGGTACTGTGCACAGTTCTAGTCTCCATATTTTAAAAGGGATATAGAGGCATTGGAAGAGGTGCAGAAAAGTTTAACTCGAAAAGAGAATGCTGAGGGGTGACCTAATGGAGGCCTAAAATTATGAAGGGGTTTGATAGGGTATACATAGAGAAGATATTTCCACTTGTAAGGGAGTCCAAAACTAGGGATCATAAAAAGAAGACAGTCACTAATAAGGAATTCAGGGGAAACTTATTTACCCAGAGAGTGGTGAGAATGTGGAACTCGCTACCACAGGGAGTGGTTGAGGCGAATAGTATAGATGCATTTAAGGGGAAGCTAGATTAACACCTGAGGGTGAAAGGAATAGAAGGGCATGCTGATAGGGTTAGATGAAGAGGGGTGGGAGGAGGAGTGTGTGGAGCAGAAACACCGGCGTGGACCAGTTGTGCCAAATGGCCTGTTTCTGTGCGGTACATTCTATGTAACTGCTACAGATCAACATTCCAAGGAGACCAAAGGTAACTTGAAATTATGACTACACCCAACAATCAAACAACTTATTTGCAAATATTTAACCCGGTACTCACACAGGTTCCATTCATATCACAGGCCCGGAGTGTCGGAAAACACCCTTCAATGACTTTGGATAGAGAGACTCAGTCTTTCACTGGTATCTCAGACACCAAATGCCTGCTATTGAAGGAGAGGAATTGAAGGTTTGGGAAACTAATTCATGTGTCAACATGCCTGCGAATGTGGACTGGCACCGGTTGTGAAACACAACAAGGCTGAACTTAGACTCAAAGCCCCGACTCCTCCCAGCGGCTCTGTTGGTGGGGGCACTCCCCAGCGTGGAACGGAGCCAGGGTCCTGCAAGGCCCAGCTTTGATCCCCGGGGCATGCCGACTTCGATTGTGCATATTCCAGCTCTGAAGGGTTATTTTTCTGTAATCCCGGATGTTTCACTTCACTACCACAAAGTTAACGCCCGCTTCAATGTCATACCGAAGGAGCTGAAACTGCAAAATCAGTCAGACCAGGGAGACCGCAGATTCCCAGAGCCTGCCAGCAGGGTTAAAACCAACAGCTGCCATTGCGGCCTAACTGATAAAGACATGGCCTGGTGCATTACTGAGCCGCACAGAAGGCCCCAGGTCTGATTCCTGTTTCATGCGGAGTTGGGGGCTACAATTGATCTCAATGTTCCTGGACATGGAACGGTCAGGAGGTGAGGGGGGGAGGGAAAGTTAGTGCTGTATCCTGCTCCTGTTCACTGCCCAGTGATCCTCGCTGCAAAGTGTATGCATGCGGACACTGGAAGACGACTCGGCGATGCCCTATGCAGTCGAATATTTCACTGTTTAGACTTGCAAAAAAAAAAATGGATGAGGAACCGCAGAACTGCCAACGCTCTTGGAACCCGTAACCCAGCAAGAGTCAGAAAGAAAAGGGCAGAGAACTGAAGATAAATCAAAAGGAAATACTGTTTTTTAAAAAAAAAACACAACGTTCAAAGAAAGAGTTGATTGCGATCTGGGAACCATCCCCAAGACAAAACACAGGCGACTGAGCAAGAATTCTGTGTATTGTCTACGTGCAGCAGTCAACAGACACAGACACGCATGAACCATACAGTACCAGGCTCGAGATTTAAGCCCACGTGTGTGTTCCGTGCCACCCAGGAGCGGGGGCGGTTTAATCAGACTGCAAACACTCGCCTGATCCAAGTCCATCGCCTTTAGACTCGGCTTGGACCAATATCAGGAAGTGGGAGTTTAGAATTTTAAGCTTCACCGTAATTTCACACTGGGTGCAGAAAGTATTCCGCTCACAACAGCTGTGTGCCGCCATGCAGTTTGAGCTGATAACTGTATCACAGTGCAGGAGATTGTAAAGAGATGTTAAATATTCCCAACTGTGCGCCACCGCCGGCAGAAGTGCTGAGCTGTACGAACAGACAGGTTGAGGCAGAGTCTTAATCCGAGCCATAACTCACTGCAGATCCCTGCTCGCTCTGCTGTCGCTCCCAATGCAGTGTTTGAAATCTCAAGGCACCCAATGAATTTACTCTCTGAAACCGCTCTTTTCTTTAGAAAAGAGAAGAACTGAGAGGTGACCAGATAGAGGTCTTTAAGATTATGAAAGGGTTTGATGGGGGTAGACGTAGAGAAGATGTTTCCACTTGTGGGGGAGACCAGAACTAGGGGCTGACCAGAACTAGGGGCCATAAATATAAGATAGTCACTAATAAATCCAATAGGGAATTCAGGAGAAACTTCTTTACCCAGAGAGTGCTGAGAATGTGGAACTCGCTACCACAGGGAGTAGTTGAGGCGAATAGCATAGATGCATTTAAGGCGAAGCTGGATAAACACATGAGGGAGGAAGGAATAGACGGATATGTTGTTAGGGTGAGATGGAGTAAGGTGGGAGGAGGCGCGTGTGGAGCATAAACACCGGCAAAGACCTGTTGGGCCGAATGGCCTGTTTCTGTGCTGTAAATACTCTGTAAAAGACTGCGCAACGCTTTAGGGAGCTCAAACTCTTCCTCTCCTGAACGTGCTGAATCTCACTGGTGTACGGGTTTCACAGGCGCTGTCTGCTCTTCGGTACCGCACCAAAACATGAGAGTCAGCAGCCTATCTGAGGAAAATCCCAGCGGGACACAATCTTGTGTACACACACACACACACACACACACACACACACACACACGCTCCCCAGCAGGGGTCAGTGGGTAGCCACTCGGAGTGGGAACTCTAATTTCCGCCCAAGCCCTGAGGTCGACTGCAAAACCCCAAAAACATACAAAGTATTTAACAGTGAACAGCAGAACTACAAGTGCTGATGAGTTCATCAAACCTTCGCAATCTTTACTGCTTGGCATAAAATTACTGGTGTGACCTTTACACTGCTTTATCTGTGACCCTCCCCCACACATACACGAGGCAGGCGAATGTTCAAGTTCTTCAACAATAATGACTAGAATTCCACGTTCTACTGCGAAGAATGGAATAATTCAAGAATTCAACCCAGGCACAGCAAGAATGTGGAGGTAGCACATGTAACCGAGCTCTCCATGCCTGTTCCCAAACCCCACACCTTCCCTCCGCACACCAACCTCTCCCTAACCCCACACCACGCTCTCCCAAACCCCACACCTCCCCTCTCCTGCACCCAGCCCTCTCCCAAACCCCACACCTCCCCTCTCCTGCACCCAGCCCTCTCCCAAACCCCACACCTCCCCTCTCCTGCACCCAGCCCTCCCCCAAACCCCCCCTCTCCTGCACCCAGCCCTCCCCCAAACCCCCCCTCTCCTGCACCCAGCCCTCCCCCAAACCCCCCCTCTCCTGCACCCAGCCCTCCCCCAAACCCCACACCCCCCCTCTCCTGCACCCAGCCCTCCCCCAAACCCCCCCTCTCCTGCACCCAGCCCTCCCCCAAACCCCACACCCCCCCTCTCCTGCACCCAGCCCTCCCCCAAACCCCCCCTCTCCTGCACCCAGCCCTCCCCCAAACCCCACACCCCCCCTCTCCTGCACCCAGCCCTCTCCCAAACCCCCCCTCTCCCGCACCGCCCCCTCTCCCCGCACCCCACACCTTCCCTCCGCACACCGCCCTCTCCCCGCACCCCCGCACCTTCCCTCCGCACACCCCCCTCTCCCAAACCCCGCACCTTCCCTCCGCACACCCCCCTCTCCCAAACCCCGCACCTTCCCTCCGCACACCCCCCTCTCCCAAACCCCGCATCTTCCCTCCGCACACCCCCCTCCCAAACCCCGCACCTTCCCTCCGCACACCCCCCTCTCCCAAACCCCGCACCTTCCCTCCGCACACCCCCCTCTCCCAAACACCGCACCTTCCCTCCGCACACCCCCCTCTCCCAAACCCCGCACCTTCCCTCCGCACACCCCCCTCTCCCAAACACCGCACCTTCCCTCCGCACACCCCCCTCTCCCAAACACCGCACCTTCCCTCCGCACACCCCCCTCTCCCAAACACCGCACCTTCCCTCCGCACACCCCCCTCTCCCAAACCCCGCACCTTCCCTCCGCACACCCCCTCTCCCAAACCCCGCACCTTCCCTCCGCACACCCCCCTCTCCCAAACCCCACACCTTCCCTCCGCACACCCACCTCTCCCAAACCCCGCAACTTCCCTCCGCACACCCCCCTCTCCCAAACCCCGCACCTTCCCTCCGCACACCCCCCTCCGCACACCACGCACTCCCAAACCCCGCACCTTCCCTCCGCACACCCCCCTCTCCCAAACCCCGCACCTTCCCTCCGCACACCACGCTCTCCCAAACCCCGCACCTTCCCTCCGCACACCACCCTCTCCCAAACCCCGCACCTTCCCTCCGCACACCACGCTCTCCCAAACCCCGCACCTCCCCTCCGCACACCACCCTCTCCCAAACCCCGCACCTCCCCTCCCCTCCGCACACCACGCTCTCCCAAACCCCGCACCTCCCCTCCGCACACCACGCTCTCCCAAACCCCGCACCTCCCCTCCGCACACCCCCCTCTCCCAAACCCCGCACCTCCCCTCCGCACACCACGCTCTCCCAAACCCCGCACTTCCCCTCCGCACACCACGCTCTCCCAAACCCCGCACCTCCCCTCTCCCGCACCCCGCACCTTCCCTCCGCACACCACCCTTTCCCTAACCCGCACCTTCCCTCCGCACACCACCCTTTCCCTAACCCGCACCTTCCCTCCGCACACCACCCTTTCCCTAACCCGCACGTTCCCTCCGCACTCCACCCTCTCCACTTATCCTGTACCCGTCCTCCCTTTGCCACCCTGTTCCCTCATTTCATACTGGCTCCCGTGTGCCATCCTCTCTCCTTATTCTGCACCTGCCCTCTCCCGAGTCCCATAATACTCGCCCCTCCCCTTCATTGCCATTCTCCCCACAGCTCCTAGAGTTGTTCTGAAATAGTTGCTCAGTTTGAACCCGACATAAAATCTGAACCTCAAAATGAGTTCAGACGGTGAAGTCTTCTACCCACTGTCCCTTATGAACACCATGCAGCGGAGCTGTAAAGGAGTGGGGCTTTTATTATTCGTCACACAGCATGTTCAGCAAACATTTGAAGGTGTATCAGATACGGACGGCAGAGGGGACAGGTTGATGCATGTGTCAGTACTCCAACAGGTCTGAAGTCGTTAACTGCATTCTGTGCAGAAACATCCAGATACATCAAAAAAACTAGAACTCCCTCAATCCAGCTCCACAAATTACATATTCTTGGAACTAACCTCCATGGTTAATTGGGGACGGAGGAGGACGACGACTTTGAAGAACGCTCATTTAACAGCCTGGCTGCTTTAACTCACGCTGCTAAATAATTACTTTCCTACAACCGGGGGAATCTGGCAGCCTTTAAAGCTGCGTCTGTATTTATATCAAATACAAATTTCAATCAGCACTTCAAACAATTTGCAACCGTTCAAAGACTGCTTCTCCCTTCAGGTTTAATTTGATGTACTGAACTGCACCCTTTATAAAGGTGCTCCTGTACATTATATCACACAGAGACAGCGGGTTACCTACTGTTCGTGATCTACATCAATCTGGTCACTGTGCCTATTTATCATTAAATGTTGGCCAGACCACCAGGCGAACCCTCCTCTGCTCTTCTTCACATGGTCATGATGCGGAGATGCCGGTGTTGGACTGGGGTGGACAAAATTGAGAGGTCGCACAACACCAGGTTATAGTCCAACAGTTTTATTTGAAATCACAAGCTTTCGGAGCTATCGAATCGATAGCTCCGAAAGCTTGTGATTTCAAATAAAACTGTTGGACTATAACCTGGTGTTGTGCGACCTCTCAATCTTCTTCACATGGTGCCATGGCATCTTTAACAAACACATGAACAAGACGACAGGGGCCTCGGTTTAATGTCTCATTTGAAAGACGGCACCTCCGACAGTGCCGCACTCCCTCAGCACTGCACTGAGGTGTCAGTCTGGATTATGGGCTCAACTTCAACAACTTGCATTTATATAGCGCCTTTAACGTAGTAAAACATCCCAAGGCGCTTCACAGGAGTGTTACAAGACACAATTTGACACCGAGCCACATAAGGGCCGGTGACCAAAAGCTTGGTCAAAGTGGTAGGTTTTAGGGAGCATCTTAAAGGAGGAGAGAGAGGTAGAAAGGCGGAGAGATTAAGGGAGAGAATTCCAGAGCTTCAACTCACAACCTTCTGGTTCAGAGGCAAGAGGGCTACCACCGAGCCAAGGCTGAGCCTGTAGGACATTCTTCTTTCATTACCTCTGGTATCCAGTCCCAGTAACAGACCTGCAACCACCAGCGCTTCACCCTCATGTTATACAGCTCAAAATACTCTCTCTAGACACAACCGAGAATCACATTGTTAAGTGTTGCTCACAGTCCAAATGGGCACAGTGGGGATAACTGGATGAGTGAATGCTGCAGGAGGGAGTCCCTCATGCCAACAGCACATGACAGTTTCCAGCAAACACTGTCCATAATTTGGGCAGCAGTGTGCTCCTGTTTTACAGGAGTGGATGATCATTTCAGATATCCACCAATTACTGAAATCCTACTGACAGCAACGCTATCCTAACCCACATGGGTAAAGAGCAGCCCCACGACAAACAAAGCATCTTTTCCAAGAATACTACTGGGAAAAGGAGGGCCAATGTATGCATGGTAATTTTTCCTTTGCTAATAATTACACTTTTAATAATTACACTTTGAAGACCTGTTGAGCACTAGAACCCAGCAGAGGTCACTAAACCCAGCAGCAGCATATGTTAAAGCACAGGCTTCCAAAGAGGGATCCCCCAAACCTTAGTGGGCCCCTGATGGGATCCTGGAGGTTCTGAGATTTTGATCTGTCAGATTTCTATATTGGTTGATTTACTGACAGGCGGTTTCTGCGACTGAACACTAAAACGTGTTTGCAGTGATAGCACGGGCTCCCTTCGGGTAGCTGACAATATCATTCACGAAGTTAACACTGGAGGTCCCGGGGTGCCAATATTTATGGGGGGAATGACTGGAAGTGTTGAAACTCACAGGGGACCCTGGAGTGTGCAGGTATTGACAGGAAGGAGTCCCCCTGGAGAGTGTTGGTATTTAAGGGTGGGCACCCCGGAATGTGTTGATGGGGGGGGGGGGTCCTGAGCTGTTATTTACAGAGGGCGGTGTCACTATTTGATGAGATCCCAAGATTGTCGATATTTACAGGTGGAGTTATCGGCTCTCCCCCAGTCTCTCCCTCTCTCCCCCCCGGGCTCCCTCGCCCTTTCGGCTCCCTCCCTCTCCCCCCCGGCTTCCCTCCCTCTCCCCCCCGGCTTCCCTCCCGCTCCCCCCCGGCTTCCCTCCCGCTCTCCCCCAGTCTCTCTCTCCCTCGGGTTTCCCGCTCACTCACCGCCGGAACATGCTCTCCATGTCTCGGATCTGCTTGCGGGAGAACTCCTTGAACTCGGTGTTGGGGTTGAAGACCCGGAGGCTCGGCTGCTGCGACTCCGCCGCCCCGTCGTTCAGCTCCCCGCGGCGGAGCAGCTTGGCCGAGAGCTCGTTGTCCGCCGCCGCGGTCGCCGGCTTCTCCTCGGCCACCTGCTCCGACTCGGGCTCGAGCTCCGGCTGCCCGTCCCCGATGTCCAGGCGCCGCTGCAGCTTCGAAGCCAGTTCGTCCGAGGCCATCCCGGCGATAGCGGCCGCTCCGCACTGACTGACCGCCGGCCCGCCTGGCCCCGCCCCCACACCGACTGGCCCGCCTGGCCCCGCCCCCACACCGCCTGGCCCGCCTGACCCCGCCCCCACACCGCCTGGCCCCGCCCCCACAACGACTGGCCCCGCCCCCATCTAGGACACGCCCCGGCTGGCCCCGCCCCCATCTAGGACACGCCCCGGCTGACCCCGCCCCACACCGAATGGCCACGCCCCCGACACACCAGCTGACCCCGCCCCCGGCTGGACACGCCCTTTACGCCCCCACTCTGCCCGCCCCATCCAAGACACGCCGCGTCACTTTCAGGACACGCCCCCAGGGTGCCCCCGCCCCCATGCTGGACACGCCCCTATTCAGGTCCCGCCCCCTCCAACCAACTCTGCTCGCTCAGTTCGAAGCCACCAGCTTGGAAACCCCGCCCATTCCCTGGAAACCCCGCCCATTTCCAGGAAACCCCGCCCATTCCCTGGAAAGCCCGCCCGCCCGCTCGAAGCAAAATCTCGCCACATGCACTCAGGCCCTGCCCCTGATCATCCGCCAGGTTGGTTGCCATCAGGACTCCTCTGCGGGGGGTAATTCTAAGGTTGGGTGATGGTGTAAAACGGGCGGTATCGAATTGCCTCTTGTACACCAGCTCCGACTTTTCTTTTATAGAAGTCAATGGGCGTGATTGGAATGCATATCTGACGGGCGGCCGATTCCGCATCGTACGTTTTACACCATCGCATGGAGTTAAAATTACCCCTCTGCCACTGAGGAAGGGTGAGGCAGTGTTTGTTACAGGACAGGGATATGGGTGACGGGGGTTCTCACACCCTGAGGGTGAGCGGTCCACTCTTCTCATCCATTGAGCTCAGTTGGGTTCAGTCATTGAGGGGCAGCTGATGCAAGGAGTTGTTGAGAATTACATGCATATATTTCAGGGTTTAAACAGCAGATTCCCAGCCGCTCAGACCATTCATTAACCGTAACTTTTCAGAGACAGAGGGGGTTAAATTCAGGAGCACCCACTTTTGGGCGTCCCACAGCTTAGCTGCAGAGTAGATCTCCCTCTATACAACCCCATCAAACACTCCCAGGGTAGGTACAGCACCAGTTAGATACAGAGTAAAGCTCCCTCTACACTGTCCCATCAAACACTCCCAGGGCAGGTACAGCACGGGTTAGATACAGAGTAAAGCTCCCTCTACACTGTCCCATCAAAACAATCCCAGGGTAGGTACAGCACCGGTTAGATACAGAGTAAAGCTCCCTCTACACTGTCCCATCAAAACAATCCCAGGGTAGGTACAGCACCGGTTAGATACAGAGTAAAGCTCCCTCTACACTGTCCCATCAAACACTGCCAGGGCAGGTACAGCACCGGTTAGGTACAGAGTAAAGCTCCCTCTACACTGTCCCATCAAGACAATCCCAGGGTAGGTACAGCACGGGTTAGATACAGAGTAAAGCTCCCTCTACATTGTCCCATCACTCTCAGGGCAGGTACAGCACGGGTTAGATACAGAGTAAAGCTTCCTCTACACTGCCCCATCAAACACTCCCAGGGCAGGTACAGCACGGGTTAGACACAAAGTAAAGCTCCCTCTACACTGTCCCATCACTCTCAGGGCAGGTACAGCACGGGTGAGATACAGAGTAAAGCTGCCTCTACACTGTCCCATCAAACAGTCCCAGGGCAGGTACAGCACGGGTTAGACACAGAGTAAAGCTCCCTCTACACTGTCCCAACAACGCATCTCAGCCATAACCTAAGAAAAGTGCTGCCCACTACGGCACCATTTTATCATTTCCCCACAGCAGTGATCCTAAAGCCTCTCTGAGTGGGATTGCCAATTTAACTCAGTTTTGTGCCTAATTAATTTTAATGGATGGAAAATTGGCAGGAATGCAGAAATGGAACTTTCTTCTCCAGGGTTCTCAAATTTGAGATAAAAACCTCCAAAGGTGACTGCACGGCATGGATACAGTTTCCAGGACAGCTCAGCAGCACAGGTCGCTCTTCATTCGATGGCACTGCCATAGGTGGGACTGTGCTGACAGGTAAACCACAAAAAACACAACTCCAGCTATCATTAATCGCTCAGCTCCAAGCAACAAACTCATGCAACCACAGCCCCCTAAAAACTCCCTGGTGAATCCTACTCCTGAAAACTGAAATCTGTACCAAATGATGCAAAACATAAAGTTTAAAAAAAAATCCCCTTTAAATGTCAACTGGCCAACCCGCAGTCTTTAAAAAATCTCCCCAAATCATTTGGTCGAGTTCAGACTTACAAAAATGACAATGGAAAAATGATTCAAAAAATCCTGAGCAACCAACAAGCTCATTTACCATCATGAAAAATATGGCACCCCCTGTCATAGTGCCACAGGTAGACCTCCACTTCAGCGCATGTCCCAGCCTCCTGCAGTTCTGCAACACGACCCAGATTCTGCTTCAAGACAGCAGACCTCGTGCTGCCTGTAATAGATCCTCAATTCATCTCGGCAACTCCGGGGAAATGTCTTCACTTCAAGATGTTCAAAGTGCAACCATTGAACCACAAAATCAATCATAATGCCCTTTCGTAATGTACATGGTGGAATTGGGACAATTTATGCTCTTGGAGGGGGGGGGGGGGCGGGGTGGGGGAGTCTCTGTGGCTATCACAGAGTAATGTTAAAGTTGGTTTTTTCTCCAAAAAAACTTACATCAGAAAAGTTTTGCAGGAATAAAAAGGCAAAAACAACAGCAGAGGACAAAGACTCAATCGTTACAAACAGCTAACAAACCAAACAGGAAAAGAGTTTACTGATAAAGGTATTCCAGATAGAAACACTTAATCAGGACATCGCTCGGTTCAAAGTGGGGCACTCTGGCAGGATAAGGAATACTGCGGAGCACAGCAGGCGTAAAGAAGATTATCGGAAACTGTGGGAAGGGGCTGAAAGAGAAAGAAACAAAGCAGCTGGAGAATTAAACGGAGATTAAAATCCCATCATTGCAAGACAAAGGACACAACTGAAAGCCCCTAATATGGAAGGGGCAAGGCAGACCCTGCATCACATCAAGAAATATTAGGAAGCCATCTAGGGGAGTATCCACACCCTATCAATAGGACGATTCTACATCAAACAAAGACACCCCTCTGCAGCTTAGCGACGGAAAGGGTACAGCACATGTATGAACGTTGTTTAGTTGAGCCACAGAGCAACTTCTCTAAATGTTAAAAAAGCAACAGAAAATGCTGGAAAAACTCAGCAGGCCAGGCAGCATCCGTGGCGAGAGAAACAGAGTTAACGTTTCAGGTCAAAGACCTTTCGTCAGAACTGGAAAAAAGCAGGAAATGGAATAGATTTTAAAGCAGGTTTAGGGGCGGGGAAATGGGGGAGGGGATGAAAGAACAAGAGGGAAGGTCAGTGATAGGATAGAAAGCAGGAGAGATTAAGAGACATTGAGAGACATTAAGAGATATTCAAGACAAGAGGAGGTGGTAATGTGACAGGTTAAGGAACAAAGGATGGCTCCAGATGAAGTGTGAAATGCGCTGGCAGAATGAAGGACAGCTGCCATGTGGGAGGGGAGAAAAAAAGGCCAAACAAAAAGTGTGGATAAAAATATATATATATATGTGATAGGGGCCGAGGTTATGATCTGAAATTGTTGAACTCTATGTTGAGTCCAGAGGGCTGTAGAGTGCCTAATCGAAAGATGAGGTGCTGTTCCTCGAGCTTACGCTGAGCTTCCGTGCAACAATGCAAGAGGCCGAGGACGGTGAGGTCAGAGTGGGAATGGAGCGGTGAATTAAAGTGACAGGCCACCGGGAGCTCGGGGTCCCCCTTACGGACTGAACGGAGGTGTCTTCTCTAAATATTAGCTTGGCTGAAGGGTCAAAACCCATCGTGTAGGCACACTGAGATTGACAAGAGGAGGGATAGATCAGGGAGAAGTGGCTGACACCAAGCTTGAGATTGTGGGACAAGGAAAGGCTAAGGATGCTGAGCAGTTCCACAGTATGATTCCTTGTGAAACTCCAAACACGGTGATATTGTCTGCCGGCTCTTCAAAGATCCTGACTTCCTCCTTTCCCCTGTGCAGTGGTGCTGGCTGAACAGTTGTTTGAGAATGTCCTCTCTTGGTTTAAGTTCCACTGGGCAGGTAAATGTCTGTTGTTATTTAATTATTGATTTATTTAATTAATCACTGCCTCCTTACGAGCAGCAACCACAGCTGCCTCATCCTCCTCTCTTGCTGACCTTCCTACCCAGCACCCCCGCTGGGGGCTAATCTTAACAACCTCCTTTCTGTCCCGCTCACCCCTACTACCACTGACTCCATGGACTCTGCCAGCAGATCAACAATCGGCATCCCTCTCACTTATCACTAAATCTCACCTTGGTCTGTCGCCCTACTCCTCTGGCGTCTCATCCTCCTTGAGCACCTCACATTTTTCCACTTCTCTTGTCTCTCCTTTATAAATCCTCGTTCTCTACCGTTCACCCAAGCCCCACGCCAAGTTTCTCACTGAGATATCCCCATTCCTTTCCTCCCTCAACTCTGCACTGAGTAACTTCTCATCCTTGATTTTAACCTCCATCTCAACTCATCTTCTCCTCTCTCCACTGAGTTCACTGCCCTCCTGTCTTCCCTTAACCTCTCCCTCCATTTAAACAGCTACCCATATTCACGACCACCCCCTCGACCTTGCCAACTCACAGTGCCTCTCTGTTCTCACAGTCTCACAATCACAGACAAGGCCATCTATGATCACTTCCTGGTAACCCTCACCACCCACATCCCTCTTCCAACCCCACTTCTTTCTGCGTTTGTCCCTGGAAAAACCTCTCCCCCAAAGTCACTTGCAATGGCACTTTCAAACTCCCAGCTGACTTGCCATTGGCCCTTTGTTCACCATGATACTTCTGGAACTGTCAATCTGCTCAATCCCACCCTTCACCTCCACCTTTGACACCCATGTCGCCAGTAAATCCCTTACACTCACCCACCCTGGTTGTTCCCCTGTTGTCCGAGGGGCACAGACTTGAACGTATATGGCGCACAACTGGCACATCAAGTACTGTCGGGCCCTGCCCTTCTCTGCTAAAACCACTTAATACTCCAGGATGCAAAAATAACCTCCGGCTTCTTTTCTCCACTACCAACCGACTCCTTAAACCCGTCTCCCCTGCCCCCTCCACTCTTACCTCCATTAGCAACTTCGAGGAGCTCATGGACTTCTTTGTCACTAAGATTGAGACCATCCGTTCTACTGCCTCTGCCGCTTCCCTCCCTTCCCCTTGTTCACCAGGCCAAGTTTCCCCAAGATTCTCCCCTGCCCTAGCCCTGCACTCGGATCTTTCTCTCGATTCTCTCTTATCTCTCCTCATGTTCTCTCTAGGCTCATCTGTCCATAAGACCCACCTCCTGTTCTCTTGACCCTATTCCCACTAAACTGCTAACTACCAAACTTCTCTTCCTGGCCCCCATGCTAGCTGATGTTATAAACAATTCCCTCTTCTCAGGTCCTGTCCCTCTCCCCTTCAAATCTGCCGTCATCTCCCCCCTTCTCAAAAAACCCACTCTTAACCCTTTTGTCCTTACAAACTACCGCCCCATCTCCAACCTCCCTTTCCTCTCCTTGAACGTGTTGTCATCTCCCCAAACTGTGCCCTTTCCCGCAACTCCATGTTTGAACCTTTCCAATCAAGTTTCCACCCATGCTACAGCACTAAAAAGTTAAAATGACATCCTCTGTGATTGTGACCGTGCGGCACTATCCCTCCTCTTCCTCCCGATCCTCTGTAGCCTTTGACATGGTTGACCACACCATCCTCCTCCAACATCACACCTCCATTGTCCAGCTGGGTGGGACTGGGTGGTTCCACTCTTGCCTATCCATTCGTAGCCAGAGAACCTCCTGTAATGGCTTCTCTTCCCGCCCCTGCACCATTACATCTTGAGTCCCCCAACGATTTATCCTTCTCCCACTTCTATTTCTCATCTACAAGCTGCCCCTCGGTGACATAATCTGAAGACATGACATCAGGTTCCACATGTATAGTGATGACACCAGCTTTACCTCACCACCGTCCACCTCCTCAGTGTTGTCAGACTGCTTGTCGAACATCCAGTCTGGATGAGCTGCAATTTCCACCAATTAAACATTAAAGCCATTGTCTTCAGCCCCCACCATGAACTCCATTCCCTAGCCACCAATTCCATCTCCCTCCCTGGCCACTGTCTCACCCTGAGCCAGACTGTGGAAGAGTGCCCCACTGTCTGATAGGATCCTCTCCCACCCACTGTCTGACGGGACCCTCTCCACCCACTGTCTGATAGGACCCTCTCCCACCCACTGTCTGATAGGACCCTCTCCACCCACTGTCTGATAGGACCCTCTCCACCCACTGTCTGATAGGACCCTCTCCCACCCACTGTCTGATAGGACCCTCTCCCACCCACTGTCTGATAGGACCCTCTCCACCCACTGTCTGACGGGACCCTCTCCACCCACTGTCTGATAGGACCCTCTCCCACCCACTGTCTGATAGGACCCTCTCCCACCCACTGTCTGATAGGACCCTCTCCCACCCACTGTCTGATAGGACCCTCTCCCACCCACTGTCTGATAGGACCCTCTCCACCCACTGTCTGACTGGACCCTCTCCCACCCACTGTCTGACGGGACCCTCTCCACCCACTGTCTGATAGGACCCTCTCCACCCACTGTCTGACAGGACCCTCTCCACCCACTGTCTGACAGGACCCTCTCCACCCACTGTCTGACAGGACCCTCTCCACCCACTGTCTGACGGGACCCTCTCCACCCACTGTCTGACGGGACCCTCTCCACCCACTGTCTGACGGGACCCTCTCCACCCACTGTCTGACGGGACCCTCTCCACCCACTGTCTGACGGGACCCTCTCCCACCCACTGTCTGACAGGACCCTCTCCACCCACTGTCTGATGGGACCCTCTCCACCCACTGTCTGACGGGACCCTCTCCACCCACTGTTTGACGGGACCCTCTCCACCCGCTGTCTGACAGGACCCTCTCCACCCGCTGTCTGACGGGACCCTCTCCACCCACTGTCTGACGGGACCCTCTCCACCCACTGTCTGACGGGACCCTCTCCACCCGCTGTCTGACGGGACCCTCTCCACCCGCTGTCTGACGGGACCCTCTCCACCCGCTGTCTGACGGGACCCTCTCCACCCGCTGTCTGACGGGACCCTCTCCACCCGCTGTCTGACGGGACCCTCTCCACCCGCTGTCTGACGGGACCCTCTCCACCCGCTGTCTGACGGGACCCTCTCCACCCACTGTCTGACGGGACCCTCTCCACCCACTGTCTGACGGGACCCTCTCCACCCACTGTCTGACGGGACCCTCTCCACCCACTGTCTGACGGGACCCTCTCCACCCACTGTCTGACGGGACCCTCTCCACCCACTGTCTGACGGGACCCTCTCCACCCACTGTCTGACGGGACCCTCTCCACCCACTGTCTGACAGGACCCTCTCCACCCACTGTCTGACGGGACCCTCTCCACCCACTGTCTGACGGGACCCTCTCCACCCACTGTCTGACGGGACCCTCTCCACCCACTGTCTGACGGGACCCTCTCCACCCACTGTCTGACGGGACCCTCTCCACCCACTGTCTGACGGGACCCTCTCCACCCACTGTCTGACGGGACCCTCTCCACCCACTGTCTGACGGGACCCTCTCCACCCACTGTCTGACAGGACCCTCTCCACCCGCTGTCTGACGGGACCCTCTCCACCCACTGTCTGACGGGACCCTCTCCACCCACTGTCTGACGGGACCCTCTCCACCCACCGTCTGACGGGACCCTCTCCTGCTGCTGCCTGACAGAAAACCTGCCCCATTTGCATTTGCGTTTCTGAAAACCTGGAATTTTACAACCACAATCCTGATATAACTGCATGATGATAAACATCAAACCGTTATGCAAAGATATTTTCTGCCTGGGTCACAATTTGCTGATAAAAATAAACTAATTTGCAAATCTTTTTACCACAGGACAGTGAATCATTGGTTCAGAAATTTGCTGAAAGGATAAGTTTAATTGTGGCTTTCCTTGGCTGTAAGGGAGCTGTGCTGATTAAAATCCTGAAATAAAACTGTGTCAAGCTAAGCCAAGTACACCAGGAGGCCCCTGATTTGCTGATGTCGACTGGACTGGCGGTAGGGACTGTATAGTTGGCCTCCGGGATAGATAGGGGGCGAAAGAAAATTAGCCAGGGTTCTTCCTCCTGGTCACTGTCCAGTGACACCTGCTGAGAAATGTACATGTGGATGTTGGATGAGGGCAGGATCTAGCTCGCCTGTGATGCTCCTCATGGCCTGCCGACACTCACTGTTCCACACGCAAGAGATGGCACTTGGGTAAGGTACCAGAGGGCGTCTGGTGCCCATGGAACTGTACCCCAGCTCAAGACAGCGCTCTTCAGGGAAGAAGGTGGTGGAAAAACAAGAACAATATAATTTGGGGGGCACTAGTCATACTGTATATAGTCACAGCAGGTAACCACCCGCGTGATGCACTGGGTTGTTGGTACCTGTAGGGGCGGTTACCATGTCCATTTAAATTAGTCCAATGTGGTGACACCTATATAAGTGCCCAGTGTTGGCCAATCAAGGCCTGGTGTCTGGAAGCAATGTCACAAGGTGCCCAGGTTTCTGTGCTGGTCACGGAGACTGTGGGAGTCATTTTAACCTAACCGACCCAGCGGGATATAGACAGGATCGGGTCGGACGCCCATTTCACACCCCGCCTGACTTTACTCTGCGTTGACTTCAATAGAGAGTAACATTGGGAGGGCGTAAACCGAAGTTAGATTAAAATTACCCCGTCATTTTGAAGGTACTTTGTACAATTTTTCTTTCAAAGCCCGCACACATCTTGAACAGTTACTTAGAATTCACAGCACAGAAACAGGCCATTCAGCCCAACGGGTCTACGCCAGTGTTTATGCTCCACACAAGCCTCCTCCCACTCTATTTACTTCATCTCACCCTATCACATATCCTTCTATTCCTTTCTCCCTCATGTACTTATCTAGCTTCCCCTTAAATGCATCTATGCTATTCACCTCAACCACTCAATCAATATCCTGGGGGTCACCATTGACCAGAAACTTAACTGGACCAGCCACATAAATACTGTGGCAACAAGAGCAGGTCAGAGGCTAGGTATTCTGCGGTGAGTGTCTCACCTCCTGACTCCCCAAAGCCTTTCCACCATCTACAAGGCTCAAGTCAGGAGTGTGATGGAATACTCTCCACTTGCCTGGATGAGTGCAGCTCCAACAACACTCAAGAAGTTCGACAGCATCCAGGACAAAGCAGCCTGCTTGATTGGCACCCCATCCACCACCTTAAACATTCACTCCCTCCACCACCGGCGTACCGTGGCTGCAGTGTGTACCATCTACAAGATGCACTGCAGCAACTCACCAAGGCTTCTTCGGCAGCACCTCCCAAACCCGCGACCTCTACCACCTAGAAGGACAAGGGCAGCAGGCACATGGGAACACCAACACCTCCAAGTTCATAAGAATATAAGAACATAAGAAATAGGAGCAGGAATAGGCCACTTGGCCCCTCGAGCCTGCTCCGCCATTCAATAAGATCATGGCTGATCTTGGGATCAAAGCCACTTCCCTGCCCGTTCCCCATAACCCTTCACTCCCTTATCTTGCAAAAATCTGTCTATCTCTAACTTAAATGTATTTAATGACCCAGCCTCCACAGCTCTCTGTGGCAGAGAATTCCACAGATTTTACGACCCTCAGAGAAGAAATTCCTCATCTCAGTTCTAAAAGGGCGACCCTTTATTCTGAAACTATGCCCCCGAGTTCTAGATTTCCCCACGAGGGGAAACATCCTCTCTGCATCTACCTTGTCGAGCCCCCTCAGTATCTTATTATATGTTTCAATAAGATCACCTCTCATTCTTCTAAATTCCAATGAGTATAGGCTCAACCTGCTCAACCTTTCCTCATAAATCAACCCCCTCATCTCTGGAATTAACCGAGTGAATCGTCTCTGAACTGCCTCCAATGCAAGTATATCCTTCCTTAAATAAGGAGACCAAAACTGTACGCAGTACCAAGGTGTGGTCTCACCAATACCCTGTACAGTTGTAGCAGGACTTCCCTGCTTTTATACTCCAAACCCCTTGAAATAAAGGCCAACATTTCATTTGTCTTTTTGATTACTTGCTGTACCTGCATGCTAACTTTTTGTGTTTCATGCACAAGGACCCCCAGGTCCCTCTGAACTGTAGCATTTTATAATCTCTCTCCATTTAAATAATACTTTGCTTTTTTATTTTTCCTGCCAAAGTGGATAACCTTGCACTTTCCCACATTGTACTCCATCTGCCAAATGTTTGCCCACTCACCCAGCCTGTCTATATCCCTTTGATTCTTTGAGTCCTCTGCACAACTTGCTTTCCCACCCATCTTTGTATCATCTGCAAACTTGGCTACATTACACTCGGTCCCTTCATCCAAGTCATTAATGTACTGTAGATTGTAAATAGTTGAGGCCCCAGCACCGATCCCTGTGGCACCCCACTATTTACCGTTTGCCAACCGGAAAATGACCCATTTATCCCGACTCTCTGCTTTCTGTTAGTTAGCCAATTCTCTATCCATACTAATATATTACCCCCAACTCCATGACCTCTTATCTCATGCAGTAACCTTTTATGTGGCACCTTATTGAATGCCTTCTGGAAATCCAAATACACCTCTCCAAGTCACACACCATCCTGACTTGGAAGTATATCGCTGTTCCTTCATCGTCGCTGGGTGAAAATCCTGGAACTCCCTACCTAACAGCACTGTGGGAGTACCTTCACCACACGGACTGCAGCGGTTCAAGAAGGCGGCTCACCACCCCCTTCTCAAGGGCAATTAGGGATGGGCAATAAATGCTGGCCTTGCTAGCGACGCCCACATCCCATGAATGAATTAAAAAAAACTCCATGTGGTAGCGAGTTCCACATTCTCACACTCTGTTGGTAAAGAAGTTTCTCCTGAATTCCTTATTGTATTTATTAGTGATTATCTTATATTTCTGACCCCTGGATTTGGACTCGCCCCCCACCCCACAAGTGGAAACATCTTCTCTACGTCTACCCTCGCAAACTCCTTCATAATTTTAAAAGCTTCTATCAGGTCACCCCTCAGTCTTCTCTTTTTCTCGAGAAAAGAGCCCCAGCCTGTTCAGCCTTTCCTGATAGTTATATCCTCTCAGTTCTGGTATCATCCTTGTCAATACTTTTTGCACCCTCTCCAGTGCCTTTAAGCAATCATTGATTTCGTTCCCATCCTTAACCTAAGTGTGATCTAACCAAGGTGTGACGAAGAGAAGTCCAGTACACAGAGTGACTGAAGCAGTCTCTCACACTGTACTTTTTCAAAGTTTGTTGATGCTGTAGGTAATTTCCCTCGGTAATTGCTGAAGCAACTCTGAGTCTGCCTTTCCTCGCCTGCCTGATGACTCAGAGCTGATGGTAAAAGACCGATGGATCCTCCTCCCTCTTGCTCAGCCAGCTTGTTGCCCATATAAGGTCCGCCAGGCGAGCTTTACTCTGGATTCTTGTGGCTCACATTCAAAAAAAAAATACTGAGAGGGAAAATTGTATCACTTCCTGAGAAGCTGAGTTCAGCCTGCAGACCAGGAACTCGTTGGCTCTGTGCAGTGACACAGCAATAACCTTCAGGGGACAATTCGAAAACATACAACAGTTTTACAGAACCAGAAAGAGAGTTTAATAAACTCGATAAAACGAATTCCAGAATATTTTTAAACCGGTGCCCTGTTGAATTCAAACATTGTTAAAATCGCTTTGTACCCAACGTGTGGTCTCAGTGACACGGCTATTTACAGATATACCAAATTCTGGGTGTGACAAGAGTCCGAAAAGTGGAAAGCACTGTGGTGTCAATCCTCCGAGGCGGAGGTTAAAGTGAATTTCCATGGTGTCGACCGCCATAACGGTTTACGCTGATTTTCCAGCGTTTCCACGGCTCTTCTGCCAAAGTTACGCTGAATGAGAGGCAGAACACCCACAGAAATTCACCCCCACTGTTTGGGGCAGTGTCAAGCGAACTTTATTTACCCTTGCTGTAACTGTCCTGGGAGTACTTGATGGGACTATTATGATTTTGATATCCTTTTTTACCCTGGTTATTTGGTTCAGTGTCTCAGACCACTCCCACAGGTAGGCCTCTCTCCCAAATCCCACAGCTTTCACTTGCCCAAATATCTAAGTCACTTTGTAGCGTGCCCAGGGACTGAACAGACAACTCTCTTCATTATGCTTCGTCTTCCTGGTTTCATCACGTACCTCATGCGTTCTTCCTTGACTTTGGAAGGTGGCAGAATAACACTTCACTAGACTATGACTTGGGCTTTAACCAAAACATATCCTTGAGTATCGAATGGAACATTAAACTATAATGGACATAATATTCCTTTGTGGTAGTTCCTTTTTTCCTCACTGTCCATGGAAGATCTCTGGCCTAGCTCTCTCCAGAGGCTCTAGAAGGACTCCCCAATCGGATCCAGCCAGGCTGAGAAATGCTTTAAAGAACTGTCTGTCGAACTCCAAATATATATTCAAACCAATCCAAGAGATGTTTATATTTGAGTTGAATGGCTTGGCCCCTCCCTTGGACACTTTGCTCAGACAAGTGACTGATTGCAACTGTTATTTCAAAATAAACTTGGGACATTTTCCAAGCCAGTTTACAACTTCTTAGCTGTCTTGACAGAATTACAGAAGCTGAAACCATGGTGCATCTCATTAATTTTTGTCACAGGGGCAGTGTAGAGGGAGCTTTACGCTGCATCTAACTTACGCTGTATCAATGCAGATGGAGTTTATATTGAACACCTAACCCATGCTGTAGTGCTTTTGCTGCCTGACTGCGAGAGACTTCAGCACACAAAGCACAATAGGAGCAATCAACAAGCGACAGCTTTATTTAATTAAAAATCTCAGAAAATATTTGAAAAGTCAGCTTAATCAACAATGGTTCAGTTTAAAAGTACATCCTGTATAAAGATACTGGCATCACTATCTCTGCATGGTAAAAGTGCAGGTGGAGGGGAGGTTACAGGAAGATAAGAGTTCATTTAGGGCTTTTGGGCAAGACAACCCAGATTTTGTGTGAAGGATCCATAAATTTCTAAAATCTAAACTGGACAATTTACCTTTACTGCTCTGTTTTATGATGTGTCGCTATTGGCTTATCGAGCTTTTTGACAGATTTACATGACCAGCAAAGCAGACATTGGCACTCAAGCTGCACTCCGACTTCCTATCTCCCCCTGAGAAAAGATAAAGACCAAATTCTTTTCCAGATTTGTCAGGCCTGGGCAGATTGGACCTCAGTCTCACAGGTGCAATCGTGTGTTACCATGGTGATATTGCACAAAATGGCAGACAGCTGAGGGTGGAATCAGGAGAGCGTGCTCCTAGTAACCAGGATCAGCAACACCAATGCAAAAGTGTTGTCAGAGTTAACGGGCGGCACAAAGAGAGCCAAGAAGGGGCAAAATAAATTACAATAGGAAATAAAAAAGCTATTTAAACCCAACCGGAGTCTCCCGTGACCCAAACCTTTAGTTCTGGTGCAAAACTGATGTAAAAACACATGAGGGGGAATTTCCAAGGGGTTCCCCCAATCAGAAATCCCAGGAAACAGCACAAATAGCCGTTTTAGCCATTTCTTTGGGGGGGGGGGTTCCCATCAAAGTTTTAGCAGCAGATCGGGAGAACCCTGTGGAAATTCCCCCTCATGCATGCAGGTCTCAGAGTACAGCAGCTAAAAGGACATCTCGCTGCTACCTGTAACCCAGTGCATATCTCAGCATTGTATAATTGGTCGGAGTCACCTTGGGCTTGGGAAAGACATTTTAAAAAAGCCAAGGATTTTGTTCCAGTGAACCCTGCTGGATGTGTGTGGCCATCGGAAGCTTGGCTGTGATGCACTCTGTGGTAGGATAGCCTGCTTGACAATCACTGTCTTGGTTCACACACTAAGAGCGATCACTGGGCAAAAGGTACAGGAGGGCTCCTGATGCCTGTGGGTTTGTACCCCCACCCCATGGATTCAGGAGGGGAGGTGGGGCGGGGGTAAACTGGAAAGCCTGGGGCCTGTTCCTATGCTTGCTAAAATACTTAGCAAATTGAAATGGAGCCACTCAACAGTTGCGGCAGGAGGCTTCCTGTACATCGATATAGGAGTGTGAAAAAGGCCGTCACTCCAGGCTAGCTTTATAGAACCCCAGAAACCTTCCTAGAAAAGCAGTGTCAAAATTCAGTTTACATCATTTAATAAAAATCATCAGTACAAAATCAATTTAACACAAGAAAGGAGAGTGCGTAGACCTGCAGTGTGTGGTAGCTGGGAATAATTAGCTGATTCAATAACTCAGTCTGTCTGTAATGAGGTGCTTGTTAGTAATATCGGATGGTTATTTAATGGTGTGATTACAGCAAGCTGGTGGAATTAGGTCGTGCCTTGACAATCAGCACCGCCTCCCCCATGAGCTTTCCCAGTCCGTATGGCTCAGCAACACATTTGATCTATCCGGGAAGTTTAGGATTAGTGTTTCGCAAAATAGCTGTGACAGATTTTCAATGTCAGTAATGTTGTCGTTGACACTCCCAGTGCAGTACTGAGGGAGTGCTGCACTGTTGGAGGTGCCGTCTTTCGGATGAGAAGTTAAACTGAGGTGACATCTGCCCTCTCAAGTGGACGTAATCGTTCCCCGGCGCTATTTCAAAGAAGAACAGGGGCGTTCTCCCCGTGTCCTGGCCAATATTTATCCCTCACCCAACATCTAAAGACAGATTATCTAGTCATTATCACACTGCTGTTTGTGGGACCTTGCTGTGCGCAAATTGGCTGCCGCGTTTCCTACATTACAACAGTGACTCCACTTCAAAAGTACTTCATTGGCTGTAAAGCGCTTTGGGACATTCTGAGGTCGTGAAAGGCGCTATATAAATGCAAGTTCTTTCTTTCCTTCTTTGCTGTGAGGGTGGGTGGTGTTTTATGTGGCACAGTGGCAAAAGTCTTGAGAAAGGACATAGCAGGCCAAAGAAGAGAAACAGTGGGAGCCTCGAAAAGGGAGGCAGCAGCACAGAGATGGGACTAGATGTGAGGGAATGTATCGGGAATAAAAACAGAAAATGCTGGAAATACTCAGCAGGTCAGGCAGCATCTGTGGAGAGAAATAGGGTTAGCGTTTCAGGTCGATGTCCTTTCGTCTGACGAAGGGTCATCGACCTGAAACGTTAACTCTGGTTCTCTCTCCACAGATGCTGCCTGACCTGCTGAGTATTTCCAGCATTTTCTGTTTTTATTTCAGATTTCCAGCATCCGCAGTATTTTGCTTTTGTAGGAATGTATAGGGAGTTTGGCTCTGTCTTGTCAAATTAGAATCAGCTGTCTTTGCAGCTTTTCTGAATGTACGGAGGAGCTGTGGGCATCTGAGGGCCTTGGGGAAGTTATTGTGGTTTTTTTAATCATTCCCTTTTATTTTCTGTAACAGTTCAGCTCTTTGAAAGCAAGTCAGCAGGAAAAGTAACGGAAGAGAAATGGGAGTGAGCAACCTTCAGAGTAGTGAATATTTCAGCCAACTGGGTTCCTGGTCCAAGGGGTAGAGATAAAAAGAAAACAATACTGAAAATCCGAAATAAAAACAAAGTGCACAGCAGGCCTGACAGCAACTGGAAAGAGAAAAGACACGTTAACATTTTGAGTGTAGTCCCTTCGTTGGTTCTGAAAAATGGTCTCTACCTGAAACAATAACTTGCATTTATTTAGCATCTTCAGTGCAGAAAAATGTCCCCCGGTGCTTCACAGAAGCGTAATCGGGCAAAAATCAACGCTGAGCCAAAGGAACAGATGTGAGGAGGGGTGACTAAAAGCTTGGTCAAAGAGGTGGGTTTTAAGGAGGGTCTTCAAGGAAGAGAGGGAGGCGGAGATGTTTAGGGAAGGAATTTCAGAGTGTAGGGCCTGGGCAGTTGAAGGCACGTCTGGCAATGGTGTGGTTAATGGAGTAGGGGGATACACAAGAGGCCAGAGTAGGAGAAACGCACAGCTCTCGGAGGGTTGTGGGGTTGAAGAAGGTTACAAAGGTAGGGTGGGGGCAAGGCCATGAAGGGATTTGAGGCATTGGTGGACTGGGAACCAAAATAGGTCAGTAAGGACAGGGGTGACGGGTGAGTAGGACTCGGTGCGGGATAGGATACAGGCAGCGGAGTTTTGGATGAGCTAAAGCTTATAGAGGATGGAAGGCCGGCCAGGAGAGCTTTGGAATAGTCGAGTCTAGAGGTAATAAATGGCATGAATGAGGGTTTCAGCAGAAGATGGGCTGAGGTAGGGCAGAGGCGGGTGATGTTACAGAGGTGGAAGTAGGTAGTCTTTGTAATGGAGAGGAAACAGTAAGAACATCAAATAAACGGAGCAAGAAAGGGACTTTTAACCCATCAAGCCCACTCCATCCAACAACAACAACTTGCATTTATATAGCGCCTTTAATGTAGTAAAACGTCCCGAGGCGCTTCCCGGGAGCGATTATCAACAGAAATTTGACACCGAGCCACATAAGGAGATATTAGGACAGGTGACCAAAAGCTTGGTTAAAGAGCGTCTTAAAGGAGGGGAGAGAGGCGGAGAGGTTTAGGGGAGGGAATTCCAGAGCTTAGGGCCCAGGCAGCTGAAGGCACGGCTGCCCAATCAGAGCCAATATTATTTGATCTTTCTCCCCACCTGCTGATCTCGTACTTTAAGGAGCAGTTCCTTCCCCTGAAAAATATAATCAAAGATTGAGGTTTGTGAAACACTAACCTGCCTTTCTTTTATAGGTGCTGACAGGTCAGCCGTGTATTTCAGACATTTACCCCTTCTAAAAGTTAAACACTTCCAGAGAGTTATGCCTGACATTTTTATCTATTTACATTGTTGAAAGAAAATACTAGCAGATCCCCCGTGGCGTCGCTCATGCCAAGTCTGGGGATTTGCTGTTTTATAAGGGCGCGAGTGTTATACTGTGTAACGAGCGTTACATCGTGTCATATTAAAGGGGAGCTGTGTGCAATGTGGCCTGTCCCCTTAAGGCCATAAAGTCTTATTGCTTTAAATAGTCATGTCCTGAGGGCAATTCGAAGGTAATTTCTCCTAGCTGCATTCTGAAGCCAATTAGATATTTTTTATAAAATAAAAACAGAAAATGCTGGAAATACTCAGCAGGTCAGGCAGAATCTGTGAAGAGAGAAACAGAGTTAACGTTTCAGGTCGATGACCTTTCGTCAGAACTGGAAAAAAGCAGGAAATGGAACAGATTTTTAAGCAAGTGTAGAGGCTGGGAAAGGGGGGAGGGGATGAAAGAACAAAAGGGAAGGCCTGTGATAGGCTGGAAGGCAGGAGAGATTAAGAGACATTGAGTGATATTCAAGGCAAAAGGGGATGGTAATGGGACAGGTTAAGAAACAAAGGATGGCTCTAGATGAAGTGTAAATTGCGCTGGCAGAATGGAAGACAGCTGCCCTGTGGGAGAGAAGAACAGAACAAAAGTGTGGATAAAAAATATATATATATGTTATGATCTGAAATTGTTGAATTCTATGTTGAGTCCAGAAGGCTGTAAAGTGCCTAATCGAAAGATGAGGTGCTGTTCCTCGAGCTTACGCTGAGCTTCCGTGGAACAATGCAAGAGGCATTTTTTTCATATATTTTTTATTGCTGTTCTACTTCCAGCAGGATTTGCTATCTTTTTTATTATACTTTGCTTATTCCCTTTAAACAACCAGCTCAACCCTTGTACCCTCCCTTCCCCCTTATTCCGCTGTCTTTCACCTCAGCTCTCCATCCACTTCCCCCTCACCGTTGACCGGTTTCCCTTCTCTCTCCCTCTTCTACCTCCTTTTGCATCTGGTTCCCTCAAAGAGGCTTTGTTTGCTTTCAAAGTTAATCTTACTTCTGCTTTTTTAAAAAAAAGTAGAATGAGGAAGGACACTCTGGCCTCGATTTTAACCCCTCCCTCCCTGGACAGGCAGGATAGGGGCGGGCGAGGGATTAAAATCTTGAAAATCGAAATCCCGCCTCCAACCCACCGGGTTCCCAGCCGCCATAATATTAACGGTGGAGATTCAGGCCATCGCCGGGGCACCCGCGAAAAGCAGGCGGGGCCTAATTAAGATGTAACAGTCACAACCCGATGACGTCACTGCGCTGCATTGTAATATTAACGTCAAGCAAGGGGGAGTCCCGCATTGAGAACCATGGCAGGAGGAGCCGACTGGCCAGAAGAGGCCTCAGTAAGTTTTGAAAATGTCCTTCTCTTAGAACTCCTTGTGGGCCAGGAGGAGCAGTGCCAGGAGTGCTCCACCCCCAGACCCCTCGAGGAGTCCTTGGGCCTCCCCAGCCCAGCCTCCTTGCGATCGCGAGGGAATCCTCAGCCACTCCCCCCACCCCCCCAATCGCGAACCGCGTTTGTCTTGGAACCCCTCCTCCCACTGACTGCTGGGGATCGTCCCAGGGGTCCCCGGCTGTGGTCTACTGTGGCCAAATTCCCGCTCCCGGCCAGGTAATGGATCTGTCCGGGCGTCGGGCAGGGCTCCGGGAAGTTTTATTTAAATGAGGTCCTGCTGTCAAGATCAGCAGGGCCTCCATGTCCCCGTCCTCTGTGTGTGTGTCGCCCGCTACCGGGCTCCCCCGCACCCTGCCCATCCTCCCCTGTAAAAATCAAGGCTTCTGACACTCTCTTCCATTTAGTTGGCTTCAAAATTCAATCGGTATGTCTTTTGAAAGTGAATTAACATGAACCTGAAGAAAGCATTCTCCCGCTCGCACACGCCTTCTCTCTCTGACCCTAGTCTCACTCTCCGACCACAGCCTTTTCCTCTCCCCATCATACTTTTTAAGTTGTAAAACATAATAGCCACAACAGACCTATAATTAACTCTCTTTCACACACTCCCACAAGTGGTGGCCTACAGCATCTCCACTGGGGCCGGGTTTAACTGCAGTGTGACATTTACAAAGGCAGTTTCTATTATTAAGATGGACATAAGAATGTATAATGAAAAAAAGTTGTGACGGAGGTGCGCGAGATGTAAGGTTATTAATATATAGCTGGATAGTCAGGGATTTGTTTAAAGCAATGAGTAATCCTGAATTTATTGTGGTATCAGCTGTAAGGAGTTACTCAACGTGACAGTGTGATGAAGCGGAATTAAAAACCGCAAAAATGCAGTCAGTAACCCAGAGGCATTTCAGCACTGAGCGAGTTCAGTAATTTCCCTCATAACATCAGCGGTGCTCTGAAGTTGTTTAAATTTTCTTCCCATCTCGCACACTGTGTCCCACTTGTAGGCAAGTCAGGTAACTTAATCCTCGGCCTCTGGTCATTCCTCTCGTTGCTGTTTGTGGGACCCTGTTATATAAGAACATAAGAAATAGGAGCAGGAGTAGGCCATTCGACCCTTCGAGCCTGCTCCGCCATTCAATGAGATCATGGCTGATCTTCTGCCTCAACTCCATTCACCGGCCCTATCGCCATATCCCTTGATGCCCTTACTAGTCAGAAATCTATCGACTTCTGTTTTGAATATACCCAATGACTGAGCCTCCACAGCCCTCTGGGGTAGAGAATTCCAAAGATTCACCACCCTCTGTGTGAAGAAATTGCTCCTCATCTCAGTCCTGAATGGCCTACCCTTTATCCTGAGGCTGTGGCCCCTGGTTCTAGACTCCCCAGCCAAGGGAAACATTCTCCCAGCATCCACCCTGTCAAGCCCTGTAATAATTTTGTATGCTTCAATGAGATCCCCTCTCAGGTTGGCTGTTGCACTTTCCTACATAACAACAGTGGCTACAATTCAGAATCGGCTCCTGAGGTAGTCTGGCGCCTGTGAGGCCTGCCTGCCTTCCGCACTTGCACAGCAACGTGACCGAGGTCAGGAATTAGGGGGAAGGAGGGAAGCTGAGAAATCCAAAGGCCCTCCGATATGTGCTGCTGCTCCAACACAGCACCCAGAACAGCAACACTTTCATCAAACAGCACAGCGTACATGCAAAAGGAACAGGCCCTGCTTCTCCGCAGGCCACTGAATAAAAAATACTTGGCCTCAGTAACGCGTTCGATCTCTGACTGCCAACATGATTTGGTAGCGTTCTGTGTGCTGCGAGCATCGTCAGTCCAGATCCCTGATTCTAATCAGCTCTCTGCGGTCGAAAAACAAAAGTTTGCTTCATCTAATCGAGACTCGCTCTGATGACGCATCCGGAACCTTCTGCCTCGGATTTGAAATGTCACTCGGTGCAAGCTGGATGTTGCTTGCCTGGAGGCCGGAACTTGATAAATCAGCTTGGAAAGCTGAACGTGCTAACTCTCCCCCAGTGGCCCACCCCTCACCCAGTTGTACCCAGGTCACAGGCAATTAATTCCCATTTTAAACCTGCGCCTCTCTGGCGGAACACACAGCGTGTGTGTACTTACTGAATTACTGATAGACAAAACAAGACAGGGCTGCAACATGCAATGCATCTGGCAACATAAATACAGGCACTTTTATTATTGCTGCTGGGGCCAGGGGAGAGAGGCATTGCTGGCCTTTGGAGTCCCATTCTCCCCTGTTCCCATTTACCAGCGAGCTGCGGGTCCCCTGCTGGGGAGCCAATGGGTAACAGACCCGTGTTTCCAGCACTTCCAACGGGAGATAGGAACATAAGAACATAAAAAATAGGAGCAGGAGCAGGCCACTCGGCCCCTCGAGCCTGCTCCGCCATTTAATGAGATCATGGCTGATCCGATTTTGGCCTCAACTCCACTTTCCTGCCCACTCCCCATAGCCCTTGACTTCTCTGTTGTTCAAAAATCTGTGACGTGAATCTTGTCATTCATGTGGAAATGACTTATGAAATAATACTGGGCGGCCTGCTGGTGGCGCTGTCCAGGGAGAGTATAAATACTCGGGCATGGGCCCAGCTTGCTCAGGACATTCTTTAACAGGAACTAGAGAAGGACACAACTAGATCTCCATGTTGAAAAACAGTTGATTAAAGCCTTGTTTAATACTCAGACCAAGTGCCTAGTAGTTTTCTTACGTCAATCTGTCTATTTCAGCCTTGAATATATTCGATGACTCAGCTTCCACAGCTCTCTGGAGTAAAGAATTCCAAAAAGTGTGAAAAAGTCAGCTATCTGACGCCAAAGACTTGGATCCCGGCTCCTTTATACTTGAGTGGGACATTGAGGCCGGGAATACTGTCTACTGCTGAGAATTCAGTCATTTAATTAAAACATTGAAATATCCAATAATTTGAATTAAGCAACATTCAATTAAGGGTAGACTGTCTATAAGAGTGCTTTACATGACAACAGTGACTGCACTTCAACAAGTATTTCAGTGGCTGTAAAGCGCGTTGGGACATCCTGAGGTTGTGAAAGGCGCTACATAAATGCAAGTCTTTCTTTTTAAGAGGAATTCGACAAGACCCAATATGAACGTATGACAAGTCAAATTAAAGAACCACCAGAGATATGGGGCTTTCTAAAAATAGAAACGGATTCCCCAGCAATGAACTAGCCCAGGGTGCACTGCGAGTGTTGTGTGGAGGCTTCAGCATATCCTGGATTGATCCAACCCTCAGTCCTCTGGGAGCTGCCTCGGCTTCATCTCCTGGGAAAGAAAACCATTGGATAAGGCTCCGTGTTACAAAATATTGACAGCGGCAGGATCACACAATCAGCTGGAATAGACTCTCATTGTGAATGGTTACGGGTACAAGATACACACCTTGAAAAACACAGTGTGAGCTACAGGTAAACTCGCACCTGGTCCAATATAACGTGTGCTTTTTTAATATAATTGAAATGATGTTCTATTGCCCCCCCCCATCTCTCCTGAAGGTGCTGACTCTTGCTGGGGTACAGTTTGGGAGTGCAGCAGCCCTTCAGCAGTTCACGCAAGCAGCCATTATTTGAGCCTAGACAGTGGGTGTTGGTGGGCTATTTGACCGTGGGGGTAAAACCCAATTCTATCCTCCTCTGATGTCCAGCAGGGGGGGTCACGGGATAGCAAGCGGGAGTGGGAACCGGGGATGATTTTCCCTCCCTAGCCATAGGCAGCTGAAGTCAATTGTAGGTGCTGCCCCATCTGAGATCAGGTAACTCAGCACAGGCCTGGAATGAACCTGGATCCCTTTCGGTCGCTACGACTTTAGTATCACAACGGATGGTGCCTTTACCAACTATTTCTGCAGCAGTGGATTAATAATTGACTGAGTGCCCTTAGGCAGAAAGTGGTTGTCCCTGGATTTGGATCTGCTTACCAGTGGTGTCCGGCATAGATTGGCGTTAGGACCTTTGCTATTTAAATTGATGATCTAGATGTAGGTTTTGGGGGAATGATCCGCAACTTTGCAGACGATATGTGCGAGAGTTAGGACTGTAGAATCCTAATGTGACAAGCAAATCTAGACAGGCTGGGGAAATGGGCCTGTGTTTAACAATAGAAAAGTGTAGGGTCATGCACGTGGAAAGGTCAAATGCTAAACATACACACACCCTACAAGGAAAGACTTAAAGCCAGTGGTGAAAGAAAGAGATCTGGGTGTTCTGGTGCTTCAATCTCTAAAGGTACATGACCAATTCTGTGAAGCTATAGCTAAAGCGAACAGGGTTCGAGGGTGTATTCACAGGACAATTCACTACAAAATAAATCATACCATTTTGCCCTTGTACCAGACCTTGACTAGCCCTCAGTTAGAATACCGTGCCCAGTTTTGGTCTCCTCACATGGCAGGGGATAGTGAGGCTTTGGAAAGAGTACAAAGGAGGGCCACAAGTTCGATTCCCAGTTTAAAACACCTCAGTCACCCAGATAGGCTCAACGAACTGGATCTCTATACTTAAGAGAAGCACAGACTTGAGAGTGATTTGATCGAGGTTTATAAAATAATGAAGAGACTAGATTGTGTGTATGTCGACCAATTATCTCAACTAAATAGTTTAGGGAGGACCAGGGGTCACGTTTTCAAATTTATCCGGGCTGAACTAGGTTGGATGTTGGGCGGTTGTTTTCTCTGAGAACAGTGGTCCTCTGGAACAGGTTACTGGCCCGTGCGGTGGACGCTGCTTCTCTGGATTCCTTCAAGCGAGAGCTGGACCTGTTCCTGGCTAGGGTGGAGATCACCTAGTACAAGAGGTAGGTATCTTGTCACGTAAATCAGGGTCAACGTGATCTCCTGGGGTGGTTCCGATCGCCTAAGGGGGTCAGAGAGGAATTTTCCATTTTCTTCCTCTGCTAATTGGCCTGGCTTTTTTATCTGTTGCTTTGCCTCTCCCAGGAGATTACATGGTTCCGGGTGTGCGGGGGGGGGGGGGCAGTGGGGGAGTGTCTGTATTGTGATGCACAAGGCGTCACAACTGTGCGGGGACAGGATGGGGGGAACCAATAGGTCTTTTCCTGTCTGCCATTTTCATATCTCCCTCTGAATATCCCCACAATGGCACGTCCGTGGCAAGTTACAAACCCTGCCGGTCATTGCAGCAAGTAACTAACTGTGGCAAGTAACTAACCGAGGCAAGTATCTGCGACGGAGACCTGATTCATTAGGAGTGTTGCCAGTGTAGCCCGTCACCTCCCTCATTCCACAGGGAGTCATTTCAGTGTGGAAGAATGCAACTTTTCTATCGAGCTCAGCAACCCAGCTCCATTCATGCCACTCAGTTTGTAGCCTATGTTGCTACTGCTTTTTGATCTAATCTCGCTGTTTCCTGTCAGACTGCAACACTTTACGAGATACAGAAATTTCCAGAACAATGCTCTTACTCTGTAGTGAACACCAGAACGTCGGAGCAATCACAGGCGAGGAGAGGATATTGAGCCAATTGAAGCTCATTGCTCTAAGATTCGAACTCTCTCGGCTTAGTATCCAACTGCATTTTGCCTGTGTCTCCATGACTCTGCCTGGCACGTTATTACAGACATTTGCCATCCTTTGTGTTAAGGAGTGCATTCTGTTGTCCAATTTAATTTTCACTAGCTCATATTTCCAAGCTCTGAGCTCAGTGTCTCTGGACCAAGAAGGGAAAAATCACCCAGCCAGGGTTCCTGCTCTATCCAGTGACCCCTGCATTCCCCCTCCATGACTGAACAGCCTCCCAATATTTACTGCCTAGAATCACACATGTAGGCGGGATGGCCACGTGGGTGAGGTACCAGAGGGCGATTGGTGCCTGTAGAACCGGAAGCCCAGTGAGAGACAGCACCTTTGGCAGAGGGGGGAAAAACTCTTTAGTTTAAGGCCAACCGGAGGTGCAGTTCAGAACCAGTTTGTGAGGCTGGGGCTCAACACTCCCCATCCTCATCCTAGTTTCCCCTCTCCCTCCAAAGACACCAATGGGACGCCCCTCAAGCATTGGGAGAAGTTCATTAAAATTTACTGGAAAATAACTTGTTAGGTGCAAGGGGTTGGATTTTATTTTGTTTGTTTATTTGATGGTGATAAAACATCCCATCAATGGAGGGCCAAAGGTCATTTCTCCTAATGGATGCCAGTGGGATCTTTAGCTTCCTGCTTTTGGCTATTGCCGTGGGTTTTTTTTTTGTTGCATGCCTACATGCGGAATGCTCTGGGGATTGGTGTTGGGGAAGTGTCAACACTGTTCCCAAACGTTGATATTCCTCTTAATATCTAACTGTCACAGCATGGCTGACATCATCCGAGCACTGTAAATGATCCTGAAGGGTTGGTCCCAAAGGCTGAGCCTGGCCTCAGGTTTCACGTCAAAAATCAAATTGTCAGCAAGTGATTAAGATTAACTTTATGTTCATTTGATTTTTGTGGTTTTTGTTGATTCTTTTTAATGTTCGCCATTTAACATTTGAGTGCTGATGACACCATCAAGAGAACCAGCTTGAGGAAGTCACAGCACGAGAGAGCTAGACTAATATCAATAGGGATAACAGTCAGTAACACAGGCTGCTGGTACTGAGCCTGATAGTGTGAGGGAGCTGGATTAACATCAGTTGAAATACGATCAAAGTGCTCAAATTATCCCATCATTTCAAGTGTACTTATTTATTCAGCTCCTTGACAGTACTGGGCTCATTAATTCCTCTCAGCCAATGCCTTGTCTTACTGACTGTAGTTCACAATATTGAGCGCAGTAACTCCTCCAAGTTATTACCCCTAATGATGTTATGAGTGCTAAACTTATTGTTTTTGACATGAATAATATGCTGATCAAGGCGAGGGGGATGGGACCTTCCACCTCAGGCACCCAGTGTCGGCATCAAGCACTCCCAGGATATGATGCGGAGATGCCGGTGTTGGACTGGGGTGGACAAAAGTGAGAAGTCGCACAACACCAGGTTATAGTCCAACAGTTTTATTTGAAATCACAAGCTTTCGGTGATTTCAAATAAAACTGTTGGACTATAACCTGGTGTTGTGCGACTTCTCACTTTTGTACTCCCAGGATAGGCACAGCACAGATAGATGGAAAGTAAAACTCCCTCTACACTGCTCCCACAAATGTGCCTCAGCTTTGACCTCAGTTACTGGATAAAGGCTACCCACCCCCCCGCACCCCCCCCACACATTTTACATAAGACTCCCCAACAACCAGCAGAGAGAGGAGGCTTCAATCCTTGCAGTTCCTTTCAACCCAGATCCCGGGAAAAGTTTTAAAAAAGAACTTAAAACCTCGTGAAAAGTTTCATTTTGGTGACAGATGCACACAGATTACGCATGAGCATTAAAACCTGCATTGGGCTTTCTGTAAATCTGGTGCAAGGTGTCTGCGTACCACGGCGTTCTGGAGGTTGACGAGCTGGGTGGTGGTGTCACACAGCTCCTGGTCCTGCTTTCTCAGCTCTCGCTTCAGGATTTCGATCTCATAATCCTTCTTCTTCAGCTTCTCCTGCATCGCCTTCTTTCGAGCCTCGGCCTAGAGGCAGAACACAAACAAAGCACGAAGGAGGACAGAAGTCAGCACCCTGGTCGGCAAATGGACAGATACATCATGTGGTGCGGTACTTAGCTGACCTTAGCCAGGGCAACAGCTGGGAACTACAACTGGCCTCTGAGCTCTTTGTCTATGGAGGGGGGAAAAAAATCAGCTCCTGCTCTGGATCACATTCCAGGGAGTCCTGCTTGGAAAGTGCATGCGTGGAGTGGTACTGGCCACTCACTGGGCACTCAAGTAGCTCGACACCATCCAGGACAAAGCAGCCGCTTGATTGGCACCCCATCCACCAGCCTTAAACATCCACTCCCTCCACCACCGGCGTACCGTAGCTGCAGTGTGTACCATCTACAAGATGCACTGCAGCAACTCGCCAAGGCTTCTTCGGCAGCACCTCCCAAACCCGCGACCTCTTCCACCTAGAAGGACAAGGGCAGCAGACGCATGGGAACACCACCACCTCCAAGTTCCCCTCCAAGTCACACACCATCCTGACTTAGAAGTATATCGCCGATCCTTCATCGTCGCTGGGTAAAAATCCTGGAACTCCCTATCTAACAGCACTGTGGGAGTACCTTCACCACAGGGACTGCAGCGGTTCAAGAAGGTGGCTCACCACCACCTTCTCAAGGGCAATTAGAGATGGGCAATAAATGCTGGCCTTGCCAGCGACGCCCACATCCCATAAAAACGAATTTAAAAAAAGGATGGGATCAGGCTCGGTCACGATACCCTCCACAGTCAAACGGCCTTCTGTCGCTCACTGTCTAGCCGCACACACATGGAGAATGGCCATTTGGGCCTGCTGCACATGCACCGTACCCAGCCAAGTGTCGCCCTCAAACCCAGAAGATATTTTTCCATTGCCCACATCCTGTTACCTGTCTGAGTAAGACTGCCAGTAATCGTGTTGAATTCAGGACATTTTGTCCTACGGTCCTATACCCACTAGAAACTTGATTGAGACGGTCCAAACTCATTTCATAAAGGACCCTTTCCAGCTAAAAAAACAGCCACTTTCAACCCATCAGTCTGAGCTGGATTTGAAGCCAGGTCCCAGAGGTGCAAAACCAGTATCTAACCCTCTACATCACCCACTCGCTCATTAACGAGTGTTTAATCCAGTTGCTCACTCTTTGTTGAGTGCTTGCTTATGGGCACTCTCGGGAACGCCGCAGCAGGGAGTGATGGGATGTGAGTCTGAGTCTGTGCTTCCCCACACAGTGAGCTCCTGATTCCAATCCCGTCACAGTGGCCACTTGCCAAGGGGAGGCCAACCATTTCCCAATAGGAAAAAGGAAAAAAAAAAGACTACAGGCCCAACAGCTGTCTAGGCCCTTAGCTCTGGAAGTCCCTCCCTAAACCTCTCCGCTTCTCACTCCTCCTTTAAGATGCTCTTAAAACCTACCTCTATGACCAAGCTTTTGGTCACCTGTCCTACTATCTCCTCATGTGTCTCGGTGTCACATTTGTCTGGTAACGCTCCTGTGAAACGCCTTGGGACAATTTACTACGTTAAAGGCGCTATATAAATGCAAGTTGTTGTTGTTCTCACTTAACCGTCCCTTTCACTTGCTGGGTGAATGCTGGGAGAGCCCTGCTGGATAGGACAAAAAGGAGAAGGAACGGCAATGACTGCCTGTTCAGTTAACATCCCACAACCAGGCAGGCTTTGATTAGAGGACAGGAGGCAGATTAACGTGTGCCAAGTGCTACAGGTAAAGGGAAAAGGGATCTGCAAATGCCCCTAGAACTGGCTTAATATATGTGTCACTAAATGTATTAAACATTCAAGCAGTCAGAGTGCAGGGGTCAACGCTTTACCACAACAGCAACAATGATTTGTATTTATATAGCGCCTATAACGTAGTAAAACATCCCAAGGCGCTTTACAGGAGCGTTTTAAAGAAGGAGAGAGAGGTGGAGAGGTTTAGGGAAGGAATTCCAGAGCTTAGGGCCCAGGCAGCTGAAGGCACGACCGCCAATGGTGGAGCGATTAAAATCAGGGATGCGCAAGAAATGGAGGAGCGCACACATCTCGAAGGGTTGTTGGGCTGGAGGAGGTTACAGAGATAGGGAGGAGCTAGTCTTTAAAGAACATCAACTATAATGCAGAGCCTGGCTCTTTTACCCATAAGTGCACCCCATCTACCGGTTACCGATCTTTACACTTGACTTTCGGGGGATAATTCCAACCTAACCCGCCCAGCGGGAAACTGAGCGATCAGATCGGCCTCCTGTTTTACACCCCGCCCGATTTTACCTGGGTTAGATTAAAATGACCCCCTCGGCAACAAGCACAGGCGTGACTGCGGTCTGACTGCCTCGGCCCAATGCCCTTACCTTGCCATGAATGTCTTCCTTCACACAGCTGTGAGACGGGGACTTTTGTAGCTCTTCTCTCCAACTGTTCCAAGTGGAAAGTCTGCATCAAACAGAAGAAATAAAGTCAGTGAGGTAGAGTTTCCGCTTTGGGTGCAATCGGCGATCCGGGCGCAAATTGCTCCCAAAATTGCGCTCGTTTTGAAAATTTTTGTTCCAAGTTTCCGCTCAAACTCATTTGTATATCGCTGGACGTAAAATCTTCCACGAACCAGCGCAACTGGGCAGCGTTTTAGAACGTCGTTGTTTATTTGTATTTATTTTGCACTAAACAACATTCCTTGATATATTTAAGGTGCAGTTTGATTAATACAGCTAAAAATGGGTAATAACAAAAAAGAAACATTTTTAATCAGAATGTCTCGTCAAATACCTGTGAGTAACCCAATTTTAAATAACTGAAAATTACTTTAAAAAACTTTACAGAACCATTTACTAGTTTCATTGGTCAGAAGGCAGTTTCTTATTAAATTTTATATTTTTTAGTATTCAGAAGCTTTTAAATCATGCCTATTAGTGTCCTTGCACCTAAGAGACTCCTCGAAGGCCCGCAAACAGGCACAATGAGCGGAAACTCACCGTGGTGAGTAATTTGATCTGGGGGCGAGGCCAGCTTCAAGCACAATGGCCCAGAAATTAGGCTCCCTGGCTTCCCGCGGGTGCAAGGATCGCGCGCGCACCTACCTACCGCGCCTGCCGTTGACCTCTGGGCCCACGGGGACTTCAGCTCCTGGGCCTCCCCCAACTGCCGGCGCGCAGTGCTTGTGTATCCCAGGGGCGTAGTTAGTGCGATGCGTCCCCTGGGATCACGTGGGCCATGGAGAGCCAATGGCAGCAGACCATCTTTCATTCACAGATTTGACAGGAAGACCTGTCAAATCTATGAATTGAAATCGGCCCCAAAACAACACCTAAACTTCAAATAAATTTTTTAAAAAACCATCACATTTTTAAAATAACTATAAGTTAAATAAATTAACTACTTTAAACAAAAATTAAAATTTTTGAAAAAATTAAAATACTTTGTAACAGTGCTAAAAATAAACTTACCTTTCTTTAAAGTATCTAAAAAAGATAAACCTGTTGAAATTTTTTTTAAATTGTAATTAATTAACCACTTACCTTGTTGAAAACGGGTCTTGCGCCTCCTTTTTAAAAGCGCAGGTTCTTCAATACTTATCCTCCCGGAGAAACCTGAAAAAAAACCTAAGTTCGCTGCGTGCGCGCAGCCTCTACCGCGCACGCGGTTCACCTTTGAACCGCTCCCTTCACGAGACCGGAAGTTCCGGTTTCCCGCGCATGCGCAGTGCATGCAGGAAACCGGCACTTCAGGAGGCCTTACGGGTGAGTACACAGTGCGTACTCACCCGGCAAGTGCCGAATTTTTGGCCCATTGTTTTTTAAACTAGCGCAAAAGATCACGGAAACTCGATTTGCAATGGACATAATTTGTGCTTGAAATTCCGCGATCTTTTGCGCTGGTTTGGCAGATTGTGGGAGAATTCTGCTGGAAAAACCACCAGCACAACCTAGCGGAAACTCTAACCCAATTTGTGTGTGTGTGTGATCAGTGTGTGATCAGTGTATGTGTGTGTGTGTGTGTTTGTGCTTGTTTAGTGTGCATTATTTGCGGGATCCTTGAATGTGTTGTCGCCTCCCAAATCCGTGCCCATCTTTCCCGGAACTCCATGTTTGAATCCCTCCAATCAGGTTTCCGCCCCTGCCACAGCACCGAAACGGTTCTTATCAAAGTCACAAATTACATCCTATGTGACTGTGACAAAGGTAAACTATCCCTCCTCGTCCTTCCCGAGCTGTCTGTAGCCTTTGACACGGTTGACCACACCATCCTCCTCCAACACCTCTCCATCGTCGTCCAGCTGGGTGGGACTGCACTCGCCTGGTTCCATTCTTATCTATCTAATCGTAGCCAGAGAATCACCTGCACTGGCTTCTCTTCCCGCTCCCGCACCGTTACCTCAGGTGTCTTCCGTGTATCTTCCCTTGGCCCTCTCCTATTTCTCATCTTCATGCTGCTCCTCGGCGACATCATCCGAAAACACAGCGTCAATTTCCACATGTACGCTGACGACACCCAGCTCTACCTCACCACCACCTCTCTCGACTCCTCCATTGTCTCTAAATTGTCAATCTGCTTGTCCTACTTCCAGTTCTGGATGAGCAGAAATTTCCTCCAACTAAATATTGGGAAGACCAAAGCCATTGTCTTTGGTCCCCATCACAAATTCCATTCCCTAGCCACCGACTCCATCCCTCTCCCTGGCAACTGTCTGAGGCTGAACCAGACCGTTCGCAACCTTGGTGTCATATGTGACCCCGAAATGAGCTTCCGACCCCACATCACTAAGACTGTCTATTTCCACCTCTGGAACATCGCCCGACTCCACCCTTACCTCAGCTCATCTGCTGCTGAGACCCTCATCCATGCCTTTGTTGCCTCTAGGCTTGACTATTCCAACGCACTCCTGGTCGGCCTCCCACATTCTACCCTACTTAAACTTGAAGTCATCCAAAACACAGGAGTGTTAGAAAACAAAATTTGACCCCGAGCCACATAAGGAGATATCAGAGCAGATCACCAAAAGCTTGGTCAAAGAGGTAGGTTTTAAGGAGCGTCTTAAAGGAGGAAAGAGAGTTAGAGAGGCGGAGAAGTTTAGGGAGGGAATTCCAGAGTTTAGGGCCTTGGCAGCTGAAATTACGGCCGCCAGTGGTGGAGCGATTGAAATCAGGGATGTTCAAGAGGCCAGAATTAGAGGAGCGCAGAGATCTCGGAGGGTTGTAGGGCTGGAGGAGATTACAGAGATAGGGAGGGGTGAGGCCATGGAGGGATTTGAAAACAAGGATGAGAATGTTAAAATCGAGGCGTTGCTGTACCGGGAGCCCTCCATGTCCTAACTCGCACCAAGTCCCGTTCATCCATCACCCCTGTGCTCGCTGACCTACATTGGCTCCCACAGCAATGCCTCGATTTTAACATTTTCATCCTTGTTTTCAAATCCCTCCATGGCCTCACCCCTCCCTATCTCTGTAATCTCCTCCAGCCCTACAACCCTCCGAGATCTCTGCACTCCTCTAATTCTGGCCTCTTGAACATCCCTGATTTCAATCGCTCCACCACTGGCGGCCGTAACTTCAGCTGCCAAGGCCCTAAACTCTGGAATTCCCTCCCTAAACTTCTCCGCCTCTCTAACTCTCTTTCCTCCTTTAAGACGCTCCTTAAAACCTACCTCTTTGACCAAGCTTTTGGTGATCTGCTCTGATATCTCCTTATGTGGCTCGGGGTCAAATTTTGTTTTCTAACACTCCTGTGAAGCGCCTTGGGACATTTTACTATGTTAAAGACGCTACAACAACAACACCTTGTATTATATAGCACCTTTAACGTAGTACAACATCCCAAGGTGCTTCACAGGAGTATTAAAAGACAAAAAATTTGACACCTCTATAAATACAAGTTGTTGTTGATCAGACCTCACTCTAATTCTGCCCTCACTCTGTATCTACACACAGACACTTTCTAACAAGAGTCAATGGATAGTGATCAGCAGGAACCCTGGCTAACTTTTCTTCATCTCCGTAGCCTTGAACCATGGAGGCTAATTCTAGCCTCGCCTGTCAACCCGACTAGAATCTGTTAACTCAATAGGGACTGGGGATCAAACCTGGCACCTTTCTGCTCTATATGGTTTAGTACCAATCCGTGTGCTGCAGTTAATGGCTGAATTATTGAGGGAAGGGTGTTCACGTTAGGCGCCTGTGAACTAAATTCCACGGAGATACGATATTCTGAAATTTCTTTGTGACTTCAGTACATTTGAGAGATAAATGAACTCCCGAGGTCATTGCCTGCAGTTACAGAGGTCAGCTAGGAGCAAACAACTGGGCGTGTTGTACAACGAGATCCCAGCTCCAGCTCCCACACTGTCCTGTGTGGTACTGAGCCAAACAGACCAGCAAGTTGCCAGCTTCCATATCCAGTCTGTGCCGAGCTAGCTGATGCAGCTGGTTCAGGTAGCACAACCGATCAGGGTTAAGTCCACGGATCGAGCTCCTGATCACCATCCAGCGACCCTGCTGGAAAGTGACCGTGTGTGTATGGGGGGGGGGTGGGGGGTGGGGGGGGAGAGACGCTCAGCTGCGATGCCCTGTATGGTTGAATAGCACTCACCGCCTTGTGTGCAGAATGTCTATTTGGGCGAGGTGCCTTGAAGCCACGCCCCAGTGTGAGTCAGCGCCTTCAAGAGAGAAGACAGCAAAGTATAGCAGGACAGTGAGGGCCACAGTCCGACACCAAATAACTCACAGGTTCCCAAATACGTGGTACGGGAGTGGAGCACGAGCTGGCCAGCTCAACGCGTGACAGTACGACAGGCCTGCTAATGGCAAATTAGAATCTCTTCTATTGTAGCCACATTTCTTAACCATGATTTTTAATGCAGCAAAACCAAACACGGGGGTGAAGTGTGCTAACAAGGGGTTTGGTAATAACTACTTTAACAAAAGTGTCTCCACATTTGTGCACGAATAATTGGATCCACAAGTCAAAACTTTCTGTGCAGTAGAGTGAAGCAGTACCTGAATGTGAATGAAACAGAGCAACCTACTGCTTTCTGTGGCAGTGACATGATTGGCAAGAACACCTCGACTCTCTGGTACGTGAGCCTTGCTGTTGCAGCTCTTGTTTATTTATGCTTAGAGTTTCTCTTATCCCTAAAACAAGTGAATAAAACAAGCTCACATCCCAAGCTGCCGAAGGAAATCTGATCTAAATTAATGACCACTTTCACTCCTGAAGGGGCTGTAACTTGTCTGGGGTACAGTTGCGTGGGAGCTGGGCACCTTCATGTCCCTCACCCGAATGGTCATTCGTCCTGTGTGAGCCTGGGCAGTGAGTCAGCAGGCAATTCTACTGTAGGAGCCTCATTCGATCCTCACCGCAATGGCCACCCAATTTGTTTCCATCTACCTAGCGCCAGTATTATGGAGGCCAATATTATGGGATCCTGAGCTTTATAAATAGAGGCATCGAGTACAAAAGCCAGGAAGTTATGCTAACCCTATATAAACACTAGTATGGCCCCAGCTGGAGTATTGTGTCTAATTCTGGGCACCACACTTTAGGAACGACGCAAAGGCTTTGGCGAGGGTACAGAAGAGATTTACTAGAATGGTTCCAGGGATGAGGGATTACAGTGACTTGGATAGACTGGAGCAGCTGGGGTTGTTCTCCTTAGAGCGGAGAAGGCGAAGAGGAGATTTGATAGAGGTGTTTAAAATCATGAAGGTTTAGATAGAGTAAATAAGGAGAAACTGTTTCCAATGGCTGAAGGGTCGATAACCAGAGGGCAGAGATTTAAGGTGATTGGCAAAAGAACCAGAGGCGACATGAGGAAAAACTTTTTTACGCAACGAGTGGTTAGGATTTGGATTGCACTGCCTGATAGGGTGGTGGATACAGAGTCAATCGTAGCCTTCAAAAGGGAATTGGATAAATACTTGACGGAGAAAAAATGGCAGGGACACGGGGAAAGAGCGGGGGAGTGGGGCTAACTGGATTGCTCTTCGAAAGAGCTGGCACAGACTCGATGGGCCTCCTTCTGTGCTGTACTATTCTATCATTGTATGAATTGTAGCCTCTACTGATGCCCTGTCTGAGATCGAGTAACAGCACCGACCTGGGATGGAACCTGAGGCCTTCCTGGTCTGTGTGGTTAACTGGGTGCTGCCTCTCTTCAGAGAGCCACTGGGGCAAGCAGGCAACTTCTGAATAAGGCAGACTGTGTAACATTATGTACGAGGGGTTGAAATTAGGCTCAGTCTTTTCACACTGCTTCTCAAGAGAGAACATAAGAACATAAGATATAGGAGCAGGAGTAGGCCATTCGGCCCCTCGAGCCTGCTCCGCCATTCAATAAGATCATGGCTGATCTTCTACCTCAACTCCACCTTCCTGCACTATCCCCATTATCCCTTGATTCCCGTAATATCCAAACATCTATTGATCTCTGTCTTGAATATACTCAACGACTGAGCCTCCACATCCCTCTGGGGTAGAGAATTCCAAAGATTCACCACCCTCTGAGTGAAGAAATTTCTCCTCATCTCAGTCCTAAATGGCCAACCCCTTATTCTGAGACTGTGACCCCTGGTTCGAGACTCCCCAGCCAGGGGAAACAGCCTCCCTGCATCTACCCTGTCAAGCCTTGTCAGAATTTTGTATGTTTCAATGAGATTGCATACATCTGGAAAGCTGTGAAGCAGCCCTCGCTATTCAGGCAGTTAAAGAACTCTCCCTAGACCCTCATACAGAATTTGTTTGTTAAAAAAACTTCTTAGTGCTTCATTTCCTAGCGTACCGGTTCGCGCACCTGTGCTAAATTCTGGTCTGTGCTATTGTTAGCATGGTATTTAACTCATTTTAAATCAATGGGTCAATTATTTTGCTAAAATAATTCAGGCAGGAACTTAACGCAAACTTGTTAACCAGTGCACTAAAAAAACAGCACAGAGCAAGTTAGACCCCCGGAAATCAGAACAGTCAGCTCCCTCCGACCACCTGGATCAGTGCGGGAAGTATGAATTTTTTTTTAATTCTCAAAAATCTCAGGAAAGATCCCATGAAAAATGGATTAAATATACAATAACACCCCACCCCACATGGAAACCTCAGACAATATTTACAATTTAATGCCAAATGAGGGGTAGCTTTCTGCTGTGGGCCTATGCCTGCTAGGAATAGGCTGAGACTGCACCAACTCATTTAACATTGGACCCTTACAGCCAGCCGACAGAGGACTTTCAGGTGAAAAGAAACCTCAGATGTTGGAAATCTGAAATAAAAGCAGATCAGTCAGCATCTGAGAAGATGTATAGACATTTTGGATGTGGCCCCTTCTTCAGAACTGATAGTCACATCAGAACTCTGTTCAGACGATACATTAACTTCTCTTCTTTATAAAGTTGAGCTCATCCAAAAACATGCTGCCCGTATCCAAACTCGCACCAAGTCCCGTTCACCCATCACCCCTGTGCTCGCTGACCAACATTGGCTTCCGGTCCGGCAACGCCTCGATTTAAAAATTCTCACCCTTGTTTTCAAATCCCTTCATGACCTCTCCCCTCCCTATACCTGTAACCTTCACCAGCCCTACAGCCCTCCGAGATCTCTGCGCTCTCCAATTCTGGCTTCTTGCGCATCCCCGATTTTAATGGTTCCACCATTGGTGGCCGTGTCTCCAGATGTCTAGGCCCCAAGCTCTGGAATTCCCTTCCTAAACCTCTCCACCTCTCTCTCCTCCTTTAAAATGCTCCTTAAAACCTGCCTCTTTGACCAAGCTTTTGGTCACCTGTCCTAATATCTCCTTATGTGGCTCGGTGTCAAATTTTGTCAGGTAACGCTCCTGTGAAGCGGCTTTTACTACGCTAGAGGCGCTATATAAAGGCAAGTTGTCGTTCTATTAAATAGTTCTCACTTAACCTGTCCCTTTCACTTGCTGGGTGAATGCTGGGAGAGCCCTGCTTGATAGGACAAAAAGGAGAAGGCACGGCAATGACTGCCTGTTCAGTTAACATCCCACAACCAGGCAGGCTTTGATTAGACGACTAGAGGCACATTAACGTGTGCCAAGTGCTACGGGTAAAGGGAAAGGGATCTACAAATGCCCCAGAACTGGCTTAACAAATAATGTAACAAAATCTATTAAACATTCAAGCAGTCAGGATGCAGGGGTCAACACTTTACAACAAGAATAACAATATTTTGCATTTATATAGTGCCTATAACGTAGTAAAACGTCTCAAGGCGCATCACAGGAGAGGAATCAAACAAAATTTGACACCGAGCCTTGGTCACCTGTCCTAATACCTCCTTATGTGGCTCGGTGTCAAATTTTGTTTGATAACGTTCCGGTGAAGCGCCTTGGGACGTTTTACTACGTTAAAAGCACTATATAAATGCAAGTTGTTGTTGTTATAGGTACTGGGGCCAAATTCCTTCAGCCATTCTGCCAGGACTCCAGCGGAATGGCTTTGGACAAGGCTGGGACGTGGGTTACGCCAGGTTCCGAGCTTAGTTGGGAAATCCCGCTCGGCCTTGTAAGGGGTGGAGCCGCTATCCGCCCCTAACGAAGCCAACCATGTCAGAGGGGGTGGGGCCATAGGGCGCTCTCTAACGGGGAGATCCTGCCCACAGTAGACTCTGCAGGCTACTGGTGTCCAACAATGCAGCCCTGGCACTCCAGGCACACCGTGAGAGACTGGGCTTTATCCAGCGAGGTCAACTCGTTAGTGTGCAGGTGGAACAGCGCACGGGCTCCTATATCGGCCCTGTCCAGTCGTGGTGAATCCTTGGCGTGCTTCTAATGAATCGGACAATCTCAGCTGTCTGAAGAGCCGTGAATCATCGCATGGGCAGCATTTACTTCAAACAGCCGCTTTGTTTCCTTAACTATTGATTTGAGAGTCTCCCAGGTTTATTACTAAGCTCAGAGTACATATATTCAGCTAAAGTCAACAGGCCTTCAGTCTCCAGGGTCAACGGAGCTTTCAATTCGGCTGCAGTTACTTTAATGGGAGGGTTTTGCAGTGGGCCTCCCGAGACAAGAATCGTTTGTCTAATTTAATTTTTGTTTTTGCTAAATAAAAGCTCAGCTCTTGGCAGAGGCAGAGGAAATGATCTGCTCTCGCAAACAGACCTCGGGATCTCTTGTTTGATCGTGAGAGTGATGGGGGGGGGGGCGGGCTGAAGGTGCTGCCACAGCGCCGTAAATCTGACCGACCGCAAAACTGGGACATCTGAGGGCCTTTGAGTAGATAACTTCTTCAGACTCAGTTTCTGCGATTGTCAGCGGTGACACTGGCTGCTGCAGTGCCGGCTGGAGCAGAAGTTCCAGGTCTGATCCCCGGTCTGCGTCGAGTTAGCTGATATCGGCAAAGGTGTCAGCGAGGGAGCTTCAATTGGTCTTGGCGTCCCTGGCTGGGGAGGGGACATTGACGGTCCTGATTGCTGTGAAGGGGGGCAGCCGAAGACAGGATTAAACTTGGCTGTTATGCCTCCCAAGATTGAATAGTCCACCAAAACTGACAGTCCAGGCTCACACGTACTGAGCAGCCACTTAGGCGGGTTAAAAGACTTGCATTTATATAGCGCCTTTCACGTCCTCAGGACGCTTTACAGCCAATGAAGTACTTTTGAAGTGCAGTCACTGTTGTAATGTAGGAGAGAAGGCAGCACCTGTGGAATTCATACCCCAGGAAGAGTCAGCACCTTCAGGAGAGGTGGGGGAGAAAATTGGAAAAACGTTTCTCCGTGCTCTCGGGATGTGGGGTCACCATCTAGGGCCACGGCCGGTGCTCATTTCATTCTAAGAGCCGGGGAAGTTGAAGATCGGGCTCAAAGAGGAAGCCAATTTGTAGAGCATGATGGTGAGAACTGGAGAGGAGAGAAATCTGAGTTCTGATGTCGGGTCTAACCTGAAATGCTAACATGCTTTTTCTCTTTCAGACGCTGACCGACCTGCTGTGCAGTTGCTGCATTTTCTGGTTTTAAACACAGATGGAAATCTCTTTCTCAAAAGCAGGCAATGTGGTGCAACCCAAGCATTGGACCGATCGCACCGTGAGGAAATTGCTCCACGGACACGGCCATTTTATGCCGTCTTACCTTGCGCTGCTTGATGGCTTTGTTCAGTCTCTTCTCCTGGTCAAAGTGTGACTGCGTGCGTTCCATGGACTCGCGAATCAGGCTGTTCTCCTCAATCTGTCTCTGCAACTGCTCTTGTAAGCTCTCCACATCGGCCTGTTGTTTGTGTAGAATGACCTGCGACCGTCTGCCGACAGCAAAGTGACAGGAGAGAAATTAGAGGGTTCTGAAGCTTTTACCGTTCAAAGCAGCCACTGCTGCTCTTTGGGGAAGCTTTCCTTTTTTTTTTAAATTGGGAAACACAGGGGAAGGAATAATACCCCCCCCCCCACCCCCCGCATCCCCACCCCAACATAGGGAGGCACCAAGGTTGAGAAAGGGAGAGAAGAGTATGAAGTAAATTAGGAAGTAGAGTGAGGTGACACCAAGCTTGAGTTTTAAAAACCCGCAGGCCGCAGCAGGAAGGGAAGGATGACAGAGGGAGGGAGTTTCACAGTTTCAAAGGAACTAATTAAATTAGAAGACGATGCAATGAGGCTTGATTTCTACAAAACGAGGGGGAACGTGCAGGCCAGGCTCAGTGCCGGGAACTCTGGGAAAGGCCATGATCGGTGGCCATAGTAAAAAGCTGCCTGTGGTAAAATCAATGGTAGAATGTCACAGGACAACAGCAACAACTTGCATTTATAGACTCGCTGTTTAGCAGAAAAATGTCCCAAGTGTGCTCAGACGCAATTCGGCACCGAACCAAAGAAGGAGATTTTAGGTCAGCTCAGAATGGTAAACAAATGGAAACTGCTTTCTTTATGTAAAGGACAGAGGGCCAGAGTATGTCACAAGGCAGTCAAGGGGTGTCCTAAACCACAAGACTGAAGCTTGAGGAACTTAAACCATCGCCCGAACACACAGATTGTTTGTTTTCAACACCTTGCTTGGAATTTTTTTTTTCCTTAAACAATGTCTGTCTCATCCGAAAGATGGCACCTCCAACGCTGCAACACTCCCTCAGTACTGGCACTGCAGTGTCAGCGTAGGTTTTGTCTCTAGCATGGGATTTGAACCCACAACCTTCTGGACTACCGAGGCGTGTGTGCTGCCCACTGAGCCACAGTGTCCACAAGCACCTCTAGTACCTCACCAAAGTAGCCTTTTTTCATGTGTGAACCAAGACAATGGCCCAGAAATTGATCTCGCTCTGTTCCCGCGGGGGTAAGGAGCAGGCGCGATCTCTCACTCCGCGTTGGCTTTTTCAGATCCAGCTCGCACGAACTTGATGTTCTAGACATCAACTGGGCAGTGCTTGCGTATCCCACCAGCGTAGTGAATTCGTGCGAGCTGTGGGATCACGTGACTCAGTTAGAGCCAATGGCAGCACACCATCTTCCATTCATAAGTTTCACATACATGCTGTGAAAGCTATGAATCTTACACACCCCCAAAATAACAGCTAAACCTCAATTAAATAAAAAAAAACCATCACATTAATAAAATAAGTATAGTTAAATAAATTAACCATTTTAAATAAAAAATAAAATTTTTGAAAAAATTTAAAATCTTTTAAAAAGTTATAAAAATAAACTTACCTGTCTTTAAAGTCTCTAAAAAAGATATACCTGTTAAAAAAAATTCAAAATAATACTTAATTCACTACTTACCTTGTTAAAAGTGGGTCTTACTCCTCCTTTTTTCATTTCTAAAATCTTCCGTCCTTACCTGCGCGTCCAAAGCACTAAGTGCACAGCGTGCGCGCAGCCTGTAGCGTGCACGCGGTGCACCGAGGAACCGCCCCCTTTTCCAAAAACCAAGTGCCGGTTTTCAGCGCATGCGCAGTGCATGCAGAAAACCGGCAATTGGTGACAGAATACGCGAGAGTACACAGTGCGTACTCTCGCGTCGCGGGACTAATTTTTGGGCCAATGAGTGTCAGCGGCCCATCTGACTGCAGGGAGCTATCACCTGAGCCTAGTCCTGTCGTCACCCGATACCCGCTTCCCCGGGGGAACTGGGCGCTGATCAGGAGCAGGAACACTGGCTGATTTTACCCAGGGACACCGAGGACATCTATTGTGGGCCTATTACTACTCCCCGCTGGGATGACCTAACTCAGCCCTAATGGGGGACTGGCCGAGACCATTCTAGTCTGTGGGGCTCAGTACCACACGGGTCAGTGCAGTTAGCCCCCTCAGCGGGTGAAACTGGCCATGGGCAGAGACACAGAACAGGCGGCATCGCATTGGTTGCCTGTCACACCCGCCGCCCGATATTCAGGTCCCATTGACTTGTATAGAACTGACTATTTAGCGTGTTGTATAACGGTCGGTAAATGCGATTCGGCCTGTTTTGCGTCACCGCCACGTCCAATTTCAACCCCTCAGTCTTCAGGGAGCTCAAATTCTTCCAAAACAGTTGAAGGCCAACACACGCTGTCCTATTCTGAAGACACCGCACTTGTGCTTTACTATTCAATCAAAACCCCTAGAGCATGTTACACTCTGTGCTCCACATCCCAAGGCAGGCAGCTTAAGTGTCACTGCTGCAGCCACAGACACGAAAACATGTTGTTTTTCAAGTATGAAGATGATGGCTATAATCACAGAATAAAGTGAAAGTCATCCATCCGCCCCGATAGTAAATCAAAATACGGCATCAAAGCACAGACATTACTTGTCACTGGTGGCATCGAGAATCATTTCCATACTGCTGTGAACAGAGCCACTTTCTTTGATCATTAGTAGCATTAAAATTCCCTGTTCCCTCATTTCCTTCCTACGACTCAAACTCCTAGATATTTAGAACCAAGTCCGGATCCCTGGGCCAAGCAGTCTACTTCTTAGAAAATCATTTTCTCCTCTCTTGACTCCTTGCTGGGGTGCGGGTTCCACGGTTACCAGCAACCCTCATTCTGAATGTGTGAGCCTAGACAGCAAGGCCGAGATTTTCTGGCCCCCCTCGTGCTGATTTTTCAGTTGTCCTGTGGTGGGCAAGGGTGGAATGGCGCATTGGGGCGGGGATTGGGAGTGGTGGGGTGGAGGTTCTGTCCCTCTGCTTGCTTCCTCCCTCACCTCCCCGGTGGCTGTGCAGACAGCACCTGCCCATATGTGGGCGGACATAGTTTAGGCCCAAGAATGCAGAGTTCGGAGGTCGCCAGAGAAGTTGAGTTTTTTTTTTCTCAACCAGGGCCAGTCTAAGGGCTCAGAGACTTCCGTCTTCAACAGGTGAGACAGGAATCAGCAAAATTAATTTTTAAAACATTGCCACTCTTGTAGACAGCAAAGAGATTATGGCAAGTCTCCCGCTGAAACAGGCCTCCCGCTGGCACAAGGCCTCCTGCAATTTTCCTCCCCTATTTCAGCATGAATCCCTGGTGGAGGCCGAGGAGCCCGTCTCCAAAATGTAAAGGACCCGGAACCTGGGCATTCAGCACTGGTCAGGGCACTTTCTCTGAGGCAGATGGAAGTCCTGCCCTGCCAGAATGTGCGGCCAGCAAAGGGACCAGAAAATTAGGCATTAGGAAGCATAGTGGTTATGTTACTGAACTAGTAATCCAGAGGCCTGGACTAATTATCTGTGTAAACATGAGTTCAAATCCCACCACGGCAGCTGGGGAATTTAAATTCAGTTAATTAAATAAATCTGGAATAAAAAGCTAGTATCAGTAATGGTGACCATGAAACTATCGGATTGTCGTAAAAACCCATCTGCTTCACTAATGTCCTTTAGGGAAGGAAACCTGCTGTCCTTACCCGGTCTGACCTGTATGTGACTCCAGACCCACAGCAATGTGGTTGACTCTTAACTGCCCTCTGAAATGGTGGCTCACCACCACCTTCTCAAGGGCAAATAGGGATGGGCAATAAATGCTGGCCTTGCCAGCGACACCCACATCCTGCGAAATGATTTTTTAAAAAAACCAAGGCCTGAGTATCAGCAGGCAATTTGACCATGGTGGGTGCCACAGCAGAGACTGATCCAGATCAGAGATTAATCAAAACTTTTTCTCAGAAGGAAGGCAGTTGAACCGAGATAAACTGAAACCTTTGAAAGGAGTTGGATTCAATACTTGTTGAATTTGGAGATTGAGACTGATAGGAATATTTACAGCACAACTTACTAATAATTTTTCCAGGGGATGTAGCGTAATATTTCGTAAAGTAGAGGATCAACAGGTGGAGGGAGGAAAGTCCATGATAGAATAATCAGACACAGACTCTGGATAGAGCAGGACTAATGGTTGGAATGGCCTCATCTGACTGCTCTCATCAGACATCCACACACACAGGATGGTGATCAGGGGTAGGATCCTTAGTTTCCCCTTTCCTAGCCCAAGGACACTCAAAGGCCAATTAAGGTTTATGGAACAGAGGCAGGTAGATGGAGTAAACATACAGTTCAGCCATGATCTAACTGAATGGTGAAACAGGCTCGAGGGGCTGAGTGGCCTGGCTCCTGTTCCTATTTTCCATGCTGGAGGGCAGTAGCCAGAAGACCCTGATGCCCAAAGATCATACTGGAAAACAAAGAGGACTTATTTTCAGCAAGGCTCCATCTTTGGGATGCCCAAGGGACCTCCCCTCAGATCCTCTGATCTACGGCGGGTCCTGGAGGCAGCAGGACCACCAGCTTTTTTGGAGAGCCCTCTGTTTGGGTGCCCCATGGGCGTACTCAGGGGAAAGTGAGGTGGGGGTGGGGGGGGGGTGCAGGGACACCCAATGCTGCCCATTTTCAGCACCACCAGAAGCCCCGGGCCCACGTTGTTGTTGGGGGGGGGGGGGGGGGGGAACCTGAGGCCAACGTGTATCTCTCCCCATTTCCTCTTCGCTGTGCCTGGAAATTCAGCTTTCCCCAGGGGCAACAAAGAGGAAAATCTACCCTGTTCTCTCACACTGAGAAGCGACACAAGAATTGCTCACAGCAAGGTGACTCAGAGTGCAGGGCATGAGGAGAGACAGTTGGCAGGATTCTTGGCAAGTGACTACAGCATAGCTCCGCCTTTCCTAAAAGATTAAAATTCGATGGCACCCGGTCAAGTTGGCTCTGGGGAGGCTTATTATTAGTGCATTAACTATCCATGGGAAGTAATGCAAGTACTACGATTGCAGGAGCAAGGAGCCGAGTTCAGAATGGCACCAAACTGCAGCTGAAGGAGAACCCGTACAGTCAGCTAACAACCCACCAGTCCGGACCTTGAGCTCAGGTCCCAGTGACAGTGTCTAACCCAGTGCACCAGCCAGTCCCAGACGCTTACACATCCTGATCTGCTGATTATCACAAGAGAAACTGTACAAAATGGCTGGCTTCTGTCTGTTAGAAAATTTGGGCCATAATGGGAGTCAAGTTCTAGATGTAGGCCTCGATATTTACCGGTAGGCAGGGAGGGAGCAGGCGGGGGTGGGGGGGGGGTGCGCCTGTTAGCAGCTGGGAAATCCGGAAGCGGCAGGAATGCGAAGGTGCCGAATTTAACGGTTGGGGGGGTGGGGGTTCCGAGAGACTGGGGGGATGTCTAGAGATCGCGGCAGGTTTGCTCAAGGGGCCGGGGGAAGCACCCCTGCTCCTTCTGGCCCACAAGCAGTGCTGGAAAAGCGCTAAACTGCTGGATCCGGCAGCTCCCGCCTCCCTTTAGCTGCCGGGTTTCCCCAGCTCCGGGAAAACCCACGCTGGAGACGTTAAATCCAAATCGCTGACAAAATCTGAGGCAGGGAGCCTCATTTAAATTTTACAATTACCGACCCACCTCGCGAGAGCGGGTAACTCGCCCGACCCCAAACCTGCCGCGGTTAAGCCGGAGGAAGTCACGTTCGTGGCGGGTTGAGAATCGGGTTTCCCATTTTTAACAATTTAACCCCCCCCCCCGCCCCGCCCGCTCCCGACACTGACCTCCATAGAGTTCCAATAGGCATAGTGACAAAGCCCCATATGAAAGGCTATTAGTTAAAGTGAAAGCTGTGGAGGTTCAGGGTAAACCCCGGGAATGAATAAGAAACTAGCTGAGGGTAGAAAACAACGAGCACTTGCTGGGTGAGTTATGTTGGGGGTGCAGTGGGGGAAAGCACTGAATGGGGTGCCCCAGGACTTGGTGTTGTGACCACTGCTGTTTGACATTTACATAAATGACCGAGACTCTGAAACTCAACGCAATGTAATTATAGAGCGATATGGACAAAGTAAGTATGTGGGCAGGTCAATGGCAGCTGAAAGAACGTCAACAAGTGCAAGGTACTGCACGTAGGAAGGAAAAATAAGCAATACACATACTTCATGAAAGACGAAGCTGAAAGGGACCTAGGGATCCTAGTAGACTTGACACTAAACATGCCAATGCAGCACAGCCATCAACAAAGACAATAGAACGTGGAACTACATAGCCCAAATAGTTGAATATAAGTGCAAGGAGATAGTGGTGAAACTGTACAGTGCTCTGGTCAGATCGCACCTTTAGCAATGTGTCCACTTCTGGTTGCCAAGCCACAAGGGAGACATTCAAACGTTGGAAGCAGTGCAGAGGAGAAAGCATTCTCTCGGACTCTTCCACCTACCTGAGCTGTTCCAGGTCTTCCTCATATCCGCCCAGCAGTTCGTCTTTCCTCTCCAGCTGACTCTTCAGCTGAGTGATTCGGCTGTTCAGCAGCTCCGCGTTCCTTTGCCGCGCTTTCCCGAGCTTCTCCCTCTCGTCCTGCGGAACATGCTTCAATGAGAGTGACCCCGACAGCTCCTTCACGTTGAGCAGGCTGGAAAGAGCCTTTACCAAGTCCAGATACTGCACGGTGGGGAAGAGGAAAGGTGAGAAATGGTTTTATCTGGAGGTTTGGGTGTCCAGGTACACAAATCACTAAATGCTAGTGCCCAGGTTCAAGAAGTAATCAAAAAGGTTAATTGAGTGTTGGCCTTGGTCTCAAGGGGGCTGGAATACAAAGGGGAGGAAGTGATACTTCTGTTGTATAGAGCCTGGGTCAGACCCCATCTGGAGTAGTGTGTTCAGTTTTGGACACCAAACCTCAGGTAGGATATATTGGCCTTGGAGGAGGTACAGCACAGATTCACCAGAATTATACCAGAGCTTAAAGGGTTCAATTATGAGGACAGGTTGCATAAACTTGGCTTGTATTCCCACGTGTTTTAAAGGTTGAGCGGTGATCTAATTTGAGGTGTTGAAAGGGAAGAAGGGATTCGATAGGGTAAATACAGAGAAGCTATTTCCTCTGGTGGGGTAAATCCAGAACAAGAGGGCACAATCTTAAATTAGAGCTAGGCCATTCTGGTGAAAAATCAGGAAGCACCTTTTCACACAAAGGGTAATGGAGATCTTGAGTTCTCTCCCCCAAAAGGCTGTTGATGCTGGGTTAATTGAAATTTTCAAGACTGAGGTCGAGAGATTTTTGTTGGGTAAGAGCATCAAGGGATATGGATCAAAGGTGAGTAGATGGAGTTGAGATACAGATCAGCCATGATCTAATAGAATGGTGGAGCAGGCTCGAGGGGCTGAATGGCCTGCTCCTGATCCTGTGTTCCTACTGACCATCATAACAGTAAGGTGCCTCACTACATTGACAAGTATAGAGCCATACCCAATCTGAAGGATATATGGCTAAATATAGTTAAATATGACCAAATACTCCTAGGAATCGATCAATAATTCATGTGAGACTGGAATCAAGGTAATACCTTCAATGGGAAACAACTGGCCAGGGTTGAAGAGTGACGGCGCGAGAATTGGATAGACATTTTGGAGTTTTCTTTGATTATCTTTGTGGGTCACGAAGAAATCACAGGAAACTTTTCCTCAGATAATTAAGCATCTGGGGAGAGTCTATGATGGGGCAGATTGTATATTATAGTCTGCAGAAAGAGGTGGGCTTAATGAAAGGCCTTTTCTCATTCCAGAGAGAAATTATTTGAATTTTAAAAATAATTTTAATGGCATTTTTCTTATCCCTTGTAAGAAAGTATAAAAAATAGGAACATTGGATAGAAAGAAAAGAAAGACTTGCATTTATATAGCGCCTTTCACGACCACCGGACGTCTCAAAGCGCTTTACAGCCAATGAAGTACTTCTGAAGTGGAGTCACTGTTGTAATGTGGGAAACGCGGCAGCCAATTTGCGCACAGCAAGCTCCCACAAACAGCAATGTGATAATGACCAGATAATCTGTTTTTGTTATGTTGGTTGAGGGATAAATATTGGCCAGGACACCGGGGATAACTCCCCTGCTCTTCTTTGAAATAGTGCCATGGGATCTTTTACGTCCACCTGAGAGAGTAGACGGGGCCTTGGTTTAACATCTCATCCGAAAGACGGCACCTCTGACAGTGCAGCAGTGATATTCACTGATGATATTTTTTCATAGAATTGTTTCACAAATTTGGGAGCTGTTCCAGTTCCTGTTACTTGCTGGGCACTGGGTCTGATGACCCACATTTATTAATTGCAGGAATAATCGTCATGGCCACTGGCGTACTCTGAAAAGTAAATGTTAAAACTTTCTTTCTGCCGCTGGTGTCTACGTACCGTCCTCTCGCTGAGGTCCAGGGCCTCGGACATTTCCAATCGTGCTGACCTATTGATGGAAGCTTCGGAAATGGCGACAGAGTCACTTCTTCGCTTCTACAATAGAGAGAGAAAGGAGGCTAACACAACTGAGCATTTTACATAGAATTACACAGAACTTGCAGCACAGAAACAGGCCACTCGGCCCAACTGGTCGATGCCGGTGTTTATGCTCCACACGAGCCTCCTCCCGCCCAACTTCATCTCACCCTATCAGCATCTATGCTATTCACCTCAACCACTCCCTGTGGCAGCGAGTTCCACATTCTCACCACTGTATGGGTGAAGATGTTTCTCCTGAGTTCCTCACTGGATTTATTAGTGACTGTCTGTGAAGACAGTTTGAAGAATTGCAGAGACGGCCAAGGCCTCCATGGTGGAACAGCCCGCTGACGCTCACTCACTGCCTAGGCTTGAGAAGAAAATGGCCACTTGGGCCAGGTATTGGAGGGCTATGACCACCTGTGGAACTGTCCCTCAGCCAGAGTCAGATGGGGGGCCCCCTTCAAGGGGGGGGTGGGGGTGGAGAAAAAAATGGAATAAAAATATGTTGTGAGGTTGTGGTGAGGGACACTCACAACAACAACAACTTACATTTATTTAGTGCATTTAATGTAGCAAAATGTCCCAAGGCGCCTAACATGAGCGATATCAATAAATAGGAGACATCAAGACAGATGACTAAAAGCTTGGTCAAAGAGGTAGATTTTAAGGAGTATCTTAAAGGAGGAGATGCGAAGAGGTTTAGGGAGGGTATTTCAGTGTTTAGGGCCTAGCCAGAAGAAGGCATGGCCATCAATGATGTAGTGATTAAAATCGGGGATGTGCAAGAGACCCGAATTGGAAGAGCGCAGAGATCTCGGAGGGTTGTGGGGCTGGAGGAGGTTACAGAGATAGGGAGGGGCGAGGCCACTGAGGGATTTGAAAACAAGGATGAGGATTTTAAAACTGAGGTGTTGTCGGACCACAAAAACAAATGAATGCAGACCCAGTACCCTGAGCACAGATTGGCATTGGTGAACGGATTAGCGAGAGGGTCAGGATCTGGGCACCTCGGTCAAAGATTTGCAGGAAAGTCATCCTACCTAAAGTCATCGGAACGCATTCCGAAGACCCAAGTGACACAGCGCCTAAGCCATGGGTCCCAGTGACAGCTGACACAACCCTCACAGCAAGAGTATACACAAACAATTCAATACAATGGAACTGGAGGCTGCAACGTTGGTGAGTGAGTGACCAGCAATCAAGTATAATGGCAATTTAAACTAAATGGTAAAATTGTAAAGGGGGGTGCAGGAACAGAAAGACCTGGGGGTGTACATGCACAAATCTTTGAAGGTGGCAGGACAAGTTGATAAGGCTGTTAAAAAAAAGCATATGGGATCCTTGGCTTTATACATAGAAACATAGAAACATAGAATCTAGGAGCAGGAGTAGGCCATTCGGCCCGTCGAGCCTGCAACACCATTCAATACGATCATGGCTGATCATTCAAATCCAGTACCCTGTCCCTGCTTTACAAAAGACAGGGAGTTATGCTAAACCTTCATAATTCACTAGTTAGGCCTCAGCTGGAGTATTATGTCCAACTCTGGGCACCACACTTTAGAAAGGACATCAAGCTCTTGGAGAGGGTGCAGAGGAGATGTACTAGAATGGTACCAGAGACGAGGGACTCTGTTATGCGGAGAGACGAGAGAAGCTGGGTTTGTTCTCCTTCGAGCAGAGAAGGTTAAGGGGAGATTTAATGGAGGTGTTCAAAATGATGAAAGGGTTTTGATCGAGTAGATAGGGGAGAAACGGTTTCCACTGGCAGGAGGGTCGGTGACCAGAGGACACGGATTTCAAAAATCTGAAACCCGACTCCAACCCGCTTCGAACCGGGTGGGGGCGACTAACCTGCTCTCAAGAGGCAGGTCAGTTATTTCAATATTTTAATGAGTCTGTGTGCCTCAAATTTGAACAGACTTTTACATTTAACGCCTGCGGGCCGGGTTTCCCAGGCCTCGAGAAACCAGGCAGCTGAAGAGAGGTGAGAAGGGCCGATCCAGCAGGTAAGTGCCATTCCAGCACTGCTTGTGGGCCAGGAGGAGCAAGAGTTCTTCCCCCCGACCCCCGCAAGCTAATCTGCTTCCCTCCCCGCGATCGGCCTCCTCCGCTGCGATCCAAAGCCCCTCCCAACCCGCGATCTCTTCAACCGCAACACCCCCCATCCCACCCCACCGCCGCAATCTCTCCCTCCTCTCTGCTCCCCGGCTGCATCCTTTCAGTGTAGACGTTCCAGCCCGATGCCCAGACAGCCTCTCAATCTGGCCAGCTGCTGGCCGGGAAACTGAGAAAACAAATTTTCAAATGAGGTCCTGCGGTTAAATTCAGCAGGACCTCCGCGTACCTGCATTTCTGGGTTTCCCAGCCGCTACGATTGCCCCCTCCCCACGCTCTCTCCCCGTAAATATCGGGGCCAAGGTAATTGGCATAAGAGGGGAGATGAGGAGAAATGTTCTTAATGTAGCGAGATGTTATGATCTGGAATGCACTGTCTTAAAGGGCGGTGGAAACAGATTCAATCGTAACTCTCAAAAGGGATTTGGATAAATACTTGAAGGGGAAAAAGTTGCGGGGACATGGGGAAAGAGCAGGGGAGTGGGACTAATTGGACAGCTCTTTCAAAGAGCCGGCACAGGCACAATGGGCCAAATGGCCTCCTTCTGTGCTGTAAGATTCAATCAATCAAGTAAAATATTTCAAAAAAATCTCCTGGAGTTCCCCTTGCCTCCCGGAGGTAGTGGGCATGCAGCAATTGCTGTCGCCGTGCTCTGCTAGTGTTGGATGCAGCACAGAGTTCATCCCTTCTTGCCAGTGTCCATGACGAGCCCCTGCTTCATGACTCAGAGGCTTCACAGCTGCTTCCTCTATCTCGCTCCGTTCTCTTCAGCAGCCTGGAAGCATAAGCGACAGCATCAAAGCGCTGGCTTCGAGTTTGAAGCATAAACGCAGATACACAGTCCTAAATTTTCCTTAGTTCTGTTCTCAGTCCTGGTCGATAGGCACAGCAGTCAATGGAGTCGATGCATTGAAGAAGATAAGAAATCATGGAAATAGGAAAGAATGTTGAGCTCGTGTACAGGGTCGCCAACTCTGGTTGGACGTACTCCTGGGGGTTTCAACACATGACCTCCCGCCTCCAATCACCCCGCCTCCGCGCTCCCGCCATTGCTCGATTGGTCGCCCAGCACATCCATCCTCGCGGCTCCCCACCTTCCCACACCAATTGGAAAGCGAAATCTATGCCCGTTAACAGTGAATCCTGGAAAACCTACTTCACACACAGGGTTGCGAGAATGCGGGGACTCAGTGCCCCAGAAAGGGGCGGAAGCAAAATCAACTGAGGTGTTCAAAAGGGAAATAGAGGCTAACTTGGGAAGTACGGGGCCCCGATTTTAACTGCAGGCCAGTTTTGGGCGAGTGAGGCTAAACTCACCCGGCTACTCCAAAAATAAGGCACGAAGTGTTTTAACTCCCAGACCTCATTTAAATCCCGCCAGCCGTCTGCTCTCCTGTTCCGGGCAGGAAGTCATCAGTAAACGTCAAAGATTGCGTGGACTCTGAAGCAGGTAAGTTTCGGAATCGGCCTTTCCGGGGGGGTCCCGCGATTGGTGGGGTGGGGGGGGATCACGGCAAGGGAGGCCAAAGCTTTCCTTACGGGGCCCAGAGGATCATGAGGTTTAAAATTGCCCGCCCCCACAGGTACTAAGGGATATGGAGAAAAAAAATTGAGGAATGGGATTAAAAAAGTTAGATCTGCCTTGACTAACAAAATAGACGAGGAGGCTCGATGGACAAAATGGCCGATTCCTGTTTCGTTGTTTTTAAACTGGAGTTTTTTTTTTTAAAACTCACACCGTCGGTAGATTTTATAAACTAGCACAGAGCTTCAGGCAACAGGAGCAGGCATCAGGATTCAGGCACGGAAGTGAGTGCACTCTGCACAATTTTCAGGCTGGATGGATTATGCGCTGTGCTCGATCAGCTGTGACTCAGTGGGTAGCACTTCTCGCCTCTCAGTTAGAAAGCTGTGGGTTCAAGTCCCACTCCAGAGACTTGAGCACATTAATCTAGGCTGACACTCCAATGCAGTACTGAGGGAGTGCTGCACTGTTAGAGGGGCCGTCTTGCGGATGAGGCGTTAAACCACAGGCCCCATCTGCCTTTTCGGGTGGACGTAAAAGATCCCATGGCACTATTTTGAAGAAGAGCAGGGGAGTTCTCCCCGGTGCCCTGGCCAATATATATCCAATAACCAATACCTAAAAAGAGATTAACCGGTTATTATCACATCACTGTTTGTGGGAGCTTGCTGTGCACAAATTGGCTGCCGCGTTTCCTACATTACAACAGTGACTACACTTCAAAAGTACTTCATTGGTTTTAAAGCGCTTTGGGACATCCTGAGGTCGTGAAAGGCGCTATAGCTCTTTACCAGGACCGCGGCTCTGTACAATCTACTCCCTCACGTAATGCACTCACACGCAATACAGTGGCTATACTGCTACACTCTCTCTCAATGGATGGGATTCTTCTGTACTCGCAGAAACAAAAGAGTTCAACCCAAATTCTCGACTAGTAAGGAGTCACAAATTGGCCAGCTGTATCACAAAAGGAGTACACTGTAAAATAAAGCAATGCTTCTTCAATCAGCTCGAACACAAGTTCTGCAATCTGACCAGTTTCTATTTGCAGTCCTGCAGCCAACAATTGTCTTACACCCAAAATTTGCATCAGCACGCACTTGTCAGGCTCCCGTCAAATGTTCAACAATCGGAGAACTCCCGCTCGTTCAAATGTTAAGCGCAGTGGCCAGCGTGTTACTGAGCCACACAGAACAGGAAGTCCCGGGGTCCCAGATTCAATATCTGGTCTGCGCTGAGTCAACTGATCTCAACTGTGGTGGTGAGGGGTCTACAACGCGCGTCAGTAACCCTGGGTTCGGAAGGTTGCCCTGAGCCCTACTGGACCTGCCTATGAACGCCGGGGTGAGGACAGCGTGGAGCTTGGCTGAGATGCCTCCCATGCTCGAACAGCCTGAGGACGCTCACTGCGGCGGCTCACGCGCGGAGACTGGTCCTTTGGACGAGGCCCCACGGAATGACTGCTGGGCTCTGCTTCCACAGGCACCAATGAGTCATCGTGTGCAGGACATGATGGGAGGATCAATGGGGCAGAACTAATTGAAAATAAAATCATTTTAATTTCTGTTCTGGAAGAATCAAACAAAAGAGCCATCACATAATTCCGCAGCATGAATTATTAAAGAGCTGACTGCAGGAAACAGCAAAGAGCAAGTCATTTAATGAGCTATTAAACATAAAATAATGTGGGGGAAAAATGCAGTGTTTTGATTGAACAACTTACATCAATTTTGTGAACTGACACTTCACGCCTCTGAAGAGCACTTCACCAGACAAGCATCATCTCCAGTGCGCTGACCCACAGAGACACTGGCAGCTCGCGCTGGGGTAACAAAGCGTGCGGTCTCGGTCTTTTTTTCCCCCCCTCCCTCCAATTTTCTCTCCTCCACTGCTGAAGGCGTATAGCTCTTCAAGTGCCGGCAGCTCCCTGGCACCTCATCCGAGTTACAACATTCTAACTCATGTGCGACTTTGGACTGTGAGTTGCCAGTTTACCTCAGTGGTGCAGCAGTTCTGTCTCGGCGTTAGAAGGTTGTGGGTTCAAGGCCCAGTCCACAAAAGCTGAGGCACATGCCCAGGCTTGACACTTCAGTGCAGTTCTGAGAAAGTGCTGCACTGTTGGAAGTGCTCGCCTGTCTAGATGAGACATTAAACTGTGGTGCCAGTGACCTGCTCCAGTAATTCAGGATGTTGAAGAATCCATGCCACGATTTGATGAGCCAATATTTCTCCCTCAATCAGCACCAGCAAAACAGATGAGCTGCTCACTGCTGTTTGTGGGATTTTTCACTGTTTGCAAAATGGCTGTTGCGTTCATAGAAACTTACAGACAGAAGGAGGCCATTCGGCCCGTTGTGCCTGTGCTGGCTCTTCCCACATCCCCGCTTTTTGTCCGTAACCCTGTGAGTTCCTCATCCTATAGTACCTGTCCAACTCCCTGATAAAATTATTTATGGAATCAGCTTCCACCACCTTTTCAAGTAGAGCGTTCCAGATCCCGACAACCTATACAACAGCCATTGTAAATGAACTGCGAGATGACTTGGAGACAATGATAAGGTGCTCTATTAATGGCAGGCTTTCTATTCTACCTTGTGGTCAAGTCTAATTGTGTCCTTACACTTTGTGTGTCAACTGTGGCTCAGTGGGTAGCACCCTCACCTCTGCTGTCACGAAGGTTGTGGGTTCAAGTCCCACACCAGAGACTTGAGCACTAAAATATCTAGGCTGACACGCCAATGCAGTACTGAGGGAGTGCTACACTGTTGGAGGTGCCGTCTTTTGGATGAGACCTTAAAATTGAGGCCCCGTCTGCTCTCTCAGGTGGGCGTAAAAGATTCCATGGCTCTATTTCGAAGAAGAGTAGGGAAGTTACCCCCCCATGTCCTGCCCAATATTTATCCCTCAATTAACATGACTAACAACAGATGATCTGGTCATTATCACATTGCTGTTTGTGGGAGCTTGCTGTGCGCGAATTGGTCGCCGTGTTTCCCACATTACAACAGTGACTACACTTCAAAAGTACTTCATTGGCTGTAATGCGCTTTGGGATGTCCGGTGGTCGTGAAAGGCGCGATATAAATGCAAGTCTTTCTTTTTTCTTTTTGCAGGAGGGGGTCCCTGGATAGCAATCAGCAGTGAAGCCTGGCCCAGGGAAATAAGGCCAATTGTAGTGGCCTCCCAATACTGCTGGCTAAGGTCAGCTCACTCAGCACAGACTGGGGATTGAACCTGGGGCCTTCTGGTGTGTTTACCCACGGGGAAACTGTCAGTCTCCAACTGAGCCTTTGGTTTAGTGGTAGCACGCCCGCTTGGTGACGGGTTCGAACCCCACTCCACACAGTTCCGGTGAGTGAAGCCGAGAGCTCTGGAATTCTGGATTAACATCCAGTGGGATACTCACATCCAGTGGGATACTCACATCCAGTGGGATACTCACATCCAGTGGCAATTCCCCCCCTCACCATGTGGGTTGTGGGAGCCCATAAAACCCTTCTGCCGTATCTGACTAATCAGATCGGCTGGTATAAAGATGGGTTACAGCCATGAGAAGGAGCCTTCATGTCGCGGCCTGTCAGATTGTTAATCAGCCTGCGAATCTTCACACTTTTCTCCAAGGGAAGAGCGCGAAGAGGCGAAAACAGCAACATGAAATGCTCCAGGATAGTGCGATTTACATTGTGGACAAAAATACACCAGAGTATTAAGTAGATGGCTAATTAACGAGGAATTGACCCTATTAGTGTAAAATTAAGTGCCTGTAAATTTATTAATTTTGACATTTCCTGCAATATCCTTAATCTTTTAATCCCACTCACCATTCGGCACAGATGACTTCCACCAGTTCCGATATGCCAGACATAAAGCCAAATTTGTATCTTTGCTGGGTTTTTAATTGCATGTAATCTAATAGTTTCCTAAATATAAAATTCTAATATACATCGCTGTAAAGCTGAGTGTATTATCTATCTGTGAGACTGAATGTATAATGTCATCAAAGCTCTCGATTCCCTGTCAGCTGCCCTGGCATCACCTTGTAAATCCTGCCCCCCAGTGGTCATGCAGTGATCAGCAACACGGCAAAAAACTGGCCGCCAAAATGGGAGCGATAAGGAAAATCCAGCAGCAGTAACGTACGAGAAGATTGCAATGAGAAAACTTAGAATGGGAAAGTTGCCAGTTGTAATGGGTTTAAGGGAGGCTGGGTAAGAGCAATCAAAGCTGTGAGCTCTATTTAGAAAGAAAGACTTTTATTTATATCGTGCCTCTTAGAAGTGTCTCAAAGTGCTTCACATACAATGAATTACACAGGATTACATAGGATATACGGCACAGAAACAGGCCATTCGGCCCAACCAGTCCATGCCGGCATTTATGCTCCACTCGAGCCTCCTCCCGTCTTTCCTCATCTAAATCTATCAGCAATAACCCTCTATTCCCTTCTCCCTCATATGCTTGTCCAGCCTCCCCTTAAATGCATCTATACTATTCGCTTCAACCACTCCCTGTGGTAGTGAGTCCCACATTCTCACCACTCTTTGGGTAAAGAAGTTTTTTCTGAATTCCCTATTGGATTTCTTGGTGACTATCTTATATTGATGGCCTCTAGTTATGCTCTTCCCCACAAGTGGCAACATTCTCTCTGTATCCACTCTATCAAAACCTTTCATAATTTCAAAGACCTCTATTAGGTCACCCCTCAGCCTTCTCTTTTCAAGAGAAAAGAGACCCAGCCTGTTCATCCTTTCCTGATATGTGTACCCTCGCATTTCTGGTATCATCCTTGTAAATCTGCTCTGCACCCTCTCCAGTGCCTCTATATCCTTTTTATAATATGGCAATCAGAACTGTACGCAGTACTCAGTGTGGTCTAACCAAGGTTCGATACTGGTTTAGCATAACTTCACTACTTTTCAATGACTTTCAAGTACAGAGATTGTTGTTGTGTAGAATACTTGGCAGCCATTTTGCACATGGCAGCATCAAGAAATACTGGTAAGGTGAATGGCCATTGAATCTGTTTGATAATGTTGGTTGTGGGACCTCTATGTACTGAACAGTGTGTTACACAGGGAGAGCTGTGTGTACTGAACAGTGTGTTACACAGGGAGAGCTGTGTGTAATGAACAGTGTGTTACACAGGGAGCTGTGTGTACTGAACAGTGTGTTACAGAGAGAGAGATGTGTGTACTGAACAGTGTGTTACACAGAGGGAGCTGTGTGTACTGGACAGTGTGTTACACAGAGAGAGCTGTGTGTAATGAAGTGTGTTACACAGGGAGCTGTGTGTACTGAACAGTGTGTTACACAGAGGGAGCTGTGTGTACTGGACAGTGTGTTACACAGAGAGGGCTGTGTGTACTGAACAGTGTGTTACACAGAGAGAGCTGTGTGTAATGAACAGTGTGTTACACAGAGAGAGCTGTGCGTAATGAATAGTGTGTTACACAGGGAGAGCTGTGTGTACTGAACAGTGTGTTACACAGAGAGAGCTGTGTGTACTGAACAGTGTGTTACACAGAGGGAGCTGTGTGTACTGGACAGTGTGTTACACAGAGAGAGCTGTGTGTAATGAACAGTGTGTTACACAGAGAACGGTAGTGTAGTGGTAATGTCACTGGGCTAGTAATCCAGCGACCTGGACTAATGATCCAGAGACGCGAGTTAAAATCCCACCACGGCAGCTGAGGAATTTAAATTCAGTTAATTAAATAAAATCTGGAATAATTACTATTATCAGTAATGGTGACATGAAACTATCGGATTGTCGTAAAAACCCATCTGGTTCACTACTGTCCTTTAAGGGAAGGAAATCTGCCGTCCTTACCCGGTCTGGCCTATATGTGACTCCAGACCCGCAGCAATGTGGTTGACTCTTAACTCTGAAATGGCCCAGTAAGCCACTCAGTTGAAACAAAATAATAAACCGGACGGACCACCCGGCATCGACCTCAGCACCGGCAACGGCACACCCACCCCAGTCGACCCTGCCAAGTGCTCCTCACCAACATCTGGGGACTTGTGCCAAAATTGGGAGAGCTGTCCCACAGACTAGTCAAGCAACAGCCTGACATAGTCATACTCACAGAATGATACCTTTCAGCCAATGTCCCAAACTCCTCCATCACCATCCCTGGGTATGTCCTGTCCCACCGGCAGGACAGACCCACCAGGGGTGGCGGCACAGTGGTATACAGTCGGGAAGAGTGGCCCTGGAGTCCTCAACATTGACTCCGGACCCCATGAAATCTCATGGCTTCAGGTCAAACATGGGCAAGGAAACCTCCTGCTGATTACCACCTACCGCCCTCCCTCAGCTGATGAATCAGTACCCCGCCATGTTGAACACCACTTGGAAGAAGCACTGAGAGTAGCAAGGGCACAGAATGTACTCTGGGTGGGGGACTTCAATGTCCATCACCAAGAGTGGTTCGGTAGCACCACTACTGACCGAGCTGGCCGAGTCCTGAAGGACATAGCTGCCAGTCTGGGCCTGCGACAGGTGGTGAGAGAAACAACAAGAGGGAAAAACATACTTGACCTCGTCCTCACCAATCTACCTGTTGCAGATGCATCTGACCATGACAGCATTGGTAGCAGTGACCACCGTACAGTTATTGTGGAGACGAAGTCCCGTCTTCACACTGAGGACACCCTCCATCGTGTTGTGTGGCACTACCACCGTGCTAAATGGGATTGATTCAGAACAGATCTAGCAGCTCAAAACTGGGCATCCATGAGGCGCTGTGGGCCATCAGCAGCAGCAGAATTGTATTCCACCACAATCTGTAACCTCATGGCTTGGCATATCCCTCACTCTACCATTACCATCAAGCCAGGAGACCAACCCTGGTTCAATAAGAAGTGTAAAAAGAGCATGCCAGGAGCAGCACCAGGCGTACCTAAAAATGAGGTGCCAACCTGGGGAAGCTGCAACACAGGACTACATGCATGCTATAGACAGGGTTAAGTGATCCCACAATCAACGGATCAGATCAAAGCTCTGCAGTCCTGCCACATCCAGTCGTGAATGGTGGTCGACCATTAAACAACTAACGGGAGGAGGAGGCTCCATGAATATCCCCATCCTCAATGATGGTGGAGCCCAGCACGTGAGTGCAAAAGACAAGGCTGAAGCGTTTGCAACCATCTTCAGCCAGAAGTGCCGAGTGGATGATCCACATCGGCCTCCTCCTGCGGTCCCCACCATCACAGAAGCCAGTCTTCAGCCAATTCGATTCACTCCACGTGATATCAAGAAACGGCTGAGCGCACTGGATATGAAGGCTATGGGCCCTGACAACATCCCGGCTATCGTGCTGAAGACTTTTGCTACAGAACTAGCCGCGCCTCTAGCCAAGCTGTTCCAGTACAGCTACAACACTGGCATCTATCCGACCTGACAATGTGGAAAACTGCCCAGGTATGTCCTGTCCACAAAAAGCAGGGCAAATCCAATCCGGCCAATTACCGCCCCATCAGTCTACTCTCAATCATCAGCAAAAAGATGGAAGGTGTCATCGACAGTGCTATCAAGCGGCACTTACTCACCAATAACCTGCTCTCTAATGCTCAGTTTGGGTTCCGCCAAGACCACTCGGCTCCCGACCTCATTACAGCCTTGGTCCAAACATGGACAAAGGAGCTGAATTCCAGAGGTGAGGTGAGAGTGACTGCCCTTGACATCAAAGCAGCATTTGACCGAGTGTGGCATGAAGGAGCCCTTGTAAAATGGGAATCGGGGGGAAAACTCTCCACTGGCTGGAGTTATACCTAGCATAAAGGAAGATGGTTGTAGTGATTGAAGGTCAATCATCACAGTCCCAGGACATCGCGGCAGGAGTTCCTCAGGGCAGTGTCCTAGGCCCAACCATCTTCAGGTACTTCATCAATGACCTTCCCTCCAACATAAGGTCAGAAATGGGAATGTTTGCTGATGACTGCACAGTGTTCAGTGCCATTCACAACTCCTCTGATAATGAAGCAGTCCATGCCTGCATGCAACAAGACCTGGACGGTGTTCAGGCTTGGGCTGATAAGTGGCAGGTAACATTCGCACCACAGAAGTGCCAGGCAATGACTAGCTCCAACAAGCGAGAGTCTAACCACCGCCCCTTGACATTCAATGGCATTACCATCGCCGAATCCCCCACCATCAACATCCTGGGGGTCACCATTGACCAGAAACTTAACTGGACCAGCCACATAAATACTGTGGCAACAAGAGCAGGTCAGAGGCTAGGTATTCAGCGGTGAGTGTCTCACCTCCTGACTCCCCAAAGCCTTTCTACTATCTACAAGGCACAAGTAAGGAGTGTGATGGAATACTCTCCACTTGCCTGGATGAGTGCAGCTCCAACAACACTCAAGAAGCTCGACACCATCCAGAACAAAGCAGCCCGCTTGATTGGCACCCCATCCACCACCTTAAACATTCACTCTCTCCACCACCAGCGTACCGTGGCTGCAGTGTGTACCATCTACAAGATGCACTGCAGCAACTCACCAAGGCTTCTTCGGCAGCACCTCCCAAACCCGTGACCTCTTCCACCTAGAAGAACAAGGGCAGCAGACGCATGGGAACACCACCACCACCAAGTTCCCCTCCAAGTCACACATCATCCTGACTTAGAAGTATATCGCCGATCCTTCATCGTCGCTGGGTCAAAATCCTGGAACTCCTTCGCTAACAGCACTGTGGGAGACCTTCACCACAAGGACTGTAACGGTTCAAGAAGGCAGCTCACCACCACCTTCTCAAGGGCAATTAGGGATCGGCAATAAATGCTGGCCTTGCCAGCGACGCCCACATCCCATAAAAACAAATTTAAAATAACACAGAGAGAGCTGTACGTACTGAACAGTGTGTTACACAGGGAGAGCTGTGTGTACTAAAAGGCGTGTTACACAGGGAGAGCTGTAGGGGAACATAATGCATGTTATACTGAAAGGTGCTTACACAGAGTGCTGAATACACTGAGCAGTGTGTTGCTCCGGGGTGGCTGTATATTGTGAACTGTGCATTACACACTGTATGAATTGGAATAGGTGCCTGCTTTAAAAGTTCACATTACGTTAAATTGGCCTCCGCAACGTTTGAGCCCATCGAACAAACACGGAGCTCCTCCTGTTCTCCTGCGCGGTGTTGTCCACTGACAATAGCTGGAGAGCGCGGTAAGTGCTCCTCCTCTCTCGCTGAAACACTTAGCGAGCAAAGGCATTGCTGGTGTGGACGCAGCCACCCGCAGCAGTGTGTCTAGGGCTTGATCGCCAGTCTGTGCTCTCAGCCAGGGAGCGGTTGGGAACACTACAATTGGCCTCAGTGCCCTTGGCCTAGCGGTAGCATAATGGTTATGTTACTGGACTAGTAATCCAGAGGCCTGAACTAATGATCTGGAAACAGGAGTTCAAATCCCACCATGGCAGCTGGGGAAATTAAATTCAGTTAATTAAATAAATCTGGAATTTAAAAAAGCTTGTGTCAGTAATGAAACTACCAGATTGTCATAACAAACCCATCTGGTTCACTAATGTCCTTTAGTGGAAGGAAATCTGCCGTCCTTACCCGGTCTGGCCTATATGTGTGACTCCAGACCCACAGCAATGTGGTTGACTCTTAACTGCCCTCTGTAGTTCAAGAAGGCGGCTCACCACCACCTTCTCAAGGTCAATTAGGGATGGAGCAATAAATGCCGGCCTTGCCAGCGATGCCCACATCCCATGAACGAATCATTTTTAAAAAAATCAGCCAGGACTCCTGCTCCCGAGTGCTATCCGTGACCCGGTTGGAAACGGACATCGGGTGAGGGTTAGATGTGGCTCGACTGTGCTGCCCTCCATGGCCGAAGAGCCTGTCAACACTCACTGCCAGGGCACACATGAGCAATGGCCACGTGGGTGACGGGCTTGGGGGACGCCCATTTCCTGTGAAATCGCACCGTGACCTCCACTGGTAGCAGAGGAAGGGAAAGGGAAGCACCTGGGACCAGAAAAATAATATTCCCGTCATTTCAGGTTTCATTTGAATGAATGTTTAGTGACAAAAAGAAAAAAAAAGTATATACTGGAAACCTGAAATAAAAAGGGGAAAATGCTGGAAATGCACAACAGGTCCATTGGTATCAGAAAAGAGAAAAGACTGGTTAACGTTTCAGATGTAGAACAAGTTCTGGTGAATATTATTTGAAGCATTTTCTGTTTCTTTTCACAGCGCCGGAATTCTCCTGAGTTCTCACTTCTGGTTTAAATTCCCTTCTGCTACTTTGCAAGCTCCCTTTGCAACGACTTAGCATCTCTGTCAGAAAAATCTATTACTTAAGTAAATGACTGTACTTATGATGTGAAGCTAATGAGGTCTTTTGAAATGAAGAGCCTGGGACACAGGGGAGCTCCGTGGCAATCACCCAACGCTGTAAACTGCAAACATTTGCAAGCATTACCATTTTAGCTTCGTCATTACTCCGCAAGGAGCTGCCGAGGGATTCATTTTCGCCGAGCGTTCGCTGGGCCTGCAAGTCCGCCAGCTCCCTCTTCAGAATGGTCACGTTCAGCAAGGCCTGCTCCTGGCTGGTCCCTGCCATGGCCAAAGGTTTAAAAGAAATTTAAAAGAACAACAAAGCTTTCACAGATTTTTTTTCTCTCTTCCCCAACCCCACGCAATTAAATTAATCTTTAGGTTAGGAATTCAAACAAGCCCTTGCATCTTTCCTCGCAGAGCACTATCAGGCACTTCTGCAAAAAATGGGTTACATTTCTGACCTTTCGACTCGAGTGCCCCCAGCCAGAGCAAGGGAAGTTAGACTGTTTTTTAATGAATCCCCACAGTGCAGATAGAGGCCATTTCAGCCCATCGAGCCTGCACCGACACATATCCCACCCAACCCCACATATTTAATCCCCCCAACACTAAGGGTCAATTTATCATAGCCAAATCAACCTAACCCGAACATCTTTGGACTGTGGGAGGAAACTGGGGACCCGGAGGAAACCCACGCAGACACGGGGAGAATGTGCAAACTCCACACAGACAGTCACCCGGGCCGGATTCGAACCCGGGTCTCTGTCGCTGTGAGGCAACAGTGCTAACCACTATGCCACCGTGTTGCCCATATCTGTTGTTGGAATGCAAAACCATAGCTGTCCTTTAAAGTGGTCACGCTGCAAAAAGGGAGACAGAAATAGAGAGGGCAGGTAGAGAGAAAGAGAGAGAGAGAGAGAGCGCAAGAGTGAAAGACAAAGCGAGAGGGAACAAGGAGAGAGCAAGAGAGAGAGAGGGAGAAAAGAGAAAGCACGACAGGGAGCGACAGACACAGAGCAACACGCAGATATATAGGGAGAGGATAAAACAGCAGAGAAAGAGAGAGACACATACAGAAAGATCGACAGAGAGAGACCAAATGTCGCTTAAATGTTAAATAAAAACAGAAAATGCTGGAAATACTCAGCAGGTCAGGCAGCATCTGTGGAGAGAGAAACAGAGTTTCTCCACAGATGCTGCCTGACCTGCTGAGTTTTTCCAGCATTTTCTGTTTTTATTTCAGATTTCCAGCATCCGCTGTATTTTGTTTTTGTGTTAGCTTAAATGTTACTTTGTTTCCTACAATTATGGAGGGAGAATCTAAAAAAAGAAAATAAGGAGAATTTTTCACTCGCCTCTGCCTCTGGCAGAGCACAAGAGAAACCGAGAGACACATATTTAGAACATAAGAAACAGGAGCAGGAGTAGGTCAATCGGCCCCTCGAGCCTGCTCCGCCATTCAATAAGATCATGGCTGATCCAATCTTGGCCTCAACAGAGACAGAGTGACACATATTTAGAGACACAGAGAGACACATATTTAAAGAGACACAGAGAGACACATATTTAAAGAGACAGAGAGAGACACGTATTTAAAGTGTTAAACGCATAGAGAGAAAGCAAGAGAGAGACAACCAGATAGAGACAGGCTGAGCGAAAGAAACTGAGAAAGAAAGAGAGAGAAGGAAAAAGAGAAAAAAGTCCTCCATAATTTCGGAAAACAAATTACATTTAAGCTACAGCTTTTCATGTTTTGAACTTATGGACCTCAGGGTTTGTAAACCGAGAATTTTCCAAGCGAGTTACATGGCTGGGGAATTACTTCAAGGCTTTTGGCACCATCTGCTAAAAACAAATAGAGTCTTCCCCTGACGACTCCACAGATCTAACCGGTGATTAACTGAGCCATGCAGGCTGGGAGGCTCCCAGGTTTGGTCCCTGATTCATGCTGAGTCAACTGGCCTCAGCTGGGGTGACCGTCAGCAAGCAAGGAACGAAAGACTTGCATTTCTATAGCGCCTTTCACGACCACCGGACGTCCCAAAGCGCTTTACAGCCAATGAAGTATTTCTGAAGTGTGGTCACTGTTGTAATGAGGGAAACGCGGCAGCCAATTTGCGCACAGTAAGCTCCCACAAACAGCAATGTGATAATGACCAGATAATCTGCTTTTTTGTTATGTTGATTGAGGGATAAATATTGGCCAGGACGCCGGGGATAACTCCCCTGCTCTTCTTCGAAAAAGTGCCATGGGATCTTTTACGTCCACCTGAGAGAGCAGACGGGGCCTCGGTTTAACGTCTCATCTGAAAGACGGCACCTCTGACAGTGCAGCACTCCCTCAGCACTGCACTGGAGTGTCAGCCTAGCCTTATGTGCTCAAGTCCCTGAAGCAGCACTTAGTTTCAGCAGTTCCGAGCTGGGGGGGGGGGGGGGGGGGTTGTGGGGAAGAAACCAGACAGGGATTCCACTCTTGCTATTGGCCATGGGTGTACAGTGGAAGACTGGGCTCAGCAGTGAAGTCTCCCAAAGTCAAACAGCCAGCTGACAGTCGTGGTCTAGGCTCACATAAGACTAAGGGCCACGTGAGCGAGGTACCAGAGGGCAGCCAGAGTTTGTGGAGCTGTAGTCCAGCAAGGGGTCAATGGCTTGAGAAGAGGAGGAGAAAAAAATAGATGGTCACGATAAAGGGTCTTTGGGTGAAGCACCCCCCCACCCCAGGAGGGAGAAGAGCTACTATCAGCCTAGCAGAGGGGCCAGAGAAAGAGGGAGCAGTGCAGCCGTCAGCCGAGGAGTTTACTTCCAACAGAAACAGCAGTAAGCGGTTTTAGGTTCACGCTGATTGGATTGATGTGGCTGCGCTGTTCAGCGGGTGATGTGGACTCTGCTAACTGATGGCCTGCTTATTAACACGAGGGCAGCACCGACAGGCCCAGGAGGCCTGGGTAAATCATCGACAGGCTCAGAGAAACCACGCAGAGCCAGGTGTCAGAACTTGTTTGAAAGGATTGGTAAAGAGTTGCAGGCTGCGGAAAGTGGTGAAAGCGTCCTATTAAAAACCTCTGCCTGTGCTTCCGAAGGTGTGACTCGAGGGACATCGAGTGAAGCACATTGTTTCCTCTTGCTTCCAAAGTGATTAGCGCAGTACGAGCACATCACGGGTTAGATACAGAGTAAAGCTCCCTCTACACAGTCCCGTCAAACACTCCCAGGGCAGGTACAGCACGGGTTAGATACAGAGTAAATCTCCCTCTACACTGTCCCATCAAACACTCCCAGGGGAGGTACAGCACGGGTTAGATACAGAGTAAAGCTCCCTCTACACTGTCCCATCAAACACTCCCAGGGGAGGTACAGCACGGGTTAGATACAGAGTAAAGCTCCCTCTACACTGTCCCATCAAACACTCCCAGGGCAGGTACAGCACGGGTTAGATACAGAGTAAAGCTCCCTCTACACTGTCCCATCAAACACTCTCAGGGCAGGTACAGCACGGGTTAGATACAGAGTAAAGCTCCCTCTACACTGTCCCATCAAACACTCCCAGGGCAGGTACAGCACGGGTTAGATACAGAGTAAAGCTCCCTCTACACTGTCCCCATCAAACACTCCCAGGCCAGGTACAGCACGGGTTAGATACAGAGTAAAGCTCCCTCTACACTGTCCCATTAAACACTCCCAGGGCAGGTACAGCACGGGTTAGATACAGAGTAAAGCTCCCTCTACACTGTCCCCAATAACATGGGCCCACAGGTGTCTCAATGCATTACGTCCTTCAGTAGTACCTGGAGCTGCCACCATTGCACACATTCCAGGCGGCAAACTGAAAACATAAATGTGGTGAAAAGTGACCTGCTGGCCATAGAGGACAACCCAGCACCATTAACAGGGCAAGTGATTTCTCACAGTGTGAAGTCCTATCAATTTCTACAGTTTTCACATGGGACTTGAGTACCACAATCTTACATAAAAAGTCCCACAGGCAATAAAAAATGTTAGTTTCTGAGCACATCGGAGTGATAACAAATCACCTGCCATATTCATTAATGTCTTTTCTCTCTTTTCCCTAGAAAGCAAGACAAAGCCTTGGCAATGGCGGCAGGACCATCCCAGTATTCAATGCAATAGTGAAAGCCCTCTATTAAAACTGAAGGGATAATGGGTCTTTTTCTCTACAGGGATAGCAAAGTGATAGGGCATCTTACATATATGGGAGATGGCCAATAGGCCTGATGCTGAATGTGGGAGAGATGGTAGGCTTGGATTACAAGGGCTACATTGAGCAATTGCACTGTGCTGCTCAGCACTAGAACATAGATCCATGTCCGCAGCTCCCTACATGCAAGTTCCTGGTCACAAGCTGTGCCATTCGGAGAAGATGGCTATGATGTCCTGGACAGTGCCCCTAATGCCTTCCCTGTTGATATCCCTCTCTCCTTCTGATGTAGCCTCACCATTTGGATTCTGTCCAATGGAACAACCAAGATTGGAAACTCATTCTCTTTCCTCATGGTGTTCTGTTACCTTGCCATCATTAACTCAATTCATTTTTCACCCCAGTTTTCCCCCCTCTCCCCTGACGGTGCTGGCTCCTCCTAGGTTTCAATGGGTGCCGAGGTTGAAGCGGAGTCTCATCTTTGGGGCACAGCAGAGGGAGCTTTACTTTAGAAACCTAGGAAATCTCAAGGCTGAAAGAGACATAGGAACAGGAGTAGGCCATTCAGCCCCTCGAGCCTGTTCCGCCAGACCGTGGGCTAAGCTTTCCGCCTCTCACCCAACGCCTGTCCAGCTGAAAACAGCTTTTTTTTAAAATGTTACTGCCGCACGAGGATCATCTGTGAGTGACTCAAAATTGTGTTTCTTTTTATATTTCAAGTTTTCACTGTTGGCCCTCAAAAAGGAGAGGAAAGTGGCCGGGTGGTGCAGGGTCGGGGGCATTGACATTGGTGGCATGCCGTGATGAGATGTGGATTTGCACTTGTGTTTGATGCACTGTGGAGCTCGTGTTTGACGTGTGTCCTGATCTTAGCCACGACACCATTACAACAGTGACTACACTTCAATAAGTACTTCATTGGCTGTAAAGCGCTTTGGGATGTGCTGAGCTGGTGAAAGCTGCTATATAAATGTAGGTCTTTCTATCTTTTATTGGGTGCTGCTGAATTCAGGCAGGGAGTGAAAGAAAATTACAAGTAGATTCATGTGTCCCAAACTCTTGGGGGGGTGGGCGGGGGGGGGGGGCTGGCTCCGATGGCCCTGGAGGATGTGGTACCCTGGGAACGTCCTGCCCAGGAGGGAAGGGTGGTCTAGGAATAGGCTGTCCTGCCCAGGATGGAAGGGTGGTCTGGGAACAGGCTGTCCTGACCAGGAGGGAAGGGTGGTCTGGGAACAGGCTGTCCTGCCTAGGAGGGAAGGGTGGTCTGGGAACAGGCTGTCCTGACCAGGATGGAAGGGTGGTCTGGGAACAGGCTGTCCTGCCCAGGATGGAAGGGTGGTCTGGGAACAGGCTGTCCTGACCAGGAGGGAAGGGTGGTCTGGGAACAGGCTGTCCTGCCTAGGAGGACAGTGTGTGATATGAGGGGACCTGGGAGTATAGGGAATGGCCAAACCACGATGTGGGCGGTGGGGGCAGTAACTGCAGGGATGTTGCAGGTGGCAGTTACTGCACTGCTGGCTGATATTTCTGACGGATGCCAGTGGGTGACGAAGAAGCTTTAGTAAAAACTGTCAAACCCTTACTGGGAGAGCGAGTCTGTTCCAGCGCCTTTATCCTGGTTCGTAACTCAGCCAGTGCTTCGCGCTGTCGCTGAATAATCTCCTCGTGTCGGTGACCTTTGCACTGTGCCACGAGCATCACGAGTTCAGAGTTAACCTTATCCTGCAATTATATATTTGAACAGAAAGATCAACACTTTAGTTTGTGCACTGAATTGTGAGAGTTACTGATGTCGAAATACTGCTCGAAACAGAAAGGAAAAGAAAGAGACTTGAAAACGTACCACTTGACAACAGGATTTCATTCTTACTAACTCGTCGTAATTTATTTGTTTTACTTTTCAGGGTAATTCTTGCAAAAAGTTGGTCGGATAATCGGACCGACATGTGATTGCGGTGTAGATAATGGAAGCTCAAATTGCTGAAAATGAATTGCAGGGACAGGGATTTGCATCTTTCTTTGGAAAGTATCATAAAATTAATGGTTTGATTGGCATAACTCTCTCCCTCTCCTCACTGTATGTGTTACTGAGGAACAAATTGATGCACTCAGCCCTCCCTTGACTATAAGGTGCTGGCAGAGTGTGACTCACCAGGGAAAATGTAAAATCTGTTCCGTCAGTTGGGCCATTAGATCTGTTGTGACTGGCAGCTACAAACTTGCTTCTGGAAGGTCACAAAAACACACCTACCGAGGCCAGTAAAGATTAATTACACCAATCACCACTCTACCTACACAAACCTTTCTGAATGAGGTGCTGAAAATACTAAGTGGAATCAATTAGGTGGAGTTAAGTCAGCGATTTACCTGTAAATAAAGAACGAGGGAGATAATTTCCTCTCTCTGCTATTTGTAGTGAAAACATAAATGTGAGTTTATAACTTCACCGCAAATACTGAAAAGAGGAATGCAATCCCAGAGCTCAATGTGTGTGACCAGAGTTTTTTTTTAAAAACTTCCCTGCTGTGATATCTTGGGACACAGCATATATATACAACAGCACAACATGGCTTCCGGTAAGAACTGTACTGCATATGGCTTTATTACTATATAGATCAGCAGTCCACCAGGTGGCTCTATTACACTTCTCCCTCCTTACTGAAGAAGCTAATCATAGCAAATAATCATTATACGTGACTTGCATGTTATACACAACTCTTGGTATACATTTCTCAAATGGAACCCATTTTATGTTTCCAAATTCTACTATAGAATTCTGTAACACCAACAAAAGATATGAACTTATTTTCCATATTTACAGATTAAACTTAACCACTGGTTTTCTGTCTCGAAGAGGATACCTTCTTTCTTGAACAGAACTTTCAGATCTTGTTGTAGGACTTTGACTCATTCTAGGCTGAGCCTGTGGAGAATTTTTCTCCAAGGGCTGACCTTGATCTTCATTTGGACTCTCTACACTTTCAGACTGTTTGTCTGCCTGTCTCGGGCTCAGACTTAAATTCTGACTTTGTCTTGGACTTGTTTCTGGTATGTCTGATGTAGGATTCTACTTGTAACAAGAATATCTGACTCATCAGAATAAATTGAATCATCCCAGCTTTCAACTCCTTCCACATCTGTAGGTAAGATATGATCAAACCTAACCTTTCCATGATCAAACATCATGACCAAATATGTGCGAGGGCCACATATCTTCACTACTCTTCCTGGTAATCACTTTAACCATTTATGGTGATGGTTCTTCACTCTAACCTTCTGGTTCAACATCACACTTCTCTCTCTAACTCTACCTTTATCATGACACTCTTTCTGCCTTGATTGTTTTTCTTCTACGGACTGTGTCAAGTTTATCTTTAACAATGAGAACCTGGTTTGTGGCTGTTGTTTTAGAAACAACTCTGCTGGTTTTCTACCAGTAGTGGTATGAGGAGTATTCCGATAGGTAATCAGGATTGCTGTCAGGGGCTTATGGTCAGTAACTATGGTAAACTTACGACCAAACAAGTATTTGTGAAACTTCTTGACCCCAAAAATCAATGACAAAGCTTCCCTTTCGATCTGCGCATAATTCCGCTCACTGGCACTGAGAATGCGTGAAGCAAAAGCAATTGGTCTCTCCTCCCCACTATCTAGTACATGAGAGATCACTGCCCCAACTCCGTACGGAGAGGCGTCACACGCTAGCTTGATCTCCTTAGATACATCATAGTGAACCAACATGGTACTCTCTACTAACTGGCTTTTACACTCTTTGAATGCTGAGTCGCATTCTTTTGACCACTTCCAAGGGACCTGTTTTCTCAACAGCTTATTCAGTGGATGTAACAATGTAGCCAAGTTTGGGAGGAACTTGCCGTAATAATTCAAAAGACACAAAAATGATCGAAGTTCAGAGACACTCTTGGGAGTGGGTGCATTTCTGATTGCATCCAGCTTTCCCTTGGTTGGATGTAAACCATCTTTGTCTACTCTGTGCCCTAAGTACTCCACTGAGTTTTGAAACAACTCCCACTTGTGAGCTGTCACTCGTACTCCGTGCTTCTCTAGCCGTTTGAGCACTTCATTCAACACCTCATCATGGATTTGCCTGTTTGGTGATGAAATGAGTATGTCATCCAAATAACACACTACCCCTTCAATCCCTTGCAAAATTTGGTTCATCACCCCCTGGAATATGTCGGGGGCAGAAGACACTCCAAATAGTAGCCTATTGAACTGATATAGGCCTCGGTGGGTATTTATAGTCAAGCATGACTTGGACTCTTCATCTAACTCAAGTTGTAGGTAGGTGTTTGTTAGATCTAACTTCAAACAGATCTGGCCACCTCTCAGCATTGTGAACAAATCTTCCACATTTGGCAACGTATTGGGTAGATTACATGCTAGAACCTGGTTTACGGTTACCTTATAATCACCACACAACCTTACCTTACCATCTGACTTAGGTACAACAACAATGGGTGTAGCCCAATTACTCAGATCTATCTTAGAGATAAAGTTCTCAGTTTCTATTCTTTTGAGTTTTTGCTCAACGTTCTCCTCGAGTGTGTCTGGTACGGGACGTGGTTTGCAGTAAACTGGTCTTGCGTCCTTCTGCACTCTGACACTCGCCTTGAAGTTTTGGATTGGACTGCCCGTTTCGCTGAACACCTTCGGATACTGCTTGATGACATTATCTTTTGATGCAAATTTCGCTTCCACACGGAAAATCTCATTCCAATCCAGCTTCAGGGATCCCAACCAATTTCTACCTATCAAGGCGGGCTTGTCTCCTGCCACTACTATGAGAGACAAGCTCTGACACTGATCCTTATATTTCACTGGTATGGTGATACTTCCTACTACAGGGATTTGCTCTCCTGAGTAGCCTTGAAGCTCTACCTTCGATTTCTCTAGTCGATAATCATGTTACTTGTCGTGATATAGTGATTCCGGTACTACACTCACGGATGCACCAGTGTCGATTTCCATGGGTATCCTGGTTCCTGTGACATCTACTTGGATGACGATACCTCGCGAATCGCTGTTAGATACCTTCGTGCTCCTGATGACGTGAATCTCCAGAAACTCCTCGTCCTGCTGCTTCTCTTCAACGGTATGTAGTGTCTGGCGATTTCTACTTCTAGCATTGCCGGTCGGTTTACTCTTCTGTCAACACGCCTTCGCAAGATGCCCAGTTTTCTTGCAGTAGAAACACTCTGCCTTCACATATGGACAGCTTTGAGCGATGTGTTGTCCCAGGCACCGATAGCACGACTTCAATGCACTGTTACCTTAGCCAGTTGCTGAGGCCTTGGGGCTCAATTGCCTTTTACTTTTAGCCTGCAGCCAATTCACCTCGGTTGTCTGACGACTGGAAATGGCGCGGAACTCTCGGGAGTATTGGTCGGCCATACCTATCGACATAGCTGCCCGACAAGCTAAGTCAAAAGTCAAGTTAGGGGTTGTCAACAATTTACTTCTGATACGTTCATTTTTCAACCCACAAACAAAGCGGTCACGCAAAGCTCGGTCCTGAAAGTGTCCAAAATGACAGTGAATGGATAGCTTTTTTGAAGCTACAATGTACTCACTGATACCCTGGTCATTTAATTGATCACGTACTCCAAAACGATAACTTTTAGCAATTTCCAGGGGCTCAGAACTGTAGTGCTGTTCTAACTTGGTTAGGATCTCCTTCAGTGGCATGTCCTTTGGCTTGGGAACAAGCAAATTTTTCAGGGTTTCATACACCTCGGGGCCTGCTTCAGTCAAAAAAATAGCCCGTTTCATTTCTGAAACCACCCGGTTAAGGTTTACATCATCGGGGACTTCGACAATACTATTCGGGGTGAAAAACATTTCTAGCTGCTCTCGGTCGCGATGGAACTCACCCAAGTGCCCTATTATTCCCAGCTAGGGAATCCGCAATCGCATCCTCATCGCCAATTCTGTGATATCTCGGGACACAACATATATATACAACAGCACAACATGGCTTCCAGTAAGAACTGTACTGCACATGGCTTTATTATTATATACATCAGTAGTCCACCAGGTGGCTCTATTACACTCACCCAGGGCAGTGAATGGGGAACCGACTCCCATCAATTGATGCTGTGTTGATTAACTCCTCAATAAATAGTTACTATACTGGAGCCTCCAACGTTCACCATAAATATCTAATTGAAATTGGAAATAATAGGGATAGATTGAAATGATCAAAAATTCCACGGGACATAATGGGAGGGCGGGGGGGGGGGGGAATAGAATGTCGTTTATAGAGGGTGCAGCATAAACACCGGCATAGACCCGTTGGGCCAAATGGCCTGTTTCTATGCTGTAAATGCTATGCAATTAATTAGGTCGGGTACAGTCCATGGCATGGGCCACCTTCTTTTGCATGACTTTCATCCCCCAGCTATTTGGGCCGAGGTGTAAGGGCAGTGAGCTCATCACACTGATACCATGAACAGTTGATTCACAGACATTAAACAAGCAGGATCATCAACCATACCAGTGCCTTAAGCGAAACGTTCAAACAGAACAATGCCCACATTAGTCCGACAGGTGCTGTGATGGCTCAGGTGTTGCAGGCAGTGTGCAACTGAGCTAAACGCACCAAAATGTCTCAGGTTCCATCCCTGGTCTGTGCTAGCTGAGCTGATCTCAGTTATGCTGCCTCTAGGGGTGCTCAGCACTGTTGAAGTAGGGAGTGTGGGGGGAGTAGCGGGGGTGGGGGGGTGGGAGGGAGTGGGGGAAGGGGGGAGTAGTGGAGGTGGAGGGGTGGGAGGGAGTTGGGAGTAGTGGGGGGTGGGGGGAGTCTGGAGGTGGGAGAGAGTGGGGGAGGAGGGGGGTGGGGGGAGTGGGGTGAAGTAGTGGGGGTGGGGGGAGTGGGGGAAATGAGCCAGGGTTCCTGCTCTTGACTGTAATCCCGATGGAAATGGCTGGTGCGGAGCATAAACGCCGGCATAGACCAGTTGTGCCGAATGGCCTGTTTCTGTGCTGTGGGTCTCCATCAGATGTCGACATGTGGGCATGAGGTGAGGCTTCACGGGTCGAATAGCTGGCCAACACTCACTAGCAGTAAGTTCACTGATTCCACGCTCCCGGCGGGTGCGCTGCTTTGAAGGGAGTGTGGGTCAGTGGACGGGGCTCCCAGCTCGGTCGGTACAGGCACTTGGGTGAGTTGCTGGAGGGTGGCCAGTTTCGCACTGTACTCCAGGAGGCGCCACCGCCTTTTAGGAAAACGGATGGCAGAAAAACATACTTCAAAAAAATTAATGTACAAGTACAGTCCATCAGAGGGTCTCACGCCACACGAGCGACACAGTGATTTCCGATGGTCGGAAGCTGCTGATTGTAAAGCACCATTGAGGGTGAGTGGCTGTTCCCGGTGATATAACTAACTCTGTGTTGTTACACAGTGTTTACCGCAGTCTCCGGGGCAATGAAACACTCTCAGCACGTCCCGCGCACTCTGGGGACCATCAGCTGCTCAGGCAGCCGCTCTCCAGGTCTTTGTGAGCCTTAATTCACCAAATCCTTTACACACTGGATTACAAATTGAAAGGGAAGGGGGGGAGGTATCACAATTAGCAGGGTCGGGAAACAGTTTACAAACAGACCAAGGCAGGGTTAACGCAAGGAGTGAGGCACATCGCTAAAGATCCGGCAGGGCAATGCAGCATGAATCTCAAACCAAGCAATCAGCCAGATTTACAAAGAGCCACGAGGCTATAATCTAATACTGGAGGAAAGAGCCTTTTCCCTGTCTGATAATCTCTGTATTTAGAGAGTACGGCTGCCTTTCTACACAATTAACGATCCCACAACCACCCCCGCCACCCCCCCAAAAAAAAGCTGGTGAATTGGTTCAATTTATCAGTGAGGACAGCACCAGCCCCAAGGCACTGAAGGACGCCTCTCTGTCTCTCCAGTAATCGTGTAGAGCCAGTGTCCCTGCCGCTTATCTGCGGAATGCCTCTGACCCTCTGGGTGCGCGGGAGGATTTAGTCCAGAACCGAGCCACAGAATGGAAAGGACGCCCCGCGGTTCTCTCAGGACTTGACAAGAGAACTTAGATTAACGCGGAAACTGCACGTCCGCCGCCTGACACTGTTGAGTCGTTACCCAGCTACGTTTGCTGAAGGCGATTAATTCTCCCGGCACTGCAGGATTTATTTCCCCCCCCCTCTTGTGTGCTGTCACATATCATGAGACTGGCACTTTCATTTCAGTGATGGAATACCTGCCACCAAGCACAGAAGGGAGATTCAAGAATGAAATAAACTCCAGCAGTTCAGTGCATCAAACAAGCAACATTAATTCTCCATCCACCTCACCCTACCCTCTTCCCAATGCTCTTCCCTTCTCCCCAGTTGCTGCTGCAGAGTCATGCAGGAGGCCCCAACAACAACAACTTGTATTTATAAAGCGCCTTTAACGTAGTAAAACGTCCCAAGGCGCTTCACAGGAGCGTTAACAGACCAAAGTCTGACACCGAGCCACATAAGGAGATATGAGGGCAGGCTTGGTCAAAGAGGTAGGTTTTAAGGGGTGTCTTAAAGGAGAAGTGAGAAGTAGAGCGCCGGAGAGGTTTAAGGAGGGAATTTCAGAGCTTAGGGCCCAGGCGGCTGAAGGCACGGCCGCCAATGGTGGAGCGATTAAAATCGGGGGATGCGCAAGAGGCCAGAATTGGAGGAGCGCAGAGATCTCGGAGGCTTGTAGGGCTGGAGGACGCTACAGAGATAGGGAGGGGGCGAAGCCATGGAGGGATTTGAAAACAAGGATGAGAATTTAAAAAAATTGTATAGCTTAGTAAAAGCAATGCTTTCACCCACATCAATGCAGCCGGTGTAAACTCTCAAAATGCTCACCTGTTTAATGTTCCAAATTGATTTTCCAATTTGCTCAGTTCTGATTCTATCAGGGAGGACACTAAAGAGGCAGGTCCAGTGATGCAGAACTGGAGAGGCAGAAATATGAGCCAGCACTAAAGAGGCAGGTCTAATGAGGCAGACCAAGAGAGGCAGGACTAGAGAGGTCAGGACTAGAGAGGTCAGGACAAGAGAGGTCAGGACTAGAGAGGTCAGGACAAGAGAGGTCAGGACTAGAGAGGTCAGGACTAGAGAGGTCAGGACTAGAGAGGTCAGGACAAGAGAGGTCAGGACAAGAGAGGTCAGGACTAGAGAGGTCAGGACTAGAGAGGCAGGACAAGAGAGGTCAGGACAAGAGAGGTCAGGACAAGAGAGATCAGGACAAGAGAGGTCAGGACAAGAGAGGTCAGGACAAGAGAGGTCAGGACTAGAGAGGTCAGGACAAGAGAGGTCAGGACTAGAGAGGTCAGGACTAGAGAGGTCAGGACAAGAGAGGTCAGGACTAGAGAGGTCAGGACAAGAGAGGTCAGGACTAGAGAGGTCAGGACTAGAGAGGCAGGACAAGAGAGGTCAGGACTAGAGAGGTCAGGACAAGAGAGGTCAGGACTAGAGAGGTCAGGACAAGAGAGGTCAGGACAAGAGAGGCAGAACTTTATCGTGACTCAGAAACATGTCAAGGTGCTTCACACACCATGAACTGCTTCAAAACACAGTGACTATTATTATGTAGGCAAATGCAGCAGGAATTTTGCGTGTAGTAAGATCCCACAAACTTCAATGAGATGAGTGACCAGTTAACCTGGCTTTGGGACATTGTGAAAGACACTATATAAATGCAACTTCTTTCTTGGTCTGTTTTGGTTGTGATTTTAGTGGATCCGAGCAACATTTTCTTGGTGTGAGTTAACAAGTGGCACAGCTCAAAGGTTATTACTGGTATTTGTTGCACCCATATAAACTGGTTGCTATGGGAATAAGAACAATAGGGCTTCAATATACTCAGGAAATAAATTGTAGATACCAGGAATTAAGTGTAGTTGCCAGGAGCTAAGAGTGGTTCCTGGGAGCGAGCCATAGTTTCTCGGCGTTAAATGTATTTACTGAGAGTGATTTACTGATCATCGACCTGAAACGTTGACTCTGTTTCTCTCTCCACAGATGCTGCCCGACCTGCTGAGTATTTCCAGCGTGCTCCCTTTTTATTTCAGATTTCCAGCCTCCGCAGTATTTTGCTTGAGCCTTACAAGGGGCTCTGTCCAACCCTCTGCCATTGTGCTGCTGCTCAACCATGGGGGAGGACGTCACCGTGACTGCAAGCAAGAAATCTGCCTTCCAACATGCGTTTCACGGTTCCTTATGCAGAAGCTGTTAAAATGCAGTCCTGCTCTCTCGTATGTATCAGTCTAGACACTATCATTAATGCAACAGCAGGAAAATCATCCAACCAAGCCACACTCGCTCTTGCTGAGGTCTTTATTACGTCTTTTTAGAAATTGACTCGCCCATCATGATCTGCCCGAGGGGAGAAATATGCTGAGATTAGTCTCCGTAGCCGTCATATGCTCGGTTATTACTTATTCCCGGATCGTAATTAAAGTGCCTGTTCCTTTCTCTACTGCTGCTCTTCCATGTCCTACATGAAACTGGCTTTGGCAGGCTCGATGCAGATTATAGTGGACATTAGCGCCCACAGCACAAAACTACCCTCAGTTGGCAATCTCACTTCGACCACAGGGCTGCAAGAGTGGCAATGGAAAAATGTCACACTGGTGCAGTATGGGGCAGTCTTTTGTTTGGGGCTGAGGCACGTAGTTGGGTCAGAGTAAATGGACCTATACTCTGTGACGTAATAAAGACTCACTACGCACTTGAACATAAAGCAAGGCTTTAATCAACTTGTAACAAAACATGGAGGTCTAGTTAGCAGTCACTAGCTTCCTGTTTCCAGATTGTCTCTGCCCAAGGTGGGCCCATGCCTGAGTATTTATACTCCCTGGACGGCGCCCCAGCTGGCCACCCAGTAGTACTTCCTGAGTTGTTACTTGCGATTTATGACACTCTGCATCTAACCTGTGCTGTACCTGACCTGGGAACCCTTGATGGGCAGTGTAGAGGGAGCGTTACTCTGCACTGAACCTGACCTGGGAGCGTTTGGCACTAACACTGGGTAGCCAAAATGTGACGTGTCCCAGCACTCACATCGCCAATCCCGATGAGCACAAAATTCACAAAAAGAGAAAAAAAACCTTCCCTCCCCCACCCCACAGTTTAATACCCTCCTCTGCTGAAGACACTGCCTCTCCCTGCTACAGTCCCGTTGTACAGCCACCAATCACCCTCAAGCACTTCACCCAATGATTCGTCCTTTGAGCGAGATCCGAGACAGTTGGCGTCACGGACTATGGAGCAGTAACAGGCAGCACAGCTGGGCCTAAGCCTGTCCTCACCCGTCATCCGCACACGCGCGTTTCCCAGCAGGAGTTACTGGATAGCGAGCAGGAACTGGAACTCTGGCTGCTTTCCCCTCCATTATCTGGGGGCACTGAAGCCAGAGCTAGCGCTCACCTACTGGCTGGAAGCTAGCAGCACAAACCTGGGACGGAACCTGGGACCTTTCTTATTGCTTTGGTACAAACGTTCTCATTTCAGCGCTCTGAGATTTTACGGTTATGCCCCCAGAACAAGGGGGCATAACGGTAAAATTCGAGCTAGGCCGTTCAGGGGTGATGTCAGGAAGCACTTCTTCACCCAAAGGGTAGTGGAACTCTGGAACTCTCTCCCCCAAAAAGCTGTTGAGCCTGGGGAGGTCAATTGAAAATTTCAAAACTGAGATTGATGGGTTTTTGGAGATATGGAACCAAGGCGGGTAAATGGAGTTAAGATACAGATCAGCCATGATCTAATTGAATAGGTTGAGGAGCTGAATGAACTACTCCTGTTCCTATGTTGAGGTCTCTGTTGCTTTAGAATTTTCTAGAATTCATAGGAAACCATTATTTCTGGATGAGTCTCATCTTTTGTCAAATTACATCCATGTGTAAGGTGTCTCCCGTAGATCGCTACACACGTGTGGTCAGAGACGCCATTAAGCGAGCTTGCAATGACTCAGCGTCAGGAGATTGTAATCGCCCGTTTAACGGAAAGCAGGGATGTTGTCCTGCTGTCGGAGTTTTCCGTGTCAGGTTTATATTTAGCAATGGTAGAACACATACAGGCAAAAAGAAAAAGATGTTTAAATCCTTATCTTGATTCAGGCTAAACTGCTGAATGCTCACCCGGGTCCTTCCCACCCCCAACCCCCCAAAACACACACACACACATACAGCACATGTCGGAGGATAAACCACCTACTTGGGTTGCCAGGACAAAGGTGTCGATGTGGTCCCACAGGGTGTCAGTGTCACAAAGCACTGTGACACACAACTTGTATTTAATTTACCCTACACCAGGGAGAGGCCGTTCACAAGTTAGGGGCTGCTGAACAGGCAGAGAGAATGTGGAAGACATGTAACTCTTGGCTACCTGCAAGCACCTGGTTGGGAAAAGCATGGAGCAGAATTGTAGATGCAGGTCACCTAGAGGTTGACCTCAGGAGATGATAGAAACAAATAACTAAATAATCAACAATTGTAATTTTTAGGATTATCTTTTCCATCTAGCAATTTTTTAGGCTTTCCACTGTTTGCCCTTGGTATTGCTGCTTCTTTCTGCACCAAGGCAGCCCCTTGGCATCACCATGTCCCTCGCACCAGGGTTGCTCCTTGGCATCACCGTGTCGCTCGCACCAGGGCAGCCCCTTGGCATCACCATGTCTCTCACATCAGGGCTGCCTCTTGGTATGATTGATTCTTTCTGTGGCAGTGATGCCTCTCGTTAGTTGAGTGGGTGCAGTATTCTGGGCTTCAGAGTTCTTGATGGCCACTTTCAATGGCCCTTAGAAGATGTGCTTCTGTGGCACAAAATTGGTTCCGCCATTCCAGCCCCTCCACCCTGACACACAAAGCTCCCCGACAGAGTGGTCCTCCTTCTTTCTGTCCGTCACAGAGCTGGCAAAAGTCACCCACTATTACTCGACGGAATTCAAAACTGTGCCCTGCATATAATTAATATTAATGCAGAGATTAGCTTCAGTCTCTGGGAGATAGGTTTGGGGCTTTAGAACAAGATCCAGCTCAGCTCTACAGCCCAGCTGGTCCAGGTGTCACATTCTGGCCATTCAACAGCTCTGGCACTACACACTCAGAGCTCCCAGTCAAACACACATGTTGCTGGACTAATAATCCAGGGAACGTGAGTTCAAATCCCACCCTGAATTCAGTTCAAAAAAATCTGGAATAAAAATCTGGTCTCAGTAAAAGTGACCATGAAGCTGCTAGATTGTCGTAACAACCCAACTGGTTCACTAATGTCCATTCGGGAAGGAAACCTGCCGTCCTTACTCGGTCTGGCCTATATGTGATTCCAGTCCCACACTAATGTGGTTGACTCTTAACTGCCCTCTGAAGTGGTCTAGCAAGCCACTCGGTTGTATTACCGCCTTCTCAGGGCAACTAGGGATGGGCAATAAATGCCAGCCTTGCCAGCGACGCCCACATCCAGAGAATGAATTAAAAAAACACAAGCGATCTGAAGTGCCAACATGGTTTTCCATTCTTGTGCTTCTGTATCTGACTGTCAGTCAAGACTTCTCTTGCCACAGTTATCAGGCTTCCTGGACAGATGTTATTGTAACTGGTCTGCTTTCTAAGTTGACTCATCATCAGCCAGTTCCTTTCCATCTCGGGACTCTCAACCCGTCAGGGACACAGCTTGATGGTTACAAGTTGAATTTGAAAAAATAAATCACTTTTTTCCTCCAATATTTTTGCCGCTTTCTCCGTCGGTGCCTGCTCCTGCTGGGACAAGACTTCACAGGAGCTCCCCAAGTGGTCATCATTAATGTACGAGCTTCAATGGTGAGTGTCGTCGGGTTATTTCTCCATGGACTGCGTCGCACACAAGCCTGATATCCATACACTGACACTTTCCAGCTGGATTCTCCTAGATGGTGATCCGATGAAAGAACCCCGAGGGGTTGCTCCCCTCCTTAGCCCGGGGACGCTGAGGTCAATTGTTGCACCCTTAATGCTGGCCCAGCTGAGGTTGGGTAACTCGGCACAGACTGGGGATCAAACCTGGCATCTCCCGGGTCTATATGGCTCGGTTTTGGACTAGACAGTGCATATACTAGTAAGGGGAATTTCATACGGTGAATTTTTAAGCAGAAGATTAATAGAGTTGGACTTGTAGCATTAAGCAATCTGTCAGGAGGATTCAGCAGCCGCTTACATATGAATTCATGATTGATTTTTAGACAAATGGAGCCAATTACAGTGAGGGTGGAAGACTCGTAAACAGCTCTTTGTTCATGAAGTATATCTGCACTGCAGTGCGCTTTGCATTCGTGTAAACGCTGAACAAACAGTGCAAATGGCACCCACACCCGAGAGGAGTGAACACCTTGGACGCACGCCGACAAACCCGGTAATGTGCCGGCCAATATGAAAATATTGCAGCAGTGGATAATATTTCACGTGGTTATAAATGCTACACACCTCGTTAGTGTGCGTTGCGTCAATGTACCGCATTAAAGATTAGTCGTGGAAAGGTCACACAGTCTCATTTAAAAATTAATACGTCCCACTGCCTGTTTCAGTCAGACAAATTTAAGATCAGCTTGCACATGAGCTCGGTCATTACTTCAGAGAAAAATAAATATTTTTTTAAAGGGGGAATGGAATTTTTGTGATCACCATAAGTGAGGGATGAACTTTGGGGAGAGTTGAGCTCGTGGGATTGACTCAGGTGCTGGAGTTCATAGGTCAAAGCCCACGTGTCAGGGAGTACTGCATTGATGGTGGAAGTTAGATTACCCAATTTCAGTTGATCTGCCCCTTTCCTTTGACTGTTGTTTTACCCCCATAAATGGAAGGATAGGTCCCATCATTGAACATAAAAGTCACTGGTGCAGTTGTTTGATTGGGAAACCTCGGCAAAGGGCCAAGGAAGGACAACAGGGCCCAGAAATTGGGGCGCGTCATTTTAGAGCGTGCGGGTGCATTCCCTGCACCAGAGCGGTGAGGCTGGAGGCGCCCCAGATATTGGGCCTTGGGCCTCATTGTAATGGAGCCGATGTGACATTGGAGCCCACTGGTGATGAGTTGGGCATTATCGGGCCGCTGCTGTGATGGGGGTTGGGTAAGAACGGCGAGGAGGGGGATTGGGGGTTGAGCGGTGGTGATCGGGAGTGGGGGTTGAATATGCGGTCGGGAGGAGCCGGAGTGCTTGCATTCAGGAAAGTTACTTACCTTGTTTATTGCAGGCCATCCCTGGGGCTCGTTTCCCTGCGTGCAGCCCACGCTGGCGCGGATTGTCTCAGGGCAAACCAATCGTGAAGAGGGAACCTCAAACAGGCGTTAGCTGCTTATTTGCATAAACACAAGGCCCAACGCCTGCGCAGGCGTGGGTGAAAGACGCCTCTTGTTTGTCCTTACCCAATATGGCGGGCGGCACACTGCCAGCCGGAAATTTGCACGCGCTTCCTTCCCGCCATATTGGGGCCTTAGTAGTCAGAGTACCGCCCGATAAACGGGCATTGTGGGGACCAATGTCTAGGCCTAGGTTTGAAAAGAAAACCGAAGAGGAGGTAAACCAAGAAGATTAGGTGATGCAGAGTTTGGATTTTAAAAGCCTTATAGATTCCAAAGGAAGGAAAGAGTGAGGGGGGTAAGGAATTCCACAGTTTTGAAGCCCTGGTCAAGGATCCATCTTAAGAAATAATGCCCGAAAGGAATATTCACACTGCAATATAAATTCAGAGGATAGTGTCTACTGAAGGTGTGAGGCTGGCTTCAAGTCCTGGTGTTGGCCCACGAGGTGGCCAGTGAATCAGCTTTCCCTCTATCTGGTGTCTGCCAACTTTCCAACCCATAACATAATTAGAGACACTGGACAAAGCCATCTCACAATGAAGTTTAGTTGAAGGCAAATGAAGGAAGAGTGCTGGGATGGCAATTTATTTTTGGGCAAATGCCTGATCTAGCTCAACGAAACTAATTCTCTGCACTTGCCATCACATGGTTTTAGAATGTCTGGATGCTCTGGAGTGCGTCCCCTGGCCAAAACCCAAAGAGTAAAAGCCTTTTCCTTAATTATTTGTTCCCAAGAATCAATTTTTATTACGAAGGTTCGGAGAGGAACCATTCAGCTGTCATTTTAGGACAGAGGAGCTGACCTGTGAGAAACAGCCAGAGATTAAAAGACAGAGAATCGAACCATTAAGAGTGTAATCAATATAATGTATAAGAATTACAGGCCAGTTGACGAAAATAGAATTCCTTCCCCAATCTGAGGCAAGCTCAAATCGCTACAATTGATTGTTATGTTTCAGGCACTCTCCAAATACGTTCGCTCGTGCCCAAAGCAACAGACTGCTCCCATGGCCGCCAGCACTCCCTGTGCAGATAAGGGGATGGAGGGAAAATTGGTTGCATTCGAGTCTTTTTAACCCACCACATCACATAAGAAAGAAACAAAAAAAATGCTAAGATAGCAGAGCCCTGACAGTGTCTCAGGGACCGCACCCCAGTCCAAGGGACCCCACCCCAGTCCAAGGAACTGTACCCCAGTCTCAGGGACCGCACCCCAGTCTCAGGGACCGCACCCCAGTCTCAGGGACCGTACCCCAGTCCGGGGGACCGTACCCCCGTCCGAGGGACTGTACCCCAGTCTCAGGGACCGTACCTCAGTCTCAGGGACCGTACCCCAGTCCAAGGAACTGTACCCCAGTCCAAGGAACTGTACCCCAGTCTCAGGGACCACACCCTAGTCTCAGGGACCGTATCCCAGTCTCAGGGACCGTATCCCAGTCTCAGGGTCCGTACCCCAGTCTCAGGGACCGTACCCCAGTCTCAGGGACCGTACCCCAGTCTCAGGGACCGCACCCCAGTCTCAGGGACCGTATCCCAGTCTCAGGGACCGCACCCCAGTCTCAGGGACCGCACCCCAGTCTCAGGGATCGTACCTCAGTCTCAGGGACCGCACCCCAGTCTCAGGGACCGCACCCCAGTCTCAGGGACCGCACCCCAGTCTCAGGGACCGTACCTCAGTCTCGGGGACCGCACCCCAGTCTCGGGGACCGCACCCCAGTCTCGGGGACCGTACCCCAGTCTCAGGGACCGTACCTCAGTCTCAGGGACCGTACCTCAGTCTCAGGGTCCATACCCCAGTCTCAGGGACTGTACCCCAGTTTCAGGGTCTGTACCCCAGTCTCAGGGACCGTGTCCCAGTCTCAGGGACCGTGTCCCAGTCTCAGGGTCGGTACCCCAGTCTCAGGGAACGCACCCCAGTCTCGGGGACTGTACCCCAGTCTCAGGGTCCGTACCCCAGTCTCAGGGACCGCACCCCAGTCTCAGGGACTGTACCCCAGTCCGAGGGACCGTACCCCAGTCTCAGGGACCGTACCCCAGTCCAAGGGACCGTACCCCAGTCTCAGGGACTGTACCCCAGTCTCAGGGTCTGTACCCCAGTCTCAGGGACCGTACCCCAGTCTCAGGGACCGTACCCCAGTCCGAGGGACCGTACCCTAGTCTCAGGGACTGTACCCCAGTCTCAGGGTCCGTACCCTAGTCTCAGGGACTGTACCCCAGTCTCAGGGTCCGTACCCCAGTCTCAGGGACCATACCCCACTCCGAGGGACCATACCCCAGTCTCAGGGACTGTACCCCAGTCTCAGGGACCGTACCCCAGTCTCAGGGACCGTACCCCAGTCCGAGGGACCGCACCCCAGTCTCAGGGACCGTACCCCAGTCCGAGAGACCGCACCCCAGTCTCAGGGACCGTACCCCAGTCCTAGGGACCGCACCCCAGTCTCAGGGACCGCACCCCAGTCCGAGGGACCGTACCCCAGTCCGACGGACTGTACCCCAGTCCGAGGGACCGTACCCCAGTCTCAGGGACCGTACCCCAGTCCGAGGAACTGTACCCCACTCTCAGGGACTGCACCCCTGTCTGAGGGACTGTACCCCAGTCTCAGGGACCGTACCCCAGTCCGAGGGACCGTACCCCAGTCTCAGGGACCGCACCCCAGTCCGAGGGACTGTATCCCAGTCTCAGGGATCGCACCCCAGTCCGAGGGACCGTACCCCAGTCTCAGGGACCGTACCCCAGTCTCAGGGACCATACCGCAGTCTCAGGGTCCATACCCCAGTCTCAGGGACCGCACCCCAGTCTCAGGGTCTGTACCCCAGTCTTAGGGACCGTACCCCAGTCTCAGGGACCGCACCTCCGTTTCAGGGACCGTCGCCCAGACTCCGCGACCGTACCCCAGTTCGTCAGCATCTTTTGGGGTTAGTGGGGGGCGGGGGTGGGGGAGGCAGTGTAGATAGAAAAATAATCAAAAATAAAGATCTAAAACAATGACCAGCGCATGTTTAAATTCGACCACCGCTGGTGCTACAAATAGCAAAGGGCTGATCTTTCGGGTATCTCAGTGATGTGAAGGAAGTGAACACTGTCCCGGAGACTCCCAAACAACCTCAGTGCAAAAGGCTGTTTCTGTCCAGCAGCTCCAGGATCCCATAAATTCTTAGACAGTCTCAGCCACTAACTGCCCTGATCCACAACAGACTCTGCACTCTCTCATTCTCTCAGCTCACTCAGCCACAAGGAATCTCCAGCTTCAGGATAAACCAAAGGACAGCTAATGGGGAGAAGAATCCTCAATCAATGTGCTGAGCTGCAGCGAAACCAAGTGTAGCTCTGCATGAAGGAGGGAAACGATTACATTTTTATGGTAAAATGGAAATCTAGATGCGCAAACGATATCATTTCTGCTTACAGAGTGAAGAGAACAGCATAGGTGTCAGCTGTGGCTCAGTGGTAGACACTCTCGCCTGAGCCAGAAGGTTCAAGTCCCACTCCAGAGACTTGAGCACAAAATCCAAGCTGACACTCCAGTGCAGTGCTGAGGGAGTGCTGCACTGTCGGAGCTGCCGTCTTTCAGAAGAAACGTTAAACCGAGGCCCCGTCTACCCTCTTAGGTGGGCGTAAAAGATCCCATGGCACAATTTCGAAGAAAAGCAGGGGAGTTCTCCCCGGTGTCCTGGCCAATATTGATCCCTCAGTCAACACAACTAAAAACAGCTTATCTGGTCATCATTGCTGTTTGTGGGAGCTTGCTGTGCGCAAATTGGCTGCCGCGTTTCCTACATTACTACAGCGACTCAAAGCACTGGAGAGGTACCACCAACGCTGCCTCCGCAAGATCCTGCAAATCCATTGGCAGGATAGGCGCACCAACGTCAGTGTTCTTGCTCAGGCCAACATCCCCAGCATCGAAGCTTTGACCACGCTCGATCAGCTCCGATGGACGGGTCACATTGTCCGCATGCCCGATACGAGACTCCCAAAACAAGCGCTCTACTCGGAGCTCCGGCACGGTGAGAGAGCCCCAGGTGGGCAGAGGAAACGCTTCAAGGACACCCTCAAAACCTCCTTGAAAAAGTGTAACATCCCCACCGACACCTGGGAATCCCTGGCCCAAGACCGCACAAAGTGGAGGAGAAGCATCCGGGAAGGCGCCGAACACCTCGAGTCTCTTCGCCGGGAGCAAGCGGAAGCCAAGCGCAGGCAGCGCAAGGAGCGCACGTCAACCCAAGCACCTCACCCACCTGGCCCTTCAACCACCGTCTGCCCCACCTGTGATAGAGACTGTGACAGGGACTCATCAGTCACCTGAGAACTCATTTTTAATGTAGAAGCAAGTCATCCTCGGTTCCGAGGGACTGCCTAAGAAGAAGAAGGACAGCGACTACACTTCAAAAAGTACTTCATAGGCTGTAAAGTGCTTTGGGACGTCCTGATGTTGTGAAAGGTGCGATAAAAAACAGAGCGCGTTGTCAGCAATCTGCCTGCTGCAGAAAAGAACCACTCTTCAAATATTTACATTCCAGCTCACTTTAAACCTGGGCAGCCTGTGGACCGGGGGAGGGAGCGTGGGAGCAGGCACTGAGATCCTGCAGTTTCATTTTGAAGTAGAAATGTGAGTCAGACTGTTTAAAATGAAAAGTATTCAAACAAAGTGTATGTTTTTAAATTATCACAAGGGTTCCAGGGATATTTCCCCCCCCCCCCCAGTGATTTCCCAACCAAATTAAATTTTAATGAGATCCTTAAATCACAAGAGGCAACAGGAAATAAAGACAGAAACTGCTGGAAACACACAGGTACGTCTGTCTGTCAGCATCTGAAAAGTGAAGAGAGAGGCTAGCGTTTTGGACGGAGACCCTTCATTGGAGGGATAATTCTCCATCAGGTCTCTCTTCGAAATGTTAACTGGACTTTTCTCTCTTTCCAGATGCCCACAGACCCGTCGTGTTCCAGCACTTTCACTTATTTCTTTTTCTCTGTGTGCTAGGGTCGCCAACTCTGGTTGGACGTCATCCTGGAGGCGTCATCACATGACCTCCTGCCGCCAACCGCCCCCACACTCCCGCCATTGGCTGTCCAACACGTCCATCATCGCGACGCCCCGCCTTCCCACAGCCAATTGGAAAATGAATAGACTCTTCATTGCCCCATTGGATGAGTCTCGACTGTCAATCAAACAGCCTTTTTTTCCTCCTCTCCAATATTTTGATCATTAGCAAACAAAAGTGTTCAAAGAAAATTTTAATAACAGCACCATTTTTTAATGCCCCCTACGATCTTTCTCCTGGGTTGCTGGCGGCAGCGTCCTGGAGATTAACCTTTCATTCCTGGAGACTCCAGGGGAATCCTGGAAGGATAGTAACTCTACTCTGTGCAGGTTAAAGTCTCTGTCTGATCTCAGCAGGACTGTGCCAGGGGGGTGCCCTGCGCCCTTGGACAAGAAAGGACAAATGCATCAAAACAGGAAGTTCTAGAAATGAACAGCGTCTGACAGAGAAACGACAGGCCAACGATTGGGAAAGAAAGGGTCTCCCACCGACAACCGACTGTGTGTTTTGAGCATTTTCCATTTCTAGTTCCCAGGAGTTTCAGTGCCTTCTGTTTATTGCAAAAATTTCACAATTTAATGAAAAGAAACATAACAGCTGCAAACCACGTACGGCTGCAGCAACTTTCACAGTCCAATCAGCCGCTGAATCGCGCGTTTGTGCGCTGCGTCTCGGGTTGGCTGGGCAGAGCTGCCCTGATGTTCCTCAGCGGAGCAAACCGCATACCTGGTTAGAATTTCAAGTGCTGGGCAAGATGGGAATCTCCAAACTATTGGTATTCTGCTCAGAGGTTTTGACCATTCTGCAGACAAATGCGGAAATCTTTTTTCTGCCTGTGAAAATACTGACAGTCCTTTAGCCCCACTCGGTCTTCGCTCCGTACGCAGGATCACGAGAAACGGGTGCTACAAAATTCACGCTGCAATTAACTTGCGAAAGGCAATTACAACTCAAATCAGGGGTGGGTGGGACTGGGTGATGTCGCGGGGTAGAAACTGACCTATTTGGGGGGAATTTTAACCAGACCTGCCCATTGAGGGAACGGACGGGATCGGGTGTAACGTTGGCCTTACAAGCCACCTGATTTTACTCTCTATTTGAAGTCAGTGAAGAGTAATATTGGGTGGGGTGTAAATCTAACGTTCCACCTGATCCCGCGAGTTAGGTTAAAATGACCTCGCCTTTATCTCTGGGACCGGATTTCAGATCCAGCCCAGACTGATGCGATTAAATCCTCTTGTGATGCCGGCTGTAAGGGTGCTGTCTGAAGGGAGTTTGGTCCTGCCTCAATCCACTTCTTAGCGGGCTTGGTCCGTAGCACAAAACTGGCTCCAAACGTGACAATCCCACTCACAAAGCAACGGATGGCGTGGAAAATGGAAAATGCCACACCGGTGCACTGGTGACGCTCTGCGGAGGTTGGGAGGCGAGCAGCTTCTTTGGGAGCTTTGCTCTACTGACCAGTGTTACAGCTGAGGGTGCTGCTCGGTGCTGACACTGGATGCCAAAAAAGTAAACCGCATTTCACTCCCAGCACCAACATCCGTTCATTTGATGAGAAAAAAACTCCCCACAAAAGGAAACAACCTTTTCCTAAAGCTGACCCAGATCTCACACTCAGGATCGATCAGAGAGTTTTCACAAGATACACAGAAAAGATGAAGAAAAGCAGCCTCGTTCTAAGCTTGGAGGGTCGCGGACAGTCAAGATTCCCTGTCCAGCGGCATCTGGTCTGTGATGCTGATCCCCCTTTTCTTATATATCTGTCCACTGATCTTGCACGCTCGATCATTATGTGCAGCATGCTGTGTGAGGTGATTGAGTATATAAGGGATGGGGTATTCACGGTGTTAATGCCACCCAAGCCGTGTCAGCTGTGGCTCAGTGGGTAGCACTCTCCCCTCTGAGTCAGAAGGTTGGTGGGTTCAAGTCCCACTCCAGAGACTTGAGCATGAAAATCTAGGCTGACACTCCCAGTGCAGTACTGAGGGAGTGCTGCACTGTTTGAGGTGCAGTCTTTCGGATTGAGACTTTAAACCGAGGTGGACGTAAAAGATCCCATGGCACTATTTCAAAGAAGAGCAGGGGAGTTATCCCCAGTGTCCTGGACAATATTTATCCCTCAATCAACATCACAAAAAAGAGACAGATTGTCTGGTCATTATCACATTGCTGTTTGTGGGAGCTTGCTGTGCACAAATTGGCTGCCGCGTTTCCTACATTACAACAGTGACTACACTTCAAAAGTACTTCATTGGCTGTAAAGTGCTTTGGGACGTCCGGAGGTCGTGAAAGGTGCTATATAAATGCAAGTCTTTCACGTGTAGATGAGTCTCAGTTATCTAAAGCCAGGAACATTCCCCAGCAACTCTATCCACACCACTCAAAACCCTTGGGATTTCTCCAAATGAACAGTCGTGTAGAAAGTGGTTAAAAGTGAGGCTATTTTTTTTTATGCTGTTGGTTGAGGTAGCAATGGTTTTTTCATTTGTTTTTGTGATGCTGGCAAAGGCGTGTTTTTTAATGCCCATCCCTGGTTGCCCAGGATACTGCCATGGGATCTTTAACACCCGCCAGGAAGAGGCCGACAGGACCTCGGTTTATTGTCTCATCGGAAGGACAGTGCAGCACTCCCTCAGTGTAGTGTTCCACGTGCTCCATTCCTGGAGTGGAGCTTTAACCCCACAACCTTCTTTCTTGTTTATTTCTGTCCTTCTCTCCCCTCCTCTGCTTAAGGTGCGGACCCCTTGTCGGGTATGGTTTCACAGGCACTGGCAGCCCTCTACACCTCACCCAAATGGCCTCATGCATGTGCTTAGATAGTAAGTTTTGGCAGGCTAATCGACCACAAGGGGCATCACAGCTGAACCTGATCTTATCCTTACTGAGCTTCCCACTTTCCAGCAGGGAGTCACCAGATAGTGATCGGGAGCAGGAATACCAGCTGATAACTCCTACCTATCTCAGGGACCCGCAAGACAACTGAACCCCAACTGCCCCTCCCAGTTTGGGTCAGCTAACTCAGGGACAGACCAGGGACCTTCCAGATGTGTATGATTCAGTCCGCACTGGGCAATGCTTTTACCCATCGATTCATGGGTGAACCCTGTTGATAATGGCTGGTTTGGAGTAACATTGAGAAGGTGAGTGGATTCTCAACTAGCATAGAGTGAACCAACAATACCTCAGTGTGCTCAGAGAGCTGGTGTTGCTGGCTATCTCGTTCACTAAGCTCTTGCTGTAGTTTCTCGCACTGCATCGCCTTCTCCTTCCTTGCTGCCTTCTGCTGCTCCAGCTTCTCCTTACAGGCCCTGCAAGTGATTGTGACATACTCAGAAATAAGGAAATGGAACAGGAGATCGGGTAACTGAGAACTACTGACATGTGGCTCCGGGTGGGGTGGCGAGTGTCTGTATTGTGATGCACTGGGCACTGCAACTATATAGGACAGGCTAGATGGACCAGTGGGTCTCTTCCTAACCGTCATTTCCGTATGTTCGTACATGGAGGCTGCATATATCTTACTCACTCCGGTATCCAATCCCACAGAAGTTCTAAGCTCTCTGCTGAAATAAGGAGCTCCTGAAAGGAATATTGGGCAACAACGTAAGCGAGCTTCAGAATGGATGATGGAAGATAGTGTAACATTCACTCTCCAATGAATGATGGGAGATAGCGTAATATTCACTCTCTAATGGACGATGGGAGATAGTGTAACATTCATTCTCCAATGGATGTGGGAGATAGTGTAACATTCACTCTCTAATGGATTTTGGGAGATAGTGTAACATTCACTCTCCAATGAATGATGGGAGATAGTGTAACATTCACTCTCCAATGGATTTTGGGAGATAGTGTAACATTCACTCTCCAATGGATTTTGGGAGATAGTGTAACATTCACTCTCCAATGGATTTTGGGAGATAGTGTAACATTCACTCTCCAATGAATGATGGGAGATAGTGTAACATTCACTCTCCAATGGATTTTGGGAGATAGTGTAACATTCACTCTCCAATGGATTTTGGGAGATAGTGTAACATTCACTCGCCAATGGATTTTGGGAGATAGTGTAACATTCACTCTCCAATGGATTTTGGGAGATAGTGTAACATTCACTCTCCAATGGATTTTGGGAGATAGTGTAACATTCACTCTCCAATGAATGATGGGAGATAGTGTAACATTCACTCGCCAATGAATGATGGGAGATAGTGTAACATTCACTCTCCAATGGATGTGGGAGATAGTGTAACATTCACTCTCCAATGGATGTGGGAGATAGTGTAACATTCACTCTCCAATGGATTTTGGGAGATAGTGTAACATTCACTCTCCAATGGATTTTGGGAGATAGTGTAACATTCACTCTCCAATGGATTTTGGGAGATAGTGTAACATTCACTCTCCAATGGATTTTGGGAGATAGTGTAACATTCACTCTCCAATGGATTTTGGGGGACAATGCAACAGAATAACTTCAAGGTTACAGAATTACATTAAATCATTAAATTAAAAACAAACAATTACTAGAACCTCCCTGCCCACTGACGGAACCTCGAGGAATATGAAACAGACCCTGTCAATCGTAGGCTTATCAATAAAATTCTGAAATGATGTAAAGGACTAGCGGATCACCTGTGGCGGTGCTCATGGTAATTCGGAAGATAAACTGGTTAGTAAAGACAGGAGCGTTATACCATGCAACGCACAATGTATTATTCTGCTGCTAAGCAGAGCTGTGTGTAATCTGGGCTGTACCCTTGAGGCCACAATGTCTAGTTGGCTTAAATAATTATATTCTGAAGTCAATGAGAAAGGGGGTGCAGGAACAGAGAGACCTGGGGGTATATGTGCACAAATCGTTGAAGGTGGCAGGGCAGGTTGAGAAAGCGGTTAAAAAAGCATACGGGATCCTGGGCTTCATGAATAGAGGCATAGAGTACAAAAGCAAGGAAGTTATGATGAACCTTTATAAAACACTGGTTCGGCCTCAACTTAAGTATTGTGTCCAATTCTGGGCACCGCACTTTAAGGAAGGTTGTGAAGGCCTTAGAGAGGGTGCAGAAAAGATTTACGAGAATGGTTCCAGGGATGATGGACTTTAGTTACGTGGATAGACTGGGGAAGCTGGGGTTGTTCTCCTCAGAGCAGAGAAGGTGGAGAGGAGTTCAAAATCATGAGGGGTCTAGACAGAGTAGAGAGAGAGAAACTGTTCCCATTGGCGGACGGGTCGAAAACCAGAGGACACAGATTTAAGGTGACTGGCAGAAGAACCAAAGGTGACATGAGGAAAAACTTTTTTATGCAGCGAGTGGTTAGGATCTGGAATGCACTGCCTGAAAGGGTGGTGGAGGCAGACTCAATCGTGGCTTTGAAAAGGGAGTTGGATAAGTACCTGAAGGAAAAAAAATTGCAGAGCTACGGGGAAAGGGCGGGGGGAGTGGGATTAGCTGAAGTGCTCTTGCAGAGAGCTGGCACGGGCTCGACGGGCCGAATGGCCTCCTTCTGTGCTGCAACCATTCTATGATTCTATGTCTGTGTAGCTGCTTACAAATCGTTGTTTCCTTCCTAAGGTCAAAAAACTGGCTTTCTTTTTTGTACCCTTGAATAAAACTGTTTTGTATCTGTCACAAAGTGTTACAGCCATACTTGAAGTGATTATATAAGTTATTTAATGTTCCCTCTCAAAGAAAGGTTAGGGTGAAGAATTTAAAGTTTAGTCTTGTACCTTTCTTATCGTTGCCAGTTGAGATGCCACATAACTCTCCCCAGCTTTTCCCCGCAGTTTGCATTGTTCCCACGCTCTGTTACTAACAGCTCAATCTCCAGCTCTCCACACACTCAGCCCAGCCAAAAGAGCAGCTGAATCCTCCCAGTCACACCCTCAACGCAGGCTGAGAAACCCTAGTCAACTCATCACCATTAATGGCACCATGCAAGCTCCCCGGTGGCCTAGTGGCTAAAGACACTGCCTAGTGTACAGTGCACCAGAGGCAGACCCGGGTTCAATTCCTGCACTGGTGAGCTAGCTAAACTCAGCTGAGTTAAAGCCACCATAACTGCACTGACCCTTGCTGAGGTACAGCTGTGTGTGTGCTGGCTGTTCCTCCAGCACCTCGGCCAAGGCTGTAGGAGCCAAGTCTGATCCTATCATCGCCAAATGACCAATCAGAAATGGAACCTGGCACCACCCTGGCCCCAATGGCTCAGTACCACACTAGGCAGTGCATTTGCTAACTAAGCCATACAGAGCGCGCACGATTTTCACTCCCTTGCCACCTCCCAGATGGACTGCTCTGCCTGACGGCCAGGCACAGAGCTGGTCAAGCCCACTCACTCGAAGGCATGCGGTCTTTTACCATGTGGAGCACATGTCACAACCACGACAAGCAACAAAGGAGAGCACACCGTCCAGTTCCTTATATGGTTATTCAGTTGCTCGCATACCTCAACTCTGCGTTTCTGCTTCGGAATTCTTCGCTCTTCATGTCCACCAGCTGTGACATCTTGGCCAGCTGTTGCCGCAGAGTGTTGAGCTCCAGCGCCTGACTCCGAACCAGCGCACGGTTCTGCTCGAGCTCCACTTTCTGTTTCTCACTCATCTCTCCTGTGTACAAAACAGAACAGTTATTGAACAACCTGATCTTACTGAATCAAATTTGGGGGGGGGGGGGGGGGGGGAAAATAATGTAAACAGCTTTCGAGACATTAGATTGTTACAATATGTAGCCAGTGGGTAGCACGCTCGCCTCTGGGTCAGAAGGTCGTGGGTTCAAGTCCCACTCCAGAGACTTTAGGCTGACACTCCCAGTGCGGTGCTGAAGGAGTGCTGCACTGTCGGAGGTGCCGTCATTTGGATGAGACGTTAAACTGAGGCCCCGTCTGCTCTCTCAGTGGTCGTGAAATGGCACTATTTGGAAGAAGAGCAGGGGAGTTCTCCCCGGTGTCCTGGCCAATTCCTCAACCGACATCACTAAAACAGATTATCTGGTCATTATTACACTGCTGTTTGTGGGAGCTTGCTGTGCGCAAATTGACTGCTGTGTGTGTGTGTGTGTGTGTGTGTGTGTGGCTGTGATGCTGACCATGGTATTTCAGGATTGCCAGGGTCCTGGGAACCCCACTCAAGCTGGAGCGAGTTCCCTTTAGCCGGTGGGGGATGGGGGGGGGGGGCTGCGGTTGAGACCGGGAAGAAAAAAAATGAGCAGAAAAGAAACTCATGTACATAAATAATCCCTGCAATCTGATACCCAGTTTATATACAACATTGTAGGTGTTGGATCCTGTGTTTATCTGCCTGCTGGCTATGTTTACAGTGACTCACACTCCGCGATCAGATTGATTTGTGCCGCAGTATTAATGGACGTCTCAGATGTTTGCTCTGCATCTTCTGAAGATGTAAACCACGTCACACAATACCCGTGGTTAATGTGAATTTAAACAGAGCAAAGGCCTAGAGATAAACTCGCGCATTAAATCAACGGTCGAGCCCTCCACTGAGGAGGGGGTGTAACTGGAATTTGTTAATAAAAGCTTTTAACCTTTTTAAACACATTTATTTATAGCCAAAGTAAGATTTAGATTCTAAAAGACTGCAAATCCTGAAATAGAAACAAAACATTTCTGGAAATAGGCAGGTCTGTCAGCAGCTGGAATGAGAGAGAACAAAGAGAATAGAGAGAGTACGGGAAAAGAGGGAGAGAAAAGATAAAGCAGAAGGAGACAAAGCACGAGGAGCGAGAGAGAGAGATTTTTCTCAATTCTTGCTCTAAGATTTTAAAAAATTAATTCTCAGGTATAGGCATCACTGGCAAGGCCAGCATTTATTGCCCATCCCTAGTTGCCCTTGAGAAGGTGTGGTGAAGGTGCTCCCACAGTGCCGTTAGGGAAGGAGTTCCAGAATCCATGACCCAGTGCCGATGAAGGAACCACGATATATGTCCAAGTCAGGATGGTGTGTGACAAGGGCAGCACGTACATGGAAACACCATCAACAGTCCGTGTGGTGAAGGTGCTCCCACAGTGCTCTTAGGGAGGGAGTTCCAGGATTTAAACCCAGCAACGATAATGGAATGGCAATATATTTCCAAGTCAGGATTGCGTGTGATTTGGAGAGGAACTTGGAGGTGGGGGTGTTCCCATGCGCCTGCTGCCCTTGTCCCTCTAGGTGGAACAGGTCGCGGGTTTGGGAGGTGCTGCCGAAGAAGCCTTGGCGAGTTGCTGCAGTGCATCTTGTAGATGGTACACACTGCAGCCACGGTGTGCCGGTGGTGGAGGGAGTGAATGTTTAAGGTGGTGGATGGGGTGCCAATCAAGTAGGCTGATTTGTCCTGGATGGTGTCGAGCTTCTTGAGTGTTGTTGGAGTTGCACTCATCCAGGCAAGTGGAGAGTATTCCATCACACTCCTGACTTGTGCTTTGTAGATGGTGGAAAGGCTTTGAGGAGTCAGGAGGTGAACCACTTACCGCAGGATACCTAGCCTCTGACCTGCTCTAGTAGCCATAGTATTTATGTGGCTGGTCCAGTTAAGTTTCTGGTCAATGGTGACCCCCAGGATGTTGATGGTGGGGGATTCGGCGATGGTAATGCCGTTGAATGTCAAGAAGAGGTGGTTAGACTCTCTCTTATTGGAGATGATGATGTGGAGATGCCGGCGTTGGACTGGGGTGGACAAAAATGAGAAGTCGCACAACACCAGGTTATAGTCCAACAGATTTATTTAATTTTACAAGCTTTCGGAGCTGTCGCTCCTTCCTCAGGTAAGTTAGCAGTGAGAGAATCTCCCAGAATTCACAATTTAAACACAGACAAAATCTATTCAAATATTTCCCTACATCAAAGACACACTAAGAGCACAGCCAAGACAATGAGATGTGTCCCAGGGGGTCCAACGTGTCAAACCACCTGCTGGCTGCATATCCTGTCAATTTGTGTTAGTCTTTTTAAAAAAAAAAACACCTGGGAAGACCGGCCATGATGTCAAGTCACGTTCTGTATCGTGACATGAACCCGATATCGCGATTGAGGCCATCCTCATGAGTGCGGAACTTGGCTATCAGTTTCTGCTCTATGCTCGGGATACACGACAGCGCAAAATCATAGAGCAGAAACTGATAGCCAAGTTCCGCACTCATGAGGATGGCCTCAATCGCGATATCGGGTTCATGTCACGATACAGAACGTGACTTGACATCATGGCCGGTCTTCCCAGGTGGTTTTTTTTTTTTAAAAAGACTAACACAAATTGACAGGATATGCAGCCAGCAGGTGGTTTGACACGTTGGACCCCCTGGGACACATCTCATTGTCTTGGTTGTGCTCTTAGTGTGTCTTTGATGTAGGGAAATATTTGAATAGATTTTGTCTGTGTTTAAATTGTGAATTCTGGAAGATTCTCTCACTGCTAACTTACCTGAGGAAGGAGCGACAGCTCCGAAAGCTTGTAAAATTAAATAAATCTGTTGGACTATAACCTGGTGTTGTGCGACTTCTCATTTTTATTGGAGATGGTCATTGCCTGGTACTTGAGTGGTACAAATGTTATCTGCATTGGTTTGATCCTGATTGAGAACCCTGCCAGTGAGGCTGTAACAGCCTGCAGGTGCTCCAGCACCAGGCTCGAGGGGCTGAAAGGCCTGCTCCTGTTCCCACGAGTCTGTTGGGCAGTGTTAGCCAGTGAGAAGCAACATCAAACATCATTTCATCAATCAATATACAACCAGCCAGTGGAAGCCATTCTCAGCCAAGGTAACCTACCGGCCAGGTCTGACATCCTGGCATTTGTCCCAGCCAGATCCCTTCTCAATCCCAGGATAACATCTTGCTGTGTCAGGACTTGCATCCGAGTCTCTGCTAACTCCTTCCTGTGGGGCACAAGAGCAGAAAACTTAAGATTAAAACCTAAATGGAAAGATATGATCCAGACAGCAGATAGAAACGGAGCAGAATTCAAATAAAAAGATACTGAGCCATCACTCATGTAGGGCTGTAATTTGGAAAGAATCTTCCAAATGCTGTGTTTCTATTGTACCAGTACTGTTGACCGCCCTAAACTCTCGGGGCAGCACCAGCACCTTACGCAGCAGGTAGTACCACCTGAAGAGGTGATTTCCTTTACCCATTGTGCTGCTGATAAATGGCCACCGCCAGTGGCATTAGATACCGCAGGCTGTACAGACCGAGAGCTCAGCTCACCTGTACAGACCGAGAGCTCCGCTCACCTGTACAGAGCGAGGGCTCCGCTCACCTGTACAGACCGAGAGCTCCGCTCACCTGTACAGACCCAGTGATCAGCTCACCTGTACAGACCGAGGGCTCCGCTCACCTGTACAGACCCAGTGATCAGCTCACCTGTACAGACCGAGGGCTCCGCTCACCTGTACAGACCGAGGGCTCCGCTCACCTGTACAGACCCAGTGATCAGCTCACCTGTACAGACCGAGAGCTCCGCTCACCTGTACAGACCGAGAGCTCCGATCACCTGTACAGACCGAGAGCTCCGCTCACCTGTACAGACCGAGAGCTCCGCTCACCTGTACAGACCGAGAGCTCAGCTCACCTGTACAGATTGAGAGCTCAGCTCACCTGTACAGACCCAGTGTTCAGCTCACCTGTACAGACCGAGGGCTCCGCTCACCTGTACAGACCGAGAGCTCCGCTCACCTGTACAGAGCGAGGGCTCCGCTCACCTGTACAGACCGAGAGCTCCGCTCACCTGTACAGAGCGAGGGCTCCGCTCACCTGTACAGACCGAGAGCTCCGCTCACCTGTACAGACCCAGTGATCAGCTTACCTGTACAGACCGAGGGCTCCGCTCACCTGTACAGACCCAGTGATCAGCTCACCTGTACAGACCGAGGGCTCCGCTCACCTGTACAGACCCAGTGATCAGCTCACCTGTACAGACCGAGAGCTCCGCTCACCTGTACAGACCGAGAGCTCCGATCACCTGTACAGACCGAGAGCTCCGCTCACCTGTACAGACCGAGAGCTCAGCTCACCTGTACAGATTGAGAGCTCAGCTCACCTGTACAGACCCAGTGTTCAGCTCACCTGTACAGACCGAGGGCTCCGCTCACCTGTACAGACCGAGAGCTCCGCTCACCTGTACAGACCGAGGGCTCCGCTCACCTGTACAGACCGAGAGCTCCGCTCACCTGTACAGACCGAGAGCTCAGCTCACCTGTACAGATTGAGAGCTCAGCTCACCTGTACAGACCCAGTGATCAGCTCACCTGTACAGACCGAGGGCTCCGCTCACCTGTACAGACCCAGTGATCAGCTCACCTGTACAGACCGAGGGCTCCGCTCACCTGTACAGACCCAGTGATCAGCTCACCTGTACAGACCGAGAGCTCCGCTCACCTGTACAGACCGAGAGCTCCGATCACCTGTACAGACCGAGAGCTCCGCTCACCTGTACAGACCGAGAGCTCCGCTCACCTGTACAGACCGAGAGCTCAGCTCACCTGTACAGATTGAGAGCTCAGCTCACCTGTACAGACCCAGTGTTCAGCTCACCTGTACAGACCGAGGGCTCCGCTCACCTGTACAGACCGAGAGCTCCGCTCACCTGTACAGACCGAGGGCTCCGCTCACCTGTACAGACCGAGAGCTCAGCTCACCTGTACAGATTGAGAGCTCAGCTCACCTGTACAGACCCAGTGTTCAGCTCACCTGTACAGACCGAGGGCTCCGCTCACCTGTACAGACCGAGAGCTCCGCTCACCTGTACAGACCGAGGGCTCCGCTCACCTGTACAGACCGAGGGCTCCGCTCACCTGTACAGACCCAGTGTTCAGCTCACCTGTACAGACCCAGTGTTCAGCTCACCTGTACAGACCCAGTGTTCAATCTATGTGTATGGAGTCTTCCCAACGCCTTGCGAAGATCTATACCATCTGCAACACCTTTTGGATCCTATGAACCATTGCTAGTTTACAGGGAACAGTCCTACAGCCTGAATGCTAGGTTTGAGTTCACAGGGACTAACATTGGAAGAATTATGATGAGGAGACTCTTAATCCAGTTTTCTCGTGAGAACATTGGAGATATAAACAGGATAAGAGAGACAGATTATTCAAAGCTGCAAGCACTGTAGAAATGAAACCAGTGACACTTATGATACAGTTTGTCAACTCATTTAAACACACGAAGTTGCATATACTCTGAGGCCTGATGTGTGTTAGAATGTCTTGCACTTTTAAACCAAGATGAAGATTGAAATTCCAAAAGAGAGAAACTTGACAGGTAGGATTGGGCACAGTTTGGCATGTGTACGCAGGGATATTGCTGGACTGAACCTGGTTGAATTGCACATCTCACTAATGTAGAGTACTGGTAAGCGTCCAACTGCTTGTCCATTGGAGGATTGGCTTCCAGGGTTATCCGGAGCCAAGTGGGAAGAATCCCAGCCCCTGGCGACAGGTCCATCCCTCCAGGTCCCATTAATGAATCAGATTGGCTCTGGAGTACTGTGGAAAACGGTTCAACCAGGCGTGTCATCTTGGAGACAACTTGACCACAAAAAGACCCTCCTCATCTCCCCGGCCCACAGAAGAAACAGAATTTTACAGCACAGAAACAGGCCATTTAGCCCAATTGGTCAATGCTGGTGTTTATACTTCACACGAGCCTCCTCTCACTCTGATTACCTCTTCCCACCCTACCCCATATCCCTCTGTTCCCTTCTCCCTCAGGTATGCATCAAGCCTCCCCTTAAATGCATCAATGCTTTCTGCTTCAACCACTGCACGTGGCAGCGAGTTCCACTTTCTCACCACTCTCTCCTAAATTCTTAATTTGATCTTTCTGTGGCTGTCTTATATTTATTCCCCCTTGTTCTGGACTCACCCACAAGTGGAAACGGTTTTTCCACATCCACCCGATGAAACCCCTTCATAATTTTAAAGGTCCCGTCTTCTCTTTTCCAGGGAAAAGAGCCCCAGCCTGCTCAATCCTTCCAGATTGTTGCATCCTCTCAATTCTGGTAACATCCTTGTAAATCTTTTCTCTGCACTTTCTCCAGTATCCTATTTGTGGTGTGGTGACCACGACTGCACACAGCGCTCCAAATGTGGTCTAACCAAGGTTCTGTATAAATTTAACATGACCTCTCTGCCTTTGTATTCAATTCCTCCAGAAATGAACTCCAGTACTTTGTTTGCATCTTTATGGCCTTATTAACCTGTGTTGCTGCTTTTAACAATTTATGTATCTGCATCGGTTTAACGTCTCGTCTGAAAAATGGCACCTCCGACAGTGCAGCACTCCCTCGGTACTGCACTGGAGTGTCCGCCTGGATTTTGGTTCTGGAGTGGGACTTGAACCCACAACCTTCTGACTCAGGGGCGAGAGGCAGAAGCCACGGCTGACGCGCAACCCAGGCACTGACAAAGGGACAAACACCATCACTCAGTCTGGAGAGAACTTGAAGATAAAAAATATTCATTGGGAACCGAGAATCCTGAACACCTCATACAGGACCCAGTCTCTGCAGACTTTTATTTTTTTTGTTCCAGTGGGAATCATCCAGAGAGGTTTCCTGGAAACGTGACAAGTACAGAATGTTCCTGGTACATGTTCCAACTGTTAACCGACAAAATGAGGAAACGGTTCCCCCACTCCTGCAGAGACTCCTTAGTCGCAGCTTAGCTACAGAAACCCAGCGATGGGTATCCATCCAGAACTCCAGCGAGTGCCAACACGGTTTGGTGCCAAGCCTAGTTACAACAGCGACACTGGACAAAGAAGTGGAATCCACGCAGGGCCTGACAGTGCCCTCCCCTCTCCCCCCCCACAAATAAACTCTGGGAGATGCCTGAAGGAACAAGTTGTCATCCGTGCTTCCTCCCTTTGTTCTGGGCTCGTGTACATCCGAAGGAATTAATCAAACCAGTTCACCGTGGTTTCCGTGCTGAATTACACAGAGCTATTGTTAAAACCAAACACTTTACACACTTACAGCGACACCTTCTCAGCACCGTCCCGCAAATAGCGTCCAATTAGCAAATTGTTTACCCTTCGCTGCTCAGGAGGGCTTCGAATATACCACTCACGACCCCGCGATCAACAACATGACTCAGCTTCCTGCAGCCATCGGCTACAATGAGGTCTGCTGTAACAGCAATACAACAACGGCAGTTTTTATGTTCTCACCAGGGCGCGAGACGCTAATCTCGGAAACGGAACACTTTCCATATCAGGGACCCCGGTGTTAGCAACAGGCCATCCCGGTCAGCTTTAGCACAGCTTAGATGCAAAGCAAAGCTCCCTTTACACTATCCCGTCAAGAAAGAAAAGACTTGCATTTATACAGCGCCTTTCACGACCTCAGGAAGTCCCAAACCACTTTCCAGCCAATGAAGTACTTTTTGAAGTGTTGTCACTGTTGTAATGTGGGAAACGCGGCAGCCAATTTGCGCACAGCAAGATCCCACAAACAGCAATGTGATCATGACCAGATAATCTGTTTTAGTGATGTTGATTGAGGGATAAATATTGGGCAGGACACCAGGGGATAACTCTCCTGCTCTTCTTCAAAATAGTGCCCTGGGATCTATTATATCCACCTGAGAGAGCAGACGGGGCCTCGGTTTAACGTCTCATCTGAAAGACTCATCCATCAATCACTGCCAGGTCATGCACAGATACAGAATAAAGCTCCCTCTAAACTGCCCAGTCAACATGTTTCTATCTGACACTGTCCTATTGTATCTTTCTTCCCTTGGGCATGTCCTGGTTTGTCCTATAGAAAGATTCGTTCAGCCTAACCCTGCCAGTTTGATGAAGAGCCTCGCCTACAGTGATAACCTGTCTTTTCTCTTTCAGATGCTGACTGACCTGCTAACTGTTTCCAGTGCCTTCTGTTCTGTTTCCATTTTATGAGAAGATTATATCTTCAGTTTACAGAAAGATTGGGAAGAATTTTGCCACCTTTTATGGCTCTTCCCTCCTTCTCTCTCCCCCGCCCCTGCATTGTCCTGGGATGGGGGGAATGTCCTATGAGGAGAGATTGAGTAGACTAGGCCTATATTCCCTAGAGTTTAGAAGAATGAGAGGTGATCTCATTGAAACATATAAAATTCTTACAGGGCTTGACAGGGTAGATGGAGGGAGGATGTTTCCCTTGGCTGGGGAGTCTAGAACCAGGGGTCACAGTCTCAGGATAAGGGATTGGCCATTTAGGACTGAGATGAGGAGAAATTTCTTCACTCAGAAGGTGGTGAATCTTTGGAATTCTCTACCCCAGAGGGCCGTGGATGCTCAGTCGTTGAGTATATTCAAGACAGAGATCGATAGATTTTTGGATATTAAGGGAATCTAGGGATATGGGGATAGTGTAGGAAGGAGGAGTTGAGGTAGAAGATCAGCCACGATCTAATTGAATGACGGAGCAGGCTCGAAGGGCCAAATGGTCTACTCCTGCTCCTATTTGTTACGTTCTCCTCTCCACTCCCCACATTTCTCCTGGGCTCTCCCATCATTGCTGCAGCTGCTTCTTTCGTGCTGTGAGCTATTTGCAAACTGCAACAGTGCCCTCCAGTGGCAGAATGTCAGCACTGTACCGCAGCAAAGTGGAACCGCCTCATCCCAACAGCAGCTGCCACCAGTTAGCACTTGTCGAGAAGTGACTGATTATCAATATTTGTCGAGAAGTGACTGATTATCAATATTTGTCGAGAAGTGACTGATTATCAATATTTGTCGAGAAGTGACTGATTATCAATATTTGTCGAGAAGTGACTGATTATCAATATTTGTCGAGAAGTGACTGATTATCAATATTTGTCGAGAAGTGACTGATTATCAATATTTGTCGAGAAGTGACTGATTATCAATATTTGTCGAGAAGTGACTGATTATCAATATTTGTGGAGCTGGGGCTGATCATCAATATTTGTAGATCTAATGGGACAAAAATTAAGAGTCTGTTGTAACTTGTAACTACTTTATTTTATTATTTAAAATATCTGTGACCCATCCAAGATAAATTATTTTTGCCAATTTGTTGCCAGTACAATGGGGTAAAAGGCAGAACCACAGTAAACCCCTAAATGCAGCACAACGTAGGAAAGAGGTGTGTAATCACCATTTAGTGAGGGGGCATGAACCGTACCCCTGCCCCCTGGGAAATAACTCTCATGAAAATGCCTATCTCATTCAATTCGAGTCAGTAAGGCACTCACTGGAGCATGGCGCAGGTCTGTTCATGGATGTGTGTGTCAGGTGCGATTGGCACCACCACTGGTGGCGGAGCCTGAACAGGCTGCCTTATAGCGCGATTCCTTTCCCGCTCTTCCAGCTCCTTCCTAGCGTCTGCAAAAAAGAAAAACAGAAAGAAGTATCATCCATTGGTAGTGGCGGGATTCCCGTGCCGTTCCCAACCCCCCCTCCCACCCTCCCACCAACCAGCTCCACATCACTGCTGCTCCACGCCACAGCACTCCGGCTGAGGAGCAGTAGCCTGTGCGTGGTCTAGAAGCACAAGATTTATTCAATAGAAATTAGCAGCGATTGCCGGCTTGTGCGGTGGGTGCTGACTCTCTGCGGGTTTTCAAGAGGGAGCCAGACCGGATCTTGTTTGTGACATAGATGGCAATGTATAGAAGGCAAGTGGATTAACAGTTAACATAGACAGGGTTAATGTGATCTCCTGGACTGGCTTTGATCGCCTTGGGGGGGGGGGGGGGGGAGGTTGGAGCGGAATTTTCCAGAGTATTTTTTCCTTATTGGCCCTGGGCTTTTGTGGGGTTTTTTGCCTCTCAGGAGATTACATGGCTGTGGGGTGGGGGTAGGAAGTGTCTAATTACCCCTCATTTGTCCCACAGGATCCTGTCTATAATGTACAATTACCCCTCATTTGTCCCACAGGATCCTGTCTATAATGTACAATTACCCCTCATTTGTCCCACAGGATCCTGTCTATAATGTACAATTACCCCTCATTTGTCCCACAGGATCCTGTCTTTAATGTACAATTAAAACATAGAAACATAGAAGATAGGAGCAGGAGTAGGCCATTCAGCCCCTCGAGCCTGCTCCGCCATTTAATGAGATCATGGCTGATCATCCAAATTCAGTACCCTGTCCCTGCCTTCTCCCCATATCCCTTGATACCTTTAGCTTTAAGAAATATATCTAACTCATTCTTGAATATATTTAATGAATTGGCCTCTACTGCCTTCTGTGGTAGAGAATTCCACAGGTTCACCACTCTCTGGGTGAAGAAATTCCTCCTCATCTCAGTCCTAAATGGCTTACCCCTTATCCTTAGACTGTGACCCCTGGTTCTGGACTCCCCGGCCATCGGGAACATCCTTCCTGCATCTAGTCTGTCTAGTCCTGTTAGAATTTTATAAGTTTCAATGAGATCCCCTCTCATTCTTCTAAACTCCAGCGAGTATAAGCCCAATCGCCCCAATCTCTCCTCATACGTCATTCCTGCCATCCCAGGTATCAGCCTGGTGAATCTTCGCTGCACTCCCTCCATGGCAAGAACATCCTTCCTCAGATAAGGCGACCAAAACTGCACACAATACTCAAGGTGTGGTCTCACCAAGGCCCTGTACAACTGCAGCAAGACATCCCTGTTCCTGTACTCGAATCCTCTCGCTATGAAGGCCAACATACCATTTGCCTTCTTAACCGCCTGCTGCACCTGCATGCTTACCTTCAGCGACTGGTGCACAAGGACTCCCAGGTCTCGTTGCACTTCCCCTTCTCCCAATCTATTGCCATTCAGATAATAATCTGCCTTCCTGTTTTTGACCCCTCATTTGTCCCACAGGATCCTGTCTATAATGTACAATTACCCCTCAGTTTGCCCGATAGGACCCCTCGTTCCTCCTCTGCCGCCCGCTGCTGTTTAGTAACCGTGAGCAGCCTCTCCTCCAGAGCCACGATTGTCCGAGAGTGCTGCCGGATCTGCTCCTTGAATCCCGCCAGCTCATTCAGGTGAGCGCACCTCTCGAGTTCCATTCGATCCTCCAGGCCCTCGGTCTCTGCTTTCTGACGCCTCTTCTGGGCTGCCTGCTCCTCTCGCAGTCCCACCTCGGGAAAAGAGAGAAAAGTCACGGCAAAGAGATATTCCAAATAACTGGAGGAAGGAGAGAGCGAGCGAGAGAGAAAGACAATACTCGCACAACAGACGGCAATAAAAGAGAAGGGTCAGTGCACTGGGAGAATTTTCAGGTAAGTTCTGTTCCTAGCGGCCCCTTACCACTGCAACCCTGATGAGTGGGGGCTTATCCCTCAGCTTGTGTGCTTCCACTCAGTATTCAGCAGTTTTGGGCGCATGTCCCCTTTCTCTGTATCAATCCTAAGAGTCAGAAGCTGCTGTATGGGGGCCGGGAGGAGCTGCAAGATCCACAAATCGTCCATCCGAGGATTGGGAATGCCAAACCATCCAGCACTTCAAATGGGAATTTGTTAAATGAAGGGAAACATCCCGCACAAAACCGATACGGTGCAGGAAGGCCAGTCGGCTCTCGAGAGACTTGCCCGTGCTCCCCATTACAGCACCTAACTGTTTCTTCAATGGTTCCAGGGCTCCAGCCTCTGCTACCCTACTCCGGAAGCCCATCCACATGTGGATCCCTCTCTGTTTGAAGAAAAGCTTCCTGACCCCAATCCTGAATCTCCCTTCTGTTGGTTTGACCCTGCGATCCCCCCACAACCCCCGTCCTACACTCGTGGTTTGCTTCAAGTAGCGTTTTCGGTTTAGCGTTTCTATCCTGTTTATTATTTTAAAACACCTCAGCTGAAAGCACCACGCGTGTGAGACGATCGCATACCTCGACCTTCCTCGCCTCCTCGAGCGTTCGGCACGTGCTGTTCAGCTGCAGTTTCAAAGCCTCCGCCTCCTGACATTTCACCTTTGCACTCTGTGAACAAGGACACACAGGAGAGGTGGCATCACCGATCTCAATCAGAGACTCTGTCCGCTCACAGTGTTGAGCTTGGGAGGGCAAGATCCCACAGGCTGCTCTCAGAAGGTCTCCAAGAATCACGCCCCAGCCCCATTCTCCATGCATTGCTGCTACACACCACAGAACCCCACCCCATGCACTGCTGCCACAGAACCCCCACCCCATGCACTGCTGCCACAGATCCCCACTCCATGCACTGCTGCCACAGAACCCCCACTCCATGCACTGCTGCCACAGAACCCCCACCCCATGCACCACTGCCACAGATCCCCACCCCATGCACTGCTGCCACAGAACCCCCACTCCATGCACTGCTGCCACAGAACCCCACCCCATGCACTGCTGCCACAGATCCCCACCCCATGCACTGCTGCCACAGATCACAAAACCCCATCCCATGCACTGCTGCCACAGAACCCCACCCCATGCGTGTTGCCACAGATCACAGATCCCCACCCCATGCACTGCTGCCACAGAACCCCCACTCCATGCACTGCTGCCACAGAACCCCACCCCATGCACTGCTGCCACAGATCCCCACCCCATGCACTGCTGCCACAGAACCCCCACTCCATGCACTGCTGCCACAGAACCCCACCCCATGCACTGCTGCCACAGATCCCCACCCCATGCACTGCTGCCACAGAACCCCCACTCCATGCACTGCTGCCACAGAACCCCACCCCATGCACTGCTGCCACAGATCCCCACCCCATGCACTGCTGCCACAGAACCCCCACTCCATGCACTGCTGCCACAGAACCCCACCCCATGCACTGCTGCCACAGATCCCCACCCCATGCACTGCTGCCACAGAACACCCACTCCATGCACTGCTGCCACAGAACCCCCACTCCATGCACTGCTGCCACAGAACCCCACCCCATGCACTGCTGCCACAGATCCCCACCCCATGCACTGCTGCCACAGAACCCCCACTCCATGCACTGCTGCCACAGAACCCCACCCCATGCACTGCTGCCACAGATCCCCACCCCATGCACTGCTGCCACAGAACCCCCACTCCATGCACTGCTGCCACAGATCCCCACCCCATGCACTGCTGCCACAGAACCCCACCCCATGCACTGCTGCCACAGATCCCCACCCCATGCACTGCTGCCACAGATCACAGAACCCCACCCCATGCACTGCTGCCACAGATCCCCACCCCATGCACTGCTGCCACAGAACCCCACCCCATGCACTGCTGCCACAGAACCCCCACTCCATGCACTGCTGCCACAGAACCCCACCCCATGCACTGCTGCCACAGAACCCCACCCCATGCACTGCTGCCACAGATCCCCACCCCATGCACTGCTGCCACAGAACCCCCACTCCATGCACTGCTGCCACAGAACCCCACCCCATGCACTGCTGCCACAGATCCCCACCCCATGCACTGCTGCCACAGAACCCCCACTCCATGCACTGCTGCCACAGAACCCCACCCCATGCACTGCTACCACAGATCCCCACCCCATGCACTGCTGCCACAGAACCCCACCCCATGCACTGCTGCCACAGAACCCCACCCCATGCACTGCTGCCACAGATCCCCACCCCATGCACTGCTGCCACAGATCACAGATCCCCACCCCATGCACTGCTGCCACAGAACCCCACCCCATGCACTGCTGCCACAGATCCCCACCCCATGCACTGCTGCCACAGATCACAGAACCCCACCCCATGCACTGCTGCCACAGATCACAGATCCCCACCCCATGCACTGCTGCCACAGAACCCCACCCCATGCACGGCTGCCAGACTGCAGCCTCAGCGCCCATGCATTGTTGCTAGCCAGGTTCCAGCTGCAGCTCCTACCCCAACGCACTGCTGCCAATCAGGCCCCCAGCTCCCCATGCAGTATCAATCGGCCTCAACCACATTTCCCAGACCCTCCCCTCATGCACTGCTGTCAATCAGTACCACCGGCTCTGTGCGCTGTGGCCACCGACCTCACTCAGCTCTTTGAGATGGAGCTCACTCTGCTCGCGCCTCCTCTTCTCCTCCTCGGCCGTTTCCGTTCCCCTCTCCTTCTCCAGAGCCACCGCCTCAGCCAGCTGCTGTGGGACACAGCACAGTCCATGAGTTTCACTCTTGCACACTCGTACCTCTGCGCACATTCACACCGCCTCTCACCTAAAGAACCCTCCCCCGAGGGCGCGTTCTGGCCTGCACTGTTGACTTTGCCATTCTAGCCCGCAGCAGCAGCCTGGTATCCCCGGGCTCACAGCCTGCTTGGGGCCCTCCCTCTCACAGCCGGCTTCCCACGTGCTCTCGACGCGGAGGCAGCTGTGAATCCCGCTGGTGTCTGAATGATCTGTTGTGCATTTTTAAATTCAGCATTACCAATACTGCATGTTCTGCAAGCCACCGTGGTCATCAGCCGGGGGTACCCGCTCCTGAGCACAGCCCACTTACGTCCAAAAATCGATTCGGGTGAGGGTTGTGCCGAGGCCCCTGGATCAGGCTTTGCTGCGATGCCGTCACAGTCGAATAGCCCGCTCTTACTCATCCGTGGAAAAATTGCCAGCGGGAACCCCGGCAGCAATCAATGCCTTCGAGTCAGTTAGGGTTAGGTCAGTGTGGCACCCCAGAGGTCACGAGTTCAAACCCCACCCATGGCGACTTGTGCAATCAAAGTCAATAAAATAACCACGAAAGTTGCCAGATCGGCGTGAAAACCCGACCAGTTCACGGACGCCTCTCAGGGGAGGGAAGCTGCCACCTGGCCTGGCCTACAGGCGACTCCAGACCACACTGTGGTTGTCCCTTAATGTCCTGGCATGACCTAGCAAGCAACCAGGGCAATAAATGTTGCCTAAATCTTGAGGAAAAAACCCACAATAATTGGTTTAATAAGAACATAAGAAATAGGAGCAGGAGTAGGCCATTCAGCCCCTCGAGCCTGCTCCGCCATTCAATAAGATCATGGCTGATCTTCTACCTCAACTCCACCTTCCTGCACTATCCCCTTGATTCCCTTAATATGCAAAAATCTATCGATCTCTGTCTTGAAAATGCTCAACGACTGAGCCTCCACAGCCCTCTGGGGTAGAGAATTCCAAAGATTCACCACCCTCTGAGTGAAGATATGTCAAGTTTCAAATGGGACAGCACAGGGACAAGCAGAATATTGTCTTGGAACCATGCAGACCTATTCCAGCACTGGGAATAAAATTCAGGCTGGTGACTCCTTACCCGGTCGTGCTGCTCCCGAGCCTCTGCCTGCGAACGTCTGATCTGCTCCACCATCTGTCGCTCACACTCCGCCCTCAGCTCGTTCAGCTGCTCCTGTCTCTCGCAATCCCAGGAGTTCCGCGTCCGATCCATCTGTTCCTGTGGGGATACGTTAATCCATTAGGTCACACAGGGCGCAGGTCGGGGGTAGGGTTGGCAGCAATGTTCCCCGCTGAGGTGCGCGGCCGCGCAGTAATCTGAAAGGTCCCGCGCAGGCCGCTCACCGGCTTTTACACTGCAAATACCGCGCATGCGCAGATATTTAAAGGGACAGGCCGCGCAGAACAAAGCGCGGCTCACAGGGGACATTGGTTGCCACTCTCCAGGTTGAGCTGGAGTCTCCAGGAATGAAAGATTAATCTCCAGGACACCCCTGCGAGCAACCTGGGAGAAAAAAAATCCTTGGGACGTTAAAAAGAATTGTGTTTTTTTTTAATTTTCTGTGAACACTTCCATTTATTGGTTATAAAAATGTTGGGGTTGGGGGAGAAAAGGCTGTTTGACCAAGTGGGGAGGTTGGAGGCGGGAGGTCATGTGATGAAGCCTCCAGGAATAGGCCCGACCAGAGCTGGCAGCCCGAGTCAGGGATTTTTCTTCCAGCCCAGAGTTCATCCTGAGGACCAAGGATCCAGGAAGAATGCACAGGTGATAGCTTAGGCTGCTCGGTGATGTTACAAATATTAAGTCCCCCGACGGCTCAGTGAGCAAGCGCACCACCCAGAGTGGAGCAGAGGCAGATAAAAAAACACAGGAAGGCCTCAGATTCCAGTCCCGGTCTGTGCTGAGCCAGCACTCGTCAGCCGGGGGCAGCAATCAGAGCACGACCATTGGCCCCTGCGCCCGAGGGCGAGAAAGAAAGATAAAATCACCATTCCAACTCCTGATCACTGCGCAGTGACTCTTGCTAGAAAATGTGTGTGGACATCAGGTGAGGACATGTATCGGTGAGTGTATTGGTTCCTGGTTGATGCATGGGTGGGTGTATTGGTTCCTGGTTGCTGCGTGGGTGAGTGTATTGGTTCCTGGTTGATGCGTGGGTGGGTGTATTGGTTCCTGGTTGCTGCGTGGGTGGGTGTATTGGTTCCTGGTTGATGCGTGGGTGGGTGTATTGGTTCCTGGTTGATGCGTGGGTGGGTGTATTGGTTCCTGGTTGATGCGTGGGTGGGTGTATTGGTTCCTGGTTGCTGAGTGGGTGAGTGTATTGGTTCCTGGTTGATGCGTGGGTGGGTGTATTGGTTCCTGGTTGCTGCGTGGGTGGGTGTATTGGTTCCTGGTTGATGCGTGGGTGGGTGTATTGGTTCCTGGTTGATGCGTGGGTGGGTGTATTGGTTCCTGGTTGATGCGTGGGTGGGTGTATTGGTTCCTGGTTGATGCGTGGGTGGGTGTATTGGTTCCTGGTTGATGCATGGGTGAGTGTATTGGTTCCTGGTTGATGCGTGGGTGAGTGTATTGGTTCCTGGTTGATGCGTGGGTGGGTGTATTGGTTCCTGGTTGATGCGTGGGTGGGTGTATTGGTTCCTGGTTGATGTGTGGGTGGGTGTATTGGTTCCTGGTTGATGCGTGGGTGAGTGTATTGGTTCCTGGTTGATGCGTGGGTGGGTGTATTGGTTCCTGGTTGATGCGTGGGTGGGTGTATTGGTTCCTGGTTGCTGCGTGGGTGGGTGTATTGGTTCCTGGTTGCTGCGTGGGTGAGTGTATTGGTTCCTGGTTGCTGAGTGGGTGAGTGTATTGGTTCCTGGTTGCTGCGTGGGTGGGTGTATTGGTTCCTGGTTGCTGCGTGGGTGGGTGTATTGGTTCCTGGTTGTGAATATGGGTGTGTTGCCAGTTGCTGACTGAGGGTTTTGCCTATTCTTACACAATCTCCTCGTTGTACCTGCAATGTCTTTATCTGCTCCTCTGCCATGTGAAGTTTCTCCTGCAGCCGCTGAACATATCCACCGATTCCTGCACAGAAACAAAGAGAGAGAGGCTGACATTGTCAAGGCACCATCCCCGTTCTAAACACCGATTCATTTTTAACTTTTATCTCCACCCTCTGCCCCATCAAGCGCTCCCAGGTAAGCTACGGCACGGGTTGGATGCAGAGTAAAGCTCCCTCTACACTGCCTCATCAATATGCCTCAGTTCTACCCTCAGAGAAGGACACCCCCTGCTCCTCCAGCGTGACACTTCTCCATTTCCCGCACCAGCCTACTCCGAGTGAGGCTGCCAATTTACATAAGAACATAAGAAATAGGAGCAGGAGTAGGCCAATTGGCCCCTCGAGCCTGCTCCGCCATTCAATAAGATCATAGCTGATCTGATCCTAACCACCAATCTACTATCACAGAACCATCTCCTGAACCTAACAGAATTGGACACACGAAATAGGAGCAGGATCAGGCTACACGGCCCCTGGGCCCACTACGCTACCCACAGGGCCATGACCGATCCGAACCTAGACTCATGTCCAAATTCCTGCCCGCTCCCCGTAACCCTTAATTCCCTTTACTTCTAGGAAACTGTCTATTTCTGTTTTAAATTTATGTAATGATGTAGCTTCTACAGCTTTTTGGGGCAGCATATTCCATGGACCTACCACCCTCTGAGTAAAGTAGTTCCTTCTCATCTCAGTTTTGAAAGAGCAGCCCCTTATTCTAAGACTATGCCCCCTAGTTCTAGTTTCACCCGTCATCGGGAACATCCTCCCCGCATCCACCCGATCCAACCCCTTCACAATCTTATATGTTTCAATAAGATCACCTCTCATTCTTCTGAACTCCAATGAGTAGAGTCCCAATCTACCCAACCTCTCCTCATATGTCCATCCCCTCATCCCCGGGATTAACCGAGTGAACCTTCTTTGTACTGACTCGAGAGCAAGTATGTCTTTCCTTAAGTATGGACACCAAAACTGTATGCAGTATTCCAGGTGCGGTCTCACCAATACCTTGTACAACTGAAGCAATACCTCCCTATTTTTATATTCTATCCCCCTAGCAATGAAAGCCAACATTCCATTGGCCTTCTTAATCACTTGCTGCACCTACATACTAACCTTTTGAGTTTCGTGCACCAGGACCCCCAGATCCCTTTGTACTTCAGTACTTTCCAGTTTCTTGCCATTAAGATAATAGCTTGCTCTACTATTTTTCCTGCCAAAGTGCATAACCTCACACTTTCCAGTATTGTATTCCATCTGCCAAATCTCTGCCCACTTACTTAACCTGTCTCTGTCCCCTTGCAGATTTTTTATGTCCTCCTCACTCACTACTTTCCCTCCCATCTTAGTATCATCTGCAAACTTTGATATGTTACACTCGGTCCCCTCCTCCAAATCGAAGAGTTGGGGACCCAGCACTGACCCCTGCGGAACACCACTAGTTACTGATTGCCAGTCTGAGAATGAACCATTTATCCCAACTCTCTGCCTTCTGTTAGATAGCCAATCCTCTATCCATGCCAGAATATTACCCCCAATTCCGTGATTTTTTATCTTAAGCAATAATCTTTTGTGTGGCACCTTGTCAAATGCCTTTTGGAAGTCTAAATACACCACATCCACTGGTTCCCCTTTATCCACCCTGTATGTTACTTCCTCAAAGAACTCCAGCAAATTTGTCAAACATGACTTCCCCTTCATAAAACCATGCTGACTTTGTCCTATTAAATTATGATTATCCAAATGTCCTGTTACTGTCTCCTTAATAGTGGACTCCAAAATTTTACCTACCACAGATGTTAGGCTAACCGGTCTATAGTTTCCAGCCTTCTGTCTACTGCCCTTTTTAAATAAGGGTGTTACATTAGCAGTTTTCCAGTCTGCCGGGATCTTTGCTGAGTCCAGGGAGTTTTGGAAAATTATTACCAATGCATCCACAATCCCTACCGCCACTTCCCTCAAGACCCTAGGATGTAAGCCATCAGGTCCAGGTGATTTATCCGCCTTGAGTCCCATTATTTTACCGAGTACCACTTCCTTAGTGATTTTGATCGTGTTTAGCTCCTCCCCCCCTATAGCCCCCTGTTTGTCCAGTCTTGGGATATTCTTAGTGTCCTCTACTGTAAAGACTGATACAAAATATTTCGTTCTGAATGAGGGGCGGTTTTTGTGTGGAGGACCCATGCCCACTGGGAACGGGGCTGGGGTTGAACTCAGGTCCCAGTGCCAGTGTCTGATGCCCTGTGCCACCCAGTCCACCCTACAGTGTTAGTGAATGACGTCGTCACCTCCTTCACAGCTCGATGCATCTATCCCAGCATCCAATAGGCTCTGCTCCGACAGCTGTTGCCAGGACAACGCGCTACTTAATATGCCAGTGGCGGCTTTCTGCACCCACAGAAGAGTCTGGTCAACGGAGAGTTCTTGGAGCATCTCCAGCTCTTTCTTCACACAGCTCCCGAAGCCAGTCTGCAGACGAGCCTGGTGATAAATACAATCACAGCCTGTGTAAGATATTGCAGTCACTCCTGCGAACACCACTCCAACCTCTGTGGCCTGTAGAAACAGCTCAGGCGTAAACGTGAGGGGAAAGGGAAGGGAATGTCCGTGACAGACGGCCCGATTCGCAATGGTTTCAGGCTGTTCACCGGCACAGCGCTGACACGCTGTTAACGGGACAAACAAAAACACCATGCACGTCAAAAAATAATGGCCATGCTTCGTCGAGCAGCAGCCGCTCACAATCTCTGAACCTATCAATCTCACGGGCTGTGTTGTCACAATCTCTGAAACTAACCCTTGTGTTCAAGCCCATGTGGAAATGAGGCTATCGCTTGAAGAAAGATAGGCGTCATCGTAGGCAGTGTAGATGAAACAACAACAACAACTTGTATTTATATAGCGCCTTTAACGTAGTAAAACATCCCAAGGCGCTTCACAGGAGTGTTATAAGACAAAAAATTGACACCGAGCCACATAAGGAGAAATTAGGGCAGGTGACCAAAAGCTTGGTCAAAGAGGTAGGTTTTAAGGAGCGTCTTAAAGGCGGAAAGAGAGGTAGCGAGGTGGAGAGGTTTAGGGAAGCATAAAATTACAAAGGGATACTAAGATTAAGTGAATGGGCAAAACTGTGGCAAATGGATTTCAATGTAGGCAACTGTGAGGTCATCCACTTTGGACCTAAAAAGGATAGAACAGGGTACATTCTAAATGGTGAAAAGCTAAAAACAGTGGAGGTCCAAAGAGACTTGGGGGGTCCAGGTGCATAGATCATTAAAATGTCATGAACAGGTACAGAAAATAATCAAAAAGGCTAATGGAATGCTGGCCTTTATATCTAGCGGACTAGAATACAAGGGGGTAGAAGTTATGCTGCTGCTATACAAAACCCTGGTTAGACCACACCTGGAGTACTGTGAGCAGTTCTGGGCACCACACCTCAGGAAGGATATATTGGCAGCGTAGATTTACCAGAATGATACCCAGACTTCAAGGGTTAAATTTCGAGGAGAGATTACACAAATTAGGGAATATTCCCTCGAATTTAGAAGGTTAAGGGGTGATTTGATCGAAGTTTTCAACATATTAAGAGGAACAGATAGGTTAGATTGGGAGAAATTATTTCCGCTGGTTGGGATTCTAGGACTAGGGGGTATAGTCTAAAAATTAGAGCCAGACCTTTCAGGAGTGAAATTAGGAAACACTTCTACACACAAAGGGTAGTAGAAGTTTGAAACTCTCTTCTGCCAGCGCCAATTGATGCTAGATCAATTGTTAATTTTAAATCTGAGATTGATAGCTTTTTGTTAACCAAAGGTATTAAGGGATATGGGGCAAAGGTGGGTATATGGAGTTAGGCTGCAGATCAGCCATGATCTCACTGAATGGCGGAACAGGTTCGAGGGGCTAAATGGCCTACTCCTGTTCCTATGTTAGAGTGTTAGCTGTGGCTCAGTCAGAAGGTTGTGGGTTCAAGTCCCATTCCAGAGACTTGAGCACAAAAATCTATGCTGACACTCCAATGCAGTGCTGAGTGAGTGCTGCACTGTCGGAGGTGCCGTCTTTCGGATCAGACGTTAAACCGAGGCCCTGTCTGCTCTCTCAGGTGGATGTAAAAGATCCCATGGCACTATTTCGAAGAAGTGCAGGGGAGTTATCCCCAGTGTCCTGGCCAATACTTATCCCTCAATCAACATTGCTAAAAAGAAACAGATAATCTGGTCGTTATCACATTGCTGTTTGTGGGAGCTTGCTGTGCGCAAATTGGCTGCCGCGTTTCCTACATTACAACAGTGACTACACTTCAAAAAGTACTTCATTGGATGTAAAGAGTTTTTGGAGGTCCGGTGGTCATGAAAGGTGCGATATAAATGCAAGTCTTTCTTTCTTTAAAAAAAATAGGAACAATGGGGTAGAATTCGACTTTGTAAGATAGTGTAAAACGGGCGATAGCGAGTCGGCAGCCCATTGTGCATCACTCCCCATTTTTATTTCATTAACTTGAATGGAATCAAAGGGCAACACTATCATACAAAGCCAAAATCCATCCCAGTGAGTGAATAACAGGGACTGATATTCAAATGTCCTGCTGTCTTTAGATAGATGCCCTGGGGTAGGGAAACACTTTGGGCTGGATTTTACCAGCCCTGAGGAGGCGGGACTGCTGGGAAAATCAAAAAGAATGGGAGCGGGTCCCGAACCTGCTCCCAACCCGCCTCCAAACAACCTTCTCGGGAGTTGGGTCCCCAATTTGCGCAGGGACCTGACTCCTAGCGGCGGGAAGAGGATTATAGCCACTTAACTGCCTGTTAACAGGTAGTTAACAGGCAGTTAAGAGGCTTTTTCCCATTTTGAGACTTCTACTGCGGGCTTCCCGACATCAGGGAACCCCACCAGGGTAAGTGAGGCGTCTTGTGGGTCTCTTGTAATGTTTGTGTATAGATGACAGCTGCAGGAGTGGTGTGAAGGATGCAATGGGACACTGGTGAGTATCAGAGGTAAGGAAATGTTAGGAAAGTCATTTTTAATGTGTTTAGATTTTTCTGTAGGTGACAAGCTTTGAAGTGTTTGTGTGGCCTCACCTCATTGGGAGAATTGACAGATCGCTCCTGTACCCTCACCTGCAGCTGCCATCTGTTTTATCCTAAGGAGAGAGTCATTGGAGAGCCTGGGTGCAAGGGCTCACCTTTGTAAAGTGATTGTCAGTGTTTGACAGCACTTCAATGCTGTCAAACACTGTCAAATCATCTGTCAAAAATAAATGTTTCATGTCCCTTTAAGAAAACCGGCAGATGAAGCGTCATCAACTAACGTCATCTGACACTGGCTTTCCTTTAATTGGCCAGCAAGCCTGCAGGGCGGGCTTAACAAGGCCAATCAGGGGAAAATAGCGTCTGTATGTCGGTCGTCGCTGGGGGCGGGACTAGAACCCGGAAGGCAGCAGTCCCGCCCCCAACTCGTCTCGGTAAGTAAAATCCAGCCCTTTGTGTTTAAAACAAGAGACACACTGGAGTAGGGCAGCTGATTAAGATGGTGACTTCCCATTGTGGTGCTTTGGCTCTGGTAACGGCGTGGGATGGAAAGCTGTGATGATTTTCCACTCCCAGTTGGGTTGCTAACGATCTGGGCTGCGCTGTCACAGCGAGAAGAGAAACGCACAGCGGGAGTAAACACCCCGGTTGCAAGTGACGCCTATTTTCCAGCAGTCAATTATGGATCAGCTTTAGTGATGTCTGGGTGTAGGCTGCCCAATCGGCCTACCAGCTGGAGATGGTGCGAATGGGAGGCCCAGGGGAAACATTATTAACTGCTGTCTTGTGGGTTGAGTGCGGCACTGAGCCACGCAGACCAGAAGATCCTTGGGTTCAACCCCGGGTCTGTGTTGAAGTAGCTGCTCTCAGTAGGGCCAGCAGTAGGGGAGCTAAAACTGGTTGAGGGGATGGAAAACAGGCCAGGGTCCTTCCTCCTGCTCACTCTCCAGTGTATGAATAGGGTCGATCGCGAGAAACGATTTCCTCTCGTGGGGGAGTCAGAGCAATGGGGCATAACCTTAAAATTAGAGCTAGGGTGCCCGGGGATGATGATAGGAAGCACTTCATACAAAGGGGAGTGGAAATCTGGAACTCTCTCCCCGCAAAAAGCTGTTGAGGCTGGGGGTCAATTGAAAATGTCAAAACTGAGATTGATAGATTTTTGTTGGGTAAGGGTATTAAGGGATATGGAGCCAAGGCAGGTAGATGGAGTTGAGATACAGATCAGCCATGATCAAATTGAATGGTGGAACAGGCCTGAGGGGCTGAATGGCCTCCTCCTGTTCCTATGTACGGCCGTTGGATCTCGACTGTGATGTCCATCCCTTTTGACTGTCCTGCCAATACCCACTGAATGGACTCACACATGAAGAATGGACTCGAGGTGAAACCTCCGAGGGCATCCAGCGCCAGTGGAGCGACCCCTAGCACGGAATCAGCACCCTCAAATATTGCAAGGGTCTTTCAGGGCGCCATATGACTAAAGCTGTGCAATCTGTACAAAGATTCCTTGAGGTGCGAAGGCCCAGCTCATCCAGGTCAGGAGTTTCTGACTTGCAACCCTGAGCTTCCTAATCAAGCAGCCCCTTTGGGTGGTCAACAGCTTCCTGCAGGATGACCGTGGGGCAGACACAGGTGCTTTGTGACGCCCTTACCTCGCTCTCTTCCAGCGCTCTCCTCAGTCCCTCCGCGTTGGTGCATCGCTCCTCCTTCTCCAAGACTTTAAAATCCAGCTCCTCCTGCAGTTTCTCCTTGAACTCCGCCCGCTCGTCAATAATCTGCTTCATCTGCTCAATCACCTGCCGACAAGCAACACAGAGAACGAGATTGATTGAGAGCTGATCGGTACTGTCCGTCAGGGAGCTATAGTACAGGGTGGCGAAAGACTTGGGCTTTATACATTCATTCAAAAGTCAAAGTGCTCATGCCTCCCTGACTCAGTGTGTAGTTGCACTGCTGATTGTGCTCCTGAGCTATACAGACCAGAAGATCCCAACCCTGGTCTGCACTGAGTTAACTGACCTCAGCCAGGACAGGTGTATGGCTGCTACAACTGGCCTCAGCACCCCTGGGTTAAGGAGGGTGGGAAAAATCCAGGGGTTTACTATCCAGTGACCCACTGCTGGAAACGTGTGTGTGTGTGTGTGTGTGAGAGAGAGAGAGAGTGGGCTGGATTTTGCCAGCCCTATGGAGGCAGGACTGCCGGTAAAGTTGCAGAAAGTGGGGGCAGCTGGCAAACCTGCCCCCATCCCGCCTCCGTGCCATTTTGCCAGGAGGCGGGAAGCCGTCCTGACCCGGGTCCCGTCTCCTCGAGGCGGGAAAGGGATTAAATCCTTTTAAAAAGGATTAGTCCCATTTTACCTTTTCAAGTGCAGGCTTCCCAACCTCAGAGAACCCCGCCGGGGTGGAGGAGTCGAGTAGGATGTCTGTGGGGGTCAGAGGGGTCTGAGAGTGCAATGTAGAGGTGAGTGATGGGTGCAAGTGTGGAGTGGTAAGTATGTGAGATGAGTGTAAAGTGTTAGAAAATGTTCACTTACCTTTGTTTCTGCCTACAGCCTTCAGCCGCTGTGGAGTCGGAGTCCCCGACATCTTCATTGTAGATTTCACAGACTGGCTGTTGGATCCTCCGAACCAACAGTCATCTGATTTCTACAAAGTAGAAAGGTTTGATGAGTCCTGAACACAAGGGCTCATCAAACTACACAGAATGTCAGTGTTTGACAGCTTCACAGAGCTGTCAAACACTGACATTTCTTCTTTCAAGAAATCTTTACAGATGGCACGTCAGACGTTGACATGCTCTGTCAGTGACTTCCCCATAAATGGCCTGCTGAGCCCGCAGGGCAGGCTTAACAAGGTCAATCAAGGGAAAATCCCGCTGGTTGGCCAGAAGATGATGGAGGCGGGACTGAGACTCGGCAAGCAGCAGTCCCGCCTCCAACACGTCTCCATTCAGAAAATCCAGCCCAGTGTGTGTGAGAGAGAGTGTGTGAGAGTGTGTGAGAGAGAGTGTGTGAGAGAGAGTGTGTGAGAGAGTGTGTGAGAGAGAGAGTGTGTGAGAGAGTGTGTGAGAGAGAGAGTGTGTGAGAGAGTGTGTGAGAGAGAGTGTGTGAGAGAGTGTGTGAGAGAGAGTGTGAGAGAGTGTGTGAGAGAGTGTGTGAGAGAGTGTGTGAGAGAGAGAGTGTGTGAGAGAGTGTGAGAGAGAGAGAGTGTGTGAGAGAGAGAGTGTGAGAGAGAGAGAGTGAGTGAGTGAGTGTGTGTGTGAGAGAGTGTGTGTGTTTGTGTGAGAGAGACAGTGTGTGTGTGAGAGAGTATGTGTGTGTGAGAGAGTATGTGTGTGTGAGAGAGAGAGAGAGAGAGAGAGAGAGAGAGTGTGTGTGTGTGTGAGAGAGAGAGAGAGAGAGAGAGAGAGAGTGTGTGTGTGTGTGTGAGAGAGAGAGAGAGAGAGAGAGAGTGTGTGTGTGTGTGTGAGAGAGAGAGTGTGTGTGTGAGATTGAGTGTGTGTGTGTGTGAACACGTCAGGATCTGGCTTGGGTGTGATGCCTCCCATGGTTAAATATACTGCTGTTATATATCTCACATGGACTCACACGTGGACAGTTGGTGAGTTAGCCAGGGCGGCTGGTGCCTGTGGAACTGCACTCTGGAAGGAATCAGCACTTTCAGGAGGGGACAGAAGAAAAACGAGAGGAAAACAGCACGCTGGAGTATTTTCCTGAGCTAAATTTAATATGTGGCTTCCAGTACCAGTGGCACACAGGATATGGCGGTGGGAATGTACAGCGTCACCGAATGATCGGTAAGGGTCTGTGCCCACAACCCGATCAGACGTTCAGTTTCCAATCTCAGCCCAGCTATAAAGGAACGGAGTAGAGGCTTCCACTGAAACAGTGAGGGATACTGGAGGGAGCTAACCCCCCTCCTCCACCCCCCCAAGCCACTCTAATGCACCCTCCTAGGGCCAGTCTAGGCTCCGTTAGCAAGAACAGGGAGTAGGACTCCAGCCAGTATTCTTCAACAGGGAATGCATGTGGTGAAGGGTGGCGAAAGATTTTTATTTTTAAATTGAGTAGGATCGAAGGGAGTTCTCTCACTTTCAAATTAATATCAAAAAGCAAAAGGTAAAACCAAAATGCTGGAAATCTGAAATAAAAATGCAAAATGCTGGAAATGCAGAGCAGGTCCATCGGCATCTAGGTACCAGAAAAGACATCTCAACGTTCGGTGTGGGGCCCTGCATCAGAACCGACAGCCTCGATCTCCTGTGTGTGCTGGTTATGCACTGGAGGAATTCTGTCGCGGCCAACGCACTCCAGCAACTCTCGCAGACAGGAGGAGACCCTTTGACCCACCTGCTGAACTTATTGTAAGAAGTCGCACAACACCAGGTTATAGTCCAACAGCTTTATTTGAAATCACAAGCTTTCGGAGTGCTGCTCCTTCGTCAGGTGAAGTGAAGAGTTGTATATAGGCAGGAAGACATTACATCAAAGACAATGAGGTGGGGTCACAATGGGTCAAATGTGGCAGCTGCTGGAGTCTGTATGGAAAACAAAATTTTTTTTTTTTACTTACAGCAATTTGCCTCATTTGACCCATTATGACCCCACCTCATTGTCTTTGTTGTATTTTGCTATCGTCTTTGATGTAACGTTTTCCTGACTGACTTGGTTGGACACCATCCACACCTTTGATTGCCGTGATTGTCTCTCTGCCGAGGTGTGATAAAGGGAGTTGGAAAGATTAACTGTAATCATCTGGCAGTGTTCTCTGTCTATATATGCTGTGCCCATATGTATTTCTTCACTTCACCTGACGAAGGAGCAGCCGCTCCGAAAGCTCGTGATTTCAAATAAAGCTGTTGGACTATAACCTGGTGTTGTGCGACTTCTCACTTTTGTCCACCCCAGTCCAACACCGGCATCTCCGCATCAAACTTATTGTAAGTAACGGGTTTGACCATCCTCTCCATTCAAGCTCTTTCATCAAAAAAGTATTCGACCCTCCATCTCGGCCACCACATAATGGAATACCGCACACGAAGGCCTTCAGCAGAAACTCCTCAGCAAAAGATATCATTTATTTTCTAAAGCTGATGCATATTTTCTTCATAAATCTGGACTATATTTCCATTCTTGCTATTTTTCCTGCATCTGATATTTTGTGACCAGTCCCAACTCTTCTCTATCTGACTCACCCCTGCGCCAGTTCTGTTGCGGTTTTTTTTTGACGAGTGCCATGCTAACTTTGGGGCAGGTTTAAACGTCCTATCTCATAATCCAAAATGGTAGCAGCACAAAGCAAGGAACGGGTGGAGGGAAACAGCAGAAAGGAACGGAGAGGAGGCGGGAACAAAGGAAGCAAAGACACCATAACACGCCAAAACTGCTGCACCTGCAATTGGGAACTGACGTTTAGGAAATTACTGGCGCAATTACTGCTACCGACAGCAAGAGGAAATAAAGACTTGTATTTATATAGAGCCTCATCATTTCTCTCAGAAACTAGATTGATTCCTGGGATGAGAGGGCTGTCCTATGAGGAGAGATTGAGTCGAATGGGCCTATACTCTCTGGAGTTTAGAAGAATGAGAGGTGATCTCATTGAATCATATAAGATTCTGAGGGGGATTGACAGGGTAGATGCTGAGAGTCTGTTTCCCTGGCTGGAGGGTCTAGACTCAAGAAAAGGGGTCGGCCATTTAGGACTGAGATGAGGAGGAATTTCTTCACTGAGAGAGTTGTGAATCTTTGGAATTCTCTGCCCCAGAGGGCTGTGGATGCTGAGTCTTTGAGTATATTCAAGGCTGAGATAGATAGATTTTTGGACTCTAGGGGAATTAAGGGATCTGGGGATCTGGAGGGAAAGTGGAGTTGAGGTCGAAGATCAGCCAAGATCTTATTGAATGGCGGAGCAGGCTCGAGGGGTCGTATGGCCGACTCCTGCTCCTAATTCTTATGTTCTTATTTCAAAACGCTACACATACAATGAGTAGCGACTTTTATTATGTAGGCTCACTGCAAGATCAAGTTTCCACTGTACCTATTTTGACTCAAGTATATCCCCAAAGTATGCAAGTCTTTAAGTTATTTAATTCAAAAATACAATTTACTCATCATTAATCAGACATTTACTGGAAGAAAACAAAGATTAAACTTGTGTGACGGCAACATGCACCAGCAGGTCAGTCAATGAACTACTCTGCCTCACATTCCTTTAACTGCCTCAGTCAAGTAGCCCCGGGGATTATTCAGCTTGTGGAAAAGTTACTGCTCCGTAAAGGGTTTTCACTTCAATTTCTTTGTGAGTTTTGAATTCATTTTTTTTTTGTTGCTTTTTTTAAATTTCAATTTTCATGCCTCCTCTCCTGAAGGCATTGACCCTGGATGGGGCAGCACCTCAGCTAAGTGGCCACTCGTCATGCACCGAACCTGGACAGTCAGCGTTGACGATCTTTTCACCCATGGGCAGCATCACAGCAAAGTCTGACAACATCCAGAATGAGTCAGTGGGTAATGATCACGAAGAAAGACTTGCATTTATATAGCACCTTTCACGACCACAGGACGTCCCAAAGCGCTTTACAGCCAATAAAGTACTTTTGAAGTGTAGTCATTGTTGTAATGTAGGAGACGTGGCAGCCAATTTGCGCACAGCAAGATCCCACAAACAGCAATGAGATAATGATCAGATAATCTGTTTTAGTGATGTTGGTTGAGGGATAAATATTGGCCAGGACACCAGGGACAACTCCCCTGCTCTTCTTCCAATAGTGCCATGGGATCTTTTACATCCACCCGAGAGGGCAGAGGGGGCCTCGGTTTAATGTCTTATATGAAAGGTGGTACCTCCGACATTGCAGCACTCCCTCAATACCGTACTGGGAGTATCAGCCTAGATTATGTGCTCAAGTCTCTGGAGTGGGAGTCGAACCCACAACCTTCTGACTCAGAGGCGAGTGTGCTACCAACTAAGCCAGGGAGCCGGAACCCTTGCTGATTTCTCCATTCCTAACCAGAGGTCAATCACAGCACCCGTGCCGGCACCCCAGCACAAAGCAGGAATCAAACCTGGGAGCTTCCAAGCCTGTACGGTTCAGCTACTCACTCCCTTAACCAGCTGAACCCTCGGAGGAGCAGTACAAATGAAGTGGTGTAAAACACAAAGTGCCACTGCAGGCAAAGGCTGACGGCTGCTGGTGGCGAGACTTGCTATCGAGGGGGGGGGGGGGGGGTCACCATTTCACTCTGGCTTCAGGCAGGCTCAGTGCAATACAGGCCAGCAGCGTGATCTGGACACACTGCAGCTCTGTGTGTTTATAACTGCAGTCACTGCACGTGGGTGGCTGGCCTGGTGTTGCTGAATCTGCCACTCAGTATAAACAAGGGATATTCAGCGCAATCAACTGAACCAGAGCAAGTGGAAGTGGTTTCTCAGTGTGAACGGTGTGTTAAGTGATCGCTGATGAGTTGGCCAAATACGTGTATCTCAGATTATTGGACTGGGGTCGCCATGCTCACTGTGGTTTGATCTTTCCTCTGGTCCTTGTACAGCACCAAGCAACTGAACTCATTGTTACTAGAACAGGGACCCACCTGTTGATCTGAAACTGCCTCTTTAGGAGGTCGGACTCCGGGAGCAGAGTATGTGGTCTGCATGATTCGACTTCGGAATCGCTCCAACTGCGTAAGTACAACAGGACGTTTTAGGATGATGTTGGGAGATGTACTTAAGTTCATTATTACAGCTGAATTGCCAAGCAGATCTCAACCTGATACAAGCACATTCCTCACCAGGTGAAATTACAAACTACTACAGTGCTGAAAGCTCTACTTGCGAGTGTCAGTTTAGCTCAGTTAGTTGCACTGTGGCCTTGAGTTAGAAGATGGCGGAGTTCAAAGCCCCACTCCAGGACTTGAGCACGTAATCCAAGCTGACACTCCAGTGAAGTACTGAGGGAGTGCTGCATTGTTGGATGTGCCAGCCTTCAAATGAAACACCAAACTGAGGCCCCCCGTCTCCTGTAATGCTGATTCACATGGACATTAAAGATACATGGCAATATTTGAAGAGGAGCAGGGAGTTGTTCTGATGTCCTGACCAACATTGCTCCTTCAACCATCACCACCAGAATATTCAGAATTGTGCTCACTGTGGGATGTGCAAACTGGCTGCCACATTGACCCATTTAACAACAGAGACTGCACTTCAAAAATAATTCATTGGATGCAAAATACTTCGGGACACCCTGAGAGATGTAATAAGGCGTTATATAAATGCCAACTCTTTCTTTCCCAATGATGACTGATTGGGTCACATCATCTAGTCATGCCCTAAGTTTACTGGTCAATGACATGCAACCTCATTCAAAGGGTGACAGGCAACTCAACATGCCCTGACTCACGTCTTGTTTGTGAACAGATGCATATCTGCCGATAAGAAAACAGGTGACCCTTTCTACAAGGGTGGCACTGACATGGAACCTGTGGGGACCATGCAGACAACACCTTGGTTAATGTCTCATTTGAAGGTGCCGCCTCCAACAATGCAACGCCACCTCAATGCTGCGCTGCAGCCTTGACTATGTGCTCAAGTCCTGATGTGTATAAAAGTGAGAACAACTTGCATTTACAGGAAACTCTCTTTTAACCGGCACCCAAATAACCGGAAATCTCTCTTAACCGGCAAAATTCTTGAGTAGGTAACCGGGGTTTTCCTTCATCTCTCCTTTAAAAATAACTTTAAAAAAGACCCCGAGGCGTTTGCCTTGTATCGGAGCGTGTAGATTGGGAGGGGAATGTGCAGCCTGGGTAGGCAGCGGACACGACAGATGGTCAGCTGGCGGTCCCTGGGGAGACAGAGCTCCGAATGCAGGCGCATGTCAGTGTGTACGGGGCTCTCGTACGTTGGGAGATATAACTCTCCATTATCCAGACTTTTTGATTAACCGGCACCACGCCGGTCCCGTCGGTGCTGGTTAATAAAGAGTTTCCTGTATATAGTGCCTACATAGTAAAAAGTCCCAAAGCACTTCACAGGAATGTTATCAGACAGAATGTGACATAAAGAAATATTAGAATGGGTGAGCACAAGCTTGGTCAAAGAGGTCGGTTGTAAGGAGGCGGAGAGGTTTAGGGAGGGAATTCCAGGGCTTAGGGTCTAGACAGTTGAGAGCACAGTCGCCAATGGTGGAGCAATGAAAATCAGGAATGCGCAAGAGGCCAGAGTTAGAGGAGCACCGAGATCTCAGGGGGTTGTTGGGACGTTTTACTGCGTCAAAGCCACTATATAAATGCAAGTTGGTTTAAGGGCTGGTGGAGGTTACAGAGATGAGGAGGAGTGAGCCCATGGGGGGATTTGAACACAAGGATGAGAATTTTAAAATCGAAGTGTTGCCGGACCGGGAGCCAATGTAGATCAGCGAACACAGGGGTGATGGGTGAACGGGACTTGGTGCGAGTTAGGACACGGGCAGCAGAGTTTTGGATGAGCTCAAGTTTACGGAGAGTGGAAGGCCGGCCAGGAGAGTACTGAGTAAAAAACGACAGTAAGGTAAATCAAGCGGGCTGATCATTCAACTCGTGCTCGGGACACAGCGCTCCTTCTGACCCAGAACCACCAACTGAGCCAAGCTGGCACATTGGCTGCACTCAGCTCCTGTCGGCCCTGGCTGACATTGGCCAATCCTGCAGTGTGGGTCTTGAAGCCGCTCCCACTCCGGCCTTCCCCAGCTTGCTGGCCCAGTTCCACAGGTTTCAGGTGCGAATCTGAGCTTGTAAACCTCGGCGTAAACACGGCAGCTCGTTCTCTTACCCTGGCCTGGGCCTGCTCCAGGTCCACCCTCACCAGCCGCTCCCTTCGGCCCATCTCCTGCAGCAGTAGCCTGATCCTCTCCAACTCGTCCTGGAGCTGCTCCTGGGCCTGAAACAAAACAACCCCATTTCAGTAAACTAGTTCAAAATAAGCCAAGAAAGCAGGAGAAGGAACAGAAGATGTAAAGAAAGAGTTGCATTTACAGAGCGCCTTATCAGAAATGTCTCAAACCACTTCACATATAAGCAGCCCTATCATGGACAAGGTTGCACAAACAGCAATGAGATGAATGCCCAGTTATTCTGTTTCTGGTGGTGTTGGTTAAGGGAGGATTGATGGCCAGGACACTGGGAGAACTTCCTGCTCTTCTTCAAACACTGCTATGAGATCATTAATATCCACCTGAACTACCAGAATAGGTAGCTGGGATCTTGTGTACTTGGATACTTGGAATGCTAGAGGAATGATCTTCAATGGGAGAGATACAGTACCAGAGGGGCAAGCTTCAATAGGAGAGTTGGAGTACTAGAGAGATGAGCTTTGATGAGAGAGTTAGAATACCAGAGGGATGAGGTCTAATCGGAGAGTTGGGATACTCGAGGGATAAGGTTTGTTAGGCTGGATGGCCTTTTAATGTTCTTTACTTTTCTTATATTCTTATGGTGCACAGGGTCATAGGACAATTTTTGCTATTTTATATTTATTTTGCAAACAATTTCAAGGAAGTTTTAATGGTTTCAATTTAAAAAAAAACAAGAATAAGGGTACTCGTGTTTTATTAGTAATAATGGCCAGGAATCAATAATAGGAGGCCGAGATTATTGATACAATTACTGCGCCAAGGGACCGACCTTCGAGGGTCTTCCTAGCTCATTACGCGAGCCCTTCCTGACATGAATCTTGTCATTCATGTGGAAATGACTTATGAAATAATACTGGACAGCCTGCTGGTGGCGCTGTCCAGGGAGAGTATAAATACTCGGGCATGGCCCAGCTTGCTCAGGACATTCTTTAACAGGAACTAGTGAAGGACACAACTCGACCTCCATGTTGAAAAACAGTTGATTAAAGCTTTGTTTAACGCTTAGACCAAGTGCCTAGTAGTTTTCTTACGTCACTTCCCCTTGATCCAATTTCAACTTTGAGTTAAATCAGTTTATTCCCCACTTGAAACCTAAAGTTCAGGTCATTGGAAACTCAACATATTCAGCTCTGCTTCTGCAACAGGTGCACCTGTGACGTATTTTACCATCTATGATGATGGCTCACTTGTGGGTAAGTCACACTGTGCTGCATCCTTGCATTTCTTCAAGGTTCAGAGCTTCAGGTTCCTCCAATCACTTTACGTTCTATGAGTAACTTGCCCAGGTTCGACCTCTGGGCTGTGCTGAGTTAACTGATTTCAGCCAAACTAGCCATTTGGGGTTTTACAATTGGCCTCAGCACACCTGGCCTAAACAGGGGAAGAAAAAAAATCAGTCCGGATTCCTGCTCCAGACTGCTGTCCAGTAACTCCCGCTGAAAAGTACAGATGTGCGTGAGTGGACCTTGGGTGAGGGTGGAATCAGGATTGACAACCAGGACCTCCACAGTCGAATATCCCGATGACACTCGCTGTTTAGGCTCGCACGAGAAGAATGGGCATTTGGGTGGGAGGTATTGGAGGGCAACCAACGCCGATGGAACTGTACCCCAGCACGAGGCAGCATCTTTGGGAAAGGTATGGAATAAATTGAGTCCTTGGTGCCTACCCGCCTCTCCTCAGATACATTGGCTTTCATGTCCTCCTCCTGACAGTGGAGCTGCTTGATCTCCGACACCAGCTCCTTCACTCGGCTCTCCAGTTGTTTCACATTCTGACACAAACACAAAAACGGCTTTAATTGTTTACCAGTTATATTCTCCCGCCTTATTTAATTCCATAGAATATCAGAAAGCAGAGGTTGAAAATAGGCCTTTTGGCTAAACCACTCCTCCCATAGACCGTGTACAATCTACCCTATCGTAGACTCTACCCCACCCATTTAGCCTCCTGAGGGAACGTTCCAGAAAGCTCCAGAACATTCATCCATTTTCACATCTCCACCGTTCAACCCTGGCCTGCTATCTCCTCCACCCACCGCCAACATTTTCCCCACCACAATCCCCCTGACTTACCCCCTCAGTCCGTACTTGACCTACAACCTACCATCCCATTCCCAACCAGCGATTTATTCAGCTCCTTGTCGAAGTGCTAACCTCCTAAACATCAGCTGCTACTGGTGAGAGCCTGTTCCATAGGCACTACCCTGCGAAGAGAATCCAGTTTCCCTGAAACCCAAGTCTGATTTGTACCGGGCACCCATGCCTGATGCAGAACACAGGCAGCCGACCGGTTCTCAGCTCTCCTACAACCTTGCATTTGAACGGGCCGTTAGGAACACTACGGGTCTACCAGCTCCCTCAGCTTCCCTCCTCCTGGTAGAATAGAGATTAGAACCACAAATTACAATTGGCACGGTTCTTGGGCTATGGCTCGTGTTAAAATGGCAGAGAGAAGATTTTGGCATGCAAAGACGGTCTGCATCTTCAAGACAGGAGGGCAGAAAATCAGAGGAGGGGAGGACCAAATCGCCAAAAAACTCTAATCCGGTGATGAAGCACCTCCCAGATGATGATGCACCTTCCGAGCTTCACTCACATGCCTGTGGGTCACCAGCTCCTTCTCTTTGGTCACCAGCTCCTCCTGGTGATTCTTGCTTTCTCTCATTCTAGAAAACTGAACCAGAAAGGAATTTTATTCAGAAACTCAACACAAAAGAGCTGAAAAGGGATTCGCTCAAGACAGGCCAGGCCCACGTTCTCCAGAGAAGACAGCTCCAAATGTTCAGGCCAACGCCAGACGGTGCTTCAGCTCATCTATCCAGCGAGTGGCTGAGCCATGCGGGACAAGATGGGCCAGGATTCAATCTCAGGGCTGTGCTGAGTTCGCTGATCGCAGTGGGGGAAAGCAATTGAGCAGCTATAATTGGCCTCAGTGCTCCTGGTTTGCTTTGCCCAAGACCATAACATACGAAACAGGAGCGGGAGTAGGCCCTGCGGCCCCTCGAGCCTGCTCCGCCATTCAAGAAGGTCATGGCTGATCTTCGACCTCAACCCCACTTTTACCTTTTTACCCATTTTCTAGGCATAGTCTAAAAATTAGAGCCAGGCCTTTCAGGAGTGAAGTTAGGAAACACTTCTACACACAAAGGGTGGTAGAAGTTTGGAACTCTCTTCCGCAAATGGCGGTTGATAAGAACATAAGAAATAGGAGCAGGAGTAGGCCATTCGGCCCTTCGAGCCTGCTCCGCCATTCAATGCGATCATGGCTGATCTTCTGCCTCAACTCCATTCACCGGCCCTATCGCCATATCCCTTGATGCTGGGTCAATTGTTGATTTTAAATCTGAGATTGATAGATTTTTGTTAACCAAAAGGTATTAAAGGATATGGGGCAACGGCGGATATATGGAGTTAGGTCGCAGATCAGTCACGATCTCATTGAATGGCAGAACAGGCTCGAGGGGCTGAATGGCCTCCTCCTGTTCCCATGTTCCATTTTGATCATGCTCTTCCCCTTTCCTTCCTCCCCCAGTGCCTACCTTGGCCGACATGGCTGCCAGCTGACTGTCCTTTTCTCGGATCTCTTTCCTCAGTTTCTCTCCCTCCGCGTTTGCCCGCAGCAGTTGGTGTTCCTTGGCAGCTATCTGACGCTGCAAGCTGGTCACCAGCCCTGTCCAGGAAGAGCACAAAATCGTCAGGACAAGTTGGAACGGGATTTTTCCACCCGCCCTGCTGCGCCCATGACTAATGCAGCGTACCGCCAGTTTGTCACGGGCCCGGTGAAGTAGCCGCCTGTCACTGATATGTCTGTCACACCGACTTGGTCTATTACTTACCTGTCTTTGACCCGGGGGTGGCTTTAACCCTACCCGCTCTGCGGACACCGGGCAGGCGGGCAGTTAAAATCGCCCAAGTAGCTTACCCGCCCGAAGCTGCCAGGAGCCGACAGGCTCTGATTTTCACCTGCTCTCCTCAGTAGGCGGCAAGGACGCCTGCCCAAAGCCAGCGGGGTCCTTTTTAACATGTTTATATCAGGTCCTGATGACACCATCGGGACCCGACTGCAATTATTACTCCACGACGCGAGGGCGGAGCGGCAGTGAGTTTCCCGCCAGGGACAACCCAGCGGTGAAGTGGATCCCCTGCCCCACGGTCTCGCCTGCCCCCCACCCCCCTCGATCACGGGGAAGCCCACCGGATGACCCAGCAGCCAATCCCACCACTTACCCTTTGTCGGTGGACGGCCTTCGGGCCCCGTGTTTTTCCGCCGGTTCCCGCTAAACACTCAACCGGAAACGGGTGGGAAATCGGCCGGCAGCATTTAAAAGAGGCCGGGAGTTAAAATTCTGGAGCAGCAGGTGAGTTTTGAACAGACACCAAAATTTCCCCCACTGCAAACTGGCCCGGAGTTAAAATCAGGGCCGCAATTTATTACCTGTCACTGACTCGGTGTATTACCGCCTGTCACTGACCCGGTGTATTACTGCCTGTCACTGACCCGGTGTATTACCGCCTGTCACTGACCCGGTGTATTACTGCCTGTCACTGACTCGGTGTATTACCGCCTGTCACTGACCCGGTGTATTACTGCCTGTCACTGACCCGGTGTATTACCGCCTGTCACTGACCCGGTGTATTACTTGCCTGTCACTGACCCGGTGTATTACTGCCTGTCACTAACTTGCTGTATTACCGCCTGTCACTGACCCGGTGTATTACCGCCTGTCACTGACCCGGTGTATTACCGCCTGTCACTGACCCGGTGTATTACCGCCTGTCACTTATTCAGTACGCTTCCTGGCTGGTGGGCAAAGTTGCTCTCCTACCTGTGATAATATTATGGTCTTTCTTCAGCTTTTCAGTTTCGTTCTTCAGTTTAGTGATCTCCAGATCTCTCTCTGTCAGAGAATGCCGCATGACCTCACTGGAGCCCTTCTGAAGCTGGGTAATCTTTAACAAAGAGGCATAGAGGGAAGGTGATTATTCGTTTTCCTTTGTCGGCACCCACCCTCACACTGCAGGATTTGAACTCAGCATACGACCGAGTCCTCCAGATCGGGCGGTACCAGATGCGATCGCTGGTCTGTGCTGGTCTCCGGCTGGGCAGCAGCTCATACAATTGGCCTCAGCACCGCTGGGCTAGGGCGAGGTAATTCAGCCAGGGTAGCTGTGCCTGATCGCCAGCCAATGACTGCTGTTAAAAAGTGCGCGCGCCTGTATCTAGAATTCGGCCAAGGACACATACGGCAGCTTTGGAGGCTGCAGACGTGAATTAACATTCTAACTGCTAGATCAGGGACCGTGAAGAACGAGGAGATTTTGTCAACCTCAACATGAGCTTTTAATTTTATTACTTGTTTTGAATTTTGTTCCAGGTGCTGCTTCTGATCCCCAAAAAGAGAGAGAACGAAGGTCACTGCAGGAATTCAAAATCTGCGGTTGGACAAGTTAAATATGGTGTCAAAACAAACCTCTGGGTAATGCGGACACCTGCTGCCCAAAATCACCAGTGAGGGGCAGTTTTTGTTCCCGTTGCAGCAAGCACGGATTTCACCTGTTCGGATTCAATTTACTGTAAATGCACTGCACAGCAATGCAATTCATGGTAAACAGCGCCAATGGCGTACCTGATCTTTCAGCGTCTCGATTTGCTCCTTTTTGGCATCAATGTCGCCCCCTAGTGTCAGTAATTGCTGCGTGATTTCGAGGTCGTTCTGGGCGGGATCCATCTGGGCTAACTGGTGTTTCAAGGCAGCGATTTCATCGCGCAGGTTGGCAATGATGGCGTCTTTGCGCTTGGACTCGCTTTCGAAAACGCACAGGCGGCTGATCTCATCCCCCATTCTCAGGATTCGCTGGTCCTGCAATTGATAATGTGCACATACACCAGACTATTACCACATTCGAATGCCCTGACACTACGGGGTCAACTCGAACAATTAAATTAAAGGTTTAACCTTGGCCGGTCCTGAGGTAGGTAGGTAGGTAGGAGAGAGAGAAAAAGAGAGAAAGAGAGAAAAAGAGAAGGAAAGAAGAAAAGAAAGACTTTGATGTATATAGAGCCTTTCACAACCTCAGGACGTCCCAAAGTAACAAATGTAGAAAATAAACCAATTGGAATGGAGAAAAACACAGAGGCTTAAACACTTAACCAGTAAGGAGGAAGAACGTTAACCGATGACTCATTAACTTTGTTATGATGGACAGATTGGACTGATAGTATTAGTGTTTGGGCAGGAATGGCGGACACGACTCACCTTCTCCTGTAAGAGCAGTTCCAGGGTCTGAGAGGAGGATATAGGGACCCCGTTCCCCACAGATCGACCCGGGGTGTTAGTCCAGGCCCCTGGTAACAAGAGAGTAAAAACATCATCGACATCACCACCAACAGCATTTTTATAATGACATCTCGCGTCGCTTCGCAATAAGGAGGTAAGGGATATGGCGGGCATTGAGCATGGGAGAAAGGGAGGAGAATGGAGAGGCTATGATAGGAAACCAAGGGCAGGGTCGAGGAAGGAGGGCTTTGAGAAGGTTTATGAAAAAGCAGGGAGGGAGGTGGCCAGTTGGAGGAGAAAGAGTTGTGACAGCAGGAGCATAGTGACTGTCAATGCTGTAGTGAGAGATAAGGAGGTCCAGTATTACAGGATCAGAGGGAATGGGGGGCGGGGGGGGGGTGTCACTGTTTAAGGAGTGCAGAGAGCAAGGGACGTGGAGAATTCCAGTGTCAGAGGAGAGGAGGGTTTCAGTTCAATGGGGAGGATGCAATCCATTTATCTAGGTGTCCACGGCTCAGTGTGAGAACTTCCTGCCTCTGGTTTCAAGCCCTGCTCCAGGACTTGAGTACATAATCAAGGCTGACACTCTAGTGCAGTACTGGGGGAGTGCTGCTTGTTCAGAGGTGCTATCCTGTGGGTGAGATGTTAGATTAAGGCCCTGTGCTTGCTCAGGTGAATGTTAAAGAAGAACAGGGCGTTCTCCTTTCCTAACCAACATTCCTCCTTCAAATCAACCATCGCTAAAACAGATGGTCATTCATCTCATTGCAGCATGTGGGGAGATACTGCTGTGTGCAAAATGGATGTTATGTTCCACGATATAACAACAGTGACTGCAGTTCAAAGTAGTTCATTGTCTGTGAAGCACTGGGTAGTTCCAGTTGAAGAGCTAGCACTGGCATGATGGGCTGAATGTCTCTTTCTGTGCTGTAATATCTATGTTTCTGAGGGTTGTGATGAGGGTACTTATATATTTTATGTATATTTAGGGCACATTTTATAATAATATACTTGCATTTTCATAGCACCTCATCACATTTGTTGAAACCTCTCAAAATGTTTTACAGAATTCTTTTAATTAAGTGCAGTGACTGTTGTGCAGGCCAACCCAGCAGTCGTTTTGCCCACACAGTAAGATCCCACAAACGGCAGTGAGATGAGTGAGCAGTTGATTTGTCTTTGACTGGCTGAGGGAGGAGCAAAGACCGGGACACAGGCAGAATATCCCAGCCCATCAAATGCCGCCTTATATTCGCATCTATTTGATTTTTACTTAAAATTAGCTAACGGAGGAAAACATTCCTCACACAGAACAGCTGCAGCTAACAGCCCAGAGCCCAATCCCTGCGAACCGACTGTGAAACACACTCAGAGGACACTGCTGTGTGAAAAGGCAGTTCTGCGATATGCTGGGGCTCAGGTGCTGTTGAATCTGCCCCCTTTAGAACAAACGATCAAAAGAAATAGGAGCAGGAGTGGGCTGTTCGGCCCTTCGAGCCTGCTCCGCCATTCAATAAGATCAAGGCTGATCTTCTACCTCAACTCTGCCTTTCCGCACTATCCCCATATCCCTTTATCAGGCAGATTCCACGGCTCCAGCAAGAACAGAGAAATAACCGCACACTCGGAAGCCCGCACGCATGCAGTTGCTTGGGGGAAAAATTGGGTCGCGCCCCCTTTGGGGCGCTAACTTTGCCGGGGCGCGGCTTTTAGTAACTAAAAGTTAGTGACCCCGCAGCCAAAATTGGCTGGTAGCGCCCCACGCAGGAGGTGGGGCGCTGTTGGAAGCGCTCCCCCTCCCTCTTGGGGCGCTCCAGCCCAATATCGCGGGGCTACGTGCCGCAGCGCCACGGTACTGCAGGCCTCCCTCTCCTTATTAAAGGGGAGGGGCCTTGCGCAGTGCGAACTGGGGCCCTGCTGGGCCACCAGGGAGCGAAGTGGCAGCAAAAGAGCCCGTCACTCGAGAGGAGTGCCGGGCTGCCCGATCGCGGCCGGCACCCCGTGGGAGGGGGGTAGAGAGGACAGGCGGCCAGCAAGAAAATGGCCGTCTGGCATCTCCCCTTTAAATATCGCCGCCCCGGCCGCACGTACGCCCCCACCCCCGACCCTGTTGGACATAGTGTCAGGCAGTAGGTCAGGGGGCGCGACCCAAGTTTGCGGCCGGGGCGCTGCACACGGTGATGACGTCATCGCCAGAGGTGTAGCGCCACGGGGCGCTACCGGCCACCACCGCCGCTAACCTTACGCTGAATTTCGCGGGAGGCGTTAGCGTTGCCGCGCTAGTTGCTTTGCGTCCCATTAGCGCCCCCCGGGAGGCGCAAAGCAACCAAATTTTGCCCCTAAGTTTCACAACTCTCATTTTTGGCACGGCACTTTCTGAGAACAGTCCGTTCAGGCCAATGACACGGACAGAAGATGATCCATTAACGCAGTCTCCAGATTAAACGGTGTCTTGTTGGTCTTTTGGAGAGTGCGGGAGGTGGGGACGAGGGATCAGTTTTTCAGCAACAGCCAGAAACGGTCTGCCCAGAGACTCAGTATTACAGCTGCCGAACTGCCTCCCTAAAAAAACACTCGCCCTGCAGCAACTACAGCATCTGCTGCCTCGTGAGTCCTGGTGACGCAGTTTCTGCACAGGTTTTGGATATTTTTAGCATCGATAGATACCAAGATCAAAAGTGGGCGGTGCCCCGTAACCTGTGAGCCCAGTAGATGGTGACGTGACGTGATTGCAGCGGTTGCAGTGCCCAGTTTTAATTAGTACTTGTACCTCGTCTCGCGGCGGGGGGGCTGCTGCTGATGTCAGCGGAGTAGCTGCCCGCCACCCGCCTGCTGCCCGCGCTCGCCGCCCGCTTCCTCAGGGGCGGGTGGGGGACTGCCGCGCTGCCTCCTTGAATCCATCCGTTGGCCGCGCTGGTGGAGCTCTGAGCGGAGAGCGAGGGAAGCTGGGAGGCTGCGGCGGGGGACGTGCAGGGCTTGGGGTCCTCGATGAGCTGAAGGTGCCCAGGCCACAGCGACCGCTGACTCACTGGAGGACAAAACACCTGAAGGGGGTGGGGGGGAAAAGAAAACATTTGTTTGAACTTGCAAACCTTTTATCAGAATAACAAGGAGTGGTGGCATTTTTCATCAGCCTTTAAACACTTGCCTCGACATGTCCAACCAGCGTCGAGCAGCAATCAACAAAGCCATTAAAATATTGAACTGTGTAAGCAAAACAGTCGGGTATAAATCAGAGTAGAGTGCCCTGGTCAGAGCACACCTGAAGCACGGTGTGCCACTGTGGTTACTGAGACACAAAGGAGACATTCATTCATATATTGGAGGCAGGGCAGAGAAGAGCCACAAGACTTTGCACCTCAGACATCATCAGGAAAGACTTGGCTAACCTTCGGGCCTTTCATACTTTGGAAGGAGGTGTCTGAGAGGAGATCTTACAAGATCGTTGAAGGGTGTGGAGGAACAGAGACACTTCGGGGTTCAAAATACATAAATCTTGAAAATGCGAGTGCAGGTCGATAAAGACATACAAAGGCCCGTGGTATTTTGGGTTTTATAAATAGGGTCATCGAGTATAAGGGTAAAGAAGCAGTAATAAAATTGTACAAAACATTGTTTAGACCACAGTTTTGTGTATAGTTGGACCTAATGTTAGGGATGGGAAACTGCAGTTATGAGGAGAGACTTAATATACTGGGACTTTCTACTGGAGCCGAGGAGGCTGAGAAGATTTAAGCGAGGTTTTGAAAGGATATGAAGGACTATGATAGAGTGAATATTTCCTCTGGCTGGGGACCCAGTGACGAGGGGGTCATCAATTTAAAACTGTCTCGAAGAGAGAGAGAGAGAGGAGAGTAGATTGAATAAATGTCTTTATGCAGAGGGTGATGGGAGAATGGAATACTTTGCCACAGGCAGTGGTTGAGGCAGGGAGCATTGCATGTTTTATTGAAAAAATGCATTAAAAATTTGAAGCAGAGGAAGATACAGGAGAGTGGGATTCGTCTCGGATTGCTCGAACAAAGAGCCGGCACAGACACAATGGGCCGAATGGCTAACTTCTGTGCTGTAACCCTCCATGGTTCTATGATAAACTAAGATGGGTCAAATAGCTTTCCTCGTCTGTAATGATATTGTACGTCCACTGTCTCTCTGTGTCGGCAGCCTTCACTACAATGTACTATTTGACATGAATCTTGTCATTCATGTGGAAATGACTTATGAAATAATACTGGGCGGCCTGCTGGTGGCGCTGTCCAGGGAGAGTATAAATACTCGGGCATGGGCCCAGCTTGCTCAGGACATTCTTTAACAGGAACCAGTGAAGGACACAACTAGATCTCCATGTTGAAAAACAGCTGATTAAAGCTTTGTTTAACGCTTAGACCAAGTGCCTAGTAGTTTTCTTACATCGCTATTTGTATGGCTTTTGTGGTAATTTCCACTCTCCTCCTGAAGGTGCTCACTCTTGATGGGATACGGTTTCACAGGTACCAGCAGCCCTCTGGTATCTCACCCAACTCACCATTCTCCATGCGCGAACCCTTGACGGTGAATGTTGGCAGGCTATTCAAACACGGGGGGCATCACAGCATTTTAACAGCAGTCACCGGCTCCTAATTAGGAGTAGGAACCCAGGGCAATTTTCAGCTCCCCAGCTCAAAAGGTGCTGAGGCCAACTGTAACAAGCCTACCACTGCCCTGGCTGAGAGCAGCTAACAGAACAGGCCAGGCATTGAAACCGAGATCTTCCTGGTCTGTTTTTAAAAGCTCAGGTTGGTATCATAAGAACATAAGATAAAAACATAAGATAAGAACATAAGAAATAGGAGCAGGAGTAGGACATATGGCCCTCGAGCCTGCTCCGCCATTCAATAAGATGGCTGATCTTTGACCTCAACTCCACCTTCCCGCCCAATTCCCACATCCCTTGGAGGTCCAAACATCTATCGCTCTCTGTCTTTAATATACTCAACGACTGAGCATCCACAGCCCTCTGAGGTGGAGAATTCCAAAGATTCACCACCCTCTGAGTGAAGAAATTTCTCCTCATTTCAGTCCTAAATGGCCGACCCCTTATCCTGAGACTATGACCCCTAGTCCTAAACTCTCCAGCCAGGGGAAACAGTCTCTCAGCATCTACCCTGTCAAGCCTTCTCAGAATCGTCTATGTTTCAATGAGATCACCTCTCATTCTTCTAAACTCCAGAGAGTATAGGCGCATTCTATTCAATCGAACGACTACTTCTTGATCTACCCTGTCTTCTCTCCTACTTTTATTAATTTTGGTGGTGTCCTTTCCAGAGTTCAAAAAGGCTCCCAAAGATTGTTGCAGTTTTACTGTAGAACACTACGACTGTTAGTAAGGTGTGGATATACGACAGAAATGGTGCCACAAAGTGGTGGATCACACATTCCGCTGCATGCCAATCCCAGGGCATGACTGAGAGGAGCCGCTGGACAGTGCCTGGACTCTTCCACAGGGCGAGAGGTGTGTGTATAAAAACTGGATTGGGTATCCCTAATCTCACTGCCCCAAGAGCAGCACCGGTGATGGCCTGGGATCTAACTGAGCTGGCCACCTAGCAACTGCGTAGCCCAGAGAGGAGGGACTGGTGAAAGAAGATGGGGTAAAAGTAGAAGAGAAAAAATGATCCTGCTGTTAAAAAATTTTTTTTTTTAATATTAAGGTCATTTAGACTTTTGCTACAAACCTTTAGTTCCCTCCCAGCTCCTGCAGATGTTTGTGTAAATATTAGTTTGCCTCTGAAAACTAGCAAAAACAATCATAGTGCCGCAATGGCTCGATGGATAAAAGCACCACCCTGTGTGGTACTGAGTCCCAGGAAGGTTTCAGGGTTCGAACCTGGCTCTGTGCGGAGTTAGCTGATTGATCTCTCAGTTGGGGCAGCATTTAGGGAACTACAGTTGCCTCAACATTCCTGGTTAGGAAGGGGAAAATTAGTCAGGGTTGCCGATCCTGATCACTATCCGGTGACCCAGGCTGGAAAGTGTGCATGTGAACGGTGGTTAGATATGGGCGTGGCTGTGATGCACCCCCCTTACACAGTTAGGTATCTGATGACACTTACTGTCTAGGCTCACACATGAAGAATGGCCACAGTGGAAAGGAACAGTACACCAAAAGAAAGAAAAACTTGCACTTATATAGCGCCTTTCACGATCTCAGGACGTCCCAAAGCGCTTTACAGCCAATGAAGTGTTTTTTTAGTGAAGTGTAGTCACTGTTGTAACGTAGGAAATGCTGTAGTTATTTTGCGCACAGCAAGCTCCCACAAACAGCAATGTGATAATGACCAGATAATCTGTTCTAGTGATGTTGATTGAGGGATAAATATTGGCCAGGATATCGGGGAGAACTCCCCTGCTGTTCTTCGAAACAGTGCCATGGGATCTTTTACGTCCACTTGAGAGGGCAGACGGGGCATCGGATTGGCGTCTCATCCGAAAGACAATGCAGCACTCCCTCAGCACTGCACTGGGAGAGTTAGCTTGGATTTTGTGCTCAAGTCTCTGAAGTGGGACTATGAACCCAAGACCTTTTGACTCAGAGGCGAGAGTGCTACCCACTGAACCATGGCCGACACCCCAACGTGAGTCAGTCCCTTCAGGAGGACGTTCATGCTGCTATTCCATAAACATGGTGGCTTCTTTCTGGGCATTGCACTCACCGAAGGAACGGTCTCTACCACCAGCTCGTAAGTGTCACCCCCAAACCCAAAACGTAGCACGTCCCCTGGTGCCAGTCGCACTGCTGCATTCTGGATACGACAGTCATTAACAAAAGTTCCGTTGGAGGAGTTCAGGTCCTGAAGAACAAAACAATTCTCGGAGTCGCTCAACTCGATCAGAGCGTGATGATCTTCGATCCCTCCAGTCTGAGAGAGAAAGATTCAATGATAAAATGTAAGTGCATTTATGTGGAGTCTTTCATGTCAAAATATCACAAAGCATTTCACATGCAATTAATTACTCTGAAGTGCAGCGACTGTTGTTTTGCCAGTAAAATGGGCAGTCATTCTGCACACAGCGACATCCCATAATGAATGACCAGTTAATTTGTTTTTGGTTGTATGCCAAGACACTAGAACTCCCTGCTCCTTCAAATAGCACCATCCGATGGACACCTACAACAATGCAGTATTGGAGAGCCAGCCTAGATTACCTGCTCAAGTCCCAGGGTTGGGCTTGAACCCACAACCTTCTGATTGAAGAAGTCTGCAAAAGTAATGATGGCACCAAAGGACAAGTATTGCAATACTGGTCATGCGAGAGGATTCATAAACAGTCGAGACTTGTCTAAAACCAAGACCTTCCCCTCGCCTACTGGGGTACGGTTACAGAGGTGCCGACGACCCTTTGCTGTATCACCCAAGTGCCCATTCTTCATGTGCTAGTCTAGCTATTGAGTGTCAGCAGGACATTCAACCATGGAGAGCCTCACAGCACAGCCTGACCTGTCCTCGCCATGTATCTACATACGCACACGTTCTGGCAGGAGTGACTGGATAGTGGTGAGGAGAAGGAACCCCGGCTGATTTTTTTCCCTTCCCAAACCAGGGGCACTGAGGTCAGTTATAGAACCCATCTCGCTCTCCTGGCTGGGGATAGCTCAATCAGTACAGACCGGGAATCAAACTTGGGACCTTACCGGGGGTGGGGGGGGGGAAGACACCTCATTTTGTTGGAGCAAAATGCTGAAACTCTGGAGCAAAAATATATTTAACTTTTATAATTTTTTAAGCAAACTTCCGAGCACCTCACTCATGAAACATGTCATCTTGGGTAATAAAAAGAAGCAAATACAATCTGCTGCAATAGTAGTCAAAACATTTGCAACTTATTACACCAGAAAGTCTGAAAATAGTTTCTCTCCACTTTTCCTTCTGTAACTCTTTCCATTTGCACCTTTCGCCTCTGTTCTCTTTCTCTCCTTCACTTCTCATCTCCTTCTGCTTCTCTCTTTATTTCGCTCTGCCATTACAGTTCTCTCTCTCTCCTCTTCTGGTTCATTCTTTCTCTTCTTTCTCTGTCCTTTTCTGGTTTGTGTGTGCTCTTTTTCTCCTTCCCTGCTTTACACATTTCCTCTCTCTTTCTCCTTTTCTCCTTCACGCTCCCTGTTTCTGGGTCACTCTTTTTCATGTTTGGCTTTCCTTCACTCTCTGCTCTCTTTGCTGGTTCACTCAGGCTCTGCCTTTCTCCTCTTTTCTCCCCGCTTTCTCTCTTATCTCTTCCGAGGGGGGATTGTGAGTTGGGAAGAAAGCCAGTTCGAATGGGGCCAAGGCCAAAGTGGTGGGAACGGGCTGGGGGAGAGACTGGGCTCCGGAGTCAATGTGGCCACAACTCTCTGTGTACAAAAGACAACATATCCATAACCTTGCTCATTGAGATGACTGAAGATAGCTGCAGAATGGATCACTGTTAGTTACCACTGAGCCATGTATCGTGAATCAGACGGAATGATGAGCTCCCAAGTGCCTTACTCTCAGCCCCAAATCTCTGAAAAACACCTCTACTGCCCCCAATTTTTACTAGCCCTGTTCTGCTTTACACCAAATAGCGGGAAGATCATATAGCGGGGCACTTAAAAATTCCTGTGCGTTTGGCCAATTTTAAGGCACACATCATGAAGCCTCGTCACTCCCGTCCCAGGAGACTTCACGCGGGTCACCTGGCGCAGCTCCGGCCTCCAACCCACTTCACTCTCTGGATTTTGAAAATGGCACCAGGTGTTGAATGTCACTCCACCCGACTGCTCGCCCTCTCGGGGCCCTCACACAGTGAGCGAATCAGTGCCCAATGCGCCTCACCTGCAAACACAGGTCAGACTCCTCGAGTCGTCCAACGCACGTTGTCTTGGCCTTAAGTACGTAGATCCCATTGGAGCTTTTTAAATAACCCTTCATGCCGCTGCCTGCCACCTATGAATAAATCAGACAGAAATGTTGACAATGCTAAAAAGAGCTGCAATTCCAAAGCAGGTGGCAGGGTACGGTAGTGTGGTGGTTATGGACCACCATAGCAAATATGACAACCAGTGGGCTGACACCAGGAATAAACGTGACTCTTAATGCCCTTTGAATAGGCCTAGCATATGACATTCATTGTTTAAAAAAAAATCAATCAAGAAGGCCCACTACCATCTTCTCAGGGCAATTAGGGATGGGCAATAAATGTGATTCTGCCAAAACCAACAACATCCCGCAAACAAATAAAAAGGATTGGTACAGCTTACACTCTAGTCTTTTTGTGCAATTAAGATAGCAACAGATTCCTTTCTGTGTTTTTCCCTCCAGGTGCTGGGGGGAGGTTCAGCCCCGGGTACTTTGCCCTATTCTTCATGTAGGAGCCCAGACAGCAAGGCTCAGCAGGATATCCAACTGTGGAAGGCGTTACAGACGAGCTCTATATCCTGTCCTTATAGGAGTCACTGGAGAATCAGAAGAGGAACCCTGGCTGATTCACTCCCCCTCCCCTTCCCAGCCCAGGGTGCCGAGGCCAGGCAGAGATCACCGATTGTTGCCCTGGTGTAGCACAGCACAGGCTGGGACACTCCTGCTGTGTGTGTCGCCCTCCACCCCCCAGCACGGATAGCATCAAATCTGTACATAGATTGCTGGATAAATGACCCGCTGGACAAATGTAACCAACCATGAATGTTACAGAGCCGCGACCCCACACTCCCCTCCCCACCCCTCGCGGGACCCGCTCCCCGGGCTGTCGCACCCTTTGTCCGAGTCTCAGTTACCGTAGGCCCGTCCCCAGGGCTCTGTCCGTCTCTCTCCTGTGTTGAAGCCGCGTACAGCCGGCTCCATGGAAACAACAGCTCCGCCCCCAGGCAGGAGTGACAGGAGGAGAGAGACAGATCCAAGGGAGAGGGAGGGAGAGAGAGGGATGGGGGGGGGAGAGAGGGCAGGGAGGGATGGAGAGAGAGGGGGAAGGAGCGAAGGGATGGGGAGAGAGGGGGAAGGAGTGAAGGAAGGGAGGGAGGGATGGGGAGAGAGGGGGAAGGAGTGAAGGAAGGGAGGGAGGGATGGGGAGAGAGGGGGAAGGAGGGAGGGATGGGGAAAGAGGGGAAGGAGCGAAGGAAGGGAGGGAGGGATGGGGAGAGAGGGGGAAGGAGGGAGGGATGGGGAGAGAGGGGGAAGGAGCGAAGGAAGGGAGGGAGGGATGGGGAGAGAGGGGGAAGGAGGGAGGGATGGGGAGAGCGGGGGAAGGAGCGAAGGGAGGGAGGGATGGGGAGAGAGGGGGAAGGAGGGAGGGATGGGGAGAGAATGATGGGGAAAAAGAGGGATTGTGGGCTGGGGAGGGATGAGGTGAGGAAGGAGAATGAATAGGAGGGAGAATGTGGTAGGTGTGAGGAGGAGTGTGTAAGGGGAGCAGGAAGGGTGAGGAAGTGATGGAGGGAGGTGTGGAAGGGAGAATAGGAAGTGGAAAGGGAGGGATTTAGCCGGGGAGTAGGTGAGAAGGGAAGTACAAGATAAGAAGATAGATAATGGGGAGGGATAAAAGGATGACAGAGAGATGAAGAGAAATGGATGGAAAACTAGGGCGAGAACTGGATAGAGGGGAGGGGAAGAGAGATGGACAGAGAACTAGATAGATAGAGGGGAGAGAGGTGGAGCAAAAGGGGGAAAGGGATAGAGGGCCATAAGAAAGCCTGAAGTAAAGGGCTTTCAACCCATGTACTCTACCTAATCATTTAATATCTTTTTTTTTATTGGTTCAGGGGATGTGGGCGTCGCTGGCAAGACCAGCATTTATTGCCCATCCCTAATTGCCCTTGAGAAGGTGGTGGTGAGCCGCCTTCTTGAACCGCTGCAGTCCGTGTGGTGAAGGTACTCCCACAGTGCGGTTAGGGAGTGAGTTCCAGGATTTTGACCCAGCGACGATGAAGGAACAGCGATATATTTCAAGTCAGGATGGTGTGTGACTTGGAGGGGAACTTGGAGGTGGTGGTGTTCCCATGGGCCTGCTGCCCTTGTCCTTCTAGGCAGTAGAGGTTGCGAGTTTGGAAGGTGCTGTCGAAGAAGCCTTGGCGAGTTGCTGCAGTGCATCTTGTAGATGGTACACACTGCAGCCACGGTACACCGGTGGTGGAGGGAGTGAATGTTTAAGGTGGTGGATGGGGTGCCAATCAAGCGGGCTGCTTTGTCCTGGATGGTGTTGAGCTTCTTGAGTGTTGTTGGAGCTGGACTCATCCAGGCGAGTGGAGAGTATTCCATCACACTCCTGATTTTTGCCTTGTAGATGGTGGAAGGGCTTTGGGGAGTCAAGAGGTGAGTCACTCGCCAAAGAATACCCAGCCTCTGACCTGCTCTTGTAGCCACAGTATTTATGTGGCAGGTCCAGATAAGTTTCTGGTCAATGGTGACACCCCAGGATATTGATGGTGGGGGATTTGGCGATGGCAATGCCATTGAATGTCATGGGGAGGTGGTTAGACTCACTCTTGTTGGAGATAGTCATTGCCTGGCACTTGTGTGGTGTGAATGTTACTTGCTACTTATCAGCCCAAGCCTGAATGTCGTCCAGGTCTTGATGCTTGAGGGCATGGACTGCTTCATTATCTGAGAGTTGCTAATGGAACTGAACACTGTGCAGTCATCAGCGAACATCCCCACTTCTGACCTTATGATGGAGGGAAGGTCATTGATGAAGCAGTTGAAGATGGTTGGGCCTAGGACATTGCCCTGAGGAACTCCTGCAGCAGTGTCCTGGGGCTGAGATGATTGGTCTCCAACAACCACAACTATCTTCCTTTGTGCTAGGTATGACTCCAGCCAGTGGAGAGTTTTCCCTCTGATTCCCATTGACTTCAATTTTACTAGGGCTCCTTGATGCCACACTCGGTCAAATGCTGCCTTGATGTCGAGGGCAGTCACTCTCACCTCACCTCTGGAATTCAGCTCTTCTGTCCATGTTTGAACCAAGGCTGTAATGAGGTCAGGAGCCGAGTGGTCGTGGTGGAACCCAAACTGAGCACCGGTGAGCAGATTATTGGTGAGTAAGTGCCGCTTTATAGCACTGTCGATGATACCTTCCATTACTTTGCTGATGATTGAGAGTAGACTGATGGGGCAGCAATTAGACGGATTGGATTTGTCCTGCTTTTTGTGGACAGGACATACCTGGGCAGTTTTCCACATTGTCGGATAGATGCCAGTGTTGTAGCTGTACTGGAACAGCTTGGCTAGAGGCATGGCTAGTTCTGGAGTACAAGTCTTCAGCATTACAGCCGGGATGTTGTCGGGGCCCATAGCCTTTGCTGTATCCAGTGCGCTCAGCTGTTTCTTGATATCATGTGGAGTGAATCGAATTGGCTGAAGACTGGCTTCTGTGATGGTGGGGACCTCGGGAGAAGGCCACGGTGGATCATCCACTCGGCAGTTGTGGCTGAAGATGGTTGCAAACGCTTCAGCCTTGTCTTTTGCACTCATGTGCTGGGCTCCATCATCACTGAGGATGGGGATAATCATGGAGCCTCCTCCTCCCGTTAGTTGTTTAATGGTCCACCACCATTCACGACTGGATGTGGCAGGACTGCAGAGCTTTGATCTGATCTGTTGATTGTGGGATCGCTTAGCCCTGTCTATAGCATGCTGTTTCCACTGTATGTAATCCTGTGTTGTGCCAAGTTGGCACCTCATTTTTAGGTACGCCTGGTGCTGCTCCTGGCATGCTCTTCTACACTCCTCATTGAACCAGGGTTGGTCCCCTGGCTTGATGGTAATGGAAGAGTGAGGGATATGCCGGGCCATGAGGTTACAGATTGTGGATGAATACAATTCTGCTGCTGCTGCTGATGGCCCACAGTGCCTCATGGATGCCCAGTTTTGAGCTGCTAGATCTGTTCTGAATCTATCCCATTTAGCACGGTGGTAGTGCCACACAACACGATGGAGGGTGTCCTCATTGTGAAGACGGGACTTCGTCTCCACAGTGACTGTGCGGTGGTCACTGCTACCAATACTGTCATGGACAGATGCATCTGCGACAGGTAGATTGGTGGGGACGAGGTCAAGTAGGTTTTTCCCTCGTGTTGGTTCTCTCACCACCAGTTGCAGGCCCAGACTGGCAGCCATGTCCTTCAGGACTCGGCCAGCTCGGTCAGTAGTGGTGCTACCGAACCACTCTTGGTGATGGACATTGAAGTCCCCCACCCAGAGTACGTTCTGTGCTCTTGCTACCCTCAGTGCTTCTTCCAAGTGGTGTTCAACACGGAGGAGTACTGATTCATCAGCTGAGGGAGGTGCTAATCAGCAGGAGATTTCCTTGCCCATGTTTGACCAGATACCATGTGACTTCATGGGGTCCGGAATCAATGTTGAGGACTCCCAGGGCCACCCCCTCCCGACTCTATACCACTGTGCCGCCACCTCTGGTGGGTCAGTCCTGCCGGTGGGACAGGGATGGTGATGGAGGAGTTTGGGACATTGGCTGAAAGGTATGATTCTGCGAGTATGACTGTGTCAGGCTGTTGCTTGACTAGTCTGTGGGACAGCTCTCCCAATTTTGGCACAAGTCCCCAGATGTTAGTGAGGAGGACTTGGCAGGGTCGACTGGGCTGGGTGTGCCTTTGGCATGTCCGGTGCCTAGGTCGATGCCGGGTGGTCCATCCGGTTTTATTCTTGGTATACTTCTTTGTAGCGGTTTGGTACAACAGAGTGGCTTGCTAGGCCATTTCAGAGGGCAGTTAAAAGAGTCAACCACATTGCTGTGGGTCTGGAGTCACATATAGGCCAGACTGGGTAAGGACGGCAGATTTCCTTCCCTAAAGGACAATAGTGAACCAGGTGGGTTTTTATGATAATCCAGTAGTTTCATTGTCACCATTACTGATATTAGCTTTTATTCCAGATTTATTTAAAGAACTGTTTTAAACTCACGTCTCTGGATCATTAGTCCAGGCCTCTGGATTACTAGTCCAGTAACATAACCACTATGCTACCGTTCCAATGAACGCCCTCCCGCCGAAAGATAAATTACACAAAACCCCAGTAATTCCTCACACGAAGTAGAGTTGATACACTCTGTGCGGATAGGTCCACAGCACAAAACCACTCAATTAGTCATGAAGTTAACAATTTCACTCAGACAAACTCCAAAGAGGAGTCGTGTGGGAAATAAAGATGTCCACACTTACTCAGGACTGGGTTACAGTACAGTGCTTGGTGCACCGACTGCCAGTGCTGCGTCTGTCCTGGGACAGCTTGATGCTGTCACCAGCTTCTGAGAATGGAAACAAAGCTCCATTCACCATCAAAGATTTCCCTCATCTTCTAAACACAATTTTCACTATTACTTTTTTTTATAAATTGCGATTCAGGATCCCTGCTGTGAGCTCCGGCCAGTGCCGAGTAAGCTAACCTCAGCATAGTCCCAAGTCACAGCTCCTGATCACCTTCCAGTCGCTCCTGCTGTAAAGCGTGTGCGGGTGTGTCTGCTGAAGACATGAGCGGGCTTGGCTGCGATGCCCTCCGCAGTTGAATAGCCCGCTGGAACTCACTCAGCTCAGAGAAGAATGGCCACTTGGGTGAAGTGCCAGAGGTCAGCTGTCACCCGCGGAACCCGAACCCCCATCAAGAGTCAGCACCTCCGGGAGAAGAGATAATTTTAAAAATCAACCCTGCAGAGGCAGAGAATGCTCCCTGAAGGGAAGGAGAAAATGTCCCTCCAATCTGCTCTCGGCTGCCCTCTTGTGCTCAGCTAGACAGCAGCAGATGAAGCTCTTCATGTTTTAGTTTTGATGTGCAGATCTGCTCCTGTCCCGTTTTGGTCCCAGCCATCCAATTTTTGAATGGGCTTTCTGAAAGTGCTAAAATGTTTATCTGGTATCATGAGACTTTTTCTCCTGAAAATAGAAATCAATTTTTCCTCCCCTTTTGCTTCTTTTTCTTAACTTGCATTTATACGGTTCCTGTAAGCGTCCCAAGGCGCTTCACAGAGGTGTAATCGAGAAAAAATGGACACCAAGCCAAAGGAGAAGGGGTGACTAAAAGCTTTAAGGAAGGTCTTAAAGGTGGAGGGAAAGGCCTAGGCGGCTGAAGGCATAGCTGCCAATGTGGAGTGAAGGGAAGGAAGAGATGCACAGGAGGCCAGAGTCCAGCGGTCACTGTTGTAGGGCTGGAGATTAGAGATAGGGTGGGGCAAGGCCAGGAAGGGATTTAAACACAACGATGAGAATTTTTAATTTGAGGCGTGAGTGAACCGGGAGACGTGGTGAGTCAGTGGAGGACGGGGCTGAGGGGGGCAGCAGAGTTTTGGATGAGCTGAAGTTTACGGAGGATGGAATGCCGCCCAGGAAAGTGTTGGAATAGTCATCTGGAGGTGACAAAAGTATGGAGAGTTTTCAGCAGATGATAGGCTGATGCAGGAGTGAAGGCAGGTGATGTTATGGAGGTGGAATCACACGGTCTTTGTGATGGAGACGATATGGGGTCGGAAGCTCAGCTCGGGCTCAAATAGGACACCGAGGCTGCGAATAGTCTTTTTCAATCTTTGACAGTGTTTGGGGAGGGGGTGGTACGAGTACAGAGTTTGTGATGGGGGATAAGAACAAAAGAAATAGGAGCAGGAGTAGGCCATTCGGCCCTTCGAGCCTGCTCCGCCATTCAATGAGATCATGGCTGATCTTCTGCCTCAACTCCATTCACCGGCCCTATCACCATATCCCTTGACGCCCTTACTAGTCAGAAATCTATCGACTTCTGTTTTGAATATACCCAATGACTGAGCCTCCACAGCCCTCTGGGGAAGAGAATTCCAAAGATTCACCACCCTCTGTGTGAAGAAATTTCTTCTCATCTCAGTCCTGAATGGCAAAGATGATGGCTTTGAACTTCCCTGTATTTAACTGGAAGAAATTTGAAGATCCGGCCCTCCTAGCAGTGATTGTAGAGAGTAAGTGCATCTCCAGTAATCGCAGGGCCTCGTGCCTGCAACATCCCAAGCTCCACTCTCTAGGGGCATCAGATCACAGAATCACACCTGGTTGTATTAGTTACAAAAAAGTGATGATTCTGAATACATTTAACAACAACAAACATGAGAACTCACACTATGATCCCATCCTCCTGCCAGTTCGAGTGTTGGGACTAGGCAACAGCAATAATGTGGAAAAATGTGTCCAGACAGGATCTGAATTATACACCACTCTGTTTGAGCACCAGTACATCAGCTGAACTCTCAGTAATGTTCGTGAGACCCCAGCCTTTCAGTCCGCTCCATGACTCAGATGTTCTACCAGCAAGCAAACAGAACAGGAGGAAATAAACCACTCAAAATGTTACTAAATCCTCCGGCCTAACTGGATGGCTGGGACTTGACTGTTCCAGTAAACCAGCAGGCCCGTCCAGAGAAATGCATTGAGGGTATTCAGTTTCAGCAAGATGGCCCTATGAAATGAACATTCCACATTTCCTTGTGTTGCTCGCCCGGTGTTCAGGGATTGCTGAGAAGTCACGTCACTGCTGACAATTAATGATCAGATAAATCAGTGTTCAGAAATTACAGCCCTACCCTTTACACAAACACGCACACAATAGTGCTTTGTCATGTTAACAGAGCATATTTGACAAGAGTTAGGTCATGGCTGGCTGTACGATTTCCGAACGTCAAGTCATGATAAATACAGATGCGGACGACATTCGGACCACCCTTGCTCATCCACAGAAAAACCTATAGAGGCCCCTTTAAAATCCAACTCTCTTCAATGATTGAGCTTTTCGCCTCCAGTTCCTTACCCAAGAATCCATTCCAAGCATCAATTGCTCTGTGTGTGGAGAACTTCCAGACATCACTCCTCTATTTATCTTTTGTCTATTGGAATCAGAATCCCCTTATCCTACTGCTATTGTACCTATTGTAGTTTCCAGATTTACTTTTTCTGGTACTATTCACTCTATAGGCTCATCTATCAAAGGGCCCCTCTCAGTCATCTCCTTTTAAGGCTGAAGGGCCCAGTAATAAAGCAAAGCACACAAGTTGTACATTTATTCATCATTAAATGGCACGTACATTTCCAATGAGAGGGATTTAGTAAGGCTAAACACATTCCCAATGTTTCAGTGTTGTTGATGTGATCGAGCTGTAGTTTGTAATGGACAGGGTAGCGTGGACAAAGACAGTGCACCAAGGCCTGGCCTCAGTGCTCCTGGGCGACAGCGGAGGGGGTCAGCCAGGGTTCTGGTCCCGATTGCCGTCCAGAAGCACCCACTGGAAAGGGCACGGATGCGGACTGAGGGAGGGGTCAGAATTGGGCTGGTCTCCGATGATGCCGCCCCTCCCTCACCATGGTAGAATGACCTGCCAGCACGCACTGTTCAGCCTCAAAGAAAGAAGCGCCGTTTGGGCGAGAGGCCAGAAGGCATTCAACAACGGAGGAACCCCACCTCAACCAGAGTCAATGCACCAGGTCTTATTGTTCATGTAATTTGTGAATAGAACCTTTAGGCACATTGGCTATCCAGACAAATGAAGCACAGAACTTGGTATGAAACAGAGCAGGAATTGGCTGGTTTGATGCCTCATCTGTGCTTAGTTAATTTAATCTGTAATTGGCTCTGGTGCGCCTGGGCCTAGGGGAGGGGTGGAGTTGGGTTGGGTTGGGTGCGAGAGGAACACAGGAAAAACAGCCAATGTGCTCACTCCTGACGTTTGTCCAGCTGAAATACGAGTGCTTCTGGAGAGGGCAGAATCGGGCTCGGTTATGATGCCCACACGGTTGATTAGCCAATGCTCACCGTCTGGCCTCACACATCAATTGCGGGCAAGCCCTCAGAGAGCTGCTGCCACCTGTGGAACCAGACCCTAGCTGGAATCGGCACCTTCATGAGGGGAGAAAATTGGAGAGAAATTTATTCAAAAAATCATGCGTTAATGTGGTACAAATTCTGCTTTGCAGTTGATCATAAAGCTCTCAAAAATAGACAGGATGCCCCCCAATTTTTTTTAAAAAATATACGTAGGATCCCAGAGCAGAGTGGCAATGGGCAGATTAACCCCGTTAATGATGATATGGGAGTGGCATATGACAACTGAGTACACTGTTACTGTAAGAAAACTGGAATTCTGTAAAACAAGAATATACTACACTAAAAGGTTTGACAATTGTAAAGAGAAAAGACAGGTTAACATTTTGGATATTAGGCTCTGATACGCCTTAAAACTTTAAGTCTTCTTTCCTCACTGACAGACCTCCTGTGTATTTCCAGCTTTTACAGCATTACAATTACTTGAGCACATAAAGCTAGGCTGACACTCCTGTGCAGTGCTGAGGGAGTGCTGCACTGTCAGAGGTGCCGTCTTTCAGATGAGATGTCTGCTCTCTCAGGTGAGCGTAAAAGATCCCATGGCACTATTTCGAAGAGGAGCAGATGAGCTATCCCCGGTGTCCTGGCCAATATTTATCCCTCAACCAACATCACTAAAAAACATTATCTGGTCATTATCACATTGATGTTTGTGGGAGCTTGCTGTGTGCAAATTGGCTGCCGCGTTTCCTACATTACAACAGTGATTGCACTTCAAAAAGTACCTCATTGGCTGTAAAGTGCTTTGTGACGTCCGGTGATCGGCACTATATAAATGCAAGTCTTTCCTGAAGGGGAAAATAGTGGCAATTCCTTGCAGTACCCAGTTTTTGCCATTAGATGTCAGTGTCCCAGCAGGAGGCGATACGACAGCCAAGTCTCTGCTTCAGAGAATACTTCAGAGCAATAAAAGAATAAGGAAATGACACCTCCCCTGGAGGCCACTCACCTTTGCTCCTGGAACCTCGTTTCAAATCCAGGCCAGACAGCTAGGATGAAAGCCATTGTTGTCTGCTAGCTGTAATGATCCTAAATGAAGGTTTGAGGAGCTCTCAGTGCGAGCATGCATGCAGCACAAAACAGAACATAAGAAATAGGAGCAAAATAGGCCACTTGGCCCCTCGAGCCTGCTCCGCCATTCATTATCATGGCTGATCTTGGGCTCAAAGCCATTTCCCTGCCCGCTCCCCATAACCCTTCACTCCCTTATCTTGTAAAAATTTGTCTATTTCCACCTTAAATGTATTTACTGACCCAGCCTCCACCACTTTCTGGGGCAGAGAATTCCACAGATTTACGACCTTCAGAGAAGAAATTCCTCCTCATCTCAGTTCTAAAAGGGCGACCCTTTATTCTGAAACTATGCCCCAGAGTTCTAGATTTCCCCACGAGGGGAAACATCCTCTCTGCATCTACCCTGTCAAGCCCCCTCAGTATCTTATATGTTTCAATAAGATCACCTCTCATTCTTCTAAATTCCAATGAGTATAGGCCCAACCTGCTCAACCTTTCCTCATAAGTCAACCTCTTCATCTCAGGAATCAACCGTGTGAATCGTCTCTGAACTGCCTCCAATGCAAGTATATCCTTCCTTAAATAAGGAGACCAAAACTGTACGCAGTCCTCAAGGTGCGGTCTCACCAATACCCTGTACAGATGTAGCAGGACATCCCTGCTTTTATACTCCAACCCCCTTGCAATAAAGGCCAACATTCCATTTGCCTTTTTGATTACTTGCTGCACCTGCATGCTAACTTTGTGTTTCATGCACAAGGACCCCCAGGTCCCTCTGAACTGTAATCTCTCTCCATTTAAATAATAATTTACTTTTTTATTTTTCCTGCCAAAGTGGATAACCTCGCACTTTCCCCACATTATACGCCATGTGCCAAATGTTTGCCCAATCACTTAGCCTGTCTATATCCCTTTGCAGATTCTTTGAGTCCTCTGCACAACTTGCTTTCCCTCCCATCTTTGTATCATCTGCAAACTTGGCTACATTACACTCGGTCCCTTCATCCAAGTCATTAATGTAGATTGTAAATAGTAAATAGCAAAAACTGCAGCCCTTTCTGCAATAAAAAGAAACTTCCAAATGATGCACCAGTGAAATATTATACCTTACACAATAACCCTGCCATCTGAATTCCAGTTCTCCCACAGACAGACTCCTGGTTGTACAGTCTCAGTTTCCAGTCTTCTCAAAATATTTAAACTTCAGCAATAAATGCCAAGCCCCTCCCCATCCAAAAACCATAGACCGTCCCATAGAACCGATAGAGAGAGCAGCAGCAAGGCACTGTACAATGGGCAAGTCCACGCCAAGGTTCGCAATCACAGAACTCTTACACACCAGAATTTTCCATACATTTTTATTAATGAATAAATAATGAGAACTAAAAGAAACTGAACATTTCTCCCATCTCCAGTCATTTAAAAAAAACCACATTCAACTCACCCTCGCTCGGTTCAGAGCCTGGTACAAAAAACAAAAACTAGTTCAAATTAAGCCAGCATCAACAAACGAGCAGAGGCTGGCTTTACAAGTCCATGCATACCGCCTGCAAGGGGTCGGATCGAATCGGATGGCAGAGTTGGAATTTCACACGGATTACTAGTGGGGAAAGAAGAGGTTTCCCGTTTGGGGAAAAACTAATACCACACTGGTGCAGGATGGAGCACTCTTCTGGAAAAAAAGAGGTGAGGGAGATTTATGTTGCAGACAACATGTGTAACAACTCCTGACTTGGGAGTCCAGGGTGGAGTTGGGGGGGGGGGGACGGGACGGGGAGGGGCAGTGTTCTATTCGCCAAAGCAAACATTGGTGAGCTTTCGGTTAATTGGAAAGTGCACATTAAAAACTACTCCCATTTAGAGTTTATTCAGAGTGAAGGAGAATGTTGGCCGGGGGGGGGGGTGGGGGTGTGGCGGCGAGGGAGAAATTTTTTCAGCCTAGAACTATTTTGTCAACACTTAAGTTTACAACATTTCTTCCCCCGGTAAAACCAAGTCTCTTTTCCCCCACCTTGTAGCAGCAGGAATCCTGCAGTGATCCCGCAGAGACCTGCAGTGGTAGAGTCCCAGCCAGAAAAGAGCTGCACTGGTGACATTTACCAGCGGATTATACCTGGAGCAGGAACCTGCCCCCTTTCGAGTCCGGAACACCAAGAGGTCAGAGCCAGCCTGCCCCAAAGGTCAAGTCACACTTCCTGTCAGAATACTTCAGCCCAAAACCGATCGCCCAACACTCCAGAAGATTTCCCATCCCACTTCCAACTCAGCCAATTCCTGAAGCAGGCCACCAGTTCCCAGAGTGACATTAGACAGGATATTAAAAATACAAAATAAATAAATTTGAAATCTTTCCACCGCAGTCCAGTTAAATCAATGATTCAGTACAAATAAGTGAATTAAAATAACGTTTACAAATAAAGGATTCTCGAAGGTTGCCAGTCAACTTAATCAAGAGAATCAAAAAGTCAAGGGACTCCCTACAATTGGATCAGAGTTTTAGATCATCAGTGGGTCTTGACGTGTTGCGATAGGAGTGAACAGGTTGAAATCTGGTCCACTGGCATAGACGAGGTTCGAGTAAAATGGGGTGCGAAATTTCACACTTCTATTATGGAAAAATAAATCTAATACAATTCCGGATTCTGTCCTTCCAAACTTGAACCATATCCCGGAGACCATTCTGAGCAGTCTAAGATTAGGGTGAAGTACATTAGGACGGGTGCAGTCCAGGATAATGAATGAAAGTATCACAAGAAGTGCCGACATAGATGGGATTTTCCTGAAGTGCGTCAATATTAATATGTTAAGCTTGGTGGCCACTCGGAGCCAGCCCTATAATTACATGTAGCCCAAGCTCGCCGTGCCCGAGAGGTGATCAACGACATTGGTCCTGTGCTGCAGTGATGTGGATGTGGTTGGGTGCTTTGGAATTCAATAGAATGGGAATGACTAGGAAGGGAGAGAAGACAGCTCATGCAAATACTGCCCGTGAATTATCCTAAAATGGCGGTGCAGTTACTGCCGTTCAATCTTAAGCCTCCTCAAAATGCAGCGTCAGAGACCAGAAATATTCAGAAAAAAAATCATCAATGGAACTGGACACATTTGCCTGGTGCTTTCCCCCCACGCATGGTAAGCGAGCTATCGACTTACCACCAAAAATTAGTGCTGGGAGAGGAGGGGAAGAAAACTGCCATTAAAAAGAGGGGCGCAGTCAACATGCGACGGTCTTCTGTTTGCACAGTGCACGTGACCAACAGATTTTCATTTTGCCTCATTTTTCACCTTTATATAGAGTTATGTGAAACATTTCATAAAAAAGAGACCCAACAGACTCTACAGCTGATTTTAAACATTCAGCAGTGGTGGAAAATGGGCGGTATCGCACAGGCCGCCAGTTATACACCCTTCCAATGCTCCCTCCAAGCTGCCCGCGTGTGCGGCCGCGCAGTAATCTGCAAGGTCCCGCGCAGGCCGCTCACAAGCTTTGACATCGGAAATACCGCACAAGCACAGAAACTTAAAGGGACCGCGCACTGAAATAAACAGGCGGCGCACAACACAGTGCAGCCTGCAGGGAACGCTGCACCCCGCCCCATTTTTCTCTCCACTGGCAATGGTTGGGAAAATGGGGCGGGCGGAATCTGCTATCGCCCGTTTTCCCACCAGCGCCGAATGTCAATTCTCTGTTAGTCTTGTGAATTTTTATTAAACGTGGTTTAGTTATGGTGGGAGGGGCAATGGCCTCTTCGGAAAACATCCATTTTTCATCCAGAATTAGTGACCTGCTCAACAAATCGCAGGCGTTGGAAAAAAGCGAGGTCTCTATGACAATCTGGCTTTGGTCGAAGGTTGCTGATTGGAGAATGAAGAAGGAGACAAGACATTCTTCAGTTTCTCACGAATAGACTCCCATCCACCCCTGGGGCAGTCACTATTCCCAATGTTCTTGTTCAGTGTCAGTTTTGGTCCAGTTTTCTCTGAATTGTTATGAAGGGGCCGGAGTTCAGCGCTCACGGGACCCATTTAGAATTGGCGCTTCAATAGTTTCAGATCGAGCAGGTGCGACATCGGTGTGCCATCTCCCCACTGGCAGTGGAATCATACGGCCATTTCTCTGTGGGTTAGCTGGCAGAATCCTGAAGCACTGATGTCGCACAATGAGTGAGGGCAGCTGGTGCCTGGTCACTGCACTCCCACTGCCCAAACCAGACAAGCGCCAAGCATAGACGCTCCTACAGAGGCTAGGAACATGCTCCCGTTAAAATGCTGCACGGGTGTAATGGTTTCCCATTAAATCCAGGCTTACGGGGCAGATATTGTTGCTGCCACCGTTTAAGATTTTATTTGTGGATTACTTATTAAGAGCACCCATCCCTTTCTGAAACTGTTTTAACAAGTTACCCGCCTGACCAGCTTTGGACCAAACTCATTCCTTTACATGTAAATCGATCAACTCATTTCACAAAGAGGTAGAATTTTTCGACTAGAAATCGCCCTCCTCACTGGATTCCGATTGGATCTGAAACCAGTCCGGGAGGCGATTTATACCCTTAAACCACTTGATTCAAGTGGAGTGCCTTGGAAATCAGCACAGCCAGCATGCGCCATTAGCACGATCCCTCTCCTCCAGCCCTCTCCCCTATTCTCCTGAAGGCACCGACTCTCCCTGGGGTACTGGTTCTATAGGAGCTGGAGGCTCTCCAGTACCTCGGCCAAGTGGCCGCTCTTCCAAGTGCCGGCAGGTTATTGTAAACACAAAAGCAAGGGGTGGGTCTGTACAGGCCGACGCTCGGCAAAGCGGCACCGCTGGCAGACGGTTGCCCTCGGCGACAACTGGTGACAAACCACCTCCCATCAGATGTGGCTGGGCGACTCTCCACTGGCCTTGCACCAAGCGCCACTCATGGTGGGGGCTGCAGTCCATGAAGGCAGTGAACAGGGAAGAACTGAACTGAGGGGGTTGGGATAGAAGAGAAATGGAGTAATTCATCCTTCCATCCGGTAGGCCCATTAATTCCAGACTCTTGGGATCTGCATCAAACTGGCAGAGTGTGTGAGTAACGTACTTTCATGGAGAGAAATAGGAGGACAAACTTGTAGGAACCTTAAACTGCAGAAGTAATTCCTGGAGCTGCAGCACCCGGTACACACAGAGAAAGTGTTCGCATTTGCAAAACATGCACACAGATCGGGTCCCATCAGATTCTCAAGAGGCACGGTCAATATTTAGAGAGTTACTCGATCGGCTGCCTTGACATTGGTGCCAACTCAGGATGGCTTTAGGTTCTCGAAGCTTTTCTCCACGCCGTCCTCGTACTGTGGGGGAGGGGTGAGCGGCTCCAGGTTAACGACGGTACTGTTCACGGTGCTCAGGTGGATTCTGAAGTTCTTGATGTGGGATTTGTCCGACAGAATCCGGCGAATCTTTTTCGAGCTGAACCGTCGGCCGGGGCGAGAAGAGGGCACCTCGTTCCTCGGCTGCGCGGCGATTCCTGTGCTCGCGGCCACGGTCGAGGGCGGCGCCAGGTCAACCTCAATGAGCGACTCGTAGGACGGAAGGGAGACCAGGTTTTGCCCCCCCTGACCAACTCCAGGTTCTTCCGCCTGCAGGATGCCGTCTCCTTGCATGACCTCATCGTAGCTGGGCACAGCCAGCGTGTTGCTGTTGTCGACGTCTCTGTAAAAAAGGAGAAATAAATCACGTGAAGGGGTTATCTGGAACAGGCGTGTCCAAACTACAGCAGGAGCCCACAAGGCGCATGAGCCCAGGTAACTCGGGCCTATTTCGCTTATATTTATTTCTTATTCGCTGGTTGGTCCTGGAGCATTTGGAAAGGGCTGCTGTCACATTCTGTTGGGTAAATCCTAAACCACGATCCCAAGATCTGTTGGTATCCGCAATTTGCGATATATGCAAATTAATGGGAACATTGGATTTAAACTTCGTACATCCCATCATGCCCCCCCTGCCTGAGGCTTCATCCGTGCAACCCAGAAGACAAAAAGGTTGGACACACCTGGTGCAGTTCCGTATATGGGCACCAACTACTAAATGGACCAACACAGCTGCAGCTTTCGCTCCAATACAATGTTATTTCAGCCCTTCCAAGTTTTCTCCTCTCCCGAAGGTGCTGGGCAACAGTTCCAAAAGGTACTGCCCCTCCAGTAACTACTCTTGCACGTGTTGGCTGGCTATTCCACTGGGGGGGCCATCACCACCGCACATTCTAGCAGGGGTCACTGGAGTGACCAGGAGTGGGAACTGTGGTTGATTTATGCCTTCCACAGCCCAGAGATGCAGAGACCAATTGCAGCACCCATACCGGCTGAAGATTAGCTCAGCATAAAAGCGGTTTTCTGTGCCAATCAGCTCCCACAGTGTGTGGTCTCACCACCAAATGAAACCAGGCAGAATCACAGAGGCCGGGGCGGGGGGGAGGGGGGGGTTAAAGTCCGGTCTTCCTTGCCACTGACCTTAGTTAATGTGGTAAATTTAATCTGGCTGCCAGCTGCACTGGACTTGGTCTGGGAGCTGATGCCACTAGACCACCAATCAGAATCGAGGGAGAAAGTGAGGGGGAAATAGGAAAGAGATGAACGGAAAAGGAAGTTGCATTTATATAGAGTGCATTCCACATCCTTGGTACATCAAAGTGCTTCACAGTCAAGAATTATTTTTGAAGGACAATCACTTATGTGGGCAAATGCAGTAGGCAATGTGCACAGCAAGATCCCACAAACAGCAATAAGATGAATGACAGTTGATCTGTTTTTGGTGGTTGTGGAAGGAATGTAGACCATAACACCGGGAGAGCTTCCTGCTCTGCAAACAGTACCACGGGATCTTTTACCTGAACAGAGAGGGCTCTGGTTTAATGTCTCAAAGTCAGCACCTTCCACAATTCAACAATCCCTCATTACTGCACTGCAGTGTCAGCCCAGATTAAAAGTGCTCTGTGGGAGCAGAGCTTTAACCCAGAGCCTTAGAGGCAAGAGAGCTACCAATGAGCCAAGCCAACTTTTAGCACAACATAAAAGCTGTGTTAGCTGTGGCTCAGTGGGTAGCACCCTCGCCTCCGAGTCAGAAGGTTGTGGGTTCAAGTCCCACTCCAGAGACTTGAGCACAAAGCTAGGCTGACACTCCAGTGCAGTGCTGAGGGAGTGCTGCACTGTCGGAGGCACCGTCTTTCAGATGAGACATTAAACCGAGGCCCCGTCTGCTCTCTCAGGTGGATGTAAAAGATCCCATGGCACTATTGGAAGAAGAGCAGGGGAGATATACCCGGTGTCCTGGCCAATATTTATTCCTCAATCAACATCACTAAAACAGATTATCTGGTCATCATCACATTGCTGTTTGTGGGAGCTTGCTGTGCGCAAATTGGCTGCCGCATTTCCCACATTACAACAGTGACTGCACTTCAAAAAGTACTTCATTGGCTGTAAAGCGCTTTGAGACATCCAGAGATCGTGAAAGGCGCTATATAAATGCAAGTCTGTCTTTTTCACTGATACAGCTGACAGCATTTGTGAAGCCGACCGCGAGTTCCGCTGTGTGTTTTGCTGTTAATCAAAACCTAAATAATGAATTCCATCAGGAGTGAAATGGTTTTAGAAACAGAATTTTAGTTTCCAATTTAAATTTTAGAAATGTCGAGAAAGATTAAAAAATGCACAGGTAAAATCAGTAATGCACAGACTTCACCAGCAGACATCAGTCATTCCCATCAAGAGTCACTGGACTGAAACCGTGCAACAGATAATCTGCAAACAGCGCCAGGTTATTCACTAGCTCCAAGCAGAGCACAGACGGAAAAAAAAAAACTACCAATCATCAAGTTGGGTATCTCAATGTCAGCATCACACTAGGATTGAGAGCATGAATGAATGAGAGCAAAGAAAGAGAGCGAGCGAGAGAAAGAGCGGGCGAGAGAAAAGAAAGAAAGGAGAGAGAGAGAGCAAAGAAAGAGAAAAAAAGAGCGCGAAAGAAAGAAAAAATCGGCGGCTTCATGAAATATGTCACGCTGTTTGAGTAACTAATTGTACTCTGGGGCCTGGATGTGAAAAAGTTTTAAAAAAGGGTAAAATCGAGGGTTCCAATCAACAAGTGGAGAATTAGGTTACAAATGTGGAGAATTGAACCTTAGAAGCAACGATTCCCAACGACCCCCGAGTAGGTGCTCCTGAGTCTGGGGTCAATTTCAAAAAGAAGCCAGTGTTTGTTGGCGAGGCGACACATTGAGAGAGTCAAATCTGGCGAAACATTTAATTAAGAGGTGATAAAAATCAATCAGTGTAAGGAGGAGTGTAACAGCTCCCATCAATGGCTCAGTGGGCAATGACACCAACTGGTGTGGAACGGAGTCACAGACCAAGGAAATCCCAGATTCCATCCCTCATCTGGGCCCAGTTAAATCTAGTCTAAAACGGAGATAACTGAAGATTGCAGTTTGTAATCAGAGCTAACCTGCTGCATTACAGAATATGGGCTCAAGTTTCCTATCAGATGTAAACCCTTTCCCCAGTTACTGGTCAAAGTGCAGCCACAACTGACGCACGGGTTTATTGCACCACTTCTCAGTCAGACAGGCACTCCCATTTGCTGCGTGACTGCACATCACCGACCCACCAAGTACCTGAGGCAGCATAGCGAGGGCAGTGGGTGGGTACGGCCTCAAGGCCACCAGCCAGCAACACAATGGAGGTGGGGGGGAAAATGGTGTGCGAATACGTCGTTATTTACAGTGGCTAAAAATCAACCTTCCCACATATCACGGGCATCAGAGCATCTTTACCCTGAATGGTTTCCCCATTCCTTCTTCTGCAGGTGCTGACTCAGTTCCACAGACAACGGTAGCCCAAAAGGTCCATTCTTCAAGTGTGAGCTTAGATAATGATCGTCAGGTGCCCATTCTACCCACGGGCAACATCAAGGTCAAAACCAGACCCCGACCTCATCCAGCCTCTCTACACACGCACCTTCCAGCAGGAGCCACTGGATGGCAATCAAGAGCAGGAACCCTCCCAGACCCAGAGAGTGTGGAGATTTCAGGGAGCACCCACACAGGCACCCTGGCTGAAGTCTGCTCACCAGAGTATAGATTAGGGATGGAGCCGGGAACCGACTGCTCTGTGGGTACTTTAACATGCAGTCCGACCACACAGCCAGTGAACATGGATTCAAAGTACCTCCACCAAAACTTCTCACAGGACGTGAGTCAGTGCCACATCATGTGCGGGCGTGCCAAGGGATACACAGACTCCTGCCGACAGTTACCACCTTTGTACCAATTTACGCCCCTCCTTGCTCAGGTGCGGGGGAAGTAAAAAGATGGTAGAAATAGCATAGCCGAGCCTGATCTTATCCATCTAGATTCTGCATGTGTAGTTTTCAGCAAGTCACTGGGTATTGATTACTCTCCTGTGAAGCGCCTTGGGACGTCTGCCTACATTAAAAGGCGCTATATAAATACAGGTAGTGGTGGTGGTCGTTGTTATTGTGGTGACCAGGAGCAGGAACCCTGCTCGACTTTCTGCCTTCCCCGGCCCAGGGGAACCGAACCTCTACACAGACTAAGAATCAAAGTTGGGACATTCCTGTTGTGTGTGACTAAGCTTCACATCAGGCAGTGAAAAGATGAAAATTGACACTTTTCCCCCAAAACACTGGTTCACAAGCCAGCAGTGGCATCAGGATTTGGGGAACAAAATGGTTGTCGGCATCACTAGGATTAGAGGGGCGTTGAGGAGAAATTCTTTCCACCCAGAAGGTGGTTGGGGGTCTGGAACTCACTGCCTGAAAGGGTGGTAGAGGCAGAAACCCTCATCACTTTTAAAATGTACTTGACGAGCCATAACCTACAAAGCTATGGACCAAGAGCTGGAAAGTGGGAGTCGGCTGGTTAGCTTTGTCGGCCGGGACAGACACGATGGGCCGAATGGCCTCCATCTGTGCTGTAAATTGCGACGATTCTATGATTCACGAGACATTTTTCTTCACACCCTCCCAGCACCAGCTGCAACCGTGGTACACTTTTAACCGGTCTCATTTGCTTTCCTGGTTTCTTCTCTCTTGGCAATTTCCGGGACTCCATCTCGGGCCTTCTGTCTCAGGATCTACTTCTCCAAACTCCACCTACCCCCCCCCCCCCCCCCCGCAGAAAAGCTCAGGCGGCAAAAAGAGTGCGTAACCGAGTCACGCAGATCGCAAGATGCCAGGTTTCTACCAACGGTGCGCACGGAGTTAGCGGATTCTACTTGGAGTACTACAACCCGCCCGAATGTCCCTTGACTGAGACAGGGGGGAAGGGGGGAAAAAATAGAAGAGAAAAGGGCGCTTGGCTCCTGATTGCTACTGAGCAGCCACCGCGAGTACGTGGACGTTGGACCAGAGGAGAACTGGGGGAGGCAGTTATGGCCCCCAGTTGGAAGATAACCGGGCCACAGTCTTGCTTCACATAATTAATAGCCTGTTGGGTACGGTACCAGGGGCGTATGTAGAACAGGACTCCAGCAAGAGTTCGGACCTTCAGAAGAGGAGGGAGGGGCGGAAGAACAGGGGAAGATGGACATGACATTTTAGGTAGGTAAAAGAAAAAAATAAATGCACAACTGACCGCGCTGGTAACATGGTCGACTCGGACTGGACATTCACCGCTTCCTCCCGTGTTCTGCGTCGCTTCTTTTCACGGACGCTCAGACAGATCGACAGCAGCAACAGGGCCACTCCTCCAGCACACAGTATGTAGGACACCTGGGACACTTTGTTCTTCGACTCTTCAACAGCCGGCGAGCTGCTGTTCCCACCTTGGGTCATGTTGTCCTTGCCAAATCCCGGCACGACGCTCCAGACCATCATGATGATTCCCAGGGCGAGCATGCCCACTCCCAAGGCAGTGAGAGCATACTGAGAGCCGCTGGAATTTTCAGAGGCCATGGACACTTATGTACAGGAAGACCTCGGGATCCAACGTGAGGGCGCGACCTTCCAGGGTCACACTTCCTCCATTCCAAGCAGCAAACAAACGGAAAGGAAAAATCACTTCACTGGAAACGAGATACGTCGACAGATTTACTTCAATCCTCACAATTTGAACCTGCAAAAGAAAGACATTGGCATTAGAAAAGAAAGAAGTTGCAATTATATCGCGCCCTTCACCTCCGCAGCATGTCCCAAAGAGCTTCACAGCCAATGGATTACTTTCCAAAGCTTAGTCTCTCATTATGTAGGCAAGCGCGGCATCCAATTTTCACACAGCAAGGTCCCACAAACAGCAAACAAAAAAATGAAGGACCAGTTAATTGGTTTTTGGTGGTGTTGTGCGAGGGAGGAATGCTGGCCAGGTCGCGGGACAACTCCTCGCTTTTCTTCAAATAGCATCATGGGATCTTTTAACAGACAGCCGGGGGCATAGTGGTTAGCACTGTTGCCTCACAGCGCCAGGGACCCGGGTTCGAATCCGGCCTCGGGTGACTGTCTGTGTGGAGTTTGCACATTCTCCCAGTGTCTGCGTGGGTTTCCTCCGGGTGCTCCGGTTTCCTCCCACAGTCCAAAGATGTGCGGGTTAGGTTGATTTGGCTATGATAAATTGACCCTTAGTGTTAGGGGGGATTAAATACGTGGGGTTACGGGGATAGGGTGGGATATGTGTCGGTGCAGGCTCGATGGGCCGAAATGGCCTCTATCTGCACTGTGGGGATTCTGTGATTCAGGTTAATGTCTCATGCGAAGGACAGCGCCTCTGACAGTGCAGCACTCCCTCTAGACTGCGTTGGGAGTGGCAGCCTAGATTATGTGCTCACGTTGATGGAGCGGGGCTTGAACCGACAAACCTCTGGCTCAGACCAACTGAGCAAAGCCGACAAACGCAAATACTGAAGACTTTGCTGCAATACTCCTGGGTTGACACCTTATTGGGGGGAGGGGGGGGGGGAAGGGGGGAGGAGAAGAGAAAGGACTGGCCTTATCTAATCCTGGGAATTGTTATCTTAATTGAGCAGTGCAAATCCAAGAGGCATTTTAATCAGCCCAACAATCTTTTAATTTATTTTTCATTTGATCCAGGAGTACTTTTATACCATGGCATTGACAGAGAGTTAAAGTGAGACTATGTAGCTTAATGTGATAGACATGAAGATACAAATGATGCACAGTATGGCACTTATAGATGTCAAGTCTTTTATATCCTTTCTATTCAGTGCAGTTTGGAGCGATAGTGTTCATAAAACAAAGTTTTATCATCTTTGTGTCCCCCGTCCCATCATGGTTCATGCTCTTCGGACCTCTTTTCAACTCCTTCAGTACCGTTCCCCAGCTGAGCAAACAACAACTTGCATTTATATAACGCCTGTAACATAATGAAATGCCCCCCGGCGCTTCACAGGAGCGTAATCAGACAAAATTGACACCAAGCCAGAGAAAGAGCGATTAGGGCAGGTGACCACAAAAGCTTGGTCAAAGAGGTAGGAGGTTGTTAAAAGGAGAAGAGAGGTAGAGGCGGAGAGGTTTAGGGAGGGAATTCAGAGCTAATGAACGGTTAGAATCATTGGAAACAGGCCAGTCAGTCTATTAATTCTTTCTCCAAATGAGCGACCTTGTCAAATCCCCATTCTCCCACTCACTCCCTGTACCCTTTTTACAGGCAACTACTTAATTCCCTTTTAAAAGACTTTGCAGACTCTGCTTCAACAATGGTTTGTGGCAGAGATTTCTACATTCCAACCAGCCACTAAAGAATTACTTTCAAACTTTCCTTTAATCTTTACTTTGTGCCCACTTGTTACTGTCTCGCTAACCAGTGGAGACAATCCATCACTTTCTACATTACTTTAGTACACCTGAAGACCTCTATCAGGTCACCCCTTCACCGTTCTACTGAAAACAGCAAGAACTTCTCAAGTATCTCTGGATAGCTGTAATCCCACGTGCTTGGAGAGCTTTGTCTAGGTCACTGTTGAACCAATCACCAAGAGATGTGGATTAGTCTCATTTCATAGAGGGTGGGGGTAATCATAATGGGCACAAGCGTTCTTGTCTGTTATAAACGGTTGAACAACTGATCCTCAAAGCACAGTTAACATGGAAACTTAAACTTGATCCACAGGATCACCTGCTGCTAATAGTCCAGCTGATTCCAGCACACGGGTTTAAGTTTCTATGTTTAATGACGTCTTCTATGATTGAGAGCGCGGTGCATTATCACTCCTCGTCACCTTCAAATTCTCCGCAGCATTTGGTACAGTTGATCATGCCAACCTCCTTCATCGCCTCTCCTCCACGGGTCTGTCCCAGAATGGTTCCACTCCTGTCAGAATGCAGCCAGTGCATTTCCTACCATAACCTCTCAGATTGCCCCCACACCATCACCTCTAGGTTTCCTCCCCCCACCCCAGGATCTGTCCTCGGCCTCCTCCCTTTCCTCATCTGCATGCTGCCCCTTCAGCAACAGTATCCATAACGACGGGGGTCCCCATGTATCCGAGATGACGTCCAATTCCAATTCCAAATCACAATTTCCTCCAACTGAGCAGACATACAAAAGCCATAGGTTTTCGGCCCTTGCTAGAACTGCTCCCTTGCCACTGACTCCATCAAGCTGAACCAGACTATGTGAAAGCTTGCCATCCAGTTCAACCCAGTGCGGAATTCAAACTCCACATCTTATCCATCAAGACCGCTTATTTCCACCTCTGCCACTGAAACCCTTATTCATGCTTTTGTCACCTCTTCAACTCCATTTTTTCAATGTCTCCCATCCTCTACAAACTAATTCATCCAGAACTCGGCACCATATCTTGTCCCACTCGCCCATCGGAGATTGATAGATTTTTGGTAACCAAAGGGATATGGGCCAATGGTGGGTAAATGAAGTTAGGTCGCAGATCAGCCATGATCTCACTGAATGGCGGAACAGGCTCGAGGGGCTAAATGGCCTACTCCTGTTCCTATGTTCCATTATCCTCATCTTTGCTGACCTACTCCCAGTCAAACATTAAATTTAAAATCTTTGTCCTCATCTTCAAATCCCTCCAGTGCCTTACCCTACCCCTACCTCTGCAATCTCCTCCAGCGTTACATCCCCTCCCACACCCTTTTGTGCATCCCCCATCTCTCTGCTCCACCTTTGGTGGCAGAGACTGCAGCCAACTCTCTGGAACTCCCTCCTTAAGCCCTTCCACCTTTTTACCTACCCCACCCTCCCCCTACCCCCCAACCCAGCCCCACCTTAAAAACCCCACAACTTTTTTTGACCAAGCCTTGACCTCTGAATCTCAACACATTTCCTTATCTAGTTTTAGATATTTTCCTCTACCCCTCCCTTCACATAAAGCACCCGAAGACAGTTTCCATGTTAATGGGTGCTATATAAATGCAAGTTGTGGTTATGTTGACTGCGACGCTGGTCCTCTAAGTTGCACACGGGAAGACTAGATGTTGTGTGGCTGACTGGGTTCAGGATCAGCTGTAGCTCACCGGGAGAATCTGCCTGGTGCTCTATAGCTGATCCTGAATCCCGATTTAGTTCCCGTTCGGCTGATCTGGCACTAATCCCAAATCCCCCCAAAAAACAATGGTTTATAACAGATGCTGATTAAGGTGGCATTAGTGTGAATTTAAGCACTAGATTGCCAAATGAATTTGCCCATGGAAACTGGTTGTTCACTACACCCACGTCTAACATAACCAGACTGGACCGGACACTCCCTTCCTGGGAGTTGTGGTGCGGGATATTCCTCCCGTGTGATTTGTCAGAAGTTTGCAATGCAGGTTGAGGCAGCTCTGTATTTTGGAAGCCTGATGCAAGGACAAAGTTGAAGTAGCCAATGTTGCATTAAAAATGAGGTTTTACCATCAATATCTCTTCAAAATCATCAATGGTAAAGGACAGTAATCACTCTGGGTTCCCCTCTATCAGTGCTTTTTTTCTGGTAAATCTATTTTTTATTTATATGGCAAGTACTGAAACACCTAAGCCTTCTTTACATCACAGGGCTGCCTGCAATAGCAAGGACTGAGGAGACCCTGTAGTGTAAACAACCAGGCACTCTTACTAGCAGAAGCAGTGAAACCCTCGTTGAGGGGGGCGGGGTGAGATAGTTGCCGTTGTTCCCCATCTCCAAACTACAATGCCACTAGCAATGTTAAATTGGTCTTGTAGGCAGTAATTAGGTTGGGTGTCTTGGATCCGCCACTGTCTGACTGCAGGACGGATGAGCTCTCTATGATTTTTGCATCGATCGCCGATATGGACTCCTAACCCCACCCCCCACACCTGGACCATCTTCCTCGCCCCCCTAGCCTGTACAACGGACAACTCTTCCCCTCGCCCCCACCCCTCCAATCCCAATCAAAAAAGGTGCCTGTTGGACTGGAACAGCTCAGTTGTTTCAAAATTACATTTGCAATTTCCAATCAATTGTGAAAACCTCATTTTCCCCGTTGTGCTGGATCCAGGCTGCAGCACAAAAACAGGAGCGATCCAGCACCAAAAGAGCAGTTACTGAAAGTGTTGCGATATCAAACAGGCAGATGTACTGACCACTGACCTTATTTCAGCTCCTTCACACTGTTAGCTTAATAACATTTCCTAGCCCAGGAGGTCATTCACTCACTCACAAAGAGGGCAAGAGAATTCATCAGGATCCCATTTGAAATATTCGAAGGGATCCAGAAGAGCAAGATCACCTTTCCACTCCTTCCTTGTTGAGTGTACAATTGCTTTCCGCAGCACACTGGTTTCTGTTAGCTGGTGCGGTTAGTATCTCTCCTGCACACACCTCTCTCCTTTCCTCACAATTGTCACTGCATTATTCCCAAGTAAAACACTCCGCTTCCTCTCACAACACAGAGGTGCACTGAAAGAAAGAACGATGCCTTCAGCACACCAATAGCCACAACAGTACAAGGGACAGAAAATAAAGCAGCAATGGGGACAGACATCACACGGACACTCCAGTCAGAATACTCAACTCGGGAAGCCTCAAAAAGGATGTTCTCACCAGTTTAAGTTCTCGTTATCCTGTGGGTGCATCAGCCTCACAACATCCCCATTCATTTCACAAGGCGATTATGATGAGCAACTTTGCATTTTGTAACTAGTTTCTTCATTGTAAACACAAGGCTGCACATTGATGACGTGAGTGTTAGTGGAGGGAACTAGATGAGAACATTAGCCTTTCACCACTGTAACCTGCGACTAATGGGATGAAACTCTCTCTGTTGGCTGTAGATGTCCTACAAAATGCGTTTGGGTGGTTTGATATGTCTTGGGCTCAATCTGAAGAGAACCCACTACTGTACCAGTGCCCCACTTCTGTTTGCCCCAGTGAGACTATAGGATACTATTACTCTGATAGCAGAACGTCAGGAAGTTTTGTGCTGTGGGTCCATGTCTTTGAGGTTAGAGTCAAGGTACATGGTTGGGTCACTGTAGAGTGTGTGTGTGTGTGTGTGTGTGTGCGTGTGCGTGTGCGTGTGCGTGTGCGTGTGCGTGTGCGCGCGCTAGGCCGATGTAGCAGAGCCTGGTCTCCAATCGTCTTGGATCCCCTTGCCATTGGACCAACACCTTGCTCTGTCAAGCCCGTGTGGTAGCTGGTGTGCAACGGCCACCCCACGTTAAAAGAATTCACGCACAGGCATCTTCCACCCTTTAAAATGAAGTTCGGGACCTGAAACGTCAGGACCCTCATGGACAACCCCGACAGCGACAGACCGGAACGCCGTACTGGAACCACCATCTGCCCCACCTGTGACAGAGACTGTAGGTCCCGCATTGGACTCATCAGTCACCGGAGTCATCCTCGATTCCGAGGGACTGCCTAAGAGAAGACATGACCAGGAGTGCTTGATGGGGAAGACTTGAGGCGTTTTACTTTGCTTTATGCAATATCTGTGTAAAGATTTTATATTTGGACCTACCTGGATCCTTTTCCCCACCTCTACCTCCTGCCTTAGTGAGAACTCATAACCTTCCAATCAGATATCTGCCCATTTCTTTTCTGTTCAGCCAGGTCCACATCCATCTCAGAAGGTGACCATCTATCCTATATAGTGTGTAAAGTGGTTACTCCAAGTTACATTTACTTCCAATTTTCCTCAGCTCAAAACTATAAGGCCTGGTTGTGTCCTCAGTACACAGAGCTCTACACCCACCCACCATATTGTTTCAGAAGGAAATAAAACCACCACAGAGCTCATGCTGTCCCTCTCTCACCCCACCAAAACAGAGTATAGGATTGTATTCCCTTAATCTGTTTCGGGGCTGGTTTGTGACACAGCTTCCATCTTAAGTGTCTTGCTTTCCAGTACAAGCTTTCAATAATTCAAACTGCTTTCCAAGTAAGATGCAAGCTCGTTTACCGGTTTCATGCTGTCACACTCACTGATCACCAGCCCAACAGTCAGTGGGATAAGAGCAGCCAGGGCACCAGAGAGGGAGGGGAGGAGAGGATTATGGTGCGAAGGCTGTTTTGTGAGGGTGGATCGAAAACAGGCCTACTTGTTGGGCCAAACTGCCTTTCCTCGGGCTCTAAATTTTCATATTCAGCTGCGTCCCTCAGCACGAGACCATTCAGCTTGATGACATGGTAAGCCCACCTGGCCAAGGGCTGGAGAGAACAGAAGAACAGAAGAAATAGGAGCAGGAGTAGGCCATTCGGCCCCTCGAGCCTGCTCCGCCATTCAATAAGATCATGGCTGATCTTCTAACTCAACTCCGCTTTCCTGCACTATCTCCATATCCCTTGATTTCCTTAATATTCAAAAATCTATCGATCTCTGTCATGAATACACTCAACGACTGAGCCTCCACAGCCCTCTGGGGTAGAGAATTCCAAAGATTCACCACCCTCTGAGTGAAGAAATTTCTCCTCATCTCAGTCCTAAATGGCCGACCCCTTATTCTGAGACTGTGACCCCTGCTTCAAGACTCCCCAGCCAGGGGAAACATCTACCCTGTTAGGCGCCAACATTTAATGGAGGAAGGCACCTCCCAAGTTAGAAACACAGATGTAGTGACGGTGCTTGGGGCGAAACACGCACTCCTGTTCCAGGTAGTTATTAAATCATCAGCAATCCTAATTAACATTTACACAATTCTCCCCATCCCTCAGCAGACAGGCAGGAATTAAACAGCAAACACATCATAAAAGACACCAGGCTTTCTGGACCACTTATAAGGAATTATCACGATCTACACATGCTTACACACGTTCCAAAAGAGAAGAAAAAAATTGATTTAGAATCTCAACCTGTGCTCAGTAGCCCTCGGTCTCCTCCAAAACGCTTTCAAGAGATCCTTCGCCTAATTTGGTTTCGCTTCCTCCTCCTCCTCCCTGTATGGCTTCCGTGGCACCAAAGAGAGACTGCGCAAATACAAGCCTTGCGTTTAATCTTAAGCAAACCGTGCTTGAAAAGAAAAGAAACAGCTGAAGAGGTTGCCTGATGAGGTGGGCGAGCAGCCTGCACCTCCGGCAAATAATGCAGGGCGGCTGAAAACAAACAAAAAAAGAGCCGAAGGCCAATCACGACACACACCTGAGGAACATGTCCTGCTCCGCAGGAACGCCCTTGCTGCATTTCAGAAAGTTGGTCTGGCACCATTTGAAACGCAAGACTTTTAAGACAGCCATAACCACTGATTACGAGCTCTCTCTCTCTCTCTCTCTCTCTGCCTGAAGAAATATAGTTGTAGGAATGATCTTGAAAGCAGTCTATAGAAGGCAAGAGAGAAACTGCAGACAGGCATCAGCCATCACACACCGGCATCAATTCATCTATTGGGAGGTTTGGGTGGGGGCGGGGACTCCGAAGCTTTTATATTGGCTTTAGTCGGGTGTCAGGGCCAGTGAATCAAGATGAACGGGTCTCACTCAACCAACAGCAACGACTGTGTACCCTTGCTGGATTTGCTGTGGCCAGTAACCTGGAAAGTCCATTTTTAACTGGGCCTCTTCAGCAAAACTTGCCTTCGTGAATCCAGTAAATTTACTCAGTGGTTGCTGCCGCTGGCAAACCCTGTGCATCTGGAGCCGGCAGCACTGACACCTCATTAAAACTGACACCCCACTAAATCAGATATAAAAGCCCCACTAAAGCTGCTTTTAGTCTCCCACAAATCTTTTTCACAAAGTCAAACTAATACGTAACTCAAACTGGTTATTAGACAAAAGCCTTTTGCTGCTCGGTGTATCATGCCTTGGAAAAAACCCCAAAGTAATTCTTTATAAATGCCCATGTTTCACCACTGTTCAAATCACTTTCAGGTTGGGAAACAAGAATGTAGATGAAGGATTTAGAAGGACATTGTCTCTGGCTGAACCAGACTATCCATAAGCTGAGCATCTTGTTCAACACCAAGCTGAGTTTCCAAACCCCTATCAGACCGCCCACTTCCACCTTCATAACATCTTCGCTCCTACCACAGCCCATTCACTGCTGAAACCCTCATTTATGCCTTGATCACCTGGAGACTCGATTGTTCCAATACGCTCCTTGCCAGTCTTCCATACACTGCAGTTCATCCAAAAAAACTCTGCTGCTCTTATCCTATCCTGCACCAGGTCACACCCGCCTATCACACTCATCCTCGCTGATCTGCATTGTCCTCAGTCTCCCAATACCTCAAATTTAAAATACTTGTCCTCGTCTTCAAATCTCGCCATGACCCCCAATCTCGAACCACCTCTGGCCCTACAATACTCGGCCCCAAACTCTCTCTTCCTTTGACTCCAGCTTCTTGAACATTCCCCTTCCCTTCACTCCATCGCCGACGGCCGTGCCTTCAGTCACTTGAACCCCACTCGCTAGAATTCCTTCCCTAAACCCTTCTGCTTCACCACTTCCATCCCTTCCTTGAAACCTGACCACCCAGCTCCTTTGGTCACGACTCGCTCAGCCTCAGTTTTGCCCACGCCTGTGTGTACATTATAGGCGCGATACTTTGTTGTTGCTATTGCTAAATGGCGAGATTGCGTTCCAAAGATTGCAGTCACCATATTTACCTTCAGCAGGAGCCAGAGAGGTGGAGGGCAGTTCAGGAACGTTGGTGCACTCCCTCATTTAGGTCCTTAATCCTCTGCACACATTAATATTTCAATTCTTTTCATAATCTGGAAAACTTCACTTGGGTCACCTCAAGGTTTCCTCTTCGCCAAAACTAAACAAGCCTAACTTCCTTAACTTTTTCTTGTAACTTAAAATTCCTGAAACCCAAAATCATGGTTATTGCTGATCTTTGTTCCCTCTCTCAGCCAATAATATCCTTCCTATGATTAGATGATGAGAACTGTAGATGGCTCTGTGAACAGGGTCTCTCAAGGAATAATGCAACCTCTATCTCTCTACCTTTTAATATACTTTAAAAAAAAAAGCCATGCTGGGGTTTCACCGATGTATTCCACAATACCCTCAACCTCTGTAGATCAACATGCTCAACAACTGTCCCACTTAACACACATTCCCTCCCTCAGTCCTCGTTTTACATCAATAAATTCCAACCGCCCAGTTACCCAAAAGATCCAAAATCTTTCAAATTTGGTCGCACTCTTATTTTGGAATCATCCACAGCATCAAGAGCTGGACAGGAAGAGACCAGCTGGTCGATCAAGCCTGTCCCAGACTGCCATGGTGCCACTGAGCATCATGACCGCCAGCGCCCCACCCCACACCATCAGCCACGTCATCTCAAGACATAGGAGAGAGAAAAAAAAAACCCTAGATCAATTCAGGGAAGAGAAAAAAAAGGTCTTGGAAATATCTCGCCAACCCTCAGAGATAATCAAAACAGGTTTCCAAGGGATCACAGTGACAACGAGACATCACTCAATACCTCACCTACCTTTTGTACATACTCTGCCACAGCCAGGAACTTGTCCAGCTCCCTTCTGAATGTCTGCAGGTGAAGCTACACTCACTACACAAGCCAGCAAAAAGACAGCAGGGATCCAGGTGAAAATGCCCTTGCAAGTGTCCCAAGGCTAAGATTGGGCAAACAATAGCCAAAGCAGGATCCTACCTATTCCCTCTTTGGAGTATATTCCAACTTTTGTTGACCCAAGAACCAGATGAAACATCTTTGTGATCGATTAAGTGTTAAAACAATCTCTGCTTTTATTCTGAAATTGTGCGCCTGACATTTACATAACATTGTGCTATATCTGTGCCAAGTAACAGCCTAACTGTTCTTGCCAAAAAAGGAGTAAGCATTTGCAGACATGACCATTGTAAAACATGGTTAGTAGCTTTGAGAGAGAAGCCAAAACACAAGTCAGCGAGCTTCCGCCTCAGCACTTTTCTACGCGAGAGTTGAGGTCCAATGTTGGGCTGAAGAGATATTAAAGCTTCCAGGAAGATATCAATGGACTAGTCAGGTGGGCAGAACAGTGGCAAATGGAATTCGATCTGGAGAAGTGAGGGGTAATACATTTGGGGAGAGCTAACAAGGCAAGGGAATACACTATAAATGGTAGGACACTGAGAAGTGCAGAGGATCAGAGGGATCTTGGCGTGCATGTCCACAGATCCCTGAAGGTAGCAGGACAGGTAGATAAGGTGGTTAAGAAGGCATACGGGATACTTGCCTTTATTAGCCGAGGCATAGAATATAAGAGCAGGGAGGTTATGCTTGAACTGTATAAAACACTAGTTAGGACGCAGTTAGAATACTGCATGCAGTTCTGGTCACCACATTACTGAAAGGATGAGATTGTACTCGAGAGGGTGCAGAGGAGATTTACGAGGATGTTTCCTGTGCTGGGAAATTTTAGCTATGAGGAAAGATTGGATAGGCTGGGGTTTTCTTCTTTGGAATAGGAGGCTGAGGGGAGACCTAATTGAGGTGTATAAAATTATGAGGGGCCTAGATAGAAAAGGACCTATTTCCCTTAGCAGAAGGGTCAATAACCAGTGGGCATAGATTTAAAGTAATTGGTCGGAGGTTTAGAGGGGATTTGAGGAGAAATGTTTTCACCCAGAGGGTGGTGGGGGTCTGGAACTCACTGCCTGAAAGGGTGGTAGAGGCAGAGACCCTCATCACATTTAAAAGTACTTGGATATGCACGTGAAGTGCCGTAACCTACAGGGCTACGGACCAAGTGCTGGAAAGTGGGATTAGGCTGGATAGCTCTGTTGGCCGGCACGGACAAGATGGGCCGAATGGCCTCCTTCTGTGCCGTAAATTTCTATGATTAATTATTTTACAATGTTGGCCTTCACCAGTCACATGATGTACAGATTATCTGCTCCTCACACAAACTTTAAGGGCATTTTGTTCAATTATATAGTAAAAGTGCAAGCTTGGAGCCATCGTCCCTCATGGTGCTGAAGTCTAGACTCATTGCACCGTTTCCTCAATTAACTCATTCTTTCCCAGGATCTCAAAACCTGTGGAACTCCTCAGCTCCCTCAATCTTCTCTCCTTGCATGATCTACAGGCTTTCACTACTGCCCACTATTTCCTCATTTACCTTCTCTTCTCTCCTAACCTTTTTAACCTTAGTGGAGCCCTGCACAGTGTGCCTTGGCTCAAAATATATACAGCCATCCTTGGCAACGTCTACTCACTTGAGTCCAATCTGCGCAATAGTGTCTTAAATCCAAATCTCCTAAGGAAATCTTCACAATGAGTGCCTATAATGGTCTTTTCAAATATATTCTTGGCAAGTTCAGAGAAGGTTCACGAGGTTGATTCGAGATGAAGGGGTTGCCTTATGAAGAAAGGTTGAGCCTATACTCATTGGAGTTTAGAAGAATGAGAGGGGATCTTACTGAAACATATCAGATTCTGAAGGGGCTTGACAGGTTGATGCAGAGAGGATGTTTCCCCTCGTGGGGGAATCTAGAGCTAGGGGGCATAATTTCAGAATAAGGGGGGGCACCCATTTAAAACGGAAATTAGGAGGAATTTCTTCTCTCAGAGGGTCGTGAATCTTTGGAATTCTCTTCCCCAGAGAGCTGTGGAGGCTGGGTCATTGAATATACTTAAGGTGGAGATAGACAGATTTTTGAACGATAAGGGAGTCAAGGGTTATGGGGAGCAGGCAGGGAAGTGGAGTTGAGGCCAAGATCAGATCAGCCATGATCTTCTTGAATGACGGAGCAGGCTCGAGGGGCCAAATGACCTACTCCTGCTCTTATGTCTTATGTTCTTATGTAAAACCTCCCTTTTAGAACGTCTTCGATGCTCAGATTTGTCACACTGTCTCCTGCTATAAATCATTCCCCCCTCGGGGCCTCAAAACTGCGCGACTCCTCCACTCTTCCTCCTATAATTGCACTGCCCTCGATTTAGATTGCAGTGGCTGATGGTCTCTCCAGTTGAGAAGCCAGTTTGAGATTGATGGGTGAAAATGCACAGCTTTGCCTCGGAGACATTTTTTATTTCCCAAATCGAGGAATTCAGGGCCAAAGTGCAGCACACCGCCAAGGTTCAAAAGAAAGGAGAAAGAAATTGAGTTAAGCAGCAGGCGTGACCAGGTGATGCCAAGATTCTTTACAAGCTTGAATATTGTAGATGGGGGAGAAAAAAAAGTGAGGAATTTTATAGTTTTTGAGTTCCTGAGAAAATAAAGTAAAAAATATGCTGCATTTCAATAGCACCTCACGTACACTGAATTATGTTGAAGTGCAGAGACTTAAGTAGACAAACTAGACATCCATTTTGTACGCTGAAAACGCCCACAAAACAGCATTGAAATGAATGATCGTTTAATCCGTTTTTGGCGGAATTGGCTGAGGAAGAAATTTTGTCCAGGACACCAGGAGAATGAATGAATGCGTTGAGTGGAAGATGGACCAATGAATCTTAATTTAGGGACTGAACGGGAGTCAAAACAAATTCAAAACAGGGGGAAAGTTTCCACCTCACTTAGCCACTCACACATTTCAATGAGGCACTGGAAATGCTCTTGCTAGCTCATTGACTCGGTAACCTGCAGTGCACCTTGTAGGCTAACTACAACAATATCAAATAAAAATGGACAATATCTCCATCCTCCAACAGGACTTGCCCACACTGCCAAAGAATCAAACAAGGTCCCCAAATGTCTGCCTCCCTCCCTCACAATTATTGCCCAAAAAGGTACACTAGAGCTAGGAGCAAAAACACAAGGGATGTGCCAGAGCGCACCCTCCGTTACAGGACCGGCCAGAGCGCACCCTCCGTTACAGGACCAGCCAGAGCGCACCCTCCGTTACAGGACCAGCCAGAGCGCACCCTCCGTTACAGGACCAGCCAGAGCGCACCCTCCGTTACAGGACCATCGAGTCCTTCGCAATTTGAGAATACTTCAAGAACCTAATCAGCTCATTAAAAAAAATGATGATGAGAGCTATGTCCAGATGTTAAGAAGACAAAGACAATGGTTTTAACCAAGATCAGCATTCAGGAGGTTTGCAGCTAAAAATAAAGAAAGAAACATCACTGGGTGGCTACGAGAAAGATGGTTTGGATTTTTGTGGTTGGCTCAAGTTATTTCCATCGAGAGCCAGCGACCACTATTCCGTGAAAGTAGTTTATTTTCTTTTAAATGTTAGAAGATTTGCGAAACATGCAAAGTAGAAACCCGATAGCAAAGGATTGGGACACAATGAAGAATTTGCATGAATGAAGAAAGCTGATACACAGAGTGCCCTTTAAAAAAAATTAAGCGTCCAGTTTAAAAGTATCTCACAATTGGGAAGCAAGTGGACACTCAGGAGTGTCAGAAGGTAGCTGAAATGCCTTGGCATTGTGTTCTGAATTATAGATTGCAGAGTGCTGGTTCCTTTCAATTTTCTCCTCTCTGGCGGCTCTTGTTGGGACACAGTTCCATGGGCCCCCAGCAGCTCTCAATACCTTGTCCATGTGGCAATTCTTTATGGGCGATCATAGACATTAAAATGGGGGAGCGGCTTTACGGGAAGGTGGGAGTGGTGCATTGTGGTTGGGGGGGTGGGGGGTGGGAGAAAAGAGAACCACACACACACACACACACACACACACCTGACTGGATAGCAATCAAGAATGAGAACAGTGGCTGAGCCCCCCACCCACCCTTCTCCCCCCCACTAACTCAGGGGCACCAGGGCCTATTGTAGCACCTCTACTGCCCCCTTGGTTGAGACCAGCTAACACCACACACCAGGAATGGAGCCCAGCACCTTGCTGCTTTGTATGAACAGGAGGAGGAGGCCATTCAGCCCCTCGAGTCTGTCCCGTTATTCAATCAGATGACGGCTGATCTAATTATTAGATCTGTGGAGCGAACAGACAAGTTAAAGGGCCGGAATTTGCCGTGGGTAATAACGGCGAACTAATAGCGTTCGCCATTTTCCCCCCCTTTGAAACTGACTGCAACTTTAGGATGTCGTGCATGCGCATCTAAATGCGGAAATCCTGATGTTGCGATTAGCCATTCACTGCTCCGACACTGGCCGCGCTGTGCCCCCCACCATAGCCGCCAATCAGTGAAATCAGTGAACAGACGAAAACTCGGGCTTTTCCGTGGTAACATCACTGTTAAATACCCCATTAAAAGTTTGGCTTGTTGGATTAGGTGTAAATGGGGTTTTAACAGCGTATTGACTGCTCAACAAACATTATGGGCCTGAATTTTTTTTAATTTTGTATCAAATTTCTCCATCATGATAAAATTTACAATTTAAGAAATTTTTAAAAATTAATTAAAAAAAAAAGTTTTGTTCATATTTATTTCTGGTTCACCGTAGATCTTTGATTTGCTCGCTAACATTTTTTAAAAGTCAGGACAAAAGCAGGTTCTCATTTCCTGCTTCCCTGTCTGAGAATGCTGCAATGCGATTGGCTGCTTCGGAATTTGTTGAGGTCACAGCAGATGGGATTCCCCATTATATTACACGGAAATCACTTGTGCGTTGGAAAAGGCGGACCTCTCGCTAGAGATTGCAAGAAATCCTGATGTTGCGATCAGTCATTCACTGCTGAGTGTTTTCCAGCATTTTCTGATTTCCAGCATCCGCAGTAATTTGCTTCTGCTTTTACTCGCTTATTTTTGCTCAATAGTTAATCTTTCGATTGATGCTGGAATGCCAGGAGAGTGGCACCGAGGTGGAGACGCGTAGCCTCGGAGGGCAGCTCTTCCCCGAAAGTACTTTCATGGGACCTCCGAACAAGTGCTACGAGGACCAGGAGTTTTCTTTTTCAATCAGGAGAAAACTTGCATTTACATAGCGCCTTGTTACATCTCTCAGAACATGGAAAGAATGACAGAAAATGCTGGAAATACTCAGCAGGTCAGGCAGCATCTGTGGAGGGAGAAACAGAGTCAACGTTTCAGGTCAATGACCCTTCGTCAGAACTGACGAAGGATCATCGACCTGAAACGTTAACTCTGTTTCTCTCTCCACAGATGCTGCCTGACCTGCTGAGTATTTCCAGCATTTTCTGTCATTCTTTCAGATTTCCAGCATCCGCAGTATTTTGCTTTTGTATGGAAAGAATTACATTGCGCAGTCACTGTTATGTGAACAAATAAAGCAGCTATTTTGCACACCAAGACTCTACAAGCAGCAACTGAGATCAGTGACCAGTTGGCCTGTATTTTGGTGGTGTTGGTCGAGGGAGGAACGGTGGTCAGAACACAGAACTGACTACTCTTCTTTGAATAGTGCCTCGCTAGCTTTTATCAATCTGGACCCACTGGAAATGGCAGAAAGGGCTTCAAGCTTAACTAAAAGGTCAGCAACTCTCAACACAGCTCTCCTTCAGTGCTCAAGTCCTGGAATGAGGCTGACCCCCAGTAGAGGAGAGGGTGCTGCCACGGAGCAAAGCTGCGAGTTACCACCTCGGAAGGATAAAGATGAACTCGTTCTTCCTCGCCCTCCCACATTTAATATTTCCACTATGTGGCTGATCTTCGAGGAATAATTGAAAAGCATTTTAAAATCTCTTGGGCATTAACATGACACAATGGGATATTAGTACACAAAGCAATTCCTCGGTCTGCATTTAAATATGGTGTTGACCAATTTAAAATAAATGGATTAACATCTCCATTAATAATCGGATGGAGGGATTTTCATTCAAACGCATGAAGCCATCATACGCTATCACATGGTGTGATTAAAGGCCAGAGACTTTAGGAGCCCTGTTTATCTTCCGTGACATGGTTGATGGGGCCTGCAGCAAACCCAAGCCCCCGCCTGTTCTCAATTGCTAGATCCTGTACGTCACAGCATCCCTTTCCTGCTTTTGTGGGTTTACTTTCCAGGATGAAATAGGCAAACATTTAAAGGGGAAAGCACGGTTTTAAAACATTAAAAAAAAAGGGAATCAGCCAAGGTTCCTGCTCCCGATCAATATCCTCTGTTGGAAAGTATGAGCTATCCTATGGCCAAGTGAGTACAACTAATCCAATACTGTACAGGCTGAAAACCCAGGTTTAGTTTCCAGCCTGTGCTGAATAATTGGATGCTTAAAGAGGTAGCAGTTAGGGTGGTGCTCAGTGCTCTCGAGCTTTGTGGGGGTGGGGGGGAGGGGAATAGAAGTCAGCCATGGTTCTCAGTCCTGATCCACTAAACTGTACTGAAGTGCAAGTATGAAGACATTAGGACAAGGGTAGAATCAGACTCCGTTACAATGACCTCCAGTCAACTAACCTACAACACTATCTGGAGTCACATCAGAAAGACGGCCAGACAGCGAGGCACCAGAGATCTAGCTCACCTTCAAGTGACGAGACAAGACCGAGAGATTGAAGGGGGGGGGGGGGGGGGGGGGGGGGGGGGGGGGGGAAAGAGGAGAAATAGGGGAATCACAATCTATATTCCAGTAAATGTTCAGTGATCACAGATAAACATTGAATCCCTCATCATGGATGTCATCGGGTGTCAGCCAGGGATCCCACTGGCCAACTGCCTCGATAGACATGGAATAAATGGAGCCAAAACTGAACAGAACACAGCGGGTCAACCTCAATGTACGATTATATCTGGACACCTGGAGTGAACACAATGCTCAGTGTTTTTATGACTAGTATAAACTGCTCAGGCTTTCCTGTGCCTTTTAGAAGGCCACATCAGGTCACCGCCTCAGGTCACCGCCTCAGTCATTGCACAATATCTCCCATATACTCACACCATGTGCTTCCTCTGCAGTGCAGTACAAAAGTGTCAGTTCTCGTTAAGGCAAGAAATTCAGCAACAGGAATACAATGGCCCGTATTTTCCGGGGCCTACAGGTGCATATGCGCCCGTAAGGGCCCCGCAAGTTCTTCTTGACAGATCGTAGCCATCCCTGGGAGGGGGGCATCCGCGGGCGGAGAGTTGGGCTATTTGCCCAACGAATGCCCGTGAAATTCTTACGCCTGGTAAAAGCAGGTGCAAGGCCTGCTTTTACCAGCGCAAGAGTTTAAATGAATATAAAAATATATATTTAATTATTTAAACATTAAAACACCTGTTAAATAAGTTAGTTATTTTTAGCCCTTTTAAAACATTTACATTTATTTTTTTAATTACATTTTTGTTTTAAATGTTTAATTAAATTGTATTTTAATTAATTTTAAATATGTAATTTTTAAAAATTTATTTGGTATGTAAAATGCGTTTATATATGTGATCCCCATTCATGCTAATGGGGATTCCGTACGGAATCTCCATAAGCATGAATGGGGATCCCCCCTTCTTTAATTGGTTGGGCCGGCCCACGTGATCCCAGGAGCGCTGGCGAACCGCCTTTGCCCCTGGGGTATGTGGGCCTCTACACATGTCTACACTTAGAGGCCCAGGAGCACGAGTCTCCGCGGATCCAGAGGCAGAAGGTAGGCGCGGATTTTATCTGCAAATCGGAGGCATGTCCCCACGGGAAACCTCCGCCCGCAAATTCAGGCCCATTATTAATCATCGCGCAGAACCAAAACTGACCAGAATCGAGCTCCACTCCCCTTGCATAAGTTACACAGTACCACATGGCAGGGAGATTAAAGGTGCTTTTCTACTGAACGAGGTGGTACCAGGAGAGCAGCACTCCAGAGGAAGTTCGGTGACCTCCAGACCCCTCTCCCCTGCCGCCAGCCCCTTTTGCGACCACTGGGATATTTAACGAGATGGAAGCCCACATTTTCTGACGGCTGTTCCAGGGACCCACAGTCACGTCCTGACTGCCAATGGTGTGGAATTCGCCTCCTTCAAGTCATCGGGTGCCATGGGAGTAAAACCCACCTCTGCTTCTGCACTCGGCCGACCTGAAAGCTCCTTTGAGGAAGTAACAATTACACAGAGAAACCCCTGGAGTTTTATCTGCTGCTGCCACCGGGAATCCTCACTGGGTAATTATGTTGTAAAACATTCCAGTCTGTGCAGTCACTGGAGAATACAATCCTGCAATTGTCTACTGCGATTCTGCAAAGTCCGCAGTAAGTTTTGAACATTCAAATTCTTCCCCCTCCTCCCATAGCTTTCAGCACTATGGGATCACCTTCACCACATGGACTGCAGCGGTTCAAGACAGCGGCTCACCACCACCTTCGAGGGTAACTGGGCAATAAATGCTGGCCTTGCCAGCGAGGCCCAAAAAATGAATTTTAAAAACCTTTCCTTCTCTCCGTTAAGCTGCCCTCACGGTCACATGTCCAGTGTATAAATATAATTCAAACATAGCAAACAAAACCTTCATAAACACCACCAACTCAGAAGGAATAAAAACAGAAAATGCAGGAAATACTCAGCAGGTCAGGCAGCATCCGTGGAGAGAGAAACAGAGTTAATGCTTCCGGTCGATGACCCTTCGTCAGAACTGGAAAAAGTTGGAGATGTAACAGATTTTTAAGCAAGTGTGGGGCAGGGAAAGAACAAAGGGAAAGGTCTGTGATAGGGTGGAAGGCAGGAGAGATTAAAAGACAAAAGGGATGATGGCGCAAGGCAAAAGGAGATGGTAATGGGACAAGTTAAAAAACAAAAGATGGCTCTAGATGAAGTGAAAACTCAGAAGGATTCTGTTCAGTCAATATAATTGGATGGGGAGATAGTTGGAACATTCAAATTCTTCCCCCTTCTCCCACAACTTTCAGCATCGTGCGAGTACCTTCACCACATTGACTGCAGCGGTTCAAGGCGAATTTAGGCAGGAGCTGGGATCCTGTGCGAGCATGGTCCCTAAAGTACCAAAGGAAGAGGTAGGACATTTATGTTTTAAAGAGTAGGGGGATCATTGGGGAAAAGTCAGAGAGAAGCCATGTTGCGAGGAGTTTTGAACAGCGCAGTACTCAGAAGCAAGCTAGAGAAATTCAATATTCAGGAAAACTGAAAGTATAAAGTTGGCAGGAAAAGGGACAGAGCCTGAGCTGTTAGGCTTCAGCCAAGACAGAGAGAGAGAAACACGCAGCAGACAAGCAACAGAGCGCGAGAGACGGATACTACAGTAATACATAGTTCCTGAAAATGGAGAGTCAAAGCCGAAGTGCAGGATCCAGAACACGAGGGAAAAGAACCAAAAACAGCAACACTGGGGGGGGGGGGAAAGGGAGCAAGATTTTGAACAGCACAAGATGGAGACAGTGTAAAGTAAACATCAAGGAGGAAATAAAATATTGGGAAGAATCATAGATTTAAGCGAGACAGATTGAGGGGAAACTGACCCAAAAGGAAATGTACAGCAGATCGTATCACGATAAACAATCTGTTGAGTCAAGGGAAGCGAAGCAACTGAGGCAGGTGGAATGTGGTTAAATTCAGTATTGACATTTGCTGCTTTTCCCCAGAAAGTGATGATTCAATCTGCTGCACAGTTCCTTGGACACCAGCAGCCCTGCAATCCCTCAGCCAAGTAGCCATTCTTCATGTCCGAGCTGAAGTGTTGAACCACGAAGCCATGTTTCATCCGGTCTTCAACTAACACACGCGTGCGCGCACACTCACGTTCCAGCTTTGGAACACTGGGGCCGATTGCAGCACTCCTTCTCCTGCCCTAGTGAAGGCCAGCTATCTTGGAACAGACCAGGAATTAAACTTGGGTCGTCCTGGCTTGGATTAAAAGTGACTCACTGCTGTAACCAGCTGAGTCATAGCAGCACCTGGTTATTTACATTCGATGTGTATCTACTTAATAAATCTACTTAAGGCTCTGTTCCCAAACCAGGAAGTCTTCAATTATTAGTGTAAACAGTATTAAGAATTGCACCTTAACCTTTAGCTCATTTCTTGGCCCCCAGAACAAAAAACTCAGGATTCAAAAGTGCAACGTCTTTCATCCTTTCCTACTGTCCACATTACTGAGGTGTGATAAAGGGCGGTTAGAAAGATTAACTGTAGTCGTCTGGCAGTGTTCTCTGACTATATATGCTGCGCCCATATGTATTTCTTCACTTCACCTGACGAAGGAGCAGCGCTCCGAAAGCTTGTGATTTCAAATAAAGCTGTTGGACTATAACCTGGTGTTGTGCGACTTCTCACTTTTGTCCACCCCAGTCCAACACCGGCATCTCCGCATCACATTATTTATAATTAGAGGACTGGGCACTGGTGCTCAACAAGTCTCACTCCCACTCCAGTAGCCCCACTGCTTAGTATAAACAGGCCCGCATTCAGGTAACAGATGCTATTAAGACTTATGAAAACGTGGATCCACAAACCTGCTATTAGATTAAGGCTGCCAGCTGCAGTAAAGACAGACACCCAGACCTTACGTTTACACTTAATGATAACTGGGTCTCCACTTTGAAGAAAGAACATGCATTTCTATAGCACCTTTCACAACCTCAGGATGTTCCAAAGCATGTCACAGCCAAGGAATTACTTCTGAAGTGTATAAAAGTGAGAAGTCACACAACACCAGGTTATAGTCCAACAGTTTTATTTGAAATCACAAGCTTTCGGAGCACTGCTCCTTCGTCAGGTGATTTCAAATAAAACTGTTGGACTATAACCTGGTGTTGTGCGACTTCTTACATTTGTCCACCCCAGTTCTGAAGTGTAGGCACTGTTGTTCTGTAAGCAAACAGGACAGCTAATTTGCACACAGCAAGGTCCCACAAACAGCAATGAGATAATGGACCAGCTAATCTACTTTTAGTGGTGATGGTTGAGGGATAAAATGCTACCCAGAACAATAACTTGCATTTATAGAGTGCCTTCCAGACAGAAAAACATCCCAACATACATCACAGACTTAATCAAAAAATGGACGCCAAGCCAAAGAAGTGATGTTAGCTGGGGTGACCAAAAGCTTGGCCAAAGAGGTGGGATTCAAGGATGGTCTTAAAGGAGGTGGTGGTGGAGTGGCTTAGGGAGGGAATTCTGGAGCATGGTGCCTAGGCGGCTGAAGGCACGGCTGCCAATGGTGGGATAAAGGGAGGGTGAAATGTGCAAAAGGCCAGAGCAATGGAGAGTTCGGGCACAGCAGGAGAGTATTAGGCCTGGAGGAGGTTACAGGAGATAAAGTGTGGCAAGGTCCTGAAGGATTTTAAACACAAGGATGAGAATTCTAAATTTGATGCACTGGGGAACCGGGATACAATGTAGGTCAGTGGGAACAAGGATGTTGGGCGAGCAGGACTTGTAGGCTAGGATACGGCCAGCAGAATTTTAGATGAGCTTATCTTTATGAAGGGTGGCAGATGGGAGGCTGGCAAGGAGTGTGTTGGAATAGTCGAGTCTGGAGGCGACAAAGGCATGGATGAGGGTTTCAGCAGCGGATGGGCTGAGGCAGAGGCGGAGAATGTTATGGAGGTACAAGTAGGTGGTCTTTGTGATGAACAGAATACAGAATCGGCAGTTCAGCTCGGGGTCGAGTCGGACGCGGAGGTCGAAAATAATCTGATTCAACTTGGAACAGTGGCCGGGGAGGAGGATGGAATTGGTGGCATGGGTATGGAGTTTGTGGGAAGGGCCAATGATGATGACTTTGTCTTCTCGATGTTTAGCTGGAGGAATCTACGGCTGATCCAAGCCTGGATGTCAGACAAGCAGTCTGACAACACACAGGCAGTGGGGGAGGAGGCAAGAGGTGGTAGAAATGTAGAGCTGGGTGTTGTCATTGTACATGTGGAAGCAGGTAGATGAGGAAGACAAGGGGATCAAGGCTCTCTCCTTGAGGGACTACAGGCAATAATGAGGGTGTGAAAAGAAGCCATTGCTCTGGCCACGATCAGATGGGTACAAGTAGACATCAGGACAACTCTGTTCTTATTCGAAGACCATCATGGGAACTTTTTACATCCACCCGAATAGGCAGAGAGGGCCTAGGGCCTCGGCCCTCGGTTTAACCCATCATCCAGAAGACAGCACTGCTTCCCAATTGTCAGCCTTGACTTATGAGCTCCCTGGAGTGGGACTTGAACCTATAACCTCGAGACACAAACTAAAGTACTACTACTGAGCCAAGTGAACACTTGTTTACACAGAACATGACTGAAATTATATAATGGAGGAGGGGGTGAACCAGAGCATGGAGGGCACTCTCCCCTAGACAGGAATAATTTTACAGGTAAGTGAGTAGATAAACACTTATTCAAGGTATCCTTACATCAGACGAGTTCCCTCGGAGAAGTTAGGCACAAAGAGCGTCACTTTGCACAAAGGTACACCATGTTGACCAAAACCTCGGAGACACAGGCTGGTTACTAGGGACAGGAGTTTCCACAGTGCTGTACACTCGGGGCACAGGGAGATAAGGAGACTAGTTACCGAGCGTGAATAGATGAGGTTGGCCTGGAAGCCAAGTTGGAACACTGGGGTACCACTGAAGGGGATGCGTTGCCTCTGGCAGCACACCTGTTAACGTGTTTGTGTAAAATTCCTTTGTGCATTATATTGACGCAGTTGTTAACCTACTTTAAAATATACACAGCCATTTTATGCAAACACGTCAAATATTGCACCACCAGGGGCAATTAAGTCAATGATAAATGGCTGGTTTGAGCAATGTAAAACCCAGGGAGCTGTTGTGTTAACCTGAACTATAGAAGCATCAAATATCAACCTGAATTATAGAAGCATCAAATATCAAAGTGCTCGGAGAGCTGAGCACCAATTCCTATATTCACTGACTTTAGAACACAGGCTACCCAGGGGAGGGAAAAAAAGTCTCACACTCTCAGCAGAGACGTGCTAAGGCAGACAACTTGCCCAAGGATTAAAAAGTAAAATAAAGGGGAGCTTTATTCTCACGCTTGGAATTTGCTTCATTTTTGCCATGGGGTGAACTTTGGAGCAGAAACAAGGAAATCATTTGCACATAGCCGAAAAATGGCAACCATGCCTTAAATGTTCCGGCGGGGAGGGGGTAAAAAGAGGAGAGTTCGGTAATGCACAATCTGCACTAGCGGCCTGGGTATGGGTGATCTGAAAAGCCTGCACACAGCCAGTGAAGAAGGCGGCATCATTAGTGTGCAGCTCAAACACCATAGGGAAGAGTGCCTCTTGTAGTGGTACTCCACACCACACGAGGCAGCAGAGGGGCTGTCGGTGCGTTCCATCAAGCCTACCTCATCGACTAAGCTTTTGGTTTCCTGTCCCAATAGCTCCTTCTCTGGCTCGATATCAATTTTCTGGCTGATTACATTCCTGTGAAGCGCCTTGGGGCATTTTACTACGTTAAAGGCACTATATAAATGCAAGTTGTGGTTGGTGTAGCTATGTGTCCAGGGCGAGGGTAGCTCACGGGGACACACAAGAGCAACCGGAGAGGACAGACAGATAATGGGGCAGGGGGGCGCCCATGACCAAGACAGCGTTACCTCGTATATACCGTTGGATTAACGCCCTTACTCTGCAGAATCCCGACGTCCATTTTAAAAGACATCACACCCCAAACAAAACCTGCCAATTCGCTCAGAGGTGACATGTCAGCCTCCGAGTCAGACAGTGCAGGAAGGCAGCAGGTTCAATTCACAGTCTGTGCTGATCTCAGCCAGGGCAATGATCGGGTCGCTACAATTAACTGTAGGGTCCCTGGGCCGGGGAAATAACCAGCGTGCCCCAGTCCTAATCCCAACCCAGCGAACTGTGCTGGAAAGGGAGTGGGTTTGGACGTCAGCTGTGGACATGGGCACGATGCCCTCCACCATTGGCCTCACTCTCTAGGATCACAAATGAGTAACGGATCCTTAACCAGCGATGGAAACAATTCCTTCTGGAGAGGAGGGGAGGAGAAAATTACAATAAAAAGTAATCAACAAGCAGCCGACTCGAAATTGGCTCCGAGCCATCTTAAACTTTGCTCGAAGTCTCAGATGGGCTCAAAGTCCTGTCAACTCTTCAGTTTTGAACAAAGGAAATAAAAGACACAGCAGGTGCCCAATCACTCCTGCACAGCCGTCACTGGTTTTCCTTACATCTAGGTGAGCAACGCAGAAAAAAAATTAGCATTTAAATAGAGCCTGATCACATCTCAAACACTTCAAGTGCTTCACTGACAATGAATCACTTTGAAATGCAGTGATTAAGTCAGTGAATGCTGCAGCCATTTTGCACACAGCAGAATCTCCTAAACAGTAATGAAGTGAATGACCAATTACAGCCCCCACTTACACCATCCATGCTTATCACGGGCAGTCACCTATAATCGGGTAAATGGCTGAATGTTGTTGCCTCCCAAATCTGTGCTCATCTGACACAGAGTGTTTCCACTTGTGGGGAAGAGCAAAACTTGAGGCCATCAACATAAGATAGCCACCAAGAAATCAAATAGGGAATTCAGATGAAACTTCTTTAAAAGAAAGACTTGCATTTATATAGCGCCTTTCACGACCACTGGACGTCACAAAGCGTTTTACAACCAATGAGGTACTTACCCAGAGAGTGGCGAGAGTGTGGAACTCACTATCACAGGGAGTGGTTGAAGCGAATAGTATTGATGCATTTAAGGGGAGGCTAGATAAGCATATGAGGGAGAAGGGAATAGAGGGTTACGCTGATAGAGTTAGACGAGCAGAGAGATGGGAGGAGGCTTGAGTGGAGCATAAACGCCGGCATGGACTGGTTGGGCCGAATGGACGGTTTCTGTGCCGTGCTGTGCAATCTTTCCCCCAACTCCATGTTTGAACTCCTCCAAATCAGGTTTCCGCCCCTACCACAGCACTGACCTGGCCCTTATTAAAGTCACAAATTACATCCTATGTCACTGCGACAGTGGTAGACTATCCCTCCTCATCCTTCTTGACCTGCTTGCGGCCTTTGACACGGTTGACCACACCGTCCTTCTCCAACACCTCTCCTCCGTCGTCCAGCTGGGCGGGACGGCCCTCGCCTGGTTCCATTCCTATCTATCCAGTCGTAGCCAGAGAATCACCTGCAATGGCTTCTCATCCCACTCTGTTCCCTCTGGAGTCCCCCCAAGGATCTATCCTTGGCCTGCTCCTATTTCTCATCTACATGTTGCCCCATCCGAAAACACAGCGTCAGTTTCCACATTGTGCACTGATGACGCCGAGCTCCACCACACCACCACTTTTCTTGACCCCTCGACAGTCTCTGATTTATTACACTGCTTGTCTGACATCCAGTATTGTATGAGCGGAAATTTCCTCCAACTAAATATCGGGAAGACTGAAGCCATTGTCTTCGGTCCCAGCCACAAACTCCGTTCCCTGGCCACTGACTCCATCCCTCTCCCTGGCCACTGTCTGAGGCTGAACCAGACCGTTCGCAACCTTGGCATCCTATTTGACCCAGAGTTGCCGGCCTCATATCCTCTCCATCACCAAGACCGCCAAATTCCACTTCCGTAGCATCGCCTGTCTCTGCCTCAGCTCATCTGCTGCTGAAACCCTCATCCATGCCTTTGTTACCTCTAGACTCAGCTATTCCAATGCGCTCCTGGCTGGCCCCCCCACCTCGCACCCGCAGTAAACTTGCGCTCGTCCAAAACTCTGCTGCCCGTAGTCTAACTCACACCAAGTCCTGTAAACCCATCACCCATGCTCGCTGACCTACAATCGGCTCTCAGCCCGGCAAAACCTCGATTTTAAAATTCTCAACCTTGTTTTCCAAATCCCTCCGTGGCCTCGCCCCTCCCCATCTCTGTAACCTCCTCCAGTCCTACAACCCTCCAAGATCGCTGCATTCCTCTAATTCTGGCCTCTTGTGCATCCCCGATTTTCATCGCTCCACCATTGGCGGCCGTGCCTTCAGCTGCCTTGGCCCCAAGCTCTGGAATTCCCTCCCTTAACCTCTCTACCTCTCTTTCCTCCTTAAAACCTACCTCTTTAACCAAGCTTTTGGTCACCTGTCCAAGTATCTCATGTGGCTTGGTGTCAAATTTTATTTGATAACACTCCTGTGAAGCACCTGGAGACGTTTCACTACATTAAAGGCGTGCTATCCAAATGCATATTGTTGTAACCATTTGCCACTTTGCGTTACTTATAACGTATTAAACACACTACCTATTTCAGGCAGACACTGTCATAGAATCCTTCTTTTAACAGATTTTCCTACTTCAATAACCTCGGACTTTCATCCCTTATCCACTTCTTGTCTTCGGGCAGCTGCTTCAGTGCTCGCTTTCCTTCTTCTCCCATTTTCCTTTCTTGCTGTGTTTTCCCATTTGGTTGACTACAGTCCCGCGAAGTTGCACGGATTGACAGAGCAGTTTTTAAAAATCAGTTTTGCTTCCGATATATTCAAAGAGCAAAAACGCAGTGGTAAAAATACACGTGCTGTTGGACCGGCCTCCTGCCACGGTAATTGGTTTACCGTCAATATAGCAGGAAAAATGCATCAACATCAAATGTGCCCACTACAAGCGGTGGGGACTGTAATTTATATTTTGTTGGTTTCGGGTGAGGGAGGAACATTGGCCAGGACACCGGGAGAACTCCCTGCTCTTCAGGTAGCACCAAGGGATCTTTCAAATCCACTGGAACAGGCAGATGGGACCTCGGTTTAATGACTCATCTGAAGGGCACAATGCAACACTCCCCTCAATACTGCACTGGTGTCTCAGCCTAGATTATGTGCAGTCTCAAGAATGGGGTCTAAACCCACAAATCCAGAACTTAAATACACTAAAGTTCCTTATTCCTTCAGCCAGTCTCCACACCGCTGCTAAAGTAGGTTACATCGAATGTACAGCGCAGAAACAGGCCATTTGGCACAAATGCCGGTGTTTATGCTCCACACGTGTGGGTGAAATAGCTTGTTCTGGGAGAACAGGAGCAAATGCATCTGTCCACAACTGTATTGGAAGGAATGACCACCGCACAGTTGCCTGTCACCTTAATTCACTGCTCCACTCCGACCTCACCGTCCTCGGCCTCTTGCATTGTTCCACGGAAGCTCAGCGCAAGCTCGAGGAACAGCACCTCATCTTTCGATTAGGCACTTTACAGCCTTCTGGACTCAACATAGAGTTCAACAATTTCAGATCATAACCTCGGCCCCTAATACATAATATAATATATTTTATCCACACTGTTCTGTTCTTCTCTCCCACATGGCAGCTGTCTTTCATTCTGCCAGCGCAATTTACACTTCATCTGGAGCCATCCTTTGTTTCTTAACCTGTCCCATTACCATCCCCTTTTGCCTTGAATATCTCTTAACCTCTTCCGCCTTCTATCCTATCACAGACCTTCCCTTTTGTTCTTTCATCCCCTCCCCCCTTTCCCAGCCTCTACACTTGCTTAAAAATCTGTTCCATTTCCTGCTTTTTTCCAGTTCTGACGAAAGGTCATCGACCTGAAACGTTAACTCTGTTTCTCTCTTCACAGATGCTGCCTGACCTGCTGAGTTTCTCCAGCATTTTCTGTTTTTATTACCGCACAGTCCTTGTGGAGACAAAGTCCCGTCGTACACACGGAGGACACGCTCCATTGTGTTGGGTGGCACTACCACCGTGCCAAATGGGATGGATTCAGAACAGATCTGGCAGCTCAAAACTGGGCATCCATGAAGTGGCTGCGCCTTCATCGTCGCTGGGTTAAAATCCCGGAACTCCCTCCCTAACAGCACTGTGGGAGTACCTTCACCGCACGGACTGCAGCGGTTCAAGGCGGTGGCTCACCACCACCACCACCACCATCGATGGCAATTAGGTATGGGCAATAAATGCTGGCCTTGCCAGCGACACCCACATCCCGTGAATGAATTTTTAAAAGTGGAGATTCACAGTGGGAGCCAGCAGGAGTAATTGTGCAGCCATTTCCTCCTCCATATCTGCCTACATAAGGCAGTGACTTCAGAAACTGATGGATTAGGACTTCAAACAACTTATACTCAACAGATAAATAGGGTTCTCCGATATACTCAGTTAAAACCTCAGCAGACACAAAAACTTGGAGTCGGTGTTTATTTCAGCAGCACGGTCACAGCCCAGCTAACCAATCATTAGCAAGGTGTCGGTTTCTCCCCCCCCCCCCGTACTGTTCGAAGGCCGACAGCACAGTTAAATGGAGCTCCTTCAATGGCAGGACTGTAATTTGAACTAAGAGGAGTGGGGTGGGGAGTGAGCTCCTGTCACAGCTATTGTTAAACTGTTCAGACTGGAAAGGGATTTCTCACTGAAAATACCTACTTCAAAAAATACTGGTACTTTCCATGAGAATTATCTGTACAGTCCAAACAAGTGTATGTGTGTGTGTGTGTGTGGGGGGGGGGGGGGGAAATAGCAAAAATAAGCAACACTCCCAAAATAAACAAAAAATCAGGAGCACTAATTATTAAACAGATATAAAACAGACACTTGACGCACTCAGAACCAATTCCAGCAGGCCCTTAATTCCCCTCCTCCCCCCTCTCCCTCTATTCATAGAATCTTACAGCACAGAAGGAGGCCATTTGGCCCACTGTTCCTGTGCCAGCTCTTTGGAAGAGCTAATTGAAGGGCTCAGGCCAAGGACACCAAAGGTTGACAAATAAAGAGATAAAAACAGGTAAACGAAAGACCAAGGCTGGGTTTTAAACTGTCTGGAGTTGAAGGAGGAAGGGAGGGAAAGAGTTCCACAGGTAGCTCAGCAAAAGAGTGAGTGAAAGGTAGGAGAGGATGGGACTGGGGGTAAGGTACTGACTTGGATAGAGAACTGGTTGGCAGACAGGAAGCAAAAAGTTGGAATAAACGGGTCTTTTTCCGAGTGGCAGGCAGTGACGAGTGGGGTACCGCAGGGATCGGTGCTAGGACCCCAGCTATTCACAATCTACATTAATGATCTAGACGAGGGAACTAGATGTAATATCTCCAAGTTTGCAGACGACACAAAGCTGGGTGGGCATGTGTGCTGTGAGGAGGATGCAGAGAAACTCCAGTATGATTTGGACAGGTTGGGTGATTGGGCAGATACATGGCAGATGCAGTATAATGTGGATAAATGCGAGGTTATCCACTTTAGTGGCAAAAACAGGAAGGCAGATTCTTATCTGAACAGCAATAGATTGGGAAAAGGGGAAGTGCAACGAGACCTGGGAGTCCTTGTGCACCAGTCGTTGAAGGTAAGCATGCAGGTGCAGCAGGCGGTTAAGAAGGCAAATGGTATGTTGGCCTTCATAGCGAGAGGATTCGAGTACAGGAGCAAGGATGTCTTGCTGCAGTTGTACAAGGCCTTGGTGAGACCACACCTTGAGTACTGTGTGCAGTTTTGGTCGCTTTATCTGAGGAAGGATGTTCTTGCCATGAAGGGAGTGCAGCGAAGATTCACCAGACTGATACCTGGGATGGCAGGAATGACGTATGAAGAGAGATTGGGTCGATTAGGCTTATATTCGCTAGAGTTTAGAAGAATGAGAGGGGATCTCATTGAAACTTATAAAATTCTAACAGGACTAGACAGACTAGATGCAGGAACGATGTTCCCGATGGCAGGGGAGTCCAGAACCAGGGGTCACAGTCTAAGGATATGGGATAAGCCATTTAGGACTGAGATGAGGAGGAATTTCTTCACCCAGAGAGTGGTGAACCTGTGGCATTCTCTACCACAGAAGGCAGTTGAGGCCAATTCATTAAATATATTCAAGAAGGAGTTAGATATATTTCTTAAGGCTAAAGGGCTCAAGGGATATGGGGAGAAAGCAGGGACAAGGTACTGAATTTGGATGATCAGCCATGATCTCATTAAATGGCAGAACAGGCTCGAGGGGCCGAATGGCCTACTCCTATCTTCTATGTTTCTATGATGCAACCAGTCTTCACTTCAATACAGGCAATGGAGGGAAGAGGAAGGGGGGTAGCAGTTCCAATGTTGATCGCCACATTAGGAGGAAACCAGTTAAGAGGTCAGGGTGGATGTAGGTCATGATGCGGAGATGCCGGTGTTGGACTGGGGAAGGGGCGATCGATAGCTCCGAAAGCTTGTGATTTCAAATAAAACTGTTGGACTATAACCTGGTGTTGTGCGACTTATCATTTTTGGGTGGATGTAGAGCACGGGGGCGGGCGGTTTCCAGTGATACAGCGCAGTGTACTCAGGTGAGGCGGCACCACGCCCAGAAGCAGCTATTCCGGACACCACCCGCCTATCCCCTGTTGCAACAGCAAAGTAACCGCGAAAAAAAGTTAAGACATCCCGATCAGATATTGTAAAACCGGATGCAACCCTTTCCTATCTGACTAGACTTTGTTTTGAAGCTGAAAATAAAATAAATAAAAAGGAAAATGGGAAAGATTCAAACTTAGACACGGTGAAACTGACCCGACTTGAAACACACAAACTATTGGGGGGGGCGGAAATCGAGAATCGCTTCGAAATCACCGTTCATAGTAACCAGCCCGCCCGGAAATCTCGGGCACAGCTCCGGACAAACAGCGCCGGACTTGATCCAAGTTGGAAGGAGTTTGAAAAGTTGGGGAAACTTTTTTTTAAGTTCGAGAGCCTCCTCTAAAACTTTGCTCGCCTCCGCCACTGGTACACAATACATCTTCGGCTCCATTTCTCACTCACCTTACTCCCATGTTGAAGTCATTTCCATTTCTCCCGAGTTTTATATTCACCCTCTGTATACGTGTGTCTCTCCCCTCCCGACAGCGGCACCACTTCGGTTCTCCGCGATCTGCTATTAATCGGTAGTTGCGGGCTCGACGTTGCCGCAGGGTCCTAAAGCCCGGCCCTGTTATGTCCACGCCCAACCCCGACTAGAGAAGTTATTCCATCTCATGTCTTGCATCCTCCTGGTGGCTGGATACGGAAATATAGCAGATCGTAAGATGTAAAATAAAACTGGAAACCTGAAACGAAAAGAGAAAATGCTGGAAATACACAGCAGAATCGTCAGGTTCTTTAAAGTGAAAGGAGGAAGTTAACATTTGGGTGTAACCCTCGGCCAGAATTCAACAATCGAGACAAAAGCAAAATACTGCGAATGCTGGAAATCTGAAATAAAAACAGAAAATGCTGGAAATACTCAGCAGGTCAGGCAGCATCTGTAGAGAGAAGGGTCATCGACCTGAAACGTTGACTCTGTTTCTCTCTCTACAGATGCTGCCTGACCTGCTGAGTATTTCCAGCATTTTCTGTTTTTATTTCAAAATTCGAGACGTTGCTTAACCCCGGAGCCAATGTAGGTCCGTGAGCACTGGGGCGATGGGTGAGCGGGACTTGGTGCGAGTTAGGACACGGGCAGCAGAGTTTTGGATGTCCTCAAGTTTACGCAGGAGAAACTATTTTTACACAGAGGTTGTGAGGCAGTGGAATTCACAACCAGAGTTAGTGATTGAAGCAGGCCATGTCGACATTTAAGAATAGGTTAGCTAGGTGGTTCAAGGAAAGGGGGAATACAGGGACATGGATACAGGGCAGGCATATGGTTTTAGGACTACTGCTCCCGTGCAGAATAAACAAAAACACGGACTGGTTGGGCCGAACGGCTCGTTTCATGTTGTCATTTCTCTGCAAATTCTATGAAACCTGATCCTATCCTTACCTGACATCCAGTTTTCGGGGGGTGGAGGAGGGTGGTATTGAAGACGATAGTAGCACCCCTACTAAGACAGGGGCTCAGTACCACACCAGGCACTGCATTTACCCACTAGGCCATCAGCGAAGGTCAGGCACATTATTCAATATAAAACATGGCAACAAGAGGTGACTGAGAGCCAGGGATACATGTCCCTTGGAACAGTTAAGCTGGGGCAATCCCGCAGCACGTCTCTCCCCTCCTCTCCCCTGCTGACTCGTTGAGTATATATTTGCTTGCACCATACAGTCTGTTGAAAGTGGCTACTCCCAAGCCTTTGACAACATCGCCCATTGTTAAACAGAGCTCCTGATAGGTTATTGTTTAATAATTATTTTCATCCCTTCCCTACTCCACAGCAAAAGTAATTACTTTTCGATGCAAACTGTCCATTGCAAGAGCAATTGGCTGAAATGTTCAGTAATTCTGAGCTGCAGCGATCATCAGGAACACCACTTAAAAAATTAAAAACAATATCCACTTGCATTTATAGAGCGCCTTCAATGTAGAAAAATGTCCCAAATCAGGCAAAAATGGACACCAAACCAAAGAAAGAGATTTTAGATGGGGTGAACAAAAGCTTGGTCAAAGATTTGGGTTTGAAGGAGGGCCTTAAAGGAGGCGAGGGAAGGGGAGAGGCGATGGGGTTTAGGAAGGGAATTCCAGAGCACAGGGTTTAGATGGCTGAAGACACGGCTGCTAATGGTGGGGCGAAGGGAGGGCGAGATCCACAAGCGGCCGGAGTCAAAGGAACGGAGAGTTCAGGGGATTGTAGGGCTGGGGGAGGACAAGAAGGAGGGATGAGATCATGAAAGGATGTAAACACGAGGATAAGGACTTTAAATTTGAGGCATTGGGAGACCAGGAGCCAATGTAGGTCAGCAAAGTCAGGGGTGTTGGGTGAACGGTACTTGGTGCAGGATAGACAGACAACAGGTTGTTGGATGGGCTGAAGTTTACAGAACATGGAGGGTGGGAGGCTGGCCAGGAGAGAATTAGAACAGTCAAGTCTGGGGGCGACAAAGGCATGGATGATGCTTTCATCAGCAGATGGGCTGAGGCGCGTTGGAGGCGGGAGATGTGTCAGAGATGGAAGTAGGCAATCTTTGTGCTGGAGAGGTTATGGGGTCGGAAGCGCAGTTTGGGGTCGAATAGGATGTCGAGGTTGTGAGCAGTTTGGTTCAACCCAAGATTGGCTGGGGAGGGGGGTACAATTGGTAGTGAGAGTACTGGGTTGCTAGTGAGGGCTGCAAATGGTGGCTTCAGTTTTCCCAACGTTTAACTTGAGGAAATTGGGGCTCATCCAAGACTGGATGTCTGGACAACCAGTCTGACAACACAGAGGTAGTGGAAGGGTCGAGAGAGGTGGTGAAGAGTTAGAGCTGGGTGTTGCCAAGAAAGCAGTATGTAGATGAGGAAGAGGCGGGGGCCAAGGATAGACCCTTGCAGGGACTCCATAGATAACAGTGTGGGGGCAGGAGGACAAGCCATTGTTGGAGATGCTCTGGCTACGATTGGATAGGTAAGAGTGGAACCAAGGGAGGGCAGTCCCACCAAGCTGGTTAACAGAGGAGAGGCATTGGAGGAGGATAGCCATGTCAAAGGTTGCAGAAAGAACGAAAAGGCATAGTGCACCACAGCCACTGTCACAGAGGATGTCATTTGTGACTTTGATTCGGGCTGTTTCAGTGCTGTGGCAGGGGTGCAAACCTGACTGAAGAGATTCGAGCATAGAGTTGCAAGAAAGATGGGCATGGATTGGAGGGGCGATAACACGTTCAAGGACAGGGAAGTTGAAGATGAGGCAGTATTTTAAATGGACAGAGGTGTTGAGGGTTTTTTTTGAGCAGAGGTGTGATGGCGGTTTGGAAAGGGAGGGGGACAGTATCTGAGGAAAGGAAAGAGAAATCTTCTCCTCATTAGTGCTGATTTAATTGCAACATTGGTGGGTAGGCACACTGTCCATGCACAGGGCTGAGGTACGCTGCACACTCACCTGCTTCAATTCAGATTAAAAGTCGGAAAAATTGCCAATAATAATGAAAATCTACCTTTGCACTAACTTCATCAGATTGTCTTAGTCCCAATGTCCTTAGACTTCTTCATTCTGAGTCTCCTGACAGTTCCATCCTCTCAGGCAGCTACAGACATGGTTGGAGTACAGTTCATGGATGGAGATTGGACTGGACGAGGACCCAAGCGCTCATCATGTTCCAGCAACAAGGCCCGCATTCATATGGTGTTGGGTCTTAACTTTGTAGTCATAGTCAATGAGGTGATGGGTTGGAGGTGACTGGCCAGAGGTGGTGGGTCACAGGTGATGGGTCAGTGTCAACGAGTTGCCATATTTTGTACGCTTATAAGTCTCCACAATTTTTTTTGATAAAACAAAACTGTAAAAAGAAATTGCAAATCAGAATGGCAAAAACATTAAAACTGACCAGGCAGCAATGGCCTCACCAACCAGCCTCACTTCCACACTGATTGTTTCTGCACACCGCTTGCCACAGGCAGGCAAGGCCCTCATAAACATTCAAAAGGCAGGGATTGGTGAGGTCATTCAGACCCCAACGTGATTTTAACCCTGGCTTCCCCACCTTCCCTGACTGCGATCGCCCCCCGACTTCCCTCCACCATCTCCCCCACGACCCACTTACCTGACTGTCAGTGACCATTGCCTTAGGTCCCCAATGGCGGCCTCCTGCTCGCCAGCCCGGTAGTGATTCCGGCTGGGTTTGAGTGGGAGGCTTGGCTCCAGGATGCAGATGAGGCCCGAGAGTTACAATAGCCTGGGCCTTATGCCAGTGCGCCATGTGAGCTTGTCACTGGCCCCACCCCCACACCCGAGTTAAAATCGAGTCTAATGAGACTAGTACAATTCATTATCTTTGTATTTATATATCTTTTATTTACATGAAGTACTGCACTTATATCAAAGTAATGAATGCACATTAGAATAGTTAGGTCAGAACATGACTACATTTCAGCAATAGACCAGCACCATCGACTCCCTTTATTTGCTCCACCACTGTCATAAAGCCTTAGGAAATATGAGCTGATCAATATTCTCTTTATCTTTCTGCCATTTTCTCTCTTCTCCTGAAGGTGCTGACTCTTGCTGGGGCACGGTTGCTGGGGTACAGTTTCCATGGGCACCGAATGCCCTCTGACACCTCGCCTGCGTGGCCATTCTTCACTCGCGGGTTTAGGTGGGGAATGTGGGTAGGTTATCCAATCATACAATAGCAGTATGGCTGAACCCAATTTTGTCCTCACCCCACATCCCCACGCAAGCACTTTGCAGCAGAGGCCAATGGATAGTGATCTCCCCCCTCCCTATCAGAGGGGTGCTGAGGCCAATCGGAGCTGCTTCAGCTGAGATCCGCCAACTGAGTGCCAACTGGGGATGGATGCCAGGATCTCCCAGTCTGTATTGCTCAGTTGCCTTTATCAACAAGACCACTGGGGGGAGGGGCATCATTAATTTGTTTTTAATGTGAACTGCTGTGCATATTCACGAAATATGTCATCACGGAAATAAAACCCTTCTTCACATTTGCACAGAGTCAGCACCAAGCTCGTCCACCTCCCTGATCAGGTGCAGTACGGGTTAGATACTGAGTTGTCCGCTCTGCCCCTGCCAAGCTCTCCAGGATTAGACAAAGCATGAGTCAAGGACAGGCCAAAGCTCATCTACACAGAGTGAGGGACGGGGATGGGATTTGAGATGCAGATGAGCTATTATCTAATTGAAGGGCGGAGCAGGTTCCAGGGCTGAAAGGCCTACTCCTGTTCTTATGATTGCTCTGATTGCAGTGTGTAGTGATTTTGTAAATGAGTTCATGAAGATTTCTGGGAAATCAGAAATACGCTTTTAAATGCGTTAGCAATTTCTCTAGCTATACCTCAAGAGGAAACCCTCAGGGCCATTTACAGTGACTGAATAAAGTCAACTTCCTTTTTCATTATGTGGGACAACTGGATTTTTACCAGCATTTTAGGAATCCCCCTCCACGGCCCTATCCATTTATAATCACTGCCACTGGTTCACAGTGCCTGACAAAGTACAATTTTGTTTTGGGTTATGGGATTTTTACAGTGTTTTGAGGATTGCAGTCTGTGGTTTTGTTCCGTTTTTTCAATAAAACCCCAGTGGCCTTGGAAGCCAGCTTGAATGTATTGACAACATCACCAGTCACAGTGACCAGAGCAAATCAGTTCCCTCAAACACAGCTTGAAAAGGGCAATCCCTACTGCACCAACATGTCTTCCTCTCTCCGCATCCAGGGCTCGACCTCACCAGCCCAGCACTGGCAACGCAGGGAGTTACAGTGTCGCAGAATATCGCTGGCGTTAGTGAAATCCTTCTCCATCTCTCCCAACTGCTCACTCCGTCAAATCGACGGAGACTGCCTTCCACTTTAAGTGGTTGGAGCGATGGCGCGTTTGTTTCGGTGACTTTGCACCCTCAGGTCTGCCTGTTGTCTGGACAGGCCCTGCACCTCATTAGCACAGCTCTAAGGGGATGAGTGGCATCGTGGGTCACGAATATTGGGTAGGAGAACACAATAAATAATAAAATACTAAAAATGAGGCCATAAAAAAAAGTTTTAAATAAGTGCTGTACGCAACAAGACAGATTGAGGCCAATCTCGGAATTGTCTGTTTTTAAGATAATATGGTCAGAAAGAAACAAAACTCAAGACTGATCGGCTGCAGTTAATGATTCCACTGCTCAGCCTGGTGCTGGTGGGGAGCAGCTTTTGCCTGGGTGGTGTTATTATCACCAAGTAAAGCCAATCCCCTGCTCCACCCAGAAAACTCAACCCATCATTACAACAGACAGTAGAGCAGACACTATGCCTGTGTCGGAGACTCAACCCAACCCCTCAGAGCTGTCCCCATCCTGGTTTTGTCAACTCAACACAAGCTTCCACACGGGTCACACTTAGGGTTGCCAACCCTCCAGGATTGCCCTGGAGTCTCCAGGAATGCCCTGGAGTCTCCAGGAATGAAAGACTAATCTCCAGGATGCTGCTCCGACCAAAAATCCGAGGGGCATTTAAAAAAAAATTCTTTAAACATTTTTGTTTTATAAAAATGATGGCCGTGGGAACAAAGTCTCTGTTTGACTGATTGACCAATCATCCAATGGGGGGGGGGGGGGGGGGTAATAAAGAGTCTATTCGCTTCCTAATTGGCTGGGAAGGCGGGGCACCGCGAGGATGGACATGTTGGCTGACCAATGGCCGGAATGTGGGGACAGGGTGTTGGAGGCAGGTGGTCATGTGATGACACCTCCAGGAATATGTCCAACCAGAGTTGGCAACCCTCGTCACCCTCAAGACACCAAGAAGCGTGCGATTTTTTAAAAGAAAATAGATCCCTGCGAGCAATCTCCGTGAGAGAATCATTGAGTGTTTAGATGCCCCTTCGTATCTAAATTCTTTCCATGATAATTAGCAGCAATGCATTAAGAGGAAAAACAGCAAAGTGTAAAAGGCAATACTGGAAACCTAGATTTCTGTCAAACATTCGAAATAATATAACAAGTAAAAATAATATAAAATCTTTGTGAGTACGTTTAAAATTAAAAAAAGCATTGCCTTTTTCTATTCAACAAATATTCACAGAATACAAAATAAAATCAGTACAGTTAGTTTAACATTCTCCAACGGTTAAAAACAGTTCAGGTCTTGTCCTTGTTATAGAAAAGGGTAGTGTCGGACTGGCTGCTGCTCTCAAATATATCAGCCAAGCAGCTCAAACACTATTTGATTCTACAATCGAGGAGTGCGCCCATTTGGAGCAGTTTGTTAGTTTGTCAAACTGTATTAGTACTGATGACACCGCACCTTAACGGACACACAGATAGAATCCACCGCAGAATGGTTTTCTGTAACTTTTTCTTTTTGCCGGATCGTGCCCTACTCTTCTACTTTTGCAGCCTGCTGTTCTCCGTGTCTCCTGATCAGCCAGGGGCAATCTGCTCCATGCTGTTCTCCAACTGACTGGCAGCTGTTTCAAATCCAGCCAGCTGTGTCAGGCAATAGTTGTAATCCCGGCCCTAATTGGGACAACTCACTTCTGCTTGGCCCTCCATCTCAACTGAAAACCAACGCCACTCACCCAGAACCAGAGTAAGCGAGGTCAAAGTGTCAGACAGCCCTGTGATGCCAACATGTGCCGTGGAGTTGATTTATGTTCTGAGCTACCAGAGCGTCCAGGGTCCCTCAAACCAAATAGCCATGATTCTCTAGCTAAAGGAATCAACCAGGGATGAGGGACTTTAGTTATGTGGAGAGGTTAGAGAAGCTGGGATTGTTCTCCTTGGAGCAGAGAAGGTTAAGATTTAATAGAGAGGTTCAAAATTATGAAGGGTTTTGATAAGAGTAAATAAGTAGAAGCTGTTTCCACTGGCAAGAGGGCCGGTAACCAGAGGACACCGATTTAAGATAATTGTCAAAAGAACTAGAGGGGAGATGAGGAGAATTTTTTTTAACGCAGCGAGTTGTTCTGACCTGGAATGCACTGCCTGAAAGGAAGCAGATTCAATTGTGACTTTCAAAAGGGAATTGGATATATACTTGAAAAGGAAAAAAAACTGCAGGGCTACGGGGAAAGAACAGGGGAGTGGGACCAATTAGATAGCCTTTTCAAAGAGTCGCCACAGGCACGATGGGCCGAATGGCCTCCTTCTGTGTTGTATGATTCTATAAAATATCAGCTACCATCAGTACACAAATGGTACTTTGATCTTTCCCTGGTTAGTGTGTACAGCTGTATAAGATTGTTCAAAAATACAACCTACACCACTGTTCTATTGGATGGAACTTACTTTGATGTTTTTAAGAACCTACTGCTTCCTTCAACCAGGAAAATGCAGCAGGCGTGCAGGGAATGAAGCATACAGAACACACTTAACCAAGCCAAATATATTGTGGCTGCTGTTCATCACACTGACCTCTTCAGCCATATTCTCCGAGGTCACACCTCTGAGCACTTACTGGGGGTCATTTTGGATTTTGTGCAATGGTGTAAAATGTGTAATAGCGAGTCGCCATGGGTACTGAGGGCAATAGTAACACTCCGAATGCTGCTAGGCTAGCTGAGCCCACCTTACTCAGCACACACCAGGGACTGAGCCTGGGATCTTCCTGGTCTCTATGGCTCAGTGCTACACTGGTTTCTTCACCCTTTAGGACACTGGAGGAGCCTCGGCCTATCAAATTCAGCTCAAGGCCTCAAATTTGAACTGTCCAAGTCAATAGCCCAACTGAGACATGTCCCACTTTTCAGCAGACTGGGTCCCAATAATATTTGTGCATCAATATTTGGCAAATGATGACCAATCCCATTACAGGCTGGCAGTATCCCGGCTAGGTGCAACTTGCTGAACGTGGGTGAGTTTCGCCAGTCAGTACCATGTTCAGTATTTCCCCTGTATGTCCCTCCCCCCACATGGATGTGCAAGGTTCTCGAGTGACAGTCATTCTCAACTAAGGTTCTGGGAGCAGCTCCTTGCAAATAGCAGGGGGAGCAACTTGAAACCAGCCTTTCCCAGCCCAGCTCTGGGAAACCATGCCCCAGGCGGTGAAAGCCGCCTCCCTAGCCTGTAGCGTGGCCTCCCAGGGCCAGCCAGCTCTGGAGCAGGCCCCAGGCTGGTTTGCAGCCACACCCTCTGCATGCCATGGAGTGGCTTTGGGACACTTCCTGTAACGGACGTCATTGCAGAGAACCAGCAAGGAGAAGGACCCCCACTTGAGGGTCTCCATGGCGACGATAACATTGACATTAAAAAACAAAATGGGAGAAATATCTGGCAAGAATAAAATTCTTTTATATAAAAGAGGAAATGGGTTGAAGTAAAAGTCCCTCAGACTTTCCTTCCCCCTTAAACATTCTGATCGTTTTTTGCAGATGGTGATTGACGTAACAGTGAACGCAGAGCTGCTGCTGGTGCTGTGGTACAGTACTCCAGAGTTAGTAGAGTGTCATGCCTGCCCCCTGGATCCAGCAGCCCCCTATTGATGCGTGAATGGCAGGTTTAACCCCGATATATAACCCTATCTTTTATCGAACACAAGTAGGAGGAGGGTTAGCTCACTTCCATTTAAACAAGAAGATACATTTGTGGGACAGAAACGTCACATTAGAGTAAGCGCAATGCGCACTTTCGGTTCCCTCCACGTTCAGTTAAATCAAAATCCATTCGCGATAAAGACCTTCAACGTTGGAAAGCTGGTTTCACAATGGAACCAAACCTCCTGAACCTGAGGCACAGTGACCCAACGGTAACACGGGCTCGACCTGCTTAGTAAGAGGCGACTTTCCACCAGGTAGTCAGCGCTCACCAGCTTTCCCATGGCAAAACGGCCATGCACAGCCCAACAGTGACCCAACCCACAACATGAAAAAATAATCTCCATTCACTTGGCTGGAAAGTCCTCAATTTTCCTTCCGTTGTTCTGAACGGCCAGTTTATTTTTGAAAGGTTTTGGTTTCGGTTTTTGTTTGTTAACTCCCTCCAGCAGTCCCCAGTGCCCAGCTCTGTCCTACACATTGGTAACCTCTATCCCAGTGAAGGTTTGGAGAGAGCTGCGTGCTGGTCTGGACAGTTCACCCTCGGAGTCTTCCCGCGGACGGGAGGAGTAGCCCTCATGGAAGCCGAGATCTTTTCCACCAAATGCCTTCATTGATTCCATTGGTCCCTGGGTATAAGGAAAAAAAACAGGATTTGCATTTTATGTAGCCCCTTAGCACATTGCTCAGAAATGTCCATCAGCTCCTGGCGCGCCATGAGTTTGAAGTGCAGTGACGGTTGTCGTGGCAGCCAACACGGCAGCCATTTTGTACATAGCAAGCTCCCACAAACAGCACTGAGATAACGACTGGATAACTGTTTTTGGTGGTGTTGGTTGAGGGAGGAATATGGAGACCAGGAGAAATCCCCGACTAAAGTCAATGGAAAAGAGTATTGGGCGGGACATCTAACTGTCTGCCGATCCACAACCATCAGTATACTGCTCGCGCTGAAAGTGAAAATGACTCTCAGAGATTGCTGGAGAAGTCTTACATTTATTTATTGCACTTATCAACGAAATATCGTAACTATTGTTATTTTGCATGCCGATGGTGAAAATGCTGAATCACCACTGACATCTGTTCTATCTGTGCCTCTCGCTCTATCTATCTACCTCTGTCTCCATTTACCTATCACCTCTATTTGCCTGTGTATCTATCATTCTGTTGTTTAGATATCGCGCTGCCTGTTTGTCTACCACTCTACCCACATATCTAGCAGTTTTGGGTCTGTAAGAATCTATGATTGTTGAAGTGCATCCAGTGTTGGTGATTAGTCCCTGCTGACCATGTGGTATTATTGGTCACTCGGTTAGCATGGACCCCCGAATCACATTGGGGGATTAGTTCTAGAAAAACCCACAATGCATATCATTCTCCACTCCCCCCGACTGTGCACCCCTCCCCCCCGACTGTGAACCCCTCCCCCCTCCCCGACTGTGCACCCCTCCCCCCCCGACTGTGCACCCCTCCCCCCGACTGTGAACCCCTCCCCCCCTCCCCGACTGTGCACCCCCCCGCCCCCCGACTGTGCACCCCTCCCCCCTCTCCCGACTGTGCACACCTCCCCCCCGACTGTGCACCCCTCCCCACCGACTGTGCACCCCTCCCCCCGACTGTGCACCCCTTCCCCCCCCGACTGTGCACCCCTCCCCCCCGACTGTGCACCCCTCCCCCCTCTCCCGACTGTGCACACCTCCCCACCGACTGTGCACCCCTCCCCCCCGACTGTGCACCCCTCCCCACCGACTGTGCACCCCTCCCCACCGACTGTGCACCCCTCCCCCCCGACTGTGCACCCCTCCCCCCTCTCCCGTGCACCCCTCCCCCCACCGACTGTGCACCCCTCCCCCCCGACTGTGCACCCCTCCCCCCCCGACTGTGCACCCCTCCCCCCCCGACAGTGCACCCCTCCCCGACTGTGCACCCCTCCCCCCCGACTGTGCACCCCTCCCCCCTCTCCCGACTGTGCACCCCTCTCCCGACTGTGCACCCCTCCCCCCCGACTGTGCACCCCTCCCCCCCGACTGTGCACCCCTCCCCACCGACTGTGCACCCCTCCCCCCCCCGACTGTGCACCCCTCCCCCCCTCTCCCGTGCACCCCTCCCCCCACCGACTGTGCACCCCTCCCCCCGACTGTGCACCCCTCCCCCCCCCCGACTGTGCACCCCTCCCCCAGACAGTGCACCCCTCCCCCCTCTCCCGTGCACCCCTCCCCCCACCGACTGTGCACCCCTCCCCCCCGACTGTGCACCCCTCCCCCCCGACTGTGCACCCCTCCCCCCCCCCGACTGTGCACCATTCCCCCCGACAGTGCACCCCTCCCCGACTGTGCACCCCTCCCCCCCGACTGTGCACCCCTCCCCCCTCTCCCGACTGTGCACCCCTCCCCCCCGACTGTGCACCCCTCCCCCCCGACTGTGCACCCCTCCCCCCCGACTGTGCACCCCTCCCCCCCCGACTGTGCACCCCTGCCCCCCGACTGTGCACCCCCCCCCACCGACTGTGCACCCCTCCCCCCCGACTGTGCACCCCTCCCCCCCGACTGTGCACCCCTCCCCCCCCGACTGTGCACCCCTCCCCCCCGACTGTGCACCCCTCCCCGACTGTGCACCCCTCCCCCCCGACAGTGCACCCCTCCCTCCTCCCCGACTGTGCACCCCTCCCCCCCGACAGTGCACACCCTCCCCGACTGTGCACCCCTCCCCCCTCTCCCGTGCACCCCTCCCCCACCGACTGTGCACCCCTCCCCCCCGACTGTGCACCCCTCCCCCCCGACTGTGCACCCCTCCCCCCTCTCCCGTGCACCCCTCCCCCCACCGACTGTGCACCCCTCCCCCCCGACTGTGCACCTCCCCCACCGACTGTGCACCCCTCCCCCCCCGACTGTGCACCCCTCCCCCCCGACTGTGCACCCCTCCCCCCGACTGTGCACCCCTCCCCCCCCGACTGTGCACCCCTCCCCCCCGACTGTGCACCCCTCCCCGACTGTGCACCCCTCCCCCCCGACAGTGCACCCCTCCCCCCTCCCCAACTGTGCACCCCTCCCCCCCGACTGTGCACCCCTCCCCCCCGACTGTGCACCCCTCCCCCGACAGTGCACCCCTCCCCCCCTCCCCGACTGTGCACCCCTCCCCCCCCGACTGTGCACCCCTCCCCGACTGTGCACCCCTCCCTCCCCGACTGTGCAATTCCCCCCCCCGACTGTGCATCCCCCCCCGACTGTGCACCCCCCCCGACTGTGCACCCCTCCCCCCCCGACTGTGCACCCCTCCCCCCGACTGTGCACCCCTCCCCCCCGACTGTGCACCCCTCCCCCCCCCCCCGACTGTGCACCCCTCCCCCCCGACTGTGCACCCCTCCCCCCTCCCCGACTGTGCACCCCTCCCCCCCGACAGTGCACCCCTCCCCCCTCCCCAACTGTGCACCCCTCCCCCCCGACTGTGCACCCCTCCCCCCCCGACTGTGCACCCCTCCCCCGACAGTGCACCCCTCCCCGACTGTGCACCCCCGACTGTGCACCCCTCCCCGACTGTGCACCCCTCCCCCCCCGACTGTGCACCCCCTCCCCCCCGACAGTGCCCCCCTCCCCGACTGTGCAATTCCCCCCCCCGACTGTGCATCCCCCCCCGACTGTGCACCCCCCCCGACTGTGCACCCCTCCCCCCCGACTGTGCACCCCTCCCCCCCATCCCCGACTGTGCACCCCTCCCCCCCCCGACTGTGCACCCCTCCCCCCGACTGTGCACCCCTCCCCCTACCCCCCGACTGTGCACCCCTCCCCCCCCCCTGACTGTGCACCCCTCCCCCCGACTGTGCACCCCTTCACCCCCCGACTGTGCACCCCTCCCCCCCCACTGTGCACCCATCCCCCCCCGACTGTGCACCCCTCCCCCCCGACTGTGCACCCCTCCCCGACTGTGCACCCCTCCCCCCTCCCCGACTGTGCACCCCTCCCCCCCCCCGACTGTGCACCCCTCCCCCCCACCCCACCGACTGTGCACCCCTCCCCCCCTCCCCGACTGTGCACCCCTCCCCCCCTCCCCGACTGTGCACCCCGCCCCTCCCCCCGACTGTGCACCCCGCCCCCCCTCCCTGACTGTGCACCCCTCCCCCCCCGGACTGTGCACCCCTCCCCCCCTCCCCGACTGTGCACCCCGCCCCCCCCCGACTGTGCACCCCTCCCCCCCTCCCCGACTCTTCACCCCTCCCCCCCGACTGTGCATCCCTCCAACCCCCCCGACTGTGCACCCCGCCCCCCCCGACTGTGCACCCCTCCCCCCTCCCCGACTGTGCACCCCTCCCCCCTCCCCGACTGTGCACCCCTCCCCGACTGTGCACCCCTCCCCCCCCCGACTGTGCACCCCTCCCCCCCTCCCCGGCTGTGCACCCCGCCCCCCCCGACTGTGCACCCCTCCCCCCTCCTCGACTGTGCACCCCTCCCCCCCTCCTCGACTGTGCACCCCTCCCCCCCTCCCCGACTGTGCACCCCTCCCCCCCCCCGACTGTGCACCCCTCCCCCCCCCCCCGACTGTGCACCCCTCCCCCCCCCCCCCCCGACTGTGCACCCCTCCCCAGCCTGGTTGTGCTCCTATCCCTGACACGTCTGTGCTCTTGTCAGACGGTCCCGCTCACTCCTGGGCCTCGGCTCCTCGGCCTATGAACAACACCATGGGAGGACGGGACGGTGGGGCTGGGGGGACGTTACTCAGCCTAACAGGTGGAGTGAGCTGAATTCTAGGCCTGGGTCCTGCAGCTTCAGTTGGACAGTGACTCTGAAGCTCCAGTGTGGGAGTCAATGCCTTCTGGAGAAGAGGGAGGGAAGAAAACTGGAAAGAAAATGCGAAACAATTGAATTTGCCCTTAAATACGAATGTATCACTGTAGTTAATAATTCAACTCGTTTCTAAAACAATTTGACAAACAAGAGGCTGACTGAACGATATTTGCTCTGTTGTTAAAAAATAATCCAGCTCATATTTCTTTGCCGAACCGAGCAAGTGCTGATTACTCGCTGCTGAAACAACAATATTCAGGCATAAAAAAAGAACAGAAAGCAGGACAATTTTTCCCACTCACGTTTCCCCGTTGTTCCTCTGCCGAACGTGCTGACTCGTGTTGTGGCACCTTTCTACAGGCACTGGGCACCCTCACCCAGGGGGCCCATTCTTCATGTGGCGGGGGGGGGGGGGGGGGGGGGGGTTGGCGGACGTCACAGCGGAGCCCAATCCTGTTCCCACCCGTTGTCCGCACGCGCTTTCCAACAGTTAACATTTTCAGAATGGAACTCAAAAACTCTGGACTGCGTTGTTGAGATCATCAACGCAATGATCACATGATTGGGGTCATTTTGACTTTGGCCGCTCGTGTTAAATGGGCAATATCGGAGCGGTCGCCCTGTTAGACATCTCTCCCGGGCGGCTGATGGGTCCAGTACAGCTTCCCATCAGTCCCCAGTGGTCAGAGATGAGATCGATATTAAAAACTGCAAGCACTCCTGAGAAAGGAGCTGGTGTTTTGGAATAAATGCTTGAGGTATGGTATAGACAGCCTTCTCAGCTTCACTGCTAAAGAAGACCACAATCAATTACTTCCCCCACCCCCCCTCCATTCCAGCCTTCGACCCTTAGGACTTTTAGATTTCACTCAGCATCTTCAAGGTATGAAGGTTGAGAAATCCTGTGGGTAATAAAATCTCAAGTGTTAATGGAATGGAATTGAATTTTAAAAGTGGTCTGATCTCCTGGCCGACCAGTGGTAAATATACTGAGTGGTGTGATGTGAATGGTCTGTGGTTCATTCCCTGATCTGTGCCGAGTTAGTCAATCTCAGCCTGAGCAGTGGCGGGGTGCTACAGTTGGCCTTAGTTGGGATAGGAAGAGGCAAATATCAGGATTTCCCTGCTGCTGGTTACTAAACAGTGATCTCTGCCTGAACGTACCTGTGTGGATGTCAGATAAGGACAGAAGCCCCAGATTTGCTCAGCGGACACCGACCATAAGTCCAGCAGAATGGCCCGAAATTCTGCTGCGACCGGGTCTCGGCCTTACACTGGGGTTTCCAATGGCCTTCGGTTGGGGGCGGAGCCTCCACCCACCCAACGCAAGGCCACTGATGTGAAGGGCGCAGGGCTGAGGTTGGGGACTCCCCGCACTGCGAGTTCCCAATTCCTTGGCCTCATCGGGACCGGCATATGTTTAGTGGATGGTTTGCCAGGTACGATGAGGCACACCGGCCTCCAGAAAGGTGCAAGAGGCCCCCAAGGACTTGGACCACCAAAAGCTCGGGGTGGGATGGGAAAAACAAATGTCAGCATGTTCTCTGACACACAGGGCGACTCAGGGCAACAACCATTGCTTTCCTGCGGAGGTGGGGGTGGCCGGGGGGTGGGGGGGGGGATCCGGTAACATCTCTCTGGGCTGGACATTTTATGGCAGCGTTATTGGGGTGCCTGGCAAGGGGGCGCCACAGATGCAACCCCCCCCTTACCAAAGCCAAATGCCCGCTTCTGCAGGCTTCTCCCCGTGACCTCACGAACAACATCAACAACCTGCATTTATATAGCGCCTTTAACGTAGTAAGATGTCCCAAGGCGCTTCCAAGCAGCGTTATCAGACAACATTTGACACCGAGCCACATATTAGGACAGGTGACCAAAAGTTTGGTCAAAGAGGTAGATTTTAAGGAGAGGAGAAAGAGGTAAAGAGGCAGAGAGGTTTAGGGAGGGAATTCCATAGTTTAGGGCCTAGGTAGCTGAAGGCACGGCCGCCAACGGTGGGGCGATGGAAATCGGGGATGCGCAAGAGGCCAGAATTGGAGGAACGCAGAGATTGGAACGTCAGCGGGGTGATTGGCGGAGTTCTGCAGTGGGCACGATCCCAACGTTAACTGCCAGGATCGCACCCCCCACGGATTTTCAGGACAGGATCAGGCTAGGCTCTGATGACCCCAATAGTCAAATACCCTGGCACTACTCACTGTTTAGGCTCACAAATGAAGAATGGCCTCTTCGGTGAGGTACCAGAGGGTGCCCGACACCAGTGGAACTCTACCCCAGTACGAATCAGAGCCTTCAGGAGAAGGGGGAAAATTGGTGGCAAAAAGTTAGTGCATCAGAAATTAAGTGACAACATTCTGCCACATCATCTAAACTTTATTTGTTTACATCTATTGCCCTCCACGAGTAAAAAAATAAATTGCAAAGTAATCTATGAAGTTGTGAAATTCTGTAGTATATTTGGTGATTTTCAGCCTCAGGTTGAATAAGGCTGCTGGTCCAACTCTAGCCTCACTGTACTCACCCTTCCTGTTTTGTATTTTCTGCTGGTTTCATCTTCTGCGTATCCTAGAACATTCTCACCAGAGTGATTATGTCCCAGTGAGCCCTGTTGTACATAATATAGCTGCCCCAATCTCTCACTTTCCTGTAACAATCCATGCCTGCAAATGAGAAACAGGTCATTTTAATGGAGCTCACAGCATAACTGAATCATTTCATTAACACACAGGCCTCAGACCAGAGCATGGGCCTCATAACACAACACAGGCCCATCACCAATGCAGGCCTCACATCACAGAACAGGCCCATCAGCAACAGAGGCCTGAAACCATAGCACAGGCCTCACACCACAACAGGCCCATCATCAACACAGGCCTGAAACCAAAGCACAGGCCTCATAACACAGCCGAGGCCACACACCACAGAACAGGCCCATCATCAACACAGGCCTGAAACCAAAGCACAGGCCTCATAACACAGCACAGGCCTCATAACACAGCACAGGCCCATCACCAATGCAGGCCTCACACCATAACATCTCTCAGAAACATCTCCCAAAGCACCTCCCAAACCTGTGACCTCCACTACTTAGAAGGACAAGGGCAGCAGGCACATGGGAACACCATCACCTCCAAGTTCCCCTCCAAGTCATACACCATCCTGACTTGGAAATATATCGCCGTTCCTTCATTGTCGCAGCGTCAAAATCCTGGAACTCCCTCCCTAACAGCACTGTGGGAGTATCTTCACCACAAGTACTGCAGCCCACCTCCACCTTCTCAAGGGCAACTAGGGATGGGTAATAAATGCTGACCTTGTTAGTAATGCCTATATCCTATGTATTAAAAAAATTCTCAAAGTACGTCACATACAATGAAGTAATTTGCAATGACTGTTGTTACATAGGCTAACTTGGCAGCCATTTTGCGCTCACACAACCAGTAAATGAGATGAATGACCAGTTAATCTGTTTTTGGTGGTATTAAAAGGGTGAAATAAAAGTTTTAAAATCTGATTAACATCTTCCCTGTATGTTAGGAGATGTCCTGTGGCATTGCTCATGGCGTTTTATAAGGACAGGACACAGGCGCATTACATCATGTTATGCACAATGTATTATTCTACTGCTAAGGGGGACCTGTGTGCTATAAATAAGCACATCCTGCAGTGAACTGGAGGTGAATTGCTCTTAGGTGCATCCTGAGGTCAATTAGAGGATATCATTTTGTTATTGGGAAGTTTCTCTGAAACCAGCAGGAAATGACTGGTTTTCTTTCTCGTTTTGTCTGTGTTCATCAAGGTGCTGAGGATTGAGACAATTCCCACTCCAGGCGCCCAGCACCATGCACATGCACTCCAAAGTCAGGTATAGCCCAGCTAGATGCTCTTTTTAAGGCTCCCCCTTCTCTTCCCCAACACCATGCCTCAGCCCCAAGCTCAGAAGAGCACTCTCTACTGTATCAGTGTGTCACCTTTTCCACTTCTCACACCAACCATCCTTAGGCCAGTCTGAATGACATTGCCAATTCACAGGAGCCTAAGCAGACAAAAATATTGACACCGAGGCAAAGAAGGAGACATTAGGACAGGTGAGGTAGCTTTTAAGGAGTGTGTCAAAGAAGGAGAAAGAGGTTGAGAGGCGGAGAGGTTTAAGGAGCGAATTTCAGAGCTTAGGGTGTAGAGAGCTGAAGGCACGGTCGCCAATGGTGGGGTGAAGGAAGTCATGGATGCGCAAGAGGCCAGAATTGGAGGAACGCAGAGGAGGTTACAGAGATAGGGAGGGGCGAGACCATGGATGGATTTGCACACGAGGATGAGAATTTTAAATTTGAGGTGTTGGTAGACTGGGATCCAATGTAGGTCAGTGAACACAGGGGTGATTGGTGAACGGAACAGAGCAGCCGTTCATCACATTTTTAAAGGCACTACATAAAGCTGGAATGGAAGCCAGGTCCCAAAGATGAAAGGCCAATATCTAATTTACTGCACCAACCACTTCCCATTTTCTCATTTTTTTAGGACTTTCTTTTAAGTGTGGCAGGGAATAACAACTTGCATTTATATAATGCCTTTAACGCGGTAAAACGTCCCAAGGCTCTTTGCAGGAGCGTTATCAAACAAAATTTGACACCGAGCCACATAAAGAGATATTAGGACAGGTGACCAAAAGCTTGGTCAAAGAGGTAGGTTTCAAAGAGCGACTTAAAGGAGGAAAAAGAGGTAGAGAGATTTAGGGAGGGAATTCCAGAGCTTAGAGCCGAGGCAACTGAAGGTACGGCCACCAATGGTGGAGCGAAGGAATTCGGGGAAGCGCAAGAGGCCAGAATTGGAGGAGTGCAGAGATCTCAGACAGTCGTAGTGCTGGAGGAGGTGACAGAGATAGAGAGGGGAGAGGCCATGGAGGGATTTGAAAACAAGGGTGAGAGTTTTAAAATTGAGGCATTGGCGGTCTGGGAGCCAACGTAGGTCAGCGAGCACAGGGGTGGTGGATTTACGGGACTTGGTGTGAGTTAGGACATGGGCAGCAGAGTTTTGGATGAGCTCAAGTTTACAGAGGGTGGTAGGTGGGAGGCCGGCCAGGAGAGCATTGGAATAGCCACGTCTGGAGGTAACAAAGGCATGGATGAGCTTTTCAGCAGCAGCTGAACTGAGGTAGTGGCGGAGACGGGCGATGCTACGGAGGTGGAGGTAGGCTGTCTTGGTGATGGGGAGGATATGGGGTGGGAAGCTCAGCTCAGGGTCAAAAAGGATGCCGAGGTTGCGAACAGTCTGGTTCAGCTCAGACAGTGGCCAGGGAGGGGGATGGAGTCGTTGGCTAGGGAACAGAGTGACATAATGTGACATCTGAGTTAGAAGGACATTTCTCAAAACTTTTATAAGAACATAAGAAATAGGAGCAGGAGTAGGCCATACGGCCCCTCAAGCCTGGTCTGCCATTCAATAAGATCATGGCTGATCTTCGACCGCAACTCCATTTCCTGCCTGATCCCCATATCCCTTGATTCCCTTAGAGACCAAAAATCTATTGATCTCTGTCTTGAATACACTCAACGACTGAGCCTCCACAGCCCTCTGGGGTAGAGAATTCTAAAGATTCACCACCCTCTGAGTGAAGAAATTTCTCCTCATCTCAGTCCTAAATGGCCAATCCCTTATCCTGAGACTGTGACCCCTGGTTCTAGACTCCCCAGCCAGGGGAAACAGCCTCTAAGCATCTACCCTGTCAATCCCCTTCAGAATCTTATATATTTCAATGAGATCACCTCTCATTCTTCTAAACTCCAGCGAGTATAGGCCCATTCTACTCAATCTCTCCTCACAGGACAACCCTCTCATGCCAGGAATCAATCTAGTGAACCTTCGTTGCACTGCCTCTAAGGCATGTATGTCCTTTCTCAGATAAGGAGACTAAAACTGCGCACAGTACTCCAGGTGTGGTCTCACCAGAGCCCTGTACAATTGCGGCAATACTTCCTTACTCTTATATATAAATATTAACTTTTAGGAGGCTCTTAGGCCTGATAAACTGGTGCTGGATATCTGTGGTAATGATTAACTTGGCAGGGAAGCAGTAACCAAGGCTAAAGACTGTGTTATCGTTCGCAGCAGAAGCTCCACCTAGCCAATGACTTTGAACATTAAAGCGTTACACTAGGTTAATCATAGGTTAATGCTTTGTAAGAGGCAGAACAGAGAACACCCCAAAAAACACGGCACCAATGTTCATGCAGTAATTGTAGCTCGGTGGTGCCGTGTGACAAGGCCATTTATTTTAAGAAAGAATGAGATGAGCAGAGAGCAGCAGATACCTGGGACCCTTGGGAAACAGGCGGCCTTGTGTACGTGGCTGTACTCTCATTGCTTAAATTGAGCAACGACTAACCTGTTCGAAGATCGATAACCCCTGTTCAACCTTGCCACTCCTTGCCGTCACTGCCTATGAGGGATTGCCAACTCTCCATGAGTGCCCTGGAGTCCCCAGGAATTGGAGATCAGTCTCCTGGAACCGGCTGCGAGCAGGGGGTGTTAAAAACAATGATGTGTTCTTCCTCATTTTCTTTTGAACACTTTTGTTTGTTGGTTATAGAAATATTGGAAATGGGGAAAAAAAGGCCATTGGAGGTGGGGAATGGTACCTCCAGGAACACGTCCAACCAGAGTTGGCAACCCTATTGCCTTTAGGCCACTGTTGTCAGCTCACTGTACGAAGGAAGATTAGCAAGTAAAAAGGGAGCAGATTCCGAAATGTCAGGAAGGTGTATGAAGTGGGAAAAGAGGGGCTTTTAAGAAAATAATGGGCAGTGCACTGAAATAATACTTTAAATTGGACTCATCACTGGGATAGGATCGGAGTACTCCGATTCCCACCCCCTCCCTCCCCCGAAACTGACTCTGTACGCCAGTACCTGTTACGTGTGCAGTTAGCCAAACAAAAGAAGCATTAATCTCTAGAACTGTGTAATGTGCAATCGACGTCAACCTGTAGAAAAGCACATCTCGCATCCAGATCGCACAAACAGCAATGCGCTAATCACCAAATAATCCATTTTCGTGATGGGTGAGGGATACATATTGGTCAGGGAGAGCGCACTCCACAAGACCTGGAATTATCCTGCTCGATTTTCGAAGGCTCCCTCGTTCCTCGTGTTGCGGCGATGGTGGCGAGATGACCGGATCAGTGCTGCAGGGTTTTTACAATCTGAGGGGGCAATTTTGCCAGCCCTGGGGAGGCGGGTATGGAGGCGGGACTGTCGGGAAAATGGCAGAATCTGGGAGCGGGTACCCATCCCGCCCCCAACCCGCCTCCTGCCATCTTCCGAGGAGGCGGGTACCCGACCCGCGCAGGGTCCCGTCTCCTCGAGGCGGGAAGGGGATTAGTGCCAATTAACTGCCTGTTAACAGGTAGTTAACAGGCAGTTTTTTTGCTAATTCCTATTTTGAGCCCTAAAGTGTGGGCTTCCCGACAGCTCCGAACCTCGCCAGGGTCAGCGAGGCGAGCCGTGGGTCTGCGGGGGTCGGAGGGGCCGAAAAGTGCGCTGTGCAGGTGAGTGATGAGTGCAAGTGTGGAGAGGTAAGTGTGTGAGGTGAGTCTAAAGTGTTTTAATAAGATTACTTACCTTTGCTTCTTCCTCCAGGCTTCATCCCTTTAGGCTGTGGAGCTGCATCATCTCACCGGCAGAGAAAGCAGAATGGCCGCTGCATTCTTAAATGCAGCAGCCTTCTGCTTTCTGCTCAGGAAAGCTTTCTAAGTGAGTCTTGAATAAAGGACTCAACTTAGAAGACAGATCGTCAGTGTTTGACAGCTTCACAGAGCTGTCAAACGATGACAATTCATCTGTCAAAAAATCTTGACAGATGAAACATCATACGCTGACGTTCTCCGTCACCGGCTTTCCCTTAATTGGCCTGCTAAGCCCGCTGGGCGGGTTTAACAAGGTCAATCAAGGGAAAATAGCGTGGGTTGGCCGGACGTCGATGGAGGCGGGACTAAAACCCGACAAGCAGCAGTCCCGCCTCCATCACATCCCCATTGATAAAATCACCCCGAGTGTCAGCTTGGCTCAGCCGGTAGGATACCCGCTGCTGAGTTACAAGGTTTTGGGATTTTGAGTCCCATACAACATTTCTGGCACACAGCCTGGGGCCCGACACTCCAGTGCAGTGTTGAGGGAGCACTGCATTGTAAAGGTACCATCTTTTGGTTGAGGCATTAGACCCAAGGCACCTTCGACCAGTAGCTCGGCCTTTGGCACTATTTAAAGAGGAGGAGGAGGAGGAATTTCTCGTGGTGTCCTGGACAACATTTCTCTCTCAACCAGAAATTGGTGATTTAACGTACGGCCGTTTCTGGGGCATGGCTGGTTCAGGACGGCTGCCGTGATCATAAGAAGCACCACACTTCAAAAGCAATTCATTGTGTGAAGCGTTTTGAAATGTTTCACTGTGATAAGCTGTTTTATGAATGCAAATATTGTTTATTGAGACACTTGCCATGGCAATTTTGCCTTGCTGTGTTGCCAAATGCTGTCTCTGCGACTGGCGCAGAAAATGACTCCATTCCCTCATGTGGTTGTCAATATTTGAATATTTGGTAAAGTTTCAGAATCTAATCTGTTTCCTGCTGCGCTTTATTTAACAACGTGATTATACAGCACAAGGTATACTGGCTATTTTTAACATCACTAACTGATAGCTTAAAGCAATGCACAAGTGGTAGCATCAAGGATCTCATTAGGCAGAGGCGGGAGGCTAATTAGGAGGTGGATAAAGAGCCACGGAAAACAACACAACAGGCCACCTGCAGAGCAGAGAAAAGCTGCCGAGAGGTGGACTAAGGAGGAGAAGCAACATGAAAACATAGCACTTCATTAAAAATGTCGCTTAGTGCATTCTGTTCCAGGCAGCTCAACAGGGAAGACAGAACACAGCGGTTCTGGAAAGAAGGACAGGACCATGAAGGTAATGAGTGAGAGTGCCAGAGTATCAGGGGCAGGGAAAATCACCTCAATAGTGCAGCGAGCGTTAACTAGCTGCCTGATACTGTGAAACACATCACAGGCCCGGACACTTGCTGCTGGACTCTGGGAGTTTGCAGTGCCTCTGTTACAAGTTGTGTCAGTAAAAATCGATCCGGTGTTTGAAGGGGGAACAACAAAAGTGAAGAATTTCCATCAGCTTTTCAGTGAAATAAAATAAAATATTCAGCCGTGTGAGGAGGCTACACCAAACCGCCTGTTCAGTAAAACAACCAAAGTGAGCCACAAACGTAAGGTGCTTAGAATCATGGAATCTTACAGCATAGAAGGAGGCCATTCGGCTCATCGCACCTGTGCGCTGTTACACTAAAGGGTGTGGCGGATATCCAGCTCCCTCTCTCTTGGTGGAACTCCTAATGGGAATGGCCCGGTATTCAGTGAACTGACACCATCATGGAGCCACACAAAAGCAGGTCCAATGTCAGGTTAAGGCTGGCTATTTTCTGAAGTAAACACAGGGAGCCACCAGACTCAATAGCAATCAGGTCTCCACATTACACAGCAGGGCATAAAGAGACCGACACCAGACTGAACTTATATAAAAAGGGACAGAGCAGCACGTGGAGGTCACTCGCTGGAGTCAGGAACAATTTCAATGAGACATGTAAAAGTACCTTCACACTAAACCCTACCGAATCATTTGAACCATATTAACTGTGGTCTCTGAATGTTACGCACTCTGCCTGTTTTACTCAAAGTGCAGTCCAGCATAGGAAGGGAGCTTTGGGTAGATGAGGGGTGGACATGCAGGGGACACTAAGCTGCCATTTTTCAAACAGGAGCAAAATAATATTGGCATGGGAGCGGGCAGGCCCAGCAATATTATTGACCAACAGAACTTGACTCCAACCAGGAACCAAAACAACGTCAGATCTTTTCTTGACTCAGGATAACATCAGGACAGAGGCCGAGTTCCAACAACAACAACAACTTACATTTATATAGCACCTTTAACGTAGTTCACCCAGCGCTGATTCAAGACAAGGAGCAGTTTAATCCCCCAACCAGATTTTGTGCTTTTCCCCACAATTGCCTGGACAGTAGCAGTGTACACACTTCCTTAAAAACCCCGCACAAGTTTAACTGGTGGTAAACCACTTCCAACGCCCTTGTGTCAAACTTATAATTTTTTTTTATTGTTACCACAACTCATTACAAATCAACGTAAAATCTCTCCAATGCTGGCCGATCCCCTCCCTCCAGCCCTTGGACACAATCCCTGCCATACGGTCCCTCACCATATCATGTATTTTACATCAAGGCAATACAATTTCCTCAGCACCAGTGACAGCATCAGGGACTCCTAAATCAGACTTTGCACGAGAGTAGGTGAAGGCCCAGCTCGGGTCACCAACCCTCCTGGATTGCCCTGGAGTCTCTTAGAAATTGAAGATTAATCTTCTGGACACTGCTGTGAGCAACCAAAGAAAAATAGGGGCATTCATGTTTTTTTTTAATTTCCTTTGAACACTTTTGTTTATTAATTCTAAAAATATTGGAGACAGGGGGGTAAAAAGGCTGTTTGACTGGGCAAGGCAGTGGTGACGAGAGTCATGAGATGAAATCTCCAGGAATACATCCAACCAAAGTTGGCAAGCCAAGTGTACTTCACTCCGCTCCCATTCTCACAGCAACTCGTCAACTCTCCTATTTCCCACACTCACTTCCCAAATAATCTTCGTGCTTCTCAGGCCTTACTAAAAGGCAAAGGCATGCTATCAATTCCCGTGTGCCAAGGACTGGACTGGATTTAGGCGGCCTGAGCGCAGTGTGCTGGCACATAAGTTTCGACAAAACCTTAGCTCTACCAATAAACACAGTCAGCGACCTGTTGCGACGTGAATCACAGCCATTGGCATTTTTGAAACTCGTAAAAAATCCTGCAACTGCATCACTGCCCTCATGCTGATTAAAAACATGATGGACTGGGGTGGACAAAAGTGAGAAGTCGCACAACACCAGGTTATAGTCCAACAGTTTTATTTGAAATCACAAGCTTTCGGAGCGGCTGCTCCTTCGTCACCTGACGAAGGAGCAGCGCTCCGAAAGCTTGTGATTTCAAATAAAGCTGTTGGACTATAACCTGGTGATTAAAAACAGACAACCCCCTCCCACCCCACTGCCTTCTCACTGCTCTCAGCCACTCAATGTGCTGTGGCTGGGCGGCCTGATATATCCCAGCCACCATAAAACCCACGCAGTTAGCAGCCAAGATGAGGTGCAGTTTTTTTTGAGGGGGTGGGGAAGTCGGACAGTTTAAAGTCACCTTAGTTGCTTCGTGCGCATTCGTCCAGTGACCGGCAAAGAACTGACAAAACACCCAAAGCAAGGGAGGCAAGGCTGAGTGACAGGCAGCCACGGGACTCTGACTCACAACCTGGTGGGGAACAAAGAAAACAACTTAAACAACGGAACACTGCATGTTACAGCTCTGTAAGGACCCAATCTCATGGGGGCAACACTGTCTGGTGGGACTCCTCCTCCATCCTCCCATCACCAACTGCTTCCCGGTCTGCAGTAAATCAGCAGCAAGTTCAGAGGCAACAGGAAACGCTTCTATTCAATGACGGAGCCGCTGTGTGGCAGCATTGTCCCAGGCATTTCCTGGGAGCCGTGAAGTGCAGTGACTCGGCCTCCAGCTCTCACTGTCTAACAGCTTTTACCTGCAGTGCAGTAGAAATCAAGTGCCCTCTGCTTTTAGTGAGATTATTAAACACTCAATGCTATAAATTCATCTCCTGACTGAGCGAGTTCGCAATTTGAACAGTAATTAAATACCGACTGCGTCCTGTGCCTTTAAAGGAATAGATAGCATTCCCGGGTACACAAAAAAACCAAAGGAAACCAACACTTCTCCTTAAACGATAGCAAAATACTGCGGATGCTGGAAATCCGAAATAACAACAGAAAACGCTGGAAAAACTCAGCAGGCCAGGCAGCATCCGTGGAGAGAGAAAGAGAGGCCGTGCCCCTGGGTGCTGACGAGACATTTACTGACTTTCTCTGTACTTTTCCTGCAATGATGCGGAGATGCTGGTGTTGGACTGGGGTGGACAAAAATGAGAAGTCGCACAACACCAGGTTATAGTCCAACAGCTTTATTTGAAATCACAAGCTTTCGGAGCTGCTCCTTCCTCAGGACACTCGTCCTACTGACCCCCTGTCTGCAGTTTCCTCCACCACTGTCCAAACTGTTAATCTTCTTCCTTTCTCCCCCCAATCCACTGACATACTTCTCCCCCTCCAACCCAATTCAAACTCTTCTCCCCTCCAACCCAGTTTAAACAGGGTCTTTTCTTTCCCCTCCCCCTTTCAGGCTGGCATTCATTCCCCCTCCCCCCCCTCCCCAGTGAGTTCATATATATGGCACTCATCCCCTTGTTAAAGCTGCCATTCTCCCCACCCCTTCCTCTCAGTTAATGCCAGGATTTACTTCCTCTCCCAACCCAAAAGCACCATTCCCAGTTTCTGTCTGTTTTCCCCTCGCCTTCATTTCCCCTCCCTATCTCCTTCAAGGCTATCCATTCTTCTGACCCCTTCCCTTTCACTGCCATCCACTTCCCTCAAGGCTGCTCCTTCCTGAGTGCTGCCGCTAATGGAAGGGATCCCACTGTTGAATATTGTAGGCAGAAATTCCTGTTCGTGTAAGAATTCCTGCCTACAGTCAGCTGTGGCCAGGATCCCTTCCTTCAATGGCAGGACCCACGTGGGGGCAGCCCTGAGGTGTGAGGGGCCAGGTCCATGCTGATGTCTGCCAGCATTCCCTGCCTGGGCCCCACACAACAGTGATTGTCCTTGTGAAATGCTGACACTTGGCATGTATGAATATCACAGCTAGGGGCAAAGCAAAGATCCTTCTGCTCTGCCCCAACAACATGCCTTAGCCCCAGTATCAGAACAGTGCCCCTCACTGCACCAGGGTGACATTTTTGCCATGTCCCACATCCTGTGACTTCTCGGAGCCAGGTTCACAATTAGTGCCCAATTAGGGACACTTTTGTGCCTAACTCATATCACTTAGAACCCTTTAGAGGCAGCAGACGAGAGCCTTTTGTCACTGCAGTATTGGCTGGGTTTGAAGCCAGGTCTCTGAGATAACCCCACTGAACCACCTAGTTCCCTCAGTCTTTGTTGTGGAACTGAGGGATGTACCGGAATGGAAGAGACCACTCCAGCCAATCTGGCCAGTGCCTAAGTTTGAGAAGTAGCATATACTGCTCTATTTCCCATACCCCTCAAGCGCTTTCTCTATCAAATACCTCTTGGTTCCCTCTTGAATTTGCCAGCACCATTCTCCTCTACTGCCTCCCCAGGCAATCTGTTCCAGGTATCCCTAACTTGTTGTCTCAGACCTTAAGGTTGTCCTTTTGATTGATAGCTGCATTGTAAAACCAAGGTGGCTGCACAGCAAAGAGCAGATTTAATTAGTTCCAAAGCCTTTGTTATTTATTGCTGGGACACAATGTCAAACTTTATAGATCCAAAAATATCATCAAATCAATTTTGAAACTATAATCACAGAGAGTTTATGCACTCGTAAACGGTCCCATTTATCTCTGTCAGTCCCCGTTCCCCTTCACTCCAGCTGGATGTACTGCAAGTGAGTTAACAAACTGGGTTAAAGTCCAATTCTGCACCTGACACATTGTGAGGCATTTTGTTATCTTGTCTCCTTTCGTGCTCCGTGGATCCGCTGTATTTCGCAGACTTGCCAACATGGGACCGTTACTAGTGATGCTGTATCAATGGTCATTAGGTACACAGACCCCACCCTGGGTCACTCAGTCCCCACCCTGGGTCACTCAGACCCCACCCTGGGTCACTCAGACCCCACCCTGGGTCACTCAGACCCCACCCTGGGTCACTCAGTCCCCACCCTACAACAAGAACCTGTTACACACTATATTGTCTTCTACAACACAAGATAATGAACTGACTGCACAAGCTTGCCAAGCTTAATTAGAAGGGTAGCAAAATACTGCAGATGCTGGAAATCCAAAATAACAACCGAAAACGCTGGAAAAACTCAGCAGGCCAGGCAGCATCCGTGGAATTTTTCCAGCGTTAATTAGAAGGGTATCCATTTGCTGAGTCAGTAAGAACACAAGAACAATCGGGATGAGAAAAGGCCATTCGATCCATCGAAGCCTCTCCCTATAGCAACCTCCGACACTCCCACTGCCCCTGTGCTCCCGCTCCCCATGCTCAGTCTGGCTCTACATCAAGGTCACTAAAAACTAAAGAGACTACCTTTTTTTCTCAGCCTCCAGTGGTCCCGTTAAGGACAGTTGGTCAGGCCGCTGTAAAACTGGAATAATTAGTCGGAGCTTGCACGGCTTTTCACGAATATCGCAGTAGGTTCCTGAAACAGGTGGAAGACCTTTCTTTGTGTATTTAAATTGGTCCAACGCCACTTTCAGGCACCCCTCGGGGATGCCTAAAAAGATCAATATGGCGGCGGCCATGATGCCGGCACAGGACCTTGCGCCCAGAAATTGGTATATGTCGCACCCATTTTACACCTGAGAAACAGGCACAACGTATACAAGCCAATTTCTCCCCTTTCAGTGTCCAAACTCTCAGAGCACAGCAAGTGTGAGAAACAAAGTGCTCTGTACCTACTGGTGGGAGACAGTTTTTATTCTCACTTGTGAGGTAAACTGTGGCCACTGCCAGCGAGTCCTCCACACTCCTAGGTGTACAATATTTCATACATCTTTCTTTATTCTGTCATTAGGTGAGCATAAGAGTGGGATCCAGACAGCAAACTGTAACCAGAGAAGATGTCTCACAGAGTCCGCCCGGGTTATGGTTGAGAGCACAGATAGAATGATACAAACTGTACAGTGCACGAAGGGGCAACAAGTGTGTCCATAGGGGCAAAGAACCCACAGGAGGCCATGGGAGGGCCGCTCGGGAATTGTTACTCTCACTGCCAGTGATTTGCCATCCATTACGGGAAGGGGGGCAATGCGCCCAGTCCACACCAGAAGCGGTGCGCAGGATGGTTAGCCTATACATCCCAAAACAGGCATCAGACAGCCCTGGCCTGCCCCACCGGCTGCCTCGTGTCTCTAACATACGCCAGATTGTGTGACAGACACCTGGGGGTGAATTTTTACTTCCAGATGCACTGGACGTAGGGGTGGGGTGGGGGCGGTGTCAGGGGGCTCCGGTAGCGCACGGGAAACCTAGAAGTCTGGAGATTTAACTCCACAGCATGCGTCTTCTGTCAGTGACAGGTTCCCCGCCCAGAAGTCAGCCTGCTTCCAGTAGGGCGAGGAGCACTCCAGAGGAGGCCGCAGGACCAGGTAGGTCCGATCCCTGACCCCAGGGGGGGTCTGATCCCAAGGAGGGTCTGGGGTTGTATGGGGGGTGGGGGTCTGATGGTGGGGGAGCTTGGGGGATCGGGAGGAAGCACTCCTACTCCTCCCGGCCCACTTACCTTCTCCCGAGGCTGTCCTCACCTCACTGCAGCTGCCGGATTTCCCGAGGACCGGGAAACCAGGCCAGCCTCAGTAAAACCTGCAAATCGGGTTTAATCTGTGGCCTCTAGTCTCATTTAAAATGCAAACCCGCCTCCTGGGAGCGGATTGGCTGCCCGTCCCTAGTCCCGCCTCAGTAAAACCCGGAAGTCGGCGGGTTGGAGCAGGCTTCCCGATACGCTTGCAATTTTTACCCAATTAACCCCCCACCTGCACCCACTCCCACCCGCTCACCCATGTTAAAATTCCCCCTCTGGTATTTTGCACAAATAGAGCGAGCGGTGTGAGAGTTTCAATAGCTGCATCAATCTGCAACAGCAGACATGGGCAGCAATAATCTGCAGCAAATTAAATTGGTCCAACTTTCATTAATTTTTAAATCTGATGCAGTCAGGATTGTAATATCGGGAATTTAAAGTAAATCTTTAATGCGAATTACGGACAATGTTTTTGATATATGGGGAATAACAGATTGTTTTATTAAAAGTGTCTGTGCTGATTTATCACGCTGGTTATTACAAAGTATTACAAAGTGTCTTTGGCACAGAAACAGGCCATTAGGACAACTGGTCCATGCCGGTTTTTATGCTCCACACAAGCCTCTTCCCATCCCTTTTCATCTAACTCCATCAACATATTCTTCTATTTCTTTCTCCCTCATGTGTTTATCTAAATGCATCTATGCTATTCGCCTCAACTACTCCCTGTGCTAGCGAGTTCCACATTCTCACCACTCTCTGGGTAAAGCAATTTCTCCTAAATTCCCTATTGGATTTATTAGTGACTATCTTATATTTTTGGCCCCTAGTTCTGGATCTCGCCTGCAAGTGGAAACATCTTCTCTACGTCAACCCTATCAAACCCTTTCATAATCTTGAAGACCCCCTCAGTCTTCTCTTTTGCAGAGAAAAGAACCCCAGCCTTTTCAATCTTTCCAGATAGGTATGGTATCGTTCTAGTAAATCTTTTTTGCACCTTCTCCAGTGCCTCTATATCCTTTTCATAATATGGCGACCAGAACTGTACACAGTACTCCACATGTATGGTCTAACCAAGGTTCTATACGAGTTTAACATAACTTCAAGCTTTTCAATTCTATGCCTCTAGAAATGAACCCTAGTGCTTTGTCTGATTTTTTTTATTGCCTTATTAACTTGTGTCGCTACTTTCAGTGATCTGTGTATCTGTAACCCCGCCCCCCCCCCGATCCCTCTGTTCCTCTACCCCATTTAGACACTTATTTTCCAAGGGGTATGTGGCCTCCTTATTCTTCCTACTAAAATGTATTACCTGGCACTTATCTATATTGAAGTTCATTTGGCAATTACACGCCCATTCTGGTTATATACTTTGAATATTATGCTGCTCTGGGTGTTAGTGGATTGCTCTGTTGAGGGTGTCTGGGGCTGAACATGGGCCATTATCTGTCCCAGCTACATCATCATCATCCAATGGATTGGTTCATGGGGAAAATGTGGAGCACCGTTACTCAGGTCAAACAGGTCAGGATCACAAACACCCGTCCTTTGGGGAGGCGTGCTAAACCGTGGCCTGTTCAAATGGATTTGAAGATCCCATGGCACTATTTGAAGGAAAGCAGGAGAGGTCCCTTGGCACCCGGCCCGGTATTCCTCCCTGAACCAACGGCAACTGGTCATTCATCGGCGGTGCGGTTGGTGTGCACAGAATGGCTGCCGCATTTGCATCCAGTCCCTGATCAGGAAAGTAGTTCATTGTATGTGAAATGCTCCGAGATGTTTGAGAAATGGGATGGATGCGGATCTTCCTTTGGCTAGAATTTGCTGAGAGACCCACGTGCTGTTGGGGTTCACAACCGTACGGCATCGGGCTGCGGATTCATTGGAAACCTCGATACCTTTCCTACATTACAACAGTGACTACATTTTTAAAAAGTACTTAATTGGCTGTAAAGCGCTTTGGGACGTTCGGTGGTCGTGAAACATAAGAACATAAGAAATAGGAGCAGGAGCAGATCATTCGCCATTTAATGAGATCATGGCTGATCCGATTTGGCCTCAACTCCACTTTCCTGCCCACTCCCCATAACCCTTGACTCCCCTGTTGCTCAAAAGTCTGTCTCTCAGCCTTGAATATATTCAATGACTCAGCTTCCACAGCTCTCTGGGGTAAAGAATTCCAAAGATTCATGACCCTCTGAGAGAAGAAATTCCTCCTCATCTCCGTCTTAAATGGGCGACCCCTTATTCTGAGACTATATAAATGCAAGTCTTTCTTTCTTTCTTTCTGTCTGAAGTTTTAAATGGGGAAAACTCTGGCTTTATGATGCGGCAAACTACACCACACATTTCCCATTGGTTGCTAGTGGCGGAAATGAAATCTGGAATAGGCTGACAGTTAAATCTAATCCGCTTCAACAAAATCAGGACCAAGTATTTTCATTAGCTTTTCAGAGAAAATGAATAAAGCTGTTCCACCGTATTTAACTTGCTGTGGAGAGAGACTCTGCGATAAAGATGTGCGACTGACTGGATGAGAAATGACTGCCAGACAGGAGTTGAATCAATGTACTGTGGCTCCCTGACAGACAGCAGGAGACGGGTGGATATGCTGCTGCTGCTGCTGATATGGTTGAAGACTCTTGTTAGAAACATTCTGGAGGTTCGCAATGTTCCCAGTAATCATTTCTATAAAAGGGAAGTTCAAGAGTCTGAACAAGTTCGATTTAACACAACAGAGCGCAATCCTCCAATACCGGGTTCCCGGCACTAATTCATTCTTATCAATTCATCCACATATTAAAAAGCAAACCTCAGAATGAATGTTTTCCATTGAATGATAGCAGACTTTAAAAGTGTAAGAGAAATTGAACAGGTTGTACCATCACATGCAGCTATTACTTGCAGCATTCATACGAACATATAAAATTCACGGGTAGGAAAAAACCAGCTGGTCCATTAAGCCTGCCCCACACCTCATGAAGGCTGGAGCATCATAACTGAACACTCACCGCACCCAATACCCCCAACCTGCCCCCCCCGCCATTCCCCCAACCTGCCCCCCCCGCCATTCCCCCAACCTGCCCCCCCGCCATTCCCCCAACCTGCCCCCCGCCATTCCCCCAACCTGCCCCCCCGCCACTCCCCCAACCTGCCCCCCCCGCCATTCCCCCAACCTGCCCCCCCCGCCATTCCCCCAACCTGCCCCCCCCACCATTCCCCCAACCTGCCCCCCCGCCATTCCCCCAAACTGCCCCCCCGCCACTCCCCCAACCTGCCCCCCCCGCCATTCCCCCAACCTGCCCCCCCGCCACTCCCCCAACCTGCCCCCCCCGCCATTCCCCAACCTGCCCCGTCACTCCCCCAGCCATTCCCCCAACCTGCCCCCTCCCGCCATTCCCCCAACCTGCCCCCCCCGCCATTCCCCCAACCTGCCCCCTCCCGCCATTCCCCCAACCTGCCCCCTCCCGCCATTCCCCCAACCTGCCCCCCCGCCACTCCCCCAACCTGCCCCCCGCCATTCCCCCAACCTGCCCCCCCCGCCACTCCCCCAACCTGCCCCCCCCGCCACTCCCCAACCTGCCCCCCCCGCCACTCCCCCAACCTGCCCCCTCCCGCCATTCCCCCAACCTGCCCCCCCCGCCATTCCCCCAACCTGCCCCCTCCCGCCATTCCCCCAACCTGCCCCCTCCCGCCATTCCCCCAACCTGCCCCCCCGCCACTCCCCCAACCTGCCCCCCGCCATTCCCCCAACCTGCCCCCCCCGCCACTCCCCCAACCTGCCCCCCCCGCCATTCCCCCAACCTGCCCCCCCGCCCATTCGCCCAACCTGCCCCCCCCGCCCATTCCCCCAACCTGCCCCCCCCGCCCAATACCCCAACCTGCCCCGCCGCCACTCCCCCAACCTGCCCCCCCGCCACTCCCCCAACCTGCCCCCCCACCACTCCCCCAACCTGCCCCCCCACCACTCCCCCAACCTGCCCCCCGCCACTCCCCCAACCTGCCCCCCCGCCACTCTCCCAACCTGCCCCCCCGCCACTCTCCCAACCTGCCCCCCGCCACTCTCCCAACCTGCCCCCCGCCACTCCCCCAACCTGCCCCCCCGCCACTCCCCCAACCTGCCCCCCCCCCCGCCACTCACCCCCCGGCAGCCATGTAATCTCCTGGGAGAGGCAAAAAAGCAGAGAAAAAACCCAAGGACAATAAGGGAAAAAATACTCTTGAAAATTACCCTTCGAACCCCCCCCAGGCGATCGAAACCCGTTCAGGAGATCACATGGGCAAGTGTTATCTCTAAAGACACTTACCTTCTATATGATCCAATCTCTGACCCAGTCAAGAATTGGTCCACCAAAGTCAGCGCCCACCACACCAGCCGGCAACGCATTCCAGAGGCTCGCTACTCTCTGGGAAAAGAAGAACTGCCCAACATCCAGCCGATTCCTACTCTTACACAGTTTAAACTCCTGTCCCCTGGTCCTCCTCAATCAGTTAAACTGGAATAATCTATCAATAGGCACGCTATCAAGCCCTTTAATTATTTTATAGATCTCTATCAGGTCGCCTCTATGCCTATGCTGCTCTAAAGTAAATAGACCAAGATCCTTAAGCCTATCTGAGCAGCTGATGATCTGTGCTGAGTTAGTTGATGGGAGCTAGGAGCTGGGGTGGGGGCGTGCGGGGGGGGGCTCTCCAAAGATTTGCCGGTGAGGGGAGAGAGAGGGATGGCAGGGGCTGGGGAGGCCCAAGGACTCCTGCTCCTGGCCCACAGGGAATCCGCACAAACATTTGAAAAAAAACCGCAGCTAGGCCTCTTCTGGCCACTCTGCTACCTCGCCAGGGTTCACTGGCAGGTTTAGCGACGTGCGGGCATCCCGACTTCTGTGGTTAAAATCGCGCTGCGGTGCCGATGACATCTTCGAGCTGCGAGCTTTGAATCTAAAGTCGGCCGTCCCGAAGAACTGTTCTGGTAAGTAAAAATGGCGCTGGTTGGAAAAACAGTAGGGGCACCACAATTGGCCTCAGTGCCACTGGCCTCACAAGAGGGAAATTCAGGCAGGATTCCTGCTATCCTGTGGCCCTTGCATGTACATATGTTGGCTATGAACAGATTCAGGCTTGGCTGTGATGCCATCTGTGGTTGAATAGCCTAACACCACTCTGGACCCAATTTTTAACCCAGCCCGCCCCGCCCGAACAGGAAAGGCGGGGTAGTTACAATAATGGTCGGGAGGACTTCGTGCCAGATTCCCAACCAGCGCCGTTTTTACTTACCAGAACAGTAGTTCGGGAGGGCGGACTTTAGATTCAAAACTCGCAGCTAGAAGACATCATCGGCACCGCAGCGCGATTTTAACTACAGAAATCGGGATACCCGCATGTCGCTAAGCCCTGGCGGGAGGCAGCAGAGTGGCCAGAAGAGGCCTAGCTAAGTCCTTTTGTGAGGATTCCTTGTGGGCCAGGAGCAGGAATCCTTGGGCCTCCCCAGCCCCGGCCATCCCTCTCCCTCCCCCCCACCGGCAACTCTTTGGAGAACCCCCTGCCCCCTCTTCTCCCAGCAACTAACCTTACGCTGGGGACCGTTCCCTTGGGTCCCTGGCAGCACTTGCCTCCTGCCGGATTTCCTGCTCCCGCCCGACGGGTCATATAACATTCCCGCCGGCTTCGGGCGGCAGGCAGACAGTCCAGACAAATTTAATCGAGGCTCGGGAGTTAAAAACGTCCCAGGCCTCACGCTGAGGCGTCCAAGGGGGAACTCCCTCCCGGCCCGAACCTGCCCCAGGCTCAAATCGGGGCTTCACTGTCTAGACCCACGCACGGTCACCTGGATGAGGTACCAGAAGGTGCCTGTAGCAGTTGGTTCAGGAGATGAGGAGTTAGAATGGGAAATAAACCCGTCCAGAGTGAGTGTTGATGGTACCTTCCTGTCAAGTTACTATCTCCTTTAACAACTTTGAGGAACCTTTGGGGTAGAAATTTATATTGGGCAGTAGCGCGAAATGGGCAGTAATGCTTCGGCCGCCCGTTACACGCCCCATCTGATAATGGAATTGAATATCGGGCCGCGCTATAACAGGCGGCCATAAGAACATAAGAAATAGGAGCAGGAGTAGACCATACGGCCCCTCGAGCCTGCTCCGCCATTCAATAAGATCCTGGCTGATCATCGACCTCAACTCCACTTTCCTGCCCGATCTCCCTATCCCTTGATTCCCCTAGAGTCCAAAAATCATTCTATCTCAGCCTTGAATATACTCAAAGACTCAGCATTCACCAGTTCGATACCGCCAGTTTTGTGCTACCACCTGAGTCGACTTTCTACCCCCTTTATCTGTCACTGTTTATTGTCACTGGTTAAAATTCAAGGAGAAACTAGAAACGTCGAGAGAATTCGATGTGATGAAGAATCCCAGCCATTACGCAACCTCCACGCACAGAAGTGAAGACAATTCCAACCGACCCCATCAGCAGTAACAGTCTGTGACTGATTCACTCACCGACTGCACAAAGCCTTGGAAATCAAATCATTACTATCATAGAACGATACAGAATGATACCGCACAGAAGGAGGCCATTTGGCCCATCGTGGCCGTACTATATCCAGAGTGAAAGAGCCTGCCACTATTTCAGGCCAGCACCGTAAATACACAATTGGCTGTTGTTGGACTCAGTGTGAAGCTGTGTTTACATCGTATTATCAGACCGGCAGCTGCGGAGCGTGAATCGCAGCCGGCAAGACCCCTGTTAGAGTGTGAGCTGCAAATCACACTCTGTCAGGCCAACATTCATCCCTTAAATGAGGCCAGCAAAGCAATCTGGTTATTCATCTCATTGCTGTTTGTGGGACTATGCTGAGTGAGAATTGGCTGCCCTGTTTTCTTACAAAACAACAATGACTGCAGTTCGAAAGCAATTCATCGGCTGTGAAGTGCATTTGGACGTTCTGAGGATGTGAAAGGTGCTATATAAATGCAAGTTCTTTCTTTGTTTCCCAGGAGAGAGCCAACAGACGCCCCCCTCCCCCCACCGAGCACCTTATAAACCCAGCTTCACTTTAGACTGGATTTGCGTGGTCGAGAAAGGTAGGATAGTAGGGACAAAATCCTTGGAATTATTTAAGATGCTGTGATGATGGAGGGGAGATTGTAGCAGTGTCTCTCTAGATGAATAAACTAGGCTGAACTCCCTCATCCATACTGACTGTGGGCTGTGATCACAGTATAAAATCAACCTATGGCATTACTCGTCACTGGGCCTATTGCACGGCTACAGTAGGAAGTTAAATGAAAAATCCTATCAGACAGTTGCAGCGCTGAGAGTTGACCCTATTAAGCAGTGACCCCGAGCTTCAATGGTGCCTGTAAGTCAGCAGGTTCTCCAATAGCGCGTGAGGCCTGAATTGTAGCTAATGTGCCATTAATAGCCAGGCACTGCACTGTACGACAGAATCAGGACACGTATTTTCCAGCCCCCAATCTATTTCTCAACAGGCTGTAGCTCATAGCACAAAACTGTCCACAGCTCAGCTCTAATTAGCACTAAACTGGCATTCACGCTGCTGCAGTAGATGAACAGGAAGGGCTCAATGGAGCAGTGCAGAGAGAATTTTAGTCTACATCGAACCCGTGCTTTATCTAACCTGCGAGTGCTTGGTGCTGCTGTGGGGGCTGCGGGATAAATGAATATTCCTTGCCCTAATATCATGACTGTGTGGAACATAAATCACTATTCAACACCCAGTAGCAACAGCACCTTGCATTTATATAGCGCCTTTAAGGTAGTAAAACGTCCCAAGGCGCTACGCAGAAGCGTTATCAAACAAAATTTGTCACCGAGCCACTAAAGGAGATATTAGGACAGGTGAAGGTAGGTTTTAAGGAGCATCTTAAAGGAGGAGAGGGTGGTAGAGAGGCAGAGAGGTTTAGGGAGGGAATTCCAGAGCTTAGGGCCTTGCCAGTTGAAGGCACGGCCGCCAATGTTGGAGCGATGAAAATTGGGGGATGCGCCAGAGGCCAGAATTGGAGGAGCGCAGAGATCTTGCAGGGTTGTAGGGCTGGAGCAGGTTACAGAGATAGGGAGAGGAGGTCCTCTTCCCTTCCCATGGGTGGAAGACACCTCCCCAGGAGACCAACGCAGCCTGGTTGCACATTGCAGAGGAGGTCACAAGCAGGGATGTGGTCAGGAGGACCTGGGTGCAGTGGCGCAAACCTGATCTCATTAGATCATGAAACATTAGTACAAAGTCACACTCACCTTCATCCTGCTGTGCCTCTCATCGCATCCCCATCACTCTGCCTTCCCTACCCTACTCCTGCACATCCTTACTCACATCAACTTACCCCACACCTCCACCCATCCCTCTCTATCTACATTATCACATCCCCTTCTCACACTCAACCTCATCCTAGTGCAATCATAGCAACTAACAACACACAAGGGTAGGCACTTGGGTGTTTTATCCAATGTTCATGTAAAGTTTCTGTTAATGTGCTGTCAAACATTGAAACCTTTTATTTTCAACACTTTCTGTTCTTGGGCAGATTTGTGTGCACCTTTGGAAGTGGCTTAGTGAGTTGCAGTGAATGGTGAGACATAACGGTACCCCCCACAATGGTGGTGAGTGTGAAAGGAATGACTTGGACATTGTAGGGATGCTTTATGGTGTTGGTATGGGGTGGTGCCAACCTGGCGCATCATGTGGCAGCCAGGGTGTACAGCGTCAAGTGAAGTAAATCTGGCCATGGTGAGGCCATCCCTGGCCTCCCGGGCAGCAATGTGGTCGGGTGCTGATGCCCTCTGTCCTGTGCAGCACCAGGTGATTGCGGAGAAGGTTGGTGTTGTTGTTGGTGCTGCTGGTGTGCCTGGTGTTGAGGCTGATCGTGGTCGGATTCTGAGCACCAAGGTGAGACAGTATATAGGGCACCCATGCTGATGGAATAGATGGCAGGTGAAGTAGAGATGACAGAAGCATTCTGTCAAAGGCGAGAGGTGAGAGTGGATGGAGAGTGGAAAGCCTGCAGAACCTGTGCTGGAAATGGACTGAGAAACAGCTTGTGGCTGAGGAAAGTGAAGATCTGTCAGGTGGGAGCTTTTACTGTACATTTGAAGCTGTCAAGTAATCAGCTGGAGCAATGGCCACTGAACTCCTGCCTCAGGTTGACAGCCGTGGTCCCTGAACAGCGTGGTTCCCGTGGCCATGAAGTTAAAGTCAAAAGGTAAGTTAAAAAAGCCTGTTAATCATCTGTCAACTAGATGCTAATGAGTTTAATTGGGTCGCCCGCTGCTGCCTGTCGGGTCTGCTCAGCGCTGACAGACCCGACATTGGGAAAGGCGTGTTGTGGCGAGCTTGACAGCGTGGTCCAGACCCGCTGTCAAAAAAAAAAATCAAATTTCGCACCCGACCCACCACCAATCCCGCCTGCTGACCCCCCGGAAAAGTCCGGCCATAGTGTGGACTAGAGTCTCGTGTTGGTCAGACAGGGTCGTGGCGGCAGGTTACTTTCCCTGAAGCACATTAGTGAACCAGTTGGGTTTTTATGACAATCCAGGAGCTTTCATGGGTCACTTTCTGGTGCTCATGTCTGTCATAATTCCAGGTGTCAAAAAGTATCAACAAAGGAGAAAGAAAGCCAGTTATTTCCTCTGGTTTCTTCTAACCTGGAGCTGGCATTTTTGCAATCACCTGCCAACCTGCAAACTTCCTTCGCCAGCAGCAATTACCCTCTATTTGAGCTCTGCAGTCACAGCAATTAGACATTGTGGCCCTAGAGTGACAGGCCACTTTAACACAGCTCGACCCGAGCAGCAGAATAATACGTGCGCAATACATGGTATAACACACCCGACATTATAAACCAATGTCCCTCAACGTGCCATGAGGAACGTAGTCGCCAACCCTCCAGGCAGTCTCCAGGAAATAAAGATTAATCGCCAAGACACTGCTGTGAGCAAAACTGGGAGAAAAGTCATCGGGGCATTTAAACAAAAATGGTGTTTTCTTTTTTCATTTTCTTTAAACACTTTCGCTTATTAGTTTGGAAAATACTGGAGATGGGGGGGGTGGGGGCGGGGGAAATAGGCTGTTTGACTGAGAGTCAAGCTTCATCCAATCAGGTGACGGAGAGTCAGTTTGCTTTCCAATCGGTGTGAGAAGGCGGTGCATCGCGAGGTTGGGCATGTGGACCAATGGCAGGGGGTGGCAGGAGGTCATGTGATGAAAACTCCAGGAATACGTCCAATCAGAGTGGGCAGCCCTGGGGATCTGCTAGTAATATACTCATTTTAAAAAAAAATTTGTCTTATCATTTTTTTCTTCCCCTTGACAAGTGCGGGGGAACTTTGGGCTCCCAGTATTAGCATCAACCACTTGCCTGCCATGTACAGCACGGGCTAAATGCAGAGTAAAGTTCCCTCCATTTTGCCCCAAGAATATGCTTCGGCCTCAACCTCAGTCGACGGCCCTCTACCTGCACAGGTGTGACATGTTTCCATATCCCCCACCTGTCACTCTGTGGCCTCCCTGAATAAGCTTGCCAATTTTATGCCAACTGAGGAGCAGGATTTTTGTGTTGCGATTCTCCGTCCATTCGGCAGACTGCTCAACCTCACAGTCACCAAGCAGAGGAGATGTTCATCTCATCAGTCTGGGGTGGACTTAAACCCAGGTTACAAAAGTGAAAGACCCACCTGCCATACCTGCCCCGTTTTATCATTTAATTTATGATGAGCCTTCTTTGTAGAGGGGGTAGGATTTGGACTTAAAACACTGAACCAATGAGGAAGAAAAACATTGTCAGACACTGAAATGTAATTGTAAAGGTTGCCATTTCTATCGGTTGACGGTGTAATACTTGTGTTGTTGCGCACTCCTCCACGTACTGAACTGGCAAATATTTCTGCAGGACAGTCTGCCAGACAGCACTGCCACATTGAAGCAGAATAATTAATGAGACATTCTGCTCATTCCCGCTGTTTTACCTCCACTCCCCGACTGAGGCCCCGGCTCCTTTAACAGCCCGACAGTACCCAGTCCTACCTGGCTGGATTGACGATTAAGTTTAGCTCTTCAAAGAGATGTCGCCTGATAATGTGCTTGTTGCTGGGAATTCCTAGTGCCGTTGCCATGGCTTCCGAGTTAAAGGTCGGTTCAAGGACGAGCACTGCACCATGGATACCGCTGTTGAGAAGGTTGTCTGCATATTCCTGATTAGGACAGAAAACAAGGCCCAGGCTCTGTTGAGTACTGTGAAAACTGTCCCGAGTTACAGACAACAACATAGGCTAGTTAAAGGGGAAGGCAAGTCTAAGAGCAGTGCATTTTATTCAAAGTACCCCCCCACAACGACGCCAATTCTATATTCCAAAAACTGTACGGTCAGGAAGATTACACGTCAAATATTTACCTGAATGGAGGACTGCTGAGCTGCTCGGTGACATTCCTGCCAGGGAGTGTCCCAGATCAGCACCACTGGAGGAGAGAGTGACTAGAGAGGTGATCCAGAGCCACTCATCCATGGGAATGCTCGCTACCAGCTGGGTGTGGTTGTCCTAACTCGCCTGGCTCTGAATTGAGATAAGTCCAAAGTTGCACTCTCCCCCCTCCCCACATAAAATAACCACTGGGGGTCATTTTGACTTTGTGCAATAGTGTAAAATGGGTGATAGCGAATCCTGTTTTACATCTCCCCCCCCGATTTTTATTTCCATCAACTTCAATTGACCACATGAGGTAATCAGGAAAGCCAGAAGAGCGATGTGTCAGCTCTGCTTGTGCCGGCCATCCTGACGATGCAAGTTTTTGTCAATTCTCAGGCGGGCTGCTGGGAGAAGTATCCAGTTCCTTAGGAGAGGCAGACTGGCGGAGAGGATTTAGGGCTCCAAGGAAACTTGCCCAATTCCAGCCTTGCATCCTCTCAGCCTGCCAAAGAGCAGCTTCAGTCAGGGAGCCAGCAGGAATTAGAATGTGGCGTCTGTTTGCTTTCTTTGTGTGCGTCAGTTTTGTTTGGCAGGTTTGGGTTCACTCCAGAGAGTGAGCACATTAGCCAGACTCATTAAGGAGCACTGCACTGACAGAAATGTCATCCTTCAAGTGAGACTATAGGCCAAGGCCAAGGCCTATTCAGGTTGCTGTTGAAGATACCCTGGGGCACTCTTCGGGGAAGAGCAGGGAGGTTCTCCTCAGGTCCCTGGCCAATGTTGCTCCCTCAACCAAACCCATCAAAAAAATGTTAATAAAAAAGTAAAATTCTGCAAATCGGAAACAAAAGCAGAAAATGCATGGCTGGTCTGTCACCACCCGTCGAGAGAAAAGACAGGCTAACATCCCGGTCCATCGAAACTGTGGGGAAGAAGAGTTTTCAGTTCTGAGGAAGGATCGTACCCCTGAGATGTTAACAACAACAACAAGTTGTATTTATATAGCGCCTTTAACGTAGTAAAACGTCCCAAGGCGCTTCACAGGTCACAGGAGTGTTATCAAATAAAATTTGACACCGAGTCAGGTAAGGAAATAGTAGGACAGTTGGTCACAGAGCTAGGTTTTAAGGAGCGTCTTAAAGGAGGAGAGAGAGGTAGAGAGGTTTAGGGAGGTGGGGACTGACCTGTTGTTTCCACCAAAACAAATTGACTTTGGATTTTCCAATTGAGCATCTTCAGTGGCACAAGTGAGAGAAAACATTGAATGATGTATTTCCATTATTTTTGTGGCATTACAAATATGCCCAGCGATATATGGGTGAATGCATTGTATGTTCCCCGTCACTTCCAGCATTTTGGCAGGGTGGGTGGAAGACTGGTGTAACTTGAGCAGCAAATCTAGGCTTTTATTAACTGTTCATTCATTCTTCTCATTTGTTGTTTGCTGGCCAATGAGCTGCCGTGTCTGCCTACACAACAACAGTGACTCGTGGTTGTGAAGTGTCCTGAGGACGAGATGGGGCTCTCTATAAATGCAAGTTATTTCTTTATCTGCCAGAGGCTGAAACTAGTCAACATTTGCAAACGTTGAGAGATCATGGGGCCAGGACTGCTGGGTAGGGTTGCCAGCCCTCCTTGAATTAAAAGATTAATCTTGTGGAAACTTGCTGTGAGCAACCTAGAAGAAAATCATTGGGCATTCTGTGTGTGTGTTTTTATCTTTTTCTTTGAACACTTTCATTTGTCAGTTATAAAAATATTGGAGATGGGAAAAAGGTGGTTTGACCGACAGTCAAGAACCATCCAATTGGGTAACAAAGAATCCTGTTTGCTTCCTAGTTGGCGCGGGTAGGCTGTCAGGCGACCAGTGGCGAGAGCGTGGGGGGCGGGGCGGTTGGAGGCAGCAGGTCATGTGATGAAACCTCCAGAAGTATGTCCAATCAGAGTTGGCAACCCCACTGCTAGCTGCAGGCACAGGCACAGGCACAGGCCGGAGACAGGACAACAACACTGTAGCCCCGATTCTGTCCCCTGCACACGGGTCTGGTGGAGCCTCGCAAATTCGTGCCATGTGAAAATGCTCATCCTCAGGAAGCCTTCATCAACCAGCTTGCACTGCCCAGGGTTGGTGGGTGGGAACTCCAACTGGGCAGAGACAAAAATGGTGTTGGGGGTCTAAGAGATGTCACCTGACACCCCTTATTTGCAGGCACACCCAAGGCTCTTGCCTGTTTCTGGTGGGTTCTGGCCAGCAGGACTCCAAGTCCGCCCAATAATTGGAACGGATGTCAAAGTAGCAATAAGTCGGTGGGTCGAGCAGCTGTTCCATTTCGGTGCCTCCAGTGCCCCATCTTTGAGCGCAAACAGGCTGGGAGCAAGATGAAAATCACCCTTCACCCCCGCCCCCCCCCCCCGCCATGTATTCCCTAACATTCCCCTCTCCTTATCCCAGCGGAGATGTTAACCCATTTAACACAAAATAGCAGAACGAGAACGACGCGCGAACACGTTAAGAGATCTTCCCCTAATATCGGCAACAGCCATTTTCAGATCTGCACCTTGTGCGGGTGGAATGGCTGGGATCACGTACCTTCAGATCGATCTCCCTCACCCATTTAATGACCCGCTGGTTGGTCCAGACCAGAGGATCCACATTGTGATTTTCACACCAGGCTCTTCTTTCATGTAGAATCTGTAAACAAGAGGAGCTGGTCACCTTCAGACACTGGGTAAACATGACAGGCCCACCCCACACCCGTCGACACTTTGGGGATCTAATTGAGGTGTTTAAGATGATCAAAGCAGTTGAGAGAGAAGCTATTTCCTCTGGTAGGGGAATCCAGAACAAGGGGGCACTAACTTAAAATTAGAGCTAGGCCGTTCAGGGGTGATGTCAGGAAGCACTTCTGCACACAAAGTTTCGGGGAAATCTGGAACTCTCTCCCCCAAAAAGCTGTTGAGGCTGGAGGTCAATGGAGAATTTCAAAACTGAGATCGCTAGTTTAATGTTAGGCAAGGGTATTAAGGGATTTGGAACCAATGCGGACAAATGGAGTTATGATACAGATCAGCCATGATTTAATTGAATGGTGGAACAGGGTAGAGGGGCTGAATGGCCTCCTCCTGTTCCTATGTTCCAATCCGTGTCATTGGAGACAGAGATAAACATAGAGAGCAGGAAACACTGGCCCATCCGCCTCAGGAGCGGTTAACGTTTCGGGTAGAGACTGTGGTGACCGGTCGACAGGCAGAATATTAACTTGGCTTTTCTCTACAGGTTTCCAGCATATCCTGTCCCCATCTCATGTTGCTGAAGACTGGGCACAGGAGTGTGTTTGAATCTGGCACTGGTTGGGAGTGTGGGCAGTTCTCCAGCTAACCGGGGCAAATAAAATCCAGCGAGGAACTGCACCCTGCGCTCAAACCTCATTATCCCTTCTACAACAGCCTTCACTTCAAATATCATCAAACAAGTGCACAGAAACAGCAGGAAGTCATCCAATGTATGATAAGAACGGTGCATTGAGAAATGTGCTGCCGTGTGAGACAGCTGGACTATCTCTCCTGCATCATAAGGCCTTGGAAATTGCCATAATATTCAGAGCACGGCTGCAAGGTTCTCTGGCTGAGGCTATTTTATTCAGAGGTAGAATTCCAAGTCTTTATCATTTCCAGGGTTCACCTAAAAAAACTACAAGTGCTCCCTTGTTTAAAGCAAACTCACTCTGTTTTATACTGTTTTCATTAAATGTTGTTTTCAGATATTCATTCATTCATTTGCTCGCTCTGTCCTCAACACTGTGCATTCACTTCTCAGAAGTCTCTTTATCTCTGTCTCCCCCCCCCACTCCCTGCCCCCCCATTCCCCCTCCCCGCTGTACAACCACTCTCATCTCTCCAGGATCTTCTGTCTCTCGTGTATCATGAGAGGAATCTGCTCGCTCTCTTAAATGAAACAAGAACATGTTAGAATGACGCAGCGGCTTCAGCACATTCTGAAAAGGAAGAGACAGAGAGCAGATCACCGTGCGAGTGAAAGTTCTCCAGGAAGGTCAGGGAATTAAAAATGGGAGTTTACCATATTAATGTTTGAGTTGTGATGAATAAACTCCACCTGAAGTGTTAACCTGTTTTTCATTCCTCCAGACCTTGGCTGACCTATGCATTTCCAACAGTTCCTGTTTTCTATTTCAGATTTCCAACCGCTGCTTTTCTTTTTATGCTTTATCTCTCTCATCTTTTTCTCACTATTGCTGGGAGTCTCGTCTTTCTCTATCTTTTACATTCTCTGTCAAAGAAAGAAAAGAAAGACTTGGATTTATACTGCGCCTTTCATGACCTCAGTTCGTCCCAAAGCGCTTTACAGCCAATGAAGTACTTTTGAAGGGTAGTTGTAATGTGGCGGCCAATTTGCGCACAGCAAGCTCCCAGAAACAGCAATGTGATAATGACCAGATAATCTGTTTTAGTGCTGTTGGCTGAAGGATAAATATTGGTCAGGACACCGGGGAGAACTCCCCTGCTCTTCTTCGAATAGTGCCATGGGATCTTATACAACCACCTGAAAGGGCAGACGGAGCCTCGGTTTAACATCTCATCCAAAAGACAGCACTTCCGACGGTGCAGCACTGCACTGGGAGTGTCAGCCTGGATTTTTGTGCTCAAGTCTCTGGAGTGGGGTTTGAACCCACAACCTTCTGACTCAGAGGCAAGAGTGCTCCCAACTGAGCCATGGCTGACACCATCAAGGCTGTCTGTCTGAGTGCTGCATTTATAGTATGTCTTTCTCTTTGTGTCTCTGGGAGCTGTCACCATACATCCCATCATTGCAAGAGCAAATATCTGTCCTCAGTTTTCAGGAATTTCAAATTAGTAAAACTCGGATCAAACAAAGAAGAAAATTCTACAGCTTCCTCTTGAAGTTAAATTCTACAATTAAAACGCAATTAAATCTATAAATTCTCAGCCTGCCAGAAACTGTTATCAGAGTGACTCACCTACTTAACCTCACAGTGCGGCAATACCTGTCCTGGAGTGTACATTGTATGCCAAGCAATAACATAATTACAGTGTTTGGAGTTTGCACAGAAGATGCACATGAATGATCAGGGATTCATCTAAGCTGACCTTGGCGTTGCGTCATGTGACTGACGAGCTGAAGGGTTTAAAACAGTGACAAGACACGGGGTTTATATGTATAAATCAGTGATCCTTGTGGATTCAATCGAAACACTAGAGCACAGCACAGGAGTCGGAGACAGGGTCCGACCCTGGTCTCCTGCACAGGTCCTAGCCACGCTTCCTGCCGGGGCTGCAGTGGGGGCACCACATTTGGCCTCAGTACCCTGGGTCAAGGTGGGGAAATACATCGGTCATGGTTCCTGCTCCTGCTCATTCCCAATGACCTGTGCTGGAAGGTGCAGCTATATGGATGTTGAGTAAGCAGGGGGTCAGGAGTGGTTGTGATGCCCCCTCCCACTGTTAGTGATCACTGTCTCGGCTTCCACATAAAGAATGACTAGTTGGGTGAGGTACTGTACCCCCTGTAACTGTCCCCAGTAAAGATTCAATACCTTCTGGGGAAGGGTGGGGGGAGAATATTGGTAGAAAAGGGAGTGTTTTTTTAATGTATAAACTCACAGAATGATACAGTAAAGAAGGAGGCCATTCAGCCCATCATGCCTGTGCCAGCTCTTTGAAAGAGCTATCCACAGAATTATATAGAATATACAGCACAGAAACAGGCCATTCAGCCCAACCAGTCCATGCTGGCATTTATGCTCCACTCGAACTTCCTCCCATCCTTCCTCCTCTAACTCTATCAGCGTAACCCTCTTTTCCCTTCTCCCTCTTATGCTTATCTAGCTTCCCCTTAAATCCAAAAGCCCTGCAAATGTTTCCGCTTCAAGTATTTATCCAAATCCCTTTTGAAAGTTACTATTGAATCTGCTTCCACCACTCCTTCAAGCAGTGCATTCCAGATCACAACAACTCGCTGCGTTAAAAAATAAATCTTCTCATCTCCCCTCTGGTTCTATTGCCAATTACTACATATAATGTAAAGGGATAAGCAGAGGTTCTCATTCACACACACACACACACACACTTCACCTCTCTGTCGAAGTCCCACTGTCGGAACAGCTCAATGCCGAGCAGGAGACTGATCTGGTGAAATTTCTTCGACACATTCAAGTATTTTTCCAGATCCCGCTTCGTCAGCGAGTTCAGCATTCGGCCGTCGACGAGGTGGTTGTGGAATGCCTGAGAATACTGCAGGAGGCCCACGTCGTTCAGCCATGCCTTAGCAACCCAATGGTGGTCCAACTCTGAGGCCTTGGACAACCTACAGAGATAATAACCGGTTCAGACAGAAACGCTGACAGCTTTGCGGCAAGCATTGCCAGATCTAGATTTAGTTCGACATTTACTTCGTCATGTAAAAGGTTAGGATGTTTTCAAGGGAAAGAAGTCCAGTGAGGTGGAACCAGCCTTCTGATTGGCTGCCTCCATTAGAGAATATGGGTCAAAAGTCATCAGAGGCTTGCGAAACCCACAATGCACTGCATGTGCAGAGCGGGCAATGATGTGGTGTAACGCTCGGTTTTGCGTAGTGAGCTTAAGAGCGTCTTCACCCATTTTGGAGAGGGAAAGAGGTTGGTAGAGCTAGGTGCCATTTTCGTCACGACGACGACCCATAAGTGATTGGGTGGGGGGCAGGGTCAGGTGATATCATGAGTTCCTTCTGGTATCTGATCTAAATTTACTATTCACTCGTTTATATTTCTGACTGTTAGTAGTTTGTCTTAGTTTAATGTAATATTCAGGATTTACCTTATCTAAGTCACAAAAGATTTTATATACTTCAACCAGTCTTCTCTCTAGCTTGGAGAGAATGAGGTTTTTAAAAACGTTTTCTTGTATGTTGCCCTCCCCTTACACTTGCAATCTTCGACACCCTTCCCTTACACCACTGATCTTTATCATTACCCATGTGGAGTTTGTGTGAGTGTTTCCACTCTATTTTTGTGGTGAGGGTGAGGCTGAGGGTGTGGGTGAGGGGGAGGGGAGAGGTGAGGGTGTGAGGTGAGGGTGTGGGTGAGGGGTGAGGGGGAGGGGGAGGGGAGAGGTGAGGGGTGAGGGGGAGGGGAGAGGTGAGGGGTGAGGGGGAGGGGGAGGGGAGAGGTGAGGGTGTGAGGTGAGGGTGTGGGTGAGGGGTGAGGGGGAGGGGGAGGGGGAGGGGAGAGGTGAGGGTGTGAGGTGAGGGTGTGGGTGAGGGGTGAGGGGGAGGGGGAGGGGAGACGTGAGGGGTGAGGGTGTGAGGTGAGGGTGTGGGTGAGGGGTGAGGGGGAGGGGAGAGGTGAGGGGTGAGGTGAGGGTGTGGGTGAGGCCGTGGAGTGCGGGTGAGGGTGTGGAGTGAGGGGGAGGGGTGAGGGTGCGGGGGAGGGGAGAGGTGAGGGGTGAGGTGAGGGTGTGGGTGAGGGTGTGGAGTGCAGGTGAGGCCGTGGAGTGCGGGTGAGGGTGTGGGGTGAGGGTGAGGGGTGAAGGTGAGGATGTGGGGTGAGGGTGTGGGGTGAGTTTGAGGGTGAGTGTGTGGGTGAGGGTGCAGGTGTCGGGTGAGTTTGAGGGTGAGGGGTGAGGGCTGAGGGTGTTGGGTGAGTTTGAGGGTGAGGGGTGTGGGGTGAGGGTGAAGGGTGAGGGTGAAGGGTGAGGGTGTGGGGTGAGGGTGAGGGTGAAGGGTGAGGGTGTGGGGTGAGGGGTGAGGGTGAAGGGTGAGGGGTGAGGGTGTGGGGTGAGGGGTGCGGGGTGACGGTGAAGGGTGAGGGTGTGGGGTGAGGGTGAGGGTGTGGGGTGAGGGGTGAGGGTGAAGGTGTGGGGTGAGGGTGTGGGGTGAGGGTGAGGGTGTGGGGTGAGGGTGAAGGGTGAGGGTGTGGGGTGAGGGTGAAGGGTGAGGGGTGAGGGTGAGGGTGTGGGGTGAGGGTGAAGGGTGAGGGTGTGGGGTGCGGGGTGAGGGTGTGGGTGTGGGGTGAGGGTGAAGGGTGAGGGTGAGGGGTGAGGGTGTGGGGTGAGGGTGTGAGAAAACGCCCTGAATTACAGTGTACTGGCTGGGTAAGGTGTTGTTTACCAAGTTTGCAGTGGGGGAATTAACTTGGTTCCAACTTCCATCATCACCCAAGCCATCTCAGAGCCACCTGGTTCCCAAAAGTTTCACCCACTTCACCTTCCCCCGCCCCCTAACCTCCCCCCCCCCGCCCCCAGGAGGGCAGACTGCAGAATGTGATGTGTTTCAAGGATCAAAAGCTTTAAATAATTTGAAAGGAGTAGGAACAAAACACTGTCAACTGAATGCCAAAAGGTGGCGAATTGGCGCAGGAGGGTGTGGTGACAGTATCGGGCTGCCAACCCGTGATTAACACTCTGGTACATTTCATTTTAATTCCAGATAAGGGCCGGCACTAATAGTCTGCAGGTACACGTCCAACCAGTTCCCCTGTCCTGACCAGGGCCCTGATGTCAGGAGGCTCCCAGATACCTGGGAAAGGCTGAGCTTTACACTGTGCAACCTCAAGGCCTCTGCTCACCCCTTCCCACTCTCAGCTTCTCGGTAGTCCTCAATCGCCAGCCGCAGTTTACGCCGGTGCATCGAGCTGTTTACTCCCAGGCCCAACTCCAAATCATCATCGTTCAGGCTCAACAGTACCTGCGACAGAAAGGAGAAAAGATCAGAACTGGTAAAATGCTCTGGGGTCTGGACTGTTGCCTGGACATGTGATCAGTGGATGTCAGGGCTCGAGTCTGGGCTATCAGTTGGAGTTAAGGCTTCGGGCCCAGGTGATCAGAAGGAATCAGGGCTTCGAGTCCAGGAGATCAGTGGGAGTCAGAGCTTTGAGTCCGGGAATCAGTGGGAATCGGGGCTTTGAGTTCGGGAGGTCATTGGGAATCAGAGCTTCGAGTCCAGGAGAATATTCCATTTTAAAATGGAGAGATGGGGTTTTAGCTAATTAGTTGTCTTAAATAGACCAGCTGGAAACTAAAATTCACCACACCAGACTGAGTAGCGTGGATTCTCAATTATCCATCAATTTCTATTATTCACCCAGGCTCAGGGTGGGTCCCTCTATCATTGCGGGTAATGAAGGTCTCACAGTATTGAGCTATGGTGGGGGGGGGGAATCCTTTATTAAAAGGTGCATAAAAGGCGGAAGTGCGATTATAAACGGTCATAATGGACTCTGCGTGCGAGGTACCAGGGTGCTAAGGATCACAGTTCTGACGAAGGGTCATCGACCTGAAACGTTAACTCTGTTTCTCTCTCCACAGATGCTGGCAGACCTGCTGAGTATTTCCAGCATTTTCTGTTTGTTAAGGATCACATACTGATTGAAAGATGGTCCCGCCCTATCCTCAGTTCCTCGGCACAGTCCAGGCGGACATCCGCTATAAATTAGTTTGAAGTCACTTTAATCACTTTGGGTCATTTCCCTCGAGCTGCACATTGCAGTCACTGGCAGCTGAAGTGGCGTCCACTCTCCACCAGGTGGCTCCCCTGCTGCGGATTCTGACTGTGTTTCTTGCAGTCAGGAACCGCGACGGTATTGCGTATTGATTGGAAGCTGTGTCATCAATATCTAACACAACAACTTTAAAGGCAGAATTGATTTTACAGTCAGTATAAAGTTCCCCAGCTGGCCGTTTCCAGTGACCAATCCTGACAGGAATCTGACAGGGCTAGACAGACTGGATGCAGGGAGGATGTTTCCCCTGGCTGGGGGGGTCCTAGAACGAGGGGTCACAGTCTCAGGATACGGGGTAGGACATTTAGGACTGAGATGAGGAGATATTTCTTCACTCAGAGGGTGGTGAACCTGTGGAATTCTCGACCACAGAAGGCTGTGGAGGCCAAGTCACTGAATATATTTAAGAAGGAGATAGATAGATTTCTAGACTCAAAAGGCATCAAGGGGTATGGGGAGAGAGCAGGAATATAGTATTGAGATAGAGGATCAGCCATCATGATCATATTGAATGGCGGAGCAGGCTCGAAGGGCCGAATGGCCTACTCCTGCTCCTATTTTTCTATCCTACTCCCCGCCCTTTATGGTACAGTTACATATCCCCCTGGTTTCCTCCCTCTCCTAAAGACACAGGTTCTGCCTGGAGTACGGTCCCATGGGATTTTCGGTACCTCACTCAAGTGGACAGGCTTCACCTGTGAGCCTGGTTCAGCAAAGTCCTGGAATTTCCTCGAAACTTGCAGCGAAACAGTACAGCAGAGTGCCGATTCTCAGGGCGAAACACTGGGGAAATTTGCGCGTAAGTGAGTGGCACGCCGGTTACGCTACGCTGGAGTTTCCTCCATCTTTTGTACCGGTTCAGCAAATCCTTCACCGAAACTCCCCGCCGCTCATTAACATAGCCCCGCCCGCGCGCCAAAGACCAGAGAACGCGAGTTTCCTGCGTTTACGCCAGGTGTGGAACGGGCTCTTAACTTACGCCCAAAGTTTTAGACGCATGCGGAACCCAAAGTCCTGGTGCTTTATGGGAATTTTTTTAAACAAGCTTTTTTATTTCTCCTCACTGTGACCGGCAATTGTAGTTTCTGGATCTTCGAATGCATTTTTAAGGCATCAGAATTAAAAATTGAAAAGCTTCCAGGATTGCATTTTCTTAAATATGCTGTGCCTAATGTGTGTAAATGATGGTTTGATGGCTTCAAACTTTAATTTTCATACATAATGAGGGAACTTAAGTTCCGCGTTCCCCTCGGGCTTCGATTGTTTACACTGATTTCGATTTGATTACGCTGTTTTTTTCATTCCAGAATATGCTAATGAGATCAGCAGGAAATTTCAGTGTAAGTACCAGCTTGGGGCCCCCGGTGAGTGAAGGGTTGGGGCAGCCTCGGCCCCCAGTGGATGAGGGTTGGGGCAGCCTCGGCCCCCAGTGAGTGAGGATTGGGGAGCCTCAGCCCCCAGTGGATGAGGGTTGGGACAGCCTTAGCATTTAGGGGAAGACATGGACCATAACACAACATTGAATGGAGATCAGTGAGCTGGAAAGGCTCCAGATTTGGTCAAGTACATGAACTTTAGAGATAACTAAAACAGCAAGATTGTGACTGTGCTCACTGTTACTAACAGCCAATGAAGGTTTTGAGGTAGACTAGGCTACACTAGCTCCAAATATCCTGTCCTATTAGCTGTTCCTCCTCCCTGCACCTTCACTCTGTTGAATTCAAGAATCATCGTACTGTTTCCTGCTCTAGTACCTCAACAGTATGGAACTCCTCACCTCTCTCCATCTTCGCCCCTCCTACAACCTACAGCTGATTAACACCCACGCTTGATGCCATCTAAGTACTTCAGGTTTCACAAGAAAAAGAATAGATACAGTGCAGATAAACAGTCAAAATATGAAGCATATGAACAATTAACAGGCCTGGCATCAGGCTGTGCTAATATATTTCATCCTCTTCAATTTTCACTAATCCAAGGATGTTAGTTGTGTGATTCACCAAGAATAAGCAGAGCACAAGGCTGCAGAGCATGGAGAAAAGGTGGGGTTGGGGGACTTGGGGGGGCTCAGATGTTTCTCCCTCTCTCTGACATACTCTGTGTTGTGGGTTGGTCAGTGTGAATGAGTGGCGCTCTCCTTCTCTCTGCACACACCAGAGTCCCAGCAGTGGGGTGTGCCTATGGCTATTGCATATGAGCCAATCTCTGTAGGGTACTATAGGATCCCTGGACCAGGGAAGAGTTAAATATGTAGGCTGGGTTCCCATATTCTTACCCTTCCACTTTTGACATTCTCAGTGCAGGATTTGATGTACATTGGCATCGCCATGACAACCTCCAGCCAGGCCTGTACCGTACCGGCTTTCCATTGAGACATTGGCATCATTCTTGCGATCTCCACTTGCTGTAGCCTGTCCAGCTGCTCATCCCCCTCCGACAGGCTGAGACTCAGGTGCGTGGGGCTGGACAGACTGTCAGAATCTGTAGGGAATGGAAAAAAATTAACATCAGTAACGTCGCGGAACAACATTTATCAATCAGACCGATCTCAGGACAGTTTTGCAGCAAAAGGCCGCTCTCACTTCTTTCCGTCGCCTAGGTTCAGAGTGACTGTGACGAATTAAGCAGACAGCTGAAGCCTATTGTGCATACTGTTACAGGAAAACAGGTAGAGGAGCAGGCCATTCAGCCCCTCCAGCCTGTTCCGTCATTCAATTAGATCATGGCTGACCTGTACCTCAGCTCCCATTTACTCACCTTTGATCCCTCTCCCTTGATACCCTTACCCAATAAAAATCTGTCGATCTCAGCCGTGAAAATTTCAGTTGAATCAGCATCCACAGCCTTTTGGGGGAGAGAGGTCCAGATTTCCTCGACCCTTTGTGTGAAAAAGTGCTTCCTGATTTCGCTCCTGAACGGCCTGGCTCTAATTTTAAGATTGTTCCCCCTTGTTCTGGGTTTCCCCCACCAGAGCAAACAGCTTCTTCATTTCTACTCTATCGAATCCCTTAATCAACCTCATCATTTTAAACATCTCGATTAGATCACCCTGCAATCTTCTAAACTCTCGAGAATACAAGCCAAGTTTATGCAACCTGGCCTCGTAAATTAACCCTTTTAGCCCCGGTATCATTCTGGTGAATCTACACTGCTCCCCCTCCAAGACCAATGTACCCTTCCTGAGGTGCGGTGCCCAAAACTGAACGCAGTGCTCCAGATGGGGTCTGACCAAGGCTCTTGTTTATCTTCCTCACTCATATGTACTTAGCCCACACACCTGTACTCCTTCCTGTCTCAATTATCTAGCCAATTGCATATATATTATAAATCGTGGAATATTTATAATATTCTACAAGTCAGGAAGATCCAGATTCAATCGGTAGTTTGTGCTGAGTTAACTGACCTCAGCTGAGATGATGGTGGTGGACCATTAGTATCCCTCGACTTCGGGGAGGGGAGGGGAGGGGAGGGCCAAAGTTCCTGCTCCTGACCTTTATGCAGTGATTCCTGCTAGAAATGCAAATGGAAGGATATTGAATGAAGACAGGATGAGGATGAGGCTGAGCTGTGCTGGCCCTATAGTGGAGGCTCACAAAGGAAGAATGGCCCACAAGAGCGGTATAGGAGCTGTATGGAACGGTACAGGAGAGGTATAGGAGCTGTATGGAGCGGTATAGGAGCTGTATGGAACGGTACAGGAGCGGTATGGAATGGTACAGGAGAGGTATAGGAGCTGTATGGAACGGTACAGGAGCGGTATAGGAGCTGTATGGAATGGTACAGGAGAGGTATAGGAGCAGTATGGAACGGTACAGGAGAGGTATAGGAGCTGTATGGAACGGTACAGGAGCGGTATGGAACGGTACAGGAGAGGTATAGGAGCTGTATGGAACGGTACAGGAGCGGTATAGGAGCTGTATGGAACGGTACAGGAGCGGTATAGGAGCTGTATGGAACGGTACAGGAGCGGTATAGGAGCTGTATGAAACGGTACAGGAGAGGTATAGGAGCTGTATGGAACGGTACAGGAGCGGTATGGAACGGTACAGGAGAGGTATAGGAGCTGTATGGAACGGTACAGGAGCGGTATAGGAGCTGTATGGAACGGTACAGGAGCGGTATAGGAGCTGTATGGAACGGTACAGGAGCGGTATAGGAGCTGTATGGAACGGTACAGGAGCGGTATAGGAGCTGTATGGAATGGTACAGGAGCGGTATAGCAGCTGCATGGAACGGTACAGGAGAGGTATAGGAGCTGTATGGAACGGTACAGGAGCGGTATAGGAGCTGTATGGAATGGTACAGGAGCGGTATAGGAGCTGTATGGAACGGTACAGGAGCGGTATAGGAGCTGTATGGAATGGTACAGGAGCGGTATAGGAGCTGTATGGAACGGTACAGGAGCGGTATAGGAGCTGTATGGAACGGTACAGGAGAGGTATAGGAGCTGTATGGAACGGTACAGGAGAGGTATAGGAGCTGTATGGAACGGTACAGGAGTGGTACAAGAGCCATACAGGAGAATTGCTGTCTGTGGAGCTGGACTTCAACAATAGTTAGTGACCAGGAGAGGGGTAAAGGGAGAAACCTGAAGGAGGGAAATAAAGTAGTGCAGTAATAGAATGCAATATTGAGTGTGGGATATTAACAAAATATTGAGGGGTGTGGGGTATTAACAGTGTAATAATGAGGATGTGGATTCAAGGAAAGGACTTTATATAGCACCTTTCATGACCTCCGGACGTCCCAAAATGCTTTACAGCCAATGAAGCACTTTTTGAAGTGTAGTCACTGTTGTAATGTAGGAAACGCGGCAGCCAATTTGCGCACAGCAAGCTCCCACAAACAGCAATGTGATAATGACCAGATAATGGCCCAAAAATTCATCCCGGTGCGCGAGAGTACGCACTGCGTACTCTCGCGTATTCCCTCTGCAATTGCCGGTTTTCTGCATGCCCTGCGCATGCGCTGAAAACCGGCAATTGCTCTTTTGAAAAGGGGGCGGTTCCTCGGTGCATCGCGTGCGCGCTACAGGCTGCGCGCACGCTGTGCACTTCAGTACTTACCTGCGCGTCCAAAGCATGAAGATTTTAGAAATGTAAAAAGGAGGAGTAAGACCCACTTTTAACAAGGTAAGTAGTGAATTAAGTATTTTTTTGAATTTTTTTTTTACAGGTATATCTTTTTTAGAGACTTTAAAGACAGGTAAGTTTATTTTTATAACTTTTTAAAAGATTTTAAATTTTTTCAAAATTTAATTTTTTATTTAAAATGGTTAATTTATTTAACTATACTTATTTTATTAATGTGATGGTTTTAAAAAAAAATTTAATTGAGGTTTAGCTGTTATTTTGGGGGGGTGTAAGATTCATAGATTTCACAGCCGTGCTGTGAAACTTATGAATGGAAGATGGTGTGCTGCCATTGGCTCTAACTGAGTCACGTGATCCCACAGCTCGCACGAATTCACTACGCCGGTGGGATACGCAAGCACTGCCCAGCTGATGTCTGGAACATCAAGTTCGTGCGAGCTGGATCTGAAAAAGCACAAGCGAGGTGAGAGATCGCGGGGAAGGCTTACCCCCGCGGGAACAGAGCGAGATCAATTTCTGGGCCATACTGTTTTAGTGATGATGTTGATTGAGGGATAAATATTGGCCAGGACATTGGGGATAACTCTTCAAAATAGTGCCATGGGATCTCTGCAGATGCTGCCTGACCTGCTGAGCGTCTCCAGCATTTTCTGTTTCTATTTCCAGCACCTGCTGTATTTTGCTATTCGGTTTTAATGCTTCATACAATGCAGATTTGGAAGGTGCAGCTGGCTTCACTTACCGTGCCTGCCCTATACTCTTTACAGCACGGCCTTACCCTCATTTGGAGGGTGCATGAAGACACTTGGTTGGAGGAGATTGTGAGGTAGGGAGGGGTGATGCTATGGGTGTGTTAAACTGTATGTTTCTAATGGCTCAGTGCCGATACCTGCTGTCCGTATTATGGTCCGTATTCAGAGAGTTTACATAGGATTACATAGGATATACGGCACAGAAACAGGCCATTCGGCCCAACCAGTCCATGCCGGCGTTTATGCTCCACTCGATCCTCCTCCCTTCTTTCCTCATCTAAATCTATCAGCATAACCCTCTATTCCCTTCTCCCTCATATGCATGTCTAGCCTCCCCTTAAATGCATTTATACTATTCGCTTCAACCACTCCCTGTGGTAGCGAGTTCCACATTCTCACCACTCTTTGGGTAAAGAAGTTTCTTCTGAATTCCCTATTGGATTTCTTGCTGACTATCTTATATTGAAGGCCTCTAGTTATGCTCTTTCCCACAAGTGGAAACATTCTCTCTGTATCCACTCTATCAAAACCTTTCATAATTTTAAGGACCTCTATTAGGTCACCCCTCAGCCTTCTTTTTTCAAGAGAAAAGAGACCCAGCCTGTTCATCCTTTCCTGATATGTATACCCTCGAATTTCTGGTATCATCTTTCTAAATCTTCTCTGCACCCTCTCCAGTGCCTCTATATCCTTTTTATAATACGGCGACCAGAACTGTATGCAGTGCTCTAAGTGTGGTCTAACCAAGGTTCGATACAGGTTTAGCATAACTTCCCTACTGAGCAATGAAACCCTATTAGTGCGTGTCGTTACCACACAGCAACACTTCTCATGTCACACCTTGATTAAGGATCGAAAGTACCAGTTACCAGCGTTCTAAACATAGATTATTCAGATTTTAATTAAGCTCTTTATTTAAAACCCTGTCCCAGCCAACACAGCTTCAACTGATCATCCCTGAATCTCTGCTGCAGTAACACAGATCAGATCCTATCCATCAAGGTAACCGCTCTGTTTTCACATCAAACACAGCTTTCAATCTATCACAGTTGGGAAACTTTTTCCCAAAAACAGCAAACATTTTATACCTATCAACGGCAACAACAACTTGCATTTATATAACGCCTTTAATGTAGTAAAATGTCCCAAGGCGCTTCACAGGAGCGTTATCAAACAAAATTTGACACCAAGCCACATAAGGAGATATTAGGACAGGCGCTTGGTCAAAGAGCTAGGTTTTAAGGATCGCTTTAAAGGAGGAAAGAGAGGTGGAGAGGTTTAGGGAGGGAATTCCAGAGCGTAGGGCCTTGGAAGCTGACAGCACGGCCACCAATGGTGGAGCGATGGAAATCAGGGATGCGCAAGAGGCCAGAATTGGCGGAGTGCAGATATCTCGGGGGGTTGTGGGGCTGGAGGAGATTACAGAGATAGGGAGGGGCGAGGCCATAGAGGGATTTGAAAACAAGGATGAGAATTTTTAAATTGAGGTGTTGCTTAAACAGCTGTATAAATTTTGGATTCCAATTAATAAATTTCTGTTCTAAATATCGAGTTGCAGCATCTGGCTCTGAGCCCGAGTTTATCAGATTCACTGGTAATTTGATGCTAATTATTAGAGTTTGGAGGGATTGGATTGCAGTGGGGAGCCATGCTCGGAGGGAGAGTGGGCCCGTTTTGTAGCCCTGTCTCCGACCTGCGCTCCTTTTGAACATGGCTTCCCGGTGGGAGTGCAGGATGGGTGAATTTACCCGACAATGCCGCCTTCTTACCTCTGGGGCATGGGCTCAAACCCAGATGGACTCACGAGATGGAAACCTCCTCTTTCTCTCAGTTGTGTGTAAGGGATCTCACGTGAGATGGGGCTGGGCATGCATGTGGGCACAGAGCACACGGTGCAGAATTGCCTGCAACTGGGAGCTTATTCCAGAACAGATTGGCAATCTGAGTCTGATTGGGAAATAGAAACATCACACTGGTCTAAACTTGAGGTTAAGGCACGTTGGTGGGGCGGGTGGAGTGGGCCATTGGAGGCTTTACCCTGTACCCAACCCCTGCTGCACCTGATCAAAAAATGTAATGGTGTAACATTAGTTGCACAAAATGTTTAAAGTTCACATGAAAATATGAATAAAGTGAGAGATTTTAATCAAATACTAGTGAAAGTGAGAGTATTTCATTTAATACTAGTGCTCACAATCTGCATTGAAATCTTTGCAAGGCAATAAGGAACTATCAGTAGTTGGGAGAGGTTCAGCTCAGAAGCTCCCCTTGTGGCTCAGTTTATAATTGCAGATTGTATCTGAGCCACACGGTTCAGAAGGGATTTTTTCCCGACTCTGGACTGAGTTGCCTCATCTCAGTCAGGCAGCAGTAGGGGGCTTCAGTACCCCTGGGCTAAGGAGAGGAAAAATCAGCCCTGGTTCCTGCTCCTGATCACTGCCCAAGGACCCCACTGCTAGAAGTGTGTGTGTGAGGACAGGATCAGCCATGACTGTGACGTCCTCCGTGAACAGATAGCGGCCAATGCTTGTGGAAAAAATGGGATTGGGAATGGTTCTGGAAACCAACCAGCACCAGTGGCGCTGTACCCCACCCAACAGGAGCCAACACCTTCAGAAGAGGAGGGGAGGAACAGAAAGAAAGACTTGCATTTTTATAGCGCCTTTCATAACCTTATGACATCCCAAAGCGCTTTACAGCCAATGAAGTACATTTGAAGTGTAGTCACTGTTGTAATGTAGAAAACACAGCAGCCAATATCCGCACAGCAAGCTCCCACAAACAGCAATGTGATAATGACCAGATAATCTGTTTTAGTGAGAAATATTGACCAGGACACCAGGGATAACTCCCCTGCTCTTCTTCGAAATAGTGCCATGGGATCTTTTACATCCACCTGAGGGGGCAGACGGAGCCTCAGTTTAACGTCTCAGAAAGATGATACCTCCAACAGTGCAGCACTCCCTCAGCACTGCACTGGAGTGTCAGCCTAGATTTATGTGCTCAAGTCCCTGGAGTGGGACTTGAACCCACAACCTTCTGACTCAGAGGCGAGTGTACTACCCACTGAGCCGTGGCTGACACATAGTGGAGAAAATTGTCAAACAAAATTGTCCTTGTTGCAACACTGACGTTACCATGACAGCGAGTAGGCCAGCACTTGAAGCCACTGACAATTTTCATCAATGGGTCTCCATCACGCCGCTCATGTGTGAATCACACTAGTGGTGTCTGGCAACATTGCCAATTCACTCCCAGAAAGTTCATGTACAACATGAGTCTGTTATGCATCCACTCTGATTCGAAAACAGCCATGTCATCCTTCCCAGAATGCACCTGAGGAGCGAGCAGTAGCGGCACCAATCATTGGACAGTGATTAGTTAAAATGTTTCACATTTTTGGGGGGATGGGCTATGAGGAATGACTTGGTAAGTTGGTCACAATCAGAGGCACATCAGTCACAATCGGAGGTACACTGCTCACAATCAGAGCCATGTCGCTCACAATCAGAGGCACATCTCTCACACAGTCATGTCGCTCACAATCACAGACACATCTGTCACACAGCCATGTCGCTCACAAGCAGAGCTGCAGGGAGCAGTTGACAACCTCATTGTTGTCAGCTAACTCTTTACAGAATGAGGTTTTTTTTACATTTATCCGAAACTGAATTAATCTTGAATCCCCAGCTGTGAAAGACATTGTAGCTATTGCTCAGAAAAAGACTAGTTATTAAACGATAACTTTTTTGCTCCTTGTAGCAGTCTGTTCCAGACTGTCAGAAACACAGCACACTCATCCATGTGGGGAGCGAGCGTGCTGGGGCTGCGCGATATTAAGCACAAGTTTTATCTCAGATAGATGACCATTCTACCCCGGACTGCTGGTGCGATTACACCTCACCTCTGTGGAGAATCCTCCTCATCTCCGAGCACACATCAGAGGGTTTTTTCCTCGTCAGAGAACTTTCTTGATCAGTATATATCCAACCCAACGAGGAAGGAAGGAAGCAGTGCTGGATCTGGTTCTGGGGAATGAAGTGGGGCAAGTGGGGCGTGTATCAGTGGGGGAGCATTTGGGAAACAGTGATCACAACATCATTAAGTTTAGCGTAGTAATGGAAAAGGACAAGGAACATTCAAATGTGAAATTACTCAACTGGAGGAGGGCTAATTTCAGTGAGCTGAAAAGGGGATCTGGCCCAGGTGGATTGGAATCGAAGATTGGCAGGCAAAACAGTAAAGGAGCAATGGGAGGCCTTCAAAGGGGAGATAGTTCTGGTTCAGTCTAGATATATTCCCACGAACGGGGAAAGGATGGGGATCCAAAGCTAGAGCTCCCTGGATGACTAAAGATATAGAAATTAAAATGAAACTGAAAAAGAATGCTTATGATAAATTTTAGGCTCATAATACATTAGAGAACCAAGCTGAATACAAAAAGTACAGAGGAGAACTGAAAATGGAAATAAGAGGGGCAAAGAAAGTATATGAGAATAGATTAGCGGCTAGAATAAAAGCAAACCCCAAAGTATTTTATAAATATATAAATAGTAAGAGGGTAGTCAAAGGAGGGGTGGGGCTGATTAGGGATCAAAAAGGAGATCTTCTTGTGGAGGCAGCGGGCATGGCTGAGATACTAAATGAGTACTTTGCATCTGTCTTCACTAAAGAAGAGGATTCCGCCAATGTCACAGTAAAGGAGGGGGTAGTAGAGAAATTGGATAAGATAAAAAGAGATAAATAGGAACTTGAAAGGTTGGCAGTGCTCAAAGTAGAAAAGTCACTGTCTGGATGGGATGCATCCTAGGAAGTAAGGGTGGAGATTGCAGAGGCTCTGGCCACAATCTTAGATACGGGCGTGGTGCGAGATGACTGGAGGATTGCAAATGTTACACTCCTCTTCAAAAAAGGGGAGAGGGATAAACCAGACAATTACAGGCCAAACAGCCTAACGTTGGTGGTGGGGAAACCTTTAGAGACAATAATCCGGGACAAAATTAATTGGCATTTGGAAAAATATGGGTTAATAAATGAAAGCCAGCACGAATTTGTGAAAGGCAAATCGTGTTTGATTAACTTGATCGAGTTCTTTGATGAAGTAACGGAGAGGTTTGATGCGGGTAGTGCGGTTGATGTTGTGTACATGGACTTTCAAAAGTCCATGCCTAGACAGTGAGTGTTGGTGGGATATTCGACCGCCGAAAGCATCACAGCCGAGCCAGATCCCATACTCTCCCGATGCCCACACGTGTGCACTTTGCATTCAGAGTCAGCGGGTAGCGAGCGGGAGCGGGGACTCTGGCTGATTTTCCTCTCCTTAATCCAGCAGCGCTGAGGCCAATTGCAGGGCCCCTAAAAGGCACCTAGGCCGAGATCAGTAACTCAGCATTGAACCCAGGGCCTAGTGAACTGTATTGCTCAGTTACACCGGGTGAGGCATTCACTCACTGAACCATTACCACGGAGCTGTCTCAGTCTCTCTCTCTTAGTTTTAAAGGGAATTGCAGCCTAGACCAGAGGAAGCTTTATGATAATGGAACGGTTGTGAGACTGCTAGAGTGAAGTGTACAGTAATTCATTCGGACAATGTAACATTAGACTGTTGTGTACTTCAGGCGGAGGTAGAAGGTATTAGATGGCGCAATGCCTCATTTATACAACAGTATAATCTCTGAATTTGTTACAGGGATTGCAATCTACCCTTAACGGATAGTACACACCGCCGCTGGGGCTGCACCTTCTATTCTGAGCATCCCGAGTGATTTACTCCTCACATAATGACAGCAAATGCCAGTGCGAAGCAATCTGAAAGGGCTAATTACACACAGAAACTGTGACAAACTCACAGCTGGGGAACATTAAGCCGTGCACTTCCAGCGCAGTCAGGAGGCTATAATGACAACAAAGAAAAATTCTGCCTCGTGCAGGAGTCGAAAGGCTCGGCAAAGCTGGGCCTGTAATCGGGGAGCCGCCGTTGCCCCGGCAACAGTGCTGCGCGTGCAGACAGCGACCAGCGCCTTCTGACAGAGCCGGGTGAAGGCCCTCTCTCTCTCTCTCCAGCACACAGCTCGGCCTTCTGACAGAGCCGGGTGAAGGCCCTCTCTCTCTCTCTCCAGCACACAGCTCGGCCTTCTGACATAGCCGGGTGAAGGCCCTCTCTCTCTCTCTTCAGCACACAGCTCGGCCTTCTGACAGAGCCGGGTGAAGGCCCTCTCTCTCTTCAGCACACAGCTCGGCCTTCTGACAGAGCCGGGTGAAGGCCCTCTCTCTCTTCAGCACACAGCTCGGCCTTCTGACAGAGCCGGGTGAAGGCCCTCTCTCTCTCTCTTCAGCACACAGCTCGGCCTTCTGACAGAGCCGGGTGAAGGCCCTCTCTCTCCAGCACACAGCTCGGCCTTCTGACAGAGCCGGGTGAAGGCCCTCTCTCTTCAGCACACAGCTCGGCCTTCTGACAGAGCCGGGTGAAGGCCCTCTCTCTTCAGCACACAGTTCGGCCTTCTGACAGAGCCGGGTGAAGGCCCTCTCTCTTCAGCACACAGTTCGGCCTTCTGACAGAGCCGGGTGAAGGCCCTCTCTCTTCAGCACACAGTTCGGCCTTCTGACAGAGCCGGGTGAAGGCCCTCTCTCTTCAGCACACAGTTCGGCCTTCTGACAGAGCCGGGTGAAGGCCCTCTCTCTCTCCCTCCAGCACACAGTTCGGCCTTCTGACAGAGCCGGGTGAAAGCCCCCTCTCTCTCTCTTCAGCACACAGCTCGGCCTTCTGACAGAGCCGGGTGAAGGCCCTCTCTCTCTCTCTTCAGCACACAGCTCGGCCTTTGCTCTGCTGCACCAGAGCAGTTCCGACATTTTGCTCACGCTCCACAGCAGCAGACTCCCCCCCCAAACTCAAAAGTGCTGGCCTGCGCCGACACCCTGAGCAACACTTGCCAGCGGTGACAGATTCTGAAGCTGAATTAAACCCCCCTGGTGAAAAGGCTGTGAAGGTTCGGGGGAACATGTCGCCGTTGCCATGGAAACACCGGGGCTTAATCGAGGGATCAGACAAATGCTTGAGATCATAAGTACGGAGGTGTCTGACTCAATGCTCAAATGATTCTCCCTGGAGAGCTGCATGGAGCTGATTGCCTTAGTTATTAATGTGCTCGCACCCAGTTTTTATTCCCAGTTTAATGGCCTCTTTGCTGGGGTACAGCTTCACGGGACCAGATCCCCCTCCAGTACCTAACACAAGTGTTGCTCACATGGTGAGCCTAGTCAGAAAGTCAGCAGGCCTCAACCCTGAGCCCAATCCTGTCCACACGCTCACACACACATGCAATGTGTAGCAGGATTCGCTGGATAATGATCAGGAATCATAGAATCACAGAAATTTACAGCACAGAGGGAGGCCATTCGGCCCATGGTGTCTGTGCTGGCCGAAGAAGAGCTATCCAACTTAATCCCACTTTCCAGCTCTTTGTCCGTAGCCCTGCAGGTCGCGGCACTTCAAGTGCATATCCAAGTACTTTTTAAATGCGATGAGGGTTTCTGACTCTACCACCCTTTCAGGCAATGAGTTCCAGACCCCCACCAGCCTCTGGGTGAAAAACGTTCTCCTCAACTCCCCTCTCGACCTCCGACCAATTACTTTAAATCTATGCCCCCTGGTTATTGACCTCTCTGCTAGGGAGTGGAAAGCTTGGCTGATTTTTCCCTACCCACCTCAGGGGCACCGAGCCCAAATGTGCCACCCCAAATGCCACCCAGATGGGATCAGCTAATTCGGCACAGACTGCGAATTGAACCTGAACCTTCTCGTCTGCATGGCTTTATAACCACACCAGCTGTTGAATTACCCACTAGACCATTGAGGGAGGAGCTATAAGGCTGGCTCAGAAGGTTGTTGGCTCATGCCCCACTCCAGGATTTGAGCACAGAATTCAGGCTGATACTCCAGTGCAATACTGAGGGAGTGCTGCACTGTCGGGAGGTGCCGTCTTTTGGATGAGACTATAAACTGAAGCACTGTCTGTTGGCTCTGATGGACATTCAAGATCCCAAGGCATTATTCGAAGAGTAGGGAGTTGCCCCAGTGTCCTGGGCAAAATTCCTCCCTCAACCAAAATCATGGAAAAACAATTTAATTGGTCATTCATCTCCTTTGTTGTTTGTGGGCCTTTGATATGCACTCTGTGGCTTTTAGCTTACTTAACCACGGTGAGTGCGCTTCAGAAAGTCGTTCATTGGATGTGTCGCACTTTGGGATGCTCTGAGGATGTTAAAGGGCACTCTATAAATGCAATTTCTTTCTTGGTCCCTCTTTCTCCGGACAAGCTCTATTACTCTGGATAATGTTTTTATTGGAAGCTACTCTCATTAAAAAAAATACACAAAAGGGACCCATCCATGAGAAGAAAACACTCAAACATGAGGAGATTAATTCTTTCACAACACGCAGCTCACTCAGATCATCAGGCTTTTTGCTATCGTGCTTGTGTGGGAGGTGGCTGCTGTAAGGCGCAATCTATTAATACTTCTCAATTCCGCTCTCACAGGTTTCTCTCTCTCATCATTTTCCGTGGATTTAAAAGGATTGAGGAGGTACTGGATCTCATGTTGGGTTAGGGCACGCTTGAGGCCTTGGTTTGAATCTAACCCAGGCAGACAGGATAAAAAGCCTTCCTTCCCTACTGACTAAACGATCGGTTGCCCAATTTAAACAGTCTATACTTTTACGTGTTTAGTGATTCTCGCTCACTTTGGGATGAGATATGAGGATAGAGAGGCTTAAGCTCAATGTCTGAAGTGAAGGTTAAGGTGAAGGCTCCCTCAGGCTTTCAGATTCATGTACTTTCTTTTATTTGTTGACTTCCTAACGCGTTATTTCTGTTGCGTAAACCAATAAAAATACATTTTCTGCAATGACAGCACTTCAGTAGTCAAGACCAGGGGTGGTGGGGTGGGGCCTGGGAGTGTGTTAATATTTCAAGGGCCATCCCACCCCTCACATTGAAAAGTTTGAAAATCACAGGTTAAGGACGATCTGCTTGAGACATATGAAGTATTAAAATGCCCAGATAAGGTGAGCCCACAATATTACTTTGTTAGCAATAGGAAATAGTGGCACCAATCACTGGATGGTGACCCCAGGAATTCTGACCGGATCGGGCACATTAGTCCCAGGCACATCTGGAGTCTGGTAGAGTGGGATTATGGGATTTCGGGCCCAGCGCCTTTATTCAAAAGGTGAGGAACATTCTGAAATGATCCACCAAATAAATAATGAAAGCAAAGACATTGGGAAGTTCAAGATGCGGTTGGATACCATTCTGGGTGAGGTGGACGTTGGACTGGGTAGGTGGGTGGTGGGCTGGGTGTTGGTCTGGGTGAGCGTTGGTCTGGGTGGGTGGATGTTGGACTGGGTGAGGTGGATGTTGGTCTGGGTGAGGTGGATGTTGGACTGGGTGGGGTGGGTGTTGGTCTGGGTGGGTGGATGTTGGTCTGGGTGAGGTGGGTGTTGGACTGGGTGAGGTGGATGTTGGTCTGGGTGAGGTGGGTGTTGGTCTGGGTGGGTGGGTGTTGGTCTGGGTGGGTGTTGGTCCGGGTGGGGTGGATGTTGGTCTGGGTGGGGTGGATGTTGGACTGGGTGGGTGGGTGTTGGTCTGGGTGAGATGGGTGTTGGTCTGGGTGGGGTGGATGTTGGTCTGGGTGGCTAGATGTTGGACTGGGTGGGTGGGTGTTGGTCTGGGTGAGGTGGGTGTTGGTTTGGGTGAGGTGGGTGTTGGTCTGGGTGAGGTGGGTGTTGGTCTGGGTGGGTGGGTGTTGGTCTGGGTGGGTGGGTGTTGGTCTGGGTGGGTGTTGGTCCGGGTGGGGTGGATGTTGGTCTGGGTGGGGTGGATGTTGGACTGGGTGGGTGGGTGTTGGTCTGGGTGGGGTGGGTGTTGGTCTGGGTGGCTAGATGTTGGACTGGGTGGGTGGGTGTTGGTCTGGGTGAGGTGGGTGTTGGTCTGGGTGGGTGGGTGTTGGTCTGGGTGGCTAGATGTTGGACTGGGTGGGTGGGTGTTGGTCTGGGTGAGATGGGTGTTGGTCTGGGTGGGGTGGGTGTTGGTCTGCGTGAGGTGGGTGTTGGTCTGGGTGGGGTGGGTGTTGGTCTGGGTGAGGTGGGTGTTGGTCTGGGTGAGGTGGGTGTTGGACTGGGTGAGGTGGGTGTTGGTCTGGGTGAGGTGGGTGTTGGTCTGGGTGGGGTGGATGTTGGACTGGGTGAGGTGGATGTTGGTCTGGGTGGGTGGGTGTTGGTGTGGGTAAGGTGGGTGTTGGACTGGGTGAGGTGGGTGTTGGTCTGGGTGAGGTGGGTGTTGGACTGGGTGAGGTGGATGTTGGTCTGGGTGAGCTGGGTGTTGGTGTGGGTGAGGTCGGTGTCGGACTGGGTGAGGTGGGTGTTGGTGTGGGTGAGGTGGATGTTGGTCTGGGTGAGGTGGGTGTTGGTGTGGGTAAGGTGGGTGTTGGACTGGGTGATGTGGGTGTTGGTCTGGGTGAGGTGGATGTTGGTCTGGGTGAGGTGGGTGTTGGTGTGGGTGAGGTGGGTGTTGGACTGGGTGAGGTGGGTGTTGGTGTGGGTGAGGTGGATGTTGGTCTGGGTGAGGTGGGTGTTGGTCTGGGTGGGAGTTGGTCTGGGTGAGGTGGGTGTTGGTCTGGGTGGGTGTTGGTCTGGGTGAGGTGGGTGTTGGTCTGGGTGAGGTGGGTGTTGGTCTGGGTGGGTGTTGGTCTGGGTGAGGTGGGTGTTGGTCTGGGTGGGTAGATGTTGGTCTGGGTGAGGTGGGTGTTGGTCTGGGTGAGGTGGGTGTTGGTCTGGGTGGGTGGGTGTTGGTCTGGGTGGCTAGATGTTGGACTGGGTGGGTGGGTGTTGGTCTGGGTGAGATGGGTGGGTCTGGGTGGGGTGGGTGTTGGTCTGCGTGAGGTGGGTGTTGGTCTGGGTGGGAGGGTGTTGGTCTGGGTGGGGTGGGTGTTGGTCTGGGTGAGGTGGGTGTTGGTCTGGGTGAGGTGGGTGTTGGTCTGGGTGAGGTGGGTGTTGGACTGGGTGAGGTGGGTGTTGGTCTGGGTGAGGTGGGTGTTGGTCTGGGTGGGGTGGATGTTGGACTGGGTGAGGTGGATGTTGGTCTGGGTGGGTGTGTGTTGGTGTGGGTAAGGTGGGTGTTGGACTGGGTGAGGTGGGTGTTGGTCTGGGTGAGGTGGGTGTTGGACTGGGTGAGGTGGATGTTGGTCTGGGTGAGCTGGGTGTTGGTGTGGGTGAGGTGGATGTTGGTCTGGGTGAGGTGGGTGTTGGTGTGGGTAAGGTGGGTGTTGGACTGGGTGAGGTGGGTGTTGGTCTGGGTGAGGTGGGTGTTGGACTGGGTGAGGTGGATGTTGGTGTGGGTGAGGTGGGTGTTGGTGTGGGTGAGGTGGGTGTTGGACTGGGTGAGGTGGGTGTTGGTGTGGGTGAGGTGGATGTTGGTCTGGGTGAGGTGGGTGTTGGTCTGGGTGGGAGTTGGTCTGGGTGAGGTGGGTGTTGGTCTGGGTGGGTGTTGGTCTGGGTTAGGTGGGTGTTGGTCTGGGTGAGGTGGGTGTTGGTCTGGGTGGGTGTTGGTCTGGGTGAGGTGGGTGTTGGTCTGGGTGGGTAGATGTTGGTCTGGGTGAGGTGGGTGTTGGTCTGGGCGAGGTGGGTGTTGGTCTGGGTGGGTGGGTGTTGGTCTGGGTGGGTAGATGTTGGACTGGGTGGGTGGGTGTTGGTCTGGGTGAGGTGGGTGTTGGTCTGGGTGGGTGTTGGTCTGGGTGAGGTGGGTGTTGGTCTGGGTGAGATGGGTGTTGGACTGGGTGGGTGGGTGTTGGTCTGGGTGAGGTGGGTGTTAGTCTGGGTGAGATGGGTGTTGGACTGGGTGGGTGGGTGTCGGTCTGGGTGAGGTGGATGTTGGTCTGGGTGAGATGGGTGTTGATCTGGGTGAGGTGGATGTTGGACTGGGTGGGTGGGTGTTGGTCTGGGTGAGGTGGGTGTTGGTCTGGATGGGTGGGTGTTGGACTGGGTGGGTGGGTGTTGATCTAGGTGGGTGGATGTTGGTGTGGGTGAGGTGGGTGTTGGTGTGGGTGAGGTGGATGTTGGTGTTGGTGAGGTGGGTGTTGGACTGGGTGAGGTGGATGTTGGTGTGGGTGAGGTGGGTGTTGGTGTTGGTGTTGGTGAGGTGGATGTTGGTGTGGGTGAGGTGGATGTTGGTCTGGGTGAGGTGGATGTTGGTGTGGGTGAGGTGGATGTTGGTGTTGGTGAGGTGGATGTTGGTGTGGGTGAGGTGGATGTTGGTGTGGGTGAGGTGGATGTTGGTGTTGGTGAGGTGGATGTTGGTGAGGTGGATGTTGGTCTGGGTGAGGTGGATGTTGGTGTGGGTGAGGTGGATGTTGGTGTTGGTGAGGTGGGTGTTGGACTGGGTGAGGTGGGTGTTGGTGTGGGTGAGGTGGATGTTGGTCTGGGTGAGGTGGATGTTGCTGTGGGTGAGGTGGATGTTGGTCTGGGTGAGGTGGATGTTGGTCTGGGTGAGGTGGGTGTTGGTGTGGGTGAGGTGGATGTTGGTCTGGGTGAGGTGGATGTTGGTGTGGGTGAGGTGGATGTTGGTCTGGGTGAGGTGGATGTTGGTGTGGGTGAGGTGGATGTTGGACTGGGTGAGGTGGGTGTTGGTGTGGGTGAGGTGGATGTTGGACTGGGTGGGTGGGTGTTGGTCTGGGTGGGTGGGTGTTGGTCTGGGTGGGTAGATGTTGGTCTGGGTGAGGTGGGTGTTGGTCTGGGTGAGGTGGGTGTTGGTCTGGGTGGGTGGGTGTTGGTCTGGGTGAGGTGGGTGTTGGTCTGAGTGGTTGGGTGTTGGTCTGGGTGGGGTGGGTGTTGGTCTGGGTGGGTAGATGTTGGACTGGGTGGGTGGGTGTTGGTCTGGGTGAAGTGGGTGTTGGTCTGGGTGGGTGTTGGTCTGGGTGAGGTGGGTGTTGGTCTGGGTGAGATGGGTGTTGGACTGGGTGGGTGGGTGTTGGTCTGGGTGAGGTGGGTGTTAGTCTGGGTGAGATGGGTGTTGGACTGGGTGGGTGGGTGTTGGTCTGGGTAAGGTGGGTGTTGGTCTGGGTGAGATGGGTGTTGATCTGGGTGAGGTAGATGTTGGACTGGGTGAGGTGGATGTTGGTGTGGGTGAGGTGGGTGTTGGTCTGGATGGGTGGGTGTTGGACTGGGTGGGTGGGTGTTGATCTAGGTGGGTGGATGTTGGTGTGGGTGAGGTGGGTGTTGGTGTGGGTGAGGTGGATGTTGGTGTTGGTGAGGTGGGTGTTGGTCTGGGTGGGTGGGTGTTGGTCTGGGTGGGTAGATGTTGGACTGGGTGGGTGGGTGTTGGTCTGGGTGAGGTGGGTGTTGGTCTGGGTGGGTGTTGGTCTGGGTGAGGTGGGTGTTGGTCTGGGTGAGATGGGTGTTGGACTGGGTGGGTGGGTGTTGGTCTGGGTGAGGTGGGTGTTAGTCTGGGTGAGATGGGTGTTGGACTGGGTGGGTGGGTGTCGGTCTGGGTGAGGTGGGTGTTGGTCTGGGTGAGATGGGTGTTGATCTGGGTGAGGTGGATGTTGGTCTGGGTGAGGTGGGTGTTGGTCTGGGTGAGGTGGGTGTTGGTCTGGGTGAGGTGGATGTTGGTCTGGGTGAGGTGGATGTTGGTCTGGGTGAGGTGGGTGTTGGTGTGGGTGAGGTGGATGTTGGTGTTGGTGAGGTGGGTGTTGGACTGGGTGAGGTGGATGTTGGTGTGGGTGAGGTGGGTGTTGGTGTTGGTGAGGTGGATGTTGGTGTGGGTGAGGTGGATGTTGGTCTGGGTGAGGTGGATGTTGGAGTGGGTGAGGTGGATGTTGGTGTTGGTGAGGTGGATGTTGGTGTGGGTGAGGTGGATGTTGGTGTGGGTGAGGTGGATGTTGGTGTTGGTGAGGTGGATCTTGGTGAGGTGGATGTTGGTCTGGGTGAGGTGGTTGTTGGTGTGGGTGAGGTGGATGTTGGTGTTGGTGAGGTGGGTGTTGGACTGGGTGAGGTGGGTGTTGGTGTGGGTGAGGTGGATGTTGGTCTGGGTGAGGTGGATGTTGCTGTGGGTGAGGTGGATGTTGGTGTGGGTGAGGTGGATGTTGGTCTGGGTGAGGTGGGTGTTGGTGTGGGTGAGGTGGATGTTGGTCTGGGTGAGGTGGATGTTGGTGTGGGTGAGGTGGATGTTGGACTGGGTGAGGTGGGTGTTGGTGTGGGTGAGGTGGATGTTGGACTGGGTGGGTGGGTGTTGGTCTGGGTGGGTGGGTGTTGGTCTGGGTGGGAGTTGGTCTGGGTGAGGTGGGTGTTGGTCTGGGTGGGTGTTGGTCTGGGTGAGGTGGGTGTTGGTCTGGGTGAGGTGGGTGTTGGTCTGGGTGAGGTGGGTGTTGGTCTGGGTGGGTAGATGTTGGTCTGGGTGAGGTGGGTGTTGGTCTGGGCGAGGTGGGTGTTGGTCTGGGTGGGTGGGTGTTGGTCTGGGTGGGTAGATGTTGGACTGGGTGGGTGGGTGTTGGTCTGGGTGAGGTGGGTGTTGGTCTGGGTGGGTGTTGGTCTGGGTGAGGTGGGTGTTGGTCTGGGTGAGATGGGTGTTGGACTGGGTGGGTGGGTGTTGGTCTGGGTGAGGTGGGTGTTAGTCTGGGTGAGATGGGTGTTGGACTGGGTGGGTGGGTGTCGGTCTGGGTGAGGTGGGTGTTGGTCTGGGTGAGATGGGTGTTGATCTGGGTGAGGTGGATGTTGGACTGGGTGGGTGGGTGTTGGTCTGGGTGAGGTGGGTGTTGGTCTGGATGGGTGGGTGTTGGACTGGGTGGGTGGGTGTTGATCTAGGTGGGTGGATGTTGGTGTGGGTGAGGTGGGTGTTGGTGTGGGTGAGGTGGATGTTGGTGTTGGTGAGGTGGGTGTTGGACTGGGTGAGGTGGATGTTGGTGTGGGTGAGGTGGGTGTTGGTGTTGGTGTTGGTGAGGTGGATGTTGGTGTGGGTGAGGTGGATGTTGGTCTGGGTGAGGTGGATGTTGGTGTGGGTGAGGTGGATGTTGGTGTTGGTGAGGTGGATGTTGGTGTGGGTGAGGTGGATGTTGGTGTGGGTGAGGTGGATGTTGGTGTTGGTGAGGTGGATGTTGGTGAGGTGGATGTTGGTCTGGGTGAGGTGGATGTTGGTGTGGGTGAGGTGGATGTTGGTGTTGGTGAGGTGGGTGTTGGACTGGGTGAGGTGGGTGTTGGTGTGGGTGAGGTGGATGTTGGTCTGGGTGAGGTGGATGTTGCTGTGGGTGAGGTGGATGTTGGTCTGGGTGAGGTGGATGTTGGTCTGGGTGAGGTGGGTGTTGGTGTGGGTGAGGTGGATGTTGGTCTGGGTGAGGTGGATGTTGGTGTGGGTGAGGTGGATGTTGGACTGGGTGAGGTGGGTGTTGGTGTGGGTGAGGTGGATGTTGGACTGGGTGGGTGGGTGTTGGTCTGGGTGGGTGGGTGTTGGTCTGGGTGGGTAGATGTTGGTCTGGGTGAGGTGGGTGTTGGTCTGGGTGAGGTGGGTGTTGGTCTGGGTGGGTGGGTGTTGGTCTGGGTGAGGTGGGTGTTGGTCTGGGTGGTTGGGTGTTGGTCTGGGTGGGGTGGGTGTTGGTCTGGGTGGGTAGATGTTGGACTGGGTGGGTGGGTGTTGGTCTGGGTGAAGTGGGTGTTGGTCTGGGTGGGTGTTGGTCTGGGTGAGGTGGGTGTTGGTCTGGGTGAGATGGGTGTTGGACTGGGTGGGTGGGTGTTGGTCTGGGTGAGGTGGGTGTTAGTCTGGGTGAGATGGGTGTTGGACTGGGTGGGTGGGTGTTGGTCTGGGTAAGGTGGGTGTTGGTCTGGGTGAGATGGGTGTTGATCTGGGTGAGGTAGATGTTGGACTGGATGAGGTGGATGTTGGTGTGGGTGAGGTGGGTGTTGGTCTGGATGGGTGGGTGTTGGACTGGGTGGGTGGGTGTTGATCTAGGTGGGTGGATGTTGGTGTGGGTGAGGTGGGTGTTGGTGTGGGTGAGGTGGATGTTGGTGTTGGTGAGGTGGGTGTTGGTCTGGGTGGGTGGGTGTTGGTCTGGGTGGGTAGATGTTGGACTGGGTGGGTGGGTGTTGGTCTGGGTGAGGTGGGTGTTGGTCTGGGTGGGTGTTGGTCTGGGTGAGGTGGGTGTTGGTCTGGGTGAGATGGGTGTTGGACTGGGTGGGTGGGTGTTGGTCTGGGTGAGGTGGGTGTTAGTCTGGGTGAGATGGGTGTTGGACTGGGTGGGTGGGTGTCGGTCTGGGTGAGGTGGGTGTTGGTCTGGGTGAGATGGGTGTTGATCTGGGTGAGGTGGATGTTGGACTGGGTGGGTGGGTGTTGGTCTGGGTGAGGTGGGTGTTGGTCTGGATGGGTGGGTGTTGGACTGGGTGGGTGGGTGTTGATCTAGGTGGGTGGATGTTGGTGTGGGTGAGGTGGGTGTTGGTGTGGGTGAGGTGGATGTTGGTCTGGGTGAGGTGGATGTTGGTGTGGGTGAGGTGGATGTTGGTGTTGGTGAGGTGGATGTTGGTGTGGGTGAGGTGGATGTTGGTGTTGGTGAGGTGGATCTTGGTGAGGTGGATGTTGGTCTGGGTGAGGTGGATGTTGGTGTGGGTGAGGTGGATGTTGGTGTTGGTGAGGTGGGTGTTGGACTGGGTGAGGTGGGTGTTGGTGTGGGTGAGGTGGATGTTGGTCTGGGTGAGGTGGATGTTGCTGTGGGTGAGGTGGATGTTGGTGTGGGTGAGGTGGATGTTGGTCTGGGTGAGGTGGGTGTTGGTGTGGGTGAGGTGGATGTTGGTCTGGGTGAGGTGGATGTTGGTGTGGGTGAGGTGGATGTTGGACTGGGTGGGTGGGTGTTGGTCTGGGTGGGTGGGTGTTGGTCTGGGTGGGTAGATGTTGGTCTGGGTGAGGTGGGTGTTGGTCTGGGTGAGGTGGGTGTTGGTCTGGGTGGGTGGGTGTTGGTCTGGGTGGGGTGGGTGTTGGTCTGGGTGGGTAGATGTTGGACTGGGTGGGTGGGTGTTGGTCTGGGTGAAGTGGGTGTTGGTCTGGGTGGGTGTTGGTCTGGGTGAGGTGGGTGTTGGTCTGGGTGAGATGGGTGTTGGACTGGGTGGGTGGGTGTTGGTCTGGGTGAGGTGGGTGTTAGTCTGGGTGAGATGGGTGTTGGACTGGGTGGGTGGGTGTTGGTCTGGGTAAGGTGGGTGTTGGTCTGGGTGAGATGGGTGTTGATCTGGGTGAGGTGGATGTTGGACTGGGTGAGGTGGATGTTGGTGTGGGTGAGGTGGGTGTTGGTCTGGATGGGTGGGTGTTGGACTGGGTGGGTGGGTGTTGATCTAGGTGGGTGGATGTTGGTGTGGGTGAGGTGGGTGTTGGTGTGGGTGAGGTGGATGTTGGTGTTGGTGAGGTGGGTGTTGGACTGGGTGAGGTGGATGTTGGTGTGGGTGAGCTGGATGTTGGTGAGGTGGGTGTTGGACTGGGTGAGGTGGGTGTTGGTGTGGGTGAGGTGGATGTTGGTCTGGGTGAGGTGGATGTTGGTGTGGGTGAGGTGTATGTTGGTCTGGGTGAGGTGGATGTTGGTCTGGGTGAGGTGGGTGTTGGTGTGGGTGAGGTGGATGTTGGTGTGGGTGAGGTGGATGTTGGTGTGGGTGAGGTGGATGTTGGTGTGGGTGAGGTGGATGTTGGTGTGGGTGAGGTGGATGTTGGTGTGGGTGAGGTGGATGTTGGTGTGGGCGAGGTGGATGTTGGTGTGGGTGAGGTGGATGTTGGTGTGGGTGAGGTGGATGTTGGTCTGGGTGAGGTGGATGTTGGTCTGGGTGAGGTGGATGTTGGTGTGGGCGAGGTGGATGTTGCTGTGGGTGAGGTGGATGTTGGTCTGGGTGAGGTGGAGTACTGGAGGGATGAGCTCGATAGGTGAACGGCCTTTTCTCATCTTGTGAGTGGAATCACAGAGATCACTCTGAGCGTTTGTATCTCTGTTTTCACCATTGGCGTGTCAATGGACAGGACATCCTGGGCCAGAAGCTGCTGCCGATATATCAAGGTGAATTATTTCAGGTGTGGTGAGGAGATGTGTTGCTAAAATTCACGGTTCTGTAATTCTGGTTTTGAGAGTTTTTTGGGCTGCGAGGGTGGGAACGATAAACAATAATGGTGTTCTCAGTATTGGAGTCACCGCACCAATTTTGACCTTACACTCCACTACAACACAGACTGGCTCAAAACTAATTTGGGACATTAATACTTCATCACCAACCTATTATTAATTACAATATATTCGCACTAGGTACAGTTATAATTTGGAAATGCAACACAAATCTCCAGATTATGCAAATCAATGCCCTCTTGGTTTTCCAAAATCCCCCCCCACTCTCCTGAAGAACCCGTTACAGTAGCGAACCAAGCTGAATAAAGAAAGTACAGAAGAGAACTGAAAAAGAAAATAAGAGGGGCAAAGAGAGAGTATAAGAATAGATTAGCGAGTAACATAAAAGGGAACCCAAAAGTTGTTTATAAACATATAAATAGTAAAAGGGTAGTCAAAGGAAGGGTGGGGGCGATTAGGGACCAAAAGGAGATCTTCTTGTGGAGGCAGAGAGAATGGCTGAGGTACTAAACAAGAGGATGTTGCCAATGTAGCAATAAAGGAGGAGGTAGTAGCAATAAAGGAGGAGGTAGCAGCGATATTGGACAGGATAAAAATAGATAAAGAGGAGATTCTTTAAAGGTTGGCAGTCCTCAAAGTAGAAAAGTCACCAAGTCCGGATGAGATGCATCCTAGGTTACTGAGGTTTGAAATTATGGAGGTTCTGACCACAATCTTTCAATCCTCCTTAGATATGGGCGTGGTGCCGGAGGACTGGAGGATTGCAAATGTTACGCCCCTGTTTAAAAGGGCGGAGAGGGATAAACCTGGCAACTACAGGCCAGTGAGTTTAACGTCGGTGGTGGGGAAACTTACGGAGACAATAATCTGGGACAATATTAATTGGCATTTGGAAAAATATGGGCTAATAAATGAAAGCCAGTACAGATTTGTTAAAGGCAAATCGTGTTTGACAAAACTTGATGAGTTCTTTGATGAAGTAACTGAGAGGGTTGATGAGGGTAGTGCAGTTGATGTGTATATAGACTTTCAAAAGGCGTTTGACAAAGTACCACATAATAGACTTGTTAGCAAAACTGAAGCCCATGGGATTAAAGGGGCAGTGGCTAAGTGAATACGAAATTGGCTAAAGGACAGAAAGCAGAGAGTAGTGGTACATACATAGATACATAGAAGATAGGAGCAGGAGTAGGCCATCCGGCCCTTCGAGCCTGCTCCGCCATTTAATGAGATCATGGCTGATCCTCCAATTCAGTATCCCGTCCCCGCCTTCTCTCCGTAACCCTTAACCTCTTTTGCCTGTAGAAATATATCTAATTCCCTCTTAAATATATTTAATGAGCTGGCGTACACTGCCCTCTGTGGCAATGAGTTCCACAGGTTCACCACCCTCTGAGTGAAGAAATTCCCCCTCATTTCTGTCCTAAATGGTTTAGCCCTTATCCTTAAATTATGTCCTCTAGTTCTGTTCTCACCCGCCAAGGGAAACATTCCTTCTGCATCTAGTCTGTCTAGACCTGTCAGAATTTTATACACTTCTATGAGGTCCCCTCTCAATCTTCTAAACTCCAGTGTGTACATCCCTAAACTACATAGTCTCTCCTCATAGGTCAATCCCGCCATTCCTGGTATCAGCCTGGTGAATCGCCGCTGCACCCCCTCCATGGCAAGAACATCTTTCCTCAGATGAGGCGACCAAAACTGTACACAGTACTCGAGGTGTGGTCTCACCAGTGCCCTGTACAGCTGCAGCAAGGTATCCCTGTTCCTGTATTCCAACCCTTTTGCTATGAAGGCCAGCATACCGTTTGCCTTCTTGACCGCCTGTTGCACCTGCATGCTCGCCTTCAGTGACTGGTGTACAAGAACACCCAGGTCTCTCTGTACTTCGCCCTCTCCCAATTTATTGCCATTTAAATAATAATTTGCCCTCCCGTTCCTGCACCCAAGGTGGATAACTTCGCACTTGTCCACATTATAGTGCATCTGCCATTTATCCGCCCAATCACCCAGTCTGTCCAAATCGCTCTGGAGCTTCCTGGTCTCCTCCTCTGAGCCCACCCCCCCTCCTAGTTTAGTGTCGTCTGCAAATTTGGAAATGCTGCATCCGACTCCCTGATCCAGGTCATTAATGTAAATTGTGAACAGCTGGGGACCCAGGACAGATCCCTGCGGTACCCCACTTGTTACTGCCTGCCATTCAGAAATGAGCCGTTTATTCCAACTCTCTGTTTTCTATCTGACAGCCAGTTCTCTATCCACGTCAATACTTTCCCCTTTATCCCATGAGCTTCAATTTTCCATGCTAATCTTTTATGTGGGACCTTGTCGAAGGCCTTTTGGAAGTCCAGGTACACCACATCTACTGGCTCTCCCCCATCTATTTTACCAGTTACTCCCTCAAAAAATTCCAATAGATTAGTCAAGCACGATTTACCCTTTGTAAATCCATGTTGACTCTGTCCTATCCTGTCCCCATTTGCTAAGTGCTCCGCTATTTCATCCTTAATGATGGACTCCAGCATTTTGCCCACAACTGATGTAAGGCTTACAGGTCTGTAATTACCTGCTTTTTCCCTACCCCCCTTTTTGAATAGTGGGGTAACGTTAGCTACCCTCCAATCCATGGGCACTGTTCCCGAGTCTAATGAATTCTGAAAAATCATACTTAGTGCATCCGCTATCTCTAGGGCCACCTCCTTCAGTACCCTAGGATGCATGTTATCAGGCCCTGGGGATTTGTCCGCCTTCAATCCCTTTAGCTTCCTTAACACCATATCCTTAGAGATATTGACTTGCGTCAGTTCCTCCTTTGCCAATGTCCCTATTTTTCCTGATATCCCAGGGAGGTTTTTTGTGTCTTCCTTCATAAAGACTGACCCAAAGTATGCATTTAGTTGGTCTGCCATTTCCTTATTTCCCGTTATATATTCCCCCGTATCTGACTGCAATGGACCAACTTTGGTTTTCACCAGTCTTTTCCTCTTGATATACTTATAAAAGCTTTTGGAGTTAGTTTTTATATTTTCCGCCAGCTTGCTTTCGTAAGCTATTTTGCCCCTCTTGATTAAGCCCTTTGTCCTCCTTTGCTCTATCTTAAACTGTTCCCAATCTTCCGCTCTGGCGCTTTTTTTGGCTATTTTATACGGCCTGTCTTTGGATTTTATGCTGTCTCTAATTTCCCCTGTTATCCACGGTTGAGTCACCTTTTTAGATTTCCTTTTATGCCAGATTGGTATAAACAATTTTTGCAATTTTGTCATTCTATCTTTAAATGCTTGCCATTGTTTATCTACCTCCAGTCCTCCCAGGAACGTTGTCCAATCAGACCTACTCAGTTCCCGTCTAATGGCATCATAATTCCCCTTGTTTAAATTCAGGACCTTAGTCTCTGAGTCAATTTCTTCGCTCTCCATTTCGAGTGAGAAATCGATCATGTTATGATCGCTCTGACCCAAGGGTCCCCGTACAACAAGATTACTAATTAGTCCCTTCTCATTGCACAGTACCCAGTCCAATATAGCCTGTTCCCGAGTTGGTTCCTCGACATATTGATCCAGATAACCATCCCTTAAACACTCAAGGAATTCCTCCTCCTCATTATTTTTACTGATTAGGCTAGTCCAATCTATATGTAAGTTAAAGTCACCTATGATGACAGCTGTGCTCTTATTGCACGCTTCTCTAATTTCCCTCGTGATGCCCTCCCCAACCTCTATTTTACTATTTGGAGGCCTATATACCACTCCTATTAATGTTTTTCGCCCCTCGCTATTTCTTAGCTCCACCCATATAGATTCTGTATTAACTGAGTTAATATCCTTCCTTTCAATTGCATTTATCCCCTCTTTTACCAGCAATGCTACCCCTCCTCCCTTTCTTTTTTGTCGATCCTTCCTGGTGAACGATTGTTTTTCAGACTGGAGTGAAGTATACAGTGGTGTTCCCCCAGGGGTCAGGGTTGGGACCACTGCTCTTTTTGACATCTATTAATGACCTGGACTTGGGTATACAGGGCATAATTTCAAACTTTGCAGATGACACGAAACTCAGAAATGTAGTAAACAGTGAGGAGGATAGTAAAATACTTCAGCAGGACATAGACTGATTGGTGAATTGGGCAGACACATGGCAGATGAAATTTAATGGAGAGTAGTGTGAAGTGATTCATTTTGGTAGGAAGAATGAGGAGTGGCAATATAAACTAAATTATACAATTTTAAAGGAGGTGCAGGAACAGAGAGACCTGGGGGTGTACATACACAAGTCTTTGAAGGTGGCAGGACAAGTTGAGAAGGCTGTTAAAAAAGGCAGATGGGATCCTTGGCTTTATAAATAGAGGCATAGAGTACAAAAGCAAAGAAGTTATGCTAAACATTTATAAATCACTTTTTAGGTCCCAGCTGGAGTATTGTGCCCATTTCTGGGCACCACACTTTAGGAAGGATGTCAAAGTCTTAAAGAGGGTGCAGAGGAGATTCACTAGAATGGTACCAGGGATGCAGGACTTCAGTTACATGGAGAACTAGAGAAGCTAGGGTTGTTCTCCTTAGAGCAGAAAAGGTTAAAGGGAGATTTAATAGAGGTGTTCAAAATCATGAACGGTTTTGATAGAGTAAATAGGGAGAAACTGTTTCAGTGGCAGATGGGTTGGTAACCAGAGGGCACAGATTTAGGGTAATTGGCAAAAGAACCAGAGGCGAGAATTTTTTTATGCAGCAAGTTGTTACGATCTGGAATACACTGACTGAAAGGGTGGTGGAAATAGATTCAACGATAACTTGCAAAAGGGAATTGAATAAACACTTGAAGGGGAAAAATTTGCAGGGCTATGGGGAAAGAGCAGGGTAATGGGACTAATTGGATCGCTCTTTCAAAGAGCCGGCACAGACACGATGGGCCGAATGGCCTCCTACTGTATCATTCTATGATTCTAGGGATACTGTTACATGGGTGCCAGTTGACCTCCAGCCCCTCACCCAAGTGGGCATTTTTCAAGTGTGACCTTAGATAGTGAGCGTCAGCAAGCAATTCAACCATAGTGAGCATCACAGCCAAACCTGAGATCAGTATATGTGTGCTTTTCATTAAGCGTCACTGGATAGCTGTCAGGAGTAGGAACTCTGAATGATTTTTTCCCCCTCCCTAGCTGCAGGGGCCCTGAGCAAATCATAGCAGCTCTATTGCTCACTCAGTTGAGATCAACTAACTCAGCACTGGCTGGAGATTGAACTTGGGAACATCCAGGTCTATATGGCTTAGTACTACACTGGACATCTGGGGCCACTGGTGGTATCTTCACTGGAATAAATCTATTGCTTCCAGAGCTCCCAATCACAATCAGGCTTTTCCAGGACTCTTATGAACTTTTGCAGTCAATCCATTGGCACATTCCTGTCTGTATAACATAGCAAATGTTAAACAACAAGGAATTTTTTACTAAATAGCAGAGAAGTACAATCTGTTGATTCCTCCTAAAGATTCAATTAGGTGGATATGTTGCTTGAGTGCTTCACACAACAGATGCATGGCACCATTTCAGAGACTGAAAAATGAGGTAGCCATTTTGAAATAAGACAAAAACAGGAGCCAATGTAGCACTAGTGGACCTCCTATGCCATTGCTTACAGTAAGTCAGATGATTATTTTATAATAACAGGAGTGTTAGACCGTTTAAAGCACAATGTATTATTCTGCTACTAATTTGTGTAATTTATGCTGCTTTCCTACTATGAGCGACCGGTGCCGGTTCACTGGTGCCCGACACACAGGTCTCATGCAGCTAACTGCAACCTGAAGATAAGCCAGCTGGATTCACTGAGGCTGTCTGTCAAGGAAAACCTGGTTAAAAAAAATAACCTTAAAGCTTGAAAGTACGTCCCTTTAAGCCTAGGTGTAATTTCTGTGCCTTCCTGGGTCAATTAGAGATTGTTTTTCTTAAACATATCCTTGGGTCAATTAAAGGTCAGGTTGGTTTTCTTTTTCTAACTTGTGAAACCGAAATTTTCATGTGTGACAATGTGATATCTGAAGAGTGACAGATGAGTCTCAAGAGCTTTGTCGAGTTCACCATGAGTAGCTGGATATAAGTGTACGAGAAAGTAAGTGTGAGACTTGCAGGTAGTGTCTGCTATGCGCATGACCTTTAAAATATTACTGACTATTGTCCATTGTCAGTTGATAAATAAAAGTTGTTTTTTTTTTACATACAAGATGGTTGACAGAATTGGGAAAGAGACTTCCAGAAATTGTTGCTCAGGGCCACCTAGTGGCCAGAGCCTGAAACTACATCGTGACAGTTGACATAGCAAAATTGAATGGAAAATGTTAACATCATAATTTACAATGGTAATGAAATGATAGAAAAAGTGACCAAAAATGGTGACAACAGGGAGTACGGTTTGTGGTTAGGACATGCACTACCTGCTCAAGATTTTTTAATATAGATAGACAGATGGATATAAAATGTATTATCCATCTGTGCTTCTCCTGGGTCCTGTTTCTGTATTTTTATTAGTATCTGTTGCTGTCGCAGCCAATTTAAACTGAATCCCGTTAGTTAAGATAGTATTTAAGGCAAACAAATTAACGGCTGTTGAAACTTTTAATCATCATTAATGGAGCAGGAGACACATTGTAACAGAGGACAGAGCTCTGAAGAATGGGAACTATTTACTCAGTTACTGACCCGTACAACCTCAAAGACTTTAGCACAACCGGCTGTGTCACCACCTTGGAACAGCTGGAGCTCTATATCGACGGATACTGTGCCTTCTCCCTTTTGTCTGCCTCCTTCTGCATCTAGAGTGCAGGAGCTGCTTAGATCCTTAGACTAATCCCATCCTGCAAGATGTCACATCTGTTTAGTCATAAAAAGTTTAGGACTGAAGGCTTATGTAAAGTCTGGGTTTATGGTCTGGGCCCTGGGGCATTTGTCACTGCCAGACATCTGCTGACCAAATGCTATCGGCCCACTGTTTATTGAAGCGCTGTCATCTGATTGGCTGTTAGTAGGCACTAATCCCCAATAAAGTCTTATATTCTATGAATGCTCTTCAAATTTCTAAAGGAATGTGGCAAAATATTCTTAAGAAGGCACGCACTGAAAATGGCTATAGTGTTAAAAACTTAACTGACTTCATTGTAGAATGGGGACCGAGAGATAATTAGAAAGAAAAAAGACAGATCTGACATTTATACAGCACCTTTCACGTGCTCAGGGTGTTCCAAAGCACTTCACAGCCAACAGAAAAGAAAAAGAAAGGCTTGCATTTCTATAGCACCTTTCACGACCACCAGACGTCCCAAAGCGCTTTACAGCCAATGAAGTACTTTTGAAGTGTAGTCACTGTTGTAATGTAGGAAACGCGGCAGCCAATTTGCACACAGCAAGCTGCCACAGACAGCAATGTGATAATGACCAGATAATCTGTTTTTAGTGATGTTGATTGAGGGATAAATATTGGCCAGGACAGTGGGGATAACTCCCCTGCTCTTCGAAATAGTGCCATGGGATCTTTTATGTCCACCTGAGAGAGCAGGTTTAAATGTCTCATCCGAAAGACAGCACCTCCGACAATGCAGCACTCCCTCAGTACTGCACTGAAGTGTCAGCCTATATTTTTGGTGCTCAAATCTCTGGAGTGGGACCTGAACCCACAACCTTCTGACTCAGAGGCGAGGGTGCTACCCACTGACGGGAGCGGAGAGAGCAGCAGCAAAGTGAGTAGTTAAACTCACTTTCGCGGGCTTTTTTCCAGAGGCCAGTGTCGGGAGTGGAGAGAGCAGCAGCACAGTGAGTAGTTAAACACACTTACGCGGGCTTTTTTACAGAGGCCAGTGTCGGGAGCGGAGAGAGCAGCAGCACAGTGAGTAGTTAAACTCACTTTCGTGGGCTTTTTACAGAGGCCAGTGTCAGGAAAGGTCCCTTGAGTATATCATTTAATTGAAGTGAAATTGGTGGGATTCATTTAATTTAATTTTAATTTATTAATTTAAGGGTAAGTCATGGCAAGAGAGCTCCGCCCCGTGATATGCTCCTCCTGCTATATGTGGGAAATCAGGGACGCTTCCTGTGTCCTTGACGACCATGTGTGTGGGAAGTGTATCCAGCTGCAGCTACTGATAGACCGCATTGCGGCGCTGGAGCTGTGGATAGATGCATATTGGAGCATTCGCGACACTGAGAACGTCGTGGATAGCACGTTTAGCGAGTTGGTCACACCGCAGGTAAAGGGTGTACAGGCAGGAAGTGAATGGGTGACCACCAGGCAGAGTAAGAGGTGCAGGCAGGTAGTGCAAGGGTCCCCTGTGGTCATCCCCCTCTCAAACAGATATACCACTTTGGATACTGTTGGGGGGGATGACTTATCAGGGGAAGGCAGCAGCAGCCAACTTCCTGGCACCATGGGTGGCTCTGCTGCACAGGCTGGGAGGAAAAAGTGTGGAAGAGCTATAGTGATAGGGGACTCAATTGTAAGGGGAATAGATAGGCGTTTCTGCGGCCGCAAACGAGACTCCAGGATGGTGTGTTGCCTCCCTGGTGCAAGGGTCAAGGACGTCTCGGAGCGGCTACAGAACATTTTGGAGGGGCAGGACGAATAGCCAGTTGTCGTGGTGTACATAGGCATCAACGATATAGGTAAAAAACGGGATGAGGTCCTAAAAGCAGAATATAGGGAGTTAGGAGGTAAATTAAAAAATAGGACCTCAAAGGTAGTAATCTCAGGATTGCTACCAGTGCCACGTGCTAGTCAGAGTAGAAATAGGAGGATATTTCAAATGAATACATGGCTAGAGGAATGGTGCAAGGGGGAGGGATTCAAATTCCTTGGACATTGGAACTGGTTCTGGGGGAGGTGGGACCAGTACAAACGGGACGGTCTGCACCTGGGCAGGGCCGGGACCGATGTCCTAGGGGGAGTGTTTGCTAGTGCTGTTGGGGAGGGTTTAAACTAAAGTGGCAGGGTGTTGGGAACCTGAGCAGGGAGACAGAGGAAAGGGAAACAAGGATAAAAGCAAAAGACAGGAAGGAGAAAAACAAAAGTAGAAGGCAAAGAACTCAACGGTTTAAATCAAACATGGTCACAGTAATTAATAATTCATATAGGTCTGAGAGCGTTAAAAAAACAAGCCTAAAGGCTTTGTGTCTTAATGCAAGGAGCATTCGGAACAAGGTGGATGAATTAGCTGTGCAAATAGAGGTAAATGAATACAATTTGATTGGGATTACAGAAACATGGCTCCAGGGTGGCCAAGGCTGGGAACTCAACATCCAGGGGTATTCAATATTTAGGAAAGATAGGCAAAAAAGAAAGGGAGGTGGGGTAGCATTGCTGGTTAAAGAGGGGATTAACACAATTGAAAGGAAGGATATTAGCTCTGATGATGCGGAATCTGTATGGGTAGAACTGAGAAATAACAAGGGGCAGAAAACGTTAGTGGGAGTGGTATATAGACCTCCAAACAGTAATACGGAGGTTGGGGACGGCATTAAAAGGGAAATTAGAGAAGCATGCAGTAAGGGCACAGCAGTCATCATGGGTGACTTTAATTTACATATAGATTGGGCTAACCAAATTAGTAAAAATACTGTGGAGGAGGAATTCCTAGAATGTTTATGGGATGGTTTTCTGGAACAATATGTCGAGATACTAACCAGAGAACAGGCCATCTTAGACTGGGTATTATGTAACGAGAAAGGATTAATTAGCAATCTTGTTGTACGAGGCCCCTTGGGTCAGAGTGATCATAATATGATAGAATTCTTCATTAGGATGGAGAGTGAAGTAGTTGAATCAGAGACTAGGGTCCTGAATTTAAATAAAGGAAACTACGATGGTATGAGGCGCGAATTGGGAAGGTTAGATTGGGGAATGTCACTCAAAGGGTTGACGGTGGATAGGCAATGGCAAACATTCAAAGACTGCATGGATGAACTACAGAATTTGTTCATCCCAGTGTGGCATAAGAATAAAACAAAAAGGGTGACTCAACCGTAGCTAACAAGGGAAATTAGGGATAGCATAAGATCCAAGGAGAGGGCATATAAATTGGCCAGAAAAAGCGGTAACCCTGAGGATTGGGAGCAGTTTAGGATTCAACAAAGGAGGACAAAGGGATTCATTAAGAAGGGGAAAATAGAATATGAAAGTAAGCTTGCAGGGAACATAAAAACTGACTAAGAGCTTTTATAGATATGTGAAGAGAAAAAGATTAGTGAAATCAAGTGTAGGTCCCTTGCAGTCAGAAGCGGGGGAAGTTATAATGGGGAACAAAGAAATGGCAGACCAATTAAATGCATATTTTGGTTCTGTCTTCACAAAGGAGGACACAAATAACCTCCCAGAGATGTTGGAGAACATAGGGTCTGATGAAAGGGAGGAACTGAAAGAAATCAGTATTTGCAGGGAAATGGTGTTAGGGAAATTGATGGGATTGAAGGCTGATAAATCCCCAGGGCCTGATAATCTACATCCTAGGGTACTTAAGGAAGTGGCCCTAGAAATAGTAGATGCATTGCTGATCATCTTCCAACATTCGATGGAATCTGGAACTGTACCCATGGATTGGAGGGTAGCTAATGTTACCCCACTATTCAAAAGGGTGGTAGAGAGAAAGCGGGGAATTACAGACCGGTAAGCCTGACATCGGTAGTGGGGAAAATGCTAGAGTCCATTATAAAGGATGTAATAGCTGAGCACTTGAAAAACAGTGACAGGATCGGACAAAGTCAACATGGATTTACAAAAGGTAAATCGTGCTTGACTAATCTACTGGAATTTTTTGAGGATGTAACTGGGAAAATAGATAAGGGAGAACCAGTAGATGTGGTGTATTTGGACTTTTAAAAGGCTTTCGATAAGGTCCCGCATAAGAGATTAGCGTGTAAAGTTAAGGCACATGGGATTGGGGGCAAGGTATTGACTTGGATAGAGAACTGGTTGGCGGACAGAAAGCAGAGAGTAGGAATTAATGGGTCTTTTTCCGAGTGGTAGGCAGTGACTAGTGGGGTACCGCAGGGATCGGTCCTTGGACCCCAGCTATTCACAATATACATTAATGATCTAGATAAGGGAACTAAATGTAATATCTCCAAGTTTGCAGATGACACAAAGCTGGGTGGGCGTGTGTGCTGCGAGGAGGATACCGAGAAACTCCAGGATGATTTGAACAGGTTGGGTGAGTGGGCAGAAGCGTGGCAGATGCAATATAACATGGATAAATGCGAGGTTATCCACTTTGGTGTCAAAAACAGAAAGGCAGACTATTATCTGAATGGCAATAGATTGGGAGAAGGGGAAGTGCAACGAGACCTGGGTGTCCTTGTGCACCAGTCGCTGAAGGTAAGCATGCAGGTGCAGCAGGCGGTGAAGAAGGCAAATGGTATGTTGGCCTTCATAGCGAAAGGGTTTGAGTATAGGAACAGGGATGTCCTGCTGCAGTTGTACAGGGCCTTGGTGAGACCACACCTTGAGTACTGTGTGCAGTTTTGGTCGCCTTATCTGAGGAAGGATGTTCTTGCCATGGAAAGAGTTCAGTGAAGATTCACAAGGCTGGGATGGCAGGAATGACATATGAGGAGAGATTGGGTCGATTGGGCTTATACTCGCTGGAGTATAGAAGAATGAGAGGGGATCTCATCGAAACATATAAAATTCTGACAGGTCTGGACAAACTAGATGCAGGAAGAATGTTCCTGATGGTCGGAGAGTCCAGAACCAGGGGTCATAATCTAAGGATAAGGGGTAAGCCATTTAGGACAGAAATGAGGAAGAATTTCTTCACCCAGAGAGTGGTGAACCTGTGGAATTCTCTACCACAGAAGGTAGTTGAGGCCAAGTCATTAAATATATTCAAGAATGAGTTAGATATATTTCTTAAAGATAAAGGTATCAAGGGATATGGGGAGAAGGCAGGTACAGGGTACTGAGTTTGGATGATCAGCCATGATCTCATCGAATGGCGGAGCAGGCTCGAGGGGCCGAATGCCCTACTCCTGCTCCTATCTTCTATGTCTATGTCTGTGAACCATGGCTGACAGATTATTTTCAAAGTGCAATCACTGTTCTTATGTAGGGAAACTGGGCAACCAAAGGTCCCACAAACAGCAATGGAATATGTGACCAATTATTCTGTTTTGATGGTGCTGGATAAGGGAGGAATATTGGCCCGGCCAGTATTCTTTGAGTAGCACCATGGAATCTTTTACAACCACCTGACAGGCAGATGGGGCTTAGTTTAACATCCCATATAAAAGACGGCAGCTCTGAAAATGCAGGACTCCCTCAGTACTGCACTGGAGATTATGTGTCAAAGGCCCTGGAATGAGGCTTGAACCCATGACCTTCTGACTTGGAGACAAGTGCTAACAACTGAGCCAAGCTGACACAAACAGGAACTATATTGTTCAATGTAACATACTCTTCCACCTCCTTTCAGTATTTCACCAATCTTTTGTAAGACTCTTCTGTCTGAGCCATGGTACGTTTGAGCTTGTCCCGATGTGCAGGAGTTTGTTGGATGCAGGTAAAGTCCTCAAAGACCTCAGTGAGTTCCCGATCTCACTCATGCTCCTTTGGATGAAGGTCAACTGCTCCCCTGCATTGAGGGAGAGAAAATAGGAAGATCGGCCACTCTGGGCAGCTCGTGTATGTAACTCCCAGTGAGGTGCTGTGCGGTAGCATTGAGAGACTACGGAGGCACTCCAGCCTGTCCTTTGGCCGCGCCTTCAGTAGTCTAGGCCCTAAATTCTGGAATACCCTCCCTAAACCTCTCCGGCACTCTCTCCTCCTTTACGACCCGCCCTAAATCTTACCTCTGTGACCAAGCTTTTAATCACCTGTCCTAATATCTCCTTTGGCTCGGCGTCAATTTTTGATGATTAAAAGCACCTCGGGACGTTTTCCTACGTTAAAGGCGCTATATAAGTGCAAGTTGTTGTTGATCTTAGCCAGGGCATAGTTGAGGCATTACAGTCAGTGCAGCAAGACTAGGAAATGAAAATCACCAGGGTTCCTTCTCCTGCTGGAAGTGGGAGTGTGGACGTTGAGTGAGACAGAATTGAGCTCGACTGTGATGCCATTAGTGAGTCAGGCTGGCTGGTCGATCATCAAAAGTGACTTCAAATACTGCGGGCCAGCTGGGCAGCCCCACTGCAGCAGTGTGGCCTTTCCATTTCCCACATTAGACATTCTATTTTGTTCCCAAATGATTTCATTTAGTCCCCTTACAGATGGCTTGCAGAGATTTTCATCCAATCTGTGTAAGCTGGATTCAAACCCAGGTTTCAGATGTTAAAATAGAGTCCATTATCTGACTATGCTACCCAGTTGCCTAGTTACAGACATTGTCCTCCCTCTTGCCTGAAGGCATGGACTCCTTAATGGGGTATGGTCCACAGGAACCTGCAGTCTTTCAGGACCTCTCAAATAACCATTCTTCACACATGAACCTGGGAAGTGAGTGGCAGCAGGTTATTTAACCATGGGGTGAATCACGTCTGAATCTAGTCCTGTTTTTTTAAAAGCAGATATTAATGGACTTGGGCTAGTTCATCAGATGGTTGGCCTGAAGTTGGATACATGAGCCCAGTGATTGGGGGTGGGGGGCAATCCTTACTGCATGGGGGTGGTCAGAAGAGTTTAAACCTTCCATAATAATGGAGGATCACTATAAACAAGACTGTAGTCTTTTAGATAATAGCAAGACAATCAGTTCCCAAGAATATTGGCAATTACCTGTTCAGAATACTGCTACCACAAACAAGATCCTTCCACGGGATGCAGATTAATGAATTTCTACTTCAGTCAAATACACCATGCCCAGTTGAAGGGGAAAGCCAATGACCTTTCTGCCAAGGCCACCAGGTACTGATTGGAAGGAGTTCTGTTGTAGAACCTGGATTAACTTTCCCTCATATCCTCCATCCCTCCCTATGGTCTGATATCTCACCAAAGTCATAGTTGGGATCAGGAACTCAAGTGTATAGAGAAATTGTGGGCACATACCTTGCCCTACCACTCCATGCCAAGGCATCTTGATGCTCCAATAGGATGTGCCAGTGCCAGCCTACGACCACTTTCATGAAGACATAAAATTTGAAGCGTTTGGGATTTAGTTTCTATCCATTGATAAATATTCACTGACTTTCCTCCTCTGGAGGGCAGCTGGAGAGAATATGCCTCAGCTTCTTTGCTGGTCATCCATCTCAAGATCTTGGTCTGGACGATGGGATAAACCCATTGAAATCAGAGGGGTCTGCGTCAGGGCTATATCCATAAACCAATCGACAGGTTGGGGAAACTTCCAGTCGCTCACTAACCTTAGAGGTAGTGCAGAGGGAGCCACACCTTCAATGGATTGGAGCCATTGCCATCTGGACCAACTTGCTCCAAATGTACCAGAGCACCATGTCTGGTGTTAAAAAGTTCACATAAAAGAGGTGTGAGTTGTCTCCATTGGGTCAGTGGGAGGGAGGGGATAGCAGTCGAGCACGGGACTCTCCCTGTACCTCTTCAGCTCACCTTCCAGCAAGTTAGCTAAAAAGCAGAATGACTGTTTTTGTGGGAGAGATGCTGCGGGGTGAGACTTCACCACTCAGAAGGGCTGATGGGTGTTGACTTTTGAGGGAGGGTGAAAATGGATGAAATTATTTTTTGCCCTCATTTCTTTCCTTCCCTTAAGGGTGCTGACATGCTTGCCTACGGTTTCATGGGTGCTGGTTACCCTCAGGTACCTCACACAAGTGGCCATTCTTGAAGCGTGAGCCTAGTGGTCTCCATATTACTCAAAGGATATAGAAGCACTGGAAAAAATGCAAAAAAAGATTTACAAGGATGAGACCAGAACTGATAGGGTACAACTGTCAGGAAAGACTGAGCAGCCTGGGGCTATTTTCCCTAGAAAACAGGAAGACTGAGAGTTGACCTGATAGAGGTCTTTCACCTTATGAAGGGGTTCAATGGGGTAGACGTAGAGAAGATGTTTTCACTTGTGTCCAAAATGAGGGGCCTTAAATATAAGATAGTTACTAATAAATCCAATAGGGAATTCAGGAGAAACTTCTTTACTCAGAGAGTGGTGAGAATGTGGAATTCGCTACCACAAGGAGTGATTGAGGCGTATAGCATAGCTGCATTTAAGGGGCAGCTAGATAGGTACATGAAGGAGAAAGGAATGGAATGATAATGTTGATAGGGTGAGATGAAGTAAGGTCGGAGGAGGCTCATGTGGAGCACAAACACCGGCATAGACCAGTTGGGCCGAATGGCCTATTTCTGTGCTGTAAATTCTGTGTAATTCTATGTAATAGACAGTGAGTGTCAATGAGCTATTTGAGTGGCGGGCAGCGATGGGGCCACAGTCAAACTGACCTTATCCTCGGCCAACCTATCCAAGACTCACAATAGCAATTAGGAATGAAAACTCTGGTTGGATTTCCCCTCTCTAACCCAGGCCAGCGACACTGATGCCAACTGTACGGCTCCCTATTGCTGCCCAGCTCAGAGCAGTTAACAACAGTACAGATGGGGGAATCAAAACTGGGCTATTCCTAGTCTGCATGACTCAGCAACTCAATGGATAAGCTCACTGAGCCAACGGAGGAGCCTTTTACTGAAGAAACAACTTAAGCAAGTCAAGTGCCCACCTGGAGGATGCCAGAAGGTGAATCAGCCCCTCATCTGGGCAGTCATCATGGACCTCTCAGCAGACAGCTCAATGGTTACTGGAATGAGCAGAGGCCTGCGGCCTGCAAGCAGCTTTTCTGCCTGCTGTGGGCTGGAAAAAGATGCACGGGACACGGACAAAAAAATAGAACCAGTGGGGTGGGGCGGGGGACGGAAAGAGGAGGCAATATAAAATCATTTTAACCAAGGATTATCAAAACAAATGCCAGCAATAAATTGTGGGGGAAAAAGTTACATTAATAACCCTGTCATTGCGCTCGTAAATTGTACGGATGCATTTCAGAACGAGTGGAGAAAAAGCAGACTCACCAACTCACCAACCATCGACTCAGGATACATGTTCTCTCAGGTGCAGCTAACATGACAGTTTTCCCGACACATGCAGAATTTAGGAAGGGTTAGTGTCAATGAGTTGTGACACAATGGGGAGCGGGGGGGGGGGGGCGGGTGGTGAAAGGTTCCTCACAGACACACATAAAGTTCAATCATTAGTGCTGAAGAGATTTTGAAAAGTAGGGAACAAAAACACAACACAATGGAAGGTAAGAAGATGGACATCTCGGGAACAGTTAGAAATGTTTTTTCTTTTGCAAAAAAAGCTGATCAGTTCGACAAGAATGAATTGTCAAAATTTTCCACAAATCAATTCCTCCTTTATTGTTTTTTTTAAGTCACAATTTTCAGATGGACAGTTTTTAAAATGTTGAAAAATCTAAGAACACAACAGCTGCTGTGTTGAGCGTTGAAGCTCCACAGTATGAGAAACCTTTGATTACTGACTTGCATCTCAACTATCTACCTGCGTCTGCAGCTCCTTTGGTACAAGACCCCAGGACAAAGTATAGCTACATTGTCCTGTGCAGGTTTCCATCATTTGTGGTTTGTGCTCAGCCTTAGACTGGTGTAATCAGGAGAATCGTACACCAGGGGAAGAAACTACGTTTTTGTGGTTGGTTGGACCTGCTACACAAATTTGGAGGCTCACTAAAACTATTGGTAGCGGGGGGTCAGGCTAATCCTGAGAAAGCATGGTTGGTCACACAGCCTTTCCTGGCTGTACCTCAGGTAGCAAGGTTTGTTGCAGTGTTGAGATGAGGGGGACCAGGCCAGCTGCTCTCCGCAGCTTTCTTAAAACAGGTAGCCAACCGTCCTTCAAACGTCTAACATACAGCGGCCTGGTCAAATTTTGGAAGTCTTGGGCTACCAAGTTGCTGAGAACTTTTACTCCCGTGACAGCAAACTAGAAACTACGGGTTTAGGTCTTTGCTGATTTTAAACTGGCACAAAACAAAGGCACTAAATACAGCACACGTTTAGCTTGGATGTGCCCAAGTCCCAGTTTAATGCTCAGATCCCATTTAAGTCTCTAATATCAGGACTAACCAGACTGAGTGTGCTAAAACAGTATCTGAGGAATACTGAATGTTGAAAGAATGCATGCTAGCTAACTGATAATTTAGGATGAGTATTTTTAATATTTCCCTCCCCCCCCCACTCATTGTCGTACCTCTTCTTTCTCTTTCGGGTGGGATCTGGGCTGCGAAATTCTCCAAACCTTTCTCACCATCGATCTAACTGTTACCCAACCAGATCGGAGGGGACTCTGAACCTTGCAATGAGGGCAAAGGTTATTGAGTGTCACTTAACAATGGGGTTCAAGCTCTTGGCTTTGCTCAGAGGCTCTGGTGGTCTGCTGCCAGGGCCACCTGCTCCATTTGTGGACAGTATTCATCCATTGTTGTAGATAACGCAGGGGGGCTCTCTGTGCTTAAATTCACATTCGCCCAGGTTTATTGTGTGAAATTTCTGTACACCTTGTACATAGGAGAGTCTAGGATCAGAAAAGACTCAGCAGGCCATCTGGCAGGTCCCGAAAACAAATAGCGCCCCCCGCCCCAAATCGGCTGCCCCCCCAGATATCTATCTGATTCTCCCATAAATGTTTCCATACTATTTGCCTCCACTATCTCCCTGGGTAATCTGTTCCCCACACACACACACCAGTCCCTGTATAAAGTGGTTAAATCTAAACTGTCCACCTTCCCTCCTCCAACTGCAGCTCATGTCGCCAGGTTTGAGAGTTTGTGGCAATCTCAAAATATATTATTAGGGTTCAATTTATTCGTTTGCTCAACAATTTTGAATCTTTTCCCCGGGTACTGTAAGTAAGGTGGAAGACAGGGCCTGCAAAGGAGTTAGAAGAGCAGAGAGCATGTGCTGGAACTTGGGGTTGAAGTTGGAAGAGGGAGGGGCAAGAATGTTGAAGTTGGGGGGGGGGGGGGGGTGGTGGTGGAGACAATGAAAGTTGGCACGGATACAGTGATAGGGAGTGGGACTTACTGCAGGATAGGATGTGGGGGGCAGAGTTCAGACAAGCTGCACTTTGCGAGGAAAGTGCAGGAGTAATCAGGCAGGGAAAGGATTAGGCTCGGCTGTGATGCCTTCCACGGTCAAAGAACCAATGTCAAAGTTCACACATGAAGAATGGTGATGTGAGTGAGGTACTGGGGAGCAACCGGTACCCCTGGAACTGTACCCCGAAAAGTCAATGCCTTCAGGATGGATGGAGAGAAAACTGGCAGGAGAAAAATGAGAAAGCCAAGCTCTACGCTGAGTCTATGTCATGAGCCACATTGAGAACCTTAGAATATAAAATGAAAGACTATTGAGCCCATTCAACTCACCCTGTACTGATGAGTTCAAACCTCTTCTGCCCCAGCTGAATTAGGTATCTATCCAGTTTCCTATTGACCATTTCAAAAGACCTGACCCTGAATTTACTATAGCAGGGAGCAGCCGGCTCCATAAAATAACAATTGAAAAAGCTGGAGGAAGTTACATTACGTTTCGCATGTGGACTGCCGAGCTCCCAGTTCTATTCTGATTCCACACAAAAACTTTCTTCCATCAGCACCCACCTCATTGATTCCCCTCAATATCACATCCCCCGTCATCTCTCTGCAAGATGGTGGACTGGGTCACCTGATACCTCGGCCAGGCAGGTGAGCAGTACCCCAGGGTGGAGGTGATGATTAATGAGCCAAGCCTGGCTTATTAATGGAACCCCGAGGGGGCAGACCGGCCGTCACTGGGGGCTGGGGTTCTTCCCACCCGTCTCCAGATAACCCTGCAAGTCAAATCCCCAAGAGATAGGATGGTCCCAGCGGGGCAAGCGGCAGGAGGGTGACTAACGCTGCGTGCTAGGTGTGCTAGTTAAACTCCAGCAGTACCCCTGCACACTCTGGAGGCCCCTAAACCAATTGGTCAGTTTGACTCACAGTTGGTAGCACTCTTGCCACTGAGACGGAAAGTTGTGGATTCAAATCACACTCCAGGACTTGAGCACTTCACAATCATAGAATCATACAGGACAGAAAGAGCTATACAATTATTCCCACTCCCCTGCTCTTGCCCCATAGCCCTGCAAATTTTTCCTCTTCACAAGTATTTATCCAATTCCCTTTTGAAAGTTACTATTAAATCTGCTTCCACCACCCTTTCAGGCAGTGCATTCCAGATCATTATGCAGCCTGACATTCCAATGCAGTGCTGCATTGTCAGAGGTGCTGTCTTTTGGATGGGATGTTAAACTGAAGTCCCATCTGCCTGTTCCTGGTGAACAATAAAGATCCCATGGCATTATTCAAAGAGGAGCAGCGAGTTCTCCCAGTGCCCTGGCTAATATTTACCTTTCAAAAAACACCAACTACTGGTCATTCATCTCATTTGTGGGATCTTGCTGTACAGAAACTGGCTGCTGCATTTGCCTACATAACAGCGACTGCACGTCAAAGTAATTCATTGGTTGTAAAGTACTTTGGTCTGTCCTGAGCATGTGATAAAGGTGCTGTGTAAATGCAAGTTCCTCCTTTAAGCTCTGTGGGTTTGTAGGTGGGACGTGTCCCTTCAGGGAGAACGTGTACACCACGTCGAGTAAACAGTAACTCTATCCGTATGGATTGTTTGCTCTGGAGACTCAAACATGGGGGATGGGTTCCCCCGGGTGTCAGACACTGGGCTGCAACCTTTGGTTTTCCAGTGACGATGGTTTCAGTTTCTACAACTCCTCCATGACCCAAATGATGTGCAACCCGGACTTTGAAGGAGCTACAGTCTCGATCACAAAGGGTTAAAATTCCACCCAATCATCCTGAAAACGCTACCCCATTCCACAGGCAGGTTACAATCCGACAAACGTTTAAAATCAGCCAGTTGGCAGGTGGAAGGAGCTTTAAGGAGGAACTAACCCGAGTGCTGATTAACCTTCGGTCAGAAAGGAAATCTTATCTGTAGAGAGTATATACATCTCAAACAAAATAAAGTGAGTCTGGCTAGACTATACATGCGCCTGATTAACCTCTCCATTAAAACCCACCCCCCAGTTATATTACAGAACTGCTCCCATTGCAACTTAACTTAATTTACCTGTTTCTCTCAGTTCCGAATCAGCCCCATTTATACAGTGAGATGGATTCAGAAACAATGATGACTTGGGCAATGAAACTGCCTGCCCCTGAGCCTCGAACGACGGTGGTCTGGAGAGAAGGTGAGAGAACGTGACCCAGCATGACCGGCCCACTGACTCTCTCACTCATGGGAAAGGACCTAATCTGTCTCTGGTGGTAACTCATTGTCTGCAAAATCACAGACCTTCCAAATGGCATGGTCCTGGTGGCTACGTCTCTGGGTGTATTACTCTGGGCTGCTCGCATGCACAACATATATTGTGTTAAGGTGCTGGGGGGAAACATAAGAAAGCAGAGATATTTTTTTTTAAAGGATCGGGGGGAGGGTTAAAAAAACCCAGACATTTCTGAAGAGGCAGCAGGATATGGCAGTGCATTGAAGCTTCAACATGTTGCACCCGGAATGACATAGGAACAGGAGTAGTCCATTCAGCCCCTCGAGTCTGTTCTGCCATTCAGTTAAATCATGGCTGATCACTACCTCAACTCTATTTACCTGCCTTAGCTCCATATCGCTAGATATCCTAACTTGACAAAAATCTATCGACCTCAGTCTTGAAAATTTCAATTGACCTAGCATCCACAGCCTTTTGGGGGGTAGAGTTCCAGAATTCCACTACCCTTTGTGCGAAGAAGTGTTTTCAAATTTCTCTCCTGAATGGCCTGGCTCTAATTTTACGATTATGCCCCCTTGTTCTGGATTCTCCCCACCAGAGGAAATAGTTTCCTTGCATCTAACCTATCGAATCCCTTTATCATTTTAAACACCTCGATCAGATCACCCCTCAACCTTTGATACTCAGGGGAATACAAGCCACGTTTATGCAACCTGTCCTCATAATTTAACCTTTTAAGCCCCGGTATTATTCTGGTGGTAGGGCTCAGCTTCTCCACATGGCTGTGAGGTCGAGGGGCAATGCTTGAAAGAAAGCAATGCTCTTTCCCGCAGTGGGAGGGAAGGTTACCCCTGGGTCAGCCTTGTGTGACTGCTAGTGGATGGTCATAGAGGGGCAGCATCAGATGACTGGGAGCAGTTTGCCTCTCATCTGAAGTCTGTGTGCAGCACTTCAGAAAAAGACACGAGGAAAACAGCCTCTAATCTCATTGGGTCTGAAGTGTTGAGTTTGAACCACTCCTATCCCCATCAAGCATCAGCAAATCATTTGAGCGAGGAGGGATGGAAGAGGAGTGACAGTCACGAGGTCCACAAGTCAAGGGACTACGTGGTAAATTAGATACTGACCATTCTTGGCTTCTGGATTCAAGCCAGGCCAGACTGATTGATGGGATGAAGTGTCCTTCGCGGGCGTAAGGGGTTCTCCTTCTGCGCTCCGTCGGAAGCATATTTTGTGATGATTTAGCCCACCTGCCCGTGAGTTTCCATCCATCTATTTTAATGAACGGGAAATCACGGGCAGCAGTTACACTCATGCGATAGTGTTCCTGCTGTGCAGAAGCAGTGGAGTTCTTACCTAAGCCCTTGTGTGATTGGGTTTGGACAGCCTCAATCCACCTCGTGGGCCTATAGCCCAAAACTGCCTCCAATTCAGGACGAAATTAGCACAGAGAGCGTCCACAGAATGGCAAGTGTGGGAAATGGAAAAATGCCACACTGGTGCAGTAGGGCTTGTTCTCCTCAGGTTGGGGCTGACACATATTAGAGGGGACGTTATTTTTCTGTCTAACCTGTGCTGTTCCCGAGCTTGTAGTGCTTGATGCGGACACTGGGTATCTGAAATAGGAACGCTCCATTCACCAGCACAAACATCAGTTTCTCCTAGATGAGTAGAAAATTCCTTGAAAAATCTAACTTCCTCCAGGGCCCCACAAACTATAATCAATACCAGTGTTTAAAGGGGTCAAGTACTTTCACAGACTAAAGAGCCCAGGTTTTATCAGAGAGTTTATATTTGGTGTAGGGTGGGGAGAGATCTAAGATTTTACATCTTTCTCAATATCTCAAAGGCCTGTGCTACATTTTTAATGAACGTGGAAATCACTACCATGAATAAGCTTAGCAGAACTCTGCAACGTTGCTCCTGGGACTTGGAATGAATACAGCGTGCCATCAGAACATGCCGCTAATTAGTACAAATGTTCAAATGAGACGCAACAGCCAACGATTATAATGCTAGGCCTCGACCTCTTGCTTTAAGCAAATAAACAGATGAAAGAGCTTGAAACAAGTCACTGCCTTTGACATCTGGCTGTATGGTAAGTCTTGCCCGCAGTTTGTGCTGATTGTCTACATGAGCTTTCCAGCACTAAATCTTCACCACTTTGGATTATCAAATGGAGATTTTCCTTAAGCTTTAGTGGAAAGTGTTGGACCTGAGGACACATCTAGTAAGTGTGAAAGAGTCGGTCCAGAAATATTGGAGCATCAAAAAGAAAGACTTGTATTTATATAGAGCCTCATCACCTCTCACAAATATCTCAAAGCACTTCACAACCAATTAATTACTTTGAAGTGCAGTCACTGTTGTTATGTAGGCAGATGCAGCAGTCATTTTATGCACAAGATCTCACAAACAGCAATGATACAAATGACCAGTTAATTTGGTTTTGGCAGTGTTGGTTGAAGGAGGAAATGTTGGCCAGGATACCGGGAGAGCTTCCTTCTCTTCTTTGAACAGTACTATGGGATATATAACATCCACCTGAACTAGCAGAACAGACAGATGGGGCCTCAGTTTAACATCTCATCGAAAAGACGGAACCCTCTAACAATGCTACACTCCCTCAGTACAGCACTAGAATGCCAGGCTAGATTTTGTGCTCAAGTCCTGGAGCAAGGCTTAAACCCTTGACTGTTTGGTCCAGTTGACAATGCCAGTAACTGAGCCAAGCAGAGACCTAAACATTTGTCTAGATTAATGGGATATCTGATGATTAAGTTTTAGGACACCGGGGTGCTAGTGGCTTCAAAAACAGCACTAGTGGAGCGATAAATGAAAAATAATAAACTGTGCTCTTGTCGTACCCGAGTAGAAGGAGGTGTTATAAAAGCGTGCAGAGCTAGTTGTGTCGCTCAATGGGCTGGAGGGGTGGTCGGATGGTCACAGTGGCCCCTAATCCACTCGAAGACCTCATCCTCTAATTAAAAGAGAACTTTATGACAAATGTTTTCTGGGAGCCAAAGAAGGCGCTGGGAGGCTACTGAGCACTTTAACAAGCAGCAATTACCAGAATCTCTGCACTGTTATAACCGAGAGTGTGGGCATTGCAAAGGGCTCAGTGACAACTCCTGATGCCAAATTGGAGCAGCTCAGGTCAATTTGAGATACCGGTGTTGAATGCAGTAGGTGTTGGTGCTGCAGTACAGCGCACTGAAGCTACCCGGAGAATGGAATGCCAGATTAAGAACTCAAGAAATTAGGAGAGAAGAGAAATAATTAGACAAAGGGACATAATCTTAAAACTAGAGCTAGGTCTTTGGGAAGCAAAATCAGAAAGCACTTCTTCACACAAAAGGTAGCAGAAATCTGGAACTCTCTCCCCCAAAAGGCTGTGGTTGCTAGGATACTTGAAGCTTTCAAGACTGAGAGCGATTGATTTGTTAGGTTGGAGCAAAGACGGATAAACGGAGTCGAGGTGCAGATCAGCCATGATCTAACTGAATGGTGGAATAGGCTTGAGGGGCTGAATGGCCGACTCCTATTCTTATGTTCCTATCATGTTTTACACCTCTTGTTAATTTACAACACGTTAAATGGCAGCTCTGTCCCTTCCCTCACCTCAATCCTGTCCAATTTATGGCTCTATAACCACTGATTTAAAAAAATTGATGTTATTAAAATTATTGTTACTGAAATTACAAGAAACCTTGCCTGTGTAAACTTACATCAATACATCAAGGCTAAAGGTAACTTGAAGGAAACCTACATCCACCAAGATATACACATGAAACAGCACCCTGTCTGAATATGCACCTAACCCATTCAGCAAGTTTAAAGCACTGAGAACTTGGGGCATACATGAAGGACGGACTCCTGCTGCTGCAGACCAGCTTCACGATGCCCCACTAGAGTGGGCGTGCCTGTACTCTCCGTTATCCTCCCATGGGTGTTTGCAGAGGATCGAGCAAGTGCTGCTCATCGACTCCCCTCATTCTGCTTTTATGAGTCAAAGCCAGTAATGATCTGCGGGAAATCATGAGGAATCTCATCTCGGTGGTTTTCTTACAACGGGAAGAGTTATGGTTCATTATGAGATTGGACAAAAAAAAATCTCCCGGTCTGCCTCATGGAGCCTGGTAATTTGGGGGGGGGGGGGGGAGATTCCCTGTTTTAGAACCTGACATATTCAGGTAGAAAACACAATCGGCACTGTTGTTGTACGAATGTGCAACTTGCTCGTACCAAATTCCTCTCTGGTGGAACGTTAACACAGCTGCTAACCAGTTAGGGAGCCCCATTTGGCCCCGAGCCTGTGAGAGGGGGGAAAAAAATTCAGTCAAGGTTCCTGCTCCTGATCACTATCTAGTAACCCGTGTGTGCGCACAGGATCAGAGTCAGCCGGTGATACTCTCCACGTTAAATACTCAGTCTAAAATTACACAGAACAGAAAGTCCACTTAGACAAGATGCCAGAGGGGTGCAGGTGCCTGTGGAACTGTACCCGAGCATCCGTCAGCTCCTTTGTAGCATTATAGAACAGTCTAGCATAGAAACAGGCCTCTTGGGCCAGAAAATCTGTGCTGGTGTTTTTCTCCACATGACCTCCTAGTCTAATCCTAATCTCCTGCTCGCTCCACATGCTCTTTTTCAACATGTATCTTATAAAAATTTTTTTTTATAGATTTTGCTTGGACAACAGTTTGTGGTGGAGAATTTCATTTTCTGACCACCTTCTGTGTTTAAAAAAAAAAGTTCTAACCTCCCCTTTGATTCTTTTTGCGATTATCTTAAATTTGGACCTTCTTGTTTCTGTCTCGCCAAATGAACAATAAAACAAGTCTCGTCACTATTTACTTCAGCGTAACTCTTCAATTATCCTGAAGACCTCTATCGGGTCACCTCTTAACCAACTCAGCTCCAGTGGGAGAATCCCTAACTTCTCCAGGAGAGGAGGGGAGAAACTTGGGGCAAAAAGAAAATAATACCTGAAGTCAGACACTGAAGTTCTTTGGCGTTTAACCCTGTGAGCCGCTCTGCTATAGTGACTTACACCTCGATAGAGGAAACCACAGAGAAGATGTGCCATTTATTTTAAAATAGGTTTTATTTTAATTTGCTTGCAGTTGAAGCCGCACTGCTGAGCTTTTGGTAGCATTCACAGTGCGGGGATAAAACAATTTGACTCTAAACTTGCCCAGCATAAATTTTCTATTTAGTTTCTTAAATAAATCCATTTTCTTTCAGTATCGGTAGCATTATTTTACCTAATTTACAAAAAACAAAAGAACCCCCGAGTGAATGGGAATGCTTTTAAAAAGATGTCAAACTTACAAGGGATTTCAAACTCCAATCCACTGCCTTATACCACACGCAGACACCAGGCTCAGAGGAAACCGCACAGGCCTTCTGACGGTTTATGAGTTAATGTGCGATCGCTCTACTCCAACAGGTTTTTTTTGAGTTGTTTGACAGAGGGTGGGGAGGTCTGGCTTTGAAAGGTCATGGTAATGCAATCTGGACCTGAGGAAACCATCTCAATGTATGAATACACTTCATCTTGTCAGAGTTGAGGTGGGTAACTCCAATCCTCTCCAGTCTCAGTCCAGTACCTTTCAGAACTGGGGCAGGAGACCATTCCCTCCCCACATCCTAAATCATGAAGCAGCTGACCCGCCCCTTCCCACAGCCCATGAGGCAGGAAATCTATCTCTCCCCCGTGACAACTCCTGCGCCAAGGGTCCCGTCCCGTCCCTCCCCACAATTTCTGTACTTCTGAGTTGAGGGAACTAGCCACCTAGAGGCAAAGGGGCCATCACATTAATGAATGCGTCAGGATGTATTGGCTTCCCTTACAGTGAAGGCTGCCTCGCAAATTGGACGGGCCTGAACCACTCTTAGACTTACTGGCAGCGTGGAATTGAAATAACTTGTAAGTTTGACAACATCTTAACAGGAATAAAAACTGTCTCCTTAGAAAATAAAACACAAGACTTACAAAAAATGCCCAACATCCCATGCGAGTTACCCCTGCAGCTGCTCTTCCAACGGGAAGTGATGTCACCAGCTCTAGAATTCTGACAGCTCCCTTTGCAAAGCAAGATGGGGAGTTGTATTTCAACAGCTCCTCATACGATGGTGGTGTGTTAGTTTGACATTACTCGCAGTTTGACAATCTTTAAAGAGACCGTATCCCTTTGCTTGGTCCACATATGCAGGATATTTGGAACAGGTTATTTGTCATCAATAAGGTTGGTCTGCAGGTTGAAATATCCAACATATATATCTCAATATTTACAGAATTTTTAATCTCAATTTGATTTTTTTTTCTACCTTGAATCAATTGGAGTTTGAAATGTTTTAAATAGTGTGTGTAATTTTTGGTTTCTTGGCAGTGCCGTCAATGTAATGAGGACAACACACAGCAGTGACAGAGACAGAGAATGACCTAAGTGCTTTGGAAGCAGCTGGCCCATTTCTTACAGCTCCACAGATTGAAAAGCTCACTTTTCTTGTATTACTGCAGTTTCACAAAAAAAAACACCCCAGGGCTACACTTTTGGATGATGTGTACATGTAAGAGGAGCTATGTTTAGTAAGCAAGTTTTCGAATGTGTCCAATCTCCCAATAATTTATGAACCAATCCTTCTGAATGGCCGTCAAATCACAGCTGGCCGCTGTAAGTAACTAGACGATTACTGGCGAGTCCCTGCATGGTTGTAGTGGGAAATAGTGTAGTGGTGGTTCTTGTAGCAAGCGCTAATCAAAGGAATATACCTTAACGACAGCAATAAATCACATAATAATGAGAAGGGAGAAGTATCACATGAATGTGCATTTGAGCTTATGATTCCCCTCATAAAGAGTTCCTCATCTCGGTCCCGTCACTGTGGGGAGACACCAAGTGGAGTCCAGCTACTTACCCACACTGAGGGAATCACCTTGGGTCTCACATATGCATGTTGGAGCAGCACTGGGTGACAGCTGTGAGGATTGGTGTGTGGTATCTGAGGAAGCCTCATATAAAATGAATGATTGTTGGGTTCAGTGCACTTGTTGTAAAAAGGCCCTTCCTTCATGCCAAATGGGCTACGTTGCATTTCACCATAAAACGCAAAATATCTCTCAAAGTCACTTCAAAAAGGCAAAATAATGTACAATTCCCAAGAGCAGCACCTCAACATCTCATTGTTGTTCTTGTATCGCGAGGTCTACAGTGCAAATACCAAAATCCCACTGGAATGGAAACTGAGATGACAAAATGTTTGTCGGTGGAAAGGAGATTTTATGTGGGAAGGGATTCAATAGTCGGAGTCTTATTCTACTGCTGACCCGTTGAAATGGCAAGTGACACCACAACACCAGTCGTGTCTCAAGTAGCCTGTGATTAGGGAACTCTCCAGACATGGGCCAATTTGGTTGTAACTGTTCTGTGGAATTCCTCTGCCCTTCCCCCCAAAAAACTTTCAAAGGGGCATTCTCCTGATGGTTCAGGGAACGATGTTGTGTTAGATACTTTGGTGAGCTGTAGAGTTGCTTGGAGATAGATTGCAGTGAGACCCCTGATATCTGTGCACGACAGTCTTGCGCTGTGGTGAGGGTTCATGATTCCCTCCCTGTGTCTAGATCTTGGCGGTGTATGCCGTTCACGATCCCTGTAATTTTACTGTTGCTCTCTCTACGCCAATTGTTTACCACTGCGGATCTGACGTGCTGTAGACCATAAAGCTAGGACAAGGTCTCTTTAATTGAACCATCTCATTAATCCACATGGAGCATGCTCAGCCGATGGACGTGATACATCAAAAGATACTATCAACAGACTAATAGCTGATTATGATTTGGTAGCTGAGCCCCTGGGTGAACAGAGGGGTGGGGTTAAGGGAGATGGAGATCTTGAGCATGCTCAGTTGGAATGAGGAAGTTCTATTGAATTGTCAAACCGATGGAACACAACACACACTGGGACATGGGACCAACAAACAGGAGAAAATACCTTACAAAGAAGCACAAAGTGCACGATTGCAATTATTTACAGATACAGTACACAGCTGTCCTTCAGGGTTCCAGTATCAGTAAGATTAAAACACAGCCGTGTCGCTCCACAGATTCACAGGTGACATTATCCACACAGATTTATATATATATATATGTATATATATACACATTAATTACAGAGTGTGCTGGACCAGCCCCAGGGCTCACATATTTCTTAAGTTTAAAAACACAGACAGACACGCACACACACACCCAACGAGCACACACGTGTGCGCGCATGCACACGCACACACACATGCCCCAACAAGCGCACACACACACAGGCTGTGAGCGGATGGCTGTTTATCACCAATCTGCATCTTCCTCTACGTAATAATCGGTAGAAGTACCATCAAACAGGCCCGGATCCAGGGATTTCCGTTGCTTGCCCCTGGCAAACACCCGCGAAATGGAGCCAAACACCAGCTTCTCTTTCTTCTTCTTCCTCTTTTGTTCTTCTAGGTCTTCTAGAGACTGGAGAATTAAAACAAAAATACTTATTTGTTGTTTTTTTTTCTCTAGTTGTCAAGTATGAATAAAAAGTGACTGCCCTCCCATTTCCTCTCCCTGAAGGTGGGATATTAGCGGCTCGCCAGGACCTCGCCCACATCTTCATGTGTCAGCACAGGCTGATCAACCATGGGGGCCAATGCAGCCAACCCCAATTCTGTCCTCACCCAACATCCGCGCTTTCCTACAAGGGCTCACTAGTGATCAGGAGGGGGAAGCCCTGGCTGATATTCCTATCCTTATCCCAGGAGTATTAAGGTCAATCATAACACCCTCTACAGCCACCCTACTCAGCACAAAGCAGGGATTGAATCTGGCACCTTCCTGGTCTGTACAGCTCACTTCCACACTGGGCAGCAACCGAGCTGCTGGTGGAGCACACTGCCTCTCTAGAGTGGGCGGACTGGGCAAGGTCGGCTACTGTCTGACTACTGATTAGTGCAGCTCCACAAGCATCCAAAAAGGCACACTGGCAGCAGAGAAGGGGCCTTTCAGCATAAAAACCTGTCAGGGAGGGAATGAGATGATTCCTAACAAGAACATGTTCAAATTTGCCAAGAAATAAAATTCATCTCGCGCTGCTCTTAACTGAACCCAGAGCTGCTCAGTGTGGGGATAAACTGCTTCTGGCTGGCTGGACTTCATCGCGTCAGGCATACCGATTGCCTGAGTGCCACAAACAAGGTGTGTTAGATAAGAGATGGACTTCACGGAGTGCTGCTCTCGTCCTTTTTACACGGACCAACACACTGCCGCTTCCAATCACGCCATTGGAGGGCCAGCGGAAAACAGCTCCACCTTTTCTGCAGATGTGAAACGAGGAACCAATGGGTACCGTCGGAGGTGCAGAGTTCACCTCAAGATTATATTGCGGCATTGATGGCGGGAGCACCACGCACCTGTCTTTTAATGATCTGAACTTCCTCGACATCACAGTCTCCACACTGGGACTGAAGATATCGAGGACCAGCCTAATCTTTTTTAAAATATTCATTCTCAGGATGTGGGCGTCGCTGGCAAGGCGATCTCGATCACCCTACGTTTACCCATCTGAGCTGCTGCGTGTAAGTGACAACAACAACTTGCATTGACACAGCACCTTTAATGTAGGAAAACATCCCAAAGTGCTTCGCAGGAGCGCAATCAGATAAAAACTGACACCAAGGTCAAGGAGGAGATATTAGGATGGATGACTAAAAGCTTTGTCAAAGAGGTAGGTTTTAAGGAGGGTCGCTAAGGAAGAGAGGTTCAGGGATGCAATTCCCGAGCTTAGGGCCTAGACAGCTGAAGGCATGGCCGCCAACAGTGGGACGAAAGGAGTGGGGCGACTTCAAACCCATGGGAATGAATGAGTGATGGGAGGGTGGAGTTGACTGAAGGTTCAAGCTGAAATTTTCCAACCCAATTTTATCAGTGCACATTGTATTCCTTCAGCCTTGAAATCTGGGTTAGAATCAATGCAGAGTCACACCTCGGACAGACACACCGCCCAAAGCAAAAGGAATTTGGTCAATCTTGACTCACTAATGGTCAACAATCTAGAGCTCAAAGTTACCCACAATTCAGCACTAGATGAGGTAACCAGCTACAGAAAGGAAAAGATGCGAGAAATCCAGTGGTAGGAGGGTCGGTAACCAGAGGACACAGATTTAAGGTAATTGGCAGAAGAACCAGAGGCGACATGAGGAAAATAAAAATTATGGAGCGAGTTGTTGTGATCTGGAATGCGCTGCCTGAAAGGGTGGTGGAAGCAGATTCAATAGTAACTTTCAAAAGGGAATTGGAAAAATACTTTAAGGGGCGGGCTATGTGGAAAGAGCAGGGGAGTGGGACTAATTGGATCGCTGTTTCAAAGAGCCGGCACAGAAACATACTAATGTGAGGGTGTGGGAAGGGTGGGTTTCTGAGACCGGAGTTCAGGGAGCTTTTCCTTTAAAAGAGTGAGTTCCAACTGTAACCTAATCAAGGGGTTAAGATACTTTATAAATAGAATTGGATACCTGGAAATAAGTTCTAGACAAATCAAAGAAGGGATCTGATTGTTGTTGTTTTATTTAAATTCTAGATGAGTAATGGGAGTCCTGGAGCAAGACGTGAAATGTAATCAAAAGGTTCCGACAATGTCGTAGCTTCAGAATCATGTTCTGGGAACAGCCACCGGACCAGTTCACAGCACAGAAGCAGGCGGCCAATTGGCCCATCATCTCTATGCCAGCTCTTTGCTTGAGCAATCAAAAACTAATCTCACTGCCCTGTGCTCTCCCCATAGTCCTGTATCTTCATCTGCTTCCAATTAACCCGTAAAAGATGCAATGTTCTCTGTTTCAACCACTCCCTGTGGCAAAACATTCCATGCTCCATCACCCCTCTGTATAAATACATTTCTCCTAACCTCTCTCCTGACTCTCTTCGTGCTAATTTTAAATTGATGACCCCTCATCACTGACTCCATAAGCAGAGGAAATAATCTTTCCCGATTGACTCTATCAAAAAATGTCTCTTATTACACCTCTACTTCACCTTCTCTGCTCTAGTGTTTGTTTAATGTGAGGATTTTCCTTTGTTTTTGTTGCCAGGATCAGCACCAGCTGCCCGAGCATTCCACACCCTTGATGCTCGATGCATTCACATTACACAATTAATAATTGTGCCGTGATGACTCTGGGACTACGGAAAAGTTTGGTGCAGTTTATCATGTAAGAACATAAGAATTAGGAGTAGGAGTAGGCCATACGGCCCCTCGAGCCTGCTCCGCCATTCAATAAAATCATGGCTGATCTTCGACCTCAACTCCACTTTCCCGCCCGATTCCCACATCCCTTGATTGATCACCAAGAATGTCTACTGTCCAGTGCACATTCCATTCAACACAAAAACAGCTGTCAAATTAAACAATTAGCTTCATTGCAATTTGGTAGCTTTACTACAAAGGAAAAACAGGTTTGTTTTTTAATGTCTCATAAATTGTGTGTGTGGACTCTTAGGGGTAGATTTTGACTTTGGGCGACTGTGTAAAATGAGTGATAGCAAGTCATAAGAACATAAGAAATAGGAGCAGGAGTAGGCCATATGGCCCCTCGAGCCTGCTCCGCCATTCAATAAGATCATGGCTGATCATCGACCGCAACTCCACTTTCCCGCACTATCCCCATATCCCTTGATTCCATTAGAGTCCAAAAATCTATCTATCTCAGCCTTGAATATACTCAAAGACTCAGCATTCACAGCCCTCTGGGGCAGAGAATTCCAAAGATTCACAACCCTCTGAGTGAAGAAATTTCTCCTCATCTCAGTCCTAAATCGGCAGCTTGTTTTACATCACTCCCCATTTTTATTTCCATTGACTTCAACTACAACGGGCGGCTGATCCGATATCGCCCGTTTTACACTTTCGCCAAAGTCAAAATAACCCCCTTTGTGTGAGGAAGGCAGAACTGATAACCATGGCGAGTCTGCTCCCATCACTGGAAGCACAGTTTCCAGCCTGAGTTTCAGAAGGTGAGCCTTCAGGAACAAGACGGTAAGTTGCGTGAGGCGCGCTCCCAACGAGGAATCTCTCTTGCGGGAGCTAAACACACCGTGCTCCCAATTTTACAGTCATTAATTTTAAAATTGGGAGTGCCGTGAATCGGGCGCTCTGCCCTTTTCGGTCGACTGGAGCGAATTACTGTACGTGCAATCAGAGATTTGCCCAGTTACTGAATGTGGAACAGATCAGCGATCCCACAAGTGTTTCTTACATTACAGAGTGAGTGTGTCCGATGTCGCGGTGAGTTGATGTCACTTGGTGTGGACGACCTTTCACCTTCAAGCACCGAGGCGTCTGAGACGATGGACGGTTGCCTCGAGTGACAGGGACTGACCCGCACTCCTGTGTAAAGATTAAACATAAACATTGATCAGTGCGTGACCTCTCACCTTTAACCCCAACTGAGCTAAAGTCATTTTTGCTCTCCTCTTCCTCAACTGAAGCTACCGGGAAGATGGTGTTTAACTACTTAAGTGTAACTGCGGTTCAATGCGAGGGGGGGGCTTCGGATCAAGCTAGGGTTTGTCAAACGGCGGAGAAACCTTTCAAAAAAATAAATGAAAAGAGAGGAAAACAAGCCCCTGCTGGTTGAGCGGGTAAATGCACCATGTGCTGTGGCACTCTGGGAACGTCTCAGGTTCAATCCCTGGGCTGTGTTGAGTTAGCTGATCACCGCTGGGGAGGCAATAAAGTTTTACAGCCAGGCCTGAGCATCTCCAGGCTTTCAGAATTCCACTCCTGATCACTGCTCAGTGATTCCAGCCGGAAAGTGCGTCTGTGTGGACAGGATCCGACTCAGCTCCATGCTGAGGCAGCCTGCCAACACCCACCGTCCTATTAAGCACTCCCAGGTCAGGCACAGCACTGGCTAGATGCAGAGTAAAGCGCCTTCTGTTCTGTCTTTCCATGGGCTCCCCACTTAGCTCTATAGTGTAGGTAAATTTTTTTATTCATTCATGGGATGTGGGCGTCGCTGGCAAAGCCAGCATTTATTGCCCATCCCTAATTGCCCTTGAGAAGGTGGTGGTGAGCCGCCTTCTTGAACGGTGAGCCGCCTTCTTGAACCGCTGCAGTCTGTGTGGTGAAGGTACTCCCACAGTGCTGTTAGGGAGGGAGTTCCAGGATTTTGATCCAGTGACGATGGAGGAACGGCGATATATTTCCAGGCCATGGTGTGTAACTTGGAGGGGAAATTGCAGGTGATGATTTTCCCATGTGCCTGCTGCCCTTGTCTTTCTAGGTGGTAGAGGTCGCAGGTTTGGGAGGTGCTGTTGAAGAAGCCTTGGCGAGTTGCTGCAGTGCACCTTGTAGATGGTACACACTGCAGACACAGTGCGCTGGTGGTGGAGGGAGTGAATGTTTAAGGTGATGGAAGGGGTGCCCATCAAGCGGGCTGCTTTGCCCTGGATGGTGTGGAGATGTAGAGTAAAGCAGCCTCACACTGCTGAACAATAACCCCAGACTCAGAAAGTGCCACCTAGTGCCTAGTGTTGACAGCTCCCTTTACCACACTAGCCTCTCATTGCCCCCAAGAGTGAGATTGCCAATTAGTGACGAATTGTGAACAGTTTTGCACTGTGGGCTCACACACACTAGATAAGTGTGCTCAGCCTGTCCCAAACTCACTTCACACAGGACTCTTTTAGTCTCGTAGTGCAAAGCCCAGTTAGTAAAGTTGAAGGAACGATCTTCCATTCCACTCAAACACCAACTTTGCACGTGAGCTGTTTTATATTCATTGGGTTGCATATATTTAGAAAGAGTCCATGCCAGGTTCACTATCAATCGCTGTGTTTTCCCATCTGTTCAACCCTCTGGGACCAAAGCAGACTGCGAGGCACCGATACCTCACACTGAGTACAACACAAAAGGAATGAGGTGTACCCCGGTGTGAGTTACTGGAATTTAATCGAGGGGTTTGGATGGTTTATATATATATATATATATATATATATAGTAACAATTAAGTGCGTGCCAACCAGCAGCATTTCACACTGACATCAGTGTTTTGGGATCCCAGTCCGAGTGTCCTCTCAGTGCTGCGTCACCTCTCTTTCCCCCTCCTACCCGAGTCTGGCTGCCAATGAACCAGTCTAGAGCCTTTCTCTGTAGCTAACATTCTAAATGTTTCAGCACAGCTCGTGGAAATCAAATAAACTCCTTCAATACGTGTAGGTATCGCCTGATACGTTTGGGATACAGACTCAGATTAACTCAGGAAGAATGAAAGGAGGAAGTTAGAGGAGTTTTTTTCCCACACAGAAGGTTCTTAGAACATAGAATGCTTTACCACAAGTGAGGTAGACTATGGTGTCATTCAAAAGGGAACCGGATAAATATTTGAAAAGGAAGATATACAAGGATATGGGCAAAGGGCAGGAAAATGGGATTGGCCTAGACAGCTCCAGTTGAAGAGCTAGTACCAGCACAGGCACAATGGGCCGAATAGTCTCCTTTGTGCTGTAAATTCTATAATTTGATGAAACGTGGATCTGGAAAGGTGCAAAAATGTTAGTACAGGACTGATTGAAGGAATCGGTGGTTTTCTGAGAAATGTAGTCACCGCTATTCCATTAATCAAATTTAGACAGAAAAAGAGGACGGAATTGGCAAACAAGGAGATCCTCGACCTTTGACCTCTTACCTTGCCTGTCTACCGAGTGGTGATGTGCGTGATACAACGTCTGCTGGCTCTGTCGGATCGCGGCAGTGAGCGGAAGGTCTGACTGCGTTACCCACTCCTGATTCCCGTTTAACATACTCTCGCTTGGCATCGCCAGTGAGTGTCGCTTGGGGACGTCCTTGGTCAGTGTGGCTAAGGACTGCTTGGCCTGCAAGAAAAACAGAAGCTGGATGAAATCCCATGAACAGCCGGATAACGGCGTGGTCTGAAACGGGACCTCTGTACGGAATGAACGATCACTATGGGGAAAAGCGTGCAGGACCCCAACTTCATCTACAGCACAATCACCAAAAAAGGTTAAATGTGTTCCAAACCCAGTCATTCAGCAAGAACCTAACACTTCCTGTAATTACTGAGAAACTCATGCAAGACTGCGTGCATTCACAAACACACACAATACTACCTCTGATCAGGATTCGAATGCTCTGAAATGGCAGTACTGTAGCTGGCCAGCCTACTAGAGAGTTACTTGTGTTGGCCTCACACTGATGTGCGGTCACCCGTTTGAGGTCCTAAGTTGACAGTCCAATTTGATGGCTACCATTACGAGTTGAGGCAACTCCCAAGTGGGGTAAGCAGGCGTAAAAGTTTTCTGAAGAGCTGTGCTTGGGGAGGGGGCTGGTATAAATGAGTCATATTGCACCTCTAACCAGCAAGAGAAAAATCTGCTGATTGGATCATCTTGGGTGAGCTCGAGTAGGCACCTTGTTGGCAAGACAATACATTGGCACTGGGATGGGGGGGGGGGGGGGAATTAAAAAAAAAATTATTTAAATGCCCCAATGGCTCAGTGGGTGAATGCAGCACCCAGTGTGTCAATGCACCATCTAATGTGCCAACATGCCACAGAGACCCAGTTCAATCCTACAATTGGCCTCAGTGCCTTTAGGCTAGGGAGAGGTGTGGAAAACAATAAACAATTCCTGATCACTATTCAATGCCTCCTGCTGGAAAGCGAATGTGTGTGTGGCTGTTGGGTGAAGGGAAGTTTGGCCTTGGCCGTGATATCGCCCATAATTGAAGGACCCAGTGCCACGGGGCTCACACATGGAGTATGGACATTTGGGTGAGGTCCTGGACAGTGACCAGATCTTTTGGAATTGAATCCCAGCATCTTCAGGAGAAGAGAGGAGAAAAAAAAAATGACTTAAAAATCATGCCGAGGAATCATTCCCTGGCCGGCTGTTACTGCGATGAGCTCTGCTGGCGACGCAAAGCAAGAACTTTGGTTGACTTCCAATTTGTAAAACTGGCTGAAAATTGTAAAGTCAATTGGACCAGCCTCACCCCAAGGTAGCGGGGAAGGAATCCAGTCAGATCGGACTTGCCCCTTTAAGTCGGCAACAGCAGGGCGCAGCTTTGTTTCATGACTGCGAGTCGAGAGGCAGAAGCAGTGTTTAAGAATTTTTCACTCGTAAAGTGATTAAATGCCACTTGAATAAAAATCCAAAGTATTATCTGCAACACAGCAGGCAGCACCTCGGGAACATCGCCACCAGGCCATAAAAGGAAGGAGAAAGAAAATATAAATGTACATAAAGCAGGCACTTTGTCACATCAGAAGCAGGGATTCCACATTTGAAGGGGCTGCAGACTGATACACAAAGACACTTGGCTTTTTTCCCAGCCAGTGGAACACACGGCTCATCTAACATGGTACTGGGCCATCTCAGCACCAACCATTGGGAACTCTGGCTGGTAGAGCGAGGACACAGCTTGGGGGATGGAGGCATGTTAAGTAGAAGACATTAATCTGGGTCCTTCAGAGGTGAAGACTTTCCCCACTAGAATATTTCAACACTCCAGATTGACAGCACTATGCCTACCAGTCCACATTACTGACCATTTCACAGACTCCGAATGCTAGAGGTCAAGGCAAACTAGACTAACACCACATTTAAACATCACTACAGCACCTGGGAGGTTGGCAACCATTTTGCGTGTGTGTGTTTTTTACATTCGCCGCTTTGTAGACAGAACTGTCGAGTGTTTGTACTGATCTTTGTGTTGCTAGTGGTTATTGTCAGCTCGACACTGCAACACGCTCTGAGGAACTGGTACTAAGGACCTTGAATGTGCTTAAAGAAACAATACATCCTTCACAGGGCGCCAATACCCAACACACACGCTCTCTCGTTAACTGTAGAAATGTTCAGTTGGACTTAAGATTTTGCGAACTGGCCTGTAACTCAATTTCTAACACTGGGCTGCATTGGTTAAGCAACAGATAGGTGTAAAACTGCAAAACAAAAGTACCACATAAGAAGTCGTTTTCACGTGGATGTGTCGCAAATGTGGGGCAGCGAGGTTAGCTCTGTCGGGACGCCCAGTCGGAGGGTAGGCAGGTCTAGCACCTCTAGCTGTCTTCTTCTACTGCTGGTGGTGGTGGGTGGAGAATTTCACAAAACTGTGTAACGTTCAATCTCTTGAACAATCCAGAAAGTGTACCAGGGAGTGTAGCACCATAACAGATAAAATGCAGTGCCTCAGTGCGGAGACCTGTTGGGAGTTTTGCCTTTACATTTTTGCTACACATTGTTCCTCGTTGCTCCATTATAAGGAACAGCTTGATATCCTGCAACAAATAGTTTATACTGGAACCTCCATTATCCACACTCCAATCACCCACCAGAGACTGTGTGGGACAAACCATTGTCTGAGATATTGCCTCACTGCTCAGCTTCTTTGGCTTGCATTTCATCCGTTCTCAGCAAATCGTGCTTCTCCTGTCATTCGTACTGCATAGCTCTTCATTCCTGTGTGCAGAGTATTGCTGTACCATACATGTAAGAACTTGGGAACTCTCGATTATCGAATTACCCATGGGCGGGGTGGGGAGAGAAAGGGCCAATCCATTATAGGCGATAATGGAAGTCCCAGTAGATTTTTTCCTTATCTGCAGTAATCTGCGCGGTTCACATCACATGGCAGAGAGTGTGGGGGAGGGAAATATTCCATTCCTTGCTTAATTATATTGACAAATCCTATAAACCCTTGTAACAGGCTTCAGACAATGTAATCATTAGTAATGGGAGTTGGTGTCGATGTCCCCGAGTGATGTTAGGCTCCATTTCATTCCTTCTTTAAGAATGTACTGTATTCCTGTTACACTATTGGACATAATACTGCATAAAATGTCATGAATGGGATCACGAGTCCCATTTCTGGGATCTCCATGAGGATTCAGGATGTATTGCCAGATGTCAGACGTAAGTCCTTGGTGAAGTGGAAAAAGTAGGGATAGGCACATTGGAAATTTGAGTTGGGTTATGAAGGCAACACTTACAAGACCTAAATCTTCAGTTAAGAGGAGGAAACATAACGACTCACTGGGTGACCAGGGGCAAGAATACACATGGATCAACCAACCTTCCTGGGGGGAGGAGGGGGAGAAGAGAAAAGCAGCTCCTAGATGAAATCTCTTATTGAAAGTGGCTGATGTTAGGTGCTGTGTTTTGGTGAGTGCTGCTAATACCAAGGAGGTGTATGGATTTTAGGCTGCATTGGTTGTGGAGGGTACCTGATGTTCTATAAAGTTGAGGGAAGCCCTATGAAACTTATCAATGACTCTTAAAATCCACAAATGCTACAGAGTCATTGAAGTTCTGGGACTCCATGAAACAAATGCAGCCTGTGAAAAATCTAGATTTGGATTTTGAGTCCTCAATTCTCGAACAGAGTGTTACAGTGAGGGGTGTGGGGTCTATCAGTGTTACTGTGAGGGGTGTGGGGTATATCAGAGACTGTTACAGTGAGGGGTGTGGGGTCTATCAGAGAGTGTTACAGTGAGGGGTGTGGGGTATATCAGAGACTGTTACAGTGAGGGGTGTGGGGTATATCAGAGACTGTTACAGTGAGGGGTGTGGGGTCTATCAGAGTGTTACAGTGAGGGGTGTGGGGTATATCAGAGACTGTTACAGTGAGGGGTGTGGGGTCTATCAGAGTGTTACAGTGAGGGGTGTGGGGTATATCAGAGACTGTTACAGTGAGGGGTGTGGGGTCTATCAGTGTTACAGTGAGGGGTGTGGGGTCTATCAGAGTGTTACAGTGAGGGGTGTGGGGTCTATCAGTGTTACAGTGAGCAGTGTGGGGTCTATCAGTGTTACAGTGAGCAGTGTGGGGTCTATCAGTGTTACAGTGAGGGGTGTGGGGTCTATCAGTGTTACAGTGAGGGGTGTGGGGTCTATCAGAGTGTTACAGTGAGGAGTGTGGGGTCTATCAGAGTGTTACAGTGAGGGGTGTGGAGTCTATCAGAGTGTTACTGTGAGGGGTGTGGGGTCTATCAGTGTCACTGTGAGGGGTGTGGGGTCTATCAGAGTGTTACAGTGAGGGGTGTGGGGTATATCAGTGTTACAGTGAGGGGTGTGGGGTATATCAGAGTGTTACTGTGAGGGGTGTGGGGTCTATCAGAGTGTTACAGTGAGGGGTGTGGGGTCTATCAGTGTCACTGTGAGGGGTGTGGGGTCTATCAGAGTGTTACAGTGAGGGGTGTGGGGTCTATCAGTGTTACAGTGAGGGGTGTGGGGTATATCAGAGTGTTACTGTGAGGGGTGTGGGGTATATCAGTGTCACTGTGAGGGGTGTGGGGTCTATCAGTGTCACTGTGAGAATTGTGGGGTCTATCAGTGTTACAGTGAGGGGTGTGGGGTATATCAGTGTCACTGTGAGGGGTGTGGGGTATATCAGAGTGTTACAGTGAGGGGTGTGGGGTCTATCAGTGTTACTGTGAGGGGTGTGGGGTATATCAGAGTGTTACAGTGAGGGGTGTGGGGTCTATCAGTGTTACAGTGAGGGGTGTGGGGTATATCAGAGTGTTACAGTGAGGGGTGTGGGGTCTATCAGTGTTACTGTGAGGGGTGTGGGGTATATCAGTGTCACTGTGAGGGGTGTGGGGTCTATCAGTGTCACTGTGAGGGGTGTGGGGTCTATCAGTGTCACTGTGAGAATTGTGGGGTCTATCAGTGTTACAGTGAGGGGTGTGGGGTATATCAGTGTGTTACTGTGAGGGGTGTGGGGTCTATCAGAGTGTTACAGTGAGGGGTGTGGGGTCTATCAGAGTGTTACAGTGAGGGGTGTGGGGTATATCAGAGTGTTACAGTGAGGGGTGTGGGGTCTATCAGAGTGTTACAGTGAGGGGTGTGGGGTATATCAGTGTTACTGTGAGGGGTGTGGGGTCTATCAGTGTCACTGTGAGGGGTGTGGGGTATATCATTGTTACAGTGAGGGGTGTGGGGTCTATCAGAGTGTTACAGTGAGGGGTGTGGGGTATATCAGTGTTACTGTGAGGGGTGTGGGGTCTATCAGTGTCACTGTGAGGGGTGTGGGGTATATCATTGTTACAGTGAGGGGTGTGGGGTCTATCAGAGTGTTACAGTGAGGGGTGTGGGGTATATCAGTGTTACTGTGAGGGGTGTGGGGTCTATCAGTGTCACTGTGAGGGGTGTGGGGTATATCATTGTTACAGTGAGGGGTGTGGGGTCTATCAGAGTGTTACAGTGAGGGGTGTGGGGTATATCAGAGTGTTACAGTGAGGGGTGTGGGGTCTATCAGAGTGTTACAGTGAGAGGTGTGGGGTATATCAGAGTGTTACTGTGAGGGGTGTGGGGTCTATCAGAGTGTTACAGTGAGGGGTGTGGGGTCTATCAGAGTGTTACTGTGAGGGGTGTGGGGTCTATCAGGGTGTTACAGTGTGGGGTATATCAGAGTGTTACAGTGTGGGGTCTATCAGTGTTACAGTGAGGGGTGTGGGGTCTATCAGAGTGTTACAGTGAGGGGTGTGGGGTCTATCAGTGTTACAGTGTGGGGTGTGGGGTATATCAGAGTGTTACTGTGAGGGGTGTGGGGTCTATCAGGGTGTTACAGTGTGGGGTGTGGGGTATATCAGAGTGTTACAGTGAGGGGTGTGGGGTATATGAGTGTTACAGTGAGGGGTGTGGGGTCTATCAGTGTTACAGTGAGGGGTGTGGGGTCTATCAGTGTTACTGTGAGGTGTGTGGGGTCTATCAGAGTGTTACAGTGAGGGGTGTGGGGTCTATCAGAGTGTTACAGTGAGGGGTGTGGGGTCTATCAGAGTGTTACTGTGAGGTGTGTGGGGTCTATCAGAGTGTTACAGTGAGGGGTGTGGGGTCTATCAGAGTGTTACTGTGAGGTGTGTGGGGTCTATCAGTGTTACAGTGAGGGGTGTGGGGTCTATCAGAGTGTTACAGTGAGGGGTGTGGGGTCTATCAGAGTGTTACAGTGAGGGGTGTGGGGTCTATCAGAGTGTTACAGTGAGGGGTGTGGGGTCTATCAGAGTGTTACTGTGAGGGGTGTTGTTCATCTCCTTGTGTAGAACTGCAGCATACTTTGTGTTGACCTGACCTTGACTACAGCTTGTCTTCATGCCGATGCTAATGAGCGACTGTCTGCCCGACACCAGACGCTGCATCCTGAACCTTCCCTCGGACCACGTAACATTTCAGGACACGTGCAGTACTTCTCTTCCTCCTGAACACAGACTAAAATAATTTTTAAAATGTCACTGGGATTTTAACAATATAACAATGGGCGAATAAAATTTTCAAGTGCCTATTTGTACTGTGATAATCACCCAGTGGTAGAATTCTGGATTCTGCTTGTCCAAATTTTGGGCTGTCCTGAAGAGAGTATTTAGTGTTGTATATAACACCATGGTCAAGTACCGGTGGGTACAGGTGTGTTGCTGGGGCAGTGGGAGCTCAATATTAAGGAGTGCTGGTTAAAGTGTGTCTTTTTCCCCCGAGTGCAAGTGCCCAGTGTTACCACGGGTGTCTAAACTAACACATTTATAAAATCTGCAACTCTTCCTGTAATATAAAAAAAAAAGTGAGTTAAGTTTCTCGGTCGGATCTTGTTGAAGAAGCCAGCGAAAGCTAATCAATCAACCCAGACGGAACTGAATGGATCGGTGCACCTACAGACATATGTAAATGGTGAGAAGAGAACATCAATGCTTAGCCTGTCCGTTAAGCTTGGGCACCATCCTCCACGCCTGCTAATTCTTGGGGAGGGGGACAGAGAGGGGCAAAAAAAAAGTAACCAATTTCAGGGAAAACGTTGGGAAATTCTCCCCCTTGACCCCATAAGGGGATCAAGGAAAGTCCAGGAGACCATGGTCGGCCAGAATGTATCACAAGGCAAGGGGACCTTCCAAGTTGGTCATCCTCGAGGTTCAACCACCAACAAAGAATGTGGGGGCAGACAGAGGGGAGGGGGTGAGGGTAAACATGAGGGGTATTACAGAATTTGGAGTAGGGAGAAAAGGGGGATATAACCCATGCCAAAAAAATATGGGGGACAGGTCCCTAACGCTGGGTCTATGGTCCATCCATCTCTAGATTGTGAATTTCACAAAAAACTGGGCGCAAGATGCTGAGAGAGCGGGTGGCATGAAATAAATGTCATGAAAAGAGTGGCAGAGTTTAAGCAATGGGGTCGGCATCCAGACAGATTAAATTGTCAGCTCTGTGTTATGAAGGTGTCACATCCCTCAACCACTCGCCTGGTTTCAGTACTTGTAGGTGAGACTCCCTTCTCTAACGGGATTAATATTCTCCCCTTTCCCCGTTTCGCTCTCCCTCATGCAGTCTACCATTCGCAGCCAAAGAAGGCAGGATATTGACCCACTCCCGAAGTCGGAAGGTTGTGAGTTCAAGCACTGCTCCTGGACTTCAGCACATTGTCTGTGACATCTGTCTACATAACTATTGTCTCTGCACTTCAAAGTCATTCACTGTGTGTGAAGCACTTTGAAATCTTTCGGCGAGGTGTAATGAGGTGGTATACAAGTGCTGAGGTTAGGCCTGGTCTCCATTCAGGACATGGCTGAGATTAGAAATGTGGTGGAATCACAGTGCCGAACCCCACATTGCAGGGTTGGGTGTCTGTACTCCAGCGCTTTAGCTGCATGATAAGCAGTGCTTTAGTACTCATCCCTGCAGGGCCCAGCTTCATCGAGGAGTTTTCAGGCAGGTACAGGCCCTAGCTGTGGCTGCTCATTGCAGCAACTTCGCTGAAAGATCTTCGGTTTTCAGTCTGTGCCGAGTTGGTGATCTCAACAACGACCGTCAGCAATACAGCAGCCACCTCGGGGTTAGCAAGGGGAAAACGAGGCAGGGTTCCTGCTACTGTGTGTGTGTGTGTGTGAGAGTGTGTGAGTGGGTGTGTGCGTGTGTGTGTGTGTGAGTGGGGGTGGGCGTGTGGGTGGGCGTGTGTGCGTGCGTGGGGGTGTGTGGGGGTGAGTGTGTGTGAGTGTGTGGGGGTGTGTGTGTGAGTGTGTGTGTGTGTGTGTGAGAGAGGGTGTGGGTGTGAGAGGGTGTGGGTGTGAGAGGGTGTGGGTGTGAGAGGGTGTGGGTGTGAGAGGGTGTGGGTGTGAGAGGGTGTGGGTGTGTGTGAGTGGGTGTGGGCGTGTGTGTGGGCGTGTGTGTGTGGGCGAGTGTGTGGGCGAGTGTGTGGGCGAGTGTGTGTGGGCGAGTGTGTGTGGGCGAGTGTGTGTGGGCGAGTGTGTGTGGGCGTGTGTGTGTGGGCGTGTGTGTGGGGGCGTGTGTGTGTGGGCGTGTGTGTGTGGGGGCGTGTGTGTGTGGGCGTGTGTGTGTGGGCGTGTGTGTGTGGGCGTGTGTGTGTGTGGGCGTGTGTGTGTGTGGGCGTGTGAGTGTGAGTGGGTGTGGGTGTGGGTGTGGGTGTGTGAGTGTGTGTCAGGTAGGGAGTGGGAAGCAGGGGTCAATTCAGGATTGGGATTAACTGTGATGCCCATCACAATCAAATATCCTGCTGACATCTCATTATCTAGACTGGGTGAGGTACTGCAGTGAGGCCAGTGCACTTGGTCTTTCACAGGTGCAATTACTGGACAATTCTTACAAATGTGACTTTGTTCATAGCTGTGATTAGGAGCCATTTGCAGAGAAGCAAACACTGCCCTCAACAAATACACGGGCAACGCACCCCCACGGCGATAATCCCCAGAGCATTCAGTGACCGCCTGGACACCCAGGGGGTTCCATAACATTTTCCAGGCTTGCTGGTGTCATCATGTATACAAGCTCCACCTGCCCACAACGGACTGCTTCCCTCACCCAACCTGGCATCTTATCACGGGGGGGGACGTGACGGGATCTGTGGCAGGAAGCAAATGGCTCACCAACTGTCAGAGAGATGCCAGGTTAATCCTCCCCTAAACCCCCTCCCATTGCCAAACCCCTGAGTTTACCCAAAAGTTGACCAATTTGCAATCAACAATTTACACTTTATAAAAAATATATCTAAATCATTGTAACGTATTGAAATATCCCACGGGCGCGTCACAAGGCGGGGAGGAATTAGGAGAAGATTTAAGGACGGAGACTGAAGATCTGGTCAAAGAGGTAGATTTTAAGGAGGCTTTTTAAAAAATTAATTAATTGGCCGGGATGTGGGTGTCACTGGCAAGGCCAGCATTTATTGCCCATCCCTAGTTGCCCTTGAGAAGGTGGTGGTGAGCCGCTTTCCTGAACCGCTGCAGTCCGTGTGGTGAAGGTACTCCCACAGTGCTGTTAGGTGGCGGGGGAGGAGTTCCAGGATTTTGGAAGTGGAAGAGAGGTAGCAAGGAGTGTATGAAGGGAATTCTGGAGTGTAGAGCATGATGTCTGAAGGCTCCAACACTGCCTTCAGTGGAGTGGGTGTGGAGGATGGGGCGGGGGGAGTGAAATGCACAGTTGACCAGAGTTGGGAGAGGAGAGGACGTGAGCAGGGAAACAGGGGTGGAAAAGGTTCAATTGACGAGAGCCCTGGCATAAACCCTACCACACACTCCAGCTACACAAAACCCGTCCCAAAGCAGTGTGTGTGGTGCAGGAGCGTACCAATGCCAATCAAGGGTTAGTAACAGGACACAAAACGTGCACACCAGCTCGAGAACTACGCTGGAGTTAAGGTGGCCTACGGTGATCGATTGGTGCCAATCGTACAACAGAACACCATTTAAATACACATAGTGCGTGATATATTTTCTCAGTGCACGTCTTACCGCCAGCACCCGAGGGAAGGGGTCCTTCTCAGCTGAACGATCGAAAATGCGATATTCCATTTTCTGGCCCATACGGTTCATTATCTGGGGAGATAGCATGTCAAATAGAATGACCTAATGTGTTCTGCCCTACATGACTTTTGACCTGACCTGCCCTCATATATGCAGGCTAATTCCTGCTTTACCAATAGGTGGCGCAGTTAGACCAGGATGTCGGAGGGGACAGGCTATTTCGGCTAACATATACTCTGGGAGGGCAAAAGCAAGAGAACTAAAATGAAGCAAAGAAGGCCTAAAGGAAGAAAAGAATAAAAGGGAAGATGAAGTCAGTGTATCATGAAAACTATTTGAGATGTAGGAAGGAGAGGTGAAAATAATCAATAGCATGCTGGGGACGAGCTGTACAAACTGAACAGGGGACATGAGCAGCCTGCTACCAGCATGTCTAAGCAGCAGAATTGGAGTGGCGAGACTCCTGAACTGCCTGTAGCCAAGTCAAGGGACCTCCAATCTCGACCCTAAGGTCTTGCCTCTGTCCGTTAGCCAGGCCTTACGAAGGAATCGTTCTGAACCAACAACGCAGCTGGATGGAAGGAACAAACCTTAACTTGACGTCAAAACCGATCTGTCGCAGATCACAGAAAACGACGACTAAATGATAAAGTCATGATGTGGAGATGCCGGTGTTGGACTGGGGTTCTCTGACTATATATGCTGTGACTATATGCATCTCTTCACTTCACCTGACGAAGGAGCAGCGCTCCGAAAGCTTGTGATTTCAAATAAAGCTGTTGGACTATAACCTGGTGTTGTGCGACTTCTCACAAATGATAAAGTAACAGGGCAGCTCAGCCTGCGGCCTGGTGCTTGGGCTGCCCAGGCCCGGCCAACACACTGCATCGCAGGACGGAAATAAAAGTTGCCAGCTTCAGCAGATGAATGCTCACCGTGTCTGTCCTACATTCCTCTTAATGCCAATGTAAACCTGTTTATTTTAAGCAGGTAAATGCTTCCACTATGAGAGTGTCTGGAGGAATGCCACCCGAATGTGTGAAGTGTTCGGCCCTAGATATTGCCGACTGCTCTACACAGGGACAAGTGATCTGGAATCTACTGCTGTACCATTGGGATCATAAACTGCGCTGTGCATCAGTCACTCCCCTGTGCTCAGGGGCCCTGCGTCTACCCCGGGGGTGTGGTGCTAGCCTCTCTGAGCTGACGCCGAATGTTGCAACTTTGACTTTGTTTGCATCAAGGAAGGGATGAGTGAATGGCAAACTGCTCACTAAAATCTCTAATTCACCTCCCGTGTCAGTCATGGTCCAGTGGGTAGCACTCTCGCCTCTGAGTCAGAAGGTTGTGGGTTCAAGTCCAGTGTCTTGAGCACAAAAATCTAGCCCGACACGCCAGTGCAGTGCTGCATTGTGTGAGGTGCCGTCTTTTGGATGAGATGTTAAACCGAGGCCCCGTCTGTCCTCACAGGTGGACGTAAAAGATCCCATGGCACTATTTCGAAGAAGAGCAGGGGAGTTATCCCCGGTGTCCTGGCCAATATTTGTCCCTCAATCAACAGCACTAAAACAGATTATCTGGTGATTATGACATTGCTGTTTGTGGGAGCTTTCTGTATGCAATGGCTGCAGTGTTTCCTACATTACAATAGTACTTAATTGGCTGTAAAGTGCTTTGGGACGTCCTGAGATCATGAAAGACGCTATATAAATGTACGTCTTTCTTTCTTTCTCCCAACTAAATGACAAGGTGAAGGTTCGGCTCGCTTAATGGAGTCAAACATCACCAGCCTGACAAGTTCAGAGAAACTCAGGCTCTGCACTCACTCCAATCGTAGTGACAAGCTTGCGTTATTAGCGCCTTGAGTCACGGTGGTGGGATGGGATGTCCTGTCTCTATAAGATCCGCTGAGTAGCCGATGAGTTGCAGTATTTGCCCGTTATAAATGGACATTTCTTGCCCAGTACTGTCGCTGGTTTGACACTCCTGCTGCATACTGCAAATCACACCAACTAAAGACTAGTTGTTCCTCAACCCTCAGTAATGTTAACAGCTCCTGCCAACGCATTGAGTCCATAGAACCTTCGTGTTGCATTCTGGAATTAAGTTAATTCACGCCTAGCAACTGTTTACAATTGGGACAAAACCTTCAAAGCCGGCCTTCTTTAAGTGGGACCCTTAGCTGGGATTTCAAGCCTTCCATCGCTGACAATGGCTCATGCAGCATGCTGTTCACACACCTCCCATCACATGGTCATACAGCACAGAGAGGAGGCCATTCGGCCCATTGTGTCTGTGCCGGCTCTTTGCTGGAGCAACTGGTTGGTGGCACTAATTGGAAACTTTGAGTGAGTGATCGATAGTCACATTACTGCAGTGATAGTGAAAGGGACAGGATTCAACAAGTGGCTCTCCTTGGCCTGCACAGATGAAGATTGAAGGCTGAAGAGGAATGGGGAAAATAATAATTAATAACAGTCCTCACTATTGGAGAATCAGAAAGAGAAAGAAAGTAAAAGTTAGCATTTACAGACAACAGGGGAAACCGGAGTTGCTGGGTTTCTCCTCCCTCCATATTGCTCGGGTCCAGGTATCTGGTCAGCACAGTCTGTTACAGGTCACTGGAGTGGCTGCTTCACGGTACCTCGGCCAAGGGGGGATCGACAGCAGGGTGGAGGTGGTTTATTCCTTTAACTCCCCGACCAAACACTTCTTGATCCAGGGGTGTGACCTACAGCTGAGGAAACGGCCCACCTGCCTGTACATCCACGTCCAAAGCAGGGGTTTGGAAAGTACATTGCCACACTCCTCTTGAGCAAGAAGGACCTGGTTTCCCAGGGAGAGCAGGTGCAGGCAGCTGGTTACCCTGAAGCCCTTCGACACTAAACCTCCTCCAACAACTGTCACACAACACAAGAGAGCATTTGCCCCCCACACTTCCCCACACTGACACAGATCAACGTGAAGGGACTTTAGAGAATGTGTAGTGATGCCATTACACAGCTCGATCCAATGGGCTGTATGTTTGTAGAACCCCGGGCACGCCCCCTCACATAATGATACATTCATGCTTCATAACTCTGCACATCCCAGGCCCCAGTGTAATAAATGCTCCTCTACACAGTTAGACCCTGCACACTGCACAGTGACGTTACATGTCCCCACACATTGTACCTGCTACACTTTAAAAACCTGCTCTCCATATCACAGTGTGAACAGCACCAACATGCTCCAAGTTACTGTCTGCTTTGTCTCGAGTTTATTTTTCCCCTTTATTTCTCTTGTGAAACCCACAGGCACCCCAGGTGCCTGCAGACCCCTCATCAAATAGTAAGTTTCAAAAGGGAACTGGATAAATATTTGAAGGGAAAACGTTCACAGGGCTATGGGGAAAGAGCGGGGGGAGTGGGACTAGTTGGACAGCTCCACCAAAGAGCCGACACAGGCACGATGGGCCGAAAGGCCTCCTTCTGTGCTGGATCATTCTAAACATCCTTTTTAAAAAATGTGAGTACTGTTGGGCTATTTGACCATGGAAGGCAGGACAGTGAAGCTCACTCCTGTGACCGCCCAATGTCTAAACTGGCACAATATCCAGCTGGGGATGGTGACGAGGGGGGGACCTGGATTGTGAAGAATACTAAATCTGCTCTCAACCCTCTCTCACTGTGTAAACGTCTCCTACCCTCTCTCACTGTGTAAACGTCTCCTACCCTCTCTCACTGTGGAAACGTCTCCTACCCTCTCTCACTGTGTAAACGTCTCCCACCCTCTCTCACTGTGTAAACGTCTCCCACCCTCTCTCACTGAGTAAACGTCTCCTACCCTCTCTCACTGTGGAAACGTCTCCTACCCTCTCTCACTGTGTAAACGTCTCCTACCCTCTCTCACTGTGTAAACGTCTCCTACCCTCTCTCACTGTGTAAACGTCTCCCACCCTCTCTCACTGTGTAAACGTCTCCTACCCTCTCTCACTGTGTAAACGTCTCCCACCCTCTCTCAGAGTCGCTGTGTAACATGTTCCTGGGTCCCTCTCCAGCCCGCTCCATATGCCTGCACCTGGGCCTTCCTCAGAGCCACTCTGCACAGCAGAGCATTTACAAGAACTGCGAGGGCAGCTCTCTCCCTTCTAATTTGGCACCAGCCTCCTTAAAGAGCCCCTCAATGCGCCCCATTTATTGATCATTGCAGCTGTAGAAAATCTGCATGGTTATTTCCTGCAACTAAATCTTTAGCAAACACGAGTTTAAATGAAAGGAATTGCTGTGTGAGCACTGTTTACATCAGATAAATCAATCTCTTTTTAAAACTTGTAAAGAATTGCTTATGAATGGCAGCGAATCCAGTTAATCTGACAGAAGCTCTCACTGAATCTAATACAGTAGCCCATACTGAGGAGGATGGGGAATCTCTAAAGTCGCTCAATCTGTATACGATCACTCGCTACGTTCACTGGTGACAAAATGACACACAGTGGGGTAAAGAAAAATGCACAAGCAGCAATGTAGACAAATGCTGAAGGGAAGTAGTGATGCCTGCAGCAGCAACCTGTCGCCATATCGTGTCCCTAACTCACTGTCTGATGCTGTAATGTAACTGGCTGCTCGCATGTCCACAACAATGACTTAGAAAGTAAAATGATAAAAAAGGAGTCTACACAGGAACCAGAGCAGCTTGTGCTGGTACTTACTAGCTGAGGGCCAGTCCAGTCCCTGGCTGGAAGTCAGAAAGTGCTCCATTCTCCAGCGGGGCCATGTTGAGATCATTAGGAAATGGAAGACACTCAATAATGGCATTGGGCAACCTGCTGTTTATCTCCCTCTTGGTCCATCTGGCCACAGGGTTCCCCGTGAATTCAAGGGCCGTGTCTGTGAGCTTGTCAAAGAGATTCTGCACCTGATATAGAACCTGGGATTGTAGGTCCCATCACTTACCATGGCCAACTCTGCCTCCAGTTCCTTAATCCTGTTTTCTTTCAGGTCCAGCTGCGTTCGGAGGGCAGTCACATGATCAGTCGCCTCCTTGGCTTGTCTGCGTAGATCCCATTTCTCTCGTTCTAGTGACTCTTTCTCTTTTGCCAAAACCTTCACTGCATCTTCACTCTCCTGTAAAGGGTGGGAATGGAGTCTGCAGATTATCTCGGCATTTGGGAACCAGAGTGGGAGGTCTGAACCGTGAAACAAACCATCATTAAAATTCACTAAACCTCATCTGCCATGTGCACATATTGGAAAATGACCCCCTATGATACCGAGGCCCTGTGAATAATTGGCCTCAAAAGTTCCTTTTTGCCTGAGGGAGGGGAGCGAGAAAGGGGAGAGGAGCAAGAGAGAGAGGGGGGGAGGAGCGAGATGGGGGGGTGGAGCGAGAGAGGGGGGTGGAGCGAGAGAGGGGGGTGGAGCGAGAGAGGGGGAGGCGAGAGAGAGAGAGGGAGGGAGGAGCGAGATGGGGGGGGAGAGGGAGGGAGGAGAGGGAGGGAGGGAGGCAGGCGAGGAGAGGGAGGAGAGGAGAGGGAGGGAGGGAGGGAGGGAGGGAGGGAGGAGAGGGAGGGAGGAGAGGGAGGGAGGGAGGGAGAAGAGGGAGGGAGGAGAGGGAGGGAGGAGAGGGAGGGAGGAGAGGGAGGGAGGAGAGAGAGGGAGGAGAGAGAGGGAGGAGAGAGAGGGAGGAGAGAGAGGGAGGAGAGAGAGGGAGGGAGAGGGGGGAGGGAGAGAGAGAGGGAGGGAGGGAGGAGGCAGGAGGGAGGGAGGGAGGAGGGTGGGAGGAGAGAGGGAGGGAGGGAGGAGAGAGAGAGGGAGGAGGGAGAGGGAGGGAGGAGGGAGAGGGAGGGAGGAGGGAGAGGGAGGGAGGAGGGAGAGGGAGGGAGGAGGGAGAGGGAGGGAGGAGGGAGAGAGAGGACTTGTATTTATATAGCACCTTTGACAGCCTCCGGATGTCCCAAAGCACTTTACAGCCAATTAAGTATTTTTGAAGTGTAGTCACTGTTGTAATGTAGGAAATGGAGCAGCCAATTTACACACAGCAAGCTCCCACAAACAGCAATGAGATAAATGACCAGATAATCTATTTTTTTAGCTATTGGTTGAGAGACAAATGCTGGCCAGGACACCAGAAATTAGTGATTTATTTACAGCAGTTTTATCCGTTTCACCTCGTGTTCTCTCTCTCTGGTTCTCTCTCTAACTCTGCGAAAGCGTTATTTTATTAATGTCTGGATCTGGGAACTCAGGCGGAAACATGTGACTTCCGAGAGCACCTCTCCTCTTTTTACTGTCTTCCTGCGCCACACCCCTCGGTTGAAAGGCTGATAGAATTGGTCTCAACCTGCCACACCATCTCCCTCACTTCTCAGCACCCGGATGCTGAGGGTTTGTGAAGTTCAGCCACCCAGGTTACACAATCAACCTAAAACCAGCGACACCAAAATCTGGAATCAGGACTTTGGGGTCAGGCTACTCCATGACCCATTTGGAACAGAACTTATCGAGGTTATAAAAACAGACTTTGAAACCAAGAGAGCTGCTGTCAATCATTTCTCTCCAGGTTGTGTGAGATGAGCCTCAAAGCTTCAGCCATCTCTGTTTGTAGAAAGAGACACACAGTGAGCGAGAGGGACAGAGAGAGAGAGAGAGAGAGAGAGAGAGAGAGAGAGAGAGAGAGAGAGAGCGAGTGAGGGAGAGAGAGACAGAGAGAGAGCTTGCTTTGGAATTCTCTAACCTAAAGGGCTGTGGATGTTGAATTATTGGCCCAGATATTCCGATCGCAGGCCTCCCGCGGGCGGAGGGCTGCGATCTGGAAAAATCTGCGCTAAGACCGGAGGGCTCCTGGGAAGCGCAGAGTTCCGCTGCTGGGCCTCTCCAAACTGCCGGTGTGCAGGGCCCACGTATCCCAGAGGCGCAGGCGCTTCGCAGCGTCCCTGGGATCATGTGGGCCATGGGGAGCCAATCAGAGAAGGGAATCTCCCTTCATACATTTGACAGGAAGACCTGTCAAACATATGAATAGAGATCACCCCCAAAACATAGTAAAACTTTAAATAAATTTTTTTTAAAAATCACATTTTTAAAATGACTTTGAATTACAATAAATTAAGTATTTTAAACAAAAATTTTATTTTTTGAAAAAAATAATTAAAGTTATTAACAGGGCTAAAAAATAAACTTACCTTTCTTTAAAGTATTTTTAAATGATAAATCAGTGGAATTTTTTTTTTACTTTTTTCAACTCTTATCCTGGTAAAAGCAGGCCTTACGCCTGCTTTTACCAGGCGCAAGAATTGTAAGTGTTTTCTGCGGGCGGAGGGTCTCCAAAAAGTGGAACTATCCGCCCGCAGAGGCCCTTCTCCCGGGCAGCCGGAGGATCTGTCAAGAGCTTTCTTGAACAGATCGGAAATGCCGGTTTCCAGCGCATGCCTGAAACCGGCATTTCCGATGTCCCTACGGGTGAGTACACAGCGCGTACACACCCGTAGGGATCGGAATTTCTGCACCATTGAGTATATTCAAGGCTGAGATAGATAGATTTTTGGACTCTAGGGGAGATTAGGCGGGAAAGTGGAGTTGAGGTCGATGATCAGCCATGATCTTAATGAATGGTGGAGCAGGCTCGAGGGGCCGTATGGCCGACTCCTGCTCCTAATTCTTATGTTTTTATGCAAGCAGTTCAAACATATGGAGCTTATTTTCACTGAGGGAAAGGGAGACAGTGAGAGAGAGAGAGAGAGATGGACAGAGCGAGAAAGAGGAAGTGGTGGATGGGTGATGCAGCAGATGCATTGACACGCCAGTTCCAGCATGCAAGACTGAAGCCTGGGCTTCTTTAAAGTGACGGGCCAATGTTTGTTTTTGGTGTAAAACAATCACTGATGTCAGTCAGTGGAGATTCAGTGATTCTCACCTTCATCTCTGCTTTTTAAAGGACTTCATTCACCATTTAACAAGCAACTGCTATGGGCTATTTTCTAATTGATACTGTTAACAGAATTTTAGCTTTCTCTCATCAAGGTGAGGGATGTTATTACCAGCAACAGTACATTTTCCAATTCAGGCAGCCAGTCAGTATCAAATACTTCCAAGTGAGAAACAGCATGGGTTAGATACAGAGTAAGGCTACCTCTGTATTGCCCCACTAAGCACTCCCAAGTCAAGTACAGCATGGGTTAGGTGCACAGTAAAGCTCCCGTTAACTCCTCCATTAATGCCCCTTAGCCCCAACCTCAGAAGAGTGCCTTCTGAACCAGTATGACTTCAATTTCCCACAGCCACCTCTGTGCAATTAGTGCCAAATACTGCTGAACATTGGAAGAGTTTTGAGTTATTGATCAACACTCAGTAGAAACAGGGCAGAAGCTGCCTCAAAATTGGGACTCCTGTAATCACTGGAGAGGTGATTTTTATTCTGGGCTGCATTTGAAATTAGGCGAAAGAGGTGAAAGGCCAGAGTATTAACCCAATGTGCCAGCAGTTTCCCCTCCCCCACATCCCATACCTTCCGGTCCTGATGAAACATTAAACTCTCTTTTCCCCGTATCAAATGACATCCTTTGTGACTGTGACAAAGGTAAACTATCCCACCTCGTCCTTCTTGACTTGTCTGCAGCCTTTGACACAGTTGACCACTCCATCCTTCTCCAACACCTCTCCACCGTCGTCCAGCTGGATGGGACTGCACTCACCTGGTTCCATTCTTATCTATCTAATCGTAACCAGAGAATCACCTGCAACGGCTTCTCTTCCCGCTCCCGCATCATTACCTCTGATGTCCCCCAAGGATCTATCCTTGGCCCCCTCCAATTTCTCATCTACATGCTGCCCCTTGGCGACATCATCTGAAAACACAGCGTCAGTTTCCACATGTACGCTGACGACACCCAGCTCTACCTCACTACCACTTCTCTCGACCCCTCCACGGTGTCTAAATTGTCAGACTGCTTGTCCGACATACAGTTCTAGCTCTGGATGAGCAAAAATTTTCTCCAATTAAATACTGGGAAGACCGAAGCCATTGTTTTCGGTCCCCGCCACAAACTCCGTTCCCTAGCCACTGACTCCATCCCTCCCCCTAACATCTGTCTGAGGCTGAACCACACTGTTCACAACCTTGGTGTCATATTTGACCCTGAAATGAGCTTCTGACCACATATCCGCAGCATAACAAAGGCCGCCTATTTCCACCTCCGTAACATCGCCCGTCTCCGCCCTTGCCTCAGCTCATCCGCTGCTGAAACCCTCATCCATGCCTTTGTTACCTCTAGACTTGACTATTCCAACGCACTCCTGGCTGGCCTCCCACATTCCACCCTACGTAAACTTGAGGTGATCTAAAACTCGGCTGCCCGTGTCCTAACTCGCACCAAGTCCCGTTCACCCATCACCCCTGTGCTCGCTGACCTACACTGGCTCCCGGTTAAGCAATGCCTCGTTTTCAAAATTCGCATCCTTGTTTTCAAATCCCTCCATGGCCTCGCTCCTCGCTATCTCTGTAATCCCCTTAGCACCCCCCCCACCACCGAGATATCTGCGCTCCTCTAATTCTGCCCTCTTGAGGATCCCTGATTATAATTGCTCAACCTTTGGTGGCCGTGCCTTCTGCTGCCTAGGCCTTAAGCTCTTGAATTCCCTGCCTAAACCTGTCCGCCTCGCTACCTCTCTTTCCTCCTTAAAACCCACCTCTTTGACCAAGCTTTTGGTCACCTGCCCTAATTTATCCTTATGTGGCTCGTTGTCAAGTTTTTTGTCTTAAAATACTCTTGTGAAGCGCCTTGGGACGTTTTACTACGTTAAAGGCGCTATATAAATACAAGTTGTTGTTGTTATGTATTTCCAGCATTCTCTGTTTTTATTTACCTTTCTGTGTTGCTCATAATTCCTTATAAAATCCCGCAGCTGTTCCTCTCGGCTCTCGAGTGTCGCATACAGCTGCTGCATTTGGTTTACCAGGTCGGCCTTCTCTGCTTTTAATCGTTTGCGGTCTGTCTTCATGGCTGTTGGGGAAATAAGGGGGGGCGATTAGGTTCGTGCTGTGACAGCGCACAAGAGCAATGACTGGTCGGGTGGGTTAGGAGCGCGGAGGCCCCGTTCACTGACAGAGGCCTATAAAGCAGGCTGCTTGTTCAGCCAGGCCTCAGTGTGTAGTGTGGGAAGAGAATTTGGATCAGGAGCACAGAACGAGTAGAAACGTTAGGGTAATTATTTTGGTGTAGTGCGAGAACGGGCCGGGTTCCGGTCAGGGACGCCTGATTTACACCCCGCCTAATTTTATGCTCGATTGACTTCAATGGAGCCGAAAATCGGGCGAGCTGTAAATCAGATGTCCAACCCGAACCCGCCAGATTCTCACCGGGCAGCGAAGCTTAAAGAGAGACTAGAGCTACGCACACACATACATACATGCATATACACAAATACATATATTATATATACACACATACAGCAACCCTTGAATTGCAGCAACTATAGAACCCTAGGGGGGAGAAATTCGGTATCGCCCTGTTTGGGGCGTAATTATCGGCCGGTCGCAAAGTTTAGCACCTGGTGCTAATTATCGCCTCCGACTGCAAACTTGGCTTCTATCGCCCCTGGAGGTGATTGGAGCGCTAAATCAGGCGCTACACACCTCTCTTAAGGCGCTAACACCGAGGAGCGAGGCGCTACCTCAGAGCGCTGGCGAAGCTCATGTGATGTCAGTCAGCGATGGAACACAGACACACTGGCGTCGGCCAGTTCTTAAAGGGGAGCGTTGATCTTGCTCCCCATCCACACCCTGCTCATTGCAGCCTTGAATCTCGGCCTGGAGAGACCTGTAGATCAAATCTGCTGCAAAGAACAATGGAGAGAACCAGGGAAAGAGCTCAGAGTGCGACCCCCATACTCTCTTCTAAATCGATGCAAGGAAGGTCAAATCAAAATGAACCTGCAAAGTGCAGCTCAGTACCCAAAACTCCTTCACACAGCGTTGAATCTCTCCAGAAGTCTCTCTCGCTCTCAGAATGCATGGTGCAAAAATGTCGGCAACAAAAAAAGACAGGAAGCGGTCGCCTTTAAATAGCACTCCCCCAGTCCCTTCCCGACTGCAAATCGTTCCCCTCAACCTGTCGTTGCTAGTGGCAGGCGGTAAGGCAGGGGGCACCACTCAATATCCGGTCCGGGGTGCTACTGGGGCGTTGCACACTCGACTGATGTCACGATCTGCGGGCGCAGGAGATCGTGGCGGTAGTGTTTAGCGCCACCGCAAAATGTCTGGTCAATTTCGCGAGCGGCGCAGATATTGCCGTGCCCGGGCGCTAGTTGCTTTGCACTCCATTAGCGCCCTCCTAACGGGAGGCGCAAAGCAACCGAATTTTTCCCCCTAGAGGTTTACAGCGCAGGAAGCCAGTCAGCTCATTCTGTCTGTGCTGGCTCCCTGCCAGAGCAATTCAAAACAAATTCCATTTCTCTGCTCTCTTCCCACAGCCCTGTACTTTTTTTTTCTACTTCATATATTTAACCAACTTTTCGCTTAAAAGTTGCAATGGTCTCTGCTACTTATACAGGCAACCCTCAGTGCGAGAGCACTTTCTAATCAATGTCTGGACCGGAGGATTGGGAAGGGCAGTTTCGAGCGCTGCTGTCTCATCCCCAAATTAAATCAGTTAGTATCAGCAGCTCGAGAGAAATAAAAATTCATGGGAACAAGGATTTAAATTTTATTCGTGGCCGTGAAGCTTCACGGTACGTGCCGATGTAGCCAGCAAAGAGAAACAGCCTAGATATTCTTGCTCAATCTCTTATTCCCCTCAAACATTTCTTTCACCAAAAAAACTATCCTGCTCCCGACTCGCTATCACCCGTGTTACCTTGTCGCACCAAGTCATGATCTACCCCTCTGTGTGAACTAGTTAAATCGAAACAGTCTGCGCACCTTCCCTTCTCACTGCTCGAGTCAGTGGCCCCTGGTTACAGACTGCGTGCTTATGTCAAACATATCATTAGAGTTCAGTTTGTCTGTACTCCTCAGAGTCTTGGGCTCTTCTGGCCCATTAAAATTAATCACACATTTATGGCATATGGTTTCCTGTACACAAGGTGATTCAAAACATATGACTGTGTAACTGAGACTGGCTGGAGGGGAGGGGGTGGTGGAGGGAAAGGTGGGAATTGGAGGGAGCGAAGCAAATGCACGAGTTGGTGATTCGTCTGCACACACCTCACGCAAGCAAAATTTAGCTGTTCAATCCTTGTGCGTTCGATTCCACACTGAGCATGAAAAGTTACCCCCCCCTCCCCCCCCGCCATTCATAATTGCTGGGTAGCGTGAGCAAGCTGACAGGTTGACAGACAGGCCGAGATGTTTGGGTTGCCAAGGCGATAGCTTCACATTTACAATTCATAGAGTGTCGCAGCACAATCAGAGGTCTGTCGCAAGGTCACCTGCGATCTCTGCTCCACATCAGAGGACAGCTTCAGAATGACAAGGGAATCCCAGCGGGACTCTGCCCATCACCGCGCGGGGGGGGGGGGGGGGGGGGGAGACAAATCCAATCGGCCAACGGCTGCACCGGAACTTTTTCCACAAGGGAGATTTTTTCCATTCCATTCTTCCAGTCTGCTTTCGGTGCTCTCACTGAGCACCTTTTATATTACAAAAAAAAAGTGGCCCAGGGCAGCTCAAACAGAAACCCCTCCCCGCGACCTCGGTGAGCCGCACTCGCACGTGTACTTTCCTTCGAGCCGCCACTCCTAGTCCAGACCAGAGAACCAGAGATGTGTGACCCCCATTGGTAAAAAGGGGCGACTCCCAACTCTCTGATCTTAGGGTTAACCAGAGACCTGATTACAACTCACTTATACAGTGACAGAGCTGTACCCACCAGTACTGTACCCCAGTGTTATAGTGACAGAGCTGTACCCACCAGTACTGTACCCCACTGTTATAGTGACAGACCTGTACCCACCAGTACTGTACCCGTGTTATACAGTGACAGAGCTGTACCCACCAGTACTGTACCCCAGTGTTATAGTGACAGAGCTGTACCCACCAGTACTGTACCCCACTGTTATAGTGACAGACCTGTACCCACCAGTACTGTACCCGTGTTATACAGTGACAGAGCTGTACCCACCAGTACTGTACCCCACTGTTATAGTGACAGACCTGTACCCACCAGTACTGTACCCGTGTTATACAGTGACAGAGCTGTACCCACCAGTACTGTACCCCAGTGTTAGTGACAGACCTGTACCCACCAGTACTGTACCCATGTTATACAGTGACAGACCTGTACCCACCAGTACTGTACCCCAGTGTTATAGTGAAAGTCCTGTACCAGCCAGTACTGTACCCGTGTTAGTGACAGACCTGTACCCACCAGTACTGTACCCGTTATACAATGACAGACCTGTACCCACCAGTACTGTACCCGTTATACAATGACAGACCTGTATCCACCAGTACTGTACCCATGTTATACAGTGAGACCTGTACCCACCAGTACTGTACCCCAGTGTTATACAGTGACAGACCAGTACTGTACCCCAGTGTTATACAGTGACAGACCTGTACCGACCAGTACTGTACTTCAGTGTTATACAATGACAGACCTGTACCCACCAGGACTGTACCCGTGTTATAGTGACAGACCTGTACCCACCAGTACTGTACCCGTGTTACACAGTGACAGACCTGTATCCAACAGTACTGTACCCGTGTTATACAGTGACAGACCTGTACCCACCAGTACTGTACCCGTTATACAGTGACAGACCTGTACCCACCAGTACTGTACCCGTTATACAGTGACAGACCTGTACCCACCAGTACTGTACCCCAGTGTTATACAATGACAGACCTGTACCCACCAGTACTGTACCCGTTATACAGTGACAGACCTGTATCCACCAGTACTGTACCCCAGTGTTAGTGACAGACCTGTACCCACTAATACTTCACCCTAATGATATTCAGCTGAAACTGCTCTCTCCAGACACAGCCCAAGTTTGGGAGATCTCAGTAGGGCCAATGTTAAAGATGTGTTCCTGACAGAGCTGTGCACTCTGTATATTGGGAGTGCCTGTTGGGAATTTGACCGGAGAGGTCGATGTGTCCTGCACGAGTTTCTGTCCATGAAAAGGAATGGATGGAAAATTGTGTGGGATGCTCTAACCTCTAGCCCGAATACACATTCCTGTCCTGTGAAGCTCTACAGGAGTTCAAATCTACAAAAATTGACCCCAATATATAAATCGCACTGCTGGGTGCTTTTCACAGTTCAAATGAGCACAACATGAACATTTCACTCAGCCTCTGTTACACTAAGATCCTAGTGATACTCCTGCACTCAGATCCTTCTTATCCTCCCTCCTACCTCATCTCCTGGAGGTCTATTGTGGAGAGTGGTGAACTAAACGTTGGTGCCTCCTAGTGACACCAACACCAGCGCCACTATCCAGACCACCAGGATGCTGTGTGTTTGTCTCTCTATCAGTGCCATTTTCCTTGAGATTTGCCACATTACAGCTGTGGGATCGGAGTGCTCGATCGCTCTCATTCACTCAGAGGGTCAAAAGGGTGTTCCTCGGCAGCTTTTCCTAGTGCCCTCCATGACACCATCAACGCTCCTCCGCCTTCGAACTGTTAGGATACTGTGAACACTGAGAATGGTGTACAATATGGTGCCACAGCCCCAGAAACAGTCACAACCAGCTTAATGAAATAGTGTCACACATTGGGCCCAATTCCAGAATCTTTCCAGTGTGTAAAGGCTTTTAATTGTTACGGTTTGGTGAATCTTGTGCTCGTTGATAGGGTTGGGGCGTCTGCCAGAGCTGGCCAAGGAGCATTTTCCATTTTTCTTGGCATAGAACAGTCATTCACACATAGGCCACCAGGTGGCAGAGTGCCTCAGCACAGTGCCCTTTCACCCCCACCCCACCGCAGGCCTGGGGTTTGAATGCAGCCGACGTTGATTATTAAAAGACACCATTGATATCAGCCTCTTCCGCAAGCAATACAGTAATTAGAACAGTTTTAAATAATATAGTGCTTTATTGCACTGAAATGTCCTAAAGTGATTCACACAACTTTGAAGTGCATTATGTAGGCAAATAAGACAGCCATTTTGTAGACAAAATGGAGGAATAGTGGTCAGAAAAACACCCTGCTCTTTGAGCAGTTCTATGGAACCTTTAACATTAACCAGAACAGAAACGCAGGGCCTTGGTTTAAGATATAAGCAAGCCATGAATATTGAATATGTTAGCTTGTGGAGTGTGCCAATGCAGCACACATACAAGGGAACCGTCTGCGTGTTATGAGGACAATCGGCCTTCTGCACTCAGTCACTGCTGGTGCACGTTTTACAGCAAAGCAGTCAGCACTGCTCCCAGGTGCTCTATACCCGAGGCGGCTGGTCCGGGAGACTGAAAGTCTGCTACATGCTGTGGGCATAGGTTCCTGATGTTGCGAAACTATCAGTTGGGCTTGTGCCCAGAAGTCAGCCAAGTTAGGCCGAATGAAGGGCAGGTGTTCGCCCCCCCCATCACACTCAGCTGTGGCTCAGAGGGTAGCACACTCACCTCGTAGTCAGAAGGTTGTGGGTTCAAGTCCCACTCCAGGGACTTGAGCACATAAAGCTAGGCTGACACTCCAGTGCAGTGCTGAGCGCTGCACTGTTGGAGGTGCCGTCTTTCGGATGAGACGTTAAACCGAGGCCCCGTCTGCTCTCTCAGGTGGACGTAAAAGATCCCATGGCACTATTTCGAAGAGGAGCAGGGGAGTTATCCCCGGTGTCCTGGCCAATATTTATCCCTCAACCAACAGAACAAAAACAGTTTATCTGGTCATTATCACACTGCTGTTTGTGGGAGCTTGCTGTGCGCAAATTGGCTGCCGCGTTTCCCACATTACAACAGTGACTCCACTTCAAAAGTACTTCATTGGCTGTAAAGCGCTTTGAGACGTCCGGTGGTCCTGGAAGGCGCTATATAAATGCAAGACTTTCTTTTCTCAGGGGAGGAGAGAATTCATTCGTCAGGTTCAAGTCATCGGGGGCCTGTACCTACCAAACCTTTGTGAGCAGCTCAAAGCCACTTCAACGCTGATGAGAGTGGGCACATAGGTCCCTCAGTGTCGAGGGAGGGTGTGTGGGTCTCTTGCTATCATGTCAGGCCAGCTGGTTAGGCTCCCACTGATAATGTTAATACACAAAATCGGTCCTCACACATCCCATCAAGAGATAAATGATCTGACTATTGGGTCTCACGGGCGGGAATCCCTTCCTCTTACTAACGTGGATCTTGAGGCTCCGGACTTGATTCAGAGCAGCAACGGGTAGACAAGGTCTCGGTTCTCTGTTTAAGTGGCACCTCCCCGCGGCCACTCTCTTTAATGTGAAAGGGCCCATGATCTGAAGGGTGGACGAGTCAAGCTGAAATCTTTCATGTCACCTACTTTATATTGCCATGGTGACACAACTCTGACAACAGCCATCAATCATTCTGCAAATCTGCAATCACACTGAATGGTATTGACCCAACACCAGGAACCTCATTAAATGGTGCTCTAACATAACCATGATATCACTGCCTCCTGATGTGCAGGTCACTGGTGGTCGATAATCTAACCCTATCAGTCTACATTCAGTAGATGGTGGAGGCCAAGATTTTGCTGGGTCTCTGGATCTGTCCCCTGGTACTCCCACCTCGGTCCTTGGTCGTCTAAATCTGCTGAGCTGGTTTGTATCGTAAGACAAGCACGCATGAGGTGCTGGACCAGCTCAACGTCCATTCACAGGCCTGTGATTCCAACTGGTTAAATGGAAGGATCCCTGTACTGACTTTGCTCCCACGCTCAAAGGCCTGTTGAAGGAGGCCAATTCAGAAAATGGAGAGCCGATTTTCTATGCATGCGCAGAAGATCAACTCTTTGTTTTCCAATTTGGCCTCCAATGGGCCTACAGGAGCATTAAGGTCCCAAAGCCTGGGTCAAAAGGAAAAGAGCCATAACTGGCGCCAACAACAATAATTGGAATTTAATATAGAAAACGCACAAGGTGCTTTAGAGAAATGAGAGAAAAAATATAAAGTTGATAAACAGGGTAAAGGAATAGAAACCAAACCATGATGGGAGAGTTCAGAGCGACGACCGATCACAGGGGGTTGGTCAAAGAGGAGGATCTTGAAGAGGTTTCCAAAAGTGGAGAGAGAAGTAGAAAGGAAGAGGGGTTTAGGGAGGGAGTTCCAGAGAGAAGTATGAGTTGGCTGAAGAGCCTGCTACCAAGGGGAAGGGGAGAGTCAGAGGAGTCTGGGAGGAGACATACGACAGGAGGAGGTTGCAGAGATAGGATTGGGCAACGCTATTTAAGATTTGAAAAACAAGTACAAGGATTTTCACTTCAATTTAATTTCAGTCATGAACGGACTAACGAGAAAACCTCTCCATGAATCTACAAATAACGAAGGGTGAGTCAAGATGGCCAAATGGCCTTTCTTCTTCCCTGACTTTCCTTAAGTAAATATTCAATATTGTGAAGTGCATCACTGGATAATTAAACACACCAGGTTCCAGAGAGATGGTTTCCCACAAAAGGAATGGCCCTTTATTCGGAGTCAGTCACCTCACTGGCAAAATTTTCTGGCTCTTTAAGGTCACCGTAACCGTGACTATTCATAGACAATTATCACAACGACTTTCTGATGGTTTCTGCCCATTGATGCTACTTTAATATACACGTGTGATAGCGTGCGAAGACAGGATCAGGCTCAGCGGTGCCCTTGGGTTAGGGAGGAAAGCAAATTAGCCATGGTTGCGTGTGCGTGGACGTCGGTTGAGGTCAGAATCAGGCGTGGTTGGGGCGCAGATTCCATGGGCTCTGGGGACCCTCCAGTACTTTGCCCAAGTGGCCATTCATATGGGAGGCTGTTCAACCATAAGAGATTCACCGCTGAGCCTGATCCTGCCTTTGCACGCTATCCACGCGTGTGTATTACAGTAGAATCAATGGACAGCAGAAGCTTGGACCCTGGCTGATTTTTCCCCTCTCCAGTCCAGGCATACTCAGGCCGCTTTCAGCATCTGTCCTGTCACCCAGGCTGAGACCAGCAGGCCCGGAATGGAACCTAGGCTTGTTGGGGCTGTACCATACCAAGTGATGGCTATCGGGGAATTGGATTTCCACAGCAATGCACGCACTCGGAATGGACGACACAAGGCCTTAAAATTTAACCCCAGAACACCGATGAGACAATCTCCAAACATATCTGACATTTAAGCTTCATATTGTGACTACATCCTTCCTAAACTGAAAAAGTCAATGGCCCTCAGCCTGTACAGAGTGTTCTCGATAGTGTTACACTAATTTAGACCTTGACTTGACTCAGTTCAATGCACCTCGGACCTATTTATCCACACAAGCCAAATGCTCATGTCTGCTGTTTGAAGGTCCCTGTTGTTCATCAAAAAAAATACTTTTCAATAAAAAATAAAAACCCTCCCGACAGTGATTAGAACCTCAGCTCGATCAGAAAAGGACTGGTAAGGTCACCACATCAATTCCAATCTCAGCAGAAAAAAAAAATCTACTCAAGCATTACCTTTAAACTCTGACCACCCTCCATTTGAGGTTAGCTGGATTTTCACTTGCCCCATTTGTCAAACGTCCCAATATCAATGAGCTCAGGGAAAACTAAATTATCTGAAGTAAGGACTTTTAATATTCGCGTCTCAAAGGTCTGGGAATTGATTTCAACAAACTGGAGCCATTAATCCAGACTCTGTTCTTGCTGCGAGACAAGCAAACCGAGCGAGTAATCATTCAGCACCACGACTGTAAGAGGAATCGCATCAACCACTGTCATACCGGGGCGCCTCACTAAATAGTTTTTTGTGCCGAAACGAGGCCCAAACACCATCCATTTGGTAAATCAGGTTTTATTGCAAGTTCACCAGATTATTCCTTTACATGAAGGTTTTTTTCCCCCCCTGGTGACTACAGCAGTAAACCCAGGTTCCCCCTCACAGTGGCTAGAATTTGATGAGATTGCTGGGCTGAGAACTGAAGGGCATGTTACAAATAACAAAAGGGGTTTCTTCTCCCTCTTCTCTAACCAAATTTTTTTGCCCTTGATCTTCTGCTGGTCCCGTGCTCTTGTGACTTTTTGCTGGGGTCCGGTTCCATAGGCCAGAGGGACCCCTGTGATATCTCGGCCATGTGGGCTTGTTGAGGGCAGATGATAATGGTCCCCGTTGGGTCACGAGACAAAATCTGAAATGGCAGAGCAAGCTGGGTGGTCTTCACGCACACACTCGCCAACATAGGAGCCACTGAATAGCTTCCAGGAGCAGGAACCATGGCTGATTTGCTTTCCTCCCTCGCCCAAGGGCACTGAGGCCAATAATAGTGTTCCAACCGTTGCCTCGGCTGAGACTAGCTAACTTGGTACAGTAAACTCCCGTTTAAACGGCACCTAATTATCCGGAATTCTCTAATAACTGGCAAAATTCAGGAGTAGGTTCAGGAACCCAAAGGTAAGTTTTACTGTATATTTGTGGCTGTGTAACCGGGGTTCTCGTACCTTTTGCCGTGTAACCATGGCTCCTGCACCTCTGGTTGTGTAACCGGGTCCCCTGTACCTGTGGCCGTGTAACCGGGTCCCCTGTACCTGTGGCCGTGTAACCAGGTCCCCTGTACCTGTGGCCATGTAACCGGGTCCCCTGTACCTGTGGCCGTGTAACCGGGGCTCCAGCACTTGTAGCCATGTAACCGGGACTCCTGCACATGTGGCCGTGTAACTAAGGCTCCTGCACAAGTGGCCGTGTAACCAAGGCTTCTGTACCTGTAGCTGTGTAACCGGGGCTCCAGCACAAGTGGCCATGTAACAGGGACTCCTGGATCTGTGGCCGTGTAACCGGGTCCCCTGTACCTGTGGCCGTGTAACCGGGTCCCCTGTACCTGTGGCCGTGTAACCGGGTCCCCTGTACCTGTGGCCGTGTAACCGGGGCTCCAGCACTTGTAGCCATGTAACCGGGACTCCTGGATCTGTGGCCGTGTAAACGGGTCCCCTGTACCTGTGGCCATGTAACCGGGGCTCCTGTACCTGTGGCCGTGTAACCGGGGCTCCAGCACCTGTGGCTGTGTAATGGGGCTCTCGTACCTTGGGCCATTGTCACTCCATGTCCCTTCTTCTGGTCTGAGGTCGGCCGATATATAAATTGCCTCGGTAGCTATACCTCTCCGTTATCCGGAATTTTTGATCAACCGGCACCATCCCGGTCCTGTAGGTGCCGGATACGAAAGAGTTTACTGTACATGGCCAGAATAGAACCTGTGACCTGCGGGCCTGTATTACACCAAGCAGTACCTTTACCCATTAGATCCTTTAAATGCCCTTTAGATATTTTCTAAATCATTCAATGAAGGCTGCCATTATAGAATCACAGAATAGTACAGCATAGAAGGAGGCCATTCGGCACATCGAGTCCGTGCTGGCTCTTTCGAAGATCAATCCAGTTAGTCCCGCTCCCCCGCTCTTTCCCCAAAGCCCTGCAATTTTTTTCCCTTCAAGTATTTATCCAATTCACTTTTGAAGGCTACTATTGAATCTGTATCCATCACCCTATCAGGCAGTACATTCCAAATCCTAACCACTCGTTGCGTAAAAAAGTTTCCCCTCATGTCGCCTCTGGTCCTTTTGCCAATCACCTTTAATCTGTGCCCTCTGGTTATCGACCCTTCAACCACTGGGAACAGTTTCTCTTTATTTACTCTATCTAAACCTTTCATGATTTTAAACACCTCTGTCAAATCTGTTTACATTTGCAGTTTTAGAAAGGACTGGAGACATTGACCCACACACCTGGGAAAACCGGAGGTATAAATCTCGCCCTTTCATCTACATTTGTTTCCAACGCTCTTTCCTGCAGACGCTGACTTGTGCCAGGGCACGGACAGTGCTTCTGTATCTCATCCCAGTGCCCAGTCCTCGTGTGGGAGATGAGTGAGTGGGTGCAGACTATTAAATCACGGAGCTGAGCTCAATCCTGTCCTCATCTAACTACCTGCACACAGGCACGCTCCATCAGGGGGGCACTGGATAGGAACCAGGAGCTGAGTTTTCTTCTTGCTAACCCAGGAGGCTAACGGTCGCACCCCATGGGAGAGGCAACACGGTGGTATAGTGGAGGCAACACGGTGGCATAGTGGTTAGCACTGTTGCCTCACAGCGCCAGGGACCCGGGTTCGAATCCGGCCTCGGGTGACTGTCTGTGTGGAGTTTGCACATTCTCCCCGTGTCTGCGTGGGTTTCCTCCGGGTGCTCCGGTTTCCTCCCACAGTCCAAAGATGTGCGGGTTAGGTTGATTTGGCTATGATAAATTGACCCTTAGTGTTAGGGGGATTAAATACGTGGGGTTACGGGGATAGGGTGGGATATGTGTCGATGGGCCGAAATGGCCTCTATCTGCACTGTGATTCTGTGATGAGTTAACTCAGCACAGACGGGCCTTGGCATCTAGGACCTTTCTGGTCAGTTAAGTTTCACGGTCAATGTGATCTCCTGGACACATTTCCATCGCCTGAGAGAGGTTGGAGAGCAATTTTCCAGAGTATTTTCCCTCCTTATTGGCCCTGAGATTTCCTCCCCCCTTTTTTTTTGCCTCTCCCAGGAGATTACATGGCTACATGGGAGGCATCAAGTCATGAGGAACCAGGCATCATGAGCGTGGGGCAGGCTTGATGGACCAGCTGGTCTTTTCCTGCCCGTCATTTTCATATGTTCTCTGTATGGCCCAATACAACACCGGGGCACCTGAAACTAACATTCCCCCCCTCAACCAACACCAAAAAAAAGCAGGTTAACTGGTTCTTCATCTCATTACTATTTATGGGATGTTGCCGACACAGAATGGCTGAGTTAACAACAGTCATTGTCCCTCAAAATAATTCATGTCAAGTGTTTGGAGACGTTTTGATGGGATGGGGTGCTAAAATGCAAGGACTCTTCCCTCCCTTACACTGAATGAAATTTCTCCGCAGGACACAGTCTCAGTTACTGCACCTCAAGTGGAGAAAGACATCAGCTCTTTATTTATAATGAATAATTCCTCCCGGAGTTCTCAAGGATAGACCGATTTGTCCTCATGATGGCTGAATTTCATTACAAAAACAGACATTAAATGTTGCAATTTGTGAAAATGTATTTTCCTTATGAAATTATTATTTGCTAGATTTCCATTCCTCTCCACACAGTGGGACTCCATTAGAAAATGTCATCCCTGACGAAGTTAAAGTCTGTCCATTATCCGACTACATGTGTACACTGTTCAGTACATCATTAGGGAAGTAGAGCCTTCATAAATATTCAAACTAATGAATCTAAAATATATGTGAATAATTTTTGCTAGTCTCTCAATGCTAGATGTCATAAAGTGACAAGGGTTTAACGCTCAGGGAGACACCCATGTTATACTCATACTTCTTCCCAAATTTCCCCCCTCCCGATTCCTGCATTGGGTGCCTTGTCCAAGTGACCATTCCTCCCAATGAGCAGCGCGGGCTATTCAGCTATGGAGTGCATCGCACCCAAGCACGTCAGCAGTGACAGCGTACAAGAGCTGAGCTGGGGGGGGTCAATGAGCTTGATTGAAGTTGAAGACGACAGCCCCAAATTTCTACGCTGTTTTCGCCGTTTCTACTGACAACTCGCCTGACAAATTGGGGCAGTGGCCGTTCCCGTCAGTTTTACGCCCCAAAAAAACGCGCCTGAATTCCCACTCGCGATTGGGTCCCGTCTGCCAAGGCGCCCCCCCCCCGGACCTAAATTTTGAATATATTCAAATGAGTGCCAGTGACACTGCACCCCTGAATTTCCTGGCGTTACACGAAATAAATAGTAAGTTCACTGTCCGCTAATTTCCTGCGTCTGCCCAAATGCTCCTTTATAAAGATTGGTTCGATGTTAGCTACTTTCCACTGCCTATTTTTAAAATTCCCTAAAGAAAGGATGTGACTGGTTCACTGGCCCTCTCTTTGTGTACCCTCAGCTGAGGTCCACGCAGTCCTGGTGCTGTCCTTGGACTTCTTCAGGCTATCAGTAACCGCCTTATCCAAAATTTCGATTGCTTTTTGTGCTAGCCTCTGCAGTAACTCAACGTCCGAGTTGAGCAGTTTGCTCATGCGGTCTGTGCGAACACAAAAAAGAATTCATTTTCTGATTAGGGTCAGATGAAATGGGGTGGGGACTGGGAGGAGGCTCACGTGGAGCATAAATGCCGGCAGAGATCAGTTGGACCAAAGGGCCCGTTTCTGTGCTGTAGATTCTATGTAATTCGATGTAATATCGCAGTGCACTAGGGGTTAAATTATGGGAAACACAAGACAGGATCAGCTGAGATTAGCGGTAGGGAGATGTTTATGAGCCTGAAGATTTCAGTGCTGAGTACTGCACCGGGAAAGACTTTGTGGAGCAATATTATGGGGCATTGGGCCTAAATAACATTGGACTTGCTTCTGACTGCCTGCAGGAATTTGAAAGAGCACCAGGAGATTTTAACCACCCTCCCCCATCCATACGGAGGGCTTCTCAGGGCCAACGCCACCCCACGGCGTCAAATACATTCTTCTCCAGATTCCTCCCACGGAGACCCAGCAGTCCGTCTCTCCTGTGTGCAGTCTCCTTGAGGAGAGTTTGGAGGTTGGTCTCACTGAATTTTGCCAGCTCTTCTGTTCCTACTTGCGCCGCCCTTGTCCCTTTTTCAAGCTGTCTGGGCCAGATCCTCCGGTGGAAGATGTTCCCGGAAAAGCGCGACCAAATCACACAATTTGCCATCTGGCGCAGCTACCTGGCAGTGAGCCCCGTGATCCAAACACTTCCCTCTTTCCCTGCTGCTTCCACAGTCTGCTGCTGCAATCTCCAGCCAGACTTTTGAAAAGCCGCACTGTAACGTTCCAAGCACCCCACCTCCTCCCCAGCACATGACTTCCATTTTACACTGGATTGGCACCGGATAGCCTTCAATGGCACGATGGGCCGAATGGCCTCCTTTTCTGTGCTGTATCATTCTGCGATTCTATGAATGGATATGCAAATGAGCTCACCCAGCAAACTTGGGTGAATTGAGCTCTGCAGAGCGCTGGCGGGCACAACTCCAGACTCATTGCCCAATCCGGCAAAACTTGCCACGTGGAATTTCGGGCCCGAGAGCTTCAGGTCCCCACTTAGTGGCTAAAGGAAGCGCCCGAAAGTGGCAGCCAGCTACACAGAGGAGGAAGGTGCCAGGTTCGATGTCCGGCCGAATGCTGTGGTCACCCGGTCTCAGCTGAGACAATACACCGCAACCGCACTTAGTCCCTCTGGGTTAGGGTCAGGAGTTAAAAAAAAAATCAGCCAGCATTCCCGCTCCTGATCATTATCCGGTGGTCCCTGCGGGAAGCCGCGAGCGTGGGCTCAGCTGTGATGCTCTACATGGTCCAACAAGCCAACTGATACGCAGTCTCTAAACTCAGCCACGAAGCACGGCCGCTAGGGTGAGGGAGCCTGGGTCTTGTGGAGCTGTATCTCGGCACAAGTCAGTACCTACAGTTATACAGGGCCTTGGTGAGACCACACCTGGAGTACTGTGTGCAGTTTTGGTCTCCTTACCCAAGAAAGGATATACTTGCCATAGAGGGAGTGCAGCGAAGGTTCACCAGACTGATTCCTGGGATGGCAGGACTGTCGTATGAGGAGAGATTGGGTAAACTAGGCCTGTATTCACTAGACTTTAGAAGAATGAGAGGGGATCTCATTCAAACGTATAAAATTCTGACAGGGCTGGACAGACTGGATGCAGGGAGGATGTTTCCCCAGGCTGGGGGGTCCAGAACGAGGGATCACAGTCTCAGGATACGGGGTAGGACATTTAGGACCGAGATGAGGAAAAATTTCTTCACTCAGAGGGTGGTGAACCTGTGGAATTCTCTACCACAGAAGGCTGTGGAGGCCAAGTCACTGAATATATTTAAGGAGAGATAGATAGATTTCCAGACACAAAAGGCATCAAGGGGTATGGGGAGAGAGCGGGAATATGGTATTGAGATAGAGGATCAGCCATGATCATATTGAATGGTGGAGCAGGCTCGAAGGGCCGAATGGCCTACTCCTGCTCCTATTTTTCTATGTTTCTATGTTTCTACCTTCAGGAGGAGGGTTGAAAAATGGCAAAAGAAATCAAAAGCTCAATGGAATAATTCACTTACTGGTCTACTGCTGGACAGGGTGGGGGTGGGAGGGGGTGGATTTGTGACATTTACATTCGAGCACTGTCTCCAGACACAGTAAACTGGGTAACAGTTTCAACCTTCTCCCTCCTTCCCTTTTTCTCTCACATTCTGTCCTTGTTCTTTTCTGTTATTCCTTTCAAATATTTATTACTTTACTTTTCAGCTCATTAAAGTGTGTGTTGCTCAAAACCAATTCTGACTCTACCTTAAAATGTCATTTGTTTTACCAATGAACGTAAAAGCGGGGGGGTGAGCAACAAATGAACTTTTATGACCCACAGGAATAAATTCCTCTCACGTTAAACAGAATTAGCTTTTAAACTTCACTTCACAACGTAAAGCAAATAAGAAGCCCAGGCCTTGGCCTAGTCATTATCGTGTGAACACATTAAAATAAATCTTTCAAGATGTGAAAATAACTGGATGAAAGGCTTTCTAATTCAATTCTACTCGACTAATTATAAACAGATCGTGCAGGTCGTCCAGGCTCATGTTTACTGTGTTAGTTCAGACCAGTGGTAACCAAGGAAACACTGGAGAATCCATGTGGATAAGTGCTGTTATCTGACCTTTGCCACTTACGCCAATAAAGTCTGTTGAAAGTCAAAGGTTGCAAATTAGACTTATTGTGTTCCTCGCTCCACAATGTCACTGATTCAGCCCTGGTTCGACTTCCCCTAAATCAGCCCCTACCCTAGGGATGCCACCTTCTTCCAAGTCTAAAGTCTGACGGGGGATGTGGTCATGGTTCAAGGGTTGCTTTGATGATAATGAATATTCATAAAAAGTCCCAATCACTTCAATAATTAATGTCTCCCACGTCGCAAGACACAGTAGTGAGCAGGATAAATGAACCTTTATTTAAAAATACGCTTTTGGTGTCCGACTTAGCTCTTAGTCATTTCTAGCTATCTGTTCAAATCCAAAATCTACCACAGCCTCTCAGCTTTTACTCTACCTTGGGGCAAAGGCGCGCTGCCACATCAAAATATCCTCTATTTTGGGGAGTAGAGGATAGGGGTGGAGGAGGATAGTAGGAGTAATGGACCATCTCCCAGGTTGAAGCACACTCCAGCCAGGGAAGGAAGAGGCTGTGCAACAACAACAACAACTTGTATTTATATAGCACCTTTAACGCAGTAAAACGTCTCAAGGCACTGCACAGGAGTATTTTAAGACAACAAATTTGACACCAATCCACATAAGGATAAATTAGGGCAGGTGAGGTAGGTTTTAAGGAGCGTCTTAAAGGAGGAAAGAGAGGTAGAGAGGTTTAGGGAGGGAATTCCAGAGCTTAGGGCCTAGGCAACAGAAGGCACGACCGCCAAAGGTTGAGCAATTTTAATCAGGGATGCTCAAGAGGGCAGATATCTCGGGGGGCGGGGGGTGTTGCGGGGCTGAAGGAGATTACAGAGATAGGGAGGGGCGAGGCCATGGAGGGATGTGCAAGTGGATTAATCCTCCTGCAACCTGGCCAGGTAATATGTAGGACAGTGTCAAATCAACAAACTGGAAGAAGACAGGGCTAGACAGGCTAGCACCAAACCTATTGCAAAATAAATACAACTTAAAAAAAAACACTCTCCCTCCGCCATAAACTCACATTTAGACCACACTTTTTTGAACCAAAATAAGTTGGGATGTGATTTGTGCACAAGTTAATTTTTTCCAGGATGGGAGCTCAAGTTTGGATTGCGGCCTATATGTGCATCAATTTGGTAATCCCTACCCTGTCAATTTTTTTCATCTACAGCAAACACTTTCATATTTCTTCACTTTCATTGGCCTTCAGAGAAACCAAAAATGGTCACCTTATCCTGGGGTTTGAAGTTGGTGAGGAAATGCTAATCCTCATAAAAGGATTAGAGGCTTTGAACTTCAGCACAAGGCTGGGAAGAGACAAGGTTGTTGAGTTTTGATCTCTAATGAGATTAAAAAGCAGCCTTTTTAGGACAGCTCTTCAAATACTGCCCCTTTTGTTCAAACCTGAGAATAGAAGCCGTTTGTCCGTGACTAAACACGAATTCTGAGCTGAGCTGGTTCCATGCAGCGCTCGACCTCACTTTCTGAGGTGATCGCGTTCTGTTCAATTGACTCGCTGACGGACAACAGTTCCAGAGAGCAGTCCAACAAGGCAGACATTTCATGCTACATCCAGAAAGCCACGTCGGGAGTGCTAGCAGCAGGAGGTTGAGCGGAGGCAGCTGTCGCCTCATCTGAAACAAGCCTGCCGGTATGACAGAGGCACTCAGGTCATCATTACTGCCTTCAAGGGTCTTAAGGGGTGCTGAGGCACCATCGCACAATATCAACTGCAGATAAAAACGTCCAGCACACAGCTTGCCGCCTCTGCCTCTTAATGCACTTCAAATCTCAAACACACCACAACAAACATTCATGTCAGGAAAATAACCTGCTTCCTACAAATTTACTTCCTCCTTTGGCGTAGGTCTTTGCTGTCCCGAGAGTTATAGTCTCCAATGTGACACTTCTGATTCTTGTGTTTATACAATGACAGATGTAGATGATTTTTTTTTCTCCCCCTTGTGTGGGACCTTTGTGCTAATCAAGACGAGGTATGTAAGTTCTAGGAAACTAGAACATATTTTTCTGGTGCAAGCCTCATCATGAAACACTCCCAAGTGATGCCCAATCAGCAGAATTAGCATGTGAATCGGACCTTCTGTTTGCTGCACTAATGTTCCCTTTAGCTTATCCTCAGACACCAGATGCAACAGTGCTGTGAGGTAAATGAGGTGGGTAGGCCTCAACTCTAGTGGTCTTTGCCACAGTCTATGGCAGTGGCAATACAGACACTGATGGCAAAGGCCGCCATTGTCTCTGGTATCCAGCGGGCAAAGCCCTCAGCCCACCCACATAGACTGGCGATACAGTTCCCCGTCTCACAAAGCACAACTTTTAAACAATGGCACCGCTGTCTGCTGCTCCAAGCTCAAGGAATTTGGGGTGGAATCTAAATGGCGCAGATTCACCATGTCGTGTTCCTCTTACTCCCACATTCCAACCTCCTTAAAAACTTCCTTTATTACATTCTATCCTTAAGAAAGGTGATCCCTCTTATTCTTTGATCATTTGCTTTTATATCGATACTTCCTAAAGTCTATTAACTCCCAAATTATACATCACCTTCAAAGTTCTGGCCTAATCCACGACTGCCAGTATGGGTTTTAGAGTGGCGGACCTTGACTGCTGCTCTTGGACACTTTGGTGGATCACCTATTGTTGTCTTGGACATCCCCACAGCCGCTAACAGAGTCTGGCACCGTGCACCTCTAAACAAGTTACCATCATATGTCCTCCCACCGCAGTTATGCATTTTCCTCTCAAATTTCTCAGTCTGTGCTGTACTTGGTGGCTCATCCTCTGACTCTTTGTCCATTAACTCAGGCGTTCCTCAGGGCTCCGTCCTTTCTTCCACTCTGTTCCTCCTCTTGCTCATCATCCAATCCTACCCACTCTTTTGCTAATGATTCCATTCAACATCCATCAACTTCCTGCAGATCGTAAGCCTCCGGTGCTCACATCCTTCAGTCCCTTCACAGTGCAATGGTTGAATCTCTATGTCTTTCCACTGGGCAAGAAAAATCTTGTTTCTTTCACTTCTTTAAAGACAGTTTCTTCATATCCCTCATAAATCCGACCAACAGCTTCCAGCGCTTCCATTTGATGGTTGCATCTTTAATTCTTCATCTATTGACAGTCTCACGCTTACTATTTCTTCTGACCTTCAATGGAATTCCATCTCCTATGTTGCTAAAGCAGCCTCCAAGAAGCCTGATTTGCTCTTCTATGACAAACACTTCTTTTCCCCTCAAGAACTGTGAATTATAAAGCACAAGTATGTCCAAGAATTGAATCCAGTTCCCATACTTGGAGGCTCTCTAGCCTTCAACCCTCAAATTCCTGGGGATACGCCTCTAACCCCTCTCTACACTGTTGGAGAGGCTCTTGTAACCCTACACTTATTCTCCTGGTGATACTTTTTAACCCCTCCGTCACACTTCTAAACAGGATGTAGAAAAAAGGCTCGTCACCTGATAGGCGATCCCGCTCTGACCTCCACCTTCCAACCCCTCGAGGGGCTAAATGGCCGACTCCTGTTTCTATGTTCCTTCTCTCTGGTCTCTCTGTTATCAATACCAGTACAATCGGTGTTCCTCTGAACTTTCCTATTTTGTCTCTCCTACGCTACAAATACATTAAGACTACGTACTTTACCCTGAATCCTCACTGTGCTATAATCAAGACTCGTCGCATTGTCTCCTACTGTAACTCGTGCTTTTCCAGAATCTCAGTTTTTCCCTTTTCCCACAATCGTCAGGCCTTCAAAGCCCGAGCTTGGCATCACCTAACCCCTACTTCCCGATTTACTCCGTAGTCTCTTCAATTCCTTTCAACCCTGGTGGTGTCCTACACCGTAGGCCATGGCTCTTTGCCCTCCCAATGTTAAAAAAGTTTACATTACAGAGTGAATTCTGTGACCCCCCCCCGTGCTCCGAGCAGGGAAGCCACGCTCGAAGGGTCATGGGTCACAGATAGGGCTACAACATTGTAGCCTTGATCCTCTCACCCACTCTCGCTGGGAGAAACAAGAGAGAAAAGTTCAGAGAAAGACTGACTGTACCAGTAATGATTGGCAACAGGGAGACCAGAAAGGTTGTGACAGAGAGAGGTTGGAGGGCAGAGATGAGCGAGGGATCATGGAGTGAGCCCTAACATACAGTGTGTTTCTGTGAGAGACGGATAGGATACAGAGTACAATTCATTGGGAAGAATAGGACACCAGCAGCTGTGTTCCGAACAGCTTCTTGTGCAATGCTCCATTTATACAAAGCATCCTATCAGAAAGTAAAGGAGATGTAGAAACCAAGCAAATGACACTGGTATCAGTCAGTATAAGAGGATGAGGCTGCAGACAAGTGCAGCATAAACGGAGCTCTCACAAACCCGCGTCAGCTGGTCACGTGGCGCAGTAACTAAAATCACTGGGCAGGCCGAGGGTTGCAGCCTTGACGCTCGGCCCTCCCTGTCTGCTCCTTAACCAGGCAGTCCCGCTTTGAGTGGGCTGACCAGAGTGTTCTGGAAATTTCTAAAATGGAATCCTGGCATCTAAAGTTTGGATTTTCAAACATGTCTCCACTTTCCCCACTCGCTGCTGACTCTCTTGATGTGGAGGGGCGATTGATGATTGAGGTTTTCAATGACTGTTGCAACAAACAACATCTTGCACTTCCATAGCGCCTTTAATGTACAGAAATATGGCCCAAGGCGCTGTACAGAGGTGGAATGAACAAAATGGACGCCGCGCCAAACAAGGAGGTATTAGGGCGGTTGACCAAAAGCCTGGTCAAACAGGTGAGTTTTAAGGAGGGCCTTAAAGAAGGATAGGGAGGAGGAAAGGTGCAGAAGGTTTAGGGAGGGAATGCCTTTTGCGGATCCCTGATTTTCATCGCTCCTCCATTGGCGGCCGTGCCTTCAGCTGCCTCGGCCCTAAATTCTGGAATTCCCTCCCGAAACCTCTTCGGCTCACGCTCCTCCTTTAAAAGATGCTCCTTAAAAGCCTCTCTCTTTGACCAAGCTTTTAGTCACCTGTCCTAATATCTCCTTATGTGGCTTGGTGTCAAATTTTGTTTGATAGCGTTCCTATAAATGCAAGTTGTTGTTGAATTCCAGGGTGTGGGGCCCAGGCTGCTGAAGGTATCGCTGCCAATGGCAGGACAAAGGGAGGGGATGCACAAGAGGCCAAAGCCAGAGGAATGGAGAGCTGGGGTAGTGTTGGAGGGCTGTTGGAGGTTACAGAGATAGGGAGGGGCTACGCCATGAAGGAAATTAAACACGAGGGTGAGAATTTTAAATTGGAGGTGTTGGGGGCAATGTTCCCCCTAATTTTTTTTTAGGGTGCGCGGCCCTTTTAAGGGACTGCGCGGCCCATTCACAGTGCATGCGCGAAACTTAACATTGAAAAAGCCAGACCCGGGCTGTGTGGCCGGGCAGCTTAGAGGGAACGTTGGTTGGGGGGACTGGGAGCCAATGCAGTCACAAGGACAGGGGTGATGGGCAAGCGGGACTTGGTGTGGGATAGGATACTGGCAGCGGAGTTTTGAATGAGCTGAAATTTATGGAGGGTGGATGATGGGAGACCGGCCAAGAGAGCATTAGAATAGCTGAGTCTGGAGGTGATTAAGGCATGAATGAAGAGTTAGGCCCTGATCCCAACCCCTGCCCCATTTTTATCCTGCTTCTTTTTCTGGTTTTGCAGTGGACAGTAGGTGAGAGCCTGAGGCAGCCACAAGTCGCTGTTGTTTAGGGACTGTGTCATGTCCAGCAACAGCTTGTGTAATACCTTAGTTCCTTATTATTAGTCACAGATGCTCCTATTGAGTAATTGGTGATGCAGATTAAATTACTCATTAAAGCTGATTAGTCAGACCCAGTGCATCTCATTTACAAAAAAAACCCATTTGCACAAATGGTCCTATCTGTGTAGCTGTGTTTAGCTCCCTCCATAGTCCGATTGAGTTTTTAGTACAACTGCAGATTTTGGACTGCAATGTAATGTGAATAAATGCAATGTATGGTGTGGCACTGAGTCAGTTCCCTCGCTCGATTCTCAGTCTGTGTCATTCTAAGTTTGGGTAGGTTTCCTGCTCCGGATTGCAATCCAGTCACCCCAAGTGCTCATCTTTCCCACAACTCCCTGTTCTCCAAATCTCTCCAATCAGGTTTCCACCCCTGCCACAACACTGCAAAGTCATGAATGACATCCTCTGTGACTGCCATTGTGGGGCACAAACCCCCCTCATTCTCCTCGACCTCTCTTCATCCTTTGACACGAATGACCACACACCATCCTCCTCTAGCGCCTCTCCTCTACTGTCCAGTTCAGTGGGACTGCCCTCGCCTGGTTCCACTCTTACGTATCCAATCGTAGCCAGAGAATCACCAGCAATGGCTGATCTTCCTGCTGCAGCATCTCCGGAGACCTCCCCCAGTCCCCGACCATGGATCTATCCTCTTCCTCATCTACATGCTGCCCCTTAGCAATATTATTTGCACACATGGGGTCAGCTTCCACATGCACACTGACAATACCCAGCTCCACCTCTCCGCCTCTCTCGACCCCTCCACCGTCTCTTGACATCCTGTCTTGGATGAGCCGCAATTTCCTCCAGTTGAACATTGGGAAGATTGAAGCCATCGTCCTCGGCCCCCGCCACAAACTCTAACCTCGCCACCAATTTCACCATCTAAGACTCAACCAGGTAGTTTGACCTCTGTAACTCTGCCCCCACTCCTACCTCAGCCTATGTGCCACTGAAACACTCTTTTTTTAAAAATTCATTCATGGTAAGTGGGCGTCGCTGGCAAAGCCAGCATTTATTGCCCATCCCTAATTGCCCTTGAGAAGGTGGTGAGCCACCTTCTTGAACTGCTGCAGTCCGTGTGGTGAAGATGCTCCCACAGTGCTGTTAGGGAGGGAGTTCCAGGATTTTGACCCAGCGATGACGAAGGAACGGCGATATATTTCCAAGTCAGGATGGTCATCCATGCTTTTGTCACCTCTAGATGTGTCTATTCCAATGCTCTCCTGGCCAGCCTCCTATCCTCCACCATCCATAAACTTTGCTGTCCATATCGTATCGCGCACCAAGTCCTGCTCACCCATCACCCTGTCCGTGTGACCTACACTGGCTCCCAGTCTAATGTCTCAAATTTAAAATTCTCATTCTCACGTTTAATTTCCATCATGGCCTCGCCCCTCTATATCTCTAATCTCCTCCAGCCCTACAACCCCCCACAACTCATTCCTCCGAGACGGGGCCTCTTTTGCACCCCCCGCCCCTTTGCCCCACCATTGGTGGCAATGTCTTCAGCTACCTTGGTCCCACATTCTGGAATTTCCTCCCTAAATCCCTTTGTCTCTCTACCTGCTGCTCATCTGTAAAACTCACCTCTTTGACCAAGCTTGTGGTCACCCCTCCTGATGTCAACTTCTTTGGCTTGGCATCCATTTTTCTGATTATGCGTCTGTGAAGCACGTTTTACGTTGTTTCTATGTTAAAGGTGATATATAAATGCGCGCTGTTGTTGCTGTTGTCACAGAGAATGCGCGTGTATGTGAATTGTTTTGGCCTCCGCGGTGATGCCCACCACAAACGAATAGCTGTATAGGCTGACACATGAAAAATGCTAACTTGGAACCTGCTTCCCAGCAAGAGTCAGCATCCAGGATTAGAGGAGCAGAGATTTGGCCAAAAAATTAAAAAGGCAATCTTAAAAATAAACAACACTCATCCCTGAGCAGCCCAAGGTGGGTCATCCAAAACCCAAATAGATCTGGGCAAACTCGGCAGATAGTTCGGAATTAATTTGCTAGATTTAGATCAACAGGAGTAATGGTTGAAACTTGATGCAGCTGTGTAACCATTCAACGACACACAGGATGGAGCAAAGGCAGAGAGAAACAATGGCTGTTCCCTGGTACTAATGGGCAGTAGAGTCGTTAGGAAGGGGAAATCTCAACTAATTATACATCCTATCTATCAGATCCAATTATAGATAGAAGGTCTCTGTAATAGAGCGCAAGTACAGCTGTGGCTGAATCTCTAAATGGACTGTACAGTGGTTGGAGAGTGGTCTGGTAATTACATACTCCATTGATCAAACCAAATTATAAAATGGATAAAGAATTAATCAGACAAGATAATCAGGACATGGGCTCATTTCATTTCATGTTAGTTGTGTTATGGATTTGAACTGTAAAGGTCACATCCCTCCAATGACATCAAGGTAAAATCATTACATGACAAACCATAGGCAAGAACCATGAAACAAGAGCACTTCCCCCCTCTTGATGTTTTCCAGGGAGTAACTGCCTTATTTAATGTTGGGAGTCCGCTTAAAAAGCTGTCGCTCGTGGACCCCACAGAGAGCCCAGGTGGGCAGCCACCTGCTAAAGCACGTGGTGGGTCCTTTGATTTAAAATATTCATTTATAAAGGGAAACATGTCGGACATTTCAAAATCTGGTTTGACATTTTCTTCTAAAAATAACATCAATCTTCTAACCTGCACAAAGATCCTCCCTGCTAGCTTGCTCTGTGTGACATCAGTGACAGGGACTGCCCTGTGCATCAAACGGCTCCATTGAGGTGGCTTCCTGGGCTTGGACACTTCTGGAACAGTTCCTTTCCCTCATTCTTTTCAATAAAGCCACTAAGCGACAGCTCTTCTTCGGAGATGTCATGGAGAGAGAGACCCAACATGGTGTGCCTTCATGCAGGTTAGAAAGTTTACAGATTTTGCGACTTTTTTTTTGAATAATGCGGACACTCCCCTCCCCTCCCCTCCCCCCGCCCCCGCCCCCCACCGTGCCGAGACTGTCCTTCCCCTTCAAGACACTTGTTCGATGTTTCCTTTCCATACCCGTTTCCCCCGGTGTCTCAAATTCCTTGCCTAACACCGTTATGGGAGCACCATCGCCACAAGGACTACAGCAGATCAGGGAGAAGGCCCAAGGCCACCTTCTCAGGGCAACGACAACTTGCATTTATATAGTGCCTCTAACGTAGTAAAACGTCCCAAGACGCTTCACAGGAACATAATCAAACAAACTTTGACACACAGGAATGGACACAAGGTTGCCAACCCTCCAGGATTGTCCTGGACTGTCCAGGAATTAGAAATGAATCTCCTAGATGCTGCTGTGAGCAAAATCATAGGGGCATTAAAAAAAGTGGGGTTTTTTTCATTTTCTTCCAACACTTTCATTTATTAGTTATAATAATATTTAAGATGGGGGGGGAAAATGGCTGTTTGACCAGGTGGGGCGGTTGGAGGCAGGAGGTCATGTGATGAAACTTCCTGGAATGCATCCAACCAGAATTGGTAACCCTAGATGGACAATAAATACGGCATTGGTAATGTCAACTGAGAATAAATAATACAAAAAGATAAGGAGGCTACAGTGTGTCTGTTTATCGGTTCTTGTCTTTTCGTACAATAAAATCAAAAGGAAAAATTAAGAGGTTGCATATTTAGCAAGCTTAGTGTTTTAATCAAGAAAATATTCTGCATTTCAAAGCTTTAATTTTACATTTTCCAAGCTGGGATGCTTAGTGCCCAGTCCAGTATGGAGAAAGATGTTCCAAATGGTGCTCCGCTGCCAAAAGCATTCGACTGCCCCGTGTCCTGGGATGATGCCAGATGCAGTCACTGCTGCGGCTGTGCGGTCATTCAGAGAGAGGCAGCAGCAGAATGATTGAATTTGATGGAAATACAAACACTGCAATCTGGCCTCGGTCGGGAGCCTGAATAAGCCCTGATTGAAGAGCGCAGGTTGTTGGCAAAACAGGTACATTAGGGATGAGCTCAGAATCATGTTAATTCCTCATAGTGGGTCTGGATTGATCTGTATCCCACTATTTATGAAGCTGCTGCTAGTATGGGTGTTATTGTTGATTAAATAAATCTATGTACTGACTCAGTGTAACACTCTCGCCTCCGAGTCAGAAGGTCATGGGTTCAAGTCCCACTCCAGAGATTTGAGCACGTAAACTAGACTGAGGGAGCTCTGCACTGTCGGAGGTGCCGTCTTTCCTCTCAGGTGAACGTAAAAGATCCCGTGGTACTATTCAAAGAGGAGCAGAGGAGTTTTTCCCCGGTATCCTGGGCAATATTTATCCTTCTGGTCATTATCACATTGCTGTTTGTGGGAGCTTGCTGTGCGCAAATTGGCTGCCGCGTTTCCTACATTACAACAGTGACTATACTTCAAAAGTGCTTCATTGGCTGTAAAGCGCTTTGGGACGTCCTGAGGATGTGAAGGGCGCTATAGAAATGCAAGGCTTTCTTTCTTTCTAACAGGGCAGAAACACATGAAGAGCTGGTCATAGACAATTATAGGGTACAAGCACCAGAGTGAGGAAAGGGTGCAGCTAGGGTCAGCCACGAGCACATACCCACCGCGATCATGCGATCTATCAACTCAAACACAAGCCTATTTTGCCTGTTTTTAAAGACTTGCACATACCTGTTTCAGCAGCTAGTTTTACAGTGTGTAGTTGGCGTGCTAGGAGCGAGTCATAAACAGGATAATTGTTCATGCTGAATATTGCTCTTGCTCCATTACTGAGGCACCACAATCCTCCTGGAAGTTGCTATAGATACTACACAGACAGAAGCTGAAGGTAAATGCTGCCGTGTTTTCAATAGTTCCGGAGTAATCATTTACTCCATACATTCTGCAAATTGGGAACAGGTTTCAAGGATTTATTTTCTGTTTCCCGCAGTGCCCTTGGCTTTGCGTGTCCTTTAGCAGAACTACACCCAGGTTTCTGCAAATGGGATGAAGGGGGTTTGCAGGTCCCTTTTTAAGTCTGTGCTGTGTTCACAGAATCCCCACAGTGCAGATAGAGGCCATTTCGGCCCATCGAGCCTGCACTGACACATATCCCACCCTATCCCCGTAACCCCACGTATTTAATCCCCCTAACACTAAGGGTCAATTTATCATAGCCAAATCAACCTAACCCGCACATCTTTGGACTGTGGGAGGAAACCGGAGCACCCGGAGGAAACCCACGCAGACACGGGGAGAATGTGCAAACTCCACACAGACAGTCACCCGAGGCCGGATTCGAACCCGGGTCCCTGGCGCTGTGAGGCAACAGTGCTAACCACTATGCCACCGTGTTAGCTGATCTCAGCTTTGGTGGCAACTGGAGCCTTGGACAGGGAGGAGAAATAAATCAGCCCATGTTCCCGTTCCTGATTGCTGTTCAATGATTCCTGCTGAAAATTGTACGTGTCGCTGATGAGCGAGGACAGGACTGGGCATGGATGTGATGCTCCCCATGTTGGAATAGCCCAAATAGTGGCCTCATGAGAGGAAGAGGTGAAAAAAAAAGTCTCTTTTGGCCAGCATGTGGTATAGCGGAGTTGAAATGAAACAGGAGATAGGAAAGGGGGCAAGGAAATGAAAAGGAAAATAAACACAGCAAGTGTTGACTACTCCATCCCATCGGCAGCTGGTTGAGAGGAGCTAGTGAGCCTCACAATGTGTCAGAGCTAAATTAACCTGAATAGATAAAGTGCATGTTTTCAGCAGCATGGTATGGATGTGAAAATTGGACCTAGAACCCTGAGATAAGACAATGGCCAGAGGCGTTGGAGTCCTGCTGCTGCTGCAGAGGTAGGCTGACAATTAATTGGACATGAAGAATGACTAATGAGAAGGACCTTGAACCAGCATGAGAAAAGAAAGGAATGATGAAGCTGATTATATTAAAAAAAAGTGATAGATTGGGGGCCAAGTTATTCAGGAGTGACAGGGAAAGATGTCTGTTATTGTCTGGAAAAATTCATGGCAACAGGATCAGGAGGCAGGCAAAGAAGAACGTGATTAGATAATGTGATAGGACGGGCAGGGGTAACATTTCCTGTTACTTCTTTTCTCCTCATCTTTACCCTCTTGCTGGTGTCCTGTACTCGGGGCCTCAGCCCTTCACCCCAGGTTGCTCAACAATGAAACTGCAGAACTATCCTATTCCTTTACCATGGTTTGGCTTAATGCAATTTTTTATTGCCTCCTATTTCATGTGCGGGCAGTTTGTGCTGATGTTCTGTGGATTGATTTGTATAATGAATGGCTTCCATTAATCAACTCAGTCAAAGCGGTAACATTGATTTCACTCAGGCTTTTCTGGTCACAGAGTTCAAGAACAGTCAGCGGGCACTCAGGTTTTCAGCAGCCTTTGTGCCAATTGTTCTGCTGTTTAGGTTTTTTTCCCTCTGCAGCTCCATTGGTGCCAACAATAGGCTTCCCAATGGGAATCCCCATAACCCCAAGATTATGATGGGTTATTACGGGGTAAACTGTGAGAGATCATTTCCACTGGTCAGCGAGATGGTTACGAAGAGCACAAATTTAAGATAACCATAAAGAGAATGAAAAGGGAGGTTAGAAAGCTGGTGGTTGGAATCTGGAATTCTTTGCTACAAACCGTTGGCTCAAGCAGAGGCCATAAATGGTTTTAAAAGGGAATTAGATAGTTGCTTGAGGGAGAGGAATATTCAACGGTATATGGGGTGAACAGGAGAGTGGCTCATGTGAAGAAAAACACTGGCACTAAGTTGATGGGCCGAATGGCCTGTTTCTGTGCTGGAAAAGGGTCCTCGATTCTACAAAGTGACGCTTCATCACAGCCGAGCCTGGAGCTGCCCACCCAACATCGACACCCACTTTCCGGCAGGGAGGGTCACTGGCTAGGAATCAGCAGCGGGAGCTCGGATTTATTTCCTCCTCCCCAGTTTAGTGAAGCTGGAGGCCAACTGCAGCTCTCCAACCGCTGCCCCAGCACAGACCAAGGATGAACCGGGGACCTTGCTGGGCTGTGTGGCTCAGTACCATACTCGCTGGCATACTTACTGGCCCGGCCATTAGGGAGGAGAGCTTCACCTTTTTTTTTTAAACATTTTCTGCTGTATAAGCAGCATGGAGTTTAAAGACAACTTCTCAGGAGCCAGCTAGAAACAGGAAGTTTGTCATTTAAAAAGACACCCTTCAATCACTCTTCACACTATCACCAGATAATTATAGATGAGGAAGGCCATTCAGCCCATCTTAATTCATCCATCCGGAGGGACCCTCAACTCTCCCCACTGTTGCATCCAAACCTTTCTTCAATGATTACAGGGATTTTCTTGGGAATCTCTGCTCTTCTTGGGAATCTATTCCACACATTGATCACGCTTTGGGGGTAATCTTAACTTTGGGCGATAGTGTAAAACGGACAATATCGACTCGTTATACACCTCTCCCGATTTTCACTTCCACCGAGATGTATAACGTGCGGCTGAATCGATATCGCCCGTTTTATATTATCGCACAAAGTCAAAACTACCCCCTTTGCGTGAAGAAAGGTTTCTTGACATCAGTCTGAAATTTACTTTTCATTTCATTGAATGTGTTCCCTTTGTCTTACTCTTGCAATTCAATTTGAAGTAATATTCCATATTTACCTTTTCCATTGCTGTAACTATGTTCTATACCTCCATAAGATCACCTCTCAGACGCCTCCTCGTAGGCTGAAAACCCAAGTTTCCCCAGTCTTTCCTCATAATTCAGCCCTTCGACACTGGGGATCAGCCTCATGGCTCTTCTCTGCACAGCCTCTAGTTCATGAATCTCTCCCTTATGTTTTGGTAACTAGAATTGGACACAGTACTCAAGGTGCGCTCTGACCAGCGCACGGTACAGTTTGATCGCAGCTTCTTCTGACTTGTATTCTACTGTTTTAGTGATGTGGTTCAACATTCAATTGGCTTTGTTGACTGCTGCTCTGTATTGGCTGGACACGTTGAGTGCCAAATCTAGAGACTCCCAAGTCTCAACACCATGCATAGAGCACGTGTGCCGCTTATTCTTTTCTTCTTGCGTGCAGTACTTACACTTGTCTTCATTACATTTCAGCCTCCATTGTTCTGCCCAACTACATATTTATCCAACTTATTCTGTAATTTATGTGCTGCCTCCTCTGAATCCACTGCCACTCCCTAGTTTGACATCATCTACAAATTTGGCCAATTTGTGTTGAATTCCTCAATCGAGGTCATTAAAGTAAATTAGAATCAGGCGTGGTATCCACACTGAGCCTTGGCCGCCCCCATACCTCACATTTAATTCCTCCAACGAGTACTCTTTGTTTTCTACCCTTCAGCCAGTTTCCAAGCCATTCCCACTCACCATGAATTCCCACCAGCTTTGAGCTTAACTAATAGCCTTTCAAGTGGACCTTTAGCAAGAGCCTTTCGGAAGTCGAGGTCCACCACATCATAGGGCTAACCACATTCGACTTGGGCTGTCACTTCCTGAAAGAGGTCGAGGATGTTGGTCAGCCAGGATCTTCCCCTTCTGAATCCATGTCAACTAGATTATTGTTGTACTGATAATCCTCAAGTTTACTGCTGATAATCAATTCCATTATTTTACACAGAATGAAAGAAAGACTAATGGATCTGTAGTTGGCTGTGTCTGTTTTAGGGAGTTTTCTCCTTCTTTATTACAGTCAATCATCTTTTTCAGTTGGATAGTGTGTGAGGGAGTTGAAGTAACATGCACATTGTTGAAATGATAAGATTGTTGAAACACCTCTAGGTTCATTACTTCAGTTAATGATGTTAATTCAGCTCCAACTCCTGGAGTTGGAGGTCTACTGAGGTTAATTGGGCTCACTAACTCCTCTCACTCAGCTGGTGATGGAGTGGAGGACTCAACACTCACAGCCTTAATCTTCAGATTTTCATTGTGTTTTTTCCTGTCTCCTCTTGTGTTACACCACAGACTGGCCGAGAAAGCCAACAGGGATCCTGCGCCCAGCCCTCTTCTCCTAAAAGCACTGAACCTCGCTGGAGCGCAGCTCCACAGCCACTGGACACTCTCCAGCACCTCGCCCAAGTGCCCATTACTCACACATGAGGCTGCACAGTGAATGCCCGCAGCCTGTACATTAGTAGGGGTATTGCAGCCAAGGCCAAAGCGGTCCCCATCTGTTCCAGCTGGGGCCACTGGATACAACGGGAGCCCTGGCTGACCGTCCCCCCAATCCAAGAGAAGGGAGGCCAACTGCAGCACCAAAGTGCTTAGGGATCGAACTTGGCACCTTCCTGGTCTACACCACATAGTACCAGACCATGGAAGGAATTGTAGAGTTCACTGCACCAAGCTTGAGCCAACCTTTAGTCCATGAGAGTCCAAAATGCTGGTCTTCTTGGGCCATTTAGATATGTACCATGGAGCCTTGGAAAAGGGCCACCCAACATTTAAATCCCTGTTCTCATTAATTTGCATACTAGCAGATCTTGATGATCTAATTTAGGATTTATCCACCAATAAGGCAACAGTGTTTAAAAACCTCCAGACTACAAACAGGGCAAACCAGTGAATCAGGAATACAGACAAATAGGATTGAGTTGCCAGGGCTCGTGTGCTGGATAAGGTCCACCAGCCTTAATTTGGGCAACCATGTTCTACGAGAAGCATTGATGAGGCTCTGTGCCAATCCCCCTTCAATTCTCCCTCCTTCCACAACAACTTGCATTCTATAGCGTAAAGAAATAGCCCAAGGGTGCTTCACAAACAGGCAAAGGAAGCAGACAATGAGCCGGGAAGGGAGAGATTAGGAGTGACGCAAAGCTTTGTCGAAGAAATGTATCGGTACATCTAGTAACAGCCTCCCCCCAACTTGAAGACCACAGACATGACCCTGGATCTTATCGTGCTGTGACACGGTGTCGTGCCCACTGAGAAAACAAAAATAGATATCCCGACATCAGTAAAGTTCCTTTCTTTAAACAATTGTATTTGAACTCCCTCGAAGGCCTAGTGGGTTAAGGTGCTGCCCAGGGAAGTAGCCGAGCCAGGCACACGATAAGGTTTTAGGTTAGATTCCCAGTCTGTGCTGAGATCTCAGCTAGGAAGACAGTGTGGGAGTCTACATTTGGCCTCAGTGCCCCTGAACTAAGGAGGGGGGAAAAGAAGCAGCCAGGGTTGCTGGTCCCGATCGCTATCAAATGACCTCTGCTGTAAAATGAGTGTGTGTGTGTGTGTGTGTGTGTGTGTGTGTGTGTGTGTGTGTGTGTGTGTGCGTGTGTGTGTGTGCGCGTGTGTGTGTGCGCGTGTGTGTGTGTGCGCGTGTGTGTGTGTGCGTGTGTGTGCAGTGTGTGTGTGTGTGTGTGTGTGTGTGTGCAGTGTGTGTGTGTGTGTGTGTGTGTGTGTGTGGACATTGGGGGAGGACAGGATCGGATTGACTGTGATACTCCCCTATGGGTGACTACCTTGTTGATACTCACTGACGGATCACATGAAGAATGGCTACTTGGAGGAAGTAGCTGACAAGCGGCCGACACCTGTAGAAGTGGATTCAGCACGAGGCACTGCCTTCAGGTGCGGAGAGTGGCTAGTTAAGGGCATAAAATTCAGGAGGCCCAGGGAAAGAATTCAACCAGAAACACCTGGTATTTGGATAAACGCACAGCCCAATAACTTGCTGTTAACTACGGCTAACTATTTATAATTTGTAAATGAAAATCAAAATTAATTCATTCACAGCCACGTGGGATCAATTTGCTTTTGAAGTCTTGAATTGATCGTGTGGGATTTTAAAATACATCAGTAAACCCGGCTGCCAGCCAAGAGATTCCAGGATGATGGGGAGCGAGCCCGCCCGCCCGCCCAGGCTTCTTCACCCAACATCACTGTTGTGGCTTTCCAGGGCAGGATGTGGATTGGCAACACTGCAGCCAGTAAAAAAAAACAGGTCACACTGCAAAGCAGGGGCATACCCAGAATTTAGATAGACCTCGGCATCTGCATCTGAATCAGAGGCTGCGGCGTGGAGGAGGTCCAAGGCGACAGACTCCTCAATAGGAAGTTGCACGTAACCAGTTGGGCATTGTGTTCAATGGGCTTTTACTGATTTTCTCCTCTCCTCTCCTGAAGGCACCGACTCTTGCTGGGGTTTGATTCCGTGGCCTCCAACCACCTTCTCGGACCATGCTTTACCTGCGAGCGTCAGCGAACTATTTAACCACAGGAGGCGGGCATCACAGCCAAGCCAGAACCTGTCCTCACTCGATGCTCATCCATGCATGCACTTTTCAAGAGGAGTAACTAAGACAGGGATCAAGAGCAGGAACCCCGGCTGATTTGTTTTCCCTATGCCTGACTCCAGCCTGTAACATGTTGGAAAGTCCCACTCCGTAAGCCTTATTGTTTTGACTGAAACACACGAACTTCAGTGATTTCAGCCCAACTTATTGCACAGAACAATTCCTGTAAAAGTATACTGCCGGAGGTACATTTCAGTCTTGTTAGATTTTGCGTAGTTCCAGACTGGGGTTTTTTTTTGTGCTCTATGACCCTTTGATAGAACAATCTAATTTTGGAACTCAACGGTTTAATGCTGCAGCAGCTCAAACACTTCAGAAAAATTAGTTCCTCATTAAATTCACAAACTGAGCTTTTGCTTGAATATTTGCAGTGACCCGACTACCCCAAGTGCCAGGAATGTCTCCTTGAAGTGACAAATACCATCAAACTGGATTTCCCTGCTTTAAGGTTTCTCTGAACCTTTTTTCTTTCCACAAAAAGAAATGAGGCGATTGTCTCATTAAGAACAGACATCACTGGAGATTAAAGGAGAAGGCGGCTCTCGGGAGAAGTACTTCAAATTATTTCCCCCCCTCAAGTCTTCGTTGAGTTGAGTTTTTGCTGTCTTGTGCAGACAGAACAAAAACTCTTGAAGGGGAGGATCACTTCACATCAGAGCCGGCAACAGAGCCTTCAACTGTTTCACCCTATGTGCCTGCTACATTGTTTATCAGCAATTTTCTCCGCTCTTTTCCTGCAGGCGCTGACTCTTGCTGGGGTATAGTTCTGCGGGCAATGAGTGCTCATGGGCACTCTTCATATGAGAACTTAAGACAGTGAGAGTGGGTGTGATATTGGACCGTGGGAAGCATTGCAACTGAACTGTACAATGTCCTTACCCAATAGCTATACATGCACGCACACGCATACACACTTACTTTCCCGCAACCAACATTCCCTTTAAGCTGCGCGGGTGGGTGCGCAGCGCTCTGGAGCTCCGGCACAGCTGGCTCACCGGTTTTTAAATGGGAAAAACCCGCCCTTTAAAAGGGGCCACGCACCCAAAAAAAAAATAAAGGGAACATTGCCAGCAACTCCAGTTGATTCCCATTTGTACAGCATCACGGTGACGAGGAGTTGTCCCAAAGCAGCTTCAGCTGATATTCTTTGGCTTGAAACGTTGCAAACTCACTCGTTAAAATTCATGCTTTCAGTTTAACGCAAAACAAGTGTAAGTAGGTGGCCCAGCCTGCCTCACAACTGCTTGGCACACCCTCCCCGCCCCCAGCCCTCATATATTGTTACGAACGTTTCTCTTCAATTTTCTCCCGTCCTCTCCTGAAGTCATCAACTCCTTGCTGGGGTGAGCTCCACGGGTGTTTAATGCCCTCCACCCAAGTTGCCATTCTTTGTGTACTAGCCTGCACAGTAACGGCTGGGTGGCTATTCGACCACGGGGTGCATCACAGTCGTGCTGGCTCCCACGCACGCAAGCACGGCAGTCACGTGCTAGCAACCAGAGGAGTGAACCCCGACGCATTGTCCCTCTCCCTAAGGGCACTAAAAGCTAATGGTAGCGATCCGACTGCTGCCCTGGCTCAGATCAGCTAATTCTGCACTGACCGGGCATCAAACCTGGGGCCTCCTGGTCTGTATAAGTTACTGGAAAGATGGAAGCCAGTTACACGTTTAGTGGAAATTCACTGTTCCCGTGTTCCGCTGTAAAGCACAGTTGTCCACTCACCCTGCAGGGCCTCTTTGGCTCGGGCCAGCTCGGTCTCCTTCTGTGCAAGCTGCACTTTCAGCTCGGTCACCGACAGGATCTCGGCCGATTTCCCCGCGTTGGAATCCTCCAGCTCCTTCGTCAGCATTTCCTTCATCTGCCTCAGCCACTGCACCTCCTCCTGGAGCTGGGAAACCTCCTCACGTAGAAGCACTGCCAACAGACCAAATACACACTTCAGTATCAGACAGACAACTCTGGAAAAAGCATTGCAAGCCCATTAGTGTTGGGGGGGGGGGGGGGGGAGAAAAAAAGGAAAGAAAGGTTAACATTTGAGAGTCTTCATCAGAACTCTGACCAAGGGTTGCCAATTGAAAAAGAAACTTGTCTTTTCCATAAAAAAGGCTGGACACAAACTGCCCCTTCACCATGTGACCATTTGTAACGTTCTCCGACACGTGCGAGTCCAGTTGGAATGCAGGAAGTTCACAAGAAGAGCTGGGGCAGTGTGGAAGCCACGCCACTAATTTCAAATATGCAACATGCACAAAAGTTGCAATTATATACGGGATTGTAAGATAATAGACAGTGAAGCATTGGCAGGTTATTGGCATCACAGCCAAGCCCGATCCGGTTTCTCCCTCATTAACTCCAGACTCGACTATTCCAACGCTCTCCAGGCCGGCCTCCCACCTCCCACCCTCCGTAAACTTGAGCTCAGCCAACAGTCTGCTCTCCGTGTCCCAACTCGCACCAGGTCCCGTTCACCCATGTGCTCGCTGACCTACATTGGCTCCTGGTCCGGCAACGCCTTGATTTTAATAGTCTCATCCTTGTGATCAAATCCCTCCATGGCCTCGCCCCTCCCTACGACCCTCCAAGATCTCTGCGCTCCTCCAATTCAGGCCTCTTGCGCACCCACAATTTCCTTCGCTCCACCATTGGCGGCCGGGCCTTCAGCTGCCTCGGCCCCAAGCTCTGGAATTTCCTCCTGAAACCGCTCTCTCCTCCTTTAAGTCGCTCCTTAAAACCTTTAAATAGTGACTCAGGATTAGCCTTTAGTATTCCACCTAGTATGATATATACATCTATATGGTCTCCTCTCAATCACCTCCTTTCAAGGGTGAAGAATATGAGTTTTGTGCCAACTAAGTATCAGCCTCGTGGCCTTTCTCTGCACCAGTTCCCAGCCCGGATGCTTCAGCAACAAAAACACCGGGTCCTCGCCAGACCTGCAGAACTTGGTCAGCAGAAAGTTCCAAAAATCAACTAGTAATGTGTGTACCGACCTTTATGCTAGCAGTAGGCAGTCCCACCTCAAAATGATACACACCGCACCCCCCTCCCTTACACTGAGTCAATGGTCATGAAAATCGGAAGAGATGTTATCGGAAGAGACGCAGCGAGGTGTAGTGATCTGGAACGCACTGCCTGAAAGGGCGGTGGAAGCAGATTCAACAGTAGCTTTCAAAAGGGAATTGGATAAATACTTGAAAAGGAAAATCTTGCATGGCTACGGGGAAAGAGCAGGGGAATGGGACTAATTGGATAGCTCTTTCAAAGAGCCGGCACAGGCACGATGGGCAGAACGGCCTCCTGTGCTGTACGATTCTATGTATAATGGGCGGCTGGGTCAATAGCGCCCATTTCACACATATCGCCCAAAGTCAAAATGATCCCCACTGCCTCCAGGAGAAAAATGAGAAGTCGCACAACACCAGGTTATAGTCCAACAGTTTTATTTGAAATTACAAGCTTTCGGAGCTCTGCTCCTTCTTCAGGTACAGTGAGGGAATACAAATCGATTACACAGTATATATAGACAGACTGTGACCCACCTCATTGTCTTAGCTGTACTCTGATGTGTCTTTGATGTAATGCCTCCAAGACGGATTGTATCTCTGCAGACACATTGTTCTCTGTCTATATATACTGTGTAATCGATTTGTATTCCCTCACTGTACCTGAAGAAGGAGCAGCGCTCCGAAAGCTCGTAATTTCAAATAAAACTGTTGGACTATAACCTGGTGTTGTGCGACTTCTCATTTTTGTCCACCCTAGTCCAACACCGGCATCTCCGCATCATGGCCTCCAGGAGAGGAAGACAAGGGAGAAACCTGGAGAAGAGAGAACGGGGGTCCCTACTCTGGTCACATCTATTGTTTTCACTCTTGCCAAACTTTGCTCTTCCTCTCCCCTTTCGAATGCAGCCAATGGCACCTCACTTAATTGGCAGCTGTTCATGTGCGAACCTTGGCAGGCTATTCAAAGTGACTGCTGCAGCTGTGAACATAACGCCAGTTACTGCACGTCAAACTACGCCACTGTGTGAAGCACTTTGAGAGGTTTTGACGACATGACAAGGCGCTACATCAATGCAAGTATCGGTACATCAAAGCCTTTGAGAGTGTTAAAAATGATTCAGGAAATTTCCAGTTAAAGGGCAGAGCCAGAATAGTGGGAGAGAAAAATCAACAACCCAAATCCCTTCAGTCTTAATAGATCCTGCATTACCAGCGCAGCACCTTTAGGATTGACGGGAGGTGGCTGGCGGTGTGAAACGGCCCATCACTGGCTGACATTCCCACCCATCAAGGTCTCATCCTGCCTGAGTCACTGGCTCAGAACAGTATAATAGCTGGAAAAGTCAAGCAGGAACAAGAACATTGAATTTAAATCAATTTTACACCAGCTGCGAGAAGCAAAGCAGCTCACAACAAAACCCCCACATTGTTAAAATCAACCCCTGCACCTCACCCAACCCCGAAATCAAGCACTGCGGCTTACTGTGGTTAACCAACCCCAAGGTCAGTCAGAACAACGCAGCCTGGGAGTTCCCACCAGTGTTCCCACATGAAGCTCATCAGTCAGTTGAGCTAAGAAGCACGTCTGTGGCTCATTACCAAACCAGACCTATTAAAATAAACCCCATGGCTTCAGTATGGCCTCAACTGAAGGCCTCACTTATCCAGGTGCCTTTCTGCTAGACCTCCTATTGGTGTCTACACTTGTACCTTATAAACCAGCTGCCGGCAGAGTTTGGGTTTGAAAGTAATATTTCGGAGCTGGATTCCCTCACTTGTAGCTGCGGGAATCACGGCTTTCCAGCTTGTGATGGGAGCGATGGCGCCAGGTAAAATAAGCTGGGGAGAGCAAGGCACAGGGGTCATGGGAATCCTTGGCAAGTAAAAAGACTTCTTGAAGGTGTTAAGCAGCAGACAGTGAGAAACACAACAGCCTACCAAAGATTCACCAGTAACCAGGCTCCACCCCGTGTCAGCTGTGGCTCAGTGGGTAGCACGCTCGCCTCCGGGTCAGAAGGTCGTGAGTTCAAGTACCACTCCAGAGACTTGAGCACATAATCTCAGCTGGCACTCCAGTGCAGTACTGAGGGAGTGCTGCACTGTCGGAGGTGCCATCTTTCAGATGAGACGATAAACCGAGGCCCCATCTGCCCTCTCGGGTGGATGTAAAAGATCCAGTCCCCTGCGTCCTGGCCAATATTTATCCCTCAAACAACATCACTAAAACAGGTTATCGGGTCATCATCTCATTGCTGTTTGTGGGAGCTTGCTGAGCGCAAATTGGCTGCTGCGTTTCCTACATTACAACAGTGACTACGCTTCATAAGAAGAAATACTTCAGTGGCCGTAAAGCGCTTTGGGTCGTCCTGATGTTGTGGAAGGCGCTATATAAAATCAAGTCTTTCTTTCATAACCAGTCAAAAAGTCTGATCTGCGGTATTGAGAGAGAAATTCTTTTTGATCTCAAAAGAGAACTCTCCCCAGCAGTAGCTGGTAAACAAATAAGTGAGAGAATAACATAAACAGAAAATGTTGGAAACACTCAGCAGGTCAGGCAGCATCTGTGGGGAGAGAAACAGAGTTAACGTTTCAGGTCGGTGACCTTTCGTCAGAACTGGAAAATGTTAGCGATGTAACAGGTTTTAAGCAAGTAGAGAGGCAGGGAAAGGGTGGGGGGGGGTGGAAAGAGAGGAAAGAACAAAAGGGAATGCCTGTGATAGGGTGGAAGGCAGGAGGGATTTAATGAACAGCAGAATCATTACCAGTACCTGCTGTCCAAAAAATGGGAGCAGCTGATCTGAAATTGTTGAAGTCGATGTCGAGTCTGGAAGGCTGTAAAGTGCCCAACTGAAAGATGAGGTGCTGTTCCTCGAGCTTCCGTTGAGCTGCATTAGAACAGCGTAGGAGGCGGAGGACAGAGAGGTCAGAGTGGGAGCGAGTCGGAGTATTTTGCCTTTTGTAGAAGCGAGAGGGTAATGTTTAACTTTGGTTGAATATTTGCTGCTGATGTCAGGGAGGCTGCTGACCCTGTGGTCACTTTAGTCTCACACGCCTTACCTTGTGCCGAGAACAGCGCTGCAAGGTTACTGAGGTGACTCTACTGTCACTGGCTGTAGCACGAGGAGACGATCTCTACACGTGCCCGCCCCTGCCCCCCGCGCTGCCAGTAAGAGCAGAGCCATTGCAGCAGGGTATGTGCGAGGGGGCAGCAGCTGCGCCCAGTCGGGTGCCCGTAAGTCTAAGTTGTGGTCGCAGGAGAGCGGCGCCAGCCCAAGGCTTGCGACCTGCGCTCATCACTCTCCCTGTCTCCTTCACTGGTGCTATTGCTCCTGATCAAGCGTCTCCCTCGGCCCAGAAACAAGCAGCCTGTGTATATAAATAGCACAGAGCCTGTTCTGTGCAGCTGTGCGCTTTACAGCAGGACAGCAGCGTGGCACGGACCTTGAGTGGGGGCGGGGGGTGGGTGGGATTTTAACCTGACCTGCCGGGCGGGAAATGGGCCGGATGCTCATTTTACACCACGCCTGATTTTGCTCCACATTGATGTCAATGGAGAATGAAATCGGGCGGGGTGTAAAATGGGCACCCGACCCGTACTCCACTCCGCTGGGGTGGTGAAGTTAAAATCAGGGCTTGTGTCTTTAACAGGAGGCAGGTACAGGAGGTGTCTTTTGTGGCAGAGGCTGACAAAACCAAGAAAAACCCGGGTCGGTTTTCTGGAGGTCAGGTGCTTCATATCTGAGAATGCCAGGGTGGGGGTGCAGGGGCAGGATGGGGGCATGCGTCTCGTGTTGAAAACACTTCATCAAGGCAAAAGCTTCTTTCGTTCAACCTCACGCTGTGACCCAGTGTGATATTCCAACAGTAAAAAGGGTGGGTAGATAAATCCTAATCCTCTGCAAATGTTTGGTTTTGAATGTCAATGGGGAGCTCGATTTTTGTTGAAAGGTTTTCCCAAGCGATCACATTTAATGTAAAGTGACACCCATGCATTCACATTGAGAGACTGCCGTGCAAAGGTAAAGTGATGGCTATCACATATCCCTGAATTTCGCCCCTGTGATTTGCGCTGGGAGAAAGTTTGAATAATTAAACCAGAGATTACACATCCCTGCAATTCAGTCGAATGCTGACATTAAGCTTGGCTTCGTGGTAGCAATATCTCCGAGTCTCAACGCTGTGGATTCATGTCCCTCTCAAGGATTTGAGCACAAAATCTCGGCTGACACTACAGTTAAAAAAAGCCTTACATTTACCGAGGCAGTGATGCATTGTGGGCTGAGCCATTAATTGGATCTTTCTATGCGCGAAATGGCTGCAGTGTTTGTCTACATAATCACTGCACCTGGAAGTAGTTCATTGTATGTAAAATGTTTTGAAATATTTCTCAGAGATGTGATAAGGTGCTATACAAATACAAGTCTGTTTTTCTTACACTGGCAAACACAACAAACAAATTCAGAAACTGTCAGTCCAATTATTGGGGAGTTTTCTGTTCCTGCTTTCAGTCTCCTCCTCTCCTGGAGACCCTGATTTTCGCTGAGGTACGGTTCTACAGATGCTGGCACCTCCCACCCTGGGACCATACCCAAGATGCCATTCTTCAAGCGCGAGTCTAAACAGTGGATTTCGGTTTTCTATTCAACTACAGAGGACATTGCAGCTGAGCCAGATGTTGTCCCTGGCTGATGTTACCACTGGTCTCAGTGCCCATGGGGTAGGGCTGAGAAGAAACCGAGCTCGTGCTCAAGTTCCTCACTGCTCGGTGGTTCCTGCTGGGAAGTTTGCGTGTGGATGCTGGTTGAGAACAGGATGGCGCGCAGCAGGTTATTCCTCATGAGGACTTCTATATAATCACGGTGGAACATCATTTGCCTGTATAACATGGGAGGAGGGTCACCTGTGCTTAGGGAGAGCACAGGATTGTCAAAACTACCAGAAATCTCAGAAGACTGGAGGATAGAACTGTGGCTTTGGACTGATCCATCTAGGACCCCCTTCTCTGAGCCTACCCAGACCCCATCCTCATTCTCAGGACCCCCCCCCAATACCTTGCCAGTCTGTGGTCCAATGCAGCGTGGTTGGGCGAGAAAAAAATGTTGCTACAGGACCTGGCAATGGTGGTCATCGTTTAATCCTTGGTGGTTAGGCCCACAGTGTATTTGGTAAAGTGGTCTGTGATGCTCAACTTATGTCCCTCCCCACTGGTGGCCTGTAACTCGTGTGGTACCTCCATGGTCACCAGGTCCAGGCAGGTTAAATTCTGGATCTTTACCAGAGATTCCCCAGCCATATGGCACCTGGATCTTTCTGAGGAATCGGATGTGGATGGCTTTAGCCTGTCCCAACCAACAGAACCACAGGCACATCACATTCCCAATCCACTCTTCCTAAGCAGCTGGTTGAAGGCATCTCATCACTACTCAGGGGAGAAACAGCTCGTAACAGAGTCCTGGTTCATCAAGGTGAGGTAAGGCTCGGTATCACACCTGTGGTGCAGGGCTCGGTATCACAGTCCATTGTGGAATCCTGGGTGCCACAGGCTCTGAAATTGTTAGAAAGTACAGCTAACATCTCGACTGTCTGGTACAGGGATGCGTTCAGCTCCCCTGCATCAGACTCACTTGCCAAACCCTCTCTCGGCCCCACTGCAATTGCCTCGGGAAGCCAGGACGGGGCGATGGCAATGTTCTTCCCTGGCTGGTACTTAATCTGGAAATCAAAACTCACTACCGCCACAGCCCCACAGGTTGGCAGTATTCAAGGAGGCCAATGGATTGTTGTAGACAGTGAAAGCCCCTTCTGCCAGGCAAGCTGGAACTTCTCTCTGACTGCCCATTTGAGGGCAGGAAATTCCAGCTCGAGGAGCTTCAGTTAATACCATTCCTCTTGACCAGCTTCAAGTTGCCATTCAGATAGACTATGACTTGCTCCTTGGGATCCTATCACAATCGCTGTGTTTGGGATTGTGAATGTGGTGGTGGACCCCATTGTGCTCTCCAGGGGGGCCCGCTATGTAGACACAACCCGAGTTTAGGGTGGAATCTAGAATTGTGCTGCTGATGTTTTCCCACAGTTCGAGTCGGCACAGGGCGACGAATCTCCCCCACGTTACTGGCAGCGCAGTGACAGCGCAGTGCTCCCGGGCACTGGTAGCAAGGCTGAAGCCTGCAGAGCAGACACAGGTTCCAGCCAAAGCCTTCTGTTTTAACCCCACTTTGCAAGGTCACATCTCCTGCTGGGAACTGCAGCTCCAGCCCTCAGCCCTTCAGGAGATCGTTATTGTGTCTACGAACAATACAAGGGGAGGATTCTGACTGCATGGAGCTACACTGCAGACTTGGAACCTTTTTGGTCTGTACAGTTGACTACCACGCTGGGCGGTGCATTTCTCAGCTGAGCCACTTAGGGTCAGCTGAAATATTTAAAAGGAACAGCGTGTGCCCAGGGCAGGACCGATCAATGAGAAAGTGTTTAACAATCGCACTCTACCAATAACCCAAGTCTGGCGGACGGGGCTTATTTTATGAATGTGCACTCTTGCGGAAATCTTGCACGGCAGAAGTCATACTGGGAATGTGGGCTGCAGCTTGGAGCGCCCTGCATGATGTTTCTCCCATTACTGGACACGGTGTGAGACATGCCGAGTGTCGCCCTGGACTCCTGATACACACCCACATCATGTGTAGCTCTGCACCGGGAGTGCACATTCATAAAATCTACCTTTACAGTCTACTCCTGTTAATGCTCATGAAAGTCATTTATTGTGGTCCAAAAAATTTGAATGATCAGTTTATCTAAATTAAGAGTTGACTATGTACATTAAAGTGAGGGAGAAATCACGTGGGTACATTCCCAGACATTATCTGCACAGAGCCAGTAACCTGCCTTCCAGTTCCTTATGGTCCTGTACTCTTTACACAACAACTTTACAACAGGATAAAAGTGCTGGAGTGCAATGGCCAGACACACAGATCGAAACAACCACTCGTGTAATTGCACACTCAGCAAGGACACAACAGTCTAAGGTACATCTAGTAACAGGCACGTCTCCTCATCTCAGCAATGAACAGAGTTTGTATTGGACAACACGGCACTACCCCAGCCCTTTAAGGGTTAACCTGATACAAGCTGCAGGAAGTTTCGCTGTTCTAAACCACAGGATTGACTGCATTATGTCAACATGTAGGATGTTTTCCTAAAGTAACAAACTGTCCGTCTCTTCTTCCACTCTTCCCTTTGCTGAGTTGCATCTCTCCGCAGCACGCACCTTCCATGGCCAACACACTGTCTCCCATAGCTTGAACTATCCGACTCCAAAACCACCTGTTAAAGGCACATAGCAACCCAGCTGACACGGCCTCCCCCCAGGGCTTGCAGGAAAGTGTCTTTAGGGTGAGCTCCAGAATGTGGCATATTTCGGCAGAGGTGAACAGCAGGTGTCAACACACAAAGTCCGACCACTCTCAGTAATCCAACACACCGAGCCTCATCAGCAAAGGGAAAATACATTTAAAATACACACTCAAGAACAATTATTTTAAAGTAGCACCTTCCTTTCTATAAGCTGTATCTCTCCCCCAAATTGATCCTGTCCTCTATTGACATTCTTGTATGTTCCTGGGGAACAGTTCCACAGTTGTGGGCCACGCCCCCCACCCACAGTACCTCACGTGTGAGCTTAGACAGTGAGTATCAGTGGGATACTTAACCACAGATCGATCCTGTTCACCAACTTCATTACACACTATCCTCCAGGGGAAAGGTCACTGGATTGTGGTCAGAAAGATACCGGGCTAAACAGGTTAAATCATGAGGTCAGGTTGCATAGACGAGGCTTGTATTCCCTCGAGTGTAGAAGATTAAGGGGGGGATCTAATTGAGGTGTTTGGGATGATCAAAGGAGTTGATGGGGTCGATAGAGAGAAACTATTTCCTCCGTTGGGGGACTCCAGAACAAGGCGACGTAAACTTAAAATTAGAGCTAAGCCGTTCAGGGGTGATGTCAGGAAGAACTTCGTCGCACAAGGGGTAGTGGAAATCTGGAACTCTCTCTTCAAAAAAGCTGTCGAGGTTGGGGGGTCAAATGAAAATTTCAAAACTGATTTTTGTTATTACAGAACCAACCTGGTTAGATGGAGTTGAGATACAGATCAACCATGATCTAATTGAAGGGGGGAAGCAGGCTAGAGGGGCTGAATGGCCTACTCATGTTGCTATGTGGAGTTGCAAGGAACTCTGGCAGATCCCTCCCTAACCCAGAATTGTTAACAGCCTTGCTCTTTTTAATGGGGAAAGGCCGTGTGGGATCAGACGTTGCTGGAGACACAAGTTCACAGCCAACGTTCCTCGGTAATAAAGAAAACAAGCAGTGAAGAAATCACCCCCAAGTCAGCGAGCGAGTGACGGGAGGGAAGGCTCTGCTGGTCCCGAACAAACTGCACGACAACTGGAAGGCAAAGGAATGACCTGAGCCCGCTCCCCACAGCAAGGGAGAGGGCATGAGGAAGGCTGCTACCGAGGAGCAGGCCCCACGCTCGGTTGTCATGCCTACCGCCCAGGCCGTGGCCGAGAGCCGCCCCTGCGCGCACACACACACACACACGCTGCTCCCAAACCCGCACCGAAAGGCCTCCAACACAAACTAGCAGCACTTACAGTCTTCCCTGTCCGACTTCATGGCCACCGAGCACACACTCCAGGCCCCTGTGTGTGTGTGGAAGGCTCCCTCTGTGTGTCTCTCTACTACAGCAGCTTCTCTCAGTGTCACTGTGCTCCTCCCAGCCCAGCAGGAAGGCTGGCTGAACTTTACCTGTGCTGGCAGGAATTTGACCCCCCCCCCAGCAGTAGGTTTGCACTCTACTCAGCCATGATGTCATGGGAGGCGGTGAGAAGTTTGTGCTGAGAGATTTTGTCTCTCAGCACCAAACTCTGCTCTAGTGCTGCACACAAGCTGCAGCTGGGGGCTCAGAGGGTCCCCCCAGAGCTCCTTTAGTGCTGGTAATTCGATCCTGCAACCTTTGTCTCAGGTTCCAGGCCGCTCTTCACCCAGGTGATGATGATGATGATGATCTGTTCTTTTCTTGCAAGGAGCTCTCACAAACACAGTCCGCAGGGTCTGTTCACAGGTAACTTACCAGTCTCAGCACAGTTACTGAGCACCTTAAGCCCAGCCTCGGAGGGCGAAGCTGCTTTTACATTTTGCCTGGTTTTAAATTTGGCATTGTGTGAGCTGGTTGTACGGCTAAATACAGCTCCCTTATTCTGGCAGCAGACTCGTAGTTAAATGCTGGTTGGTAGCTTGCCGACGCCAGTGTCCTGGAAGCTGAATTAAAGCAAGGCTAATATAAAGAAAGAACTTGCATTTATATATCGCCTTTCACAAACTCAGGATGCCCCAAAGCACTTTACAGCCAATGAAGTACTTTTGAAGTATAGTCACTGTTGTAATGTAGGAAACACTGCAACCAATTTGCGCAGTTAGGTCCCACAAACAGCAATGAGATAATGACCAGACAATTTGTTTTTTAGTGATGTTGGTTGAGGGATAAATGTTTGGAGAGCTCCCCTGCTCTTCTTCGAAATAGTGCCATGGGATCTTTTACGTTCACCTGAGAGAGCAGACGGGGCCTCGGTTTAATATCTCATCCGAAAGACGGCAGAAATTGTCAGATGGGGCCTCAGTTTAACGTCTCATCCGAAAGATGACAGAAATTATTTTCCAACGTGAAGTCGAGTTCTCACTCAGAGCTGCCAGGCAGGATGTTTGGAGCAATTGCTGGTAACAGCCTCCCTTTAATACAGTGGCTCACTGCAACAATGCAACAAATTTACAGCGTTTCAAACATTTCCCAGTACTCAGGGAATTCCAACAGGATATCAAACTGGCCCAGGAGTTCATCACAGTGTTGCAATATGAGTACGTGCAGAAGTTTTTATCATGTATTTTTATACTGTGTGGACTGGTCATTTCAAATTATCTTTATAAAATCTTCACATTCGAGCATTACTCACAGTTCATGCTTGAACACGAGGTCAGTTCAGTGCTGCTGCCAAATGGTTATTCAAAATATTATGCCATTGACTGCAAAGCACTCCCTTGTTGCCACTGGCAACAGTCACACAGAGCTCTAGGTGAAGGGTCAAGTACCAATGCCAACAGTACAGGCAATGGGTAAGACATCAGTATCTCTGTTTCTCTGGGGTTTCTGCCAAAGTCACGATGGGAAATCGGGAACCCTGAGGAAATTCTACATTTAATCTCCGAGACCTGGGTTCAAATTCAATCCAGACTGATGGGATGACAGTCCCCTCTGTCTGTTGCATTTATATAGTGCTTCATGACCTCCCAAATTGCTGCACAACTAATGAATTACTTTTTAAATGCAGTCACTGTTGTTCTATAGATAAACACACAGCCATTTTGTACACAGCAAGGTTCCACCATTAGCAATGTGATGATTGAAAAGTTAATCTGTTGGTGGTGTTGGTTCAAGGATGAATGTTGGCCAGGACACTTGGAGATTGCCCTGCTCTTAGAAACATAGAAACATCGAAAAATAGAAGCAGGAGTAGGCCATTCGGCCCTTCGAGCCTGCTCCGCCATTCAATATGATCATGGCTGATCCTCTATCTCAATACCATATTCCCGCTCTCTCCCCATACCCCTTGATGCCTTTTGTGTCTAGAAATCTATCTATCTCCTTCTTAAATATATTCAGTGACTTGGCCTCCACAGCCTTCTGTGGTAGAGAATTCCACAGGTTCACCACCCTCTTCTACAAATAATGCCATGGAGTCTTTAATATCTACCTGAATTAGCAGATGGGGCCACAGTATAAAGGACAACACCTCTGAGAATGCAGCACTCCTTCAGCACGGCACTGAAGTGTCAGCCTAAATTATGTGCTGCAGTGGGGTTCAAAACCACAACCTCCTGACTCCAGAGACAGTGTTACCAACTGAACCAAACTGACACTGGATTACCCCTACTTTGGCAATAGTGTAATTCATATTCTCAGGCAGGTGGCTTGCGAGATGGGAAAAAAAAAATCACACCTGTACATTGAGGGGTGGGGTGATCTTCTTAGGTTGAAGCTGAAGCACATTGTTGGGGAATGAGTAAACAGACTTTACTCTGCATCTAACCTATTTTGTATCTGACCTGGGAGTGTTTGATGGGACAATGTAGAGAGAGCTTTACTCTGCATCTAACCTATTTTGTACCTGACCTGGGAGTGTTTGATGGGACAATGTAGAGAGAGCTTTACTCTGCATCTAACCTATTTTGTACCTGACCTGGGAGTGTTTGGTGGGACAATGTAGAGAGAGCTTTACTCTGCTACTAACCTATTTTGTACCTGACCTGGGAGTGTTTGATGGGACAATGTAGAGAGAGCTTTACTCTGCATCAAACCCATTCTGTACGTGACCCTGGGAGTGCGTACTGCTGACATTAGCATTTCTAAAATGGAAAGCATTTCTGAAAGTAGAAAATGTTTTGAAATACAAAATGTTCCATTCCCCCAATGTGTGAATGAGCAAAAAAAAATGAACAGGAAAAAAACATTCTCCGTCCAATCCTGAGAGGGCAGGCAAATGACCTCATGATAACTGAGAGCGAATGAGACAGCTCCACTGACTCCACCACCAGCTGTTGTTTGAAATAATACGATTGCCCCAGCAGTAAAGACCCGCTGTTATAACAACCGGGGGCAGGACCCGCTGTGTAAACATCGGAGTCTCTGCAGGTACGGGCACCCGGTAGGCTTGCAGCGTGAAGGGGAAACACAAGTCCACAACAGAGGCAAGTTCTTCAGATTGCTGAAGGAAGCAGGTTACAGGGAGGAGGCAGTGCCTGCAGGTATTGCACAGTTTCAGGAGGAAGCTGCACACAGCTTAAGTTATATGATATGTCACACTGTCAGTGTGGAGCAACAGTTACTGTGTACCAATCAGAAACCAAAACCGCAACAGTACACAGAGAGAGAGAATGAGTTAACCCTTTAAATACTGGTCTGAATTTACAGAGTTTATTTTTATTATTTCAAAATATAATCACCCCCTATATCTGTTGACATATTTCAATCAATGCTATAATAGTGACATCTACCCCCCATCTCCCCCAAACAGGATTAACTTAAGGTAAAACTGTATTTCTGTATGGTGTCTTACACTGTTCAGAAATACCAAGAGATAAAATGGAAGCCGTGTTTCCTTGCCCAATTTTAAAATGGAGACCAGGAGACAAATTATCTACTGGACCAAGCCATGCTGATTGATCTGGAAATCTGGAAACAGAATGTGAGACCTGGACGATTATCATGATCTGCAATATCCCCAACATTTGGGGACATTAATCAAGCATTGACAGGTCTGGTTTTAGAGGCTCTTGGGCTGGTTTAAGTCTGGGAAATGCTCCCATAGCTTTTAGTCTGGCTGGATATCCGAACTCAATGGTTGTATTGGGAATTTGCATCATTCACGTACAACACCGAATCATGCAGGTCTAGGAAAAACTGTTTCATCCAAACATCCTGAGGGCCATGTGTTAGAAATGCATTCCAAGAATGCTATTTTAATCCCTTTACGGACTAATTCTATTGCATCCCATGTGATTTACATAGCGTACCGTGTCTAGGAGGGTATTCCATTGGCAGGATAGGCGCACCAACGTCAGTGTTCTCGCTCAGGCCAACATCCCCAGCATCGAAGCTTTGACCACACTCGATCAGCTCCGACAGACGGGCCACATCGTCCGCATGCCCGATACGAGTGTCCCAAAGCAAGCGCTCTACTCGGAGCTCCGACACGGCAAGAGAGCCCCAGGTGGGCAGAGGAAACGCTTCAAGGACACCCTCAAAGCCTCCTTGAAAAAGTGCAACATCCCCACCGACACCTGGGAATCCCTGGCCCAAGACCGCACAAAGTGGAGGAGAAGCATCCGGGAAGGCGCCGAACACCTCGAGTCTCTTCGCCGGGAGCAAGCGGAAGCCAAGCGCAGGCAGCGCAAGGAGCGCACGTCAACCCAAGCACCCCACCCACCCGCCCCTTCAACCACCGTCTGCCCCACCTGTGACAGAGACTGTAGGTCCCGCATTGGACACATCAGTCACCTGAGAACTCATTTTTAATGTGGAAGCAAGTCATCCTCGGTTCCAAGGGACTGCCTAAGAAGAGAGAAGAAGAATTGCCAATGCTGGGTGTATTACTCCAAACATGGCGTGTATAAGGGCACAGGGTTCAGATCATTGGAGACTTGTTTTGCTCCTGGAAACTGCCCTTTTGCCATGAACACAAGACAGAAATGTTGGATAAAAGCCGATCCATAGAAGATGAGTCATTAGAAAGGCGCTCAGTGCGCGCTCTATCCGCAATGATTCTGTTCCTGCCGCTATCGTTCCAGAGTTCCTCATCTGGATTGTGTGTGTATATCGAGATACACAACATGTTCAAATCCCTCCATGGCCTCGTCCCTCCCTATCTCTCGCTGTAGCCTCCTCCAGCCCTACAACCCTCCAAGATCTCTGCATTCCTCCAATTCCGGCCTCTTGTGCATCCCTTTCTTTTGCCCTACCATTGGCGGCCGTGCCTTATACTCTCTGGGCCATAAGCTCTGAAATTCCCTCCCTAAACCTCTCCCTCCTCCTTTAAGATGCTCCTTAAAACTTACCTCTTTAACCAAGTCCTAATCTCTCCTTTGGCTTGGTGTCAAATTTGTTTTGTCTGATATCGCCCCTGTGAAGCGCCTTGGGACATTTTGCTACGTTAAAGGCGCTATGTAAATGCAAGTTGTTGTTGTTGATATATAGATAAGAGAGAGAGAGAGAAAAAAGGAGAGATAGATACACACATACACACCCCAGGTTAGTACAGCTTCAGGCTCGGCTATGATCTGACCCAAAAGTATCCAGCCAACAAGGAGTGTCTAGGCTTACAGAAAAATAATGGCCATTTGGACAAAACTAGAGGGAGTCTGGCCCCCCATGGAACCATACCCCAGCATCTGCAAGAGAGGAGAGAAAGGAACAAAATTGGGAGGAACTAAGAATAAGTTTGTTACAAGACCCACACGTTTAATGAAGCCACAGAAAGTTTGGATGAATGGAGGCTGTGATGATGGCAGTCTCCTCCTCCCTGTAACGTATGTTGCACTGTCAGCTCGGGCAAACAAACACCAAGAGTATCTCTTTAAAGTATTCAAAACAGCTTGGAACTGATTTGTTTGATGTGAAGAGTTATGGACGCATTTCTGCAATTCACTCAGACAAAAGGAGGGAGAAAAAATACAAACACTGAAAACTTGGCTTGGAATACGGAAGTCCTGGCAGTGCCGGGCGGAGAAGGAAGGAAGGGAATTAATAAAAAAGACTTGCATTCGTATAGCACCTTATTCTGTCTCGCAGAAACTTCTCAAAGCACTTCACATACAATAAATTACTTTGAATTGAAGTAACAGTCATTGGGGTAGATCTTGACTTTGTGCGATAGTGTAAAACGGGTGATGGCAAGTGAAGTCAATGGAAATAAAATTCGGGAGAGATGTAAAATGGGCTGCTGACTGGTTATCACTTGTTTTACACTATCGCATAAAGTCAAGATCTATCCCAATTACTGTTACTTCAAGTCAAAGTAATTTATTGTATGTGGGGAAAACCTGGTAGCCGTTCTGCACACAGTAAGATCTCCCAAACAGCAATGAGACGACTGACCAATTAATCTGTTTTCGGTTGAGGGAGAAATGCTGACCAGTACAGCAGGAGAACTCCCTGCCCTTTGTCAAACAGTGCCATGGGATCTTTCACCTGAGGCTGTGTATACAGGGAGCTTTACTCTGTATCTAACTCATGCTGCATCTGACCAGAGAACACTCGATGCTGCCACTGGGTATAAGAAGTAGATACAACGATGTATTCCTGGCACAGCCCTTCCTCTCCTTCCTGGGCACAGAAGAAAAGTCCCCGTGTGATTGGGGTGTGAGAGGACTTGCTGGAATTCAGACTGAGGCTCGGAGAGAACAAAACTGACAATCAATGAACAGGATAAAGAGTTGATGAGAGACCAATCATTCATTTAACACCATTAAAGAAAATTAAATTAAATTACTATCCGTCACTCCTCAGTCTTGTGCAATGAATTCCAGCCTCAGGTGACATTACATTTGTCTTTCTAACAAAATTTGTGAAGTGCTGGCAGATACACAGGGCTGGGAGCCAGATCCACCTACTGTCTGAGAGAGTGCTCCGCCTAAATACTATGTCTGGGAAGCTCTATATTCACAGCTGAGCTTACTCAAGGAGAAACAATTCCCTTGCTGGAACTGCTGCATTCCTTCAGGGTTCTGGAATGTTCTTTTCTTATTTTGATCAGTATACTACGCACGGGTTGTTTACGACGTAACAAAAGTAAAACCGCGCAGCCAGCTGGCTCAGTAGATAAGTGGACTGCCCGCCACGGTACGGAGTCACACTGGGCAGGAGGCCCCAGCTTCGACTCCCGGTCTGTGCTGGGCCAGGGAAGGGAGAAAGTCCCCAAGCAAAACCCTGCGGATGCTGGAAATCTGAAATAAGAACAGAAAATGCTAGAAAACACGCAGCAGGTCAGGCAGCATCTGGGGAGAGAGGAACAGAGTTAACGTTTCAGGTCGATGACCCGTCGTCAGAACTGGGAGAAGGCAAATTAGCGGCTTGCTCCTGATCATCAGCCCATTAGTCCTACTGGAAGGTGCCAGTGTGGACGGTGGGTGAGGGGCAGGGCAAGAATGGGCTCAGTGATGCAGCCTACCGACTACCTACCTACCGACTATGAGAGGAGATTGAGTAGACTAGGCCTATAATCCCTAGTTTAGAAGAATGAGAGGTGATCTCATTGAAACATGAAATTCTTAAGGGGCTTGACAGGGTAGATACTGGGAGGATGTTTTCCCCTGGCTGGGGAGTCTAGAACCAGGGGTCACAGTCTCAGAATAAGGGGTCGGCCATTTAAGACAGAGATGAGGAGAAATTTCTTCACTCAAAGGGTTGTGAATCTTTGGAATTCTCTACCCAAGAGGGTTGTGGATGCTCAGTCGTTGAGTATATTCAAGACAGAGATCGATAGATTTTTGGATACTAAGGGAATCAAGGGATATGGGGATAGGACGGGAACAGGGAGTTGAGTTAGAAGTTCAGCCATGATCTTATTGAATGGCGGAGCAGGCTCGAAGGGCCGAAAAGCCTATTCCTGCTCCTATTTCTTATGTTTTTATGACATCTACCTTTTGAAGAATGGTCACTCAGGCAAAATACCAGAGGGTAATTAGGGCACCAGGGTGGGGGGGGGGGGGGGGAAGGGGGAGTGTGCGCATGATGGAATCTAAGTTAACTTGATCTTATGTTAATAGAACAACTGGCCCAATTTTAGATGAATATACACAGAGGGGTTTACTGTTGTTCCTGCCGTTATAACCGCTCTGTGTCACTGGTCATGGCAAGAGCATACAGACCTGACTCACGCCCCTTTTGTGCTGCAGGGTTGCCTGGCTGTAATGAGAGGCAGAGGCGCCAACATCCTCCATGAGCAAGAGGGGGTCTCACTGTTTACCTCCGGAGCGGGGGGGGTGGTGAACCAGCAGCAAAGCTAAATGGGTCCTGCCAGTGGCCCTCAGGTTGGGTCCCACGTCTTCAGGTTGGCTGGGATTCCACTGCTGCCTGTTCAGACCTCCCCTCCTCCCCAACCTGCACTCTTCCGGATATTGGGGAAGGTCTCGGATCACTGAAACAGCGTTCTTGCCTCTGGGTCAGAGGTCGTGTGTTCAAGCTCTCACTTTGCGGGGTTAATTTTGACATTGTGTAAAGCTAGCGATAGCGAGTCGGCAGCCCGTTTTACATCTCCCCCAATTTTCAGCACCACTGATTGCAATGGGGGCGCGCGTGAATGGACAGCTGATCCAGAGCCACTCAACCATGGGAATACTCGCTACCAGCTGGGTGTGGTTGTAGTAACTTGCCCAGTGTTGAGTGGCATAAAGTTACACTTCCCTCTCCCCCCACCCCCACTCCCCCGACATAAAAGAGACACTGGGGGTAATTTTGACTTTGTGCGATAGTGTAAAACGGGTGACAGCAAATCGGCAGGCAGATTTACATCTCTCCCGGTTTTTATTTCCATTGGAGTGCTGCATCCTTCAGATAGGACATTGAACTGGGGGCCAGTTGGCCTATTCTGGTGAGGATTAAAGATCCGACGGCACTACTTAAGGGAATTCTCCTGGTGTCCTGGACAACACACCTCCCTCAGCCAACACTGCCACATAACAGATTAACTGGTTGTTCATCTCACTGCGGTTTGTGTGAAATTGCTTTTCACAAAATGGCGGCTGCTTCACCTACATAACAACAGTCAGTGCCCTTCAAAGTAATTCATTTTATGTGAAGCATTTGGCAGTGTTCCTGAGGGATGCGATAAGGTGCTATATACACGCATGTTCTTTCTCTCTAACTGCGCGTGTGCAGTTTTCCTGCTGTTTCTGAATCCGCTACTGGGGCAGGTTAGAGACTTGAGCAACTCAACAACTGACCCACTTCCACTGGAAGATGAAAGCTGTACAAAAGAACCATTCGGACTATAACAGCTTGTTACACCGCAGTGGGCTCTGGGTCAAGGTCTGGGGAGCGCGAGACCTACGTACACTGATGTCTCACGCTTATCATGTAGGCCGGCTCCTGGAGTTAAAGCCAGACGGTTTCACGAGCGAGCGACCAGCCTGTGCCGCTTTCAGGACTAGGCTTGGATGGCTGGCCCAAGAGTACGGATATCCTAGCGTCCGGAATCCTCCACCCCCGGAATCCCATCGCAACCGGCTCAGCCAGTTTGGCGAGCGGTCCACAGAGCTGCTGCAGGAACAGATGGTGGGAGAGGCAGGCGTCAGGTGTCCCGCGGTGGAGGGGGATTCGCGAGGAGTGGTGAGTTAATGGCTGATGGCGCTGTTGACTAAGTGGGATCCGTGTGTCGGGAGTCACCTGCAGTGTGAAGGTACTTTCAAACACAAAGACCTCAGCTACTGATCTGTACAGGATCTAATTGAATGGCGGAACAGGCTCGAGGAGCTGAATGGCCTCCTCCTGATCCTACGTTCCCAAGACATAGCTACAAATGCGCCACTTCAGAACTAATATGCCAGCTCCCTGCTGCTCACTAAGTGCATGCATTGCTCCGAGGTAGATGTGGCCTGTTAAGGAGCTGCCTTTGCATGCGAGTAAACTATGACAACATAATGAGAGAGAGAAAAAATAACCCAAGTATGTTATTTGTTTGTCTTCCGGTGAGTTATGTAAAATACTCTTGTGAGTCACTATTTTGTGGAAGGTCTTGGGTGTCACCGTGGTTTAGTTACAATCCTGATGCTCACTACACGTCACCTGTTGGCTCAAATTCAAAGTAAAAAAGTGTCAGCCAAATGTGTGCAGGAGAGGAAGCTAAAAGATATATTTTAATAATTAAAAGCTTCATTCCAGCTGCTCCCTGCACTGAAATGAAAACTCATCAAAATCATCCTTTCCCCAGGATATCAATTCGGTGGAACTCCTCACCACCACCCCCACCCCCCCCCTCCCCCCCCCCATCTTTCCTTCCTGCCACAACCTACAGGCTTTCAAAACCTAAACTTGGCATTGGCTAACCACGGCTTCTCGATTTATCCTGACTTTGCAATTCCTTTCAACCTTGGTGGTGTCCTGCGCTTATGGGCCTTGGCCGTTCCCGTGGGAATCTCAATTGGCCCACTTTGAAAGCAGAGGAGCATCGGAGGCAATCTCAGGATTTGTAGCAGGAGTGTGGGAGAGGGGGCCTAACCCAAGGCTGATAAACTTGAGGACCCTTTATTCATAGGAACAGGAGTAGGCCATTCAGCCCCTTGAGGCTGTTCCGCCATTCAATTAGATCCTGGCTGATCTGTATCTTAACTCCATCTACCCATCTTAGTTACCTAACCCTTAATGCCATTGCGTAACAAAAATCGCTCAATTTGTTTTGAAATTTTCAATTGACCCCCCCCCCCCCCAGCCTCAATAGCTTTTTGGGAGAGAGAGTTCCAGATTTCCACTACCCTTTGTGTGAAGAAGTGCTTCCTGACATCATCCCTGAATGGCCTAGCTCTAATTTTAAGGTTATGCCCCCCTTGTTCTGGACTCCCCCACCAGAAGAAATAGTTTCGATCTACCCTATTAACAGTGTCAGCTGTGGCTCAGTGGGTAGCCTCTGAGTCAGAAGGTTGTGGGTTCAAGTCCCACTCCAGGGACTTGAGCACATAAATCTAGACTGATACTCCAGTGCAGTGCCGAGGGAGTGCTGCACTGTCAGAGGTGCCGTCTTTCGGATGAGATGTTAAACTGAGGTAAAAGATCCCTTGGCACTGTTTGAAGAAGAGCAGGGGAGTTCTCCCCAATGTCCTGGCCAATATTTATCCCTAAAGTAACATCACTAAAACAGATTATCTGGTCATTATATCATTGCTGTTTGTGGGAGCTTGCTGTGTGCAAATTGGCTGCCGCGTTTCCCACATTACAACAGTGACTACACTCCAAAAGTACTTCATTGTCCGGTGATTGTGAAAGGCGCTATATAAATGCAACTCTTTCTTTCTTCTTTCTTTCTTTCCTTTGACCATCTTAAACACCTCAATTAGATCACCCCTTAATCTTCTGTATTCAAGGCCTCGTCTATGCAACAAAGTATTCCGCCCAGAGCTCGTGCCCATGTTGTGTTTGCAAACCTGTTCAACAGTGGGATGGGTCTGATCTATCAGGAAGAACATCAAAATCAACCCTGAAATCAGATTGAGTATTCAAATTAACGCCTGGTTTGGAGCGGGGAAAAGAGTGGGCAGGAATTCGATTTCTGCCCAAATCCCTTTTTGAGTTAAAATGTCCCTCCGAGAATCTGCTGCAGACGCAATGGGGCTTCTGAGCAAAGTTCTATTCCACGCACGTGCAGGTCGGTATTAGTAAAAAAAAATTAATTAAAAGCTTTACTCAAAAAATGATTTCAAGAGACCAAACATTCCAGATGAAATTCTCGCCAATAAAACTAGATTACCGCCACTCGCCAGCAATACCCAGGCAGCTATCAGCTCAAATCAGGTTGAGGGTTGCCAAGTTCGAGTCAATCGATCTCAGTTTATGACCCATGAACTAAAAAGAATTTGAAGAGTGATCTGAATTTTTTGCTTCTTTTTCTTCCATTTTCTCCTTTCCCCAAAGATAAGTACAGATGAGGGAGGCCATTCAGATCATCTGGCTCACTCTTCCACAGAAATCTATGGCCCCCGGCTCCCCACCCAATTACAGCACTTAACTGGCGCTTCAATGATTCCAGAGTTTTTGGTCTGGATTTTCCTCCGCTAGCCTGCTCCAAATCAGCCGAGATAGTGGCAGAAACAGCTGAGGAGCTGCCACTGTACCACTCCCCCACCCCTCCCCATCCACCACATGCAAATGCCAGTGGGGAGGCGGGGCCTGGCTCCCTGGCCGATTTCCCTCCCATTTGCCCCTCTTGCCTCTGCTCCCTATGTGAAAAGTAAACACCCTCCCCCTACTGCTGAAGGGGAAATCAGAGTCCAGGGAAGGGAAAGGAAGGGAAAGGAAGCCAATCTCCCCCCGCCCTCCCCCCACCCCAACCAGCCCCCTCACTGAGAGAAGAAGGGTAGACCTGCAGAGGGAAGGAGAGCTCACTTCAACCCCTGAAAAGCCAGGCCTGGTGGAGAGAAATGGAGGCCCTTCCCTTGCTGCTGAGAGTTTGTAGGCCTCCTTTCTCCTGTTGAGGTAGTTTCATTGTCTTTGCTCCCTCATCTCCCTCCCAGTTCCCTCCTCTCCTCCACTCTCTCTCCCTCCCTTCCCATTCTCTCTCCTCACTGTCACCCTCCCCCTCTGTTGTCCATCTTCCACCATTCCCCTTCCACAATTACCCCCTCTCGCTCTTCACTCTCTCTCTATCCCTCTCCCCATCTCTGTCCTCTACCCATTCCCTCTTGCCCCCTCTCTCCATCTGGGTCCAATCATTCCCCCCCCCACTGCGTGACCAGAATACTGTGGATGGTCTTGACTCCCCGTGTTCAACTCTGCAGGAGATCGAATAGTGCTAATAAAACATCTTCGCTTAGTGATGGGTAGCTGACACTGTTTTATCAAACTTTGACTAAGGGGGCCCCAGGAGTGTGTCAGTATTTACAGGGGTTCCTTCAGTGTGTTGATATTACAGAGGGGCCCTCAGAAGTGTGTCAATATTTGAAGGGGATTGCAGGGAGTGTGCCAATATTTACAGGGGGGGTCCCATGGCCCTCATTATTTGTAGGGCGGTCCCTCAGAGTGTGTCAATAATTGTAGGGAATTGCAGGAAGTGTCAACGTTTGTAGGGGCTGCAGTTAAGTCTGCAAAACACTGCTTTAAAAGAGAAGGTTCTGGAACAATTGGGCAGCATTTTTGTCATTGCGAGTCATACTGATGTCACGCGCAGCACTGAAAAGCAAGGTTAAAATATCACGACTTCACCTACAAACCCTGAAAAGGCAGCCGACCAATTCCTCAGTAGTCTCACCATTCCCCTTTAATTGTGGCTCGAGTTATGAAGCATTTAAACAATAGACTGAAGGAACAATGCAGGCTTCATCTGCACCCTCGAGTGAAAGGGTCTCTCAGAGAGCCGGTACAGAAAGCGTACTGTTTAATGAACAGTCTGTCACTGTGCTGAAAACAGCAGAGAATGCCAGGGCTCAGCCTGCATTGCAAACAGTCCTAATCAGCAACCTCACCATAAACCAATACAGCAACAAACACACCACCAGTAATACAATTATTACACCACAGACACACAGACCTACAGTCAATTGGACGGCGAGTGATTACTTCACCCAGTTTGGATTTGAAAGTAAGCACTGCAAGGGCCAATGAAATGGAGGAGATTGTTGGCACACCCATTGATCCTGTTTACATTTGAATAAGCGACTACAGGAAGGAAACATTACACTTATCGAGGATTGGGATCTGACGATGTTTTTGGGCCATCATATATCAAATAAAAAGGTTGTGTTTGGCATTTAATGAATGAAACTCACACAGACAGATACCATTTCTCCTTCTGTTCTTCCCTTGTCCATCCTCTCCAGAAGGATAATGACTATTGATGTTAGGGTACAAGTCTATGGACAGCAGCAGTCCTCAGGAACTCATCTTCTCTCTAGGCAGAGGGAGTTGACAGGCTATTCATCTATTTGGGTGATCAAAGCTGAGCCTGACCCTGTCCTCACCTACATCCACATACACACACTGCCAAGTAGGGTCACTCAACAGTAATAGGGCACCCTGCTGATTTTTATTGCTTCCTTGTCCTGATATGTTTGCACCAACCGGTTTCACTCAGTCCCTCCCTCAGGGAGGTAGATATCTGTACATTGGTGTCCTCAAGTCTCTCTTGCTCAGGGTGGTATCCACACTGTGCCATTCAATCACTCCTTCAGAAACATATCTGTGCACCGCAGGACTGCTGGAAGTAACATGTTTAACAAACGAGGATTTGAATGATAAAATCTTTATTGCTATTTCCAGTTCCCACAATGTGTTAATTCCACTATGTTGCTTTGCTTTGTACTCTTCTTCTTCTTCTTAGGCAGTCCCTCGGAACCGAGGATGACTTGCTTCCACATTAAAAATGAGTTCTCAGGTGACTGATGAGTCCAATGCAGGACCTATAGGACTGGATTTTGAATGACCCATGGAGTCGGGTTTGGAGGCGTGTGGGGGGTTAAATTTGCGGGGTCGGGGTTTCCGACCCCATCCCGCCTCCATCCCGCCTCCACGCAATTTTGACAGAATCAGTCGCGGGGTTCCCAACTCCGTCCCGCCTCCAAGAGGCGGGAGAGGCCATTAAAGCCCTTAAGAAGCTGTAAATTGGCTCTGTAATGCCATTTTGAAACGCTGTAGCTAGTTTAACCCTCTTCTGACGTGAAGCACGCCTGGTGTGAAACACTCCAGTGAAACCTGGCGGGAGCACAAGTGGATAGCTGACTATCGGCTGCAGGTCCACTATTACAACGGAGATGTGATGAAGGTAGTAGTAGTATTAGGTCTGAACGTCGCCTCTGATGCTTTTGGATTGAATGTCTTCAGAGACTGCCTGAGAGGACTTGCTTGGCAAAATAATTCATTCTCTCTCTCTCTCTCTCTCTCTCTCTCCTCCCTCTCTCCCCCCTCTCCCCCCCCCTCACCCCCCCCCCACCCCCATTTTTGCATCAAGGTCCACTCACATCAAAAGCCAGGCAGGTCCTCTCTCACCAACAGTCTCTGAGACTAGGCAGTCAGCAATGATGAATGATGACATCATCAGAGGCGACTTTCAGACTGAAAACACTAATTAGTTCATGGGTTCCCACATGCTCCAACTCAATTGCCCAATTAAGTGAAAATTGCATCAGGCATCGACATTAATCTGGAGTCGGGGGGAAACACGAAATGCGGATTACACGACCCCAACCCGACCCCAAGACAAAATCCAGCCCATAGTCTCTGTCACAGGTAGGGCAGACGGTGGTTGAAGGGGCGGGTGGGTGGGGTACTTGGGTTGACGTGCGCTGCTTGCGCTTGGCTTCCGCTTGCTCCGGGCGAAGTGACTCGAGGTGTTCGGCGCCTTCCCGGATGCTTCTCCACTTTGTGCGGTCTTGTACTGGTTCATATGTCTCAATACAAATGCATGTGTGCGCAGACATGTACCCGCGCACACACATTCGCACAACACAAGTGTACACTCACGCACATGGGCACACACACAGCACGTGCGCATAACACACCCTCACGCACACTCGCACAACACACGGGCACACACACACACACTCGCTCAATATACGCACACACTTGCATACATTGCATGCACACACACTCACAAACAAAGCAACCAAGAAGGCCTCACAACAGCTGGTACAATGTTTCCATACCTCTGACTGAGCCACTGTACCAGACTTTTCATTAAACTACATCTGCACCCCGACTATCTGCACACCCATTTATCTGCCATAATTTTCACAGGAGTTGGGGTTTAACTTTGCATCAACTAGCTAAAACACAATTAAGCGTTTTCGACTGAATTTATTTGCCTTCTCAACTTTGCAGGATCAATCGATGTTAGCTGGATGTCCAGTATCTGCTCCAATTTACTGTCTCTGCAGTTTTGATATTTATTTGGATTTAGGAGTCAGAGCTTCGGGTTCAGGAGCTCAGTACAACTCAGACCTGCTGGCATTTTTATCAAGAATATATATGCTTCATTTTTAAAATGAGAAAAGGAGAGGGTGGGTGGCCCAATCCGCACACGCAGGGAACTAGACTTAGTTGATCTAATTAGAACAATCAGAAGTTAAAAACTCGCTGTGTCGGACTACGTATTGGGGAACTCAATGATTTGCCAATTTTTCACTGTAGGAGGGGGGCAGCCCCCTCTATTATGGGGAACAACCCAGGTTCCTCTGTCGAACTTTTATTTAAAAATCAACAACTCAACTTTAAGAGTTTCCAGCAATTAAAAAAAAAACTGGAGCGCTTTGTCGATGACTCAATGGGGTCAATTTTTAGGCTAGGTTACGTCCCAAGAGCAGGTGCGGACGGGGCGTGGCGGTGATCAGTGCTGACGGTTCTCTGCCCCTGCGAGCAGCCTGGATTAACGGCGGGGTTTGGCGCAGGTGGTGGAGGCTCTCGCCTAAAATAGGCTGGAGCCTAATTATAATATTTAAATTATGTGGGAGTGACACCGTAACCTGTATCATTCTCCGACCATTAGCCTGGTGCTGCGCCAAATTGTCATGACGCCCAGAGATAATGGGCAGCCTAGGGTACTAGGCCGAGCTGTATCCAGAAGTAATTTTAAAGGGTGTAGCATAAAAATTCATTCAGCTGTATTGGGCCATCTCTGCACCGATTTTACTTATATATTTTTGTTCCTTTTTGCTGCCGTATAATTGCTCTGTTTCGGTTTCTTTCATCTTCCAGCTTTGCTACTACTACTAATGAGATCCCCAAAGCGAATCCTCTATCTCAACCTTTTGGGAGAAGAGGATAACAAAGGAGGGATGCCAAGCTGTGCCAGAGACGCTCTGTGCCCACCCGCTGGTACCTACATCCCCCGACAGAAGTGTACACACCTTGCTTTGGCAGATGATCAGTGACCCAAAGGCTCCTATTCCAAGGAGACACTGCGTCAACAGATTCAATGGCATTATCACACTGCTGTTTGTGGGAGCTTGCTGTGCGCAAATTGGCTGCCGCGTTTTCTACACTACAACAGTGACTACACTTCAAAAGTATTTCATTGGCTGTAAAGCGCTTTGGATGTTCTGAGGCCACGAAAGGCGCTATATAAACGCGAGTCTTTCTTTTTTATTTTCATAGATAGGCCACGTGAATGCCTGTTTTGCCACATGGTTCTTTTGAAACACCCCACCCAATGATGGTGAATGTTGGTGGACCATTAAACAACTAACAGAAGGAGGAGGCTCCATGAATATCCACATCCACAAGGATGGTGGAGCCCAGCACGTGAGTGCAAAAGACAAGGCTGAAGCGTTTGCAACCATCTTCAGCCAGAAATGCCGAGTGGATGATCCATATCAGCCTCCTCCTGAGGTCCCCACCACCACAGTCTTCAGCCAATTCGATTCACTCCACGTGATATCAAGAAACAGCTGAGCGCACTGGATACAGCAAAGGCTATGGGCCCCGACAACATTCCGGCTGTCATGCTGAAGACTTGCGCTCCAGAACTAGCCACGCCTCTAGCCAAGCTGTTCCAGTACAGCTATAACACTGGCATCTATCCGACAATGTGGAAAACTGCCCAGGTATGTCCTGTCCACAAAAAGCAGGACAAAAACAATCCGGCCAATTACCGCCCCATCAGTCTACTCTCAATCATCAGGAAAGTGATGGAAGGTGTCATCGACAGTGCTATCAAGCGGCACTTAGTCACCAATAACCTGCTCACTGATGCCCACTTGGCTCCAGACCTCATTACAGCCTTGGTCCAAACATGGACAAAAGAGCTGAATTCCAGATGTGAGGTGAGAGTGACTGCCCTTAACATCAAGGCAGCACTTGACTGAGTGTGGCATCAAGGAGCCCTAGTAAAACTGAAGTCAATGGGAATCAGGGGGAAACTTTCCACTGGCTGGAGTCATACCTAGCACAAAGGAAGATGGTTGTGGTGATTGGAGGTCAATCATCACAGCCCCAGGACATCACTGCAGGAGTTCCTCAGGGCAGTGTCCTAGGCCCAACCATCTTCAGCTGCTTCATCAATGACCTTCCCTTCATCATAAGGTCAGAAGTGGGGATGTTCGCTGATGACTGCACAGTGTTCAGTGCCATTCACAACTCCTCAGAAAATGAAGCAGTCCATGCCCGCATGCAGCAAGACCTGGACGACATTCAGGGTTGGGCTGATAAGTTGCAGGTAACATTCGCGCCACACAAGTGCCAGGCAATGACTATCTCCAAAAAGCAAGCGTCTAACTACCGCCCCTTGACATTCAATGGCATTACCATCACCGAATCCCCCATCATCAATATCCTGGGGGTCACTATTGACCAGAAAATTAACTGGACCAGCCACATACTGTGGCAACAAAAGCAGGGCAGAGGCTGGGTATTCTGCGGCGAGTGTCTCACCTCCTGACTCCCCAAAGCCTTTCCACCATCTACAAGGCACAAGTCAGGAGTGTGATGGAATAGTCTCCACTTGCCTGGATGAGTGCAGCTCCAACAACACTCAAGAAGCTCGACACCATCCAAGACAAAGCAGCCCGCTTGATTGGCACCCCATCTACCACCTTAAACATTCACTCCCTCCACCACCGGCGTACCGTAGCTGCAGTGTGTACCATCTACAAGATGTACTGCAGCAACTCGCCAAGGCTTCTTCGGCAGCACCTTCCAAACCCGCGACCTCTACCACCTAGAAGGACAAGGGCAGCAGGCGCATGGGAACACCACCACCTCCAAGTTCCCCTCCAAGTCACACACCATCCCGACTTGGATGTATATCGCCATTTCTTCATCGTCACTGGGTCAAAATCCTGGAACTCCCTCCCTAACAGCACTGTGGGAGTACCTTCACCACACGGCCTGCAGCGGTTCAGGAAGGTGGCTCACCACTACCTTCTCAAGGGTAACTAGGGACGGGCAATAAATGCTGGCCTTGCCAGCGACGTCCACATCCCATTAACGAATAAATAAAAATAAAATGGCAGCATTTCATGCTTTGAATGGTACTACATGAAAGACCGTATGCCAGGGTGACCAACGGCCAGGAAAGCCTAATTAGTTACACTTGCCATGATGCCACCAACCATATCTACAGGCATCATTGCACCTACCTGGCAATGACTGTGGGAATGTTCCTCACAGGGTTCCAGGTCAGCAGAGAGCCGGCGGCAGCGCTGTGCCATCTGCCATTCGGGCACCTGCTGCTAGCGGGCACTGTAGGACTGGCACAGCCAGTGACAGCGAGGGTCAGCTGCGGTCTCAAGACAGTCTCCACCTCCTTTCAGGTATGCTGCGATGCTGAACTACGGGAATGGTGTCCTGCAGCAACAAACAGTTGAGCTCCAACTAACAGTCTCCACTTTAGCAACCGTTAAACAGGTGAAGGGTTCCTTATTTGCCTGCACCCTCATGCCCGCACATTCGCTTTCCTCGCCCTTTATTTTTGCCCATCAGTTCTCAGCCCCTTTCTCCTTTGCCAATGGGTCGAGAAACCATTTTAGCTTTCCCAAGGTTGTAACAAATTTTGCCCCCATTCCACCATTCCCTTTTAATTATCTCGTCCATTTAAATCTCTGAAGAGAGAATTGGCACCAGTGTGTCCGCCAATGAGTTGGAGGCGTCTCCACGAACTACAACCAACAGAACTCATGGCCGAAACTACAGCAAAGTCTCCCGATAAAAGCCAGATTATTTCTCCAGCAAAATGCAATGAGTGGAGGATCGTTACATAATACAAATTATGTGCGTAAAATCAACCCCAGTCACTTACAGCAGTGCAGTCTCCAGGCGTGATTGACGGGAGAATTACCCATCATTTCCATTCCGGCTGGGACTTGTGGTGTCACTAAATGCAGCCTTAAATCTGCACCCGGAGCGCTGAATAATTATGCAAATGTGCTGACCCCAGCAAATATTTGCACATTACCATTCCTGGTGAGATTTTCACCAATCCTTAACCATTTCAAACTAACTCGCAGCACGATTATCTAGTAAGTACTGAGCCATACAGACTAGGAAGGTCCCAGGCTCAATCCACGGTCTGTACTGAGTGAGCTGATCTCAACTGGGACACCAGTTGAAATAGAAACATAGAACATAGAAAAATAGGAGCAGGAGTAGGCCATTTGGCCCTTCGAGCCTGCTCCGCCATTCAATATGATCATGGCTGATCCTCTATCTCAATACCATATTCCCGCTCTCTCCCCATACCCCTTGATGCCTTTTGTGTCTAGAAATCTATCTATCTCCTTCTTAAATATAAAGTTGAAGCACCACCATTGGTGTTAGTGCCCCTAGTCTAGGGAGAGTTAGCTGGGCTTCCTGCCGCACCTGTGGATCCACCAAGAGTCAGCCATTCAAAAGAAGCGGGACGAGAGAGAATAAAGGATACTTAAATATACTGTGATATAACTTATTCATTATTTGGACCCAGAATCTGTATCAGCTCTGAGACAGCACAGAATTTGTGAAGTGTCATAAAAAGGTCTTGTTAATCACTGTCAAGTTAGAGTTGATCTCTCCCGTTCTCTTTGTAATTCAATCCAATTTGGCCAGAGTTTGATAGGTCAATAGTCCAGTGGCCTTGTAATGGAGCTTGTAAATGACTAAAAGTTAAAAAGCTTTTTAGTTGGCTTAGTCAATAAGGTATTAAAAGGCACCTGAGCGGGGCTGGGAGATCGTCAATGAGCATCCCAGGCTTTTGTTTCTGATCTCGTTCCGATGGAGCTTTTGGGGCTCCGGGTTCCACTGAGCTCGTAAAATCCGTTCTCTACAACAGCGGAAGAAGTGAACCGAGTAAGAGCTACTGGTGATGTTAATAACTCCGTAACATAGCAAGAGTTTCAGACAGGAGACGACCTTCGGCCCACCTAGCCCTCCTATCCACAGTGTTCCCTTGGTGCATTTCTAGTAACTCAGAATCCCATTCGTCGGCAAGAACCTGTCTTGTTCCTTCTTGAAACCCATTAAGGTTTCTTGTTCCACCGTGCTGGTGATCTATTGCACATACACACCACCCTATTCGTAAAAAAAATCTTCCTGCATTTCCTATCTCCTTTCATTGACCTTAATTTATAAATATGACCCCTTGTGCTTAAATTCTGTATATTGCAGGAAAGCTTACTTGAATCCAATTTGTCCAATGTTTGTATCTTCTTCTGAGGCAGTCCCTCGGAACCGAGGATGACTTGCTTCCACATTAAAAAGGAGTTCTCAGGTGACTGATGAGTCCAATGCGGGACCTACAGTCTCTGTCACAGGTGGGGCAGACGGTGGTTGAAGGGGCGGGTGGGTGGGGTGCTTGGGTTGATGTGCGCTCCTTGCGCTGCCTGCGCTTGGCTTCCGCTTGCTCCCGGCGAAGAGACTCGAGGTGTTCGGCGCCTTCCCGGATGCTTCTCCTCCACTTTGAGCGGTCTTGGGCCAGGGATTCCCAGGTGTCGGTGGGGATGTTACACTTTTTCAAGGAGGCTTTGAGGGTGTCCTTGAAGCATTTCCTCTGCCCACCTGGGGCTCTCTTGCCGTGCCGGAGCTCCGAGTAGAGCGCTTGTTTTGGGAGTCTCGTATCGGGCATGCGGACAATGTGACCCGTCCATCGGAGCTGATCGAGCGTGGTCAAAGCTTCGATGCTGGGGATGTTGGCCTGAGCAAGAACACTGACGTTGGTGCGCCTATCCTGCCAATGGATTTACAGGATCTTGCGGAGGCAGCATTGGTGTTACCTCTCCAGTGCTTTGAGGTGCCTGCTGTACATGGTCCATGTCTCTGAGGCATACAGCAGGGCGGGTATCACTGCTGCTCTGTAGTCCATGAGCTTAGTGCTGGGTTTGAGGTCCTGGTCTTCAAACACTCTCTTCCTCAGGCGACCGAAGGCTGTACTGGCACACTGAATGCAGTGTTGGACTTCGTCGTCGACGTCTGCCCTTGTTGACAGTAGGCTCTCGAGGTATGGAAAGTGGTCCACGTTGTCCAAGGCCTTGTCGTGGATTTTGATAATCGGGGGGCAGTACTGTGTGGCGGGGGCAGGTTGGTAGAGGACCTTTGTCTTACGGATGTTTAGTGTAAGGCCCATGCTCTCGTACGCTTCGGTTTGTATAACTTTCTGCTGTCTGTTATTTCAGTGGAATGCAAACCCGTTTATAAACGCCTGTGTAGGAATGCCATGTTAGGCATTTCCCGACTTATTTTGCCAACAGTCATCTCCAACCTAAAATCTTTTCCTTCCAATCACTTGCCCTCGTCGCCTCTGGACGACTTTGGAGGCTGGCCGAGGCGCCAGTACTTCACTTCAGGCAGCATTCTTCAGCCATGTCGAGGGGTTGAGTTAGTGCTTGCCCCGGTGTGAGATGATTGCCTTTGGCTCAATTGGGGGTGTGACCGTCCCTTTGCCAGAACTTTCGGGCTTGTGGCCTGCTAGCCAGCATCTGAGGTTAAATCAGTCGTCCACACACCATTGAGCCTCACCAGTGGCCCTAGTGACGCAATAAATTTAATTCTGCGGATGAACTCCTTCACTGCACACATCCAGTGAGCTTCAGTTGTGCTCACCCAATGTTTCTTGAAGTCAGTGTCTAAAGGGTAAAATGTGTGTATGTATAGGCGTGTGTGTATGTATATGTGTGTGAGAGCATATCTGCATGCACAAGAGATCTATCACACGTGTGTGTGCGTGTGTACCCATACGTTGGTTGGGGACAGGATTGGGGTCCCCTGTGATGCTCTCTTATTGTTAAAAGTCTATCTTGTCTCAGAGTTTGAGAATGAGCTGAGATACTGGTGGGTTCCTGTTGCTTGTGCCCAGCATAAGGCAGCATTTTGGGCAAGGAAAGCAGAGAATTAGAAAAAAAAAAGGGGGAGAAATGTACTGGGGGTAATTTAGTGAGGATCTGCTAGTGAGGAGTGTGGTAACAGAGAACGAGCTATAACATTGTTGCCCCAATTTTCTGCCCCCTCCCCTGGAGGCTCCATGTGGGAGTGCACCCGTACAGAATTACCCCCACTCTACATAATGGTGCACCTGCCATGGTGTTACTCGTGGGTCCAGGTTTTACTCTCTCCCCATGCTGGGCCCACTCCCTCTTGTTGCTGTGCCTGTCCCCATTCTCCTATTGTCCCTGCTGTCACTACTTCCTCTTTCTCACTCTCCCTGTGTAACAGACCAAACCTTTCAAAATCTCCAGCCCATGTTCTATCTACATCAAACTTGGAGAGCCAATGATGTCACTCGTGAGCAGTGACGATGCAGGAGTAGAGGCTGGCAGGCTCCAAGTAGGAGGGATTCCTGGCCCAAAGAAGGGGAACTTCCAACACGGACACGGCGGGTTGGATTAATGAGTACTCATGCAGGTTGCTGTCATTCCTCCATAAATTGAACCCCAATTAATTCTTACCCCCATCTAACCTTTATCACATTGGTCCAGACCTATGCCAATCAAAATACGAACAAATGATTATCATCGATCAGGGCGCTAGATATCGACACTCGCAGAATGAGCACATGATTACTACTGGCCAATAAGAATGATAGAGTGCAATACCAAGATCACATGATTACAGGTCATCGACCTGAAACGTTAACTCTGTTTCTCTCTTCACAGATGCTGCCTGACCTGCTGAGTATCTCCAGCATTTTCTGTTTTTATTTCACATGATTACTATTGGCCAATTAGATTGCTAGAAAGTGACACTGGGATCTGTGGTTAATACTGGCCAATTAGATAGCTGGAAAGTGACACTGCACTCACCCACTATTGGCTGGTGAGGTTACGAGAACACAAAGCTACAGTCATGTGATTACTGTTGGCCACTAAACTGGGTCTAAACCTCAGCAATTCTCTTTAAATATGTGGATAGATTATTTATAACATAAAAATACACACAACGCTATATTAATGTGATTTTAAATCACCTGTTGGATACACAACTGGCAGTAGAGTCAGCAGCTTCCGTTTCCAATTGGGTTCATTAATCCTTGACATATCTGAAGAATGGTCATTGAGAAAGCAAAGTGCCCCCAATAATGCAGGCAAAAGAAGAGCAGTGTCAGAGAGAGAGATGCACAGGGCCTCTGGGTAAGTGACAGAACAGTTTGTAATCGCAATTCTGCTGCACTTCAGCACTCTGACAGCACAATGCAGTAGAGATAAGTGGCCGCTTCATCCTGAATCTCACTCCGATTTGGCAAGCGGGCTTTCAGAAGATTTGCATCAGATAGTTCATCTCTCATTGTTCAGCAGCGGCATACTGTGAAAATGGCAAATTTATATAGGAGTGAGAGAGACAGAGTACATGTGGAGTGAATGCCCTGAACAGAACGATGACACCATCTTTTTCCTTCATTTATTCACTGCTCCCCCAGTACTGACTGCTGCCTGGATCATGCCTCCACAGGTACTGACTCCTCCCCGGGGCACTGACTCCTCCCCGGGGCACACCTCCACAAGTACTGACTCCTCCCCGGGGCACTGACTCCTCCCCGGGGCACACCATCACAGGTACTGACTCCTCCCCGGGGCACTGACTCCTCCTCGGGGCACACCTCCACAGGTACTGACTCCTCCCCGGGGCACACCTCCACAGGTATTGACTCCTCCCTGGGGCACACCTCCACAGGTACTGACTCCTCCTCGGGGCCCACCTCCACAGGTACTGACTCCTCCCCGGGGCACACCATCACAGGTACTGACTCCTCCCCGGGGCACACCTCCACAGGTACTGACTCCTCCCCGGGGCACACCTCCACAGGTACTGACTCCTCCCCGGGGTGACAAGGAATACTTTGTAAGCAGAAAATTAATGACCAGATGTAAAAGGATTGAAAGAACCAAAAGAGATGGAGATAAAAGGGGAAGAACATCAGACAAAGAGATGTAATGAAAGGGAGACAGGGAAAGATAGAGAGAGAGAGACAGGGACAGAAGACAGAGACAGAAAGAGAGAGAGAGAGAGACAGCAGTATTGCCAACCCCACCGCCTCATAACTCAGGAGACAAACTCTGAAAAATCATGAGATTTGGTATAGAAATCATGAGTTGCTATGTTTTTTTCAAACAAAAACCAATATAGATTGACAGTTGGTTTATAAACCTCATTAGTGGCTTTATTTAATCTCAAACAGGCCACAGCTCTTTACAAAAACGATATTACTGCATCTGAAAATGCTTCACAAATATTTTTTTAAATCCTACCTGTTATCACCATGTTGCTATGTTTGGGTACTCCTCTTGTGTTTCGGGCGGGTGCTTTTTTAGTATCAGGTAAGCGTGAAATTATTGTACTCTAAACAAAAAATTGCCAATGCTGTACACAGTCTATTAAGGACATCATCCCACATTCATGTTGGTGTTGTACCTTAGGGGAGATGTAGGTGTTGTACCTTTAGGGGAGGGATATGGGCAGCACATGTATTGTACGTGCCAAGATGATTGGCAAATAGGGGCAGGATCGACAGTGTTTAAGGGCCACCTTGACTTGCATTTTACCAGCTTTGGCCAAATGTTTTCAGGGTTTTACTTTTCTTTTTTTTGTATCCAGGGATCCTTGAGATCTCTTCAATTCTAAACCAACACAACCTTAATCTTGGTTGGAGATTAGTTTTTCCTCTCTAATTGGCACACAAGAATTCAACTTGGTGAAAACACGTCCAACTGGTTTCACAATATAAATAATATTTACAAAAGCACGCAGCCCTCAGTTACGTCTCTAATTTGGTTTGTTAGTGCGAAACCCGAATCTAAATCGACTGCTCCCACCCCACCGCGCTTCCTTTACCTCGAAAGCAGCGACCACGGTGGTCGGTCTGCACGACTGATTGGAAAACCAGCCAATCGCTTTTAAGGCTTCAGCGGAGTGGCCTGCAAAGTAGCCAATGAGCACGGTCAAGGGGCGGAACCTGGTGGCGGACCGCTCGATGAGGTGGATTGCGATCACGGAGCACCTCTGCCTTGTACAACGACCAGCCCGGTGTGGGCGGGCGGCACGCAAGGCAAGTCCGATCTTTCCCGGCAACACTGTCTGTCCATCCATCATCGTCTGCAATAAGAAAGCACGTGCCCCCCCCCCCCCGGGGAGCGTTCCAATCCCCGTAGCCAATGCTGAGCGGCGCTGCCACGCACTGAACAATCGGAGTACTGCTGCGCTGTTCAACTCCCGCTCGGCATCATTGCGTCATTCCCCCCCAAAATACCCGCAAGATTTCGCTGTTGAATCACAAGATCGCAAGATGGGTTAAATTTTCATTAAAAATCGAATGTCGCGCGATTAATTCGCGAGAGTTGGCATCACTGATAGAGAAAAAGGACAGAGAGAAAGAAAGAAAGACAGGCAGAAAAAGAGAGAGATAAATATAGACAGAGAGACACATACACAGATGGAGACAGTGCGTACATGAAGTAAATGCCCATCTGCTTTGTCCTGAATTCACTATCACCTCCAAACAGAAAAATTAACTGTGTTGATATCCCTTTTTTTTAAACAAATCTCCACCAGCAAATTATTGTAATTTTTGGTAATTCCAATTGATTGTGAGTCTGAGGTTATGCTCTTTGAATATTTCATTCTCTTTGAATTCTCACATTAAACAGAGTTCAGACACATTAATAGGACAGATCGCTCTGACAAGCTTCTCTCAGATGTCTCCAAATTGGTTAAAGTGTAGAGTTAAATGGACCAACCTGTGTGAGTCACACACTCAGCTTCTCGTGCTGAGTAAGCACCCATGTAGAATAAAGATTCAGGCAGAAAATAATCTGCAGCCAATGCCAACTAGACCACTGATTGCAATCTGAATAACCCCAGCGCTTTCTGGAATAGGGGTCCAGAGACCCATGTCATCTTCCAGTTTCCAATGCACATGTTGTGAACCCAGGAATCAGGAGCTGGGGTCCTGGTTGATATTCCTCTCCCTGACGAAGGGTCATCGACCTGAAACGTTAACTCTGTTTCTCTCTCCACAGATGCTGCCTGACCTGCTGAGTATTTCCAGCATTTTCTGTTTTTATTCCGGAGATTTCAGGCCAATTGCATGGGGCCCTCCGCTCATCCTGGCTCACGTCAGGTGGACAACTCCACGATCGAAGGAGTGGCGAGTCTCTAGCGTGTGTCTGAGGCAAGCAGACTACATTAGAGGGCAGGTGTGTGACGAGGCAGCTTTCTGCCCATTCCCTGCTCCCCCAGCGCCTCTGGCAGACCGCACCGCGGTGTGTTGTGCGATTATCCCAGCTCTCCTGCTGCTAGGAAACCAAAGCCAGTCAGAAATAGACCAGCTTTGGCTGCACCGGTGGCTCGGTCCAGCATGGTGCAGAGTCGCCCGAAACCATTTGGCCGAGGGACTGGCGGGGGGACTGCCGGTACCTGTGAAGCTGCACGACAGTGAGGCTCAGTGCCTTCAGGAGAGGAGGAGGGAAGATAATGCAGGCAACAGACTGGTGTCACAGTGTGGATCAGGCGCATGTAGTTGGGCGAGATGCCAGTGAGAAACTCCCCAGGGTAGATCTTGACTTTGTGCGGCAGTGTAAAACGGGCGATAGCGAGTTCGCAGCCCCTTTTACATCTCCCCCCCCCCCCCACCCCCGATTTTTATTTCCATTGACTTCAGCGGGCGGGATGTAAAACGGGCTGCCGACTCGCTATCACCCGTCTACACTGTCGCACAAAGTCAAGATCTACCCCCACTGTGTTTTATCCACATTTTAATATTCAGAAATCCCATTTTGGTAACGGGTATTCAAACAAAGTAAAAGTCATAGGTACCAGGACCGGTGCTCCTACAACTTCAGTTCAGATGGAGAAGCCTCTTTGGCCCAGTTCATAGAATCATAGAATGATACAGCACAGAAGGAGGCCATTCGCCCCATCGTGCCTGTGCCGGCTCTTTGAAAGAGCGATCCAATTAGTCCCATTCCCCCTGCTCTTTCCCCATAGCCCTCCAATCTTTTCCTTTTCAAGTATCCCTTTTGAGAGTCACCCTTTCAGGCAGTGAATTCCAGATCACAACAACACGCTGAGTAAAAAAAATTCTCCTCATCTCGCCTCTGGTTCTTTTGCCAATTATCTTAAATCTATGTCCTCTGGTTACCGGCCCAGCCCCCCTGCCAGTGGAAACAGTTTTTCCCTTTGTGCGAGAGAGGTACTTCTTGACCGGCCTCTGCGCTAAATTGGCGCTCTCCTCAACCTGGAGAAAACCGCCACAGTTTCCTGAAGAACTAATCTCCCCAAAAATGAGCAGCGGCTCCTGAAGAATCCCTTCCTTCCTTCCTTCGATTTTTGTGCTCACAGCTCGGAATATTTACTGACAGGAATGAGCAACGGGGGGTTTGGTTTCCGTAGCAACGCTCCTCGCCTGCTCGGAATGACAGTGGAAGATGGAGAGGTTCTCTGCATGCTGGGTTTGAGGATAAACGCATGGGAAGGCGGGCAACAATCTCGCCCTGTGCGACAAGAGAGCGCCGAGCTGGGCGCACGCTTCTGTCAGGAATGGCGTGATTTATTTTTGTATTGTGACTCATGACAACACCCCCCCCCCCCCCCCCCGCTCCCCTGGCAACAAGGCCGCTCAAACCACAGGAAAACTAAATTAACTCTCTTCCCCCAAAAGGCTGTGTGGATGCTGGGCCAATTGAAGCTTTCAAGACTGAGATCAATAGATTTTTATTAGATTAAAGGGTTCCAAGGGATATGGACCAAAGGCGGGCAAATAGGGTTGAGGTACAGATCAGCCACGATCTAATTGAATGGTGGACCAGGCTCGAGGGGCTGAATGGCCTACTCCTGTTCCTATAATCTCTCTGGGTAGGGTGACTGGCAGTCCGCTTCTGATCTGGGCAGTCTGGTAATGGGGTTGAGTGCTGGGTGTAGGAATGATATGAAACTGGGCAGAAAAAAAAAGTCTGTTTTTCCAATGCTGTATGATTTTTATAACAGTGTGGACACACGTGGAGCAGTGTGGACACACGTGGAGCAGTGTGAGTTCACTATTCAGCGACTCCTGCTGAAAGTGACTATAGTTATGGATATCGGCGAGCACAGGACTGCACTCGGTGTGCTGCCCGCCCCCAGCCCGCAAACACCTGCCTTTATATCGTGCCTTTCTGAAACGCTTCACGCACAGTGAATTATTCTAAAGTGCAGTCCCTTATGCAGGTAAGCACGGTAGCTACTTTGCAAACAGCAAGATCCACAGACAGCAATCAAGGAATGAGCAGTTTAACCTGTTTTTGGTAGAATTGGTTGAGGAAGAATGCCAGCCACGGGATCTTTAATGCCACCTCTCAAGTGTGACACCTCTGACAACACAGCTCACATCCTGAAGTGGGGCTCGAACCCACAACCTCCTGACCTCCAAGGTGAGAGTGCTACCAACTGAGGCAAACTGACACAAATAGCCTGCCAACATTAACTGTCAAAGTTCACACATGAAACAGAGGAACATTGAAGGGTGCAGGGAGTGGGCAGGAGAGTGGGATTAGTCTAGCTGCTCGTTCAGAAACAAAACACTGGTGCGAGTGTTTTTTCACACAATGGGTAGCAGAAATCTGGAATTCTCTCCCCCAAAAGGCTGTGGATGCTGGGACAATTGGAACTTTCCAAACTGAGATCGGCAGATTTTTGTTACCAGGTAAGCGTATCAAAGGATATGGAACCAAGGCGGGTAAATGGAGTTGAGGTACCGATCAGCCATGATCCAATTAAATGGCGGAACAGGCTCGAGGGGCTGAATGGCCTCCTGCTGTTCCGATGCAAATTTGATGGGCTGAATGGCCTGTTTCTGTGCTGGGAGATTCTATGGAAGGTGACCACTCTTGTGGGCTGTTGGAAACTGTGGAATGGTCCCCCAGCAAAAGTGAGGAGGGGAGAAAATGGCGGGGGGGGGGGGGGGGGAATCAGCAGTCCAGAGTCAGAGAAAATGCTGGCAATACACAGCAGGTTAGTCAGCATTTCTGATGACGGATACACCCTCAACATGTTCTAACCTGCCTGATCTCTTCACAGATGCTGACTGTATTTGGCAGCTATTTATTTTCATTAACACAAAGTCAAGGGCGGTAGTGGAGCGTGGGGGGAAGAGAATATTGCAGCTGAATACATAATTATAATAAAACTCGAAGCATGTTACAGGGCAGCAATAGAGAGGTGCTGATGGTTTGTTTTCCTGATAACAATGCCATGCACCCTTATAGATACATAAAATATCAGGTTCAGATGTTTTAATACATGGAGGAATCCAGATGAACGCTTCCCCCATCTTTCACTGCCCTGTGCACACACAGATACAGACAGGCGGAGAGGTACACCGTCCCGCAGGGACATGGGATGCTGATCTGCGCACACCTATAGGCAGTGAGGGCACCCGACAGGCCAGACAGGCACAGCAAATGCTTGAGGTGTTTCTCTGTTTCTAGTGTGCAGTCCAGGGTGGGTGGGAAGTGGGGGGTGGGGGGGGGGGGGGCAGCAGGCAACTGCAGCTGGCATCGTACCAGCCATTAAGAAGGGGCCAAGCTCCTTTCCCCCTCCCCCCCGAGACTCGAGAGTGGCCTTTGCGGGTGTGTGAAGAGCCCGGGCCTTCCCCACAGGCTCTCCAATGGCAACGATAGGGCAGGACTTGGAGGTCATAGGTCTCTGCTTAGCCAACGCCCTACGCCTGCATCAGCATTAAAGCAGCCTTTATACACACTGTACCGAGGGAGTGCTGCTCTGTCGAAGGTGCCGTCTTTTGAATGAGACGTTAAACCGAGGCCCCGCCTGCCTTCTCAAGTGGACGTAAACGATCCCATGGAACTATTTCGAAGAGCAGGGGGAGTTCTCCCCGGTGTCCTGGCCAATATTTATCCTCAACCAACATCGCTAAAAACAGATTATCTGGTCATTATCACATTGCTGTTTGTGGGAGCTTGCTGTGCGCAAATTAGCTGTTGTGTTTCCTACATTACAACAGTGACCACACTTCAAAAAGTACTTCATTGGCTGTAAAAAGTGCTTTGGGACATCCTGAGGTCGTGAAAGGTGCTGTATAAATGTAAGTTATTTTTATTTACTGAGTGAATCAGCATAAAGCAAAGCTCTTGCCAAGAGAGGTTAATAATGAAACACCCAGGGAGATACGCCATTCCTCCACAGCAGGCTGAACATTCATTCATTCATCGGGACCTTCAATGGGCAGTATCAGGATGGGGAGGAGTTGTGCCAAGGTTTTATTTTAAATAATGTCTAAATCCTGTGTGCTGGAATCCTCCGTCCATTGCCTGTACTGAGACTCTGCAGCGATGGCACGATGCCACCGACCTGACCAGCCAGGCAGCACCTGGATGCCGACGGTTACTGGGCAGATTGCACGCCGCCAATGATGAATTGCCCATCTGCAGGCTCAGGACAGGCCTGTGCAGAGCTGCATTACCACACGGCGTAGTGCACTGCTGCATCAGCAGAGCAGGCAGGAGGCCGCTGGTGGAGCTCAGCATTGCGTCGCTCCCAAACTTAACAGAGAGAGGGGGCAGCCCTTGACTCCAGCGACATTGCTGGCGGTAGCTCACCTTGCGGCAAGAGGACCCCCCGGCGCCCCCTCACCTGGCACAGCACCGCCGGGCAGCAAAGGCCAGCCATCCTTAAAATGCAGACACCTTCATGCTGCCATTATGTTCTGGCTGTGGGCTCTCAGCCCCTCTGTACAGCCCAGCACTGCGGCTTTTGCGCCTCTGTCCTATTTAAACTGCCCCCCTCCCCCCGATATTGGGGAAGGTCCACAGTAACTTAAAGCCGCAAGCACGACCACTGGAAAAACTGCCCCTGTGCAATCTCGCACGTGCTCCAATGTTTCAGTGCTGCTCCTGCTTTGTGCAATCTTTACAGTGATGTAAACCAGGCGAATTCCGCTGCAGAACTTCTGATGCAGTGGCACTAGAATGCACACAAGGAACTTCCCTACATCTGTTGCAAAGACTGAACAGCAATAAGGTCGTCTGCACTGTGGAGCTAATGATGTAATTGGATATATATCCAGCAGAGGGAGCGTCGTCATGGAGGTCACTCATTGAGTCAGGTCTCAGCTGACAGGTAGAGGGCAATAAGCTAGGACATGTGCTGCCAACCAGCAATTGGAAAAGGAATAAAGACAGATCTTGTAAAAGGAATGGTTGCTCTTCAAATGTATTCATTCCCAGTTACACACGAGCGTGGACTCATGCATACAGTATGACAGGGAGAGAGTAGAGTTAGCTTTAAGTCTGTGACCTCCTAAACCAGCACAGCATGAAGGCCAACAGTCAAGGTACTTTTACCTTCCTGGCACCTCTTTGACTGTATGTGGAAGGCACAGCTGTTGCTGCCATCTCTGAAGTTGCCAAGAGCCATCTAATGAGGTGGGATTTGCTGGCACCTCTGGGGGCAGTAACCCTGCCTGATGCCAAATATAAACAGTGCTGACGGAGGCATGGGCCGCCATAGCGTCTGGCTTTGCGCTGGCCAAGCAATCAGGCCGCCTGTACAGGCCAGCAATATGACTCGCTGCTCACACGTACCATTGTGAAAAGGCACGCCTGCAATAGATAATATGAAAATAGTTGACAAATTAGTATGTGGTAGATAACACAAGGGTAAATGACATCAAACTGTTAGAAACGTCTTGAAACACCGATGTTAGTTCAGTATGTGAGCCCTACGACAATTCAGAAACCAGCTCCTCGTGCTTCAGCCGCAGTGAAGTCACATATAATATCTGGAGGTCATGTGGTACAGTCGGTTAGAACTGAGTTTCATCGTCTCGCACCTCAGCCATGACTGGGAGGGTGAGCAGGAGAGTGCTGAAGCCAAAGCATGCTGCTGGTTGCTGTGTATTCCCTGGATTACAAGTCTTATTATCACTGCCTCACACTCACTGAAACACATTCTCCCACTCACTCAGTCAATCTCTCACTCACTTAGTCACTCTGATATTAACTCACTCTCACGCAGTAATTCACCCTCTCACACTTGCCCCTTTACTCATATACACTTCCTCTCTCAGTCTCACCCTCAATCCCTCATTTGGTCTTTTACTCAATCACTCACTTTCCCTCACTCATTAACTCACCCCTTTTACTCATATTCACTTACTCTCTCACTCACTCACTCATTCTTTTGCAATCTTGTCTTCACTCACTCACACGCAAGCTCACACATTCACTCACTGACTTGCACTCTCTCGCTCACACACCCCGAGGGGAGAGGGATCTGTACCCTGATCCCAGGGCCAGAGAGGATCGGACGCTGACCTCATGTGTGAGGGGATTGTACTCCTTTACTCTCACCTGACCTAATTCCACTCTCCCCTTACCCTTTCGCTCAATGGCACCCCAGACACAGACCCCGACACTCACTGGCAGAACAGTATCGGCAGCCCGAAAGTGAAAGCAGAAAACCAGCATCTAAAGTACGGCCGGACCTGAAGACCAGGGCTCCCGCCCGGGACAGACTCCCACTGACTCCTGCTGCTGGGACCGAGTGCCTGTGTGTCTCTTTCCCTTACCAGAGGCAAATCGTTTTTTAAAACAATATAAAGGCGGGCTGCCTATTTAATACAATATCACAACGATCCAGCGGAAAAATCAAATAACTCTCCTGAGTGAGCTTGGTGCTCTCCTGCACGTCAGTGTGTCTCGTGGAGCATTGGCGTCACTGGACCTGCACCGGCCCCATGACTGACTCAAGGGCCCAGTCCAATTCGAGGGCCTGCACTGCCCTAGCTCCACCCCTGCTTGATGACCCACACCCTCCTTTCCCAGTCAAATAGCCTCACACATGAAGATTAGCCACTTGAGCAGGGCACAGGAGGCCAGTTGGCCAGCCAGCTCGGAGCCTCACTCCAACAAGAGTGAGCGAGGGCCGAGAACTGGAGGGCAATGAGTGGTGGTGATGCTCATTTTACCAGACAAAGACCCTAAACATTACCGACCTAATCCGATGTCAAAATCCACACACGTACGATTATGAAAAGGCGCGTTTGCACGAGGTAAATATGAAAATAGTCAACAATTATGGTCATGGCAAGTTGGGAAATGGAACTCAATAAATCCAATTAACTTGTGGGCTGGAACCACAAAGATGACCCCAAAATGTTGCCAGGTTATTGTAATAGAAAAGAAAGACTTGCATTTATATAGCGCCTTTCACGACCACCGGACGTCTCAAAGCGCTTTACAGCCAATGAAGTACTTTTTGAAGTGTGGTCACTGTTGTAATGTGGGAAACGCGGCAGGCAATTTGCGCACAGCAAGCTCCCACATACAGCAATGTGACACTGACCAGATAATCTGTTTTTAGTGATGTTCGTTGAGGGAGAAATATTGGCCAGGACACCGGGGATAACTCCCCTAACTCTTCTTCGAAATAGTGCCATGGGATCTTTTACGTCCACCTGAGAGAGCAGACGGGGCCTCGGTTTAACATCTCATCCGAAAGACGGCACCTCTGACAGTGCAGCACTCCCTCAGCACTGCACTGGAGTGTCAGCCTAGATTTTTGTGCTCAAGTCCCTGGAGTGGGACTTGAACCCACAACCTTCTGACTCAGAGGCCTGTGTGCTACCAACTGAGCCACAGCTGACACATTTGGCATAAAAGGCCACGTGATTCACTAATGCCCGTCACAAAGGGAACCGGTTACCCCTTACCTGGTCTGGCCTACACATGACTCCAAGTCCACAATATGTGGTTGACACTTCAGGCCTTCAGAAGTGAGCCCTCCCCTCCCCCCCCACCATCTCAGGGTAATAAATACGGCCTTGCCAGTGTCACCCGCACCCTGAGCACAAATACAGAAATGGCTGGTAGTCTCTCCGAGAACATATTTTTCAATAGGTTTCCTATCAGTTTGTGAAAACACAGAGCGGGGGAAAAACAAAGACACATTAGGGCGGGTCCTGGAATTCATGGCTCTTGCTCTGCTTGAAATGCCAGGGTGCCCCCTTATAGGAAAAGAGGAATGTGGAGAAGCGGAAAAGAGTATTGCGGCCCAGCTGATCTTCCCAATGTCCCTCAGGATGGTGTGATGTCCCCAATACGTCTCCCTCCTTGCCCAAGGCACCAAAGACTTGAGCACATAAAGCTAAGCTGACACTCCAGTGCGGTACTGAGGGAGTGTTGCACTGTCGGAGGTGCCGCCTTTTGGATGAGACGTTAAACCAAGGCCCCCGTCTGCTCTCTCGGGTGGATGTAAAAGATCCCATGGCACTATTTCGAAGAAGAGCAGGGGAGTTATCCCCAGTGTCCTGGCCAGTATTTAACCCTCAATCAACATCACAAAAAAACAGATTATCTGGTCATTATCACATTGCTGTGTGTGGGCGCTTGCTGGGTGCAAATTGGCTGCCGCGTTTCCCACATTACAACAGCGACTACACTTCAAAAGTACTTCATTGGCTGTAAAGCGCTTTGGGACATGCTGAGGTCACCCTGGCTACATAAATGCAAGTCTTTCTTTTTTACTGCATCAGTAGCATTTTCAAGCATGCTTCAGATCTCTATCTAGCCAATCAGTTACACGTCAGTGGCGTTCCTCCATGGAGGATCTAGATAGACCGTGACAGCTCACTGAGAAGTGACGCAGGAATGTAACCGCTGCCAACACCCGCGCCCCCCCCCACCGCCCCGCCAACCCTGGCACCTCCTCCCAGTCCCTTCACGCTTACAGAAAACTTCAGCAAGGTACGCATGGTTGGAATTAGCGTGCTGAGTTACCCAGAGGGCACGTTCTGTGCTGTGTATAAATGATCTGTCATTTCAGCTTCACAGCTTTCCCATAAAAGCAACAGATGAAGGCTGGGGCGGTGAGAAGGGAGCTGATGTGCCTCACCTGCCTTGGAGCTGCGACCTCGACAGTGATGGGAGCACGTCCCGCCATTCCAACCCGCACCGTATGTTACTGATCCAGCACACTGTCGCCAGCAAGGAGCCAACCAGCCCTGCTTATTGTAGGAAAGAAGTTTAATAAGAACATAAGAAGTAGGAGCAGGAGTCGGCCATACGACCCTCGGGCCTGCTCCGCCATTCAATAGGATCATGGCTGATCCGAACCTAGACTCACGTCCACTTCCCTGCCCGCTCCCCATAACCCTTAATTCCCTTATCAGCTAGGAAACTGTCTATCTCCGTTTTAAATTTATTTAATGTCGTAGCAAATTCCATAGATTTACCACCCTCTGAGTGAAGAAGTTTCTCCTCATCTCAGTTTTGAAACGGCAGCCCCTTATTCTAAGATTATGCCCCCTAGTTCTAGTCTCACCCATCAGTGGAAACATCCTCCCCGCATCCACCTGATCAAGCCCTCTCACAATCTTATATGTTTCGATAAGATCGCCTCTCATTCTTCTGAATTCCAATGAGTAGAGGCCCAACCTACTCAACCTTTCCTCATAAGTCAACCCCCTCATCTCCGGAATCAACCGAGTGAACCTTCTCTGAACTGCCTCGAGAGCAAGTATATCTTTTCTTAAATATGGAAACCAAAACTGTACGCAGTACTCCAGGTGTGGCCTCACCAGTACCTTGTATAACTGAAGCAAGACTTCCCTGCTTTTATACTCCATCCCCCTTGCAATAAAAGCCAAGATTCCATTGGCCTTCTTAACTACCAGTCTTGTGCAGAACATTACAATAATGTTGCTTACCATCATATTCAACACCCCCCCCAACCTGTGCTTTAAACTATTAACCTAGTCTGTATACACTTAGATAGAAAAGTTTCAACCGGACTATACACTCTCTATCACAACCTTTTTTTTTGTAACTCTCTCATCTTATCAATACTATTACTACCACCATTACTACTACTTCAACTACCATTACTATTATTACCACTATAATTAACACTATTACTACTTGCATTTACATAGCACCTTTAACATCAAAAACCATCTCAAGGCACTTGATAGCAGCATGATGAAAACCATTATGGCCAGTTCTCCTTGCGATTTTCTTCTCTTGTTCTTCCTAAGCTCTAAAGCCACTGGCCTACTCGCTCTTCCTCCTCCCGCATCCTCACCGTGTTGAAATCAAGACTCCCCACTCCATCCCCAACTCGAACTCATCCGATCCCCGGGCCTCAAGCTCAGTCTTCCTTCCACCCACAACCTGCAGGATTTTCAGACCCAAGCTGGGTGCCACCTCTAACCAGTACTTCCTGATTGACCTCGTCTTCCCGCCTGCTCTGTCCAGCCCAGCCGACGTCCCCGGCACTGTGGGACTCAGCCCCTCACCCGTCGGAAGCACAGGTCCAGATGTTTCCAGTGCAGATACCAAGCTGGATCCTTGTTATACATGCTGCACAAAATGACATCCTTTTAAATCCTGCTGTTGCATCATGAGCTCCCATAGTGTCTCCATCCAAAACAGGGTCAGGAATAAAAATTTTCATGTCACTCTCTTCTCTCGCAGGTGCTGAATCAGGGAGGGGTGCAGTCCCGCGGGTGCTGAATCAGGGAGGGGTGCAGTCCCGCGGGTGCTGAATCAGGGAGGGGTGCAGTCCCGCGGGTGCTGAATCTTTCAGGGGTGCAGTCCCGCGGGTGCTGAATCTTTCAGGGGTGCAGTCTCGCGGGTACTGAATCAGGGAGGGGTGCAGTCCCGCGGGTGTTGAATCAGGGAGGGGTGCAGTCCCGCGGGTACTGAATCAGGGAGGGGTGCAGTCCCGCGGGTGCTGAATCAGGGAGGGGTGCAGTCCCGCGGGTGCTGAATCAGGGAGGGGGGTGTCCAGGGCACGGGCTGGCCTAAGCTTTCCTTGGGCGCTCTGGAGGAGCTCTCCTGCCCATCCTGGGCTCACAAAGGAAAGATACAAACTTACCTTTCTTGGCCCCTCTTCTTTCCGAGCAGGTCCTGACTGGCTTTCACCTGGCGGGAGAGCTGTGGTCGCTTCCCTGCTCAGGCCTCGGTTAAAATTGCAGTCAGGTCCCAATAATGTCATCAAGGAGGATCCTGCCGGCCTTGGGGTGGAGCAGGTTAAAATTCGGAATGGTGGAATGAGGCAGTTTCCCTGGCTGCCCACCCGTCCGGTTTCCGCCAGGCGGGCAGGGGTTAAAATCACCCCCAGTGAGGGTCGGCAGGATATTCGACCGCAGGGTGCATCACAACGGAGCCCCGTCCTATCCTCGGCCGTGCATTCTCCAGCAGGCGTCACTGGGAAGCGATACATTTCGCCCCCCCCCTCTAGACTCATTGTGGCGGAGGAGCGTTGGGGGTTGGGGAGGGAGAGCCACCATCTCCTGATTGCTGTCAGGGACTGTTTAATATCCGACTGGTGCTCTTAACTGAGACATGGCACTTCAGACGGAAGCATCTGTCTGAGCAGAGTTACTGAAGTGGTGGGCGCAGACATGGCGTTCAGGTAACACCGCAGGGTGGCACCGCAGCATTCATTCTTGTTCTGCAGCCGACAGTATGTATCATATAGTCAAAGAGTGGAAAAGCTGACAGCTTGTTAGCTCCACACATCACGGCTTCATCTGTAAGCTGTTCTTCCAAACCCCTCCACTCGGCACAGGTCAGTCGGTGTCGTCCGTATCTGGCCACAGCCTCAGGATGAAGGGTTGGCCATTCAGGACTGAGATGAGAAGAAATTTCTTCACACAGAGGGTGGTGAATCTTTGGAATTCTCTACCCCAGAGGGCTGTGGAGGCTCAGTCATTGAGTATATTCAAAACAGAAGTCGATAGATTTCTGACTAGTAAGGGCATCAAGGGATATGGCGATTGGGCCGGTGAATGGAGTTGAGGCAGAAGATCAGCCATGACCTCATTGAATGGCGGAGCAGGCTCGAAGGGCCGAATGGCCTACTCCTGCTTCTATTTATGTGCTTATGTTCTGCACATTCTCCTTCCCCTTCATCGGGGAACCTTCTGACACCTGGCCATCCCTCCCCCCCCGGTCTCTCCCACCTCTCATACTATGTTGGTGGCAAGGCCTCAGCTGAAACATCCACTGTAAGCAGCCGTTTCCACCAGAGTCTGAAGTCACACTGGCGCCTCCTCCTCATCACGGACAGCAGAGCTTGGTGCGATGGCGAGAGCAAGGGCCTCTCGCACAAACACTGGGAGTGTCGGTTCTTGCGGGCACCTCTGGAGTCAGTAATATGAACAGAATGGGTCCTCCTGGTGGAGATGGCCTCAGTTCGCTTTGGGACGTCCTGAGGTTGTGAAATATCGATGCAGGCTCCTCTTTTCTTTTTCTTCTACAGGCTGCTGAAGCAGTTTTCACACTTGCTGGCCAGGACACACCTGTGTCCAGTCACCGCAGATGGCACCAGGGCCAGATACACAGCGGTGGGTCGCGACCCCTCAGTACAGCTCAGGCAATAAGCGCTGTGGCCACTCTGAATGTGAAATGGCCTCTCGCAGTGTGCCGGGGCTCAGCTTCTGCCAGTGCCTGGTCTCCCCTCCCCTCAGGCCACAGAGAAGCAGGGCACTGCCAAGACGAGGAGCGCTTCGGGTTGCTGTGGCAATATGAAACCATAGAGAAGAAAAGGCAACGTGGCAGCTTCCAAACGAGAAAAAAAAACAACTTTGGGGGCACGCAGGTGAAAACACAAAACAATTGGCAGCCCCACTCAGCTCACTTCCCCTCAGGAGCTGCAACACCTGCCCATTCACCATCTCAGGGCCCCAGACACTCCTCCTGAATGAGGCAGCAATTTACATGCACTTCCTCCAAACTAGCATGTTTCGTCAAGGTGTTGTCCCCTCTACAGTGGGGAGACCCAATGCAAATTAGGTGACCGTTTTGCAAACGCCCCCCGCTTTGTCTGCAAGCATCACCCCGAGCTCACTGTGGGCGAGAGTCCTCGCCCCACTCCTGCTCTGACCTTCGGCCGTCTGTGCTGCTCCAATGAATCTCAATGCAAACACAAGGAACAGCGCCGTATCCTTCTACTAGACACTTTGCAGCTGTCTGGCCTTAGCACTGACTAACAACTTCAGACCTTAACTCTAGCTCCCAATTCTGCCTTTGGCAGGAAGTGCTGGCGATGTGCGCTGGGTGTGCCAGTGTTTCAGAGGGGAGGAGTGGGGTGGGTGTGGGGGGGAAACCAGGTTGGTGCTTGGGGTGGGGACCCTCCATTGGAAAACCATGTTGGCGGTTTATTTTATTTTTCCCTCCCTCTTGTTCTGTTCCCTTTCCAACGCTGCTCCTCTGTAACAAATCTTCCAGTTCTGACGAAGGATCCCGCACCTGAAATGCCGACTTGTCTCCACAGATTCTGCTGAGCGGTGACAGCATTTTTCTGTTTTCGTCACCTCGTCATTGCCTGGCACTCGTGAGAACTGAACGGTGATGAGGCTCGGAGGAGAGAGAGAACCTTGGACAGAAATCGTTTTTTCCCCCCCGTCAAGTTCACATCATTCCACAGGTCAGCTGCTGAAAACATTCAAGGCAGCTTTTCCTCGGTCATTTGATTAACAGTTGTGTCTGATGGGTTTATACAGAAGACACATTCTCACAAGGTCCCTTGCGGTCCCTCTTGGGGTTGATTGATCGGGTCAAACAAAAGCCACAATCCGACTACCCAGCAGTCGTCTTTCACTCAGTGGCACCCCCTTCAAGTAGCAGTGGGGTGGTAACATGACGGGGGGTCCCTGCTTTGGAATCCACTCCTTTTGCGTTGCACGGACGTTCGCACAGAAACAACTTCTTCTTAGGCAGTCCCTCGGAACCGAGGATGACTTGCTTCCACATTAAAAATGAGTTCTCAGGTGACTGATGAATCCAATGCGGGACCGACAGTCTCTGTCACAGGTGGGGCAGACGGTGGTTGAAGGGGCAGGTGGGTGGGGTTCTTGGGTTGACGTGCGCTCCTTCCGCTGTTTGCGCTTGGCTTCCGCTTGCTCCCGGCGAGGAGACTCGAGGTGTTCGTTGCCTTCCCGGATGCTTCTCCTTCACTTTGTGCGGTCTCAGGCCAGGGATTCCCAGGTGGCGGTGGGGATGTTGCACTTTTTCAAGGAGGCTTTGAGGGTGTCCTTGAAGCAGCAACAACAGACGAGCAATTGCGATCGCCGTCAGTCGGCAGTAGCTGAGGAAATGTCCGTGCAGGCCTCGGGCCCCACCAGAAAAACTACTGCTTTATATTCTCTGCATGTCCAGAGACAGCAACAAGCACTCCCAAGCTCAGGGAGCGTAATGGGTTAGATGTAGAGTGAAGTTTCCGCTACGCTGCCCCATCATACACTCCAGGGCAGGAACAGCATGAGTCAGAGACAGAGTAACACTGTACACTGCTCCATCAATGTGCCCCCCGACCACACCAGTAAGATAGTTTCTATTTCCTACACCAGCCTAGGGTCGCCAACCCCACAGGATTGCCCTGGAGTCTCCAGGAATTAAACATTAATCTCCTGGACACTCCAAGCAATCCAGGAGAAAAATCATAGGGACGTTAAAAAAAAATTATATATTTTTAAGATGTGGTCACATCCTTACAGCCTCACTACAGGACAGCCAGTTACACCCAGCCTGTGTTGTAGGCCTGACTGAGGGATACAAGTGGTTTCATCCTGATATGTGGGCATCTATCTCACTTTGAGGCTTAAAAATGTAGTTCAAGTGCGTCCTTGGAGTCTGCACTGGGAACTGCGCCAAAGCCCCAGTTGCCTTTGGTGCTCCAGTAAAGCAAATTATTGGTTCTTTGATAAGGCAGGAGTCGTTAATGTGGTTTTTTTTTAACATTTCAATCTTCCAGATGAGAGTGTGATATTAATTATGGTCAGGTATCAAAAACAGACGACTTGAAATGTTAACACGTGCGGATTGACAGATTATGAGATAGACGGTTAACTTCCCCTGCTTGCTGCATCATTAAAGAGAAATGCTTGCAAGTAGATCTAAGCATCAATAGCCCTGCTCACAAGGTGTCTGAGCTGATTTCAAAAAGACTCTCTACAACATATAAAAATTCTCATGGCATAAATCACATTGCTGATCTCTTTACAGCTAAGTGGAGATCTGAACTGACTGGATGTAGAAGATTTGTATCATCCACATACAACACTGAATCATGAAGCTCTACCAGAGACTCTCTCATCCAAAAGTCATCCTGAAAACTTAAGTATAAAAGGTAGGTTCTAAGGAGATTATTTTAAGCCTTGTGTGGACGGATTCTATTTCTATTGTTTCTAGGTATTGCACTCTCAGTATCTGGTTCTGTCTCATTGCTTCTGTGTATTATCAATCTGTAAATAAATCTATTACTTTCAGTTTGTGCAAATATGACCGTATGATATTTTCTCCCTTTCAAAGAAGGCAGAAGAACATGGTGACCACCCCACATGATCTCCAGTGTACTATATACCACAATTAAAAAGTAATTGTTCATCCTCGGTACGCTATTCCAAACATGGCCTGATTAACACACATTTCTGTACCTCGGAGGCTCGATGAAAACAGTGTTTTCACTGAACATAAAACAGAAATGTTGGTTGAAAGCCCGATCCTGTAACATGAGTCAAGTTGGGGTGGGGGCAAAGGTCCCAGGAGTTTCCCTTCTTGCTCCCCCTACAGAGGCTCTGTTCCCACCAGGGATTCTATTGCCAAAAACAGCAGCATCTCAGGAGGCTAACTGCACAAGCTGCGCCCACCATTCTAGTTTGGCGTTTCAAATGAACAACAATACGAACACCTCGTCTTTCCCTCCCAGATTTCTAGCCCCTCTCCTGAACGTGTGGACTCATGCCTCGGGGTTCCAAAGTGGCAGTCACCCTCCAGTACCTCAACCAAGTGCCCCTTCCTCTGTCACGAGTCAAGACCTTGAGTGTCGGCAGGCAATTCAACCACATAGGGACACATCAGCTGAACCCAACCCTGTCCTCGTCTAATGCCCACGGCGTACACACGTTCTAGCAGAGGTCACTGGATACTGAACGGGAGCAGGAACCCCAGCTGATTTCCCCCTCTCTGGCCCTGAAGCAGCTCGCAGCAATGGGTACGACAGTGTCGTGGTTATGGTACTGGACTCGCACCCCAGAGAGCAACAAGTCGAGTAAAATTCTGGGCGGCACCTTAAAAGGTGACCGTAAAAGCTGCCGTACTGTTGTAAAAACCCAACTATTTCAACTAATGCCTTTCAGGGAAGGGAAGCTCACACCCCTCGCTGGTCTGTCCTACACCTGACCGTGTGGCTGACTCTGAATACCCTCTGTTGTAAAATCAACCTCTACCATGAGGAAAGCAACAAGGGCCTTGATAGTGTTGCCCATACCCAGAGAACACATTAAAAAAAACAGTGCCACCCCAGGGGAGACCAGTTAATCCAGACCAGGGATTGTACCATAAACCTTCCTGGTTTGTAGGGCACAGGCCCAGGCTCTGTATTTGCCCCACCGAGTCTCCTATTTTGAAGTTGGCACCAAGGTGTTCCTATTTGTACAGCAGAACTGTAAGATGATCAGTGCAGGTTTATCATTAACTCGTGCTCGAGGTCTTCCATTTGCAGAGATTTCTTTTTATGAGGGTCTGAAAGGCTGCCAAGGCCCAACGAGATCAATCAGGCCTCCTTTCCGCATGAGTGCTGTCACCTCTGTGCAGCTATCAACATCTTTTATCTGATGATTCCTGCAGCCTCTTGTGTACACCTTGGTGACTTACTTACCCTTCCTGATGCGGCCAACCCAGCCAGCCATTTTAATGAATACTAATGCTCTCGCTGTTCTGCGGCAAAGGTCACAAGAGGCTCGACCTTTCCAGCTGTGCCAAGCTCCTCACTGACTCGCCCAATCAACAGAAATGCGACAGGAGCAGGCTGGAGGACGAGCGAGCACAAAGGCTGCTCACTGCAGGCTGCCTCACCTTAACGTTCCACAGTGACAAACACCAACAACCTCATCCCATCACCATCTAACATGCACTGGGTTTAGAAAGAAAGAAAGACTCGCATCTATATAGCGCCTGTCACAACCTCAGGACGTTCCAAATCAGCCAATTAAGCCATTTTGAAGTATTGTAATGTAGGAAACAGCAATGAGATAATGATCAGATAATCTGTTTTAGTGATGTTGGTTGAGGGCACCGGGACAACTCCCCTGCTCTTCTTCAAAATAGTGCCATGGGATCTTTTACATCCACCCGGGAGGGCAGACGGGGCCTCGGTTTAACATCTCATCCGAAACATAGAAACATAGAAAAATAGGAGCAGGAGTAGGTCATTTGGCCCTTCGAGCCTGCTCCACCATTCAATATGATCATGGCTGATCCTCTATCTCAATAGCATATTCCCGCTCTCTCCCCATACCCCTTGATGCCTTTTGTGTCTAGAAATCTATCTATCTCCTTCTTCAATATATTCAGTGACTTGGCCTCCACAGCCCTCTGGGGTAGAGAATTCCACAGGTTCACCACCCTCTGAGTGAAGACATTTCTCCTCATCTCAGTCCCAAATGTCCTACCCCGTATCCTGAGACTGTGACCCCTCGTTCTAGACCCCCCCACAGCCAGGGGAAACATCCTCCCTGCATCCAGTCTGTCTAGCACCTCCGACAGTGCAGCACTCCCTCAGTCATGCACTGGAGTGTTAGCCTGGATTATTGTGCTCAAGTCTCTGGAGTGGGACTTGAACCCACAACCTTCTGACTCAGAGGCGAGAAGTGCTACCCACTGAGCCACGGCCAACACCTCACCACAGTGACAAACAGCTGCAGCCTCACCCCATCACCATCTAACATACGCTGGCTTTACTCTGCGGCGCAGCCTCGACGCGCACGATCGCCCCGCAATCCGCGAAGGGCACGTTGCCCTGAATTTACCCGGTTTATATTGGCCCAGAATTTGTTGGAGCGGGGCATCTCACGGTGTGCCCCGTTAGTTCGAACTTTTTCCCTCACCCTTCAGCTTAAAACTTTTTTTGGCGCTGCAAGTTGAGGTCGAGGGCGAACTGCCCGTTTCGCGAGGCAAATCGTCCAGCAACTTGTGACGATTCGCAATTCACGGGGTATCTCTACCTCGCCACAAGTTGCTAGTCCATTTACACAGTAATAATGGCGAGTGCCATTGAACCTGTGCTGCAGCTGACCAGCTTGTGCTTGACGCCGACACCGGAGGCAAATACTGGAAAAGAGAGTGTTCTATTCTCACCACTGACATCCCTCACCTCTGATGAGCACGAAAATTTAATTGAAAACTTCCCACGCGTAAAGCCACTCTCATGAATCCCGTTTAACATTCTCGCACCAGGATTCGAATCCACAGATGTTTAAGATTAAATTTCATGCTCTGCTTCCTGTGACACGACAGCTCGTTAATCCGTGTGTGAACAGTATCTCTGTGGCTGTAAATGAAGTCTTTATAAGGTTTCGAATCAGTAAATGCAGGCAAAGCAAAACAAAAAAACAAAAAGAGTGGAAGAGAGAGCGAGAGAGCTGGTGAATGGTGCGAGGGAGAATTGGGTCCCCAGTGTAACAAGGAGCTGATGTTACCGTACAACACAGACCACACCAGTGAGCGACATCTACAGGTACGAGCCCTGATGAAGGGACCCACTCGGAATATGTTAACCCTCTTCTGAATGGCCTGCTGTGCATTGCCACCATTTCCTTCTTCCTCGTCCCTCAAACTTTCTTCTCTCCTCCCCGGAGGCTCTGCTTCCTGCTGGAGTAAGATTCCTGTGTCAGCACCAAGCACATCCAGGGCAGGCTGTCACTGTATCTTATCCAAATGGCCATTCTTCAGGTCCATGGCCTCACCCCTCCCTATTTCTGTAACCTCCTCCAACCCTTCGAGATCTTTGCCCTCCTCCAGTTCTGACCTCTGCGCATCCCCGATTTTCATTGCTCCAAAATTGGCGGCCGTGCCTTCAGCTGCCTAGGCCCTAAGCTCTGGAATTCCCTCCCTAAGCCTCTCCGCCTCTCTTTCCCCCTTTAAGACACTCCTTAAAACCTCCCTCTTTCGTCTGCCCCAATATCTCTTTATGTGGCTCGGTGTCAAATTTGGTTTGTTAACGCTGCTGTGAAGTGTCTTGGGACATTTTACTACGTTTAAAGGCGCTATATAAATGCAAGTTGTTGTTGTTGTTGAGTCTCGAGACAGTCCACGCCCCGACGTCCCCTCACACATGCACACACTTCCCAGCGGGTGTCACTGATCTGGCGGAACCGTCTCTTCCCTCGCCCCAGGGGCCTGAGGTCGAGTGGAACACCCCAGGTACAGTCTCCTGGCGATCAGCTATTGCAGCATTCGCTGTTTGAGTTTCAATGAAGGGTGAACACCTGAAATGTTAAGCTGCCCTTTCCCTTTTAGATGCTGGCTGACCGGCTGTGGATTTTCAACATTCACAGTTTTTATTTCAGATTTACAGTATTTAAAAGAGAAAAAAAAAAATCCCAAAACAAACTGAAGGAGAAAAATACCAACAACTTATGCCTTTAATGTAGAAAAGCATCGCCGCTGCTTCACAGAGATGTCATCAATAAAGTGACACTGAGCCAAAGAAGGAGATATTAGGAAAGGTGACCAAAAGCTCGGACTCCTGCTGGTCCCAGGCCCAAAGCCCTAACTCCTGCTGGTCTCCCGGACCTAACTGCAGCAAACAGCTTCTAGGCAGGACAAACTTGAAATTTCTCTCTTTGAGCCTTGAAGGTAATGGAGTGGAAACGCTAGAATATTAAACCGAACACTCAGATCCACATCATTCAACCCTAACAAGTTGCTTTCTGCAGATAATGGAGACCGTGCCCTTGGAGTCCAGGACAAGTCCTGGCAACTTGGTCAATAATCACTAATGGAGTTTAATATTGGAATAAGTAATATATCTAGCTCTAAAAATAGAGAACTGAAGAACAGTGAAGGGGACAATGTTACATAAGAGGCAGGAGATAGGTGCACACTACATCAAATAATCCAGAGGGAGCAAAGGCCATTCAGCCCAGCCCAGCCCATCTGGCCCACTCCATCCAGAGCCTACATATAACTATTCTATGATGAACATTATTTTCCCTCCCCAGCCTCCCCATAAAAGGTCAAGCGGTGATGTTAAATTTCTCTCGAACGTCAGCCCCTCAACACCACCTCTCAGCAGTAAAATGTTGGGACAAAATGCTCAGAAACATCGTTACAATGTAATGGCGGCATTTCACTCCCGGGCTTAACCAGACTGTTCGCCACCTCAACGTCCTATTCGACCCAAAGCAAGGGCTCCTCACATAAGCACTGGTAGAGATGGTTCCTGCGGGTCCCTCTGGGGTCAGCAATGTGAACAGAAAGGGCCCTACTGGCGGAGACAGCCTCATCTCTCTTTGGGACATCCCCAGGTTGTGAAACATAGAAACATAGAATCTAGGAGCAGGAGTAGGCCATTCGGCCCGTCGAGCCTGCTCCACCATTCAATACGATCATGGCTGATCTTCCAAATCCAGTACTCTGTCCCCTGCTTTAATCCCCACAGTACACATATCCCACCCTACCCCCGTAACCCCACATATTTAATCCCCCCCTAACACTAAGGGTCAATGAAAGGCGCTATTTTTGATGGAATCGAGTGCACAGCACAGAATATTGGATTTATTAGTGACTATCTTATATTTATGACCTCTAGTTTTGGACTCTATCAATGCAAGTTCTTTCTTTCTTATTATACTGAGAGCAGGCGAGCGGAGTTGCGTTAAACTGAAAAAAATTGACCCCAGGAGACTCAACAGGAACGTAGGCCCGACATCCTCATCGGTCTTGTGAGCTGATGTTCAGCCGGTGGTTAATAGGGAACTGGAGTCCCTCACTTGTTGTGATGGTATTCACAAGTCTCCACACTTGATCTGGAGCGAGGCGGAGGTGGGTGGGGTGGGGTGGGGGGGGGAGCAGAAAGACAAGTAAAATAGAGGCATAAAGTGTGTGCGCAGGTTTCCATTTGAGCACTTCTATGCCCCCCGCCCGCTCCCCACCCACCCACCTTCACCCGCTCCCACCCCACCCCGCCACCTTCACCCGCTCCTACCCCACCCCCCCACCTTCACCCGCTCCCACCCCACCCCCCCACCCCACCCCACCACCTTCACCCGCTCCCACCCCACCCCCCCCCACCTTCACCCACTACCCCCCACCCCCCAGCCTGCTCCCAGCCCACCACCCCCCCCCCCCCCACCCCACCCCATGGTAGGAAGCACCAGCTGCTTTCTACCAGAAAGGGCTTTGCTCCATTTACATTACATTTCATTCGGAGGCATCGCTACACTACAACTCAGGCAAGCGTTAGATGCCCGTGGAAGCAGGGCCCACCATCTTGCAAGGTGATCCTCACTCCGATGGCAAAAACACTGACAATAGCAACAGGAACTGAGAGACACGGCTACAATTCCTGAAGATATTGGGAAATATCCCCACAGGAATGACTTGTTGTCATTGTGTAAAGTGAAGCGAAAGAATCTTGGGCCCTGTGTTGCTTTCAGTAGCGAGCAATAGAAATGGAATTAATCCTTCTCGGCCTGGCTACTGGCGGAGATTTCTCACAGTTAGAAATGACAAGTCACTGTTCCCAAATAAGTCGGCCTTGTCCTTCTCAGGCCAGCACCACACAGCTCTGGATCTCTTCAGGCAAATCAATACATCAAAACAATCCCCATCACAGCCCGCTAATCATTGAAAACTACAGCTCACACTCACTTCCTATTTATTTCTTCTACATAATCAAAACACATTCCTTCCAGGCTCGAGGAAGATCGAGTTGTTCCTGCTATTGCCTCCGTCCCTGTGGAGGCTCCTCCATGAATATTTTTGCACCAAAGCAGTCCCAAATCATGAATAATTCACCATTTGCTGTTGCCACTCTTTTCTGACTAGTTTCCCGGTCCCCATCCCTCCTGTAAGTGCAGACTCACTGCTGCCCCTGGCACCTTGACTGCTGTTGATGTGTGAGCCTAGACAGTGAGCGTTGGAGGGGTATTCGACTCTGGAGGACTTCACAGCTGAGCCCAGCTGGGAGTCACTGGGTAGTGAGCGATGAGGAGCAGGAACCCCGGATGATTATTCACCTCTCTGGCACTTCGCAGCGGTGTAATCAGACCACAGATGGACGCCGGCCTCTGCGTTGCTCCATCAGGTACACCCTGATCAGATACAGCAATGAGTTCCATCCAGAGTAAAGCTTCTTCCACGTTGCCCCATCACGCAGGCCAAGGTCAGGTACAGCACGGCTAGACGGACCTGCCCTTGAGCAGCGGGCCTCGTACTCCGCTCCGCCCCTTCTACTGGCGTGGGTAGAGCTGCTGGGCTAAGGTGCTTCGTGCATGAAAAGCTCGTCGATCACTGTGCACCGACTGATTTCATGGTGAGCCACTGCAGCCAGGTGCTGAGCATCTCCCACAAACCATACAAAGCAGGCAGTGGCACCAGCCACTGGCACAGATATGGCAGGAATGTATACCCGACAGCTACATCTGATAGTTACAGCTGATAGCTGCTGTCTGTAGTCCCAGTGTTCAAGTCAATTAGTACAGTGTCCTGATGATTATCTTACCTGCCCAAAAAAGATGGATTTTACACAATTATTTGAATATATCAGACTGAAGGGAGGGGAAGGTGGAGAGAGAGAGAGAACATTTTCTGCTCTCCTCTATCCCCCGTGTATTGCTCGCGTTAAGCCAATAATGTGAAGTCAAGAAATCATTCATGAAATCCCGAGGAGCGCTGGTTCCCCGTCGCCCCTTCTGAAGCAGGTCAGTTGGTGCTGGGATACTGTCCCGGGGTCACAGCCTGACCTCCAGGATCTCACCCAGCTGACCATTCTTCACGTATGAGCCTCGACAATGGGTGTAAGGAGGCTATTCAACCATGGAGGGGCATCACAGCCGCTTGCGATCCCATCCTCGTCCAAAATCCACCTGTGCACTGGCTAGAAATCAGGAGCGGGGAACATGACCGTTTCCCCCCTCCCTACCCCAGGAGTCTGGAGACCAATTGCAGTGCCCCTGTCACCACCTCAACAACAACAGCTTGCATCTATCGTAGTAAAAAGTCCCCAGACGCTTCACAGGAGCGTAACGTTTTACTACCAAAAAAGGTGCTATACAAATGCATGCTGTTGTTGTTGTAACCAGACAAAATATCACATGAGATATTAGGACGTGACCAAAAGCTTGGTCAAAGAGGTAGGTTTTAAGGAGCTGTCTTAAAAAAATACTTGCATTTAAAGAGAGCCTTTCACGACCACCGGACATCTCAAAGCGCTTTACAGCCAATGAAGTACTTTTGAAGTGGAGTCACTGTTGTAATGTAGGGAAACGCAGCAGCCAATTTGCGCACAGCAAGCTCCCACAAACAGCAATGTGATAATGATCAGATAATCTGTTTTTAGTGATGTTGATTGAGGGATAAATATTGGCCAGGACACCGGGGATAACTCCCCTGCTCTTCTTCAAAATAGTGCCATGGGATCTTTTATGTCCACCTGAGAGAGCAGACGGAGCCTCGGTTTAACGTCTCATCCAAAAGACGGCACCTCCGACAGTGCAGCTCTCCCTCAGCACTGCACTGGGAGTATCAGCCTAGATTTTGTACACAAGTCTCTGGAGTGGGACTTGAACCCACAACCTTCTGACTCAGAGGCAAGGGTGCTACCAGTGAGCCATGGCTGACATCATAAAGGAGGGAGAGGCAGGGAGACGGAGAGATTTAGGGAGGGAATTCCAGAGCTTAGGGCCTAGACAGCTGAAGGCACGGCCACCAATGGAGGGGCAAAGGAAACCGGGGATGCGCAAGAGGCCAGAAATGGAGGAACGGAGAGGTCTGAGGGTTGTAGGCCTGGAGGAGGTTACAGCGATAGGGAGGAGCAAGGCTGTGGAGGGACTTGAACACAAAGATGAGAATATTAAATTTGAGGTGTTGTTGGATGGGGAGCCAATGTAGATCAGCGAGCACAGGGGTGATGAATGAACAGGATTTGGTGCGAGTTAGGATACAGGCAGCAGAGGTTTGGTTGAGAGATCAGCGAACTCAGTGGAAACCAAGGTTTGAACTTGGAAACTGCTTGGGCAGCATGACGGAGTACTGCACCGGGGGACACACTCTGTAAGAAGATTGAGCCAACAGGCTGTGCTGGATGGACGGAATGGCCATGTCTTACTCTTACTCTGCTCGGAGTCACTCACCAGCACCAGGCCTGAATCTCTGCCCTGAACCCACACACCACCTCCAGTGCTGAAGGTAAAGTTGCCAACACTCCAGGATTGGCCTGGAGTCTCCAGGAATTAAAGGTTAATCTCCGGGACACTGCTGTGAGCAAACCAGGAGAAAAATCATTAGGGCATTAAAACAAATTGTATGTTTTTTTTTAATTAGTTCGTGGGATGTGGGCGTCGCTGGCAAGGCCAGCATTTATTGCCCATCCCTAATTGCCCTTGAGAAGATGGTGGTGAGCCTCCTTCTGGAACCGCTGCAGTCTGCCTGGTGAAGGTACTCCCACGGTGCTGTTAGGTACTGAGTTCCAGGATTTTGACCCAGCGATAATGAAGGAACGACGATATACTTCCAAGTCAGGATGGTGTGTGACTTGGAGGGGAACTTGGAGGTGGTGGTGTTCCCATGCGCCTGCTGCCCTTGTCCTTCTAGGGGGTGGGGCTCGCGGGTTTGGAAGGTGCTGCCGAAGAAGCCTTGGCAAGTTGCTGCAGTGCATCTTTTCATTTTTTTGAGTACTTTCATTTATTAGTTGAAAAATGATTGGAGATGGGAAAATTGACTGTTTTGACTGACAGTCAAGAATCATCCAATCGTGTAACAGAGAGTCTGTTCACTTTAAACTTGGTGGGGGAAGGCGGTGTGTCGCAAGAGTGAACGTGTGAGGTGACCAATGGTGGGAGTGTGGGAGCAAGTGCTCATGCAATGAAACCTCCAGGAAGACCTCCAACCAGAGTTGGCAACCAATAGCTGAGGGGTATAGTGTGGTGGATTTATTGCTATTGATGCAGACAGTTCCTCTCACAGTTCTTCTAGCAGTCAATAGTCTGAAAAGCTTCTGAAAAGCCGCAGATTGGAAAATCAATTCAGTGCAGGGCTATCAACAGCAAACCGCACCACTCAGCCAGTGCTTGGCTGGAGCAGGTCCCTGGAGGAGAGGCAGTGTATACATTGACCAAGATGAGAGCGCACAGGCCGCTACTCAGCCTGTGACTCAGCCATGGAGGGCTTGAGGAAGGGGAAGGGTCACATCCAGGTCTGACTTGAAACTCAGTGGTGGAGGCCAAAGGAGGAGGTGAGAATTGCTAATGGAAGCAAGAAATATGCAAACATCCTGTCTGACCTTGATTTCTGGGGCCTGTGTTTATGAATCCAAGTTCTCCCAGTCAGGAATAAGAAATCGGTCAGCAAAGGCAGGATTTAAATTAATAGAACAGGAAGGAAAACTTGAATCGGCTCCGACCCCACCCCCACCCTGGTGACTCAGTGGGTGAAGGCAGTGATTAGCTGAATCGTACAGAGCAGGAAGATCCCAAGTCGGATCTCGGCCTGTGCCAAGTTCGGGAATCTCAGCCTGAGCGACAGTCAGGGTGCTACTATTGGCTTCAGCACCCCCCAGGGGTGGTGGGGAGTAACTGAAGAGTCAAACACAGTTCTGACGAAAGGTCACTGACCTGAAACATTGGCCCAAAAATTAGTGCCGCTACGCGAGAGTACGCACTGCGTACTCTCGCGTATTCTGTCTCCAATTGCCGGTTTTCTGCATGCACTGCGCATGCGCTGAAAACCGGCACTTGGTGAATTCAAAAGGGGGCGGTTCCTAGGTGAACCGCGTGCGCGCTACAGGCTGCGCGCACGCAGTGCACTTAGTGCTTTGAACGCGCAGGTAAGCATGGAACATTTTGGACATAAAGAAAGGAGGCGTAAGACCCTCTTTTAACAAGGTAAGTAGTTAATTAAGTATTATTTTGAATTTTTTTTAACAGGTATATCTTTTTTAGAGACTTTAAAGACAGGTAAGTTTATTTTTATAACTTTTTAAAAGATTTTAAATTTTTTCAAAAATTAAATTTTTTGTTTAAAATGGTTAATTTATTTAACTATACTTATTTTATTAATGTGATGGTTTTTAAAAAAAATTTAATTGAGGTTTAGCTGTTCTTTTGGGGGGGTATAGTATTCATAGCTTTCACAGCCGTGCTGTGAAAGCTATGAATGAAAGATGGTGTGCTGCCATTGGCTCTAACTGAGTCACGTGATCCCACAGCTCACACGAATTAACTGCGCCTGTGGGATACGAAAGCCCTGCACAGCTGCTGTCCAGAACATCAAGTTCGTGCGAGCTGGGAATAAAAAAGCCAGCGCGCAGTGAGAGATCGCGGGGAAGCCTTACCCTCGCACGAAGGCTCACTCACTAATTTTTGGGCCATTAACTCTGTTTCTCTCTCCGCAGATGCTGCCTGATCTGCTGAGTGTTTCCAGCATTTTCTGGTTTTATTCCAGATTTCCAGCATCCACAGTATTTTGCATTAGGCAAACACAGCGACAGCTAAATGGGATGGATTGTGGACAATTCTCATTGGTTACCAAATTGGGCACCTTTTAATTCTTAAGGGCTTTTCTGATGGAAAAAAGAAAACGTGTCTCTCCTCTTGTAATTCCCACTCTGCTCGTGTTCCATTATAATTCTTTCTGTCTCCTATCTCTATTTTTCCAGTTGTCTTCCACTTTCTCTTTCTCACTCTCTCTATTTCGCTCACACACCTTTGCTGCTTTTCTCTCTCTTTCTCCATCTCCCACTCTTTCTCAGTCAAAAGGACCACAATCGCTAAATCCTAACGTCATTCTTCCTCTCACTAAACTTCCTCCCAGTTTGTTACTGGACCCAGGATTCCACACGGTGACGTAATATGCTGCTGTGATGACGTAGCAGAAGAGGGATATTGGACCGTGAGAGGGGCAATTCCTGGCAAACTATATCCTATAATAAAGTTTTTAGTTAACAGAAATATTCCTAGACAAGAGAAACTCTGGCCAATGCAACGATAGTGTGGTGCTTTAATTCATTTTATACAAGCCTTTTCAAAAATAACACTTATTGGAAAACTCCCTCAGGCAAATAATTGAACCAATTCAGCTGAAGCTTGCAAATCAGCTCACTCAAAAGCGACACTCACGATATAGGTTTACCATGAAGTACCAGAATCGACTGCACTGCAATCACGAGTTAATCAACTTTTTCTCTGACCTCTCTCTCAGCAGACCATCCACCATGACATTCTGGTGCTTTAATATTCCCTCTTTGACGAGGCCTCAACAATACCAGAGCAACCACCTCGCGGCAGGAATTACTGTATTCAGTCTTGAAGCACCAACTAGCAATTCAGCTCCAAATTTCCCATCGAAGATGTGCTTTCTCCTCCCTGCATCCTTGCTGTGTTGAAATCAAGACTCATCGCACCATCTCCTGCCCGAGCTCATTCTTTCCTGCCACCTCAAAGCTATGGAATTCCGGACTTCCTTCAGTCTTCCCTTCCTCCTATAATCTCTAGTCTTTTATAACCCAAAGTTGGCATCAACTAATCACTACTTTCTGATTTAGCTATTCTTTCCTCCTACTCTTTTCAATCCTAGTGGTTTCCTGCTCAATGGACCTGGGTTCCTCAGTAATACTACTACTAGTGAAAGACTTGAATTTATAGAGCACTTTATCATCTCCCTTAGAAATGTCCCAAAGCGCTCCATATACAATGAATTACTCTGGACTGCTTAGCGGGCCCATGTTACGGTACCTTCAATTCACAGTGAGCACAAACATGGTAACAGTAGGAATAAATCTGTTTCTCAGACCTGAACGAAGCTCCTTAGGCCCTGGAATTCCCTCTCTAAACCTCTGCAGCTCTCTCTCCTCTTTTAAGGCGCTCCTTAAAACCTACCTCTTTGACCAAGCTTTTGGTCACCTGTCCTATTATTTCCTTATGTGGTTTGGTGTCAAATTTTGTCTCATTACGCTCCTGTGAAGCGCCTTGGGGCTACATTGAAGGCGCTATATAAATGCAAGTTGTTGTTGTTGAAACCTTCGGCCGTGTGCTTCAGAGAATGGCTGAATCACAGAGTGCTGGATACGGGCCTGGATTGTGCTCTCCATGGAGCAAAGGTTCATATTGATGATTCTGGGCTTGCATTATGGAACAGCCCAGACTATTGGAACCATCTCAAGCCGTGACTGACGAGGAGTTCCCTGCTTCTCTTCCTACTCCAATCTTGTGATCTGATTGGTCAAGTGCTGACAAGTAGTTTGTACCTGCTAACCTCTGCCCAGCCTTGTGAGTTCTTGCTCCCAATCAGCATCAAGGAATACTGGGTTGTCACTACGCTTTACTTGGTGTATTGAGGTACAATATACTATAGGAAAGACATTAACATTACTTTTTGTTGTGTGGTCCTCTTATTTCTCCCCTCAAACTGCACCAGTACTTCGCTCCAGTGTTACACAGCTCTCTCCAGAAACAACTCTTGTCATCACTTGACCAATTTGCACACAGCAAGCTCCCACAAACAGCAATGTGATAATGACCAGATAATCTGTTTTTAGTGATGTTGATTGAGGGATAAATATTGGCCAGGACACCGGGATAACTCCCCTGCTCTTCTCCGAAATAGTACCATAGGATCTTTTACGTCCACCTGAAAGGGCAGACAGGGGCCCCAGTTTAACGTCTCACCCGAAAGACGGCACCTCCGACAGTGCAGCGCCCCCTCAGCACTGCACTGGAGTGTCAGCCTAGACTTTTGTGTGCAAGTCTCTGGAGTGGGACTTGAACCCACAACCTTCTGTCCCAACTGAGCCACAGCTGACACATCTGACAAGGGCACCAGCCATCCATTGATACCTTACACAAGTGACCATTCTTCATCCGGACCCTGGACTACAAGTCAACTCACATGTCAGCACATCAGAGGGGGGTTGGGGGAAGGGGGAGTGGGTGAGCATCACAGCCAAGTCTGATCCTGTACACACTCAAAGTCCACACCCACACACACCCTAGTTGGTCCACCCCTTCCTAGCCCAGTGACAGGGAAGCCAATTCTAGTGCCCCTATTATCAGGCCCAGTTGAGATCTGTTAACACAACACAAGCTGAGGACTGAAGGATGGCACCTTTGTAGTCCGAATGGCTCCACACTAGAGAGCAAATATACCCATTAAGTTACCATGGGGACCCAGAGTTGCTTAAATCGACACTGAGGCAAGACAGCTGAGCAGCGCAGCCTAGAAACAACATGGTTAAAAGCCTGGTGCCACACCAGGAATATTAAGGCTCGTGTATAAAGTAATAAAAGAGACAGCCCCACGCAGTGCAGACTGAGCGAGAGATTACAGAGTGCACACCCGACACCATCAATTCATGAGCCACAAAGCAGTGAGGGAGCAATTAAGATGTCTGTCGAGTTGATTAAAGCCGCATCTTGCCCATCAGCATGTCGCTCTGCAGTCTGTTGATGGTTGTGGGTGAAATTCAAGACAGTTTAAACAGGACAAACCGAGAGTGGTTGAGCTGTAGCCGAGCACAGAGTGTGTCGGAGCCGAACCCAACAGTCCCAAACGGGAAGACACCAGCAAATGTCATCATCTGTTTTAATTATGCTATTAATCACTCGGTCATTACACTGCGTTTCATAAGCAGTGTATTACAAATGAATAAGCTATTGATTGCAGTGTTAATGGCACGCTCGCAATGACTTGGTAATTATGGCGACACCGTGGATCCGTGACTAACTATGTTGCTGCACGTCAGTCTCATTTATACTTCTCAAGTGGCCTCTCCATTCACCGCCTGCTGTGTCTGGGGTAGACGTGACTGGCTGCACTTCAATCACAAGGACGCTCCTGTATATCAGCAGACCACTGCGATTCAGATGCTATCTGCCTCATTGGGACTGAGCTACACGGACCAAGAGCATCCTATAGATTTGATCCCTGATTGGTGCTAAATTGGTTTGTTCTCATCCTGGGCAGTACCTGGGATCCTCAGTGTCCCTGCCTTAATGAAGGGAGGAAAGAAAACGCTCATTAGCCAGGGTTCCCGCTCCTGGGGGGAAAAATTCAGTTGGTTGCGCCGCCCGTGAGCGCCTTAAGAGGGCGCTAATGGGGTGCAAAGCAACTAGCGCCCGGGCGCGGCGATGTTTGTGCCGCTCGCGAAATTAACCAGACATTTTACGGTGGCGCTAAACACTAACGCCACGATCTCCTGCGCCGGCAGATCGTGACGTCAGTCGAGTGCGCAACGCCCTGGTATCGCCCCGGAGCGGATATTGAGTGGCGCCCCCTGCCTTACCGCCTGCCGCTAGCAACGACAGGTTGAGGGGAGCGTTTTGCAGTCAGGAAGGGACTGGGGGAGCGCTATTTAAAGGCGACCGCTTCCTGCCTTTTATTGTTGGTGCCATTTTTGAACCACGCATTCTGAGAGAGAGAGAGAGACTTCTGGAGAGATTCAACGCCGTGAAGGAGTTTTGGGTACTGAGCAGCACTTTGCAGGTTTATTTTGATTTGCCCTTCCTTGTATCGATTTAGAAGAGACTGTGGGGGCTGCACTCTGAGGTCTTTCCCTGGTTCTCTCCATTGTTCTATCCAGCAGATTTGATGTACAGGTCTCTCCAGGCCGAGATTCAAGGCTGCAATGAGCAGGATGTGGATGGAAAGCAAGATCAACCCTCCCTTTTAAGAACTGGCCGGCACCATTGTGTGTGTGTTCCATTGCTGACTGACATCACATGAGCTTCGCCAGCGCTCTGAGGTAGCGCCTCGCTCCTCGGCCTTTGCGCCTTACGACAAGTGTGAAGCGCCTGATTTAGCGCTCCAATCACCTCCAGGGGCGATAAAAGTCAAGTGTGCAGTCGGAGGCGATAATTAACGCCAGGTGCTAATCTTTGCGCACGGCCGATAATTGCGCCCCAAATGGGGCGATACTGAATTTCTCCCCCCTGATCCCTTATCCAGTGGACGCCAAGTGAGGACAGGATCGTGCTCAAGCGTGATGCCCGGGTGGTCAAATAGCCTCGGCTGTGTGACACCTGGTGAGAAGCCACTTGGAGAGATACCACAAGGCACCTGGTACAGTGGAACCTGAGCCCCAGAGCAGTCAGTGCCTTCAGCATCAGACGATCAGGATCCGCGGCCGAGTGCAGTTCATGAAAAATCTCGGCTCTACTTTGATCATTCTTATATTATCTTAAAATGATCTGCTGGCCCAGCAGTGCACCCTGGGTAGGTGCCTATCCAATCAGTACAGGAAACACGACAACCCAGACAACGGAAAACCTGCACCTTATACAATGTGATACCGTATACACCACTGTCCAGACAAGGGATGGATGTCTGCAGTTCACTATACAGTGTGATACCCTGTGATTGTCCTGGCCAATATTTATCATTTAACAAAAAAACAGATTATCTGGTCATTATCACATTGCAGTTTGTGGGAGCTTGCTGTGTGCAAATTGGCTGCCGCATTTCCCACATTACAACAGTGACTACACTTCAAAAATACTTCATTGGCTGTAAAGCGCTTTGAGACGTCTGGTGGTCGTGAAAGGCGCTATAGAAATGCAAGTCTTTCTTTGTACACGCAGCCCAGACAAGGGATGTCTACAGTTCACTGTATAGTGTGATACCGTATACACCACACCTCAGACAAAGGGCGTCTTTTTTTTTAATTTGTTTATGGGATCTGGGCGTCGCTGGCAAGGCCAGCATTTATTGCCCATCCCTAGTTGCCCTTGAGAAGGTGGTGGTGAGCCGCCTTCTTGAACCGCTGCAGTCCATGTGGTGAAGGTACTCCCACAATGCTGTTAGGGAGGGAGTTCCAGGATTTTGACCCAGTGGCGATGAAGGGTCGGTGATATACTTCTAAGTCAGGATGGTGTGTGATTTGGAGGGGAATTTGGAGGTGGTGGTGTTCCCATGCGCCTGCTGCCCTTGTCCTTCTAGGTGGAAGAGGTTGCGTGTTTGGGAGGTGCTGCTGAAGAAGCCTTGGCGAGTTGCTGCAGTGTATCTTGTAGATGGTGCACACTGCAGCCACGGTACGCTGGTGGTGGAGGGAGTGAATGTTTAAGGTGGTGGATGGGGTGCCAATCAAGTGGGCTGCTTTGTCCTGGATGGTGTCGAGCTTCTTGAGTGTTGTTGGAGCTGCACTCATCCAGGCAAGTGGAGAGTATTCCATCACACTCCTTACTTGTGCCTTGTAGATGGTGGAAAGGCTTTGGGGAGTCAGGAGGTGAGACACTCGCCACAGAATACCCAGCCTCTGACCTGCTCTTGTTGCCACAGTATTTATGTGGCTGGTCCAGTTAAGTTTCTGGTCAATGGTGACCCCCAGGATGTTGATGGTGGGGGATTCGGCGATGGTAATGCCATTGAATGTCAAGGTGAGGTGGTTAGACTCTCGCTTGTTGGAGATAGTCATTGCCTGGCACTTCTGTGGCGCAAATGTTACCTGCCACTTATCAGCCCAAGCCTGAATGTCGTCCAGGTCTTGTTGCATGCGGGCATGGACTGCTTCATTAACTGTGGAGTTGTGAATGGCGCTGAATACTGTGCAGTCATCAGCGAACAACCCCATTTCTGACCTTATTTTGCAGGGAAGGTCATTGATGAAGCAGCTGAAGATGGTTGGGCCTAGGACACTGCCCTGAGGAACTCCTGCAGCGATGTCCTGGGGCTGTGATGATTGACCTTCAACCACCACAACCATCTTCTTTGTGCTAGGTCTGACTCCAACCAGTGGAGAGTTTCCCCCCCGATTCCCATTCACTTCATTTTTACTAGGGCTCCTTGATGCCAAACTCGGTCAAATGCTGCCTTGATGTCAAGGGCAGTCATTATACAGTGCATCTTACAAAGGTGCAGACCAACTCCCAGCACAAATCCAATTTTTTTCATTTCATTTACACCACGGGAGAGAAGTTCCAGAGTGGACGCTGTAACCTCCTCCTCAGCAGCGATTGGTAGGTGCCCCTCACCCCTTCATGCTGCAGGTCAGATGTTTGGGATGGCGCGAGGATGTGAAAGGTGCTGCATCAGTGCCAAGTTCTTTCTTCCAGACTGTCTCTTTGTGTTTGGTGTAGATTCGAAACCTTCAGTTTTAAGAGCTCCTCATTGCTCCACAGAGTACACATTACCCGACTGCAATTTAAAGAACAGATTCACTGCAGAGAAAGTACCATTAACTTTCTACAGCTACACATGCTCTCCAACTTGCGATGGGCTAGATGGCCTTAGCCACACAGTAAAGGCTGCGCCATGTATTAGACAGTGCCCCCACCCCGCCTTGATCTAACTGGTTGTTCTCTCCTGTTCTATCTATCTTTTCACAAAGAAAACCGGCCAATATCATCTAGTTATTTTAAAACAGTACAGATAAAAGTCAATGGCTCATTGAACCAATTATAACAAGCTTTCATGTGTTCATGTTGGTTTCCCTCCAATGCAAGTGAGGGAATGCTGGGTGACCCTACAGCCTGTGTAACTACCTGCTTTCACATGTCAAGGCCATGCCCCAGTTGTCAGCTTTGTTTTAAGCTGTTGGTCAACATTTGCTAGCTTCCTCGATTGATAGGTTTGTGACTGTAAGGATCTTACATGAATTGAACTTTGAACCCATAGAGCCACAGCACAAGATGCTTGACTTCAGCACTAAATTGGTTTGGCTGATGTGGGAAACAAGAACATGTTACACTGGCGCACTGTTCTCTGTTCTCCACAGCGAAAGTCATCGCAAGAATCCTCCTCAATCGCCTTCTCCCAGTGGCTGAAGAGCTCCTCCCAGAGTTGCAATGGGGATTCCGCCCACTAAGGGGCACATTGGACATGATCTTCACCGCGTGTCAACTACAAGAGAAATGCAGGGAACAGCACCAACCGCTGTACGTGGCCTTCTTTGACCTCACAAAGGCCTTCGACACCGTCAACCGTGAGGGATTATGGAGTGTCCTCCTCAAATTTGGCTGCCCTCAAAAGTTTGTCACCATCCTCCGCCTACTTCACGACGACATGCAAGCCGTGATCCTGACCAACGGATCCACCATAGACCCAATTCATGTACGGACCGGGGTCAAGCAAGGCTGTGTCATCGCACCAACGCTCTTCTCGATCTTCCTGGCTGCAATGCTCCATCTCACCCTCAGTAAGTTCCCCGCTGGAGTGGAGCTAATCTACAGAACAAACGGGAAACTGTTCAACCTCCGTCGCCTCCAGTCCAGATCCAAGGTCGTCCCATCCTCTGTCATCAAATTACAGTATGCAGACGACACTTGCGTCTGCGCACACACTGAGGTCGAACTCCAAACCATCGTCAACACCTTCACCGAAGCGTACGAGAGTATAAGCCTTACACTAAACATCCGTAAGACAAAGGTCCTCTACCAACCTGCCCCCGCCACACAGTACTGCTCCCCGATTATCAAAATCCATGATGAGGCCTTGGACAACGTGGACCACTTTCCATACCTCGGGAGCCTACTGTCAACAAGGGCAGACATCGATGATGAAGTCCAACACCGCCTTCAGTGTGCCAGTGCAGCCTTCGGTCGCCTGAGGAAGAGAGTGTTTGAAGACCAGGACCTCAAACCCAGCACCAAGCTCATGGTCTACAGAGCAGTAGTGATACCCGCCCTCCTGTATGCTTCAGAGACATGGACCATGTACAGCAAGCACCTCAAAGCACTGGAGAGGTATCACCAACGCTGCCTCGTCAAGATCCTGCAACTCCATTGGCAAGATAGGTGCACCAACGTCAGCGTTCTCGCTCAGGCCAACATCCCCAGCATCGAAGCTTTGACCACGCTCGATCAGCTCCGATGGATGGGCCACATCGTCCGCATGCCCGATACGAGACTCCCAAAACAAGCGCTCTACTCGGAGCTCCGACACGACAAGAGAGCCCCAGGTGGGCAGAGGAAACGCTTCAAGGACACCCGTCAAAGCCTCCTTGAAAAAGTGCAACATCCCCACCGACACCTGGGAATCCCTGGCCCAAGACTGTACAAAGTGGAGGAGAAGCATCTGGGAAGGTGCCGAACACCTCGAGTCTCTTCGCTGGGAGCAAGCGGAAGCCAAGCGCAAACAGCGGAAGCAGCGCACATCCACCCAAGCACCCCACCCACCCGCCCCTTCAACCACCGTCTGCCCCACCTGTGACAGAGACTGTAGGTCCCGCATTGGACTCATCAGTCACCTGAGAACTCATTTTTAGTGTGGAAGCAAGTCATCCTCGGTTCCGAGGGACTGCCTAAGAAGAGAAGAAGTTCTCTTCTAAGGTTGGGGTTGAGGTAAGTTGAGGGAGCTTTACTTTGCATCTAACACAATGCTGTATGTGACTTGGGAGTGCTTGATGGGACAATATAGAAGGAGATTGACTCTGTGTCTACCCATGCTGTATGTGATCTGGGAGCCCCTGACGCCTGAAATGGAAGTTTCTTTACCCAGCACTGACATTCCTCAGCCGATGAGCCAAAGTTTAGTGTTGAAGGGACAAAGCCAGGCCCAACATCCTCCCATGGAACACGCCGTCTTGCCCTCTCTCCTACCACTGGTCCCCAACACACCTAACAGAATACAACAGGATCACTCAATCCAACGAGACTTTGCATCCTCTCATTCATCACGATGGAGGCGGGAGGATGAATCATTTGCCTATGGTTGCCGTGCAGCCAGCACATGATCACACAGTGGTGACACAAGTCTTCAGCACAGATACAGGCTTCACTGTACAAGTGTGGCACAACAGACACCTTTTAATGGGGGGAAAAAACAAGATGAAAAATTGCTTTGATCCAATCATGCCTCCCTCCACCACCCACTCCCCCCTCCACCCCCCCTGAAGGTGTTGGATCATACTGGGGTATGGTAGCTGTCCCTTCTTCAGGTCGTGAGCCTACAGTGAATGGCCACAGGCTGTACAACTGTAGAGGCATCACAGCGGGACTCAATCCTGCCTTCACCCAATGTCCAGCAGGGGCCCCTGAAACCTAGCTGATTCCCCCTCCCAGCCCAGGGACACTGAGGCCAACTGTAAGAATACTGACTGTGCCGGACTGACGGAGCCACCCATTCTCACTCAGCGTGCACTCTCGAATGTTTGAGAAAATAAACGGTGTCAGGACGAATAATCCTCAAATCGGAACATTCCCTTTAACAGAGGTTGTACAACACGACAACTGAGCGAGCCAAACGAGGAGACAATGGAACGACATCCTTTATACAAAAAAAATATGCAGAGTAGAAATAATGTTCCAGTAACTAGAAGCTCTATTTATTAGTACAAGTAATTAAAAACACATCTCCTCCTGGAACTCGGAGTCACTCGAATGCTGGAGATTAATCGAAACCCTGGTATGAATCATTACACTATTCACCAATCTGAGAAATAATTAGGATTTGACATTTCAGCAGGAACTCATGAGAATCACTAACGCGCTCGCATAGCCCAACAGTCAAGAGCATCACGGAATCGATGGGGTGATTTATCGGCTTCTCTGAGGAATAAAAAGGGATGCAGTACCCACGCAGCGCCTATTGATTATCTCCGCACACAGCCATCCTTTTCTGTTAACTCTTCCAGGGCTTTGGAGATGCTTGTCAGAAACAAACACAAGTTGGGGGAAGCACTGGCGCAGCTGGACAAGGAGGTAGGTCTCAGTCATGAGACTTTTAAATACTCCTTGTAGCAGGTGTGCTGTTGTTTCATTAACAGTAGGGAGCCTCGGCCACCTCAAGTGCACACTAGGAAATTGCAGGCACACTCCCCATTATTTTCTGTCTACGTGGGTTCCTAATAATACAGCAACAACAACAACTTGCCTTTAATATAGTAAACTGATCTTTACAGGAATGCTATCAAACAAAATTTGACACCGAGGCACATAAGGAGAAATTAGTTCAGGTGACCAAAAGATTGGTCAAAGAGGTAGGGGTTTTAAGGAGCATCTTAAAGGAGGAGAGAGAGGCGGTGAGGTTTACGGAAGGAATTCCAGAACTTAGGGCCCAGGCATCGAACAATAAGGGAAAAGAATTCGATTTGTAATGACTGAAAACAACTCGCTTGCTGGCAGCTTAAAAACTCCATCTTGCAGATTGCTCGACTTCAGTTCTGGACCTAACCCATCGCCTAATTGCAACATTGGTAACTATTCAACTCAGAGCTGGGCTACAAACCCCAGACTGTCTATTTCCCTCTCTGCAACAGAGAAGTATAGACTATCACAGCACAGAAACTAGGCATTTGGTAAGGAGCAGGCTTTGACTCATGACTCTAAGCCCAGCCAGGTGGTGCAGTGCATTGACCTACCAACACCAGTTCCTGCCCCTGATTCTCCTTCTTAGACCTGGTCTACTTACCTTCTGATTTTTGCCTTCCTCCTGGAGAATTGCCTTGCCTCCATTCTTCTCAAGAGCAATTAGGGATGGGCAATAAATGCTGGCCTTGTCAGCGACGCCCACATCCCATGAACGAATAAAAAAAAAAAATTTGGTCCATCAAGTCTGCGCCACAATTTTTCTCCACGAGCTACTGTGTGTAACCCCACTCTCCTGCGCTCTCCTGATACCCTTGAATACTCCTTTTTTTCCAAAGTGAGTATTAGCACCACTGTGCCAGCTAATGTGGTGGAGGCGGGACTTATGGCAGGACTTACAGCAACAGTCTATTTTACAGCAAAGATAGTCTATTTACCCAGCAAACAGCAAACAGAGTCTATTTAAACAGAGTCTCTATGAATTACAACAAACTGATGACCAAAACTACAGCAAAGTCTCCTGATTAAAAGCCGGATTATTTCTCCAGCAAATGCAGTGAGTGGAGGATAGTCATACAATATAAATTAAGTGCGTAAAATCAATCCCAGTCATTTACTGCAGTGCAGTCTCCAGACGAGGAGAATTACCCAATCATCTCCATTCTGGCCGGCACTTGTGGTGTCACTGTATGCAGTCCTCTTTTTTTTCGATGTAATTCTTTTAAAACTTGTAGGCTGTGATTTTCCTCGGAGCCGCTCCTGCTCCATCGCCGTAACTTCGCTGAACGTATACTGTTTACGTGTGTAAACGAGACGTCCACCGCACTTGTAGCGAAGTTATAGCGGTGGAGTGGGAGCAGCTTCGAGGAAGTTACCGGCCCGTAGACTCTGCTTCAACAATGGTTTGTAGCAGAGAGTTGCACATTCTAGCCACTCTCTGTGTAAGCAATGTTTTTCCCAACCTCCCCTTTAATTCTTTTTGTGATCATCTTAAAGTTGTGCCGTCTCGTTACCACATTGCTGAACAATGTATTACTCTTTACCCCATCCTCACTCTTCATGACCTTGAAGATCTCTATCCGGTCACCCCTTAACCTTTGTAGCGCTATTGAAAAAGGTCCATCTTCTCATCCCTGGCAACCTCCCAGTGAATATACACTGCATCTTTACTTGATCTATAATGGGGTGCCCAAACTTACACAGCGCTCCAACTGCAGCCTAACTAAGGTATTAAATAAGTATAACATCACCTCCTTGGTTTTGTATTCTATGCCTCTAGATACAAAACCAAGGATTCTGTTTGCCTTTTCATGGCCTTATCTATTCCCACTGCCATCTTTAATGACCTGTGCATCTGCACAAACAAGGTTCCTCTGATCCTCCGATCCATTTAAAATCTTACTGTTTAAGGTGCATTTCCTACATTGAACTGCATCTGCCACCTATCTGCTCATCCTGCTAACCTGTTTATATCCTTTGTCAGTATTTCACAATCTTAATCACAATTGTTTATACCCTGAATTTGGGGCTATCAGAAAATTTCAAATTGCTCCCTCAGTGCCCAAGTCCAGACCATTTATGAATAAGAGCAGCCCCCAAAATAGAGTCCCGTGGAACACCATTCACACCATTCCATTCGGAGAAACTTCCCTTTATCCCCAACTTTGTTTACTGTCCTTCAATCTCTCTTTCCATTTAGCTACACTCTCCTTAATTCCGTCTGCCATTATCTTTGCCGTAGGTCTCTGACGCAGTACCTTACCCAAGAAAGAAAGAATTTGCATTTATACAGCACTTTTCACGACATTCAGGATATTCCAAAGTCCTAACTTCTTCTTTATCAAAAGCTTTTTGAAAATCTATATAAACCACATCCATTGCATTTCCTTTATCTATTGCCTCTGCTAGTTCTTCAAAGAATCCGATACGATTGGTCAAGCACAATATACCACATCATTGTCCCTTTCCATTCCTACTGCTGCTGAAATCCTTAGCCATGCCTTCATCACCTCCAGGCTCAACTGCTCCAACTCTGTCCCCACTGACCTCCTGAGTTCCACCCTACATAAAACTACAACTTGACCTGTTTCTTCAGAACCCCTGTCCTTGCCAAACTCCACTGGCTTCCCAACCCGCAATGCATCAAATTTGAAATCCCCGTCTTCGATCCCTCCCCCCTACCTCTGCAACATCCTCCAACTCTGGTTTCTTTTGCATCACCTCTCCACTCTACCTTTAGTGGTGGAGCCTTCAGTTGTCTCGGCCCCACATGCTGGAATGTTCACCCTAGACTGCTCCCACTTGCTACTTCTCTCCCCTCCTTCAAAAGCCTCCTTAAAACATGACCCCTTTGACCTTCCTTCAGTCACCTCCCCTAACTCTTTCCTATTGCCTCTTGATGTCTGTTTTCACTGCGGGGAAGCACATTGGGAAGTTAGGGGTAAAAATTCAGTTGGTTGCGCCTCCCGTTAGCGCCTTAAGAGGGCGCTAATGGGGTGCAAAGCCGCTAACGCCCGGGTGCAGCGATGTTTGCGCCGCTCGGGAACTTAACTAGAGATTGTGCGGCGGCGCTAAAACTTACCGCTGCGACCACCTGCGCGCGCAGATTGTGACGTCATTCCATGGTGCAACGCCCTTGTGGCGCCCCGGAGCGGAAATTGAGTGGCGCCCCCTGCCTTACCGCCTGGCGCATCCAACGACCAGAAGACTGGAACGCTATCAATCGCTGTGGGGCTTGGGGGGGGCGCTATTTAAAGGGGGCCTCTTCCTGTCTTTTATTGTTGGTGGCATTTTTGAACTACGCATTCTGAGAGAGAGAGGGAGAGACTTCTGGAGAGATTCAACGTTGTGTGAAGGAGTTTTGGGTACTGAGCAGCACTTTGCAGGTTCATTTTGATTTGCCATTCCTTGTATCGATTTAGCAGAGACTGTGGGAGCTGCACTCTGAGCTCTTTGCCTGGTACTCTCCATTGTTCTTTCCAGCACATTTGATGTGCAAGTCTCTCCAGGCCGAGATTCAAGGCTGCAATGAACAGGATGTGGATGGAAAGCAAGATTAACCATCCCCTTTAAGAACTGGCCCGTGCCATTGTGTGTGTGTTCCATTGCTGACTGACATTACATGAGCTTCGCCAGCGCTCCGAGTTAGCGCCTCACTGCTCGGCCTTTGCGCCTTAAGACAGGTGTGCAGCACCTGCTTTAGCGCTCCACTCAACTCCCGGGGCGGTAAAAGTGAAGTTTCCTGTCAGTGCCGATAATTAGCGCCAGGCGCTAATATTTGCGTCCAGACGATATTTGCGCCCCAAATGGGGCGCGACCTAATTTCTACCCCTTAATGTTTTATTACATTAAAGGCGCTATATAATTGCACATTGCTGTTGTTGTTTGGGGACAATTCCACCAGCACCAGGAGCCCGCTGGAACTCCTAGTGGTTGTTCTGCATGAGCCTAGATAGGGAGTGTCAGTGATTACTATACTGCATCACTGCAGAAAGATCAGTGCCCAATCCACACACAGGCACTTTCCAGTAGGAGTCACTGGATAACAATCAGGACACTCCAGTGCAGTACTGAGGGAGTGCTGCACTGCCGGATGTGCCGTCTTGCAGATGAGACGTTAAACCGAGGCCCCGTCTGCCCTCATAGTGAACGTAAAAGATCCCATGGCATTATTTCAAAGAAGAGCAGGGAAGTTCTCCCAGTGTCCTGGCCAACACTTACCGTTCAACCAACATCACTAACGCATCAATTATGTGGTCATCAACACATTGCCGTTTGTGGGAGCTTGCTGTTCATAAACTGGCTGCTGCGATTCCCACATTACAACAGTAACTACATTTCAAAAGTACTTCATTAGCTGCAGAGCGCTTTATAAATCTTTCTTTCTTTCTCTCTACTGATCTATCCTGGTGTGATGCACAAGTTAAAGTCAAAATAAAGTTACAGGTAGGATACAGGGCTGACAGGTGCATCACAGGGTGGGGCACGAGGAGGGATATTGAAGGCCTGTGTCAGTTCTCAAATTATGTCTGAGTGTTGTAAAACAGACCACGTTTGAAATATTGGTATGGGTCAGTAGCTGGCCTCACACCTCACTCCGACCACCTGTGGCATATAGGTGTACCATTACATTCCTATCTCTTCATTCCCAGGAGATTCACTGGAAGCTCTGTTTATCACAGTGCGTCCTGAATGCTCAGTGCTTGAGAGAAACAAGTTCGCTACATCTACAACCTCTCCCAGCAAACTCGGACTGACAGTAACAGGCTATTCTCTCTCTGGACTCTGACAAATCTTTTGGATATCCAACATTTAGTCATCATCTGTAAAAAAAAAACTGTGAGAATGTGTCTGTGCCCCAAGGACCTAGCCGGCCAACATGACATATTGACATTCCACTGGGGAACATCAAAAGCATTCATCACACGGCCGAGGCATGTGATCCATTCTATCCTGTCACACTGATGTGCCATTAGACGAGTCCTGGGAATATGGAGAGCTTCTTCTATGCTGCATAAATGTGACCGAGATTAAACTGCAAAAAGCTGAAGTTTCTCCAGATCAGAAATCAAAACTCTCAAGGGCGTCATTCACCAAAGCAGAGCAACAGGACAGGGAGTCAGAATAAATGGCCTTCGCGAATCAACACGGCCAGATATCCAACTACACTGCATACTTCAAACACATTTGATTCGGTGGAGATTACCACAATTATTGGCCATCATCCTCCAGTATCTTGTCCAAGTGGCCATTCCTCATGAGCCAGCCTGGACAGAGTGTTGGCAGGCTGTATGGGCATGTGGATCATTGCAGGTGCTCTCAACTCTGTTCCCACCAGACACCCACTGGATAATGATCAGGAGTGGAAACCCTGGCTGATTTTCCAGTTCCCTCGCACTGAGTTCAATTGTAACACACCTACCGTGGCCCCAGCTAAGATCAGCTAATCCAGCACAGACTAAGAATGGAATTTGAGACCTCAGTATCGTTCAGAAACACATCACTCAATGCTTTACCCACTAAGACGTCAGGGGAACTATGACCTTGATTGTTGGTCTTCAGGGGCTATTTTAACTACCTTGAGGCAGTTTTGAACAAGATACACCATTTACTGAGTGATGTAGGGGTGTGTGTGTGTGGTGAGAATAACAGTGCTGGGGAAGGCTGATTTCTGTCAGCATTAAGCACAGGTATGGTTGTTCCATCACAATACAGGGTGACCTTTGCTTTGCTCAGTAATGCAGGGCCACCTCACTCCAGGCAACTCACTCACTCATTTGGCCCATTCTCAATTATAGTTTCCAAAAAATTGCTACACAGAAGGGTCAGAGATTTTCTGCTGCAGCCAGACTTTCTATTGCTCCATAGTTCCAGAACCAACCACACCAAACGGATTAACACTAATTCTGTAAAGTGTCAATGGTCAAGGAGAAGTTTAGTGGACAGGTTGTGCACAGCCTGCTGAATGGGGTGTTGCACCAAAGGAGGAAGAGTCACGGGGGTGGGACAAAGCCGAACAGAGGGGTCCGCGTGGAAACAGAGTGCGAGTCAAATGGATCCAACCCAGGGTAGGGGGACGGGGGAGAGACATAACATAAAAGAGAGAAAGAAAGAGAAGAAAAGGAGAAAGAGAGAAACAAAGAGAAAGTGTGAGGGAGAGAGAAAGAAAAGATTTGCATTTATATAGCGCCTTTCACGACCTCAGGACGTCCCAAAGCGCTTTACAGCCAATGAAGTACTTTTGACGTGTAGTCACTGTTGCAATGTAGGAAATGCGGCAGCCAATTTGCGCACAGCAAGCTCCCACAAACTGCAATGTGATAATGACCAGATAATCTGTTTTTTTGTGCTGTTGATTGAGGGATAAATATTGGCCAGGCCACCGGGGATAACTCCCCTGCTCTTCCTCGAAATATCGCCATGGGATCTTTTACATCCACCTGAGAGGGCAGACGGGACCTCGGTTTAACATCTCATCCAAAAGACGGTACCTCTGACAGTGCAGTACCCCGCTCAGTACAGCACTGGGAGTGTCAGCCTAGCTTTATGTGCTCAAGTCCCTTGACTGGGACTTGAACCTACAACCTTCTGATTCCAAGGTGAGAGTGCTACCAACTGTGCCGCGGCTGACATCTATTAAGAAAGGGAAAGATATAGAGAAAAAGAATGAAAGGATTAGAGAGAGGGAGTGACGTTGACAGGATCCATTGACAATAAGAACTCAGACAGAAGATAGGGAGCGAGTAGTTTACAAGATGAACCAGGAACAAAAAAGAAAAGCAAAGAAGCGAACAGCGGAAAGAGGTGCAGCTGGAGAGTCAGACAGCCCCTCAGGCTCAGTGCTTGAAGTCCGGTTGGCTATGAATAATTTTGACATGAGGCTGGGGGCTCGGTTTAATACCGTTACATCAGTGACAGCTGTAACAGTCAGGCTCCTGAGAAACTGAAGGATTTCTAGATGCACTGGTTATGAAATGGCTGGCACTGGGGAAATTGAAGAAATTGATTTCCACACACACATTCAGACAGTGATATGCAAACTGCAGCTCTTAAAGAACAACACATCAATTATCAAAATGAAAAAGCATTAAGCACATCGCATGCTGACACAGATACTTTGCGCTCCTCAAACTGCGCAGAACTCACTGATGTTTTCACATTCAACCATCCACCAAGTCCCATTGGCAGGCTCCCCACGCTGCTGTTGAAACGCCCATCGAGAATGAACGCTGCCTTCACAAGACATTCCATTTATTTATCCCTCATTAATCTTTTAAGCTCAATCTTCTCTTAAAAGCAAATCGCTGCTCTTCGGATACTGGACAAGACAGGCTCTGGTCAAGTTCTGGCAGATGTGCTGAGTTAGCTTAGCTTGGGGGAAAGGGAGGAGTCAGTGGCACGACTGGGTACAATTTCCATTCCTGATCCAGCGCCCCTGACGAGAAAGTATGGGGACAGGATTGGGCTTGGCTGTGATGCCACCCACAGTTTAACAACCTGTTGCTACTCGCTGTCCTGGGTTAGATACAGTGGGACTGCCAGAGCCCAAACCATAGCAAGGAGTCAGCAGGACAGGGAAACTGGGAGGAAATGAAAATACTGCCTTCTTGGAACAGAGAAAAGGGTGAAGAATGGGGTGATTCCGTGATCCTGGGCTTCCAGTGAGGAGCAGCACTCTGGGGGAATCCCAGAAGCAGTAGATAGCAGAATCACCCCGAACAAAACGTGGAAAGCACTCCAGGTGGTTCAATGAGTTTATCCAGTGATAGCTGAGCCACACAGGCTGGGAAGGCCCCGGGTTCGATCCCCAGTCTACGTCAGGTTAGTGGATCGCAGCTGGGGCTGCAGTGGGCATCAGCTGGTCCAGGAGTAGGAAGGCATCGGCCGTGGCTCAGTGGGCAGCACTCTCACCTGCTGAGTCAGAATGCTGTGGGTTGAAGTTCCACTCCAGAGACTTGAGCACATAATCTCTGCTGACACTCCAGGGCAGTACTGAGGGAGTGCTGCACTGCCGGAGGTGCTGTCTTCCGGATGAGACGTTAAACGGAGGCCCCGCCTGCCCTCTCAGGTGTATGTAAAAGATCCCGTGGCACTATTTCGAAGAAGAGCAGGGGAGTTCACCCCGGAGTCCTGGCCAATATTTATCTCACAATCAACATCACTAAAGCAGATTATCACATTGCTGTTTGTGGGAGCTTGCTGTGCGCAAATTGGCTGCCGCGTTTCCTGCTTTACAACAGTGACTATACTTCAGAAAGTACTTAATTGGCTGTAAAATGCTTTGTGACGTCCTGAGATCGTGAAAGGCATTAAATAAATGCAAGTCTTTCTTTCTTTAGGGAGGGGTCTCAACCATAGTTCCTGCTTCTGATCCCACTTGGAAAGTCCACATGTACAGACATCAGAATAGGATGTCAAATGGCCCTGGATACGATGCTTCCTCTCTCCCTTTCTTGAGACCCACCATTGGCGGGGCAGAGTTACGGCAGGACGAGACTTGCACCTGCCGTTTTGACACTCACCATTAAGGCTAGCATATATGCCTTGGCTGATTTACCCCCCCCACCCACCCACCTCCCTATCCCAGGGATCTAGAGGTCAACTGTACCACCCCTACTGGGGATGGAACCCGGCATCTTCCTGGTCTGTGTGACTCATCAGGGGGTATTTTCATATTTCTCATTGGCGAGATGGAATTAGCTGCACCATCAGATTGTAAAAATGGACTGGAGAAGAAGAAAAATCGGAGCATCTGGATATTCCCATGGAATGGAGCCGAAATCCATCAGTCTCACTGGAGCTGGATCATGATCTTCACTCGATGAAAACCCATCACTCAGTCTTCTTGTAAAAAGCCAAGAAAGCTTTTGATATGCGAGATCAATGGGATTGCAGCAGTGTGCACAGCAGGTATGCACACACTGCTTCCCTGTCTCTTTAATTTAATGTTCACCGTTGTCATAGAGACATTTAGATTGTTTAAGATTTGCTGCCAGAGCCAATTTTGCCCCAAGCGACTCTGCAAATTACCAAGTTGGACTGGAAAAAAAAGGGCTGGTTATTTCATTATAACTTCCCGTTGTACAGTGAGTATAAGAGGAGGAGAGGAGCTGAGAGCAGACACTCCAATCACAAGTGCAGGTCTTGGCTGGGATTCTCCTCTTCGGGGCAGAGTTACAGCAGGACGAGACTTGCGCCTGTCCCTTTAAAGCTGCCCCAAACCCAGCTCATATCCTGGGTCGGAGGTCGACACAGATGTCCTGGTGGGATTCCCACGACTAAGAGGGAACCACTGCAGCACCAAAAGAGGCAGCGGGGAACCAGAAAGGGGCAGAAGCATCTCAAAGATGGCATCATCCTTGGCTGAGGCCTTCATCTGCCCAGTGTTGAACTCAAACTGGAGGGAGAGGATGCTACTAGAAGGCCCCCCCACCCTCCATTGGGGAAATTCGGGGCCTTTACGTCCACTTTATGGAGCTGACTGCCACCTTCACCTGGCCCTGGGAAGCAGCAGAAAGTGCAGCACATCCTTCAGGGACCTTCTGAGACCCTAAAGAGCTGGCACTGGCTAGAACCACTGAGACCCTAAAGAGCTGGCACTGGCTGGAACCACTGATAGCCTAGAGAGGTGGCACTGGCTAGAACCACTGATAGCCTAGAGAGGTGGCACTGGCTAGAACCACTGATAGCCTAGAGAGGTGGCACTGGCTAGAACCACTGATAGCCTAGAGAGGTGGCACTGGCTAGAACCACTGATAGCCTAGAGAGGTGGCACTGGCTAGAACCACTGATAGCCTAGAGAGGTGGCACTGGCTAGAACCACTGAGACTCTAAAGAGGTGGCTGTGCGAAAATTGGCTGCCACGTTTCCTACATTACAACAGTGACTACACTTGATTGGCTGTAAAGTGCTTTGGGATGTACTGAGGTTGTGAAATGCAAGTCTTTTTTTTTGTGCTGCCCCACAAATGGCCGTAGAGGCAGTTGTGCACCAGTCCCGTTCTATGAAGCCTCCCGCAACCTGTTAGGATCAAATTATACAGACCTCTCGGCCATTTGCAAATCTCTGAATTTCCCCCAATTTCCAGAGGCCGGGCCCCTCTGAAATGGCTCCCTTTCCCAGCGCCAGGAGCCCTGGCACATTACACAACTTGCCCTTCATGAACACCCCTGTAATATAAAAAGGGGGCTGGGGAGGGTAGAAGAGTCGGCAGGTGTGCGGTAAAGCTGGAGGGAACAAGACAAACCGCCCCGAACGGGTTTCCCCACAGCGCCTCCTGACGGGGGGGGTCAGACACTAACCGCATCCAAACGGTGCAACCTGCTTTGCACCAGGAAGCTCTGGCTGCCGAATAACTGAATGTACCTGTCACGTGATGCTGCAGCTCTTCAGATCGAACGTCACAATCATCTGAAACAGAAAAACAAAACCATTAATAAATAGTGCGTTGCACAAAATAAACACCGTACCTGGGAATGAGCAAGAGACTGGGCGAGGAGACAGACAGGGTCCAGTTTCATTCTCACAGTTTCGGATGGAAGCTAGATTGCAGTGTATAAACTCACCACACCCAGACACACACACACACACTTGCCCCCCAACTGTTCATCAAGCAGTCAGGAGGACCCCAGCCCCATGACATTCTTGCCTGGCAGAGACACCGACATTTTACTGCAGGAATTCCACAGGAGGCGACACTGCTGGGAAGTGCTGCTCATGGCTCAGATGGCAAATGCAACCACCTGGTGCGGCCATACACAGAATGTACGGCACAGAAACAGGCCATTCGGCCTAACCAGTCCATGCCGGCGGCAGACCAGGTCAGTCCCAGGTTCAATCTCTAGCCTGTGCTTAGTTAGCTGGTCTTGTCCCATGTGTTGGTTACAGTGCTTTATTTGGCCTTAAGCCCTTTGGGCTTGGAGTGGGCGGGGGGCGGGGTGGGGTAACACTTTACAGCTAAGAGGTATTTCTGACAGGCCCCTTCAGTACAGAATGGGGAAACGGTTTTGCTCAGTGGTAGCCCCGTTTCCTGCCAACATACTCCACAAGCCCAATATAGAAATCTTCAGCCAAGCTCCCATCTCATAGAGTCATAACGGCACAGAAGGAGGCCATTCGGCCCATCGAGTCCGTGCCAGCTCTCTGTAGAGCAATCCAGTCAGTTCCATTCCCCCGCTCTATCCCTGTAGCCCTGCAAGTTTATTTCCCTCAAGCGCCTATCCAGTCTCCCCTTGAAAACATTGAGTGTCTCCGCTTACCCCACATCTGTCGGCAGTGAATTCCAGGTCATCACCACTCGCTGCGTAAAAAAGGTTTTCCTCACATCCCCCTGTATCTCTTGCCCAAAACCTTAAATCATTGTCCCCTAGTCCTTGTACCATCAACTAGTGGGAACAGCCTTTCCCCGTCTAGCCTATCCAAACCCGTCATAATCTTGTACACTTATATCAAATCACCACTCAACCTCCTTTGCTCTAATGAAAACAAATCCAGCTTCTCCAACCTGTCCTTATAGCTAAGATCCCCCATCCCCGGAACCATTCTGGTAAATCTCCTCTGCACCCTCTCAAGGGCCTTCACATCCTTCCTAAAGTGTGGTGACCAGAACTGGACGCAATACTCCAGTTGTGGCCTATCCAGCGCTTTATAAAGGTTCAGCATAACTTCTCTACTTTTGTACTCAATACCTCCATTTATGAAGCCCAAGATCCCATATGCTTTGTTAACCACTCTCTCAATATGTCCCGCCACCTTCAGGGAACTATGCACATTAACTCCCAGGTCCCTCTGTCCCGGCACACTCTTTAAAACTGTGCCATTAAGTGTATATTGCCTCTCCCTGTTCCTTCTGCCAAAATGCATCACCTCACACTTCTCTGTATTAAATTCCATCTGCCACTTGTCTGCCCATTCTGCTAGCCTTTCTATGTCCTGGCCTCTGGGGTGCTTTCACAGTCAAGTTGCCTTGACACAACATCCTGCTTCCGTCGCATGCCGCTCATGTAGCATCCGGGGGCTGGGCTCTGAAGGTGCACTGGGCTCCAGTTTATATGGAGCCCCACAGAGATCACAGGGCTGGCCCCATTCCCCGCCCCTCACCCAGTTTACATTACATTACTAAAACCAGCTCCCTTTTCCCGACCGCTTTGTGGGTCTACAATACTGTCAGTGCCTGGGAGATGGACTTGTCCACATGATGGAGTGCAGCTGTCGCAGGAAGATCTGGCGTCTGCAGCCTCGGATGTAAAAGTGCCCAGTGACAGCCCCGGGGTATGGTGCAGCCATCCTGCCACCACTCTCTGACCAGAACCAGAGAGCAAGGCTGGCATCCCGCTCAATTGCAGAGATTGGCAAACGGTGGATTAAAGAGGAGGCTCAATTTACCGATGCAATGAGAGTTAGCGCTGGTTGCCTTGGATCTGACAGGTGAAAGCTGTCCCGACATCTTTAAATAGTCACCGATCGCAGAACAAGACCCTCATCACAACCCTCTCTCAAACCCTCCACACCCCTTGCTGCAACTCCCTGCTACACCTCACATCCCTCACATTTGCTGGGCAGATATTCATATGAAGATCACGTGATATTTTTTGGGCTCAATAAAAAGGAGATGCATTTAAGAGTGTTCAGTATAGAATCATAGCATTTTACAGCTGAATGAGGCCATTCGGCCCATCGGGCCTGTGCTGGCTCTCTGAAAGAGCGACCCACTTACAGCCACTGCCCTGTCCTCGACACGTATTAGGGATTCTGCTTCCACCACTGTTTCTGATAAAGCATTCCAAATCCTAACAACCCTGCGTGTAAAAAAAAAATAATTCTCTTCTTTTGTTCATTTCGGGTTGATCTCCAATTTATTTAAAACCTTTATTGGATTAGGGAAAGACAACAGGCAAAGCCCGAGCCTCATTTACCACATTTAATCAGGGTAAAGAGTCAGAAATAAGAGAGAGAGAGACACTGCGCCCTCACGCTGTGGGAGAATGAGCCGTGTGTTGGGGTACTGAGCCACGAAGAGCCAGGCTCGGCCTCCCCAGTCTGTGTGGAATTAGCCGATTTTAGCCGAAGCCGGAGGGCTGGAACTGTCTTCAGCACCCCTGGGTTAGAGAGAGGAAGAGAGAAAAGAAAAAAAGAGGGTTCTCACTCCCGATTGGCGTGACCCGTCACCCCTGCGGAAAAGGTGCACTTGCGCGCACGTCAGGCGAGAACGAGGCTGTGATGCCCTCCACGGTCAAGCAGCCCTGCCGGCACTCACTGTCGAGGATGACCTGCTTTGAGTCACTGCCTTCAGGAGGTGAGAGAGAGAGAGGGGTGGATGCTCTCCGCTGGAACAAGCCCAGATAAATTTAGGAGCAAGCTGGATTGCACGCGACCCGACATACCAGTATCTGCATCCCTGGCCTCTCACTCCCACGCTTTTTAAACTGCCTGTCTCTCACGCACACCATGTGTTCTGAGGTACAGCCAGTTCATTCTACATTACCTACAATTTTCTTCGTAAAGTCACCCATATGCAGAATTGATAAATGACGCATTCCAATGAAATGTATTTCACGGTTCAAAAATTTCCCAAGTCAGTAAATATTTCACTTCAGTGAATGGGACTGCACTGCAAAGGTTTACTGCCGTACAAACACTCGGCTTTGTGGCATTTAGTTACCGATATATTACTTAGGCAGTTTTTTTTAAAAAAAGCTGCGGCTTTCTGCCAACTTGTGGTGCTGCCGTCTGGTGACTCGCTAAGCTGCCCCAAGACAAAAGCAATTTAAAAATGAGACGGGTTTGTTCCTTGAAACATAGCTATCTTGTATGAAGGGAAGCCCGAACAAAGATTACCGCTCGCAGACTGGCCTATTTTGTGCGGAGCTACCACCGGCCAGCCCTACTCCCTCAGGCCTCAGTCTAGTGTCTCCGGAAAAGGCCTGGTCGCCATGGCAAAGGGCCCTGCGGAAACTCTTCACCACATCTTTAGCGAGAGGAGTGCATTAGGACGGAGTCTGTGATGGATAATACCCAGTTATTACAAAATTAACTGAAAAGACAAAACCACAGCTGAGACACATCCCGGTGTGGTTCAAATACTTGGCCCACCTCGAAGAGTTACGCAAACGCCTGGCGCCAGAGATTCCGCCACTTCCACCGGCGCCAGTGCTGCCTTGTTCACTTTGCCGTTTTGCCCGGACCTTGGTGCTGCCTTCGACAACAAAGTAAAAGCTCCTTCCCCTTTACTGCAGGTTCCAAGATGTTGGACCGCCTCTGGCAGTGTAACCAGGCGAGGGAAATAAATGATTAGAAGAAAAAAAAAATTCAGTCGGCGTGAATTCTCTTCTGTCTGGCCCAGTACCACACTGGGAGGCCCATCTACCCACCGAGCCATTTGAGAGCACTTCAGTAAAGATTATAATGAACTAATCTATCTTCTACAGCCCTGCGCTATGGACTCTCTGATTCACACATAAAAATATTCCCCAATGATCTGGGTTTTAATAAATCAACAAAACCAAGATAACCGGTGGCTGTATTTCAGTGGTCTCCAACAGACTGACAGAAGGCAGCATCAATTTGAACCGTGTAAAAGTGGAAGAAAGCATGGGTAGTGGTGGGGTAACTTTCACTAACTAGTTGCCTCTCTCCAAAGTTTACAAACTGTGCGGCCTGTTTCCGTGAGAATGAGCCACAACACGAATCTCGGCCTGTAGTGCAGGAGCAGGCCATCGATGGGAGCACGGCCGGAGCTGCTGTACACGCACAAAGCACTGATGCCACGAGGCTCAAAACGGCCAAGGTTTCTTTACATTTTTTTTAGTATTCGTTCACGGGATGTGGGCGTCGCTGGCAAGGCCGGTATTTATTGCCCATCCCTAATTGCCCTCGAGAAGGTGGTGGTGAGCCGCCTTCTTGAACCGCTGCAGTCCTTGTGGTGAAGGTACTCCCACAGTGCTGGCTTTGTCCTAGCGGTTTGGTACAACTGAGTGGCTTGTTGGCCATTTCAGAGGGCAGTTAAGAGTCAACCACATTGCTGTGGGTCTGGAGTCACATATAGGCCAGACCGGGTAAGGATGACAGATTTCCTTCCCTAAAGGACCTTAGTGAACCAGCTGGGTTTTTCCGACAATCCGGTAGTTTCTGGTCACCATTACTGATACTAGCTTTTATTTAATTCTAAATTTATTTAATTAACCGAATTCAAATTCCCCCAGCTGCCATGGTGGGATTTCAACTCTGTGGATCATTAGTCCAGGCCTCTAGATGACTATTCTGGTAACATAACCACTATGCTACCGTACCCCTCAACTTGCACCATGGTGTCAATACAGGAATCACGCTGCCAGTGGAACTGGATATTTACTGGGGCTCAGATAGACCAGCGGCAACATTAAGGGCCCATTGAAAACAAGAATCTTCATCGCAGCCACCCGTAACTAGTCTGGTTGTGGTGTATCTTATATTTTGCCGTTGGCTGCACAAGACCTGTGTGGGACGAGTGCAAAATAAAAAAAACAGCTAAAGTTTTTAAACTATTTAAAAGCAGGACAATACTTGGGAGATACTCTGTATAACCTCTGCTCCACAAATGTGGGTTCAACCATCTAGACAAAGCCCATGTGAGCTCAGAAGGTTGTGGGTTCAAGTCCCACTCCAAAGACTTGAGCACAAAGATCTAGGCTGACACTCCAGTGCAGTACTGAGGGAGTGCTGCACTGCCGTCTTTCGGATGAGAAACTCTCAGGTGGAAGATCCCATGACACTATTCCAAAGCAGAGCTGGGGTGTCCTGACCAACATTTATCCCTCAAACAACATCAATAAAACAGATCATTATCACATTGCTGTTTGTGGGACCTTGCAATGCAAATTGGCTGCCGCGTTTCCTACACTACAACAGTGACTACACTTCAAAAAGTACTTCATTGGCTGCAAAGCACTTTGGGAAGTCCCGAGGTCGAGCTATAGAAATCTAAGTTCTTTCTTTCACAGAAGGGGTTAATTTTATATGTAAACCACAATATTTCTTCAAAAATACTGTTGGGAAAGACTTAGAGTGTTATTTCTGTCTCAAGGGACCATGGAGCGAGGATTGAGAACCACGAAATTCTCTCTCCGAGTTACTTAACAAATCCCCCCAGGTTACTTTCAACATGGGTGCCACCCTGCCCTGTGCAGTCTGCTGGGGATCAGTCAGGCACTGAGTTACCAGCTGTCTGTCTGAGTGCTGTGCAACGCTCCAGTTTAGCAATTACGAGTCCCCTGCTGATTTTTCCCATCTACTCAATAATGCATGTGTCCTTGAATGGTACATTTTGTCAGTAATAGCCAGAAATTAGTCAAACATAGTCGGGAAAAAAAAAATCATTCTCACTGCTATTCCTCCTTCCAGCCATTAAACAGCCGATCAGTGATGTAGTGATGTAGCCAGGCCCACGCCTTGGCTTCTGTTCACCCCGGCCACAGGCCTTCAGGTCAATTAAAATGTTTAAGAAGGACATCTTTGCTGAAGTTTCCTCAACTTCCACATTTTTAGCAAGTTTTGTGCTCGAAGGGAGGAATGTCAACACTGGGGGGTGGAGCACGCCTCTTTCGGCATCAAGCACTCCCAGGTCAGGGACAGTGCAGGTCAGATATAGAGTAAAGCTGCCTCTGTACTGCCTCATCAAGCACTCCCAGGTCAGGGACCGTGCAGGGGCTTGCACAGGCTGTGATTGTAGCACTTGTGCCAGGATTGTGCCCATCGGTGCCCTCCAGCGCGGACCTCGGCTGGAATATGTAGGGCCAGGGGAAAAGCACCTAATCTCCATGGGAACAGTGGCCACCTGTTCCAATGCGAATGCATCTCTGGTGCCACTTGCCTACTCTGAGGGGGTGGGGAGGGGCGATATTGCCAGATCCCTCTTTCAACAGAATTTTTAAAACATTTTTTACCAGCTGGTCTTCTGGGATGGGCAGTGGGAGGGTTTCAGGCCCCAACTCTGACTTGGAGCCCCTGGTGGGGCCCACATGCTCTTCAGAAGGCCAGTATGCCTCATGTTGAAGTACCAGTGTCAAAACTTACGGCAGGTTCTTTTGAGACGATGAAAGCTGGAAGCGTGAATTCCCAGCGTAGGGAGGCCCTGCCCTCAAAGAAGGTGACTGGAAACTCCCACGCATGGCCTAAGGCTGGCGTTTCCGGAACTCGGTCTGGTTTACGGCCTTTCTGCCAGATTTCCACCGCAGTTAAGGAGAGAGCCCACCAGAACGGCCAAGCAATTTCAAGACCAGAGTAAAGCCCCCTCGACACTGGCCTGTTACCTCTGTCCTAATCTCGGAAGAGCAACCCTTACTGCACGAGAGTGGCATTTCGGTTTCCTACAGTAAGTTTTAGGAACAGGCAAAGGCCAATTGGCCCAACAGGCCCAACATTTTATGGTTGATCTGAAGAACTTCCTGCTTTTGTTATAAACCATCTCCCTTATTCTCTTCTTTGTCCAGTCTCTTTCTGGCCACTCAGACCGAGACACACAATTTAGTGCCAATTATTGGGCACTTCTCATGCTGTGGCTGTATCCATGATGAACTGACCAGTCATTTCACCAAACTCTTTAAGGACTCTTACATCAAGCACACAGGAAACGTTAACCCCATCCATCTAGGCTAGATTGGAGATAAAAGAACATTATGATAATGAAAGGTTATCGACCTGAAACGTTAACTCTGTTTCTCTCTTCACAGATGCTGCCTGACCTGCTGAGTTTCTCCAGCACGTTTTGTTTTTCTTATGATAATCACATCCATTTGGTTCAATCAAAGCCTTGGACAACAAGTTTGATCCCTGATCTATGTTGCGCTGACCTCAGCCAGGGGAATGATGGGGAGGTACAACTGTCCTCAGCACCCTTGGGCTAGGCAGGGGGGTAAGAGTAGCCAGTGTTCCTGCTCCTGGTGCCACTTGGCCTCTGGAAAGAGCGCATGGGCAGATGTTGAATGAGGATAGAACTGGCTCAGCTGTGATGCCCCCATGGTCGAATAGCCCACCAACACTCATTGTCTAGGTTCATACATGAAAATTGTTCAGTTGTGTGGGGGACATCATCATGAATCAGAGTCTTTCAGGAGAAATGGTGGAAAAGAGATAAATGTGCAGAAGCAGTCACTCCCCACCACATGCTCTCCTCGGCCTATGTCACTGTAATAATGGGGAGAGACTCACATCAGCCCTTAAAGTATCCAGACAGGGCATGATTATAACAATGGGAGATACGACAGCCATCACCACATCTTTTAATACAGTGCCAAATCAGGTAATCAATCCTCTCAGTACTTCTTCTAACTAACTCTGATTGAAATGTGGGAGTAATGGATCAGAATCAGAACTAAACACACAGACAGAGACAAACAGGACTCAGCACTTTAGGCTCATTACAGGCTGCCTTGCTTTCCCTGACAAAGAGTAAAATGATCTTTGAATGAAAGGTGGCTATTACAAATTTCACAGGTCAGTAGTAAGTATTCTCTAAGGTTCAACATCAGCAGTCACTCCTGTAAACAGACTTTTCGCCCCCTATGATCTGGAAAGCACCTTTACTGCCTAAACTCTAGTTAAACGATAGCAGCGCCCAGAGCATGTTACAAAGAACCTTTGTTATGTCGCTATGTGTGTTCTACTGTCTTTACTACTGTGAGAAAAGGTATGATTATAAACCAATAAACTGGTTTAGTTTACATGATGAATGTGAATGAACAAAACACATTATTCCAGTGCGATACATTTATTACTGCTTACTTTAAATCATAAAATAATTTTTAAAATATATGCCTCTGCTAGTACTCTTGGCAAAGATCACTTTCAGGCCAGCTGCCCTTAAGCTAGCTGATCCTAACCTTCCCCATTACAGGCTGTATGTATTCATATCTAAGACTGGAGCCTCTCAGTCTCCCTAACTGACTCACAGTGAAGAGAGAGAAAGAAAGACAAAGACAAAGAGAGAGAGAGAGGAATGTCCTTTCACCCTTCCCTCAACCATGTGTGTCCAGGATTGGTCCACCGAGCTGCCAATCAAAGTTAAAAGTTCCAAACTTGTACAATGGCCAGTCGAGGCCCTGTCCCTTTAACTGATGTGCTTATATTACAGAACAGTATCTGTTGGATAACCCGAGCACTATGGAATCTGTGCAATTGATGATGCGGACAGATTTCACAGCACCAGCAAACTGTTAAGAACATAAGAAATAGGAGCAGGAGTAGGCCATTCGGCCCTTTGAGCCTGCTCCGCCATTCAATGAGATCATGGCTGATCTTCTGCCTCAACTCCATTCACCGGCCCATTGCCATATCCCTTGATGCCCTTACTAGTCAAAAATCTATCGACTTCTGTTTTGAATATACCCAATAACTGAGCCTCCACAGCCCTCTGGGGTAGAGAATTCCAAAGATTAACCAACGTCTGTGTGAAGAAATTTTTTCTCATCTCAGTCCTGAATGGCCTACCCTTTATCCTGAGGCTGTGGCCCCTGGTTCTAGACTCCCAGAATCCACCCTATCAAGCCCTGTAATAATTTTGTATGCTTCAATGAGATCCCCTCTCATTCTTCTGAATTCAAGAGAATACAGGCCTAGTTTACTCAATCTCTTCTCATATGACAGTCCCGCCATCCCAGGAATCAATCTCGTGAACCTTCGTTGCACTCCCTCTATGGCAAGTATATCCTTCCTTAGGTAAGGAGACCAAAATTGTACACAGTACTCCAGGTGTGGTCTGACCAAGGCCCTATATAATTGGAGTAAGACTTCTTTACTCCTGTACTCAAATCCTCTTGTAATGAAGGCCAGCATACCATTCTTTAAGTTAGGATTCGTTGCTTCATTTTCTGCCCTGTCCCCTTCTTCCCTGATCTAATCAGGGGCATTCATACAGGGCAGTGATCAGTGCTGTTTGCATTTCCTTTCTGGTGCTGCAGTCCCCAGGGCCGTTGGGGAAGAAACGTCAGGTTAGACGGGTCCTGGAGCCAGCAGTGCCCCTTCCCTCCATCTATCGTACGGTGTAACCCCTGAAGGAGGCATTGCCGCCAGCAGGAACGCTCAGGGAAATGCAGCGCCAGATGTCATGAACTCACGACCGACTACACGGAGAGACTTTGGAATGGAGTACAGGCGTTCAGATACTTGACCCCGTGACCTCCCACAGGGAGCTCGCCCAGTAATGTACATAGAAATATCACATGCCGTGTCTTGACTCACCCAGCTCCCCACAAGGCCACGTTAATTAAGTGTAAATCAAAATTACACAAACATTAATGCAGCTGTAAGTGAAGGGACTGCGGGCGACACAGCGGAACAAAGCCGTGTAATTTTAAACTGAATCTAACCTTATTTGGCTTCCATTACTGCGAGATGGAGAGGTGAGGACGAGGAGCTCGTGAGACATGCACAGAATATAGATCCATTGCAACAAGAGCTTAATTGAGCTCCGCGCAATGGAGACCATTTTTGTTTGGCAGGGCAGGTGGCAGGACCTGTCGGTGTGCCAGTCAGGATTTGATCCAGCTCCTACCCACAGCATGCAGCTTCCTGGGCTAAGACTGCATTGAAATGGGGGGAAGCGGAGGTCGGGAGGGTGGGGGGAGGGGGGGAAGCAGAGACGAGTGAAAGAGAACAAAGGGACAAAATGCACATTTTTACAGAGAAGAACGATTCGATTCCTCGACGGCCCAATTCGTACATCCGCCACTTGGTGTGGAACTGAACCGTACGGAACAGACGGGCCCAGGTCTCGGGACATCAGTGCCCTTGGGCTCAGGTGGCGGGCAACAAATCAGACAGAGTGCCTGCTGCACAGCACACAGACCGCATTGGTCAACGTCGGTAACGGCATCACCAGTAACCACAGCTGTGACTGTAACCGCGACTCTGACTGTGACTGCGGCGGTGACCGTGGCTGTGACTATAACTGGAGCTGTGACCTCGGCTGTGACCAATGTTCCCTTTAAGCAGCGCGGCCACGCAGCGCTCTGGAGCTCCGGCGCAGCCGGCTCTTAAATAGGAATTTTACCGCACGTGCGGTATTTTGAACGGACCGCGCAGTCCCTTAATGGGCTGTGCACCCAAAAAAAAGTGAAAGGGCACATTGGCTGTGACCGTGATCGCGGCTGTAACATTGGCCATGGCTGTAACTGTAACTGTAGCTGTGACTGCGGCTGTGACTGTCCCTCCTTATTTTTCTCAATCTCTCTGCTGCCTTGGACACTGCTGAACATTCTAACCTACTCCAACGGCTCTCCTCAGATATGCCTCGACACAGCTCTTTTCTCTCTTGGTTTCCTTCATACTTGTCTCAAAGGTGACTTCCATATCTTTGAACGGTGTTGCCTCGCTTACCGCCAGTGCACCCCAGAGCTCCACCCTTGGGTCGCTCTTCTTCATCAGCTATATGCTGCCCAACCATCAGAAAGAACTGGATCAGGATCCATATTCATGCTGCTGACACCCAACCTCAAAAGGACATTTCCATCTCCTCTGAAGATTCAAAGGGGGAAAAATTTGGTTGCTTTGCGCCTCCCGTTAGCGCCCTCTTAGGGGTCTAACGGGGAGCGCAAAACAATTAGCACTCGGGCGCGGCGCCATCAGTGCTTCCTGCGAAATTCAGCGGGAGGTTAGCGGCGGCGGTAACCATTAGCGCCCCATGGCACTGCGCTGCCGGCGATGATGTCATCGCCGTGCGCAGCGCCCTGCTCGCGATCTTCGGTAGCGCCCCCTGACTTACCACCGGACGCTATGTCCGACGGGGTCAGGGGGGCCTACCTGCGGCCAGGGCGGCGCTAATTAAAGGCGAGGTGCCGGGCAGCCATTTTTGTTGCTGGCTGCCTGCCAGCACCTGCCCCCGTTGCCGCCCCCGGCCTTCTGAGAAGCCCCCCCGCGGGGAACCGGCTGCGCTCCATGAGCCCGGCATTTCTCGACTGCCGGGCTCTTTTGCCAGCACTCCGATCCCCGGTGGCCCAGCTGGGCCCCGGGTCGTGCTGCGCAAGGCCCAAGGGGAGGAAGGCCTGCAGTACCATGGCACGTAGCGCCGCGATATTCCCTCGCAGCGCCCCAAGAGGGAGGCGGGGCGCTTCTAGTAGTGCCCTGCTTCCATCTTGGGGCACTACTGATGAAATTCGGCCGCAGGGGCGCCAATTTTTTCGGGGCGCTAAAAGTAGCGCCTCGGCGAAGTTAGCGCCCCAAAGGGGGCCCGACTCAATTTTTCCCCCAAAGGCTATTGCTTTAACTTTCCGTTGTGGCAGAATAGTCTGCCATCACATGAAGAATGGCCACTTGGAGATGATACTGACCACCGCGGGAGACCGGAGCCCACCGTGGGTCAGTGCCCCGTCACGGGAGAGCGCGGGATCAGTGGCTTTAGGTAGGTAGAAAACTAGAAAAAATATATTTAAAAAAAAAGAGAGGAGCAAATTGAAGAGCTTTATTGTGACAGGCTCATTAGTTTCCAATTCTGTAGTTTATACAGACGGAAAAAAGGTAATTTTTTTTTGTGAAGTGAAATGTACTGCGGTTAATAGCTCATTAGTTGAATGATGATTACCCTATCCACTGAATCTTTGAATCGAACACTAATGCGCCTTTCATTAGGTCTGGTGCTTCAGGCATTCAGTATCAGTAACAGACCCCACCGTCTCCATATCAGAACCCTCAAAGACCTCAATAGCATTCACACGAGTTCCAGTTTATGAGGACAGTTCTCCCCCCTCCACTTCAATTTGTGAGAAAGTATTTTCCTTTCATGTTCACTGAGGGACACAATACACTTCCACTTTTAGCAGGTCAGATATAGCAAGTTAGATGTGGTAAAGCTCCCTCTGCACTACCCGATCAAGCACTCCCAGATCTGGTACAGCATGTGTAATATGAATGAATCAGAGCTGGAGTGGCTGTTCCCTTTATCTGTATGCACCAATATATATTCAATCATGACCAGGACTTGGGTACAGGAGGAAAAATGTCAAAGTTTGCACATGACACAAAACTTGTTGGTGGATTGTGTTGGAACAGTCCTGTATCCCAATTAACATATCGTCAGTAGTTAGCCCACTGAGTTTGAAGGAAACATCTTAATGCAATGGAAACCGGGAACCATCACATCCAGCAATTTTTATTACAACTTTGTCTCCATTGTTCCCCCTTTCCTGAAAGTGCTGAATCCCGCTGGGGTACAGTCCCATGGACACCTTCCCCAAGTGCTCATTATTCACACGAGGCCAGACGGTGAAAGCCTGCAGACTGTTCCAACATGGGAGGCATGACAGTCAAGCACCATTCTATCCTCACCTGATGCACACACAACACTGCCAGGTGGAGTCACTGAATAACGACCAGGAGTGACAACTTTGACTGATTTCTCTTCCCTAACCAAGTACCGCTGAGGCCAATAGTCGAGTTTCCTGCTAGCTCAGTCAGTAGTGCATGAGACTCTTAGGGCGCGATCTTGCCAGCCCTGGGGAGGCGGTTTTGGGGGCAGGACTGCCGGGAAAATGGCAGAATCTGGGGGTGGGTCATCTTCCCAGGAGGCGGGTAGCCGACCCGCGCCGAGTCCCGTCTCCTGGAGGCGGGAAGGGAATTACAGCCACTTAACTGCCTGTTAACAGGTCGTTAACAGGCAGTTAAGAGGATTATCTCCATTTTTCCAGGAGAGGCGCGGGCTTCCCGACGTCGGGAAACCCCACCAGGGTCACCGAGGCGAGCAGTGGGTCTGCGGGGGTCGGAGGGGTGCAAAAGTGCGCTGTGAAGGTAAGTGATGGGTGCAAATGTGGAGAGGTGAGTATGTGAGGTGAGTGGAAAGTGACAGAAAATGTTTACTTACCTTTGTTTCTTCCTGTAGGCTTCAAACGTTGGGGATGCGGAGACTCTCGCATCTCACCAGCAGAGATGACAGATGGCTGCTGCATTCTCCAATGCAACAACCATCTAATTTCTGCTCACAAAAGAGGTTTGATGAGTCTTGAATACAGAGCTGTCAAACAAACAATGACAAATCATCTGTCAATAATTTTTGACTGAAACATCATAGGCTGATGTTCTCTGTAACCGGCTTCCCCTTAATTGGCCTGCTGAGCCCGCTGGGCGGGCTTAACCAGGTCAATCAAGGGAAAATAGCGTGGGTTGGCCAGAAGTCGATGGAAGCGGGACTAAAACCCGACAAGCAGCAGTCCCGCCGCCAACGCGCCCCCGTTGACAAAATCGCCCCCTTAATCTCAGGGTTGTGGGTTCAGGTCCTACGCGGAGCGTGCATGCCTTCAAGATTGAGATCAATAGATTTTTTATTAGGTAAGGGTATCAAGGGATATGGAGTTAATGTGGGTAAACGAAGTTGAGTTATGGATCAGCCAGAATCTAATTGAATGGAGGAACAGGTTCGAGGAGCTGAATGGCCTACTCCTATTCCTATGGGGGGAATTTTAAACCCAAAACACAGGCAGGTATGGGTCGCGTGGGAGGTTAAAGTGTTAAAAATCTGAATCCCGCCTCCAGGAGGCGGGTTGGCACTTTAAATATGTTAATGAGGCTGGAAGCCTCGGATTTAACCTGCTCTGCAGGTTTAACTGTGGCCGGCCGGGGATCCTGTGCTTCGGGAGGCAAGGACAGCATCGGGGTGCACTCCTTGTGCAGGAGTGCTTCCCCCCCAGTCCCCAAACTCCCCCACTATCAGCTCCCCACCCCAGGGATTGGCAACCCCCCTCCCCCAGTTCGGGAATCGGACCCACCCTCCCCCCCGGGATCAGAGAGAGTTAAAACTCCACAGCGTGTGGGGAGACCCGGACTTCCGGGTTTCCCGCGCGCTACCGGGCTCACCTGCCCCTGGCGGGTCCAAAAGTTAAAGCTCCCTCCTATGTCTCTACACCTGTTCTGGCCGCAACCAGATAACCCAGGCCTGACAGTCCCTCATCCTTCCTTTGGGGAGTGGGTGTCCTTTTCAAATCACTGCTTAGTCCAAAGTGTTTTGAAGGCCGAACACGTTACTGCGCTGGGAACAGTCAGTCAATCAACTGAAATGGAATACAAGTATGTGGTGGAGAGGTGTCTGGGAGGATTAATGGCATGAGAGTGTGTACTGTGCCACTAAAATTGCACTTTACTTTGGACTTCTCCCCTGATGCCAGTGGTTTCTGGCCAATTCTTTACAGTTAACTCTTTGTTGATTGAAAGATCTTCCCAGCTGCCCAACTAACAGCAATCTCTTTGATTCCAACACTAATTGCTACACAAGTTAGTTCTTGCTCCAGTTGTTTTGTTTCTGCGATGTTACTAGGAGTCAACAATCCCGCTCAGGGATTTGGACGCTGAAGACAGAACTTGGGTGGCAGGAGGGAACCAAACTGAAAGCCCCTCAGACCTTCCAACTGGACAAGTTCAGGTTTATTTGCCAACAACCTAAACCTGCGGATTTAAAACACGAAATCTTTTTAAAAAATCAGTGGCATTTTTATAAAGAAGTAGCCAACCTGCAGAAGCATGTTAGATGCCATTTTCTGTATCCAACCATGACTTTCCTTAACTAGGAGTCAACCGTGGCTCAACTGTCTCGCCTCGGAGTCAGAGGGTCGTGGCTTCGAGTCCCACTCCAGAGACTTGAGCACATAATCTCGGCTGACTCTCCCAGTGCTGTACTGAGGGAGTGCTGCAGTGTCGGAAATGCCGACTTTCGGATGAAATGTTAAACTGAATGCCTCTCAGGTGGATGTAAAAAAAATCCCATGGCACTATTTCGAAGAGGAGCAGGGGAGTTTTTCCAGGTGTCCTGGCTAATATTTATCCTTCAACCAACATCACTAAAACAGAATATCTGGTCATTATCACGTTGCTGTTTGTGGGAGCTTGCTGTGCGCAAATTGGCTGCCGCGTTTCCTACATTACAACAGTGACTACACTCCAAAAGTACTGAGGCCGTGAAAGGTGTTATATAAATGCAAGTCTTTCTTTCTTTCGAACCGAGGTTGGCTGACTGACATTTGATACTGGTTGGGAAAGACACAGGGCTGGATTTTCATTGACCCGTGGAGGTGGGTTTGGAGGCGTGTGGGGGGTTAAAAGTGCGAAAACTGGCGGGCGGGCACAAGTCCGACTCCATCCCGCCTCCACGCAATTTTCATTAAATCGTGTCTGCTGGTCCCAACTCCGTCCCGCCTCTAAGAGACGGGATAGGCTGTTAAGGCCCTTAACAAGCACTAAATTGGCTCTATAATGCCATTTTGAAAGGCCTTTGTGATTTTAACCCTTGTTCTGCGTGAAGCACGCCTGTTCTGAACTACGATTGTGAAACCTGGCGGGAGCACATTTGGATAGCTGACTATCAGCTGCAGGTCCACTATTACAACGGAGATGTGATGAAGGTAGTAGTAGTAGGAGGCTTTTCTTTTTCTTTTTCTTTTTCTTTTTCTCTCTCTCTCTCTCTCTCTCTCTGACTTAGGGCTGCTGCTGCTCATTTTGCATCCAGGTCCTCTCACAGCAAAGGCCAGGCAGTCTCTGAAGACTTTCAATGCAGCAGCAATGATGACATCATCAGAGGCGACTTTCAGACTGAAAACACTAATTGGTTCATGGGTTCCCACATGCTGGAACTCAATTGCCCAATTAGGTGAAAATTGCATTAATCTTCCACATCCAAATGCAGTCGGGTGGATAACACGAAAAGTGGATGACACGACCCCAACCCGCCCCAGTATCAAAATCCAGCCCTGTCAGCGTTTGAGCTGTGAAGGGGTTAAGTGCGAGTGTTAGATTCCTGGTAATCTAGCTATGTGGAATGGGGGATACATGTTAATTTCTAGTTAATGTAGATGAGGTGTGAGGCAGTGCAGGTAGTCCAGGAGTTAAGTACCATCCTAAGGCGAGGGTGGCGTGGAGAGGGGTGGATCTGCTAGGATTCCCCAATGGCAGAAGGGATGTTCATACACCAGCCTGTGTTGTCAGGCGTGCTCTCTGGCTTTTCCTTATAACAAATCCTTAGATCTTGTATCGAATGCTCCCCCCACACTTTTGTTTTTTTCTGGCTCAGCCGCAGCCCATCTGCGAGATAGGAAGTAGATTGGAAATTAGATGCCACTTAGATGCTTTTCCCGCAACATCTGCTTCCGATTTGCAGCTCAACCAAGATCCTAAACAGTTCATCTGTGGAATACTAAGACGGTGTAATTACAGAGAGTGTGGAGCTGAAATATTAATGTGCAAAAACTGACAAAGTGAGGCCACAACATTATACAGGAGTAGTTACGAGCCACCGCTGAGGATCCTTAAATGCTGTTTTTTATTAAAATGCCAAAAAAAAAATTCTTAAAAGGGATGTGCAGTTGAGTTTCAGTAACCGCCTCTGGTGAAAGCAGCAAGTGAGGAACGGAACAGTCCAACGATCGGACTTTCCGTTCCTGCCGCACGTGTCGGAATATTGGATGCGGAGGATCGTGCGTCCGTTCCGCAGCCTGCCCGGTTTTCCACTCGTTAATTTAAGATGGACCATCCTCCTTGCCCAACATGTCAGGATCTGCACCGAGGGTTGCCAACCCTCCAGGTTTGCCCTGGAGTCTCCAGGAAATAAAGATGAATCCCCAAGGCACTCGCTGCAAGCAACCGAGGAAAAAAAAAATCATAGGGGCATTGAAAAAAATGGTGGGATTTTTTTTCCATTTTCTTTGAACATTTTCATTTATTGGTTATAAAAATATTGGGAGTTGGGGAAAAAAATGCTGTTTGACCTGGCAGTGTGGTTGGAAAGTGGGAGGTCATGTGATGAAATCTCCAGGAACACATCTGACCAGAATTGGCGACCCTATCGGCACCAGGAGCACAGAAGTGGAAAATTTACCTGATAGAGGTACCTGGGGTTTTTGAACTGTCTGGGGCCATCGACTGTATATTTGGAAACTCCAGCATTATCCCCCTCTTATCTTTTTCCCATCTCCAACCTCCCATTAGTCACTCTCACCACCTCAATGCTCCATTACCTTGACGGGCTCTGGAGAGCCAGGTACTGAAACCCTAGGGAGCATGGAAAGAGTGCCGCCAATGACTACAATTTACTCCTTGTAGCAGCACTTTGTGTGCAGGAGATTGGAATCAGGTAATCGACAGCCGCCAATTTCATCCGCGGAGCAAGTGCTGCTCCATGTGCTGGGCACTTATTCTCGGTTTATTGTGCAGTGCCCTACCAAGGTCACAGCTCCAGGCTGATCACTGTAATCCTAACCCCCTCACAGCAGGTAATAACCGTCGTGATCCCTGTCACTCCAAGGCCTTTCTGTGGCACCGCTATCAATAAAAAAAATCTTATCAAAACTGGAAATAAACAATTTCTTCCAACCATTGTAGTTGGCTACAGAGCAGTGAAGCTCTGAAAGACCTTTTCACATAGTCATCTCTAATATACAGCAACAATGTAGCCCAGGGTTGCTCGCTGACCTTCTGGCAAGCGCTACAATCCCAAGCACCATCTTGCTCAAGGGTCATCCTCAGGATCGTTGCAATAACTTGCACCAAGGAATGACAGGAAATGGCTCTGGCCTTGCTGGTTCTTACATGGTTAACTACCGGGCCTTGCGTTACGGTGGCGGGGACGGACCTTGCCTCCTACCAACATTCCAATATTTCTGAAGAATGCGAAGAGGCAACAGCACCGAATTCCAACATTCCACAGCCAAGTAAAGAGAGAACCTGCATTTATATAGCGCCTTTCACGACCTCAAGATATCCTAAAGTGCTTTACAGCCAATGAAATACTTGCGAAGTGTAGTCGTGGTTGTAACGTAGGGAAAGGCGGCAGCCTATTTGCACACAGCAAGTCACACAAACAGCAATGATATAATGACCAGATAATCTGTTTTAGTGATGTTACTTTAGGGATAAATATTGGCCAGGACATCGGGGAGAACTCCCCTGCTCTTCTTCGAACAGTGCCAAGGGATCTTTTACCTCGGTTTAACATCTCATCCGAAAGACGGCACCTCTGACAGTGCAGCACTCCCTCAGCACTGCACCAGAGTATCAGCCTAGATTATGCGCTCAAGTCTGTAGTTGGGACTTGAACCCACAACCTGCTGACTCAGAAGCAAGAGTGGCATCACTGAGCCATGGCTGGCTTGCGAAGTAGGCCATAAACAGAACCCTAGAGACATATGGAGAAGCAAATGTGCCCCAAGGGCCACAGTTGAGGGGAGAGTGGCCACTAGTGGCCCCCTATTAGGAGCAGCACCATTTCAACCACAATAGAATCACCTCATCATATCTTGTGCTGCAACAACTACTACCTTCAGAAGTTGGGGGCGAGGGATCTACAAGAAACATAACCAGCCATAATATAAACAAAACAGGAAAAGAGCATAGGAAAGAAAAAACAAAGGGAGGACATTGATGGCAAGGGAATAAATAGAGTAATAGAACAGGAGTCTAAAAAGATGGTTAAACATAAAGTGAGAGGAAATCCTATTAGAAATGAGTTAAACCGTCTGTACAGCAATGCACACAGTGTCCGTAATAAAACAGGGGAGCTGGAGGCAATCATGCATTGCGAGGAACCAGACATAGCAGGGATTACGGAGCCATGGCTACAGAAAAATCAGGACTGGGAATTAAACATTGCAGGGTATAACATATTTAGAAAAGATAGAGAGGGAAAAAGGGGAGGTGGAGTAGCTGTACTTATTAGGGATAAAATAATGGCAGTAGAAAAAAGACAAAAATAGAATCCATAGAGATAAAAGATAATAAAGGATCAATCACACTAATAGGCATAGTCCACAGACCACCTAATAGTGGAAGGGAAATGGAGGAAGAAATATGCAGACAAATTAGGGAAATGAGTAAAAAACATAGAATAATAATCATGGGGGATTTCAACTACCCCGATATTAATTGGACAGAAGAGGTAGGTAAAGGGGATAAGGGAATGGAGTTCCTACAATATGTACAGGACTCCTTTCTAACCCAATATGTAAAAAGCCCAACAAGGGAGGATTTGCTATTGGATCTAATAATGGGGAATGAGCCAGAGCAGATAAAAGAAGTAAAAGTAGGGGAACATCTAGGCAATAGTGACCATAATATAATGTTTTAAGATGATAATTGAGAAGGACATAAGTATGATGAAAACCAGGTTAATAGATTGGAGGAAAGCTGATTTTGATGGGCTAATAATAGAACTTGCGAAAATAAAATGGCCAACAATATTGGCAAATAACGATGTAGAACAGCAATGGGAAACATTTAAAACGGTGTTCAACAGAGTGCAAGAACAATATATTCCGCTAAAAGGAAAGAAAAACTAAACACTAATGAGACTCCATGGATGAATAAAGACATAAGGGAACAATTGAGGGTAAGGAAAGAGGCATACATTAAGTACATAGACAGCAGGGGAGTGCATGATAAGGGAGAATACGAAGAGATTAGGAAAGAAGTCCAAAAAAAATTAGGAAACCAAAGAGGAACTATGAAATTAAATTATCAAAGAACATAAAACAAAATAGTAAAATATTTTATAGGCACATCAACAAAAAAAGGAAGGTTGGGATGGGAATAGGGCCATTAAGGGATAGACAGGATAATATCACAGGTAGTGATAGAGGGATGGCAGAAATATTAAATAATTATTTTGCTTCTGTATTTACCAGGGAGATAGAACAGGTGGACATGACATTGGATGATGAGATTAGTAATGAGATAAATGCATATAAAATCAAAAGAGGGGATATATTAAATAAACTAATCAAACTCAAAAGAGGATAAAACCCCTGGTCCGGATGGATTGCATCCATGCATTTTAAAAGAATCGAGAGAAGAGATAGCAGAGGCATTACTACACATATTTAATAATTCGTTAGAAAAAGGTGTAGTGCCAGAAGACTGGCGAATAGCTAACATAATACCTATATTTAAGAAGGGGGATAGAACATGTCCAGGGAATTATAGACCAGTCAGCTTAACATTGGTGGTAGGAAAAATAATGGAATCCCTACTAAAGGAGAAAATAGAAGAACATCTAGAAACCAAAAATATAATAATGAATAGTCAGCATGGATTTCAAAAGGGAAAGTCTTGCTTGACCAACCTCATTGAATTTTTTAAATTGGTAACAGAGAGAGTAGACAATGGTAATGCAGTAGATGTAATTTATCTAGATTTTCAAAAGGCCTTCGATAAGGTACCCCATAATAGACTGATAAACAAGGTCAGAGAATGCGGAGTCAGGGGACAAGTAGCAGAATGGATAGCTAGCTGGCTACAAGATAGAAAGCAGAGAGTAGGGGTAAAGGGTAGCTATTCACAGTGGCAGAAAGTGGGTAGTGGTGTTCCACAAGGATCAGTGCTGGAACCACTGTTGTTCACAATTTGCATTAACGATTTAGACTTTGGAATCAAAAACACAATTTCTAAATTTGCAGATGACACCAAATTGGGGGTGATAGTCAATACTGAGGAGGACTGCAACAAATTACAGGAGGACATTAATAAACTTGCAGAATGGGCATATAATTGGCAAATGAAGTTCAACACAGATAAATGTGAGGTATTACATTTTGGTAGGAAGAATAGGGAGGTCACTTATTACTTCGAAGGTGCGAGTCTAGGTGGGGTAGAGGAACAAAGGGATCTCAGAGTACAAATACACAAATCACAAAGTTGCGGCACAGGTTAGCAAGGCCATAAAAAAAGCAAACCAAGCACTAGGGTTTATTTCTAGAGGGATAGAATTGAAAAGTAGGGAAGTTATGCTAAACCTGTATTGAACCTTGGTTAGACGACACTTAGAGTACTGTGTACAGTCCTGGTCGCTATATTATAAAAAGGATATAGAGGCACTGGAGAGGGTGCAGAGAAGATTTACAAGGATGATACCAGAAATGCAAGGGTATACATATCAGGGAAAGGATGAACAGGCTGGGTCTCTTCTCTGGAAAAAAGACTGAGGGGTGACCTAATAGAGGTCTTTAAAATTATGAAAGGTTTTGATAGAGTGGATACAGAGAGAATGTTTCCACTTGTGGGGAAGAGCATAACTAGAGGCCATCAATATAAGATAGTCACCAAGAAATCCAATAGGGAATTCAGAAAAAACTTCTTTACCTAAAGAGTGGTGAGAATGTGGAACTCGCTACCACAGGGAGTGGTTGAAGCAAATAGTATAGATGCATTTAAGGGGAGGCTAGACAAGCATATGAGGGAGAAGGGAATAGAGGGTTATGCTGATAGATTTAGATGAGGAAAGACGGGAGGAGGCTCAAGTAGAGCATAAACGCCAGCATGGACTGGTTGGGCCGAATAGCCTGTTTCTATGCCGTATATCCCATGTAATCCTATGTAAGATAGTCATGCTAGGTTGTGTAGACAGTTTTGTGCCGTGGACTTGTCGTTCAGCCCGCACTCATGCATCTCCCTGGGACTTTCAGGCTAACAGAGAGAGGAGCCTGTCATCCATTAGTGTTGTCTGGATTCCGTCCCCTGTCCCAGAGGTGAAAGTTCAGTGTGCTAACCTATTGTGCCATCCATGCTCTGGTGCCAAGTGACATATTTTAAATAATTACACTTGCATGTATTTAGTGCACAATATCTACTGATGAAAAAGTGGCAGCCTCTTGGCATGGCCAGTCTACTAATATCTACGCGCCTGTGCAAGTCAAGTGAACCTTGGGGGAGGGGAACTGAAAGAATCGCATTTGTCTCGTCAACCACAGATGTCAATTACAACCAACACTTTGCTATTGATTAATGTTACAATAAATCCCACACGGCCTCTGAATATCTTGTTGGTTAACCAATGCATAGGTCTTGTAACCAAGTAACCACAGAGCAAACATCGCAGACAGAAAGTAAAACGGTGCTTGCAATAATGTAGCACCTTAACACGTCCTCAGAATTCTCAAAAACATCTCATAACCAATTAATTACTTCTGAAGTGTAAATATTGTTATGTAGGCAAAGGTGGCAGCCATTTTGTGCAAAGCAAGGTCCCATAAGCAGCAATCAGTAGAATGAGGAGTTAAGCGGTTTCTTTTGGGGTGTTGGTTGAGGGAGGAATGTTGGGCTAGACGTTGGGAGGTGCCGACTTTGACAAGGCATTAAAATCAAGGCCCGTCATCCTGTTCTGGTAGTTCAGTTGGATGTTAAAGATCCCATGGCACTATCTGAAAAGGTTCAGGGAGTTCTCCAGGTGCCCTGGTCAATATTCCTCCTTCAATTCGCTCACCTCAATGCTGTTTGTGGAATGTTGCTGGTGCAGAATGACTGCTGTGTTTGACTACGTATCAACACTCACTGCACCAACATTCTCGCAATGAAGGTTCACTAGATTGATTCCTGGGATGAGAGGGTTGTCCTATGAGGAGAGATTGAGTGGATTGGGCTTATGCTCTCTGGAGTTTAGAAGAATGAGAGATGATCTCATTGAAACATATAAGATTCTGAGAGGGCTTGACAGGGTAGATGCTGAGAGGTTGTTTCCCCTGGCTGGAGAGTCTAGAACTGGGGGTCGTAGTCTCAGGATAAGGGGTCGGCCATTTAAGACTGAGATGAGGAGAAATTTCTTCACTCAGAGGGTTGTGAATCTTTGGAATTCTCTACCCCAGAGGGCTGTGGAGGCTCAGTCGTTGAGATCAATAGATTTTTGAACCCTAAGGGAATCAAGGGATATGGGGATCGGGCGAGAAAGTGAAGTTGAGGTCGAAGATCAGCCATGATCTTATTGAATGGCGAAGCAGGCTCAATGGGCTGTATGACCTACTGCTGCTCTTATTTCTCATGTTCTTAAGTCATTCAGATTGTGAAGCTCTTTAAGGTTTTCCAATATGAACAGGTGAACTATAAACACAAGTATTGTATTTATTGCAAGGTAACATTTCTCATGCCTCAAGTAACATAGATGCTGGGGGCACCATAGCTGGCGATTTCAGAGTTTAACTGCTCCCCACAACAGCTCAATGGGTACATGCACCCAGCTCGCTACTGTGGCACATGGACCAGCTAGTCCTAGGTTGGATCTCCTGTCTGTGCTGAACTAGCTGGTCTCTGTCAGGTTGGTGGGAGGGGCTACTACAATTAGTCTCACTGGTAGGAAGGGGAGAATGAACTGGAAAATGGATGTCGCGTCAGGACAGCACAGGATTGGTCTTGCAATGTGATGCCCTCTACTCACTGTCAAGACTCACGAGTAAAGAATGGCCATTTAGCTAAGGTCTGGGGGGATGGGGGTGGAGATTTGGTTACACATGGAACTGTAACCCCCCCCCGCCCCACCCCCCCCCCCAAACACTAACCTTGTGCTGATCTCAAATGGATATCAACACTCAGCTCACCTGAAGGGTGGGTAATGTCACACTTCCGAGCACATGGCTCGGAGAAGGGAGCAGGGGAAAGGACAGCACATTCTGTTGAGGCCACCCTGAAAGTCTGACCTGAATATGCAATCTCCACAGAGCTGACGTTATATCAGCTCCGGTTGAAATCCTATCCCATCGTGGCTTTGTGCAATCCAAGGAAGATCAGCTGGAATTTGGGGAAGAAGCTGGGACATTAAGGGGCAAAAAAGACAATTAGGAACACAGGAACGGGAGGAGGCCATTCAGCCCCTCGAGCCCTTTCCACCATTCAATTAGATCATGGCTGATCTGTACCTCAACTTCATTTACCACCTTTGATCCATATCCGTTACCTAATAAAAATCTATCAATCTCAGTTTTGAAATTCTTAATCGACCACGGCCTTTTGGGGAAGAGAGTTCCAGATTTCTACAATTTAATAGGTTATTGATATATTTTTAAATGTTCCCAGCATATTTTATGACATATTTTTGCTTCAGAAGGAGTAGGCGTTACATTCATTGAGACATCCCAACTCATTTTTGGCATTAACTCAAATGACGACAAACTCTAGTGCAGGGTTGCTAGCGGCAGGCAGTGCTACCCATTATTTTAACTGTTGGTTCATCTCCCTTGACTGAAGTGTCAGTTGCTAAAGGCAGCATGCAGCTAGACCAAACTGACCCTGGTTGGATTCGCCTGGGTTTGGTGCCCCATATCAGTTGGCATGGATGTCAGATGAAGACAGGATTGGGTTTGGTTATGATGCCCTCCCCGTGATGAATAGTCTGCTCTTGCACATTGGCTAGAATTGTACATGAGGAGTGGTGACTTGGGTGAGTTACCAGAGGGCTGCGTGCCTGAGGGTCTGTACCTCACCCGAGAGTTAGCACAGACAAGAAAAAAAGCAAGGAAAACGGCAAAAATAATTCCCCCTTAGTCTGTAGAGAAATTAGATGTTGCCATGCGCGTGGATCAGTGGCACTGGCAGCTGGTCTTCTCCAGTACTGATTTACAGCAGCAACCAGCACCGATAAACACAGCGCAAAATCGATTTCCACCCCTTTCTGGTGCAGATGCCCATAGCTGTGACGGCAGAGACCCTGGACAGAAAGGTTCCACTTTACCACACAGCCTCTCCCTCTTTCCAGTTCTATCTTTTTTAAACATTGAAAAAAAATGAGCATTTTTACATTTCACATGAAGCATTGTACTGTCAGTCAACTATCTTTTTTCTTGGAACAAGAGTTGGATGAGTACATGCCTGCTTATCAAAATACTCTGAATGATGAATGAGCCCTTTATTAAAGCCACAATGGAATCATTTACAAACCCTTCACACATCAGCCGCCCCATCACCAATATTAAAATAGGGAGTTATATTTCATTAGTTGTAATGCAGTCGAGTCATTAAAATTCATGCAGGAACTATATACATAAAATCGCAATAAAGTACCATCATTTACCTCAGGGACTGAGATACCTTCATGCAAGCAAAATAGATTTTCTTTGGCAAACTTAGCTCTGCGTTTACATCATCGTAACACAACTGCAGAAAAGCATTTGGGAAAGAAAAGTTTTGGGTGGAAAAGAGTTCTCCAGGTCTGAAACAGATCAGTCCCTCCTCAACCTCTTCTCGTTACGTTATACGTTAGAAGGGAATGAACTTACAGTTATACAGCACCTTTCACATTCTCTAGACATTTCATAGAGTTTCACAACCACCGTGTAGTTAATGTAGACTGTTGTGTTTGTGTGGACAAATGCAGTAAAAATTAGCACAATTCCAGAAAACGAGTTTCATGTGGGCCTCCCTTCTCTTTTGAAGGCACCGATTCCTGTCTGGCCTCCTATGAACCGTCCACCCTCCAGTACCTCAGCCCAGTGGCCATTCTACCTGTGTGAACCTCAGTAGGGAGTGTCAGCATGATAGAGCAGCACCATCTCCCTTCTTGGGGGAACAGCAAGAGGTTTCACCTGTGTACAGTCAATTCTAGAAACAGAACGGTAACTGCAAGAAGACCTCTCTTTGCCCCCACTTTGAGGCACGTTTATGCCCGCCTTCAGAGCCAGTCCCAGTGACCACATCTGCTCCTTGGCATCACAATTCTGCCAGAGTGAAAACCTCACTGGGCCTATCAACTCTGATCATTTTACACCAGAATAATTATCAATGGTCAGATATTGCCCTCCACCTCTGGGTCCTGGGTTTAAATCAAGTCCAGACCGATGGGGTTCGAGGCGTCTGTGCCTGTTGATTGTAAGGCCCCGTGTGAAATGAGTTTGGGGTTATCTCAATCCAACCCCTAGTGGGCATATACCCGCAGCACAAACCTGCCCCTAATTGGGCAATCAGAGGGGTGAGGGAATATGTAAAATGTTATACTGGCACAGTAGGGAGACTTCTTCCGAGGTTGGGGCTGAGGCATATCGTTGGAATAGAACAGAGGGAGCTTTTCTCTGCATCTGTCTTTCAGATGAGACGTTAAACCGAGGCTCTGTCTGCGCTCTCAGGTGGACGTAAAAGATCCCTTGGCACTATTTCGAAGAAGGGCAGGGGAGTTATCCCCGGTGTCCTGGCCAACATTTATCCCTCAACCAACATCACAAAAACAGTTGATCTGATCACTTATCTCATTGCTATTTGTGGAACCATGCTGTGCGCAAATTGGCTGCTGTGTTTCCTACATTACCTGATGGCCTACATCTAGGGTTTTGAAAGAGGTGGCTATAGAGATAGTGGATGCATTGGTTGTCATCATCAAAAATTCCATAGATTCTAGAATGGTTCCTGCGGATTGGAAGGTAGCAAATGTAACCCCACTAACTAAGAAAGAGGGAGAGAGAAAACGGGGAACTACAGACCAGTTAGCCCGACATCAGTAGTAGGGAAAATGCTAGAATCTATTATTAAGGACGTGGTAACAGGGCACTTAGAAAATAATGGCCCAAAAATTTGTGTTGATACGCGAGAGTACGCACTGTGTACTCTCGCGTATTCTGTCTCCAATTGCCAGTTTTCTGCATGCACTGCGCATGCGCTGAAAACCGGCACTTGGTGAATGGAAAAGGGGGCGGTTCCTAGGTGAACCGCGTGCGCGCTACAGGCTGCGCGCATGCAGTGCACTTAGTGGTTTCAACGCGCAGGTAAGTATGGAATAGATAAGGGGGAACCAGTGGATGTGGTGCATTTGGATTTTCAGAAGGCATTCGATAAGGTGCCACACAAGAGGTTATTAAACAAAATTAGGGCTCATGGGATTGGGGATAATATACTAGCATGAATTGAGGATTGGTTAATGGGCAGAAAACAGAGAGTAGGAATAAACGGGTCATTTTCGGGTTGGCAGGCTGTAACTAGTGGGGTACCGCAAGGATCATTGCTTGGGCCTCAGCTATTCACAATCTATATCAATGATTTGGATGAGGGGACCAAATGTAATATATCCAAGTTTGCTGATGATACAAAGCTGGGTGGGAATGTAAGTTGTGATGAGGATGCTAAAAGGCTTCAAGGGGATATAGACAGGCTAAGTGAGTGGGCAAGAACATGGCAAATGGAATATAATGTGAAGAAATGTGAAGAACTTTGGTAGGAAACATCAAAAAGCAGAGTATTTTTTAAATGGTGAGAGATTGGGAAATGTTGGTATTCAGAGGTGTCCTTGTACACAAATCACTGAAAGTTAACATGCAGCTACAGCAAGCAATTAGGAAAGCAAATGGTATGTTGGCCTTTATTACAAGAGGATTTGAGTATAAGAGTAAAGACATCTTACTGCAATTATATAGGGCCCTGGTGAGGCCACACCTGGAGTATTGTGTACAGTTTTGGTCTCCTTACCTAAGGAAGGATATACTTGCCATATACTGAGGGAGTGTAATGAAGGTTCACCAGACTGTTTCCTGGGATGGGGGGATTGTCCTATGAGGTAAGATTGAGTAGACTAGGCTTATATTCTCTAGAGTTTAGAAGAATGAGATGTGATCTCATTGAAACATACAAAACTCTTACAGGGCTTGACAGGGTAGATGCAGGGAGGATGTTTCCCTGGCTGGGGAGTCTAGAACCAGGGGTCACAGTCTCAGAATAAGGGGTCGGCCATTTAGGACTGAGATGAGGAGAAATTTCTTCACTCAGAGGGTGGTGAACCTTTGGAATTCTCCACCCCAGAGGGCTGTGGAGGCTCATTCGTTGAGTATATTCAAGACAGAGATCGATAGATTTTTGGATATTATGGGAATCATGGGATATGGGGATAGTGCAGGAAAGTGGAGATGAGGTAGAAGATCAGCCATGATCTTATTGAATGGCGGAGCAGGCTCGAGGGGCCGAATGGCCAACTCCTGCTCCTATTTCTTATGTTCTTATTACAACAGTGACTACACTTCAAAAGTACTTCATTGGTTGTAAAGCGCTTTGGGACATCCTGAGGTTGTGAAAGGCCCGATATAAATGCAAGTCTTTCTTTTCTTTCTACCCGATTTCAATGCTGGTGTCTGCAACAGAAAGTGTTCCGTTCCCTAGAACAGATGTCCCTCAAACCCAGGTGTTGAATTACTGCATTAGCCTGGCACATAAAACCACACTGAAATTAGTGTCACTTCCCTTCAGAATATTTTATACAGTTATAAAACCAAAGTACAAGCAGGCGCAGCAAACTATCAGTCCCTCTCTGGCGATAAAGATCGGCCTCACCAGGAGTTCCAGTTACCAGCCCCATTCCCTGAAGCCTCACTCCATTTCTTTTTAAGGTGTATGTGTGTTTTTTTTAAAATTGTCCAGCAGTGTACAAGGAGCAGCTGGTGAAGCTTGTGTCCCGGTAGGATGCTGTTTTACAGAGCTCCCAATTCACACCAACATTTCAAATTAATTTTATGTTTGGCATTAGGGGCATAAATGATAATCGCTCGCAGGGAGGCCGAGAAAACCAAACGAGCGATGGTTACTTTCAGCGCGGGCGTGCTTCCAACACGTGTTTTTTTTTTAAAATGACATTTATTTTTTAATGAAGCTCCTTTCTTTCTCTCCTGAAGATGCCGATGCTTACTGGGCTACAGTTCCCAGCCGCTGGTCACCCTCCCGTACCTCACCCAAATGGCCACTTTCCATGCGGGAATCTAGGCAGTTAATCTTGGCGGGTTTTTCAACTGTGGGGGGGGCGGCAATCGCAGCCACGCGCGATCCTGCCCTCACCCCATATCCGCACGTGCACTTTCCAGCAGGTCACTGGATAATGACCAACAGCAAGGGACCCTCTCCCTAGCCAAGTGGCAACGAGCCTGAACAGAGATCAGCTGATTCACCACAGGCCCGGGAACTTTCCTGGTCTGGAAGGCTCGGTTATAAAGGTTACATTTTTTTATTGATTTTGTTTTTTCTGCTGTGCGTCAGAAAGAATAGCGGCACACCAGATTGCAACCCTCCTCATCTTGATTATACACACGTATATTGCAAACTATAACATTGAACAATCCTCCTCCTCAGCAACAGGAAAAAAACTCGTAAATAATACATCAACTGATGAAAGGACGCAGAGCTCAAACGCGGAGCAATTCCACCGTCTCAAGCAGAGAAGATTACTGGGCAGAAGGAGGCCCTTTGTTCCATCGTGTCTGTGCTGGCCCCTTGCCAAAGCAATCCAAAACGAATCTCACTTCCCCAGACCCTCTCCATTGCTCTGTATCTCAAGTTGCTGGTGCTAGTGTTCAGATTTAGGATTTATCCGCCAATGAGGCAACAATGCTAAAAGCTCCAACCTCCAATCCCACAAAATTCAAACAGCACAAATCAGTAACTAAGAAATATAAGCACGAAATTGGAGTGAGATACCAGTGTTCAGTGCCGGTACCTGATCCACAAGCTACAGTTTGTGAACCACTGTTCTACAAGACCAGACGTTTCCCCTTGAGTTGACCATCAAGCTGCACACATTAAAAATCGCATAAAGATGCAGTGGAGAGCAACAAGACTGATCCCAGCCTGTTGGAGAGAAGAGCTATGAGGGGTGACTTAATAAGCTAGGATTCTTCACCCTCAAAAAAGAGACATCTCAGAGGGGACCTTATTAGAAGATACTCAACAGGCGAGAGGGAGTGAGCCCAGAACAAGACTTTCAGATACATCAAGCAGCAGGGCAAGAGGGCACAGGGTCAGGGTTGTGAAGGACAAAGTTAGGTGGGAAAGTAAGCTGTGAGGAGGCCACAAACAGGCTGCAGAGAGATATCGACAGGTTGACTGAGTGGGTAAGAACATGGCAAATGGAATACAATGTGGGGAAGTGTAAAGTTATCCACTTTTTTGCATTCAGAGGGACTTGGGTGTCTTTCTACATGAATCACAGAAAGTTAACATGTAGGTACAGCAAGCAATTAGGAAAGCAAATGGTATGTTAGCTTTTGTTACAAAGGGATTAGAGTATAAGAGTAAAGAAGTCTTACTACAGTTATACAGGACATTGGTGAGGCCACACCTGGAGTACTGTGTACAGTTCTGGTCTCCTTACCTAAGGAAAGACATACTTGCCTTAGAGGGAGTGCAACGAAGGTTCAATAGACTGGTTCCTGGGATGGGGGGGATTGTCCTATGAGGAGAGATTGAGTAGACGAGGCCTATATTCCCTAGAGTTTAGAAGAATGAGAGATAATCTAATTGAAACATATAAAATTCTTAAGGGGCTTGACAGGGTAGATGCAGGGAGGATGTTTCCCCTGGCTGGGGAGTCTAGAACACGGGGTCACAGTCTCAGAATAAGGGGTCGGCCATTTAGGACTGAGATGAGGAGAAATTTCTTCACTCAGAGGGTTGTGAATCTTTGGAATTCTCTACCCCAGAGAGCTGTGGAGGCTCAGTCGTTGAGTATATTCAAGACAGAAGTTGATAATTTTTTGGGAACTAAGGGATATGGGGACAGTACGGGAAGGTGGAATTGAGGTAGAAGATCAGCCATGATCTTGTTGAATGGTGGAGCAGGCTCGAAGGGCCAAATGGCCTACTCCTGCTCCTATTTCTTATGTTATTATGTTCAGAACAGACATCAGGAAGTATTTACATACACAGAAGGTAATCAGCAGTTGGATTGGGCTGCCAGGAATGGACGGTGAAGCCAGGACACTGGTGTCATTTAAGAAATAGATGCAATAACAGGGAGATGGTAGGGTTGGTACTCTGGAAGAATGAGATCAAATGGGCCAAAGGACCTTCTTCATCCATCATCCATCATGTGATCTGAATTTTACAGTCCCAAAAGGTATTAACCAGATCAATATGTATTTATAAGGCAAAAAGGCGATATATCAGAGGTTAGAGTTCCATGGATAGAGAGATTAGAAGTAAACTGAAACTTAAAAGGGAGACACGTGACAAAAAAGGGCTCATGATACCGAAGAAAATTATGAGCATTATAGAAAGTACAGTGGAGAGGTGAAATGGGAGATTAGAAGGGATAAAAGGGAATGTGAAATAGGCTAGCAGATAATAGAAAAGGAAATAGAAAGGGCTTTTGTAAGCATATTAAAAGTGAAAGAATAGTTGAAGAGAAGGTAGCACCGCTTACGGATGAAAGGGAACTCTAGCTGTGAAGGACAAAGGTGTGGCAGGGATATTAAATACATATTTTGCATCAGTTTTCACAAACGATGGTGGAAGTGAAAATATGGGTGTACTAGAGAAGGATGGGGAACATTGTTGGAGATAACTGTAGAAAAGGAATTGGTTCTGGAAAGATTAGCAGAACTCAGATTAGATAAGTCACTGTTCCCTGACGGTATGAAACCTAGGCTGTTAAAGGAATTCAGAAAGCAGATAGCAGAGGCTCTGGTTTTTCAATGCTCCTTAGATATGCAAATTATGGCATTGGGAGAGGAGTCAAAGTAACACCTCTTTAAGAAGAAAAAGGATAAACTGGGTAACTATAGACCAGGGAATGCAGTGGGTGCCATGTATATGGATTTTCAAAGGTGTTGATAAGGTCTCTCACAGGAGGCATGTTACAAATAATTATGAGTATGGTATAAGGGGAAATATCGCATTATGGATAGAAGGTTGGTTGACGGACAAGACAAAGGTTTAGGGTGAATAGATGTTGCTTGGACTACAGAGGATTGGAAGTGGTGTACCCTAGAGGTCAGTGCTCGGTCTATATATATAATTTTGGTACAGGGCATAGGGAGCACAATATCTAAATTTGGCAATGACATAAAAGTAGGCGGTTTGATAAACAAGAAGAACCACAAAAGACTTCAGGAAGACATAGAGAGGTCATCAGAATGAGCAGATTTAAAATCAAGGCATGGGAGTATTCATTCATTGGAAAGATTACTGGAAGCTTAACTGGACCAGCCACATCAACACCATGGCTGTAAAGTGGCTCATCTGACTCCACAAAGCCTCTCCACCACCTACAGGGCACAAATCTGTGATGGAATACTCACCACTTGACTGAATGGATGCAACTGCAATAAACACTCAAGAAGCTCAACAACATTCAGGACAGAGCAGTTCACTTAATTGGTGTCTGCACACTGGACTCAGTAGCCATCCTGTTCACCACTGATGCACTGTGGCTTCAGTAGGCACTATCTACAGGATGCACAGTAGCAGCTCACCAAGATTAATTTGACAGCACCTTCCAGCCCCACGACCTCAACCACCAAGAAGGTAAGCACAGCAATTTAATAGGAACATCATCACCTCCAAGTTCCCTTCTAAGTCGCACACATCAACCTGCCTGGGAAATGTATTGCTTGGACATCTGACTTGGATATATTGCTGTTCCTTCATAGTCACTGGGTCAAAATCCTGGAATTCTCTACCCAACACCATTGTGGAGCACCATCAGTACAAGAACTGAAGCAGTTTAAGAAGAAGGCCCAGAACTACCTCATTGAATCAATGAGGGATCGGCAATAAATACAGCCTTGCTAGCATCGCCTACAGCCCGTGAGTGAACAGAAAGACCTAGGGGTTCAAATATATAGGGGGAGAAATTCGGTATCGCCCCGTTTGGGGCACAAATATTGGCCGGGCACAAAGTTTAGCGCCTGGGGCTAATTATCGCCTCCGACTGCAAACTTGGCTTCTATCGCCCCTGGAGGTGATTTGAGCGCTAAATCAGGCGCTACACACCTCTCTTAAGGCGCTAGCGCCGAGGAGCGAGGCACTGCCTCAGAGCGCTGGCGAAGCTCATGTGATGTCAGTCAGCAATGGAACACAGACACACTGGCGCCGGCCAGTTCTTAAAGGGGAGGGTCGATCTTGCTCTCCAGCCACACCCTGCTCATTGCAGCCTTGAATCTCGGCCTGGAGAGACCAGTACATCAATTTTGCTGGAAAGAACAATGGAGAGGCCCAGGGAAAGAGCTCAGAGTGCAGCCCCCATAGTTTCTTCTAAATCGAGGCAAGGAAGGTCAAATCAAAATGAACCTGCAAAGTGCTGCTCAGTCCCCAAAACTCCTTCACACAGCGTTGAATCTCTCCAGAAGTCTCTCTCTCTCTCTCTCTCTCTCTCAGAATGCGTGGTGCAAAAATGTCGCCGACAAAAAAAGGCAGGAAGCGGCCGCCTTTAAATAGCGCTCCCCCAGCCCCTTCCCGACTGCAAAACGTTCCCCTCTACCTGTCGTTGCTAGTGGCAGGCGGAAAGGCAGGGGGCGCCACTCAATATCCGGTCCGGGGCACTACCGGGGCGTTGCACGCTCGACTAACGTCACACTCTGCGGGCGCAGGAGATCGTGGCGGTAGTGTTTAGCTGCCGCAAAATGTCTGGTCAATTTCTCGTGCGGCGCAAACATCGCGCTAGTTGCTTTGCGCCCCGTTAGCGCCCCAGAGGGAGCTAACGGGAGACGCTAATCAACCGAATTTCCCCCCATAATTCCTTTAAAGTTTGAGTGCAGGTAGATAAAGTCATAAAAATGGCCAACAGTAGTTTGGGTTTTATAAATAGAGGCATAGAGCACTAGTGTAAAGAAGTAATGATAAATTTGTACAATGGAATGGTTAGGGCACACTTAGAGTACCGTGTGCAGTTTTGGTTCCCCATTATAGAAAGGACATGAGACCCATAGAGTGCGTAGAGAACTATGAGCAAGCAGATGTCGTTAAAGTTGGCCTCCCGCCTGCCTCGGAGAACCCCACCCCTGCCCCCAACCCGCCTACCTGGGGAAAATTCCGGCCATCGTTTTCCAATATGAACGGTTTCACTGGATTGACATGTCATTAAACACCATCAGAAAGCTTGACAAAGGTGATGACCCTCTCACTCATGGCATTGCTGCCGGGCTGTCGGGTGATGTGGGGGAAAGTAGGACAACCTGCCCCTAGGAGCCTATGAAGCAGGCTGCGGCAACTACAAACCCCGTTCCAGCTCTCTGGTATTTGTCATTTGGTACTTGGCCAAACCAAGGACCTTCCTCCCCGGCACACTCTTCAATTACAGCAACACACACAAGCAGCACTTCACTTACCATCTAAATGATGAGTGACAGTAAAAATCAGCTGAAGGTTCTAATCAAGACCGAGGCAGTACTGATTGCTTAATTATAATATAAATGAATAATTAAAAATGTTAACAAAATTACACTGGTTGATTTGTTCTATATCCACAGAGTCGGCACAGGTATAGTACACACTGTATACAGAGAGTCAGAATAATGATACTGTATACAGTCCAGTACTACACGATCAGCACAGCCACTGTGCAGTACTGTATGCATACACTGAGCCACAGTACAGTGCACATACAGAATGCCAGAGTTCAACAAATAGTAACTAAAAATGGTGACAAACATGGCCAAAGAAGCTCAACTCATGGCTCAGAGGTTGGTCTCTGCCCCTGAGCTGTGCAGAACAGGCAGGTCAGGGCTTCGGCTCCTGATCTATGCTGGGGCAGCAGTAGCAGCACCACAGCTGGCCAGAGTGCCGGGTGAAGGAAGGGGAAACAAACCGGTGGTTTCTTGCTCTCTCGTCGCTGTCCTGTGACCCCTGATGGAACGTGCACATGCGGCGTTGAGTGAGGACTTGATTAGGGTGGGCTGTGACCTCTTCCATGGTTGCAGACACTCCCTGCCTCAACTCACACATAAAAATATCCATTTGAGCAAGATATGGGAGGGCGCGTACTGCATGGAAGTGAATCCCAGAGAGTGTTGTGGAGAGGAAGAGGAGCGGGAGAGAGGGGCGAGAGAAAGAACAAATATTTGTGGGTCTTTCATTTACAATAGATTCAATTGCAACCATTCTATTGAACACAGATTTAAAAAATGCAGCAAATTTCACTGGGCCATTGAGGCAAGAGACTAACCATAAAACAAAACCATTCCAAGATGAAGGGTTTTGACCTGAAACGTTAACTCTGTTTCTCTCTCCACGGATGTTGCCTGGCCTGCTGAGTTTTTCCAGCATTTTCTGTTGTTGTTCCAAGACAAGCAATACTTGGTTGTGCAATAGAATGTCATCGTTTCCTAAATGCTGCTAGATATTTGAAGTTATTTTACCCTCTCCTCTCCTGAAGACACTGACTTTATCTGGGCTACAATCCCATGGGCACCCCCCAGTACCTGGCCCCACAGGCCATTCTCCATGTCGGAGTGTTGGTCGATTGACGGTAGAGGCTTCGCCACCAGGTCCAGGCCGGTCCCCATCTGTGCAGGGGTCACTGGTTAATGATCAGGACCTGGCTGCTTTCTCCCCCTTCCCTAGCCCAGGATACCGAGCCCAATTGCACCACTCCAACTGCCATCCAGCCAAGATCAATTAACTTGGAACTGGGCAGGGATGGAATTAAAAAAATATATATTTTCAGGATATGGCATCACTGGCAAGGCCAGCATTTATTGCCCAATTCCTAGTTGCTCTTGGAACTCTCTCCCCCAAAACGCTATGGAGGCTAGGACAATTGGCACCTTCAAGATTGAGATGGATATATTTTTGCTCGTTAAGGGTATCGAGGGAGCAAAGGCGGGACAAATGGAGTTGAGGTGCAGATCAGCCATGATCAAATTCGAGGGTGGAGCAGATTCGAGGGGCTGAATGGCCTACTGCTGTTCCTAATGTTACTAGGAGAGCTCTTTACTCAGAGAGTGGTGAGAATGATAAACTCGCTTCCACAGGGAGTGGTTGAGACAAATAGCAGAGATGCATTTAAGGGGAAGCTAGATAAGTACATGAGGGAGAAAGGAATAGAAAGTTGTGCTGATAGGATGAGATGAAGCAAGGTGGGAGGAGTCTTGTGTGGAGCATAAACACTGGCGTATACCTGTTGGGCCGAATGGCCTGCTTTTTGTGATGAAAAATCCTATGTAATTCTATAGTATTATGATGGCGCGCCTTGAACATAGAGCAGAGAAGGTTAAGGGGAGATTTAAGAGAGATGTTCAAAAATTATGAAAAGGTTTTGATAGAGTAGATAGGGAGAAACTGTTTCCAGTGGTAGAAGGGTCGGTAACCAGAGAACACGGATGTAAGGTAATTGGCAAAAGAATCAGAGGCAAGATGAGGAGAATTTTTTTTACGCAGCGAGTTATGGTGATCTGGAATGCACTGCCTGAAAGGGCGGTGGAAGCAGATTCAACAGTAACATTCAAAAGGGAATTGGATAAATACTTGAAGGGGAAAAGTTTGCAGGGATATGAGTTAAGAGCAGAGACTAATTGGGAGAGCTCTTTCAAAGAGCCGGCACAGGCACAATGGGCCGAATGGCCTCTTCCTGTGCTGTAAGAATCTTTGATTCTATGATGTGGTCTCTCCGGTTCAGTTTCATGCCGGACGGCATTTTCAATCCATTGAGCCAGTGGGTAGAGCTCTCAAAAGATTTTTTAGACAAAAGGGCTATATCGGGCAGTCAGCTTATGGAATGGCCGCCACCAATTATTGTGCCATCCTGTTAAGAGGTTGGTTTTTCAACAAAAACGGGCAAATAACTGGCAGCCAAAACAGTGCAGTGTGGGGGAGGGCCAAAACCATCACAAACTCATACCCTTAATATTTTAACAGCATTTTGCACTGGTTCCCAGATGGCATTTCTTGAATCAGTCGGGTCGATTCAACGTGATGTAAAGCCGGGATCTGGGAGAAAGAGATGAACTTGCAGATTTTAACAGTAGCTAAACTGTATCATCACAGGGAATCCAAATTGAAATTTTATTGACCCATGGGTTAGCGTAAATGGGGTTTGAAAAAGTCAGAAACACATCGCACTTCACTGAAGTTAGTGAGGCAAAAACGTGTCCAGCTCCTGTCAGCTAGCGTTTAGTGGAGGAAGTGGCAGTCGCTAATTGAAGGGCAGATTCGTTTAAGATCACTGAGCGCATAAGTGTAGAGTGCCATGGACAGACAGGGACAGGACTGGCTCACGACATTCGAGAAACAAAATATTTCAGAGGAGAAACATGGGTCTGCCACCATTTAACGTAGAGACTGGGGTACTATAGTTATGGGCTGGTACTGTACACACACACGCAAAGATGTGAAAGGGGTGCTGTATGGTACTGCCACCCACTATATCCCACTGACAGCTCCCTCTACAGACTCCCATCCACAGATGTTTAGGGCTATTCTCCTACTGAGGAGTTAACAGGCTGGTGAGTGGAGCAGCGATGAGACGGGATAGAGCCTGTGTAACCCGAATCACCGCCAGGACGAGTTAGTGCAACCAGAACACCACAGAGCTCAGAATCAGCTCTGACTTACGACTCTCGTGTGAGGTTGGCAGGCCCGGCCTATGAGAACAGCGATATCTGGAAGAGACAGAACGGGTGAACACGTGACTTCATAGCAGCTGGGAGGGGGCGGGGAATGAAGGGAAAGAGACAAATTTTTACATGCCTACTTCTGGTAAGAACGGGCGAGGGCTTGCTGTCGAGGAGGGTTTGTACGGGCATGAGCTGGTACTAGCGGACTGCGCAGTGACATCCGCTTCAGTGAGACGCTCAGCCTCCATTCAGCAATGAACTTATGGGAATGAGAATGTCTAAAAATTTATATATTAGAACGTTCTTTTCTGCTGGATCAATCAAAATCATCCTGGATTTACTCAGCACCCTGCTGATCACCCAAGTGATTGGCAGCGCAATCAATTGCCCCGAGATTACGAGGCCAATGTTCAGCGTTCTGGGCAGAGTGGAATATATTGCATGTAACGTCTGGCGAGCTGGCACATCAAGGCATTGGGATGGTATCCTGAAACCTCCAGAGGTTTCTTAGCTTCCCCTCAGCTGGGTGGCACATCGCTACTTTGGAATTCACGGTTTGGTTTTCTCCACTCCCCCCACCCCTCCCTTTCCCTCTCCTCTCCTGAAGGCGCTGAATGGTGCTGGGGTACATTTCCACCGTGGCCACCTTCAGAAGTCAGCCTTTACCGGGGAGTGTTGGCAGGCTATTCGATAGGGTGGAGCATCGCAGTTGAGCCCCATTCCTGTCCTCACCTGATGCCCACATGGGCTCACTCTTTCCAGCAGGAGTCATTGGACGGCGATGAGGAGCAGGAACGCGCGCTGACTTTTCCCACCTCTCAGCTTAGGACCACGGAGGCCATTGGAGTTGGGGTACAACAACAACTTGCATTTTTATATAGCGCCTTTAATGTAGTAAAATGTCCCAAGGCGCTGCACAGGCAATGTTCCCTCTAAGTTGTGCAGCCGTGCGGACTGGCTTTTCTAATGTTAAATTTTGCGTGTGCGCGAAACTGTGAATGGGCCGCACACCCAAAAAAAAAATGAGGGGGAACATTGTTCACAGGTACAGTTCCATAGTCACTGGCCACGCTCCAGGTACCTCGTAGACGAGGCCATTCTTCACGTCCAAGCCCAGACAGTGTGTTAGCCGGCTATTCGACCACAGGCAGCATCACAGACGATCCTGCTCCTGTTCTCAGGCGACGCCCACATCGGTACACTTGCCAGCACGGGCTACTCGATCCAGAGTAGCAGCGTGGGGACCCTGGCTGGTTTGTGGTCTGTACAACACCACAGACAGGCAGTGATTCACCCACTGAACCACTGGCCCTCTCAGATATATCCATGTAAACACTGCAGTAAGGAACTGAAAGTCAGTATTCAACGTACACACCACAGGGATTAAAAGGAACCAGGGAGGGCGTGGCTGCACTTAATAACATCACTGGGAGATGGGAATGTCCAGAGGGGAGGTGTTGAGGGGGAAGACTGGGCCAGAGGCTGACTGGGTGGGATTAGTTTACAAGGAACAGGCTCCCTGAACAGCGTCACTGGGGTCATTCAACCCTTTGAACCACCCTCTCCCGTTCTGTGGATGAACTGCTGGCCAAAAGCACTCAACCGTCAGGAGCACGGAGTCTTTACTCTGCACAATTTTCAGTGTGATGCAAGACCTTCCAGGATGTAGATACCTCCAGTTGGCTGCATCTTGTATTAGCAGCTTGGCAGAATGGCGGGGGTAATGAAGATCACACAACATGTAATGCCAGAGGGGACTGGTGCAGGATTAAAAACCTAGGAACAAAAAGTACAGAAACTGCAGGGGACAAAACCAAAAAATTAATAATTTACAATTAAACTATTCTGGTTAATTCAGATTTGTAGGTACAGATAGAAAATACGTTGGCACTCCGCCCTTTATAATTTACGTACACGGAATGGACTGTCTGGGTTAAAGACGGTCTCAGGCCGAACCAGGCAGTTTGCAATATCTGCGTTCTATTTGACCCCGAGCTGAGATTCCGACCCCATATCTCCCCCCCCCCCCCACAAGAACTGCCTACTTCCAACTCCATTATACTGCCAGCCTCCGCCTCAGCCCATCCGGTAACCAAAATCAGCCCGTTGCTAGTGTCTTGGTGAAGGGGGGGGGGAAGGATAGGCTAAGATGGTGGTGGTGGGGCGGTGGGGCTGTTGAATGCAGCGGCAACCTTTCTTTAAATGCTCCTCACATTCAGGTAAGTAAATTTGAAAAACTTACTTTGTATGTCGCAGGGTCTGGATTTACTTACCAATAGGTATAAACCAATCTTGAAGTGGGGGCCTCAAACAGGCGTTGGGCCCCTTATTTGCATATGCCAAGGGCCTAATGCCTGTTTCAGGCGTGTGCCCTGGACACCTATATTTTTCCTTTCACCAAAATGGCGGATAGCGCATTTCTAGCAGGAACTGCTGTGTGTGCTTCCTGTCTGCCATATTGGGGGCTCAGTAGCCCAGTTAGCCCCTGAAAAATGGGTGTTGCGCAGCCAAATTTATAGGCCCAAGTGTCTCATTGACAAAATGCTTCCCACGTTTGTTGCCTCTTGATTGCACAATGCCTGCGACAGCCCATGTACCAATAACAAAACAACGCTTAATAAAACCTTCCGCTGCCTCTGGAGGAGCCAGCACTTCGAGTTCTGACACTGCAATACACCTCAATCAAAAGCCTGCGCCCCAGACAGTTCAGACCCCCTCTCCTGAACTGTTAACCATCCTTGGCTGTGCAGGATTAACAAGCAGCGAAGGCCAACTGCGAAGTTAAGTGTGCTTGAATCAAGGATATCGCCCTGTGATGTTGCAGCTGTGCTGGTACCGCCAGTTGGAGCCTCAGAACACACCAGCACTATGCTGTAGGCCGAGTTAAGGGGGCCATAGACTTCGAGATAAGGCCGCCTGCAGGGCGAGAGCCACTGCTCAAAGTGTAACAGCACGCTTCGTCTGATGGAACCAAGCAGTTCAGGGTGGCGACCAACTTGAGGAAATTGTACAAAAGGTGCAGGCACCAGCTGAGGAGGCACATCTGTGCTTCTTACTACGAGGCCTCCTGTTGAGGGGTCCTGGAGCGGATTTCAGATGATCAGCTCTTTGGCCGATCTAGGGAGCCATGCAATAGTCACCAGATTAAAAGGGAACCAACACCAGGGAGCTTCTTGCACTGAATGTTCTCCCTACTTGCCCCAGTGGCTCAGTGGGGAAATGCACTGCCAGGTGTGGTACTGACCCATAGAGACCAGGAAGATCCCAAGTTCAGTCCCTCTGTCGGAGCTCTACAAATGGCTTCTTCAACTGAGGTTCAGGGAGAGATCAGCCAGGGTTCTCACTCCTCGCCACCACCCAGTGACCTCTGCTGTAAAGTCCATGGGTGCGGGAGTATTGGGTAAAGAAGACAGGATCAGGCTCAGTGGTGATGCCCCCTGCCCTATGACAACTGAATCACGACCAATATCTTGGCTCACACGTGAAGAACAGCCAGTTAAGTGAGGAATCCTGAAGGCTGTCAGCCTCCGTGTAACGATACCCTCAGGAAAAGAGGGAAGAAAATGAAAATGAATACACACAAGAAAGCCCCCTGAAGCTTCACACCAAGAAACCCAAACAGATAGCTTCAGATTGGAATGCTATCTGTCCCCAGTAATATTAAATATTCAGCACACTGTGTTTTGATGGGAATTGATCAGTGTTACCATTCCACTGGGGTTTGCTGCCTTAATGCTTCGATCTCTAACCGTGTTGGAGCCTGCTGATCAAACACGCATCGAGCTTAACGACAGATGCTATACAGTGATCAGGAGCAGGAACCCTGGCCGATTTCCCCTGCTCTGATCCAGGGCCACCAATACCAATTGCAGCTACTCCGACTGAGGTCAGCTCACTCAAAGTAGACTTGGAACTCAACCTGGACCTTCCTGCTCTGTATGGCTTTGCATTTACCCAATGAGCCATGGGAACCGTACGCACCGAATCTGTACAGGAACGTGACATGTTTGCACCTTGTGGGGCTCTTTACCCACCAGCCTCTCACATTATCAAAGATTTGCTGTACGCATCGACCTTACTGTTACACAACTGACCCTGCACTACAATCCCATCACCGACTAAAATTCATGGAAAGTTTAAATTGGCACTGACTAGGGAGTGCAGACACTCCAGGCGCCCCCCAACCCCACCCCACCACTCACAACATATCCATTGCAAGAACAATCCCTTGTACTCTAACTGTGCTTTATAGACTGGGTAGTCAAGTCAGTTAGCAGTGTTACCTTTTTGGGTCTTCGTTGCCCATCTTACTCCAGATCTCTTGGCTCCTGTATTTTTGATCACTCTCACAGATGAGATTTAACTCCCTGTGCCTTTGGGAATATCTTCTCTAGCCTTGATAACTAGATGAGATATCCCTAATGTGTCTAAGATAACCTCTGTCAATTATTTTATCTACTAGATTTATTCTATGCCTCCATTGGAGCCCTCTCCCATCTTTGATAAGTGGTGGAGCCTCATAACATCAGATTTCATTTTCGGTTTAAACTATTAAGTAAATGTATTTAACAAAAGATATACAAGCAAATAAATAATGTGATACACTGACATTCTTCTGTCTAGCGCCTGGAAAGGCAAACTATGAAAGGTCACAATCTACTGCTAAGCCAGTCTGAAATACATCTCCTGGAAGTTCCAAACCAACTCAGATTGCAACAGCTTCAGCTCCTTAAATACCCTCGGAAATAGTTACTGGGACTACATGGATTTGAATAGCTGTCGACCATGTTTCAAAATAATTGGCTGTCAGACATAACTGAACAAATCACACCAGCTGTGTTTCTTCAAAAGTAGCTCAGCTCTTCCCTCAAGCTTTGCAGACAGCTGAGGAAAACTGCAACACTTCTATTGTTAAGATTGGGACAAGATTCTGGCTATAGCTTAATCTTTTTTTTCATTCCTTATGACTAGTGACTGAATTAAAGGAAGAGTGCACATGTTGATACTGGGATCAACAAATCCAACTCTTCATCTCCTCAAGAGATTTGAGTATAAGAGTAAAGACGTCTTACTGCAGTTATATAGGGCCCCGGTGAGACCACACCTGGAGTATTGTGTACAGTTTTGGTCTCCTTACCTAAGGGAGGATATACCTGCCATAGAGGGAGTGCAGCGAAGGTTCGCCAGACTGGTTCCTGGGATGGGGGGATTGTCCTATGAGGAGAGATTGAGTAGACTAGGACTTTATTCTCTAGAGTTTAGAAGAATGAGAGGTGATCTCATTGAAACATATAAAATTCTTACAGGGCTTGACAGGGTAGATGGAGGGAGGATGTTTCCCCTGGCTGGGAAGTCTAGAACAAGGGTTCACAGTCTCAGAATAAGGGGTCGGCCATTTAGGACTGAGATGAGGAGAAATTTCTTCACTCAGAGGGTGGTGAATCTTTGGAATTCTCTACCCCAGAGGGCTGTGGAGGCTCAGTCGTTGAGTATATTCAAGACAGAGATCGATAGATTTTTGAATTTTAAGGGAATCAAGGGCTATGGGGATCGGGCAGGAAAGTGGAGATGAGGTAGAAGATCAGCCATGATCTTACTGAATGGCGGAGCAGGCTCGAGGGCCAAATGGCCTCCACCTGCTCCTATTTCTTATGTTCTTATGAGTTGCAAGCTGCAAATGGCGAGCAGTAATACGCTTCACCTTGAAGTCTTTGCAAACTTCAGACCCTCAGCGGTCAGATATTCCCAGATGGCCGCGCTGTACACTGCTGCTGTGGGCCCACATGCCCGTGACTTGTTGCCCTGCTTTTCAAGTCTCGGCAGTGGACCCGGCCCACCGCAAACTGCAGCCCAGCTCTCGGACAGTAGGAAAGTGCCATTGTTTTCACCTCACTGGAATCTTTACCAAAAGTCCTCAGCGCCCAGCGCCGATCCAACGCTGAAAGCAAGTGGAACCTGGAGCCTCGCTGGTCTGTGGAGCAAAAATTCCCCAAGTCATCAAGGAATACCCGTTCATTTCTCCCTCAGAAACTATATTTTTTAACTTGGAAGCAGAGACAAACATCATTAGACATTATATAAAATTATGCCCATGCATCACTTGGAAGATGAAGAGTACTGTTAGCACTGAAAGGGTTAGTAACCATACCTAATGCAGCACAGTAGGATGCTGAAAGTGACTGAAAGCAGTAATTTAGCAAAGTGCTTCCACGAACAGTGAAACTCCAGCAATTTCTGTGATTCAGCAGAATTTGTGGGTTGAATTTCTGCCTTAAAAATCACTACCCGTGACTTCTTTAGAACACGTCAGAGGCATTTCATTTCAATTGTGTGAATAGGTTACCCATCGATCTCCACTCCCTTCGAAATTTTCTTCACTGGTTCCCTCCGGTCTGAGTCGAAGACCTGTTATGTCTAAGAGGTGGAGTGTGCCCAGGGCACCGCAGAGTGGGCGCAGTGAGGATGCAGGTGGGCGCAGTGAGGACGCAGAGTGGGCGCAGAGTGGGCGCAGTGTGGGCGCAGTGAGGGCGCAGAGTGGGCGCAGTGAGGACGCAGAGTGGGCGCAGAGTGGGCGCAGAGTGGGCGCAGTGAGGACGCAGAGTGGGCGCAATGAGGACGCAGAGTGGGCGCAGTGAGGACGCAGAGTGGGCGCAGTGAGGACGCAGAGTGGGCGCAGTGAGGGTGCAGAGTGGGCGCAGTGAGGACGCAGAGTGGGCGCAGTGAGGACGCAGAGTGGGCGCAGTGTGGGCGCAGAGTGGGCGCAGTGAGGGCGCAGAGTGGGCGCAGTGAGGGCGCAGAGTGGGCGCAGAGTGGGCGCAGTGAGGGCGATGAGTGGGCGCAGTGAGGGCGCAGAGTGGGCGCAGAGTGGGCGCAGTGAGGACGCACAGTGGGCGCAGTGAGGGCGCAGAGTGGGCGCAGTGAGGGCGCAGAGTGGGCGCAGAGTGGGCGCAGTGAGGGCGCAGAGTGGGCGCAGTGAGGACGCAGAGTGGGCGCAGTGAGGGCGCAGTGAGGGCGCAGAGTGGGCGCAGTGAGGACGCAGAGTGGGCGCAGAGTGGGTGCAGTGAGGGCACAGCGTGGGCACAGTGAGGGCGCAGAGTGGGCGCAGTGAGGGCGCAGAGTGGGCGCAGAGTGGGTGCAGTGAGGGCACAGAGTGGGTGCAGTGAGGGCACAGAGTGGGCACAGTGAGGGCGCAGAGTGGGCGCAGTGAGGGCGCAGAGTGGGTGCAGTGAGGGCACAGAGTGGGCACAGTGTGGGCGCAGAGTGGGTGCAGTGAGGGCACAGAGTGGGCACAGTGAGGGCGCAGAGTGGGCGCAGAGAGGGCACAGAGTGGGCACAGTGAGGGCGCAGAGTGGGCGCAGTGAGGGAGCAGAGTGGACGCAGTGAGGACGCAGAGTGGGCGCAGAGTGGACGCAGTGAGGGCGCAGAGTGGGCGCAGTGAGGGCGCAGAGTGGGCGCAGTGAGGGCGCAGAGTGGGCGCACTGAGGGCGCAGAGTGGGCGCAGTGAGGGCGCAGAGTGGGCGCAGTGAGGACGCAGAGAGGACGCAGTGAGGGTGCAGAGTGGACGCAGTGAGGGTGCAGAGTGGACGCAGTGAGGACGCAGAGTGGACGCAGTGAGGACGCAGAGTGGGCGCAGTGAGGGCTCAAAGTGGGCGCAGTGAGGGCGCAGAGTGCGCGCAGTGAGGGCTCAAAGTGGGCGCAGTGAGGGCGCAGAGTGGGCGCAGTGAGGGCGCAGAGTGGGCGCAGTGAGGGCGCAGAGTGGGCGCAGTGAGGGCGCAGAGTGGGCGCAGTGAGGACGCAGTGTGGGCGCAGAGTTGGTGCAGTGAGGGCGCAGAGTGGGCGCAGTGAGGACGCAGAGTGGGCGCAGTGAGGGCGCAGAGTGGGCGCAGTGAGGGAGCAGAGTGGGCGCAGTGAGGAAGCAGAGTGGGCGCAGTGAGGAAGCAGAGTGGGCGCAGAGTGGGTGCAGTGAGAGCGCAGAGTGGGCGCAGTGAGGACGCAGAGTGGGCGCAGTGAGGGCGCAGAGTGGGCGCAGAGTGGGCGCAGAGTGGGCGCAGTGAGGGCACAGAGTGGGCGCAGTGAGGGAGCAGAGTGGGCGCAGAGTGGGCGCACTGAGGGCGCAGAGTGGGCGCAGTGAGGGCACAGAGTGGGCGCAGAGTGGGCGCAGTGATGGCGCAGAGTGGGCGCAGTGAGGGCGCAGTGAGGGCGCAGAGTGGACGCAGTGAGGACGCAGAGTGGGCGCAGTGAGGAAGCAGAGTGGGCGCAGAGTGGGCGCACTGAGGGCGCAGAGTGGGCGCAGTGAGGGCGCAGAGTGGGCGCAGAGTGGGCGCAGTGAGGGCGCAGTGAGGGCGCAGAGTGGACGCAGTGAGGACGCAGAGTGGGCGCAGTGAGAGCGCAGAGTGGGCGCAGTGAGGACGCAGAGTGGGCGCAGTGAGGGCGCAGAGTGGGCGCACTGAGGGCGCAGAGTGGGCGCAGTGAGGGCGCAGAGTGGGCGCAGTGAGGACGCAGAGAGGACGCAGTGAGGGCGCAGAGTGGGCGCAGAGAGGGCGCAGAGAGGGCGCAGAGAGGACGCAGAGTGGGCGCACAGTGGGCGCAGAGTTGGCGCAGTGAGGGCGCAGTGAGGGTGCAGAGTGGGCACAGTGAGGGCGCAGAGTGGGTGCAGTGAGGACGCAGAGTGGGCGCAGTGAGGACGCAGAGTGGGCGCAATGAGGACGCAGAGTGGGCGCAGTGAGGACGCAGAGTGGGCGCAGTGAGGACGCAGAGTGGGCGCAGTGAGGGTGCAGAGTGGGCGCAGTGAGGACGCAGAGTGGGCGCAGTGAGGACGCAGAGTGGGCGCAGTGTGGGCGCAGAGTGGGCGCAGTGAGGGCGCAGAGTGGGCGCAGTGAGGGCGCAGAGTGGGCGCAGAGTGGGCGCAGTGAGGGCGATGAGTGGGCGCAGTGAGGGCGCAGAGTGGGCGCAGAGTGCGCGCAGTGAGGACGCACAGTGGGCGCAGTGAGGGCGCAGAGTGGGCGCAGTGAGGGCGCAGAGTGGGCGCAGAGTGGGCGCAGTGAGGGCGCAGAGTGGACGCAGTGAGGACGCAGAGTGGGCGCAGTGAGGACGCAGAGTGGGCGCAGTGAGGACGCAGAGTGGGCGCAGTGAGGGCGCAGTGAGGGCGCAGAGTGGGCGCAGTGAGGACGCAGAGTGGGCGCAGAGTGGGTGCAGTGAGGGCACAGCGTGGGCACAGTGAGGGCGCAGAGTGGGCGCAGTGAGGGCGCAGAGTGGGCGCAGAGTGGGTGCAGTGAGGGCACAGAGTGGGTGCAGTGAGGGCACAGAGTGGGCACAGTGAGGGCGCAGAGTGGGCGCAGTGAGGGCGCAGAGTGGGTGCAGTGAGGGCACAGAGTGGGCACAGTGTGGGCGCAGAGTGGGTGCAGTGAGGGCACAGAGTGGGCACAGTGAGGGCGCAGAGTGGGCGCAGAGAGGGCACAGAGTGGGCACAGTGAGGGCGCAGAGTGGGCGCAGTGAGGGAGCAGAGTGGACGCAGTGAGGGCGCAGAGTGGACGCAGTGAGGGCGCAGAGTGGGCGCAGTGAGGGCGCAGAGTGGGCGCAGTGAGGGCGCAGAGTGGGCGCACTGAGGGCGCAGAGTGGGCGCAGTGAGGGCGCAGAGTGGGCGCAGTGAGGACGCAGAGAGGACGCAGTGAGGGTGCAGAGTGGACGCAGTGAGGGTGCAGAGTGGACGCAGTGAGGACGCAGAGTGGACGCAGTGAGGACGCAGAGTGGGCGCAGTGAGGGCTCAAAGTGGGCGCAGTGAGGGCGCAGAGTGCGCGCAGTGATGGCTCAAAGTGGGCGCAGTGAGGGCGCAGAGTGGGCGCAGTGAGGGCGCAGAGTGGGCGCAGTGAGGGCGCAGAGTGGGCGCAGTGAGGGCGCAGAGTGGGCGCAGTGAGGACGCAGTGTGGGCGCAGAGTTGGTGCAGTGAGGGCGCAGAGTGGGCGCAGTGAGGACGCAGAGTGGGCGCAGTGAGGGCGCAGAGTGGGCGCAGTGAGGGAGCAGAGTGGGCGCAGTGAGGAAGCAGAGTGGGCGCAGTGAGGAAGCAGAGTGGGCGCAGAGTGGGTGCAGTGAGAGCGCAGAGTGGGCGCAGTGAGGACGCAGAGTGGGCGCAGTGAGGGCGCAGAGTGGGCGCAGAGTGGGCGCACTGAGGGCGCAGAGTGGGCGCAGTGAGGGCACAGAGTGGGCGCAGTGAGGGAGCAGAGTGGGCGCAGAGTGGGCGCACTGAGGGCGCAGAGTGGGCGCAGTGAGGGCACAGAGTGGGCGCAGAGTGGGCGCAGTGATGGCGCAGAGTGGGCGCAGTGAGGGCGCAGTGAGGGCGCAGAGTGGACGCAGTGAGGACGCAGAGTGGGCGCAGTGAGGAAGCAGAGTGGGCGCAGAGTGGGCGCAGAGTGGGTGCAGTGAGAGCGCAGAGTGGGCGCAGTGAGGACGCAGAGTGGGCGCAGTGAGGGCGCAGAGTGGGCGCACTGAGGGCGCAGAGTGGGCGCAGTGAGGGCGCAGAGTGGGCGCAGTGAGGACGCAGAGAGGACGCAGTGAGGGCGCAGAGTGGGCGCAGAGAGGGCGCAGAGAGGGCGCAGAGAGGACGCAGAGTGGGCGCAGAGTGGGTGCAGTGAGAGCGCAGAGTGGGCGCAGTGAGGACGCAGAGTGGGCGCAGTGAGGGCGCAGAGTGGGCGCACTGAGGGCGCAGAGTGGGCGCAGTGAGGGCGCAGAGTGGGCGCAGTGAGGACGCAGAGAGGACGCAGTGAGGGCGCAGAGTGGGCGCAGAGAGGGCGCAGAGAGGGCGCAGAGAGGACGCAGAGTGGGCGCACAGTGGGCGCAGAGTTGGCGCAGTGAGGGCGCAGTGAGGGTGCAGAGTGGACGCAGTGAGGACGCAGAGTGGGCGCAGTGAGGACGCAGAGTGGGCGCAGTGAGGACGCAGAGTGGGCGCAGTGAGGACGCAGAGTGCGCGCAGTGAGGGCTCAGTGAGGACGCAGAGTGGGCGCAGTGAGGATGCAGAGTGGGCGTAGTGACGACGCAGAGTGGTTGCAGTGAGGGCACAGAGTGGGTGCAGAGTGGGCGCAGAGTGGGCGCAGAGAGGATGCAGAGTGGGTGCAGTGAGGATGCAGAGTGGGCGCAGTGAGGATGCAGAGTGGGCGCAGTGTGGGCGCAGTGAGGATGCAGAGTGGGCGCAGTGTGGGCGCAGTGAGGATGCAGAGTGGGCGCGGTGAGGACGCAGAGTGGGCGCAGTGAGGACGCAGAGTGGGCGCAGTGAGGGTGCAGAGTGGGCGCAGTGAGGACGCAGAGTGGGCGCAGAGAGGGCGCAGAGTGGGCGCAGTGAGGACGCAGAGTGGGCGCAGTGAGGACGCAGAGTGGGCGCAGTGAGGACGCAGAGTGGGCGCAGAGTGGGCGCAGTGAGGGCGCAGAGTGGGCGCAGTGAGGACGCAGAGTGGGCGCAGTGAGGACGCAGAGTGGGCGCAGTGAGGACGCAGAGTGGGCGCAGTGAGGGTGCAGTGAGGGCGCAGTGAGGACGCAGAGTGGGCGCAGTGAGGACGCAGAGTGGGCGCAGTGAGGGTGCAGAGTGGGCGCAGTGAGGACGCAGAGTGGGCGCAGAGTGGGCGCAGAGTGGGTGCAGTGAGGACGCAGAGTGGGTGCAGTGAGGACGCAGAGTGGGCGCAGAGTGGGCGCAGTGACGATGCAGAGTGGGTGCAGTGAGGGCACAGAGTGGGTGCAGAGTGGGCGCAGTGTGGGCGCAGTGAGGATGCAGAGTGGGCGCAGTGAGGACGCAGAGTGGGCGCAGTGAGGACGCAGAGTGGGCGCAGTGAGGGCGCAGTGTGGACGCAGTGAGGATGCAGAGTGGGCGCAGTGAGGATGCAGAGTGGGCGCATTGAGGACGCAGAGTGGGCGCAGTGAGGACGCAGAGTGGGTGCAGTGAGGGCGCAGTGAGGGTGCAGAGTGGGCGCAGTGAGGACGCAGAGTGGGCGCAGTGAGGACGCAGTGAGGATGCAGAGTGGGCGCAGAGTGGGTGCACAGAGTGGGTGCAGAGTGGGCGCAGAGTGGGCGCAGTGAGGGAGCAGAGTGGGCGCAGTGAGGGCGCAGAGTGGGCGCAGTGAGGGCGCAGAGTGGGCGCAGTGAGGGCGCAGAGTGGGCGCAGAGTGGGTGCAGAGTGGGCGCAGAGAGGGCGCAGAGTGGGCGCAGAGTGGGTGCAGTGAGGACGCAGAGTGGGTGCAGTGTGGGCGCAGTGAGGGCGCAGAGATGGCGCAGTGAGGACGCAGAGTGGGCGCAGAGTGGGCGCAGAGAGGGCGCAGAGTGGGCGCAGAGTGGGTGCAGTGAGGACGCAGAGTGGGTGCAGTGTGGGCGCAGTGAGGACGCAGAGTGGGCGCAGTGAGGACGCAGAGTGGGCGCAGTGAGGACGCAGAGTGGGCGCAGTGAGGGTGCAGTGAGGGCGCAGAGTGGGCGCAGTGAGGACGCAGAGTGGGCGCAGAGTGGGTGCAGTGAGGAGGCAGAGTGGGTGCAGTGTGGGCGCAGAGTGGTTGCAGTGAGGACGCAGAGTGGGTGCAGTGTGGGCGCAGAGTGGGCGCAGAGTGGGCGCAGTGAGGGCGCAGAGTGGGCGCAGTGAGGGCGCAGAGTGGGCGCAGTGAGGACGCAGAGTGGGCGCAGTGAGGACGCAGAGTGGGCGCAGTGAGGACGCAGAGTGGGCGCAGTGAGGACGCAGAGTGGGCGCAGTGAGGGTGCAGTGAGGGCGCAGTGAGGACGCAGAGTGGGCGCAGTGAGGACGCAGAGTGGGCGCAGTGAGGGTGCAGAGTGGGCGCAGTGAGGACGCAGAGTGGGCGCAGAGTGGGCGCAGAGTGGGTGCAGTGAGGACGCAGAGTGGGTGCAGTGAGGACGCAGAGTGGGCGCAGAGTGGGCGCAGTGACGATGCAGAGTGGGTGCAGTGAGGGCACAGAGTGGGTGCAGAGTGGGCGCAGTGTGGGCGCAGTGAGGATGCAGAGTGGGCGCAGTGAGGACGCAGAGTGGGCGCAGTGAGGACGCAGAGTGGGCGCAGTGTGGACGCAGTGAGGATGCAGAGTGGGCGCAGTGAGGATGCAGAGTGGGCGCATTGAGGACGCAGAGTGGGCGCAGTGAGGACGCAGAGTGGGTGCAGTGAGGGCGCAGTGAGGGTGCAGAGTGGGCGCAGTGAGGACGCAGAGTGGGCGCAGTGAGGACGCAGTGAGGATGCAGAGTGGGCGCAGAGTGGGTGCACAGAGTGGGTGCAGAGTGGGCGCAGAGTGGGCGCAGTGAGGGAGCAGAGTGGGCGCAGTGCGGACGCAGAGTGGGCGCAGTGAGGGCGCAGAGTGGGCGCAGTGAGGGCGCAGAGTGGGCGCAGTGAGGGCGCAGAGTGGGCGCAGTGAGGGCGCAGAGTGGGCGCAGAGTGGGTGCAGAGTGGGCGCAGAGAGGGCGCAGAGTGGGCGCAGAGTGGGTGCAGTGAGGACGCAGAGTGGGTGCAGTGTGGGCGCAGTGAGGGCGCAGAGATGGCGCAGTGAGGACGCAGAGTGGGCGCAGAGAGGGCGCAGAGTGGGCGCAGAGTGGGTGCAGTGAGGACGCAGAGTGGGTGCAGTGTGGGCGCAGTGAGGACGCAGAGTGGGCGCAGTGAGGACGCAGAGTGGGCGCAGTGAGGACGCAGAGTGGGCGCAGTGAGGACGCAGAGTGGGCGCAGTGAGGACGCAGAGTGGGCGCAGAGTGGGTGCAGTGAGGAGGCAGAGTGGGTGCAGTGTGGGCGCAGAGTGGTTGCAGTGAGGACGCAGAGTGGGTGCAGTGTGGGCGCAGAGTGGGCGCAGAGTGGGCGCAGTGAGGGCGCAGAGAGGGCGCAGTGAGGACGCAGAGTGGGCGCAGAGTGGGTGCAGTGAGGACGCAGAGTGGGTGCAGTGTGGGCGCAGTGAGGACGCAGAGTGGGCGCAGTGAGGGTGCAGTGAGGGCGCAGAGTGGGCGCAGTGAGGACGCAGAGTGGGCGCAGTGAGGACGCAGAGTGGGCGCAGTGAGGGTGCAGTGAGGGCGCAGAGTGGGCGCAGTGAGGACGCAGAGTGGGCGCAGAGTGGGCGCAGAGTGGGTGCAGTGAGGACGCAGAGTGGGTGCAGTGTGGGCGCAGAGTGGGTGCAGTGAGGACGCAGAGTGGGTGCAGTGTGGGTGCAGTGAGGACGCAGAGTGGGCGCAGAGTGGGCGCAGAGTGGGCGCAGAGTGGGTGCAGTGAGGACGCAGAGTGGGCGCAGTGAGGACGCAGAGTGGGCGCAGTGTGGGCGCAGTGAGGACGCAGAGTGGGTGCAGTGAGGGCGCAGAGTGGGTGCAGAGTGGGTGCAGTGAGGACGCAGAGTGGGCGCAGTGAGGACGCAGAGTGGGCGCAGTGAGGACGCAGAGTGGGCGCAGAGGGGGTGCAGTGAGGACGCAGAGTGGGCGCAGAGTGGGTGCAGTGAGGACGCAGAGTGGGCTCAGTGAGGACGCAGAGTGGGCGCAGTGAGGATGCAGAGTGGGCGCAGAGTGGGCGCAGTGAGGGCGCAGAGTTGGCGCAGTGAGGACGCAGAGTGGGCGAAGAGTGCGTGCAGTGAGGGCGCAGAGTGGGCGCAGTGAGGGCGCAGAGTGGGCGCAGTGAGGGCGCAGTGAGGACGCAGAGTGGGCGCAGTGAGGGCGCAGAGTGGGCGCAGTGAGGACGCAGAGTGGGCGCAGTGAGGGCGCAGAGTGGGCGCAGTGAGGGCGCAGAGTGGGCGCAGTGAGGGCGCAGAGTGGGCGCAGTGAGGGCGCAGAGTGGGCGCAGAGTGGGCGCAGTGAGGACGCAGTGAGGACGCAGAGTGGACGCAGAGTGGGCGCAGAGTGGGCGCAGTGAGGACGCAGAGAGGACGCAGAGTGGGCGCAGTGAGGACGCAGTGAGGACGCAGAGTGGGCGCAGTGAGGGCGCAGAGTGGGCGCAGTGAGGGCGCAGAGTGGGTGCAGTGAGGACGCAGAGTGGGCGCAGAGTGGGTGCAGTGAGGACGCAGAGTGGGTGCAGAGTGGGCACAGTGAGGGCGCAGAGTGGGTGCAGTGAGGACGCAGAGTGGGCGCAGAGTGGGCGCAGTGAGGACGCAGAGTGGGCGCAGAGTGGGAGCAGTGAGGACGCAGTGAGGTCGCAGAGTGGACGCAGAGTGGGCACAGAGTGGGCGCAGTGAGGACGCAGATTGGGCGCAGTGAGGACGCAGAGAGGGCGCAGTGAGGACGCAGAGTGGGCGCAGTGAGGACGCAGAGTGGGCGCAGTGAGGACGCAGAGTGGGCGCAGTGTGGGCGCAGAGTGGGCGCAGTGAGGGCGCAGAGTGGGCGCAGAGTGGGCGCAGTGAGGACGCAGTGAGGACGCAGAGTGGGCGCAGAGTGGGTGCAGTGAGGACGCAGAGTGGGTGCAGAGTGGGCGCAGAGAGGACGCAGTGAGGACGCAGAGAGGACGCAGAGTGGGCGCAGTGAGGACGCAGTGAGGACGCAGAGTGGGCGCAGTGAGGGCGCAGAGTGGGCGCAGTGAGGGTGCAGTGAGGGCGCAGAGTGGGCGCAGTGAGGACGCAGAGTGGGCGCAGAGTGGGCGCAGAGTGGGTGCAGTGAGGACGCAGAGTGGGTGCAGTGAGGACGCAGAGTGGGCGCAGTGAGGACGCAGAGTGGGCGCAGTGTGGGCGCAGTGAGGAGGACGCAGAGTGGGCGCAGTGAGGACGCAGAGTGGGTGCAGTGAGGGCGCAGAGTGGGCGCAGAGTGGGTGCAGTGAGGACGCAGAGTGGGCGCAGTGAGGACGCAGTGTGGGTGCAGTGAGGACGCAGAGTGGGCGCAGAGGGGGTGCAGTGAGGACGCAGAGTGGGCACAGTGAGGATGCAGAGTGGGCGCAGAGTGGGCGCAGTGAGGGCGCAGAGTTGGCGCAGTGAGGACGCAGAGTGGGCGAAGAGTGCGTGCAGTGAGGGCGCAGAGTGGGCGCAGTGAGGGCGCAGAGTGGGCGCAGTGAGGGCGCAGTGAGGGCGCAGTGAGGACGCAGAGTGGGCGCAGTGAGGGCGCAGAGTGGGCGCAGTGAGGACGCAGAGTGGGCGCAGTGAGGGCGCAGTGAGGGCGCAGAGTGGGCGCAGTGAGGGCGCAGAGTGGGCGCAGTGAGGGCGCAGAGTGGGCGCAGAGTGGGCGCAGTGAGGACGCAGTGAGGACGCAGAGTGGACGCAGAGTGGGTGCAGTGAGGACGCAGAGTGGGTGCAGAGTGGGCGCAGAGTGGGCGCAGAGAGGACGCAGTGAGGACGCAGAGAGGACGCAGAGTGGGCGCAGTGAGGACGCAGAGTGGGCGCAGTGAGGGCGCAGAGTGGGCGCAGTGAGGGCGCAGAGTGGGTGCAGTGAGGACGCAGAGTGGGCGCAGAGTGGGTGCAGTGAGGATGCAGAGTGGGTGCAGAGTGGGCACAGTGAGGGCGCAGAGTGGGTGCAGTGAGGACGCAGAGTGGGCGCAGAGTGGGCGCAGTGAGGACGCAGAGTGGGCGCAGAGTGGGAGCAGTGAGGACGCAGTGAGGTCGCAGAGTGGGCGCAGAGTGGACGCAGAGTGGGCGCAGAGTGGGCACAGAGTGGGCGCAGTGAGGACGCAGAGTGGGCGCAGTGAGGACGCAGAGTGGGCGCAGTGAGGACGCAGAGTGGGCGCAGTGAGGACGCAGAGTGGGCGCAGTGTGGGCGCAGAGTGGGCGCAGTGAGGACGCAGAGTGGGCGCAGTGAGGGCGCAGAGTGGACGCAGAGTGGGCGCAGAGTGGGCGCAGAGTGGGCGCAGAGTGGGCGCAGTGAGGGCGCAGTGAGGGCGCAGTGTTGCTGTGGGCACAAGTCAGTCTCAGACAAGGCAGTTGCAAGGGAACCGGCCAATCTCCATCAGTGACCATCATTTTGCACCGTAACAGTGGCCCGAGTCTACTCTGCTGCAGAATACTGCTCTGCCTCATGGTCCTGCAGCCGCCACACAGAGATTGTGGTCGTGCAGCTAAACGCTGCCACGAGGACAGTGTCAGGGACACGTAAGCCCACTCCAACTGAGTGGCTCACAGTGCTGTCCCACATTGCCCCGCTTGCCAGTCGCTGTGACACCACCGTGCTCCACGTGACGGAAAAAATCACGAGCAACATCGACCTTCCCATTGACAAAGACTTGAAAAACCCACCACGAAAGCACTTAAAATCCCGCCGGCCATTATGGGAAACATAAACAACAACTTGTATTTATATAGCGCCTTTGACGTTGTAAAACATCCCAAGGCGCTTCACAGGAGTGTTAGAAGACAAAACAATTTGACACCGAGCCACATAAGGAGAAATTAGGGCAGGTGACCAAAAGCTTGGTCAAAGAGGTGGTTTTAAGAAGCGTCTTAGAGGAGGCAAGAGAGGTAGCGAGGCAGAGAGGTTTAGGCAGGGAATTCCAGAGCTTAGGGCCCAGGCAACAGAAGACACGGCCACCAATGGTTGAGCGACTTTAATCAGGGATGCTCATGAGGGCAGAATTAGAGGAGCGCAGATATCTCGGGAGGTTGTGGGGCTGGAGGAGATTACAGAGATAGGAAGGGGCGAGGCCATGGAGGGATTTGAAAACAAGGATGAGAATTTTGAAATTGAGGCTTTGCTTAACCCGCAGCCAGTGTAGGTCAGCGAGCACAGGGGTGATGGGCGAACGGGACTTGGTGCGAGTTAGGACACGGGCAGCCGAGTTTTGGATGACCTCAAGTTTACGTAGGGTGGAATGTGGGAGGCCAGCCAGGCGAGCGTTGGAATAGTCAAGTCTAGAGGTAACAAAGGCATGGATGAGGGTTTCAGCAGCAGATGAGCTGAAGCAAGGGTGGTGATGGGCGATGTTACGGAGGTCAAATATGACATCAATGTTGCGAACGGTCTGGTTCAGCCTCAGACAGTTGCCAGAGAGAGGGATGGAGTCAGTGGCTAGGGAACAGAGTTTGTGGCGGGGACCGAAAACAATGGCTTCGGTCATCCCAATATTTAATTGGAGAAAATTTCTGCTCATCCAGAACTGGATATCGGACAAGCAGTCTGACAATTTAGAGACCGTGGAGGGGTCGAGAGAAGTGGTAGTGAGGTAGAGCTGGGTGTCGTCAGCGTACATGTGGAAACTGACGTTGTGTTTTCGGATGATGTCGCCAAGGGGCAGCATGTAGATGAGAAATAGGAGGGGGCCAAGGATAGATCCTTGGGGGATACCAGAGGTAACGATGCAGGAGTGGGAAGAGAAGCCATTGCAGGTGATTCTCTGGTTACAATTGGATAGATAAGAATGGAACCAGGCGAGTGCAGTCCCACCCAGCTGGACGACGGTGGAGAGGCGTTGGAGAAGGATGGAGTGGTCCACCGAGTCGAAGGCTGCAGACAAGTCAAGAAGGACGAGGAGGGATAGTTTACCTTTGTTACAGTCACATAGGATGTCAGCAGCCAATATTCATGCAGCCGGTATCAACCCACTATCCAGATGGACGGAATTGTGGGACGCACGCAACACAAAAGAACCAACACCTCATCGCTGACCCAACAGCAGAGGCCCCTGGCTTGGACCTCCCTCGAAGACAGTGGACGGCGCTCAACCGAATCCACACAGGGCACGGACGATGCGGCCACCTGCTCCACAAGTGGAAGATGAGGGACGACCCGAAGTGCGACTGTGGCCATGAGTCCCAGACCATGGAACACATCGCATCAACCTGCCCACTGAGATCTGTTGCGGGAGGCACCTCATTTCTCCACTCAGCATCTCAGGAGGCCATCGAATGGAGAGCCAAACTAGACATCCCATTATAAGCTTTTACCATCATATGAAACAACAAGTGGCAGAGTTCCCTGCCACAGAAAAAATATGGCACTGGTAAAAGGGAAATAGGATTATGACAAGGTACTATTTACAATCAGCTCCTATCTGCCAGGTGTTAAAGTAATACAGGTTTTGTTATATATGAAGCGTACTGCCCGATATAAATAATAAATCATACACCAGGCATTCTGCAGAGATGAATAGACACCTTTCAGTGAATTACCAGCCAGTAATCAAATTCAACAATTCGGAAGATGTGATGAAGCCTGACATCTGAACCTCTCATTAAATTACAATCTTACATTCACTGATATTATTTATAATAGTTAGTGTTTCTTAAAGCTACATGCCCTCTATCTGTAATGGATATATTTGTCCTCTTACTGGCGCATATTTTTTTTCAATTATGGGATGTGAGCGTCGCTGGTAAGACCAGCATTTATTGCCCATCCCTAATTGCCCTTGAGAAGGTGGCGGTGAGCCGCCTTCTTGAACCGCTGCAGTCCGCGTGGTGAAGGTACTCCCACAGTGCTGTTAGGGAGGGAGTTCCAGGATTTTGACTCAGCAACGATGAAGGATCGGCGATATACTTCTAAGTCAGGATGGTGTGTGACTTGCAGGGGATCTTGGAGGTGGTGGTGTTCCCATGCACCTGCTGCCCTTGTCATTCTAGGTGGAAGAGGTCACGGGTTTGGGAGGTGCTGCCGAAGAAGCCTTGGCGAGTTGCTGCAGTGCATCTTGTAGATGGTACACACTGCAGCCACGGTGCGCCGGTGGTGGAGGGAGTGAATGCTTAAGGTGGTGGATGGGGTGCCAATCAATCGGGCTGATTTGTCCTGGATGATGTCGAGCTTCTTGGGTGTTGTTGGAGCTGCACTCATCCAGGCAAGTGGAGAGTATTCCATCACACTCCTTACTTGTGCCTTGTAGATGGTGGAAAGGCTTTGGGGAGTCAGGAGGTGAAACACTCGCCGCAGAATACCTAGCCTCTGACCTGCTCTTGTTGCCACAGTATTTATGTGGCTGGTCCAGTTAAGTTTCTGGTTAATGGTGACCCCCAGGATGTTGATGGTGGGAGATTCGGCGATGGTAATGCCGTTGAATGTCAAGGGGCGGTGGTTAGACTCTCGCTTGTTGGAGAAAGTCATTGCCTGGCACTTGTGTGGCGCGAATGTTACCTGCCACTTATCAGCCCAAGCCTGAACGTCGTCCAGGTCTTGTTGCATGCGGGCATGGATGGCTTCATTTTCTGAGGAGTTGTGAATGGCGCTGAACACTGTGCAGTCATCAGCGAACATCCCCATTTCTGACCTTATGTTGCAGGGAAGGTCATTGATGAAGCAGCTGAAGATGGTTGGACCTAGGACGCTGGCCTGAGTAACTCCTGCGGTGATGTCCTGGGGCTGTGATGATTGACCTCCAACCACCACAATCATCTTCCTTTGTGCTAGGTATGACTCCAGCCAGTGGAGAGTTTTCCCCCCGATTCTCATTGACTTCAGTTTTACTCGGGCTCCTTGATGCCACACTCGGTCAAATGCTGCCTTGATGTCAAGGGCAGTCACTCTCACTTCACCTCTGGAATTCAGCTTCTTTGTCCATGTTTGGACCAAGGCTGTAATGAGGTCAGGAGCCGAGTGGTCTTGGCGGAACCCAAACTGGGCATCTGTGAGCAGGTTATTGCTGAGTAAGTGCCGCTTGATAACACTGTCGATGACACCTTCCATCACTTTGCTGATGATTGAGAGTAGACTGATGGGGCGGTAATTGGCTGGATTGGATTTGTCCTGCTTTTTGTGACAGGACATACCTGGGCAGTTTTCCATATGGTCGGATAGATGCCAGTGTTGTAGCTGTACTGGAACAGCTTGGCTAGAGGCGTGGCTAGTTCTGGAGCACAAGTATTCAGCACGAGAGCCGGGATGTTGTCGGGGCCCATAGCCTTTGCTGTATCCAGTGCGCTCAGCCGTTTCTTGATATCACGTGGAGTGAATCGAATTGGCTTAAGACTGGCTTCTGTGATGGTGGGGACCGCAGGAGGAGGCCGATATGGATCATCCACTCGGCACTTCTGGCTGAAGATGGTTGCAATCGCTTCAGCCTTGTCTTTTGCACTCACGTGCTGGGCTCCACCATCATTGAGGATGGGATATTCATGAAGCCTTCTCCTCCCGTTAGTTGTTTAATGGTCCACCACTATTCATGACTGGATGTGGCAGGAATGCAGAGCTTTGATCTTATCCGTTGATTGTGGGATCGCTTAACCCTGTCTATAGCATGCTGCTTCTGCTTTTTAGCATGCATGTAGTCCTGTGTTGCAGCTTCCCAGGTTGGCACCTCATTTTTAGGTACGCCTGGCGCTGCTCCTGGCATGCTCTTCTACACTCCTTATTGAACCAGGGTTGGTCCCCTGGCTTGATGGTAATGGTAGAGTGAGGGATATGCCAGGCCATGAGGTTACAGATTGTGGTGGAATACAATTCTGCTGCTAGCTGATGGCCCACAGCGCCTCATGGATGCCCAATTTTGAGCTGCTAGATCTGTTCTGAATCTATCCCATTCAACACGGTGGTAGTGCCACACAACACGATGGAGCGTGTCCTCAGTTTGAAGACGGGACTTCGTCTCCACAGTGACTGTGCGGTGGTCACTGCTGCCATGGACAGATGCATCTGCAACAGGTAGATTGGTGAGAACGAGGTCAAGTAGGTTTTTCCCTCGTGTTGGTTCTCTCATCACCTGTCGCAGGCCCAGACTGGCAGCTATGTCCTTCAGGACTCGGCCAGCTCGGTCTGTAGTGGTGCTACCGAGCCACTCTTGGTGATGGACATTGAAGTCCCCCACCCAGAGTACATTCTGTGCCCTTGCTACTCTCAGTGCTTCTTCCAAGTAGTGTTCAACATGGAGGAGTACTGATTCATCAGCTGAGGGAGGGCGGTAGGTGGTAATCAGCAAGAGGTTTCCTTGCCCATGCTGTGACCTGAAGCCATGAGACTTCATGGGGTCCGGAGTCAATATTGAGGACTCCCAGGGCCACTCCTTCCCGACAGTATACCACTGTGCCGCCACCCTTGGTGGGTCTGTCCTGCCGGCGGGACAGGACATACCCAGGGATGGTGATGGAGGAGTTTGGGACATTCGCTGAAAGGTATGATTCTGTGAGTATGACTATGTCAGGCTGTTGCTTGACTAGTCTGTGGGACATCTCTCCCAATTTTGGCACAAGTCCCCAGATGTTGGTGAGGAGGACTTTGCAGGGTCGACTGGGCTGGGTGTGCCGTTGCCGTGTCCGTAGCCAGTGCCGAGGTCGGTGCTGGGTGGTCCGTCCGGTTTCATTCTTATTATTGTGTTTCGTAGCGGTTAGTTACAACTGAGTGGCTGCTGGGCCATTTCAGAGGGCAGTTAAGAGTCACATATAGGCCAGACCAGGCAAGGACGGCAGATTTCCTTCCCTAAAGGACATTAGTGAACCAGATGGGTTTTTACGACAATCCGATAGTTTCATGGTCACCATTACTAGCTTTTTATTCCAGATTTATTTAATTAACTGAACTTAAATTCCCCGGCTGCCGTGGTGGGATTTGAACTCACGTCTCTGGATCTTTAGCCCAGGTCTCTGGATTACTAGCCCAGTGACATTACCACTATGCTCCCTATGCTGGGAATTAAAAAAGTTGATTTAGTCATCTAAGTGACATGCACAGGAACCCGACCCCATCTTCAAGAGCCTCCAAACCTAACTACTGAGAAACCCACAGGTAGAGTTTCTGTTTACCTGATATGGAGTGTACACATTTTTCCTGGAAGCACACAACCCCCTTACCCAAGTCTACACGAATTAGGTGCAGGTTGTGAAGAGTCAAGGATTAATGACTCCCAAGTGTGTGCACTGGATCTGCTGGAGTTTAACTGGATGGAGCAGCAGAGTTTACCAGCACTAGATGGGAGCACCCTACCCATTGGGGCGTTGGCTTGGTTATCTGGAGCTGAGTGGGTAGAATCGCAGTCCCCACTGATGGGTCTACCCCGCCGGGTGCATCAGTGAGCCAGGCTGGCAACTCAAGTATGAACATTGCCCTAAAGCTAAGCAGAACGCAGGAGAAGATAAGGAAAATCAAGAGGTGGCACTGAGGCAAGGTCAAGCTTTAATGTCTGTACATTACGCTGATCAAGGTGGTGCCTGTTCGTGTTGAGGAACGAAGCACGTTTTAGAACACTGGAAACTAAAATCAGCTGAGCCCAGGTGAGGCCAGAAAATGCGGATCGGTTGCTGTTTGATCAAGAGGTCCACAAGCTGCAAGTTTCCACCTTGTTATCGGAGGACAGTTTGGATACTAAAGAAAAACTGTCTTTCTCTGAAAGAAAAACAGGTTTCCTGCGCAGTTTGTGTTCAGATAGATAGGCTGTGGGCGTCTAAACTGAACACCCACTGTGTGACCTACCAAACTGGGTAATTGAGAGGAACAGGTACACAGATTACATTTCAACACAGAAGGCGGCCATTTGGCTCAATGAGCTCATACTACCTCCACATCTAATCCTATTTCCCTGCTCTTTCCTTTTAATACTTTTCTTTAAGTCTAATTCCTTCTTAAATGTCATGAATGACTCAACAGCAACTTGCAGTAATGTATTCCATATCCTAATCACTCCATGTGAAAACACTTTTTCTATCCTCCCCCTTTAACCAGAGGTTTACACCATTGAAGGAGGCCATTCAGCCCATCGTGTTTGTGTTCCACTCTCTCCCCATAGCCCTCTACCTTCCTCTGCTTCAACGGTTTTTCCACTTTTCCCTTAAAACATGCAATGGTCTCTGCCTCAACCACGCCCTCTGTTGAAGTATTCAATGCTCCAACAATTTTCTGTGTAAGTACATTTCTCCTAACCCCTCTTTCATCCTCGGGGACCATTTTAAATTGACGAATCTTCGTCAATGTCGCCTCATCTAGTCTTTCCTTATTCACCCAATCAAAACTCTTCATAATTTTAAAAAACCCAATCAAATCTCCTCTGTTAAAGATCCTGCTCTGCTTCAGTAGAAAAAGTCCTAATATTTTAAGTCTCTCCTCATACCTATAATTTCTCATGCCTGGTATCATCCTGGTAAACCTAGACTGTACCCTCTCAATGGCTTTAATATCCTTTCTATAATGGGGTACCCAAAACTGCACACGGGATTCTAATTGTGGTCTAATTATTGCCATGCAGAAATTTATTGCTACTTCTTCATTCTTGTACTCTCAGCCCAAACTGCTGTTGGGCTTTTTTATGGCTTTAGCTACCTGCATTCATACCTTCAGGGAATTATGTATTTGACCCAGTGGATCTTTCTGTTTCTCCTCACCCTTCAGTATTTTTTCGGTCCTGTGTACACTTTCCATTCCTTGTTTTCACTCCCAAAGTGCATTACCTCAGACTCTGCTGCATTAAACTGCATCTGCCGCCTGTCGGCCCATTCTGCTAATCTGTCTCTGTCGTCCTGAAGTCTTTCACAGTTCTCGTTGTTTGACCAGCCCCACCTTTGTACTGTCACCAAGTGGTGTTCCCTATGCCCAAGTGCAAATAAGCTACATGTATTCAGAACACAGGTGGGCCCAGCACTGAGCCCTGGAGTGCACCAATGTTCCCTTTAGCTATTTTTTTGGGGCGCGTGGCCCATTCAAAATACCGCGCATGTTCAGTTTTTCTTCATTTAAAAGCCAGTGCGCCAGCTGCACGGGAGCTCCAGAGCATTGCGCGGCCGCATAGCTTAAAGGGAACATTTGACTATACCACTTCCCATCCGTCTCCAACCTGAGCAACACCCATTAACCCAAACCCTTTGTTGCTTGTCCGTCAACTAACTTTCTATTGATGCTGCTATACATTTCCACTTACACCATACACCTGGGGGCTGGCGGGGGAAGGTGTCTCCGCGCGGTTCCCCAGAGCTCCCACAGTAACTTTGATGGAAGATTGGCTGAAATCCTGGAGCAAAGGTGTAAATGACCGTATTTAGTTGCTCACATTGATGATTGCGTCGACCTCCCACCAGAAAACCCAGTGGAAATTCCAGGCACTGATTTCTTGCACAAATCCTTGAGGCACTTTATCAAAGGCCTTCCGAAAATCCACATGCACTACATCTACAAGTAAGGTGTCAGCCGTGGCCCAGTTGGTGGCTCTCCCGTCTTGGAGTCAGAAGGTTATGGGTTTGAGCCCCCAACTCTGGAGACTTGAGCACATAATCTAGGCTGACACTCCAGTGCAGTGCTGAGGGGGTGCTGCACTGTCAGAGGTGGCGTCTTTCGGATTAGACGTTAAACCGAGGCCCCGTCTGCCCTCTCAGGTGGACGTAAAAGATCCCATGACACTATTTCGAAGAATTGCGGGACATTTTCCATGGTATTCTGGTCAATATTTATCCCTCAACCAACATCACTAAAACAAATTATCTGGTCATTATCACATTGCTGTTTGTGGGATCCTGCTGTGCGCAAATTGGCTGTCGTATTTCCTACATTACAACAGTGACAACACTTCAAAGCTGCATTGGCTGTTAAGTGCTTTGGGACCCCCTGAGATCATGAAAGGCGCTATATAAATGTATGTTCTTTCTTTACTGCATTCTTGTTATCTAGCCAGTCACTTCTTTATAAGAACTATGTTAAATTTATCAAACCCAACTTGCTTTTAATAAATCTGTGCTGGTGGTCCTCGATTATCCCATACATCTCAAAATGCTCACCACTTTAATTGTGAATTATGGATTCTAAGACTGTGTCTACATTTATCATTCCCTCCCTTCTTGAACAGAAGTATTATATTGGCTATTTTACAGTCCCCCAGAACAATTTGCATATCTAAGGAGGACTGAAAAATTGCTATCTCCTCTTTGACTTCCTTCAACAGCCAATAGGTGATTTATCTACCTTGAGTTCTGCTTTTTTTTCCAGAACCAATTCCTTTATCCAGTTATAACAACAGAAAACGCTGGAAAAACTCAGCAGGCCAGGCAGCATCCGTGGAGAGAGAAACAGAGTTAAGGTTTCCAGTTATCTGACAATTGTTCCATTTCCTTCTCCAGTATACCTACATTCTCAATTCCACCATCATTTATGACATATTTAATACCTCTAGCCATCAAAACTAGTTTCCCCCTTCATTCCTGAATGAGTGGTCCTACCAACTCCAATATGCTTATAAAAGCCATTATTCCCTTTTGTATTACCTGCTGGCTTTTCTCATATCCCTTCTAATCTTCTTTTCCACCTCTCCACTGCACTTTCTGTATTCCTCATGACGTTCTTTTACAATTGTTAACTCTGGGTTTGTCATATGCCTCTTAAGTTTCAATCTCTCTGAGGTAGATCTTGACTTTGTGCGATAGTCTAAAGTGGGTGATAGTGAGCTGGCAACCAGTTTTACATCTTTCCTGATTTTTATGTCCATTGAACTCAAGATCAACCTCCATGGGCTAGAAATTGGGCACCTTAGCGCCTCCAGTTATCACCTCCGGGGGGCGATAAGCACTTACCGACCGGGCGTGGCGAGAAGATTGACTCCCGCTATATTCGGTGGCGGTATGGCGTTGCGTCCCGATCTCCTTCGCCTGGAGATCGTGACGTCATCGCCGTGTGCATCGCCCCGGTCCTGAACTTCGGTTCTGCCTCCTGCAGCATCGCTTATCGGGAGGCTGGGCGATTCGGGGGCGATACTTAAAGGCGAGGTGGCTGAAGTAAGTGGAAAAAATTCTCAAATGGTGTTTCAATTTTTCTTCTCCAGCGCTCAATCAGCCCGGCACTCTGCTGCAGTGCATCAGGCCTGCCGTTGGGGATCAGGTTAGTTTTTTCCTTGCAGAGCCTGCAGCGATGGCCCTTCCCTTTAAGGGAGGGAACGAGCCTTCCAATGTGGCAGTGCTGCCCGGCCCATTGTGCACCTACCGCCCCGCCTGCTACCTTTTTTTTTTATTTGTTCCTGGGATGTGGGCATCACTGGCAAGGCCAGCATTTATTGCCCATCCCTAATTGCCATTTCAGAGGGCAGTTAAGAGTCAACCACATTGCTGTGGGTCTGGAGTCACATATAGGCCAGACTGGGTAAGGACAGCAGATTTCCTTCCCTAAAGGACAGTAGTGAACCAGATGGGTTTTTATGACAATCCGGTAGTTTCAGTGGTCACCATTACTGATACTAGCTTTTTATTCCAGATTTACTTAATTAACTGAATTTAAATTCCCCAGCTATCGTGGTGGGATTTGAACTCATGTTTGCCGGATCATTAGTCCAAGACCTCTGGATTACTAGCCCAGTAACATAACCACTATGCCACCATTCCCACCTGTTGCTCTCCATGAAGGAAGTGGAGTGCTAAATCAAACCGAATTTTTTAAAAGTTGAAAAACATTAGTGCCTGACACTAACTTTTTCAACTTTTAAAAGTTAGTGCCCCAAACGGGGTGATAATGAATATCTCCCCCTATGTTTCGAAAAAGTGTAATTCTTTGATGAAACTTCATTTCCTTTCACAGGAATATATCTATCTTATAATCGCCCCATCTTACAATTTAACAATTCCCCAGTGCTGATCCATTATCTTCTTTGCTAACTCTTCAGCCAGTTAATTTGGGTCAGATCCCTTCTTACTTCACTGAACTTTTCCTTTTTCCAGTCCAGCGTCCATATCTTTGCCCCGTCAAAATCCTGTTCTATTTTCACATTGAACCCAACTTTGTTGTGCTCACTATTTCCCAATTGTTCCACTCTCCCATCAGTTATTGCCCCACTTCATTTCCCACAACTAAATCGAGCAATGCTTCTTGCTTCTTTCTTTGTTGACTTGCAAAATACCGATCTAGGATGCATTCTAAAGAAAGAACTTGCATTTATGTCGCGCCTTTCATGACCTCAGGGATGTCCAAAAGTGCTTTACAGCCAACGAAGTACTTTTGAAGTGTAGTCACCGTTGCAATGTAGGAAACGCCGCAGATAATTTGTGCACAGCAAGCTCCCACAAATAGCAATGAAATAAATGACCAGATCATCTGCTTTTAGGTGTTAGTTGAGGGATAAATGTTGGCCAGAACGCCGGTCTTCAAAATAGTGCCATGGGAACTTTTTCACCCACCTGTGTGGACCTCAGTTTAACGTCTCATCTGAAAGACGGCACCTCCAACAATAGAGCAGTACTGCATTGAAGTCCCAGCCTAAACAAGGTTTCTCACTTTGACAACATACACGACCTTTATCCTAGTCAATCTTGGGATTGTTAAAATCACCTAATGTTATTGCCCTGTTGTTCTCATATCTTTCTGAATTGCTGACAAATCTCCCCTCTATCCTATCTCCACTGATTGGTGGCTTGTAATGGACACTGAAAATTGTACCATTTCCTTCCTGTTTCTTAACTCAACCCATATGGATTCTATCCTCATGTAACCCCCAATGAACATACAATACGTTCTAGTGCTGAGATAAAACCCTCATCAATATTGCCCTTTTCCCCTCTATATCCAGGAATATTAGTCCTGGTCCCGTCCAAACCTAAGCCACATCTCCATTATAGCTGCGACATTATACCCTGCCTTAGTTATTAATGGTTCTAGCTCTCCAATTGTGTTTTGAATGTTTATGCATTTATTTACATACCACTCAATCCTGACTCCGACATTTTGAAATGTTGACCTTTATTCTTGACTTTGATATCTCTTGTTCCAGTATTTTTAATCTCACAACTTCAAAGCCTGTTTTTCCCTTTCTCCTCCAATAATATTTTCTCACGATTTATTTCAGCTAAGCCTTCTGCTTCCATTCCAAAAGCTTTTTTTAAAATCCTGTTCTCCCTTCTAATCCTGTGTTTATGCCCCCTTGTTACTGAGTCACTGATTAATGGAAATAATCTTTTTCTATTTACCCTCTCAAAATTTCAAAAACGCCTATTTGATCCCAGCTTAATCTTCTCTGATCCACTTAATACAGACCGAGATTTTCCAAGTCTCTCATTGCAACTATACGGTAAATTCAACGACCATAAGCTCAGAGGGAACTGGGGAGTTGGAGCTGGGGGCCTGGGATCACTGAATTTACCCTCCTGTGCTCTCAGCTCTTGCATCCTCCCTGTGAACTTATCCATTTTGTTTTCTCTCTTTCTCCTTTCCTGAAAGCACCCGCTCCAGCTGTCGTATAGTTCCACGGACATCGGACCATCTCGAAGACATGGCCCAAGTGGCTGCTCTTCATGTGTAAGCTTAGGTAGGAAGGCCTAGAGTTACACTGCAATCTGTCAGCAGATCTGGGAAGGGCAGGTGGAAAAGTGCCCAGGGATGTGTTCTACCTGGGCATGTGACAATGAGATGCAAATCAGCCAACCACGTTCAGCAACGTATCCCCCCCATGATTTGCATTCTCCATACATCATTGGGCGCACAATTTTTTTAATTGCGTCTGGACCTTTGAAGTGTTCACAATGCATGGACTGGCACAGGCTGACGAGGAGGCGACACCATTTCTTTTATAAAAGAAATTTCGTTTTGGCATGCAGCATAGCAATGGAAAGATTGGCCTGAGTGCCATCAAGCTATTCGACTGTGGAGATCATTGTTGCCCAACCCGGTAACGTTATATCCGATAGCCGGGCACCTTCCAGCAGATAATATTAATTAGTGAAGGGGGAGAAAGAATCAATGCTTATTTTTTCATCTTTCTAACCCAGAAGGACATTTTTACGGTCCCTACTACTGCCTTGGCTGAGATCAGCTAACTCAGCATTGAGCAGGAATTATACCCGTGTCAGCCGTGGCTCAGTAGGCAGCACTCTCGCCTCTCGAATCAGAAGGTTGTGGGTTCAAGTCCCGCTCCATGAGACTCCAGCAGAAAAATCTAGGCTGACACTCCAGTGGAGTGCTGCACTGTCAGAGGTGCCGTCTTTCAGATGAGACGTTAAACTGAGGCCCCGTCTATTCTCTCAAGTGGACGTAAACGATCCTGTGGCACTATTTCAAAGAAGAGCAGGGGAGTTATCCCTGGTGTCCTGGCCAATATTTATACCTCAATCAACATCACCGATTATCTGGTCATTATCTCATTGCTGTCTGTGGGAGCTTGCTGTGCCCAAATTGGCTGCCGCGTTTCCTACATCACAACAGTGACTACACTTCAAAAGTACAAAGGCTGTAAAGCGCTTTGGGATGTCCTGAGGTTGTGAAAGGCGCTATATAAGTGCAAGTCTTTCTGTGCCCTTCCTGGCCTGTATGATTCAGTGCAGATTATAGTTACACAACCAACTGCAATCCACAGTAAAAGATTCAGGCCTGAACAGCACAAAATGACTCTGGGCTTAAATTCACAAACGTTTGAGGAGCCGCAATCAATCTTCAAATGACCATGTCACCATTTCAAGGACAACAATGACAACTTACATTTCTATAGTGCTCCTCATGTGCAGGAAATTGCTTTTGAATTGTTTTGCAATTAGGAGGAAAAATCTGTGGATATCGAGTAGGAGGGGGGAAATAAAATAGAAAAATGGAGAGGGAATAAAGGTACAGAGCAGAGGTGGGCAATGTTGCAGAGGCGGAAGATAGCCGTCTTGTAATGGAGCAGATGTGGGGGACGAAGCGGAGTTTGGGGTCAAGCAGTGCACTAAAAGTCCACCCTTCCTGACACAACTGGAGGAGGCAGTCAAGGAGGTTGATGGCATCCAGGCATGTAGCGTCAACAAAGTGTAGCTTTTGGCTATGCCAATATTCAGCGGGAGAGATGTTTGCCTCATCTGCTCCACTATCCTGAAACCACCACCATGTCGAACAGGCATTTGGAGAGAGAAGCAAAAGCCTCTGGTTTGAGGGAGGAGGTGAAGAGGTGGAGTTGGGTGTTTTCAGCGTACACGTCGGAGCTGATCACTTGCTTCTGGATAACATCCCGTGGGTTAGGATGCAGATGGTGAGAGGGAGATCAGGGATGGAGCCTCGAGGTACACTGGAGGTAACTGTGTGGGGCAGAGGAGAAACGTTGGTCTTGCTGGCCTGTGCGATTCACTATTGTTTATCAACTGTGGGCAGGGGAGCACAGGCTACAGTTACATACTCAATTCAGGACAGAGCAATTTGCAGAACAGTGCAAACAACCCATGGCTTCAACTTCAAACTGGTGCCCAATTGCGATACATCTACAAATGTCCACTTGCAGCCTTGAATGCACAGCCTGAAAGGGTGGCGGTGCCGATTCAGTAGTAACTTTCAAAAGGGGATTTGAGATATACTTGAAAAGGAAAAAGAATTGGTGGGCTGTGGGGAAAGAGCAGGGGTGTGGGACTAATTGGACAGCTCTTTCAAAGAGCCGGCACAGGCACGATGGGCCAAATAGCTTTCTTCTGTGCTGTAAGATTCTATAATTCTATGGGGGTCATTTTAACCCAACTCGCTGGGCGAGAAACCCACGGGACCGGGTGAAACGTGGTTTTACACCTTGCCCAATATTGCTCTCCATTAACTTCAATGGGCAGTAAAATTGGGCGACCTGATCCCGTCAGTTCCCCTAGGGGTGGGTAAGGTTAAAATTGCCCCCATATGTTGCAGGATGCTGCAGATTTAGCAGCTCTGCAGTCGTGCATGGGGCCCCGAGGTTGGGCTCTACTCAGACACACAGATCGAAGAAGCTGGATAGCTACGACCTTCAACCTTGTCCTTCAGACCAACCAGCCCCACCTTGGACTCGGCAGGCGGATGCTGTTCCATTAGTGAACAGATAAATCTCCAGCCAACCTGGTTCTTACAGACATAATGGATGGATCCTGCGCGGGCTGCAGGCTAATCGGAGGAACCATTTCCCCCACAGCCACCTGCAAGCCTGTCAACAGATTTCTCAAAAAAAAAGAGATTTCTGTCCTTAAAACTTGAGACTCTAATTAAAAAGCATTTTAAAAGGAACTGAAAATTAAGTCTTCCCTTGTATTGTTGACTTTGGAACCAGTAATTATGAAACCTCTCCAACAAAAATTTTAAACAGAGCTACCGAACACACAAAATTTGCTCCAACTCCCCTGAAACAACCACCATTTTGAACAGAGGGAATACTGAGTCGGTGACCTAGCACAAAGGAAGATGGTTGTGGTGGTTGAAGGTCAATCATCACAGCCCCAGGACATCGCTGCAAGAGTTCCTCAGGGCAGTGTCCTAGGCCCAACCATCTTCAGCTGCTTCATCAATGACCCTCCCTCCAACATAAGGTCAGAAGTGGGGATGTTCGCTGATGACTGCACAGTGTTCAGTGTCACTCACAACTCCTCAGATAATGAAGCAGTCCATGCCCGCATGCAACAAGACCTGGATGACGTCCAGGCTTGGGCTGATAAGTGGCAGATAACATTCGCGCCACACAAGTGCCAGGCAATGACTATCTCCAACAAGTGAGAGTCTAACCACCGCCCCTTGACATTCAACGGCATTACCATCGCCAAATCCCCCACCATCAACATCCTGGGGGTCACCATTGACCAGAAACTTAACTGGACCAGCCACATAAATACTGTAGCAACAAGAGCAGGTCAGAGGCTGAGTATTCTGTGGTGAGTGTCTCACCTCCTGACTCCCCAAAGCCTTTCCACCATCTACAAGGCACAAGTCAGGAGTGTGATGGAAAAGTTTCCACCTGCCTGGATGAGTGCAGCTCCAACAAAACTCAAAAAGCTCGACATCATCCAAGACAAAGCAGCCCACTTGATTGGCACCCCATCAGCACCTTAAACATTCACTCCCTCCACCACCGGCGTACTGTGGCTGCAGTGTGTACCATCTACAAGATGCACTGCAGCAACTCGCCAAGGCTTCTTCGGCAGTACTTCCCAAACCCGCGACCTCTTCCACCTAGAAGGACAAGGGCAGCAGGCGCATGGGAACACCACCACCTCCAAGTTCCTCTCCAAGTCATACACCATCCTGACTTAGAAGTATATCGCCGATCCTTCATCGTCACTGGGTCAAAATCCTGGAACTCCCTCCCTAACAGCACTGTGGGAGTACCTTCACCACACGGACTGCAGTGGTTGAAGAAGGCGGCTCACCACCACCTTCTCTAGGGCAACTAGGGATCGGCAATAAATGCTGGCCTTGTCAGCGACGCCCACATCCCATGAACAAATTTAAAAAATGACTGCTACACGATTACCTCATAATAGGACCCAGTGTACATCACTGAGTTACAGTGGTGGGAGGCGGTGTATATCCCTTCATTACTGTAACGTGAGGTAGTCTAAGTGTATTGCTGGGTAGTGGTGCATCAGAGAGCGATAGAGCAGATGAGGGGGTGGGAGCATAGGAACAGAAGCAGGCACTTCAGCCCCTCGAGCCTGTTTCACCAATTAGATCAGGGTCGATCTGTAATCGCAGGAAGTCTGGTATAACTGTGTTTTAGGATAATTACATCATTATGGTGGGGGGGGGAGGGTTGGCTGTGTGTCGGAGCTGGTGAGGGCACTCGGTTGCCGAAGGAACAGCTTCAAGAGCATGAAATTATCAATTGCAGGCACGGTATTTAAAATGAGACATTGTTTCTTTGTCTTTTCATTTGTACCAAGAGCCACTTGTGAGCAAAGCTTGGCCATCGTCACATGGATCAGTGACACCAGTGATCAGTGGGCCACTCTGTCCCATTCAGCAAGCCGCCTCAGCCTGGTGGGTTGATATGATCTGCATCACATTGTACTCCAGGGGAGAAAACTAATTGAATAATTTGAACCTCTTCAGTCTAGCACAGATATGAAGTGTTGTTAGGATGGAGCACAGAGTGAATGTGATTTGGATGTTTTACGGAGGAGAGGGAACAACACTGAAGGCCCAATGCTCCACAGTTACATAATCGCACAGTGATTCATTTGGTCCTTCGTACCAATATTACCATCCGATGGGACAGGTGAGCAGTGTGAACGATCATGGGTGGGACTTTAGGCTGACGGTTGGTATCTATCCCCCCACACTTTCTGGAATGCTACTGCATAAATTTACTTTGCACAGAAGACTGTGTCTGAAGACTGTGAGCACCCTGGTAGCTCAGCGAGCTAATGCACCTATTGTGGTACGGTGGGGCATACCGACCAGGAAGATCCCAGGTCTGTTCCGAGTTCGCTGATCTCTGCCAGTGCGACACTTGGCACCAGCACATCAGGCTAGAAGGACAGTGAGAAGAAAATCAGACAGGGTCCCTATGCTCGATCGCAATCCAGCGGCTCCTGTGCGGATGTTGGGTGAAGACAGAATCAGACACAGCTACGATGGCATCATGGTCAAATAGCTTGCTGACACTCACTGTTTAGGCTCAGGCAACAAGAATTTAACAAGCTGTGGAATTTAAATTCAGCTAATTAAATAAATCTGGAATAAAAAGCTGCTATCAGTAATGGTGACCATGAAACTACCGGATTGTCGTAAAAACCCATCTGGTTCACTAATGTCCTTTAGGGAAGGAAATCTGCCGCCCTTACCCGGTCTGGCCGATATGTGACTCCAGACCCACAGCAATGTGGTTGACTCTTAACTGCCCTCTGAAATGGCCTAGCGAGCCACTCAAGGGCAATTAGGGATGGGCAATAAATGCTGGCCTTGCCAGCGACGCCCACATCCCGTGAATGAATAAAAAAAGGCCGCTTGCGAGAGGTAGCAGGTACAGCAGCCATACCCCAGCAAGTGTCAGCACCTTCAAGAGAGCAGAGGGCAAAATGGGGGCAGGGAACAAATGATGGCTGCGTTATTTGATGCCGATTGCAGCGTGCCCACAATACCTCCGGACTTCCGTCACAACACTGAACAGGCAGCAAACTTACATTGAGGCTTCAAGACTTGCGAGACAGGTGTTCAAGATGGCAATAACCCTTTAACGCAAATTCAGATGGGATCAAATCTAAAGTTAAGAGCAATACAGTATCAGCAACAGTCTTGAAAACTAATTTCGGAGCACAGATATACCGAGCGTAGATTTCCATTTCCAAACTTCAAAGTATCAGTCAGATCATTGTCAACCGCCTGCTGACTCGCTCCAAGGATGTTGGATAATTCAGCAACAGGCCACTCACTCTCCATTATTCCGTACAAGTAAGGGAACTAAATAAAGCTCAGTTTGATCACGTCAAACAAACAAACAGTCCTTTCTAAAATCCCGCCAACTCATGCAGCCTCTGCAGAAATTCCCTGAATCCTGTCAGAAATGCCAAACACTCTGTGCTCCTGAGAAAGCTCTCTGTGTTCTGTGGCCCATCGCCATCGGCTGGTCTGTGTGCTCCCTTTCCCAAACCCAACTCCTGAAGCTACCGTCTGCGATGTTTCCGCTACCAAGCCCATCTCCTGCAAGTCTGAGATGCCAAGAGTGGTGTAACATGAAGAAGATGGATGAACACATTTAGATTCCCACTCCCCTATGTGCACTCTTTCCTGCCCCTTCTTCCACCCCCACCCCCACCCCTCCTCCCCGACAATGATTTTCTTGATCTCAGAGCTATTCAGGCTAAAGAAAAAGAGACTTGCATTTATATAGCGCCTTTCACGTCCTCAGGATGTCCCAAAGCGCTTTACAGCCAATGAAGTACTTTTGAAGTGGAGTCGCTGTTGTAATGTAGGAAACGCGACAGCCAATTTGCGCACAGCAAGCTCCCACAAACAGCAATGTGATAATGACCAGATAATCTGTTTTTTTGTGATGTTGATTGAGGGATAAATATTGGCCGGGACACTGAGGAGAACTCCCCTGCTCTTCTTCGAAATAGTGCCATGGGATCTTTTACGTCCACCTGAGAGGGCAGACGGGGCCTCGGTTTAACATCTCATCTCAGCCCATTAACAAAGGAGAACTAAGTGCAAACGTTAATGTGCTTTGGACAAGTCTGTGTAACACTGCAGTGCTGGCACCGAGTGGTGCTATTTATCAGATCCAGGTAGGATGTAGTAGCACATTCTTACAATATCAGCCTCCATTCTTACCGCACCCTAAAAGCTCTGTGATTGGCAGCACCCAAGGTGCGCAGAATAGAAGGCAGCACTGTGAATTTCACAGGCGGTGGACTCCCGAACCACACTCCCGTGGCAAAACCTGCTGTTTACACAACATAAACTGCAGAGAAGGGTTTTTTGTTTTGCTTAGTACAGATTGTGGTGCAGTAGCTTTAAATAAGGAAGCTAAGTAACTGTGTTGATGCCAATTTGGCACATGTGAGGGGATGAGGGGATTGTCCTATGAGGAGAGATTGAGTAGACTAGGCCTATACTCTCTGGAGTTTAGAAGAATGAGAAATGATCTCATTGAAACATATAAAATTCTTAAGGGGCTTGACAGGGTGGTTGCTGGGAGGATGTTTCCCCTGGCTGGAGAGTCTAGAACCAGGGGTCACAGTCTCAGAATAAGAAGTCAGTCATTTAGGACTGAGATGAGGAGAAATTTCTTCACTCAGAGGGTGGTGAATCTTTGGAATTCTCTACCCCAGAGGGCTGTGGATGCTCAGTCATTGAGTGTATTCAAGGCTGAGATCGATAGATTTTTCGATACTAAGGGAGTCAAGGGATATGGGGATAGTGCAGGAAAGTGGAGATGAGGTAGATCATCAGCCATGATCTTATTGAATGGCGGAGCAGGCTCGAAGGGCCAAATGGCCTACTCCTGCTCCTATTTCTATGTTCTTATGTGGCTTTAAAAGAGTACCATCATGATGAAAATGTAATCGGCAAACTTTTGGGTTTTATTTTTCGAAGGGGAAAAGCAATGCGCTCTGTCAACGCAGTGTGCTGTCATGCAGTGCACTCTGTCATAAGTGCGATACGACATGCAATGGACACTTTTTTTTAATGACAAGAATCACAAGCTTCAACAACTCTTGCATGCCAGTTTTTCCATTTTCTTCTGATACCATCTCTTCTTCCAATCTCACCCCTTGCCATATTTTCACTGTCAACTCTGACTTTCCCCACTCTGACCCCGAACCATCCGTCCTCAGCAAAGGCCTCAGTTACATCCCCTTACCTCAACAAATTCTGAGCACCACATGATGCTGAGCTCTTCATTCACCCCCATCGCACCAACTTCTTTGACCAGGAATTCCCCGCTCCCACCCGCACATCTGATCCTTTCAGTCTTCAGTCTCCCCAATCTATCTGCATCCCTCCCTTTGGCCTCCGACCCTCTCTTGATCTTTTTATTGAGAACTGCCGGCAAGGCAGCGGCTGCGTCAATTGCTCCCCTCCCCTCACTCATTCTAATCGATCTGCCTCTGAACAAGCAGTGCTCCGGTCTCTCAGGTCCAATCCCAACATCATTATCAAACCTGGTGACAAAGGGGGCGCTGTTGTAAGGCGGAAGGACTTCTACCTTGCTGAGGGTCAACAGCCAACTCTCTGACAACTCCTACCACCCCCTGGACCATGGCCCCACTACTGAATACCAAGCCATCATTTCCTAGACCAATACTGACCTTCTGCTCTGGAGATCTCCCCATCCATTCCCCCCCCCCCCACCCCCCAACCAATGTCCTCCAACCTCATAGTTCCCCAAATCCACACAGTCCACTTCCACCTCCTCCTCAAGATCCACAAACAGGATGGTCCCAGTAAACCAATTGTTTCAGCCTGCTCCTGCCCCACCAAACTTATTTCTTCTCTCGATTCCATCTACCCCACCCCCCCCACCCCACTCCCCCCCGCAACCATCCAGTCCCCTCCCACGTATACCCATGACTCTTCTGACACCCACTGGCTTTTTTAAATATATATATTTTTAAAGCCAATCCTGAAGAAGGGTCTTTAGACTGAAACATGGACTGACTGATTTCTGTTTCTCCACAGATGCTGCCTGACCTGCTGAGTATTTCCACTTTTTCTATTTTTGTTTTCAGATTTCCAGCTTCTGCTGAATTTTGCAGCGTTACTCACTGTGTAACTGTATAGAGAGAGATTCTTGTTTATTCAGCAGGGTAAGGAATACTCACAGTACAGCAGTATAGCGACGCTGTTTATTCAGCAGAGATAGGGTTACTCTGTAACTACTGTGAGGTCTCACTGATTAAGCAGAGTAGGGGGTTAAAAAAAGGCTTCAGCTTTTATTTAAAATAAATCACCATCTATTTAAGGGCAAACTGAATCGTCTTCGTGTCATTAATGGTGTGATTACACAGCACAGTGAACGAGTCTGAATGATCACACTCCCCTTAACAAGATGTACATTGAAGTGCACGTCAATGCACAGGGTAAATCTAACCAGCCCCACTGTGCATTCCACAGACACAAATCTCCATGGTGTAAACCTGGTTCTTAAAAACACTCCCCCACTCCCCCCCCCCCCCCGCAACTACCCTCACCCCCAAAACTACGGGAGGCCCCAGTATGTGAAACGCGCATCCACTCGAGCCAGAACTCTCTCCCTGCAAAGTTCAGGAAAGGAATTCATAGTTTGTGAAATCAGATCACTCACACTCGGGGTCAAAGCAAGCGGTCAGCAACAGCTGTGGAGCCCGAGACTCCAGAAAATCAGAGGACATTGAGCACTGAAGGAGACTTGTTGACACCACATCTATGGTTCTCCAGCTCGTTGAGGTAAAGGAGCTTTTAGTTTGGGGAATTGTGGCCCCCGAGCCGCCCCCCCCCCCCCTCTCCCCAGGTTCCAGTGGGCTTCAATTAGAAGCAGTGGGACCGAGGTTGTGAGTCTCTGCTGGAGCACCGCTCCCCCGGGACCCCGAGAAAATTGCCCAGAAGCAACACTTTCAAGTGTCAGTTTAGCTCAGTTGCTCGCTCTCTCGTCTGAGTCAGGCGGTTGTAGCTCCCAGCCCCACTTCAGGAATTGAACACATAATCTGGGCTGACACTTCAATGCAGCACCGAGGGAGTTGCCGTTTTTCGGATGAGATGTTAAACCAAGACCTGGTTTGCCTGTCCCAGTGAACTTTCAAATGTCATGGCATTATTTGAAGAGCAACATTCCTCCCTCAGCCGAAACTACAAAGAGAGAGAGATTCATTGGCCATTCAGCTGTTTGTGGAATCTTGCTGTGCATAAAACTGGTTGCTGCATTTGTCGGTAATCATAGCACTTCAAGGGGATTCATTGTATGTGAAGCGCTTTGACATGTTCTGAGGGATGTGTTAAGTCAATGCAAGTGTTTCTGATCAAGATCCGAGACAGTGTAACTAACGTCTTTTGTCAAGATCATAGAGTGTGTAACACCTATTGTTGAGTCCCTGTAGTGTTGGGATGACTGTTGTCCTTAAAGTGTATTTAGTGTATTGCTGCCAATAAATCACACACAAGCCAGCAAGCTTGAATGTTGTGTGATTTTCTTGTGATTCTCTTAATTCACCCCCTCAAATCGCCCACCACCAGTGACAGACTTGCAGCTACTGCTTTCTCCAGACTCAACCCTAGTTCAGAAGGGTAGACTTTAGATTTGTACCACGGTGGGGGGTGGGGGTGGGGGGGGCTGCTTTTCACAGTTCTGAGCCGACACAGTCTGAACATTTCACCCCCCCCCCCCGCCTCCCCACCGGTAACATTTGACTGAAAAGCCAGTGACAGCGCTGGGCCAGTTAACACAGGGACTGTGGTTTGACAGGATGGTGGACACCCATCTCACAGTCTGTGGGGAGGGGCTCAATCCCAGGGCTCACACACTCCCAGGACCATGCAGAGACAGCTGGTGCAGGAGGAAATAACCGAGAGTTGAACAGTGAAATGAATCGAGACAATAATCCGCAATTATATACACGTTATAAAGTTATTTATACCACCACAACTTCTCTCGACCCCGCCATGGTCTCTAACTTGACACACTGCTTGTCCCACATCCAGTACTGGATGAGTAGAAATTTTCTCCAATTAAATATTGGGAAGACCAAAGCCATTGTCTTTGGGCCCTGCCACAAACTCCGTTCCCTAGCCACCGACTCCATCCCTCTCCCTAACATCTGTCTGAGGCTGAACCAGACTATTCGTAATAACAACAGAAAACGCTGGAAAAACTCAGCAGGCCAGGCAGCATCCGTGGAGAGAGAAAGAGAGTTAACGTTTCAGGTCGATGACCTTTCATCAGAACTGGGAAGAGCCGGAAATCAAATAGATTTAAGGCCAGGGTAAAGCTGGGAAAAGGGGGAGGGGATAAAGGAACAAAGGGGGAGATGAAGAGACATTAAGAGACATTAAGAGATATGCAAGGCTAGAGGTGGTGTTAATATGACAGATTAAGGCTGAATGAAGTGTGAAATCCACTGGCAGAATGAAGGACAGCTGCCAGCTTCTTGAAACGTTAACTCTCTTTCTCTCTCCACGGATGCTGCCTGGCCTGCTGAGTTTTTCCAGCGTTTTCTGTTGTTATTTCGGATTTCCAGCATCCGCAGTATTTTGCTATCAGACTATTCGTAACCTTGTGTCATATTTGACCCTGAAATGAGCTTCCAACCACATATCCGTGGCACAACTAAGCTGCTTATTTCCACCTCCGTAGCATTGCCCGTCTCCGCCCCGCCTCAGCTCATCTGCTGCTGAAACCCTCATCCATGCCTTTGTTACCTCTAGACGTGACTATTCCAATGCTCTCCTGGCTGACCTCCCACATTCTACCCTACGTAAACTTGAGGTTATCCAAAACCGGCTGCCCATGTCCTAACTTGTACCAAGTCCCGTTCACCCATCACCCCTGTGCTCGCTGACCTACATTGGCTCCTGGTTAAGCAACGCCTCAATTTCAAAATTCTCATCCTTGTTTTCGAATCCCTCCATGGCCTCGCCCCTTCCTATCTCTGTAATCTCCTCCAGCCCCACCCTCTCCCCCCCACCAAGATATCTGCACTCCTCTAATTCTGCCCAGTTGAGCATCCCTGATTATAATCGCTCAACCATTGGCGGCCGTGCCTTCTGTTGCCTAGGCCCTAAGCTCTGGAATTCCCTGCCTAAACCTCTCCACCTCGCTACCTCTCTTTCCTCCTTTAAGACACTCCTTAAAACCTACCTCTTTGACCAAGCTTTTGGTCACCTGCCCTAATTCCTCCTTATGTGGCTCAGTGTCAATGTTTTGTCTTCTAACACTCCGGTGAAGCACTTTGGGACATTTTACTACATCAAAGGCGCTATATAAATACAAGTTATTGTTGTTGTTCTGAAAATTCTCTTTTAGCAAAAAAAAGTGACAGAACATGACTGTTCCAGGTTAGCACAAAGCAAACCAGGTGTTAAAAACTTCATTTCATTTTGGAATTAAGGGACATTACTTGCTGACAGACACAAGTGAAGGACAGACTCCAGGCCCATGAAAAAAAATTGTAAGTAAAAATGCAGCGACTGCTGGTATCCTGTCTGGGGGGGTGGGGGGGGGGGGGGCTGCAACGGAATCCCAGTCCCCTGGAATTTGTGGCTTCCTTTTCCGAACACTTTCCCACAAAAAGGAAGAGTGGGGAGGAGCCAAGAAGCTGGAAGCAGCAAGCCAGCGCATACCACAAGGTAATGACACCACCCCCACCCACCCCAGGCCAGAGGCCCACTCCCACACCTCACTAATGACCGCAGCGCCCACAGGAGAAAGAAGTGATCCTGCAGCAACACTGGAGAGAGAGAGAGAAAAACCCACAGCAATCGGATTCCAACATCCACTGGGCACAATTCCAAATGGCACTTTCCAACTGCTCTGCACCATTCCATAGGATTTCCTTTCAAAATCCTGGGAGACTCTAGGAACATTCATTTTTTTTTTACACATACAAAGAATGAGGATATCCTCTCTGATATTCTGGGGGAAAGAGACAGTGAACATGTAAATATACAAGCCACATCATTCCTCAAGGCACATTTAATGAACATTTTTTTTTAACCCTGTCAGGATCAAACACCATTAGCAACAAGCAAAAGCTTCCTCTGGTGAGACTAATACACCAGCAATCATTGACTGTCCCCAATCACCAGAACACACAGTCCCATACAAGAGAGCGTGGAAACAGAGAGAAGCTGGTCTCTGTGTGTTAGGAGATCAGAGGTACAGGGAGTTCAGGACCCAAAGGGTTAATGTTGACGATGCTGGGGAACAGGATGAAAACATTCAAATACCCTCCCCCCTCAACACACACACATACTACAGCACATTACTGTCGTCCCATTCACAATGCGATCACAGCTTTCCTTTGCAAATTCTTCAGGAGACATTGAACCCAACAGCACAGTTCCAGGATTGCAGGATTCTCGGGGGCTCCGGACTAAACCCAGCACACCGGCTACTTCCTCACTCATTGTTCCTCCAATTTTCTCCAGATCTCCCCTTACCTGATATTAGCCTCCAGCTTTCTCCCTTCACCCCTCAGTTCCCTCTCCTGATCATTCACCTTTGAACCACCAATTTTCTCCCCTGATCCCCAGTCTAATCTCCCCTGATTTCCCCAGTTCAATCTCCCCATAACCCCCCGTTTACTCTCCCCTGATCCCCAGTTTAATCTCCCCATAACCCCCAGTTTACTCTCCCCTGAACCCCCAGTTTACTCTCCCCTGAACCCCCAGTTTACTCTCCCCTGAACCCCCAGTTTACTCTCCCCTGAACCCCTAGTTTACTCTCCCCTGAACCCCCAGTTTAATCTCCCCATAACCCCCAGTTTACTCTCCCCTGAACCCCCAGTTTAATCTCCGATCCCCTAGTTTCTCCTCCCTTGATCTTTCTCCTCTGATTTCACACTCCCCCCCAGTTTCCTTCTCCAATTCCCCCTCCAGTTTATCTCCCCTGAAACCCGTTTTCTCCACTGATTTCCCCCAGTTTTACCTCCCCACATCCCCTCTGTTGTCTCCCCCCTGATGTGCCCCTCGCTCTCTCGGTCTCTCCCCCCCCCCCCCCCCCGCTCTCTTACCTTCTCCGTGCTGTTGCTTGGTGTCCATGACAGCGCAGTCGGCTCCCGAGCTGAGTTCTGCCAGTCTCCTGCTGGTGGCCGTCAGCTCGGCTCGCAGGTTGGTCACTTCGCGGCTGGCGGACTGCACGGCCACATCGATCCTCCCGGCCAGCTGCTTATTGTCTTCCATGGTGCTCAGGATCTTGGCCTGCGGAGAACGACATGCTTGTCAAGAGTGCGGCGGAGGGGAGGGGAGGGAGAGGAGAGAGAGTGAAGCGTGTCCCCGGCGCTGGATCCTGCGCTAGCCCAGAGCTGCAGCCGGCTCCGCTCAGCCAGGCATTCCATCAGGACTCAGCCGGCGGAGACACGCCAGCCCCTTTAAATGGACACTACCAACCCCGGCCAGGGGAGCCCGAGGACAGAAAAGAATATAAACCTCCTTTTTTTTTACAAGCTAACAACCCTAGAAGGCACAAAAATACATTTATTCCTTTAAATTTCACCTGAAATTGATCCCCTCTGTCAATTTCAATTTTCGCATCATATCAGTGACAAAGTAACTCACTCTTACCCCCCTGCCCCGCTCTGTTGGTGCAGGAGTCGCTGTCCTGCTGTAATCCCTGGTAACAATGTTGCACAGATGCTGGCCTGCCTCATTTGCTTCGCAAATTCACTGGGGCTTGCAGCAAGCTGGCGAGAGGCTCGGGCTCCCGACACAGTTCACATCCACCTGCTCCTGTTTGTTTCACACACACACACACATTCTGCTATTGCATTGCACTCCCCTCCCCTCCTCCTCCCTGCATGCTGCCAATTAACCAGCGCACCTCACTACCTGCTGCATTATAGACAGCAACAAACTGGGCGCAGCCTCTTCTACCTGCCTGACTTGATTGCTAGCCTCTGGCCTTCGTGTACCCGCTGCTCTGGTCCCGAATATCTGATCCACCGCATTGGCTTGTTTTATTTTGCTTGTGTGTTTTTTAAATTTAAATGTGCCTGAATTTTGTACGGGATGCTAGTGCTGGGAATAGAAGCACATTCTCATTTCTTGGAGCGCTCACGAGATTATATGCAGAGTAAAGCTCCCTCTCCTCTGTCCCAGCAATGTGCCTCAGTGCCCAATCCCACTAGCGCTCCTCCTGCTGCCCCTGTGTAAGATTTTATTTCCCATTTCCCACCTCCAGCCTGACTGTGGTTTCTCCGAGTGAGATTGCAAATTAGAGGGGGGGGGGAGGGGGAGGGGATTTGAGCCATGGGTCGATGGCTAACGGGCAGTGGAATCAGATGGCCAAACATTTCTCCTGGGACCAGTAAGGATGGTCTCCCTGTTGTCTCAGAGCCTCCATCTTTGAGCCACTCAGAGCAGGGAGGCACCACGCTCAATCCCCGCTCTTCGTTTTCTGATTTCAGCTGCTGGCGGTGGTACAACAGGCTGTACTTCACTTGGATTAGGGAAGGAGGAAAATCAACCAGGGTTCTCCCCAGTGACTAATATACAGGGATTCCGACAGCAACTTCAATTGATTTAGCACCTTTAACATAGTAAAACGTCTCAAGGCGCTTCACAGGACAGACAGAATTTGACACCGAGTCACATAAGGAGATATTAGGACAGGCGACCAAAAGCTTGGCCAAAGGGATAGGTTTTAAGGAGCGTCGTAAAAGGAGGTGAAGAGGTTTGGGGAGGGAATTCCAGAGCTTAGGGCCTAGACGGCTGAAGGCACGGCCGCCAATGGTGGGGCGAAGGGAGTGGAGGATGCGCAAGAGGCCAAAGTTTGAGAAATGCAGAGTTCTCAGAGGGTTGTTGGGTGGAGGAGGTTACAGGAGCGTGCAAAGTGGGAGAGGACAGGATTGGGCGTGGCTCTGATCTCCGCCACAGTCAAGGCTCACGCATGAAGAATGGGCAAAGGAATGGGATACCAGGGGGTGTTACCCTTGAGCTGTACCCCCAATGATCATGTCATGGGGGGGGGGGGCGTGAGAAATGAATTTCAAAAACTGTTTTATTCTGTGTATATTACTGATTGCAATATCAGATGGTCCCCACTGTAATCATAGCCAGGACACTGAGGATGAACTCCCCTGCTCTTCTTCGAATACTACCATGGGATCTTTTACGCCTACCCGCAAGGGCAGAAGGTGCCTCTAAAAGATACTTGCTCAGCTCCTGGACATGGCACTGCATGTCCTTTGCTATTTAAATAAATTAATGTACAGTCACAATCAAGATGGAGATGGGCAAGGATCCATCTATTCTGGTTTTCTTTTAAAATAAAGTTGATCTCATCACCCCGGGCCATTGGCGGGGGCGGTTCAGTTGAGGTTCCCCTCCTGATTACTGTCAACTGAAAAGGGTGTGTGTGTTGGGGGCTTTTCCTCCATATTGCTGCCCAAAGCTAGGCCTTCCTGGGCCGGTCAATCAAGGATAAGCCTTCCGCCAGTCCCCACTCCTAAAAGTGGCTGCTGAGATTTCCTTTGCCCATCTGCTAATGGTTACAGCCAGATGTTACCCACCCCGCTGCATGTAAAGGGGGAGGAAGAGAAGGGACTTAGGTCTCTGGCGGCTTTCCCATTTTTGCTGTCCCTGCTCCGCCAATGGATGGAAAAGCCAGCAAGGGAGACATGTTAGGGCCACTGTGATGGGGAGACATGTTAGGGCCACTGTGATGGGGAGACATGTTAGGGCCACTGTGATGGGGAGACATGTTAGGACCACTGTGATGGGGGGACATGTTAGGACCACTGTGATGGGGAGACATGTTAGGGCCACTGTGATGGGGAGACATGTTAGGGCCACTGTGATGGGGAGACATGTTAGGACCACTGTGATGGGGGGACATGTTAGGACCACTGTGATGGGGAGACATGTTAGGGCCACTGTGATGGGGAGACATGTTAGGGCCACTGTGATGGGGAGACATGTTAGGACCACTGTGATGGGGGGACATGTTAGGACCACTGTGATGGGGAGACATGTTAGGGCCACTGTGATGGGGGGACATGTTAGGGCCACTGTGATGGGGACATGTTAGAGCCGCTGTGATGGGGAGCCATGTTAGGGCCACTGTGATGGGGACATGTTAGGACCACTGTGATGGGGAGCCATGTTAGGGCCATTGTGATGGGGAGACATGTTAGGGCCACTGTGATGGGGACATGTTAGGGCCACTGTGATGGGGGGACATGTTAGGGGCACTGTGATGGGGGGGACATGTTAGGGCCACTGTGATGGGGGGACATGTTAGAGCCACTGTGATGGGGGGACATGTTAGGACCACTGTGATGGGGGGACATGTTAGGACCACTGTGATGGGGGGACATGTTAGGACCACTGTGATGAGGAGCTATGTTAGGACCACTGTGATGAGGAGCTATATTAGGGCTACTGTGATGGGGGGACATGTTAGGGGCACTGTGATGGGCAGCCATGTTAGGACCACTGTGATGGGGGGACATGTTAGGACCACTGTGATGAGGAGCCATATTAGGGCCACTGTGATGGGGAGACATGTTAGGGCCACTGTGATGGGCAGCCATGTTAGGACCACTGTGATGGGGAGACATGTTAAGGCCACTGTGATGGGGGGACATGTTAGGACCACTGTGATGGGGAGACATGTTAGGACCACTGTGATGGGGGGACATGTTAGGACCACTGTGATGGGGAGACATGTTAGGACCACTGTGATGGGGGGACATGTTAGGACCACTGTGATGGGGAGACATGTTAGGACTACTGTGATGGGGAGACATGTTAGGACCACTGTGATGGGGGGACATGTTAGGGGCACTGTGATGGGGAGACATGTTAGGACCACTGTGATGGGGAGACATGTTAGGACCACTGTGATGGGGGGACATGTTAGGACCACTGTGATGAGGGGACATGTTAGGACCACTGTGATGAGGGGACATGTTAGGACCACTGTGATGGGGGGACATATTAGGGCCACTGTGATGGGGGGACATGTTGGGGCCATTGTGACGGGAGGAGCCATGTTAGGACCACTGTGATGGGGGGACATGTTAGGACCACTGTGATGGGGGGACATGTTAGGACCACTGTGATGGGGGTACATGTTAGGACCACTGTGATGGGGGTACATGTTAGGGCCACTGTGTTGGGGGGACATGTTACGGCCATTGTGACGAAGGGAGACAGCTGAGTTGGACTCTGTTGGTGCAAACATAATATTCTGGCCATTGCTGCTTCTGCTGCACTTCAACTGCTCGCAGTGAAGCTCACTCAGCCCACACACACTCAGCCACACAACCCCACGCACACACTCACCCCGACACACTCACCCACACCCACATACCCACCAACCCAGCCACACACCCACCCCATCCACATACCTACCCACACATACACCCACACCCACCTACACACAAATCCACACACACACACCCACATACCTACCCACCAACCCAGCCACACACCCACCCCATCCACATAAAACGGCAGCCTCCCACTGAAGAGTGCTGGGAGACGGCCATGAATATTTAATTGACCCTGCGCGGGGAAATGGAACTGGGTCACCGTGGGATCAGGACGACAAGCAGAGGGCCCATCCTGCCGATCTTCTGTGGGAAAGCTGAGTGGGAGGAAAATCCCCCCACCATGTGTGTCTGAAAATCAGATGAGGAGAGGATGGGATTCAGCTGCAGTGCCCCTCAATGTCAAATAGCATGTCGACACTCGCTATCTCGGCCCACACGTGAAGGTTGGTCCTTGAGGCAAGGTGCCGAGCCCCACCCACAGCACTGTACCCTGGGTCCGCAGTTTAGCTCCGATGTCAATGTAATCAGAGTCTTTATATCCAACAACTAATATAATTTATTAATGAAAAGATCCCTTCTCCCGTGTGCACAGGTGGTGCCGGGTCTGAAGACCGACACAGAATATGTGTGGGCTCGAGAGTTGTGCGCCATGTTGGGTGCCATTAAAACATTTGCGTAAATTGCTCTCTGCGTTATTTTAAAGCAGTCATGTCAACCCGTGACCACTTCCTGCGTGAGTGTCGGCAGCACCTTATGCAAAGGTGGGAACCACTGACTGAAAGTAGCACGTGGAGAGAGTGAAAGCCCGGAGCGACTATAGTTGGCCAGGGAAATTTGGGACTGGGAAGGTAGTTGAAGTAATTCTTTGTTTGTCGCATCTATAATTCATGTGCCTACGGGCACTCCACAGATGTTGAAAAGCCAACTCGGATTGCGGCTGTGTGCTTTGAAAAATCACAGCCAAAGAGAGAATGAAAATTGTGTTGTCACTGGGAAACATTTTCCCAATGGTTACACGGGCTTAAATTACCAATTACTCCATAATTAACAGCCGTGGTGAAGGGGAAAGGGTGAAAGGTCGAGGCCCATAGTGAGGGACACTATTGGGGTTCGTAAAATCAGGAAAGAAGACAAGAGAATCAAAGAATGAATGAACTTTTATTTATTTAGTGCCCTTCACATCCTGAGGATGAGCCAAAGCATTTCACAGTCAATTAAATACTTTTGAAATGGAGTCACTGTTGTTTTATCAGCAAAAACGGCAGCCAATTGGTGCACAGCAAGAGCCCAACATAAAGCAATGAGAGAAATAACCATTTATTCTCTTTCGGTGGTGCTAGGGCACTGGGAGAATATTTACACACTGCAGTGTCAGGACAGTGAGAATATTTACACACTGCAGTGTCAGGACAGTGAGAATATTTACACACTGCAGTGTCAGGGCAGTGAGAATATTTACACACTGCAGTGTCAGGATAGTGAGAATATTTACACACTGCAGTGTCAGGACAGTGAGAATATTTACACACTGTAGTGTCAGGACAGTGAGAATATTTACACACTGCAGTGTCAGGACAGTGAGAATATTTACACACTGCAGTGTCAGGACAGTGAGAATATTTACACACTGCAGTGTCAGGACAGTGAGAATATTTACACACTGCAGTGTCAGGGCAGTGAGAATATTTACACACTGCAGTGTCAGGGCAGTGAGAATATTTACACACTGCAGTGTCAGGGTAGTGAGAATATTTACACACTGCAGTGTCAAGCTAGTGAGAATATTTACACACTGCAGTGTCAGGGTAGTGAGAATATTTACACACTGCAGTGTCAGGGCAGTGAGAATATTTACACACTGCAGTGTCAGGGTAGTGAGAATATTTACACACTGCAGTGTCAAGCTAGTGAGAATATTTACACACTGCAGTGTCAGGGCAGTGAGAATATTTACACACTGCAGTGTCAGGGTAGTGAGAACATTTACACACTGTAGTGTCAGGACAGTGAGAATATTTACACACTGCAGTGTCAGGGCAGTGAGAATATTTACACACTGCAGTGTCAGGGTAGTGAGAATATTTACACACTGCAGTGTCAGGGTAGTGAGAATATTTACACACTGCAGTGTCAGGACAGTGAGAATATTTACACACTGCAGAGTCAGGGTAGTGAGAATATTTACACACTGCAGTGTCAGGGCAGTGAGAATATTTACACACTGCAGTGTCAGGGTAGTGAGAATATTTACACACTGCAGTGTCAAGCTAGTGAGAATATTTACACACTGCAGTGTCAGGGCAGTGAGAATATTTACACACTGCAGTGTCAGGGTAGTGAGAACATTTACACACTGTAGTGTCAGGACAGTGAGAACATTTACACACTGCAGTGTCAGGGCAGTGAGAATATTTACACACTGCAGTGTCAGGGTAGTGAGAATATTTACACACTGCAGTGTCAGGGTAGTGAGAATATTTACACACTGCAGTGTCAGGACAGTGAGAATATTTACACACTGCAGTGTCAGGATAGTGAGAATATTTACACACTGCAGTGTCAGGGCAGTGAGAATATTTACACACTGCAGTGTCAGGGTAGTGAGAATATTTACACACTGCAGTGTCAGGGTAGTGATAATATTTACACACTGCAGTGTCAGGGCAGTGAGAATATTTACACACTGCAGTGTCAGGGCAGTGAGAATATTTACACACTGCAGTGTCAGGGCAGTGAGAATATTTACACACTGCAGTGTCAGGGCAGTGAGAATATTTACACACTGCAGTGTCAGGATAGTGAGAATATTTACACACTGCAGTGTCAGGATAGTGAGAATATTTACACACTGCAGTGTCAGGATAGTGAGAATATTTACACACTGCAGTGTCAGGATAGTGAGAATATTTACACACTGCAGTGTCAGGATAGTGAGAATATTTACACACTGCAGTGTCAGGACAGTGAGAATATTTACACACTGCAGTGTCAGGGTAGTGAGAATATTTACACACTGCAGTGTCAGGACAGTGAGAATATTTACACACTGCAGTGTCAGGACAGTGAGAATATTTACACACTGCAGTGTCAGGGCACTGGGAGAATATTTACACACTGTAGTGTCAGGGCAGTGAGAATATTTACACACTGCAGTGTCAGGACAGTGAGAATATTTACACACTGCAGTGTCAGGACAGTGAGAATATTTACACACTGCAGTGTCAGGGCAGTGAGAATATTTACACACTGCAGTGTCAGGGTAGTGAGAATATTTACACACTGTAGTGTCAGGGCACTGGGAGAATATTTACACACTGCAGTGTCAAGCTAGTGAGAATATTTACACACTGCAGTGTCAGGGCAGTGAGAATATTTACACACTGCAGTGTCAGGGTAGTGAGAACATTTACACACTGTAGTGTCAGGACAGTGAGAATATTTACACACTACAGTGTCAAGCTAGTGAGAATATTTACACACTGCAGTGTCAGGGCAGTGAGAATATTTACACACTGCAGTGTCAGGGTAGTGAGAACATTTACACACTGTAGTGTCAGGACAGTGAGAATATTTACACACTGCAGTGTCAGGGCAGTGAGAATATTTACACACTGCAGTGTCAGGGTAGTGAGAATATTTACACACTGCAGTGTCAGGGTAGTGAGAATATTTACACACTGTAGTGTCAGGGCAGTGAGAATATTTACACACTGCAGTGTCAGGACAGTGAGAATATTTACACACTGCAGTGTCAGGGCAGTGAGAATATTGACACACTGTAGTGTCAGGGTAGTGAGAATATTTACACACTGCAGTGTCAGGGCAGTGAGAATATTTACACACTGTAGTGTCAGGACAGTGAGAATATTTACACACTGCAGTGTCAGGGTAGTGAGAATATTTACACACTGCAGTGTCAGGGCATTGAGTATATTTACACACTGTAGTGTCAGGGCAGTGAGAATATTTACACACTGTAGTGTCAGGACAGTGATAATATTTACACACTGCAGTGTCAGGTAAATGGGAAATTTTACTGAAGGTCTCTTTTTGACATAATCGATGAAACTGACAACAGCTCCCCCTGTAGGAGAAAACGTCGGCCATCGGTATTAAATACAACCGGAATCGAACCTGCTGTTTTGCTGTTAGGATTTGTACACCTCATCGCATCAAATATCAAAAGAGTGAGCTTACACTGGGCTGTGCGTTACACCATACCATCGACCCAAGTCTCGTGTCACCTAAACTCTATTTCCTCTTTGCACCAGTGTAAATATTCTCAATCGTTCACACTGCAGTGTGTAAATATTCTCACTACCCTGACACTGCAGTGTGTAAATATTCTCACTACCCTGACACTGCAGTGTGTAAATATTCTCGCTGTCCTGACACTGCAGTGTGTAAATATTCTCACTGTCCTGACACTACAGTGTGTAAATATTCTCACTGTCCTGACACTACAGTGTGTAAATATTCTCACTGCCCTGACACTGCAGTGTGTAAATATTCTCACTGTCCTGACACTACAGTGTGTAAATATTCTCACTGCCCTGACACTGCAGTGTGTAAATATTCTCACTGCCCTGACACTGCAGTGTGTAAATATTCTCACTGTCCTGACACTACAGTGTGTAAATATTCTCACTGCCCTGACACTGCAGTGTGTAAATATTCTCACTGCCCTGACACTGCAGTGTGTAAATATTCTCACTGTCCTGACACTGCAGTCTGTAAATATTCTCACTGTCCTGACACTGCAGTGTGTAAATATTCTCACTGTCCTGACACTACAGTGTGTAAATATTCTCACTGTCCTGACACTGCAGTGTGTAAATATTCTCACTGTCCTGACACTGCAGTGTGTAAATATTCTCACTGTCCTGACACTGCAGTCTGTAAATATTCTCACTGTCCTGACACTGCAGTGTGTAAATATTCTCACTGCCCTGACACTGCAGTGTGTAAATATTCTCACTGTCCTGACACTGCAGTGTGTAAATATTCTCCCAGTGCCCTGACACTGCAGTGTGTAAATATTCTCACTGCCCTGACACTGCAGTGTGTAAATATTCTCACTGTCCTGACACTACAGTGTGTAAATATTCTCACTGTCCTGACACTGCAGTGTGTAAATATTCTCACTGTCCTGACACTACAGTGTGTAAATATTCTCACTGCCCTGACACTGCAGTGTGTAAATATTCTCACTACCCTGACACTGCAGTGTGTAAATATTCTCACTGTCCTGACACTACAGTGTGTAAATATTCTCCCAGTGCCCTGACACTGCAGTGTGTAAATATTCTCACTGCCCTGACACTGCAGTGTGTAAATATTCTCACTGTCCTGACACTACAGTGTGTAAATATTCTCACTGCCCTGACACTGCAGTGTGTAAATATTCTCACTGCCCTGACACTGCAGTGTGTAAATATTCTCACTGTCCTGACACTGCAGTGTGTAAATATTCTCACTGTCCTGACACTACAGTGTGTAAATATTCTCACTGTCCTGACACTACAGTGTGTAAATATTCTCACTGCCCTGACACTGCAGTGTGTAAATATTCTCACTACCCTGACACTGCAGTGTGTAAATATTCTCACTGTCCTGACACTACAGTGTGTAAATATTCTCCCAGTGCCCTGACACTGCAGTGTGTAAATATTCTCACTGCCCTGACACTGCAGTGTGTAAATATTCTCACTGTCCTGACACTGCAGTGTGTAAATATTCTCACTGTCCTGACACTACAGTGTGTAAATATTCTCACTGTCCTGACACTACAGTGTGTAAATATTCTCACTGCCCTGACACTGCAGTGTGTAAATATTCTCACTGTCCTGACACTACAGTGTGTAAATATTCTCACTGCCCTGACACTGCAGTGTGTAAATATTCTCACTGTCCTGACACTGCAGTGTGTAAATATTCTCACTGTCCTGACACTACAGTGTGTAAATATTCTCACTGCCCTGACACTGCAGTGTGTAAATATTCTCACTGTCCTGACACTGCAGTGTGTAAATATTCTCACTGCCCTGACACTGCAGTGTGTAAATATTCTCACTGTCCTGACACTACAGTGTGTAAATATTCTCACTACCCTGACACTGCAGTGTCTACATTTCAGTAAATAGAAAGAAGTTCTCGCTTGTACCTTCCATGAAGGTGGAAAGGTGAAAATGCGACAACTGCTTTCACATTTTAATAAACTCATAATAGTCATCAAGGATATCACAGTTGATCCTGACCCTATCCTCTCCTGATGTCCACACAAGCTGTGTTCATCGTGGGTCATCAGACAGCGATCTAGACCCCTGGCTGATTTTTTACCCCCTCTCAGGTCCTGGGGCCCTGGGGATTATCGCTTCCCACTGGTTACCCAAGTTGCGCTCAGGCAACTCAGTGCCAACTCGGGATTGATTCCGAAGCCTTCAAGGCTCGTATTGTTCAGTTTCATGCAGCTACCACCTGAACCACAGGGGAACAGATCGGTGACATTCAGAGAGAACCCAGTTGCACAGCGAGCAGCTTGTTGGTGTCATGGGTAACTGTACCCAATGTAATTGGGATCGGAGTACCTCGTCAACGTACTGAAGCATAACTGCAGAGTGAACCATTACTGGGAATTTGCGTTAGGTCAAGGGAAATCTGAGACTTGCGTGGAAGTAAGTGCCCGATCGAATCGGGGAGATTCCTGTCCTCGTCCCAGTTTTTTCTGGCTGCTCCCAGTTAAGTTTTTAATTCTGTTTTAGAGCCACGTGCAACAGAGTGTCGCTCGATTTCCGGCCTGTGCTGTTATCTGGTGTCAGTTGGAGTAGCCGCTCAATGGTTCAGTTGGCCCAATGCCCTGGGCTGGGAGATGTGGCCAGGGACCCTGCTCCTGATGGCTGTCCAGTGAGCCCTGATGGAATGCGTGCGGGCATGGCCATCGGGAGAAGACAGGATTGATCGTGATGCTCCCCATGGCCAAATGGCCGGCCGAGATTCACTGTCTCGGCTCACGCACGAAGGCTGACGGCACCCCTGGAAATGTTCCTCATCCTGAGGCAGGAGGAGGAGGGAGAGGGGGGCAATCCTGAGGGTGAAACAATTAACTTTTAAAGTCAAATCCCAAAGCGGTTTTGGAGAGCTGAGATTTACATTGTCAAATGCTGGAATGGCAATCAGAGATCCAGCAATCCGATTGGATGCTTTAAATGTGAACAGGCTGATTCTCCAGTGCCAGGATGTGGTGACAGCCACATGTTAACAAACCCACATCACGGATCAAGCTCCTCTTGGCTTCCTCTGCCAGCTGTTAATACGATGATTGCAACACTGTTGTTACAAGGTTCCCACTGCTTCACTCAACCCAGCGGGGTCTTGCTGAAGGCAGGGGCGAGTGTGCCAAGTCATTCTTGGCTGGGGTCGCGACCTCTGCCGCGGCAGAGAACGGAAACCGGCTGCTCGCTGGAATTGTGTGCTTGGGATCAAACTTGTGTTTGCCTCATGTCTCCGCTCACCCAGGCTGGACTGCCCGGCACAGTCTCCAGGCTGGAAACCCACTTCCGACTGGATCGTGACACAAGCCTTGGCTGCAACGCTCAATAACAATGCATGTTCGCTCCCAGCTGCTCCACAGTGACCTGACTTACACTTTTGTCTCTTCTGATCCACAGTGTCAGCTGTGGCTCAGTTGAAAGTTGTGGGTTCAAGTCTCACTCGAGGGACTTGAGCACATCAAAAAAAATCTGGCTGACACTGTGTGCAGTGTTGCGGGAGTGCTGCACTGTCGGAGGTGCCGACTTTCGGATGAGACAATAAACCGAGGCCCCGTCTGCTCTCTCAGGTGGACGTAAAAGATCCCATGGCACTATTTCTAAGAAGTCACACAACACCAGGTTATAGTCCAACAGATTTATTTAAAATTACAAGCTTTCGGAGCTATCGCCCCTTCGTCAGGTAAAGTTGCAATGAGTCCGCATCATGACTATTTCTAAGAGCAGGGGAGTTATCCCTGGTGTCCAGGCCAATATTTATCCCTCAATCAACATAACAAAAACAGATCACATTGCTGTTTGTGGGAGCTTGCTGTGCGCAAATTGGCTGCCGTGTTTCCCACATTACAACAGTGACTACACTTCAAAAGTACTTCATTGGCTGTAAAGCACTTTGAGACGTCCGGTGGTCGTGAAAGGTGCGATAGAAATGCAAGTCTTTCTCATTTTGAAATGGCCTCGCACTCCCGTTCCTCTGCAGCCCCTTCCAGCTCCGCATCCCAGCTCACTCTCTGGGCTGTGTCTGAGCTCCTGGGAGTCCAGCCACTCGGAATCGGCACAGCCTTCCTGCAATTATCTCCTCACCCCCTCACCTCACTTTATCTCCCCACCTGCACAACTCTTCTCCAAATCTACCTCTTTCACCTCATTTTCAGTCACCTCCTCTAACATAATCACTACGTGGCTTGTCCACACTTGTATCCTCCCTTCCCGTGAAACTTGAGATGTTTTCTGATTTTAACGAAGTTCCATAAGTGGGAGTGTTAAAATAACACAAAATATACTGTTATCCACAGAATCTGTTTAGACAACAGCTGCCCCTTAATTGACACCCAATACCCACCCTGAGCCAGCCTAATGGTAGAATACCTTCATCTGAATTGAGTATTGTGATTTTTTTTTATTCATGGGATGTGGGCGTCACTGGCAAGACCAGCATTTATTGCCCATCTCTAATTGCCCTTGAGAAGGTGGTGGTGAGCTGCCTTCTTGAACTGCTGCAGTCCGTGCGGTGAAGATACTCCCACAGTGCTGTTGGGGGGGGGGGTTCCAGGATTTTGACCCAGCGGTGGGTGGTCTGTCCAGCTTTATTCTTATTATTGTGTTTCGTAGCGGTTTCTTACAACTGAGTGGCTTGCTGGGCTATTTCAGAGTCAACCACATTGCTATGGGTCTGGAGTCACATATAGGTCAGGCTAGGATGGCCGATTTCCTTTCCTAAAGGACTTTAAGTGAACCAGATGGGTTTTATCATGGTCACCATTACTGATACTAGCTTTTATTCCAGATTTATTTAATTAACTACATTTAAATTCCCCAGCTGCTGTGGTGGGATTTGAACTCGTATTATCTGAGATCATTAGTCCAAGCACACTGGAGTACAAGTTTAGTAACATTACCACTACGCTACCATTCCCATTCCTAGCCAGTAGTGCTTCTCTAACTGCATTTGTGTTTTTTGAACTCCTTTACATCGAGAGCCACAGAGAAACTGCTCTGTTCACATCCTATAAACAACAAAAGGCTTGCAGAATAACAATGTGCAAAGCCAGAGAGTGTGTGCTGTCCTCTAATGGCATTTGTAGCCTCAGTAGTTGATGGAATAGGGACAATTTCCCCAAATAATTAAAATAATGTGGTCTTAACTAACATGTGTGAATAGGACAACATCATCCCATTCCTGCTGAAGATCTCAAATTGAGGATGTCATTCCCACCACATTCCTGTGCAGAACCTCAGTGTTGGGTGAGTTGTTCACACTCCCACCTCTGGGTCAGAAGGTAGTGGGGTTTAAGCCCCAGTCCACAATTTGAGTACATAGTCTAGGCTGACATTCCAGTGCAGTACTGAGGGATTGCTGCAGTGTTGGAGGTGCCGTCTTTCAGATAAGGTGTTAAACTGAGGCCCCGTCTGCCTGTTAAGGTGGATGTAAAAGATCCTATCACATTAGCATGAAGTTCTCCTGGACAACATTGTTCCCTCAACCAACACCACCAGAAACAGGTGGCACAGGAATGTGGTGGGAATGACATCCTCTGCCTTGTAGATCTTCAGCACGATCGGGATGTTGTCCTATTCACACCTTTTAACGAATGGCATTTGCTTTATATTGAAGGTGAAGTTAAGGACACCACCAAGGTTTAAAAGAATAGGAGAGAGGACAAAGCAATTTAAGAATGAGTGGTTCGGTGATGTTAAACTTGTGTTTTAATTGCCTATAGATTGTTGGAGGAAATGAAGACTGAGGGAGGAAGTGTAGACTGAGGGAGGCGAGGGAGTGAAGAGGGAAGCGAAGGAGTGAAAACTGAATGAGGCGAGGAAATGAAGACTGAGAGAGGAAGCGTAGACTGAGGGAGGCGAGGGAGTGAAGACTGAGGGAGGAAGCATAGACTGAGGGAGGTGAGGGAGTGAAGAGGGAGGTGAGGGAGTGAAGACTGAAGGAGGAAGCATAGACTGAGGGAGGTGAGGGAGTGAAGAGGGAGGCGAGGAAGCAAAGACTGAGGTGAGGAAGCAAAGGCTGAGGGAGGGGAGGGAGTGAAGACTGAGGTGGGAGAGTGAAGACTGAGGGAGGAGAGAGAGTGAAGACTGAGGGAGGGGAGGGAGTGAAGACTGAGGGAGGGGAGGGAGTGAAGACTGAGGGAGGAGAGGAAGTGAAGACTGAGGCGGGAGAGTGAAGACTGAGGGAGGGGAGGGAGTGAAGACTGAGGGAGGGGAGGGAGTGAAGACTGAGGGAGGAAGTGAAGACTGAGGAGGCGAGGAAGTGAAGACTGAGGGAGGCGAGGGAGTGAAGACTCAGGGAGGTGAGGGAGTGAAGACTGAGGGAGGTGAGGGAGTGAAGACTGAAGAAGTGAAGACTGAGGGAGGCGAGGAAGTGAAGACTGAGAGAGGTGAGGAATGAAGACTGAGGGAGGGAGGAATGAAGACTGAGGGAGGCGAGGAATGAAGACTGAGGGAGGCGAGGAATGAAGACTGAGAGAGGTGAGGACTGAAGACTGAGGGAGGGAGGAATGAAGACTGAGGGAGGCGAGGAATGAAGACTGAGGGAGGCGAGGAATGAAGACTGAGGGAGGTGAGGAGTTCCACCATTTTGAGGTGCTGAGAAAGCATGAGTTAGAGTAGGAGGCAGCGAGATGTGTCTTCATTTCAACACAATGAGGATGAGGGAAGGAGGAAGTGTGAGTTGGATTGTGCATTTGAGACGAAGAGGAACAGGAAAGTTCAGAGGATAGCTGACCATGGTAATGTAGATAAAATAGAGAGAGACAAAAAGAGAAATAAGAAAGACTGCAATTGAGAAAGAGAAAATGGAAGCTGGAGGAAGAGAAGCATTTGTTACCAGATGCAGCACTCCCCCTGTCTGTCAATCAGTATGTTCACTTCATTAACTAACACTCTCTGTGAAGCAGTGGATCAGTAGTAGGAGAATTGGCCACCCCTGCTCATAATTATATGTCACAGTAAGAGAATGGCTCGAGTCTCTTTCTCCACATTTATGCGACTATCAGCTAACAGCTGACCTCCTATTTGTCCCACCCGGCGTTGTTTCCACCGTTACTCACTGGTTCCCCACCTCGATTGATTCTGTTGGATTCTCGTATTTTTTTTGTTACAAGAGGAAGCATTTCCAGGTCTGACTGTCTGCAGCCAAGGAGTTGGCTGCTTTTACATTCTCTTCGTAATTCAACACACTAACACCCAAGAATGAAATGGCAAACAGCAGGAGTCCGCAGATGTATCTCTGTCTCATTCCAATCTCGAACTGACAACGCTCTCGTTCTGCTCTGGCACAGCGCTCAGACTCAGCATGTCTACTGGAGGAAATCTAAGGGTTTGGCGGCAGTCCATACAACCACAACATTTTCCACAGGGGGGGTTGAAACAGAGTATTTCAGGATAGTAGAAAGTCGCTCAGACTACTCTGGGGAAAGGGAGCTTGTGGCTTTCAGATTACTGTATTGTTTTACTGAGAAACCCAGTTGAGGGTCCAAAGCCTTGGACCAGATGCCACCAAGGCTGGACCACGAGGGTGAGAAGACGAGGGAGAATATGATGAACTTATGGCTCCAACGCTTGTTTGCTTACGAAGAAAAGTCAAAGTGTAGGATTTTAAATAGCCTAATTTAGCAGGTGGGCCAGACAAAGGAGAGGCTCGGGAGCATACAATAGAGCAAGGAAGCCAATTAGACATCTACTGTTAGTGACCGCAAGGTATCTGGGCTGTTTTAGTCCTGATTTCCCGTCTCCCATTGCCACAGTGATGAACTTAAGCAGAGGTGGTAATAACAAAAGAAAATTACCTTCAGGAAGAAACTTTCTCACTGGTAGAAAATGCGTATTGATCTGATGTTTGGCAATTTGTAGCTCTGTAACAAGTAGTCCGGCTGCCAATAACTTAAGCTGCTACTGAAAAGCTCATTTGATTCAAATTGGTTTCTTCAGTGCAGCCCAATTCCGAGTTGAATTTGCTAGCACTATGCCATGTGGCCTACTCTACTGGTTGATAAATCACCTCCTGCATCTCAGTAAACTGCTCTATTTTATACAGCTCTGCTCAAGACTCTCCAACGACCCTGACATACGGTAATGGAAAGGAAGACCAGGGGCTCGCACCATGAGAACATGCATCAGGAGGCTCCAAGAACCTCCATCATATGTGAATGCCATTAAATGCAGCTTATAGAAGTAATATAATAAAACTTGTAATTGTGTCTGATGTTCGGAAACGCAGCAGCCAATTTGCTCCCACAAACAGCAATGTGATAATGACCTGATAATCTGTTTTAGTGATGTCGATTGATAAATATTGGCCAGGACTCTGGGGATAACTCCCCTGCTCTTCTTCAAAATAGTGCCATGGGATTTTTTTATGTCCACTTGAGAGGGCAGACGGGGCCTCGGTTTAACGATTCATCCAAAAAAGGCACCTCTGACAGTGCAGCACTCCCTCAGCACTGCACTGGAGTATCAGCCTAGATTATGTGCTCAAGTCTCTGGAGTGGGACTCGAACCCACAACCTTCTGACCCACAGGCGAGAGTGCTACCCTCTGAGCCACAGCTGACACTACACAACACATGTCTACAATAAGCAATGCATTCTACACACACAAAGCAAGACTGGTTTCACCATCGTATCTGTCTCAGTTCCATCCCAACACAGAGGCGGGCATGGAATTGCATGAATGGAGGGTATTCTGATTTAACTATTTTAAATAAACAACTTTCATGTTTAAGTAGCTTTGGGTGGGGGGGTGGGGGGTGGGGGGGGGTGGATAAGGGTGAGCCAAAAGCGCAAAACTGAGTTCCGATGAGGATCACACCCAAACTTTAACCTGCCTTTAGTCATTCAGATGCTGATCCACCTGCCATGCATTCCAAACAATTTGTAACATGGGCTAGAAATGACCATTCGTGGCAATAGCAGACGAATGGTTAACACTCTTGTCGAACCTTGCTCCGCCTGCTATTTTAACCAAGGGGTTCAGTGAGTTAAAGTTGCAGGCGGCGTCATATAAGTCCGTTTAGCATTCGTCCATTATTATCACCAGCAGTCATTTCTAGCCTTTGTTGATCTTGCGACTGTCAAAAGGTTCATTTTCTTGTACTGAGGGCAAAAAATTGCACATTGCAATTATTGAGCAAAGATAAATGGGTTTTGCAATCTACTTTTAATGATTATTTTAATGTCACTCTTCACATTTCACCACTCATAAACATGCCACTCACTCCTGATTACAAAGGGACCTCACTGAAAACCACTTTACATTCACAAAACGTAGCTGGGCATCGCACCTCACAAAACAGACCAGCTATCCACATCATACCTCACAGCAGCACAGGTGGGAACATCCTAAGTATGGGGTTCGGGTTAATTGAAGTATGGTGGGAGGAGGCTTGTGTGGAGCATAAACACCGGCATAGAATGCTGGGATCAGTGAGTGAGGACCTCCAGTGATGGTCGGTGCTGGGATCAGTGAGTGAGGACCTCCAGTGATGGTCGGTGCTGGGATCAGTGAGTGAGGACCTCCAGTGATGGTCGGTGCTGGGATCAGTGAGTGAGGACCTCCAGTGAGGATCAGTGAGTGAGGATCAGTGAGTGAGGACCTCCAGTGAGGGTCAGTGCTGGGATCAGTGAGTGAGGATCAGTGAGTGAGGACCTCCAGTGAGAGTCAGTGAGTGAAGATCAGTGAGTGAGGACCTCCAGTGAGAGTCAGTGAGTGAGGATCAGTGAGTGAGGATCAGTGAGTGAGGACCTCCAGTAAGGGTCAGTGCTGGGATCAGTGAGTGAGGACCTCCAGTGAGGGTCAGTGAGTGAGGATCAGTGAGTGAGGACCTCCAGTGAGGGTCAGTGCTGGGATCAGTGAGTGAGGACCTCCAGTGAGAGTCAGAGTGAGGATCAGTGAGTGAGGACCTCCAGTGAGGGTCAGTGAGTGAGGATCAGTGAGTGAGGACCTCCAGTGAGGGTCAGTGCTGGGATCAGTGAGTGAGGACCTCCAGTGAGGGTCAGTGAGTGAGGATCAGTGAGTGAGGACCTCCAGTGAGAGTCAGTGAGTGAGGATCAGTGAGTGAGGATCAGTGAGTGAGGATGTGAGTGAGGACCTCCAGTGAGGGTCAGTGAGTGAGGATCAGTGAGTGAGGACCTCCAGTAAGGGTCAGTGCTGGGATCAGTGAGTGAGGACCTCCAGTGAGGGTCAGTGAGTGAGGATCAGTGAGTGAGGACCTCCAGTGAGGGTCAGTGAGTGAGGATCAGTGAGTGAGGACCTCCAGTGAGGGTCAGTGAGTGAGGATCAGTGAGTGAGGACCTCCAGTGAGGGTCAGTGAGTGAGGACCTCCAGTGAGAGTCAGTGAGTGAGGATCAGTGAGTGAGGACCTCCAGTGAGAGTCAGTGAGTGAGGATCAGTGAGTGAGGACCTCCAGTGAGGGTCAGTGCTGGGATCAGTGAGTGAGGACCTCAGTGAGGGTCAGTGAGGACCTCCAGTGAGGGTCAGTGAGTGAGGATCAGTGAGTGAGGACCTCCAGTGAGGGTCAGTGAGTGAGGATCAGTGAGTGAGGACCTCCAGTGAGGGTCAGTGCTGGGATCAGTGAGTGAGGACCTCCAGTGAGGGTCAGTGAGTGAGGATCAGTGAGTGAGGACCTCCAGTGAGGGTCAGTGAGTGAGGATCAGTGAGTGAGGACCTCCAGTGAGGGTCAGTGAGTGAGGATCAGTGAGTGAGGACCTCCAGTGAGGGTCAGTGCTGGGATCAGTGAGTGAGGACCTCCAGTGAGGGTCAGTGCTGGGATCAGTGAGTGAGGACCTCCAGTGAGGGTCAGTGAGTGAGGATCAGTGAGTGAGGACCTCCAGTGAGGGTCAGTGAGTGAGGATCAGTGAGTGAGGACCTCCAGTAAGGGTCAGTGCTGGGATCAGTGAGTGAGGACCTCCAGTGAGGGTCAGTGAGTGAGGATCAGTGAGTGAGGACCTCCAGTAAGGGTCAGTGAGTGAGGATCAGTGAGTGAGGACCTCCAGTGAGGATCAGTGAGTGAGGATCAGTGAGTGAGGATCTCCAGTGAGAGTCAGTGAGTGAGGATCAGTGAGTGAGGATCTCCAGTGAGAGTCAGTGGTGAGGATCAGTGAGTGAGGACCTCCAGTGAGGGTCAGTGAGGGATCAGTGAGTGAGGACCTCCAGTGAGGATCAGTGAGTGAGGATCAGTGAGTGAGGACCTCCAGTGAGGGTCAGTGAGTGAGGATCAGTGAGTGAGGACCTCCAGTGAGGGTCAGTGAGTGAGGATCAGTGAGTGAGGACCTCCAGTGAGGGTCAGTGTGGATCAGTGAGTGAGACCTCCAGTGAGGGTCAGTGCTGGATCAGTGAGTGAGGACCTCCAGTGAGGGTCAGTGAGTGAGGATCAGTGAGTGAGGACTCCAGTGAGGTCAGTGCTGGATCAGTGAGTGAGGACTCCAGTGAGGGTCAGTGAGTGAGGATCAGTGAGTGAGGACCTCCAGTGAGGATCAGTGAGTGAGGATCAGTGAAGTGCGGACCTCCAGTGAGGATCAGTGAGTGAGGACCTCCAGTGAGGATCAGTGAGTGAGGACCTCCAGTGAAGACCTCCAGTGAGGATCAGTGAGTGAGGACCTCCAGTGAGAGTCAGTGAGTGAGGATTAGTGAGTGAGGACCTCCAGTGAGGATCAGTGAGTGAGGACCTCCAGTGAGGATCAGTGAGTGAGGACCTCCAGTGAGGATCAGTGAGTGAGGACCTCCAGTGAGGGTCAGTGAGTGAGGATCAGTGAGTGAGGACCTCCAGTGAGGGTCAGTGAGTGAGGATCAGTGAGTGAGGACCTCCAGTGAGGGTCAGTGAGTGAGGATCAGTGAGTGAGGACCTCCAGTGAGGGTCAGTGAGTGAGGATCAGTGAGTGAGGTCCTCCAGTGAGGGTCAGTGAGTGAGGATCAGTGAGTGAGGACCTCCAGTGAGGGTCAGTGCTGGGATCAGTGAGTGAGGACCTCCAGTGAGGGTCAGTGAGTGAGGATCAGTGAGTGAGGACCTCCAGTGAGGGTCAGTGCTGGGATCAGTGAGTGAGGACCTCCAGTGAGGGTCAGTGAGTGAGGATCAGTGAGTGAGGACCTCCAGTGAGGGTCAGTGCTGGGATCAGTGAGTGAGGACCTCCAGTGAGGGTCAGTGAGTGAGGATCAGTGAGTGAGGACCTCCAGTGAGGGTCAGTGCTGGGATCAGTGAGTGAGGACCTTCAGTGAGGGTCAGTGAGTGAGGATCAGTGAGTGCGGACCTCCAGTGAGGATCAGTGAGTGAGGATCAGTGAGTGAGGACCTCCAGTGAGGCTCAGTGAGTGAGGATCAGTGAGTGAGGATCTCCAGTGAGAGTCAGTGAGTGAGGATCAGTGAGTGAGGATCTCCAGTGAGAGTCAGTGAGTGAGGATCAGTGAGTGAGGACCTCCAGTGAGGATCAGTGAGTGAGGACCTCCAGTGAGATCAGTGAGTGAGGATCAGTGAGTGAGGACCTCCAGTGAGGGTCAGTGAGTGAGGATCAGTGAGTGAGGACCTCCAGTGAGGGTCAGTGAGTGAGGATCAGTGAGTGAGGACCTCCAGTGAGGATCAGTGAGTGAGGACCTCCAGTGAGGATCAGTGAGTGAGGACCTCCAGTGAAGACCTCCAGTGAGGATCAGTGAGTGAGGACCTCCAGTGAGAGTCAGTGAGTGAGGATTAGTGAGTGAGGACCTCCAGTGAGGATCAGTGAGTGAGGACCTCCAGTGAGGATCAGTGTGAGGACCTCCAGTGAGGATCAGTGAGTGAGGACCTCCAGTGAGGATCAGTGAGTGAGGACCTCCAGTGAGGATCAGTGAGTGAGGACCTCCAGTGAGGATCAGTGAGTGAGGACCTCCAGTGAGGGTCGGTGCTGGGATCAGTTGGGCCGATTGGCCTGTTTCTGTGCTGTAAATTCTATGTAATTCTATGTAATGTGGAATCTCAGTTTAATTCTTCATACCAAGTAAAACAGATCAGTGTTCCAACCCCACTCCCTCTTTTATTTTGAAGCTTTGGCAATTCTGCAAGTGTATGCTCAAATGAAGCCAGTTAGTGCATTCACAGCAGGAACAGCCTCCTTATCTCAAAAAAGGCATCTGTAACTAGTTTTGGAGAAAATAAATCTTCACGTAGGACAACTGTCAGACATGCTCCAGAAAGTGCCTCTAAGGTAAATATGTTTTTTTTAAAAGCTGCATTTTAGCAGTTTTCTTGTTATATATAACTTCAAGAATAGACACACCTGTGATTTCAACTCTCCGAGACCATCAGTTCATTCTGAACCATTTCTCTCTCTCGGGTTTGTGCAAAACTAACAGGGACGCCTGATTGGTTGCCTCGAGTAGCCTTCAGTCCCACCAGCCAACCAATCTGATTGGTGGACTCCAACAATTACCACTCCCAGTGAAGAACACTGACTTTCTTGCAATACTCTGGAAAGCTGACACTTGGGTTAAAACACGGACTGCCAGTTTAAAACCTACCCCACTGCCAACTCCGCTCTACCCATTTAATCTCCTTCCACAGCCCATGTACACGCTACCCCATCATCGCCTCACCACACCCGTTCAATCTCTCATTGAAAAGGGCTGTACAACCACTCCTGGATCCCCAAAGAGGATCTCAAGGAAAATGGCAGAATATTCACTCAACCGCATATTTCTACTGTCCAGCCCTGGCTGCTGCTCTCCACAGACAAGGTGGCCCAAAACATTATAGAACTGGGCGACACTCTCAGTTTAGCCATCGCTTCCAACAAATGTTGTGAAAGATCAGTTGCTAAATTAGTGAATAATTCACAATAGTGAACCAAATCAACTCTACCAGATGAAGCAGGCAATCCTGACACCTTCCTGTACCAAGCTGATTTGCCTAGACTTGCCTAGGTCTCAGGAGTGCGATTCTCTGTTTGCCTCAACTTAACCTCGATTCACAGACTTATGACATGAGATCGTGTGTCCTGTCCTCCGTTGGAGAGTTCAATCAGACCGCCAGCTATTCAACCGTGGAGGGCATCGCCCAAATGCTACAACGTGGGTGTCTTTCAGCGGGAAGGTGGGTGGGCAGTGGGAGGTCAGGCTGACGTTTGCCCCTCCGTGGGGCGAATTGTAGCATTGCAACTGGAAGCTGCCGCATCAGAGACCAGCAAACACAGCACAGGCCAAGGACTGGGCCTGTGGTCTGTGTGGCTCAGCACCGTGCAGCGCAATTATCCACATGGCCCAGGGGGTGGGGGAGCTCACATCAGTTGTCTTACCGTGGATGGGACCATGAATCACGGGGGGTGGGGGGGTAAAGCCAGTCGGACTCTGCTCAGACAGGTGTTCAGCGCAAAAACATGAACAGAAATCTGAAAGAGTACTGAATTATAAATGACCAACGATTGCAGACAGTGATCTCAGAGCTATGATCAAGTATTATTTTAAACCTCTTGATTTTTGTTTTCAGCTCGACATCATTGGAGTCTCTTGCTTATACCGTTGCCTTGCAATTCCTCCCACGTCCCGGCTCTATTTATAATTGCTTCAGGCTTCACCTTTTAGTCCCATTAATTTTGCTTGTACTGTTTTTTTACTAATAATAATTTCTTTAAGTTCCTCATTCTCACCACACCCTTGGTTTTCTCATATTTCTGGGAGTTTTTTTGTGTCTTCCTCCGTGAAGACAGAAACAAAGTATTTATTTAATTTCTCTGCCATTTCCTCATTCCCCGTTATAAATTCTCCCGTCTCTGACTGTAAAGGACCTACATTTACCTTCGCCAGTCTTTTCCTTTTCACATACCTATAGAAGCTTTTACAATCCGTTTTTATATTTTTCGCTAGTTTGTGCTCATATTCCATTTTCCCTTTCTTTATCAATTTCTTGGTCCCCCTTTGCTGATTTCTAAAACGATCCCAATCCTCAGGCTGACCGCTTTTTCTGACAACTTTATAAGTTTCCTCCTTTGACTTAATACTAGCTTTAATTTCTTTTGTTAGCCATGGTTGGATCACTTTTCCTTTTGAGTTTTTATGCCCTAGAGGAATATATGTTTGTTGCAAATTATGCATTATTTCCTTGAATGTTAGCCATTGTATGTCCACCTTCATACCTTTTAGTGTAGTCTCCCAATCTACCATGGCCAACTTGTCCCTCATACCCTTGTAGTTTCCTCTGTTTGGATTGAAGACCTTAGTTTCAGATTGGACTACATCACTCTCAAACTTAATGTAAAATTCAATCATATTATGGTCACTTGTCCCTAAAGGCCTTTTACCACAAGATTATTGATTTGCCCTTTCTCATTACACAGTACCAGGTCCAAAATAGCCTGTTCCCTGATTGGTTCCTTCACATACTGATCCAGGAAACCATCTCGCACGCATTCCAAGAATTCGTCCTCCACACCATTAGTGGTAATTTGATTTGCCCAGTCAATATGTAGATTAAAGTCCCCCATGATTACCATATTACATGCACTTCTAATCTCTTGATTGATACTGTGCCCTACATTACCACTACTGTTTGGTGGCCTATACACAACTCCCACCAATGTTTTCCGCCCTTTGCTGTTTCTTAGCTCCACCCAAACTGATTCCAGTTCTACATCACGATCTGCCAAGCCAAGATCTTTTATCTCTATCTTACCGATCTCATCCCTTATTAACAGCGCTATGCCACCTCCTTTTCCTTTTTGTCTGTTCTTCCTAAATGTTGAGTACCCTGGAACATTCAGTTCCCAGCTTTGGTTACCCTGCAACCATGTCTCTGTAATGGCAATTACATCATACCCATTTACTTCTATTAGTGCCATTAATTCATCCACCTTGTTGCGAATGCTACGTGCATTTAGATAAAGTGCCTTCAACTTTGCCTGTTTAATATTTTTCTGCACTTTGACCCTCTTTACTGTTGGCCTTTGTTTCTGCTCCCTACTAGGTTTGCTGACTACTTTTCTAACTTGCACTTCCAGCTTTGTTTCTCTCTGTTCTGGGCCCACACTTAGGTTCCCAGCCCCCTGACAAACTAGTTTAAATCCTTCCCAACAGCTCTAGCAAACCCCCCTGCGAGGATATTGGCCCCGGTTCTGCCGAGGTGTAACCCGTCCAGCTTGTACAGACCCCACCTTCCCCAGAATCGGTCCCAATGCCTCAGGAATTTAAATCCCTCCCTCCTACACCATCTCTCCAGCCACGCATTCATCTGGTCTATTCTCCTATTTCTGCTCTCGCTAGCACGTGGCACTGGGAGTAATCCTGAGATTACTACCTTTGAGGTCCTGCTTTTTAATTTATTTCCCAGCTCCCTATATTCTGCTTGCAGGACTTCGTCCCTCTTTCGACCTATGTCATTGGTACCGATATGGACCACAACCTCTGGCTGTTCACCCTCCCCCTTCCGAATGTCCTGCAGCTGCTCAGTGACATCCCAGTGAGAATCAGCACCTTTAGGGGAAGAGGATGGAAAATTGGGATAAAAACTTTCAAAAGCGAGGGGAGAAAAGAACATCTCATTGAAATTGCTTTAAGTGCCGACAGTTAATCACTAAGTGTCGCCTTGGTGACTCCTCCACCTCCAGTAGTGTGTAACACAAAAAAACATTAATCCCACTTCAAAACAAGATTTTTAAAAAAATCTGTGGATGCTGCTCTCCACGGCCCACACAGCCTCAGATCAATCTCCATCACAACTGGTTTGCACCAAACAGCTGGCAGGTTGATGGCAAATGACAGTGTAAGGAAGAATTTCACACGGAGTTGGCCAGAGCTGATTTCATCTCAGCAGGCCTCCAATTAAACGTGCCTTTCAGCGCCTGGTGTAAATACCGAGCTACACGGACCATTCTGCACTGCATTGAATTACCTGCTCACAGCCGAGACAACAGCAGGAGCTCTGTCGTTCATTTCAGCACCCCTGATATACGGAAGGAGGACACCGGCCAGATTCTGCTCCTGGTCCAGAGACCATCCCCCTCCTCTGCTGGAAAGTGCATAGAATGACATAGTATTTACAGCACAGAATCAGGCCATTCAGCCCAACTGGTCCATGCTCCACAAGAGCCTCCTCCCACCCTACTTCATCTCACCCTATCTGCATATCCTTCTATTCCTTTCTCCCTCATGTGTTTATCTAGATTCCCCTTAAAGGCATCTATGCCATTCGCCTCAACTACTCCATATTGCATTGCATCTGAAAGCGTTATTAATATCGTTGCCCCAGATTATTTCAAATCAGTCTCCTTGCGGCATTACTCACGGGTACACAGGGGCATGGAGTGGGGTGTTTTTGTGTTTATTGCAGCCCTAAATCTGACAGTGGTTCATTCGTTCAGGCCGATTTTAACTTGGCCAACTTGGTGTTAACAAGTTGGTGACGGCCTCAAAGTGGGGTCGCTCGGCTCTCAAAGTGCACGTCTGAGTAGCGGGTGAGGACGGGATCAGGTTTGGGTGCGATGCCCTCCATAGTCGAATAGCTTGCTGTCTAGGCTCATACGGAAATGGCTACTCAGGTGAGGTACTACAGGGTGCCCAGTGTCCATGAAACTGTACCTTAGCAAAAGTCAGTGCCTGCCAGTGAAGGCAGACAAATTAGGCTTCACTTTGTCCCAAGGGGCTGTACACATGATAGACTGAACTGTTAGTGATTTTAAAACCATGGTCTCGAGCCATTCATTATTGACTGTACAAATATGCGCAACACACACACGGACTAAAGAAACCCTATTGATTGGATCTGAGCCAACAACACAATGCTTGCAAAATGAATTGTTACTGATTGCATCAGTACACAGCACCCTGCTTGAAAATTCATTACAAAGCACAATACGTCGGGTTCGGCTGCCAATTCTTGGTGGACTGTATCAGATCAGTTTACAGAGTGCGGCATTAGCCTGCATAATCATTACCGATTATATACAAATTTCTCCAATCTTCCCCTGCGTGCTGCATACTGATTCGGATCAAACACGGGGGTGAGGTGGGGGGTGGTAGGGGGAACTGGCTTAAGTGGCTCGAGTACCTTTTGTTGTTGCTGTACGTACGGTGCCTGCATCCTGTGGGGGAGAAATTCGGTATCGTCCCGTTTGGGGCGCAATTATCGGCCGTGCGCAAAGTTTAGCGCCTAGCGCTAATTCTCGCCTCCGACTGCAAACTTGGCTTCTATCGCCCCTGGAGGTGATTGGAGCGATAAATCAGGTGCTACACACCTCTCTTAAGGCGCTAACACTGAGGAGCGAGGCGCTACCTCAGAGCGCTGGCGAAGCTCATGTGATGTCAGTCAGCAATGGAACACAGACACACTGGCGCTGGCCAGTTCTTAAAGGGGAGGGTCGATCTTGCTCTCCATCCACATCCTGCTCATTGCAGCCTTGAATCTCGGCCTGGAGAGACCTGTACATCAAATCTGCTGGAAAGAACAATGGAGAGGCCCAGGGAAAGAGCTCAGAGTGCAACCTCCACAGTCTCTTCTAAATCGATGCAAGGAAGGTCAAATCAAAATGAACCTGCAAAGTGCTGCTCAGTCCCCAAAACTTCTTCACACAGCGTTGAATCTCTCCAGAAGTCTCTCTCTCTCTCAGAATGCGTGGTGCAAAAATGTCGCCGACAAAAAAAGGCAGGAAGCGGTCGCCTTTAAATAGCGCTCCCACAGTCCCTTCCCGACTGCAAAACGCTCCCCTCAACCTGTCGTTGCTAGTGGCAGGTGGTAAGGCAGGGGGCACCACTCAATAACCAGTCTGGGGCGCTACCAGGGCATTGCAGGCGCAGGAGATCGTGGCGGTAGTGTTTAGCGCCGCTGCAAAATGGCTGGTCAATTTCGCGAGCGGCGCAAATGTCACCGCGCCCGAGCGCTAGTTGCTTTGCGCCCCATTAGCGCCCTCTTAGGGCGCTAATGGGAGGCGCAAAGCAACCGAATTTTTCCCCCTATATGTGGTCCCAAGACTCCATAGCGCACTCCCAAGCGGCCCAGGAAAGGCAAAACACCGAGGATATTGTTCCAAATATACCAGCAGGCCGTCTGCGCTTGGTCTATATGCCCGTCCTTCATGTGCAAGTCCAGCGAATATCAGTGAGCTATTTGACTCGTGGGGGGGGGGGGGGGCGCATCACGACTCTTAGGGCGCTAATGGGAGGTGCAAAGCAACCGAATTTTTCCCCCTGTCTCTTTTATATTCAGAGGTCGCACAACACCAGGTTATAGTCCAACAGTTTTATTTGAAATCACAAGTCTTTTATATTCGCCACAGCAGTCACACCGGGGGCTAAATTGGATAACCTCCAAAAACGGGCGCTACCGATCCGAATTTTGCGCCCACAGGGGATTTATTTGTATGCACTGAACTAATAAACAAACAGCAAAGTTTTGTGAATGAAAGCTGCACGGACATGTGGTATTTAAAATCACCTAAATGGAATCAGCTGTCACGATGGCACAGAGGGTGAGGAGCTGCCCGGTGTACTACCACACTATAGGGAGCAGAAGGTTCCAGTTTCCATTTGATCTGTATTGAGTTAACTGAGCTGTGATTGTAGTGAGGGTGATGGAGGGGTGGGGCGGGGGGGGGAGTTGGCCTCAGTGCCCCTCGGTTAAGAAGTGGAAAATCAGCCAGGGTTCCTGCTCCTGATCGCCATTCCGTGACTGGGTTACAAAAACAGGCATGTGTATATGTTGGGTGTGGACAGGTCTGGGACTTGGCGTGTGACAAATGATGAAACATTTTTGTCTAAGCTTTGACTTCTTCAATTCTGTTGTGGTACATAAGGGTTAAAAACTGGCTTCACTCACAGAAATCATATCCAAACTCAACTCGATACAATTACTACAGATTTTAGTTGGTTTGTCTGTCTCTGATGTCAGTGAGAGGGGGCAAACCATTCAATTCAAATACAAACATCTTGTGGAATTCCTTCAAATACGTGTTTGATAGAAATCTTTCTTTTAATTGGTCAGACAGTTATTTAAATTTGCATCACTGTCGCGCGTCGCTGGCAAGGCCGGCCTTTATTGCCCATCCCTAGTTGCCCTGAGAAGATGATGGTGGGCCTTCTTCTTAAATGGCTGGTACCGATTCGATACAACGGAGAGGCTTGCTAGGCCACTAAAGAAGACAGTTAAGAGTCAATCAACCACACTGGTGTGGGACTGGAGTCACATATAGGCCAGACCGGGTAAGGTTTCCTTCCCTAAAGGACATTAGTGAACCAGTTGGATTTTTTACGACAATCTGACTGCTTCATGGTCACTCGTACAGATAACCAGCTTTTTATTTCCAGATCTTTTAAAACAGAATTCAAATTCTCAAACTGCCAAGGTGACATTAGAACTCACATTCCCTGCATTACTAGTCTAATAACATTATTAGTCCAGGCCTCTGGATTACTGGTCCAGTAACATAACCACTACACCCCCGTACCCCACCTACTCTTTAAGTAAAGGACTGGGATCCCCTTCCAGCAGCAGTGTTCCAGGGGAGTGGGACTTTCGCCCAACCTCAGGATTGCAGAGGAGAATCCCGACACCTGGTTTAAATTTACCTTTCACTGATTTCCCTTCACGTTAAAGCGCCCGCTCAATCTGAAGAGGGATTTTTTTTGCGCTGTTTGAGAACCTTTGCGTAAACCTGGATTAAAAATAGAGCTTGAACTGGTGCAAATTGGTTCAGAAATACGGCACATCGAAAATAAGTGACTGGATTGTGTCCCCATCTCCACTCCTGTGAGGTGACCCTCCCCCATACTCACTGATCCATTCTACATTAATAAACAGGGCCGACCAAAATCCTGCTGCTCAATTCCTGATGATCCCAGTTTTATCTGAATCTAAGTAAATAAGCATCATAAAGTTTCTGACGAAAGGTCATCCACCTGAAACGTTAACTCTGTTTCTCTCTCCACAGATGCTGCCTGACCTGCTGAGTATTGCCAGCATTTTCTGTTTTTACGTAGTATTGCATAGTTACAGAGTATTTACTGCCCAGAAACAGCCCATTCGGCCCAACTGGTCCATGCCGGTGTTTCTGCTCCACATGAGCCTCCTCCCACCCTTCCTCATCTAGCCCCATCAACAGATCCTTCTATTCCTTTCTCCCTCATGTGTTTATCTAGCTTCCCCTTAAATGCATCTATGCTATTCGCCTCAACTACTCCCTGTGGTAGTGAGCTTCACATTCTCACCACTCTCTGGGTAAAGAAGTTTCTCCTGAATTCCCCATTGGATTTATTAGTGACTATTGACATGAATCTGTCATTCATGACTTATGAAATAATACTGAGTGGCCTGCGGGTGGCGCTGTCCAGGGAGAGTATAAATACTTGGGCACGGGCCCAGCTTGCGCAGGACATTCTTAACAGGAACTAGTAAAGGACACAACTAGACCTCCATGTTGGAAAACAGTTGATTAAAGGTTTGTTTAACGCTTAGACCAAGTGCCTAGTAGTTTTCTTACGTCAACTATCTTATATTTATGGCCCCTAGTTCTGGTCTCACCCACAAGTGGAAACATCTTCTCTACATCTGCCCTGTCAAACCCTTTCAGAATCTTAAAAAACTCTATCAGGTCACCCTTCAGTCTTCTCTTTTCTAGAGAAAAGAGCCCCAGCCTTTTCTATCAGAAAATGTCTCCCTGGCTTCCCACAAATTGTTTACTGACTGATTTCCGCACGGTGCGTGCTTAAACCCTTTGGACTTCATTCAAAATGTTACAGATGTAGACACGGAATGGGAGAAGGTAAAATCCATTTATATCTGCAAATCAGAAACTGAGATGCAACCCCCGATTACTCACTTATTCAGAACATTTGCGTTACCATGACAATGGTGCACATTGAAGGAGAAGATCTTACTCCCGACTCAGGATGCAAGCTGCTTTGAATTGCTTTCGCCAACCCTTCCAGTTTTGTCTCCTTATCTCCCGAGGCTGCTGACTCTCACTGGTTTACAGGGCTGCTCAAGTAGTCATTCTTCATGTGTGAGCCGAGACTGTCAACAACGTACTTGAGCCTCACCCAATGTCCACACACAAGCACCCCAGACGCCGGGAAATGCTCGCCGTGGTCGAAGAGCCAGCCAACACTCACCAAGTCGGCGCACACACCTGATTAATGGCTACTTTGCAAGGTGCAGGTAGAGCAGCTGGAACTTTACTCTCGCAAGTGTCAGCGGCTTCAGTAGAGCAGGGGAGAAGAGCAAGAGAAACAAAAGCAATTGGCAGCCGAGTGCCACCAGGGTGAACTTTCTGCTCAGGTGCTCCTTCTGTACACAGTTGGATGGCGCACTTTCCTTGTAGTTGGGGGTGCAGTCGGGAAAAGCAAGAAAGAACTTGCATTTCTATAGCGCCTCCCACAACCTCAGGATGTCCCAAAGCACTTTACAGCCAATGAAGTACAGTCACTGTTGTAATGTAGGAAACGCGGCAGCCAATTTGCGCACAGCAAGCTCCCATAAACAGCAATGTGATAATGCCCTGATATTCTGTTTTAATGGTGTTGGTTGAGGGATAAATATTGGCCAGGACACTGGGGAGAACTGCCCTGCTCTTCTTCGAAATAGTGCCATGGGATCTTTTATGTCCACCTGAGAGGGCAGACGGGGCCTCGGTTTATTGTTTCATCCGAAAGACGGCACCTCTGACAGTGCAGCACTCCCTCAGTACTGCGCTGGAGTGTCAGCCTAGATTTTGTGCTCAAGTCTCTGGAGTGGGGCTTGAACCCACCACCTTCTGACTCCAGGGGTGAGAGAGTGCTACCAACTGACATCTAATATCAAACACAAATAATATCAAGCTTCCGGCCCTGAGGTGCTTGCCTGCTGCTGGGCCGGGGGGGGGGCGGGGGGGGGTGGGGGGGGGGAGCACGTGGGTTTCTCAGTGAAGTTTCCAGCCTTGGCGAGGTGGTTAGCCCTTGTGGTCAACCCCCCACCTTCACCATTCCTTCTCCTTCAATAAAGGCATCATGGACTGCCACATATAAAAGGTATTGTGGCCATTTCCCAGGTAACAGTCATTAATGCGCTTAATGATGTTTCTGTGGTCAGAAACTGCCTGAATATAAATTGCCTGCAAACCTTTCCTGTTCATTTCGAACATGGGGTCGATGTGAAAATCCTTGATGCCCACCTAGCTCGACACTTCCTTGTTGATGTGCACACTGCAGACTGCCTGGTGCCCCCTGAGGTGGGTTGAAGGGATCCCGCAGCGTGAAAGCTTCACACTGTGGTGACCATCACTTCTGCAGAAAGAGCCATACCAGATGTTGTCTGCAGCTTGTCCTGCAAATGGATGGCACAACGGTGCCAGCCGGTCTTGTGAAGCAGTGGTGGCCAAAGCAGGTCTTGCCTGACAGGTCCAAGCCTACGTGAACATGGGTCCTAGAGTAGGGACGGGCGAGGACAAAACGCCTCAGGTGTTTTTTCGTCTGCATTTCTTGTCCCCTCATGAACTTATCATTCCCATCTACATCTTGCATCACTCTGGAAACCCCAAAGGAATACAAATTTATTAGAGTTCTTTGAGGATGTAACGAACAGGGTGGATAAAGGGGAACCAGTAGATGTAGTGTATTTGGATTTCCAAAAGGCATTCGATAAGGTGCCACATAAAAGGTTACTGCACAAGATAAGAGCTCATGGTGTTGGGGGTAATATATTAGCGTGGATAGAGGATTGGCTAACTAACAGAAAACAGAGTCGGGATAAATGGGTCATTTTCAGGTTGGCAAACTGTAACTAGTGGGGTGCCACAGGGATCTCACAGGGTGCGTGCGGGGGCCTCAACTATTTACAATCTATATTAATGACTTGGATGAAGGGAACGAGTGTACTGTAGCCAAATTTGCTGACGATACAAAGGTAGGTGGGAAAGCAAGTTGTGAGGACACAAAGAGTCTGCAAAGGGATATAGATAGGTTAAGTGAGTGGGCAAAAATTTGGCAGATGGAGTATAATGTTGGAAAATGTGAGGTTATCCACTTTGGTAGGAAGAATAGAAAAGCAAAATATTATTTAAATGGGAGAGACTACAGAATGCTGCGGTACAGAGGGATCTGGGTGTCCTCGTACATGAAATACAAAAAAGTTAGCATGCAGGTACAGCAAGTAATTAGGAAGGCAAATGGAATGTTGGCCTTTATTGCAAGGGGGATGGAGTATAAAAGTAGGGAAGTTTTGCTACAACTGTACAGGGCATTGGTGAGACCTCACCTAGAGTACTGCGTACAGTTTTGGTCTCCTTATTTAAGGAGGGATATACTTGCATTGGAGGCCGTTCAGAGAAGGTTCACTAGGTTGATTCCTGGGATGAAGGGGTTGTCTTATGAGGAAAGGTTGAGCAGGTTGGGCCTATACTCATTGGAGTTTAGAAGAATGAGAGGTGATCTTATTGAAACATATAAGATTCTGAGGGGGCTCGACAGGGGAGATGCTGAGAGGATGTTTCCCCTCGTGGGGGAATCTAGAACTCGGGGGCATAGTTTCAGAATAAGGGGTCGCCCATTTAAGACGGAGATGAGGAGGAATTTCTTCTCTCAGAGGGTCGTGAATCTTTGGAATTCTCTACCCCAGAGAGCTGTGGAGGCTGAGTCATTGAATATATTCAAGGCTGAGATAGAGAGATTTTTGAACTACAGGGGAGTCAAGGGATATAGGGAACAGGCAGAAAAGCGGAGTTGAGGCCAAGATCAGATCAGCCATGATCTTATTGAATGGCGGAGCAGGCTTGAGGGGCCGAATGGCCTACTCCTGCTCCTATTTCTTATGCTCTTATGTACCCATCCTTAGCACTGTGAAATGACAGCAGCAGTCAGGACTAATGAAGGATTGGCAGGAAAAAAAGCACAGAAAATACTAAATTGGCAGCCTAGCCAGCAAGAGGAACTAATACATGGAGCAAAATGTAATTTCAAGTGCAAAAAAAAACCCTTAACAGCAACTCAAACTAGAATCCCCTTTTAAGAAGCCTACTAGTAGGCCAGATCCCAGGGTTCCCAGGTGCCCCTCGTCTCAAGTAATGAAATTTAGTGTGAGACTTCAATACCTATACACGTTTAAATGAAGCTTGCCTGAGGTGCAGCCTCCCCTGAAATCACATGTCAGAAAATGTTATGGCCAGGTTTCACACCAGCAAGTCTCCAAGTCACGTTCAGTGCCGTGTTAAATTTATATTCAAGAGCTGTTTTTTCCTGAAACAAAAAAATCCATTTTCCCACTTACTTCTGTGTCTCATGATGTTGAACTGTGGTTAATTATTAATGTTTTAAATGAATTTTTGTCGGGAGCTAATCAAGCATGAGAACTCGAGTCCCTGGTACCAGCTCCTGAAGGCTCGTCCTCCACTATTTTGCCATTGTCTGTTTTTAGACTTGACAAAGGTTGTCCATGGGCTTGGGGATAAGTCACAAATGCGGCTCCGATGGGATGGGAATTGGATTGGGATATATTGAGTCAGAGATCCCTCTGTAATTTTCCCAGATTGGATTACTCGTCAAATTGCTGTCATTCCCACTCAATACTGCCGCACAAGTTCAAACCTTATGAGTGGTGCACACCTGGAAACTAGTCCCCTGGGTGGTATAATCCTAGATTGTGTTTTCTAGTGCTGTCTTTATGTGATTTCCTGCTAATGAAATGGAAACAAGGACAATTCTGTGAATCACTTCAGCTGATTAACATCTTAAAACCTAGTGCTAAAACCGGTTGATCTAATTTCTATTATTAAGAAGACAATTTGATGAACCAAGGCCCATAGCACAGGACAGCGCCAGGAGCTAAGAAAAGAGGGCAGACGAGGTAAATCAGGAAGTTAGCTTGGGGTTTAAAAGTCTGTAGGTTGTAGGAGGAAGAGAAGTCTGACAGAGGGAAGGAGTTGCAGTTTTTAGGCCAGTGATGAAGTAGAGTAGGTGAAGGTGCAATGAGTCTGGATTTCAATACAGAGAGGATGGAGGGATGGAGGGAGCAGGATGTAATATTAAATCAGCACACCCAGATTAGGTGTCAAGACACAGTCCAAGCAACCCCCAGGTCAGGTACAGAAGGGGTTAGATGTAAAGTTTCCTCAACAATGTTCAAGCAAGCACTCCAAGGTCAGGTGCAGCACCAATTACATAAGAACATAAGACGTAGGAGCAGGAGTAGGTCATTTGGCCCCTCGAGCCTGCTCCGCCATTCAATAAGATTATGGCTTATCTGATCTTGGCCTCAACTCCACTTCCCTGCCCGCTCCCCATAACCCTTGACTCCCTTATCGTTTAAAAATCTGTCCATCTCCACCTTAAATATATTCAATGACCCAGCCTCCACAGCTCTCTGGGGAAGAGAATTCCAAAGATTCACGACCCTCTGAGAGAAGAAATTCCTCCTCAGTTCCGATTTAAAAGGGTGCCCCCTTATTCTGAAATTATGCCCCCTAGCTCTAGATTCCCCCAGGAGGGGAAACATCCTCTCTGCATCTACCCTGTCAAGCCCCTTCAGAATCTTATATGTTGCAATAAGATCCCCTCTCATTCTTCTAAACTCCAATGAGTATAGACCCAACCTGCTCAACCTTTCTTCATAAGACAACCCCTTCATCTCCGGAATCAACCTCGTGAACCTTCTCTGAACTGCCTCCAATGCAAGTACTGTATATCCTTCCTTAAATAAGGAGACCAAAACTGTACGCAGTACTTCAGATGTGGTCTCACCAACGCCCTGTACAGTTGTAATTAGATGCAGAGTAAAGCTCCATTTACGTTGTACCATCAAACACTCCCAGATACGCTACAGCATAACTTAGATGCAGAGTAAAGCTCTCTCTCCAGTGCCTCTCCAATGTGCCTCAGTGCCAGCCTCAGAAGCGCGCCCTCCGCTGCACCACATTTCTACTACCCTCACCAAACATCCTGTGGCCTCTCTCAGTGAGAAAGACAATTTAATGCCAAACAAGGGGACAACTTTGTATCAAGGGCCACTTGGCCTGCTAGGAACCAGACTACCCAAATTCATCTCATGCAGGGCTCCCATTTCTTGTAGGATCATCTGTTTCGAAGCATAAACCATAACTAGAAAGGGGTAAGACCCAGGCAGTGCGCTTATACCTCCTCCCTCTGTGCAGTATATGGAGACCTCTCTTCATAGCCCAGAACAATTTGGACACAGTTCCTTTAACATTCATGGTTCATTATTTTTCACTAAAAACAAAAGGCTCGTATTAACAATTGATGTGATTGGAGAGCATTTATTAGCGATTGGTGGGTTTGCAGACCCTTTATGTTAATTGGGCTGCCTCTGATGTTGAGTGCCGTGAGTGTGAGGGAAGAATTTAGGAAAATTAGTTTGCCAGCAAGGAGCCTACAATTCCAGAACGACTGTGTGTTATAATGGGACAATAACTACAGCTTTTAGAGAAGCGCAGACATGCAGGACAGCCTGACGGATGTGTTTATTCATGAGAGAAACTCCATTTACACCCTAATGAGGGGGGACGTTCTGTACAGCCAGGCTGTGTGCAAACCACATTCCTGCTCTGTACAATGACAGCCAGAGCAAGATGGCAGCCGTCATACGTTTGTACGGGTGTGGTGGTAATGTTACTGGGCTAGTAATCTAGAGGCCTGGACTAATAATCCAGCGGATCGTGAGTTCAAATCCCACCATGGCAGTTTGAGAATTTGAATTCAGCTTTAAAAATCTGGAAATTAAAAAGCTGGTATCAGTAAAAGTGACCATGAAGCTGTTGGATTGTGTTAAAAAACCCAACTGGCTCACTAATGTCCTTTAGGGAAGGAAATCTGCCCTCCTTACCCGGTGTGGCCTATATGTGACTCCAGTCCCACACCAATGTGGTTGACTCTTAACTCACCCCTGAAGTGGCCCAGCGAGCCATCCTATTGTATCCAGGGCAACTCGGGATGGGCAATAAATGTCGGCCTTACCAGTGGCAGCCACATCCCAAGAATTAATCGGGACAAAAAAAGCAAGCACCTTGGAATGTTTTACTACGTTACAGGCACTGTGTTGTTGTTGGAGTGGTCATTTACCTCTGCCAATGCCAGGGTTTGGTCCCGTAAGGCAGCTGGTGGCCCCCACCCCCAGACCTATACACAGGGCCTGATTTATATTTCAGCCCCTGCCTCTGAGACAGCGTTGAGTGAATTAAACAGCAACATTGTTCGTACTGGTTCCAGTTAGTAAATTTATCACTTGCACGCTCCTGTAACTTCCTCCTCCTCCTCCACCACCACCCCTGCTCCCCCAACCCCTGTGCCCCTCCCCCCGCCCCACTATAGCTGGCGGCCTCAACAGGCTCCAACAGCCAGGGTAGAACATCTTTTTATTTTGTCAATTTGCTCGACTTCTCTCTCAAAGGTACCGACTCTTCACAGGAATAACAAATCGGAATATTTTCCAAACGATTAGAGACAAGGAGCTGTGGAGGAGTGAAAAGGATTTAAGCGTCCGTGTACACAAACCACTAAAAGCTAGTGCACGGGTACAAAAATAAATCAAAAAGGCCTTTATCTCGAGGGGGCTGGAATGCAAAGAGAAGGAAGTGATGCTTCGGTTGTACAGAGCCTGGGTCAGACCCCATCTGGAGCACTGCGTTCAGGTGTGGGCAACGCACCTCAGGATACACTGGCCTTGGAGGAGGCACAGCACAGATTCTTCAGAATGGTACCGGGGCTTAAAGGGTTAAATTATGAGGTCAAATTGCATAAACCTGGCTTGTACTCCCTTGAGTTTAGAAGGTTGAGGGGTGATCCAATTGAGGTGTTTAAAATGATTACAGGATTTGATAGGGTAGATACAGGGAAACTATTTCCACTGGCGGGGAATCCAGAACAAGGGGGGGGCGTAATCTTAGAATAAGAGCCAGGCCATTTAGAAGTGAAATTAGGAAGCTCTTTTAGAAACAGAACATAGAAAAATAGGAGCAGGAGTAGGCCATTCGGCCCTTCGAGCCTGCTCCGCCATTCAATATGATCATGGCTGATCCTCTATCTCAATACCATATTCCCGCTCTCTCCCCATACCCCTTGATGCCTTTTGTGCCTAGAAATAATCTATCTCCTCCTTAAATATATTCAGTGACTTGGCCTCCACAGCCTTCTGTGGTAGAGAATTCCACAGGTTCACCACCCTCTGAGTGAAGAAATTTCTCCTCATCTCAGTCCTAAATGCCCGACCCCATTTTCTACATAAAGGGTAGTGGAAATGCGGAATTCTCTCCTCAAAAGGCTGTGGATGCTGGGACAATTGAAATTTACAAGATGGAGATCGACAGTTTTTGTTGGGTAAGGGTTTTAGAAGGATATGCTGTTAGGGTTAGTTGAAGAGAGTGTGAGGAGGCTTGTGTGGAGCATAAACATGGCATCGACTAGTTGGGCCGAATAGCCCGTTTCTGTGCTGTATATGTTACTCTGTATATCAAGGGATATGGATCAAAGGTGGGTAAATAGAGTTGAGTTATAGATCAGCCATGGTCTGATTGAATGGCGGAACAGGCTCGAAGGGCTGAATGGCCTCCTGCTGTTCCTATGGTCCTGTGGGCAAAGTGTGCTTTCCAGTACCTCATCTAAGTGGCAGGTGTGAGCTTTGACCATGAGTGTCATCAGGCTGTTCGATGACAGGTGGGACCCCAGATATGAGCCCGATCCCATCCTCACCCGGTGTGCAGGCCCCCCCCCCCCCCCCCCGTTTCCAGCAGGGCTCCCTAGACATTGACCAGGAGCGAGATCCTTGGCTAATTTTAAATTCTCCTCAACACCTAGGGGTGCTGGAGCCAATTGCAGTGTTCCTACCCCCACCAACATGGCTGAAACCAGCTGACTCGCCAGAATCTGAGACCTTCTAGCTGTGTCTGGCTCCGTACCACACTGGGTATTGTCTTTCATAAATCATCGAATTTACAGCATAGACGGAGGCCATTCGGCCCATCGTGCTTGTCCTGATACTAGCTCTTTTAAGTGAAGTTACAGCCTTTGCCTCAATAGCCACATGGTAAAGCATTCTATATTCTAATAACCCTTCGTGTGAAAACATTCTGCTAAATTCCTACTTTGTTCTTCCATTGATAATCTTCAGTCTATGCCCCTCGTCACCAATTTTCCAACTAATCGGAGCAATCTTTAACGATTTACCCTCTCAAACCCTTTCATAATTTTACACATCTCTATTAGATTCCCCTTAACCTTTCCTGAAAAAAGCCCCAATTTTTCAAGCCCTTTTTTTATACAACTATAATCTCTCATTCCTGGTATCATTGCAGTGAAACCAGTAGAACCTGGGAAGTACAACCAGTTCAGGCCAGATTCGCATCCCACAGGATCCAACAGTTGGAAAACACCTCTTATATTTGAATCCTTTACTCACTGTCTGAAGTGCCGTGCACTGGTCCTTAAATTCACACCGTCACTGCCTGCGTTATAAAACGGGCGAAGGTGCTGAACGAATGCACAGTGCGGTCTGGGCAAAAAAAAATCGTCCCTGGTCCAAGCGTAGAACTGAATTCCCATTTCCTCCCACTGCAACAACTTGCATTTATACAACACCTCTAACGTAGTAAAAACGTCCCAAAGTGCCTCTCGGGATCGTTATCAGACACCGAGCCGCATAAAGGGACATTAGGACATGTGACCAAAAAGCTTGGACAGAGAGGTAGGTTTTAAGGAGCGTCTGAAAGAAGGCGAGAGAGGCAGAGAGGTGGAGCAGGACAGCTCGTTTCTACCTGGACATTTCCTAACGATAGATTTCAGGCCTTTTCATTGTCAAGTGGGCGTGCTGAAGGACACATTTCCAATTCACAACACCTTTTGTGCTGGTATCACAATGGGCGCAGATGGAAATTGGATGCCAATTGCATTCTCAATCCAATTATAGACTCCCTGGGGCCCAATCCTTTTGACAGTGCAGACATTTCCACACAGGAGCTGTTTAGCAGATGGCTGTGTGAGGGCAGCAGCTCTACCCCAGCTCTCTGATTGCTAAGCAACAATCTGATCCGGCCCATTTCTACCGGTGACTCCCTACAATGGGAAAGGCTTGCTAGCAATTAGGTTAAACTGCATTCACGTAGCACCTGATTATGTTGGTCAGCAACATTCCAAGCACTTCATATACAATGAATTACTTTCAACTGTTATTATGTAGGTTAACACAGCGTTCAACATCCCACAGGCAGATAGATGGCCAGCTCATCTGTTTTTGGATGGTGTCTGTTGTGGGAGTTATGTTGGCCAGGACACTAGGAAAACTCCCTATTCTTTGAATATGCCATGGAATCTTTTACATCCATCTGAGCCAGGACACGAGGCTCCCAGTTTGACATCTTGAAGAATTCCCTGCTTTTCTTTAGAGAACGCCATAGGATTTTTTTTTACACCCTCCCGAACTTGCAGCCAGGACCTTAGTTTAACGTCTCATTTGAAAGATGGCACCTCCGACAGTGCGGCACTCCCTCAGTACTGCGCTGGAGTGTCAGCCTGGATTATTCCTCCTGCATTTATAGCGCGCCTTTCACAACCTCAGGACGTCCCAAAGCGTTTTACAGCCAACGAGGTTTTTTTGAAGTGCAGTCACTGTTGCAATGCAGGTTACAGGCTGAAGTCCTGGAGCAGGGCTTGAAACCACAACCTTCTGATTCGGAGGCAGGAGTGCCCGAGCTGAGCCAAGTGGATTGTCCAGACCGGATTGTCCCAGTCCAAATAAAAAGTCTCAGCTTAAATTCTGGTCTGTGCTGAATCAGCTGGTAACAACCGGGCAGTAGTTGATGCACTACAATTGGCTGCCATGTCCCTGGGTTAGAGAGGGGTGAAAAATCAGTCAGGATCCCACCCTCCAGTGACTCCTCCTGTAAAATGGCACAAGTGAATGTCGGGTGTGACCAGGCAGCCGTGATGCTCTCCGACATCGAAGAGCCAGCCAACTTGCTAGGGTCAACTTTAACCCTCCCATGCAGCAGGAACAGTGGAGGCAAGGGAGTGGGGGGTGAGGGGGATGGGGCGAGAGGGGTGGGGTTAAAATCGGGTTGGGGAACTTCCTCCACCGTTCCCGAATCATTTACGGCGGCCGCTATTTTAACTGGTGACTTTCCGGCTTCGGGATGGGCGCCCGCCTCAGATAAGCAGGGGCCCAATTTTAATGGCGAAGTCGCGGTTCGATGATGACACTCGGATGCACATGCCATCTTAACTGCGGGCTGACCAAATGTCATGCTGTCTCGGGCCCACCAGCAAAAGCAGGCAACATGTATCTCTTAAAGGTTCCACGTGGGCCAGGAGGAACGAGACACAAGGAGACATTCGGCCTCCCCCGCCCCGGGCTCCCCCCCCCCCCGCTCGCCCCAACTGCGAACGTTCCCGACCCCTCCGCCGCTGCCTCTTCCTAACTTACGGGAACGGTCCTCGGCAGCCGCCTGCCGCGGGACTCCACGTCATTCCCACTGGCTTCGAGCGGGAGTCAACACTGGTAGACACGAATGCGGCCCGGGAGATTTTAACTCTGGGGGAAGCCAGAAGGATCGCTGCCTGCTTCGGCCCCCGCATCCCCCGATTCCCGCCCAGACTTAAAATCGATGCTGCTGTCTAGGCTCAAACGTGAAAAATGGCCACTTGGGCAAGGTACCGGAGAGGGCTGTTGGTGCCTGTGGAACCTCACCCCAGCCAAAGCCAGCACCTTCAGGACATGACCCAGAGATGCCAAGCAAAACCTTCACCCCACAAAGTTATCCCATTTACCGGTTGGCACGCTGTGAATAATAAGGAAGGAAAGACGCAGGCTTAGGTGGCTACAACGCATGGGGTTGCCTGGTGGCGATAGGAAACGGAAATAATGAAGCAGCTTGTGAGCTCACCTCATCACAGATTTGTCATCTGTCAGTTCAGAATCAAAGGTCACTCCCTGCTGTCATTACGAGACAATAGAAGTCGGGGCGGAAAAACAATGCAGTGGGAGGAGACAACACACCCATCGTACAATGTAGAGCTGCTGATCAGTCCGCGGATCCATGGAACAGTATGCACCAGTCTGCTTTGTGTCATAAGAACATAAAAACATAAGAATTAGGAGCAGGAGTCGGCCATACGGCTCCTCAAGCCTGCTCCACCATTCAATAAGATCATGGCTGATCTTCGACCTCAACTCCACTTTCCTGCCCTATCCCCATATCGCTTGATTCCCTTAGAGTCCAAAAATCTATCGCTCTCTGCCTTGAATATACTCAACGACTGAGCATCCACGGCCCTCTGGGGTAGAGAATTCCAAAGATTCACCACCCTCAGTGAAGAAATTTCTCCTCATCTCAGTCCTAAATGGCCAATCCCTTATCCTGAGACTGTGACCCCTGGTTCTAGACTCTCCAGCCAGGGGAAACATCCTCCGTCCATCTACCCTGTCAAGCCCTCATCAATACTGTACACGGAGAGGGTCAGGATTGGCCTGCCCGCTCTCCCACCCCATGGACCTGGCCAATGGCCTAAACCCCTGTTTCACAGCTAGACTGAGGGGCTTACCCTCAACCAGTGGTGGAAAGCCTTGCCTCTCCCCACCCACTTCACCAACGTCAGAAAGACTATCTCAGCCAGAAGTGAATGATACAAAGCCCGTCACCCCGGGAACCAGGAAAATAACCAACGCCTGCCGACAGTCACAGCAAGATTCGGAGGTTATTTTGAAAGATCTGTGTCATTTAAAGTAATAGAAGCAGTTTAGGGCCTATTTTCCTCTCTAGGTTCCCAGCGCACCTGAGTACGCCAAGCCTGTTATGACAAAGGAGGGTGCGATTTTACTGCTTTTGGATGGTTTGCATGGCCCCGCCACGCTGCAGGCCCGCCCCCTGCTGGTTCTTGCGCCAGGAAATCAGGCAGGAAACAGGACTACAATCTGGCTGGTGCTGTAGAACTGTAGACTGAGGCCCTTAGATCACTCGGGGTGTGGCAGGGGGTGGGGGGGGTGGGGGTGGGGGGTGCGTGTAGGGGTTGTACATTGAAACCACAAACCTGCCTCCATCGGATTTGGGCTGTTCCTGCAGACTCCCCTGCAGGCTGGGGGCGTCCCGACACCGTGTGCCATCTTTCTTCAGGTGCCCCTCCACTGGGGGTGCCCAATGGGCATTATTGCAGGGCAGTGAGGTGGGAGGCCAGGAAATGGTGGGCCTGTGTTTAATCCCATTGGGACAGCCCAGGAAATGCCAGCATGGTGCAACAGGGGCAGAGACAGGGCCTAGTGGCTCTTTGCTCCATTTTCCTTTTCACTGCGCCTGGGGAATGCCAATTGCCCAGGTGCTCTGAAGAGCAAAATCCATCCATTTATTTTGAGAGCTCTGCGCGCTGATTCATCTGGTTTCCTGCATCTGACAAGCTTTGAGCAGCTGGAGAGTCAATGCAGCTAACTGGAGTCTCTGGCCTCGATTTTAACTCCGCCCACACCTGCCCCAAGCCGGCTGGGTCCTCTTGAAATAAACAGGCTGGGCTCCGATGGGTCCCCGGTGGCAACCTCCTGCCGCCCAAACTCCCACGCCTGCCCACCAGCCAGGCAGTAATTCCTGCTGGGTTCGGGCGGGTGTCCGATCTTACACATGTCAATGAGGCCCGGGAGCTAAAATTTCTCCGGGCCTCAGCATACGAGCTTGTCACTCGCTCTGGCACTCCTCCTCACCCCCCCCCACCCCCCCACGCACCGATCCTGCCCTGTTGTAATCGAGGCCTCGAACTCTATGTGGTTTCCCTTCAATTTTCTCCGTTCCTCCCCTAAAGGTGCTAACTTGTGCTGAGATACAGTTCCACAGCATTGGCTGCTCTCCAGTACCTTGCCGAAGAGGTCCGTTCTGTAAAGCCTATGCAGTGACTCTCAGTGGGCTATTAAACCAAGGAGTTTGTCACAGTTGAGCCCCATCCTGTTCAAATCCTAAGACATTTGCACACTGTCCAGCAGTGGTCACTGGATAGCAAACAGGAGCAGGAATCCTGGGTGACTTTTCTTCCCTTCCCGAACCTAGGAGGCCAGTTGCAGCCCCTGAACTGGTTGAGATTAATCAAACTCAGTCCAGACCAGGGATGGGACCTTCTGGGCGGTTAGGCAGTTCATTTATACACTGAGGCATTGAGGGAGCCTAATTCTACGTTTTCACCAAATATAATTTCTAGTTTGGCTACCAATGGGCCTGCAATCTCCTTCCTCCCCGCCCACCCCTCCAGTGAAGTAGAACTGCCTGAGTGTATCTTGAAGCGTTCACATCTGACCCCACAACGTGTCCAGCCCCATCTGTCTTTGAGTGTTTCTGAGATGTTGTTTGCTAAGTACACATTCGCAGGCTGCTACAAGGGAGAAATCTGATCAAGCGTTAGGTTCGCTCAAATAGAAGAGCCATTTGAATCAGTGTGTGTTGAGGAATTGGGCCAGATTAAAGAGGTAACTTCCTTAACTCTCTGCGTGCACTAGTACCAAGCTACCTCCTCCGGCGCAACAGCCAAAGATTGAGCCTTTGTGACTGGGGCGTCCCGAGTACGGCCCATGGGACACAAGCAGCCAGCGAGCCCTGGCAATCTGACCCACAAAGCTCAGACAACTCAGTTTCTGTTTGCGTTTACTGGGTAAATTCAGTGATCCTGGGTTCCCAATGAGGTAGAGACTGCAAGGGCGGAGACAAGGCCACAACATTCTAAACCTGCTCCTCTAACACACGGTCCTTTCAAGCTTGGCTCTCCAGTGGGAGTGCGGGATAGATGAATTTACTCATATTTCTCACTTACCGGTCTTGAGTTTTTCTGGGCCTGAAGGTTAGGAAAGGGCTGTTCTTAGCGCTGTTATCTAACTGGTGGAAAAATCCTAAATCAGAACACTGACATCAGTTGCTATCAGCAATCGGAGATGTTTATTTTTTATATATATATTCATTCTTAGGATGTGGGCATAGCTGGCTATGTTACCCTGAGAAGGTAGTGCTGAGCCTTCTCCTCTGCAGTTTGTGTACTCCCGCACTACTGTTGGTAGGGCGTTCCAGGATTTTAACCCAGCGATGATGAAGGAACAGCGATACATGTCCTTCAGGATGGTGTTTCACTTCGAGGGAAATGTAGAGTTGGTGGTGTTCCTATGCATTTACTGCCCTTGTCCCTCTAGGTGGTGGAGGTCTTGGGTTTAGGAGGTTTTTAAAATTAATTCCTGGGATGTGGGCATCACCGGCAAGGCCAGCATTTATTGCCCATCCCTAATTGCCCTTGACAAGGTGGTGGTGAGCCGTCTTCTTGAACCGCTGCAGTCCACGTGGTGAAGGTACTCCCACAGTGCTGTTGGGTAGCGAGTTCCAGGATTTTGACTCAGCGACGATGAAGGAATAGTGATATATTTCCAAGTCAGGATGGTGTGTGACTTGGAGGGGAACTTGGAGGTGGTGGTGTTCCCATGCGCCTGCTGCCCTTGTCCTTCTAGGTGGCAGAGGTCATGGGTTTGGTAGGTGCTGTCGGAGAAGCCTTGGTAAGTTGCTGCAGTGCATCTTGTAGATGGTACACACTGCAGCCATGGTGCGCCAGTGATGGAGGGAGTGAATGCTTAAGGTGGTGGGAGGGGTGTCAATCAAGCGGGCTGCTTTGTCCTGGTTTGGGTCGAGCTTCTTGAGTGTTGTTGGAACTGCACTCATCCAGGCAAGTGGAGAGTATTCCATCACACTCCTGACTTGTGCCTTGTAGATGGTGGAAAGACTTTGGGGAATCAAGAGGTGAGACACTCGCCGCAGAATACCCAGCCTGATCTGCTCTTGTTGCCACAGTATTTATGTGGCTGGTCCAGTTAAGTTTCTGGTCAATGGTGACCCCCAGGATGTTGATGTTGGGGGATTCGGCAATGATAATGCCGTTGAATGTCAATGGGCGGTGGTTAGAAGCTCTCTTGTTGGAGATAGTTATTGCCTGGCACTTGTGTGGTGCGAATGCTACTTGCCACTTATCAGCCCAAGCCTGAATGTCGTCCAGGTCTGCATGCGGGCATGAACTGCTTCATTATCTGAGGAGTTGTGAATGGAACTGAACACTGTGCAGTCATCAGCGAACATCCCCACTTCTGACCTTATGATGGAGGGAAGCAGCTGAAGATGGTTGTGCCTATGACAGTGCCCTGAGGAACTCCTGCAGCAATGTTCTGGGGCTGAGATGATTGGCCTCCAACAACCACAACCATCTTCCTTGTGCCAGGTATGACTCCAGCCAGCGGAATGTTTTTCCCCTGATTCCCATTGACTTCAGTTTTACTAGGGATCCTTGATGCCACACTCGGTCAACTGCTGCCTTGATTTCAAGGCCAGTGACTCTCACCTCACCTCTGGAATTCAACTCTTTTGTCCATGTTTGGACCAAGGCTGTAATGAGGTCTGGAGCTTAGTGGTCCTGGTGGAACCCAAACTGGGCATCAGTGAGCAGGTTATTGGTGAGTAAGTGCTGCTTGATAGCACTGTCGATGACACCTTCCATCACTTTGCTGATGATTGAGAGTAGACTGATGGGGCTGTAATTGGCTGGATTGGATTTGTCCTGCTTTTTGTGGACAGGACATAGCTGGGCAGTTTTCCACATTGTCGGGTAGATGCCAGTGTTGTAGCTGTACTGGAACAGGTTGGCTAGAGGCACGGCTGGTTCTGGAGCACAAATCTTCAGCACGACAGCTGGGATGTTGTCGGGGCCAATAGCCTTTGCTGTATCCAGTGTGTTCAGCCGTTCCTTGATATCACGTGGAGTGAATCGAATTGGCTGAAGACTGGCTTCTGTGATGGTGGGGACCTCAAGAGGAGGCCGAGATGGATCATCCACTCGGCACTTCTGGCTGAAGATGGTTGCAAACGCTTCAGCCTTGTCTTTTGCACTCGTGTGCTGGGCTCCACCATCATTCAAGGAGCCTCCTCCTCCCGTTAGTTGTTTAATGGTCCACCACCATTCACAACTGGATGTGACAGGAATGCAGAGCTTTGATCTGATCCGTTGGTTGTGGGATCGCTTAGCCCTGTCTATAGCATGCTGCTTCCATTGTTTAGCATGCATGTAGTCCTGTGTTGCAGCTTCCCCAGGTCGTCACCTCATTTTTAGGTACGCCTGGGGCTGCTCCTTGCATGCTCTTCTACACTCCGTATTGAACCAGGGTTGGTCGCCTGGTTTGATGTTAATGGTAGAGTGAGGGATATGCTGGACCATGAGGTTACAGATTGTGGTGGAATAAAATTCTGCTGCTGCTGAGGGCCCACAGCGCCTCATGGATGCCCAGTTTTGAGCTGTTAGATCTGTTCTGAATCTATCCCATTTAGCACGGTGGTAGTGCCACACAACACAATGGAGGGTGTCCTCAGTGTGAAGATGGGACTTCGTCTCCACAATGACTGTGCGGTGGTCACTGCTACCAATACTGTCATGGACAGATGCATCTGCTACAGGTAGATTGGTGAGGACGAGGTCAAGTAGGTTTTTCCCTCGTGTTGGTTCTCTCACCACCTGCTGCAAGCCTGTCTGGCAGCTATGTCCTTCAGGACTCGGCCAGCTCGGTCAGTAGTGGCGCTACCGAGCCACTCTTGGTGATGGACATTGAAGTCCCCCACCCAGAGTACATTCTGTGCCCTTGCTACTCTCAATGCTTCTTCCAAGTGGTGTTCAACATGGAGGAGTACTGATTCATCAGCTGAGGGAGGGCGGTAGGTGGTAATCAGCAGGAGGTTTCGTTGCCCATGCTTGACCTGAAGCCATGAGACTTCATGGGGTCCGGAGTCAATGTTGAGGACTCCCAGGGCCACTCCCTCCCAACTGTCTACCACTGTGCCGCCATCCCTGGTGGGTCTGTCCTGCCGGTGGGACAGGACATACCCAGGGATGGTGATGGAGGAGTCTGGGACATTGGCTGAAAGGTATGATTCTGTGAGTATGACTATGTCAGGCTGTTGCTTGACTAGTCTGTGGGACAGCTCTCCCAATTTTGGCAGAAGTCCCCAGATGTTAGTGAGGAGGACTTTGCAGTGTCGACTGGGCTGGATGCGCCTTTTTCGTGTCCGAAGCTGCTGAAGAAACCTTGGCATGTTGCTGCATGCATCCTGTAGATGGTACACACTGCAGACATGACCCGCCATTCACTATGCTGACAGCTGCCCACAGACTTGTTGCGGGCTTTTGAACTGCAGCTTACTGTCATCGGGCATCTGATCCAGTGCAGCACCCTCTCTACAAGGCATCTGTGGCGTGTGTGAGGAGCGAAAGCAACAGCGTGGCTTTTCAGCCCATCAGATTGAAGAATCCTTACTGTGATACACAGAGTCTAAACCAGGAAGTATAAATTAGATTTAAATCATGTACAGAAAGTGAAATAAATAGAGGGAAAGACAAATGGGATTAAGAGAGAGAGATAAAAGAGACAAAGAAACAGTAAAAAGAAGTTTTATTTCTTTTAAATCTCCAACACTAATTAAATTCTGAAGGAATGAGACTCCACACTTGTAAAATGACATTTTTGTGCCAGAGGAGGTTGTTTGGCAGTAATTATGACTTATCATGGCGTTAAAAATCCACTTACACCTGAATGCACCAGCTCTAACTTTTTGTGGCGTGTTTAGTGGGTAAGTACCGCAACTTCACGCCATTACATGGATTTCAATGCCGAATCTATTGGCGCGGTACCGGTATAGTGCAGCCTGTGGAGGAGCAAGGTAACTCTGACCGCAACTTCTGGATTTCCGCGTTTAACTGCGCATGTGGGGACTCTGGAAGTTGCTGGCCAATTTACTCCCTAATAACGGTGTGTACTGTTAGCCTCACTGCTATTCTCAACGCAAAATCCAGCCACTGTTCTTCGGTTGACATGTTATACCATTTGCTTTCTCTGGTGGATGCGATAGACTCCATGGCACTAATTAAAGAAGAGCAAGGAATCCTCCAGGAATCCTGGCCAACATTCCTCCCTCAACCAATATCAGCAAAAATAGTTTAACTGGTCATTCAACTCAGTGCTTGCTGCTTGAGGGATCTTGCTGTTAAAAGAAATGATACTATGTTTGCCTGTATAACAACAGTCAGTACATTTTAAAGTAATTAATTGGATGTGAAGCCACATTTTTAGAGATGTGATAAGGTGCAACATGATGGCAAGTTCTTTCTCACTATAGTGGCTTCCTGCACTTCCTGCACAGACGGTGGAGCCTTCGACCCAGCGTTATTAGTGTTTTGCTTTGCCTTTTTCCCTCCACGTGAGACATTCATTGTCATAAATTCATTCTGAACAGTGGTATCTCTCTTCAGCATGCCTCTCTCTCGCCAGCTAAGTGACTGCGAAAGAAAAATGAAATACATACACCCATGGATGATTAGCTGAATGACACTAATAGGAATTATTACCTCTCCATATCTGTTCATTACCTGCAGCAACCCGAAGGTGAAATGCTGGGGCCTCTGAGCTACATCGGGTAAATACCAGCCACATCAGCTAAAATAAGCAACTGTTATTACAGTTACTGAACTCAAAATTACTCCCTTTCAGCCCGCGACAGACAGGAAAATTACTGTGGAATTACATTGGGAGCTCAAAGCTGACATAGCCAACAGTAAGTTACAGAGCTCCAAATTTGCCTTTAATTCTGTGTCTGGACAGGCCCGTGAATGATCAGCGCAATCATAATTTCTGTGTTTTAAAACTTCTTGCGTTGCACAGATTACCCAAGGTCATTGCTGCGTCCTTGACAAAGCAGCCGTAACATCGCTAACTGCCCAGGCTCCCCGTCACCTCAGAGTCTCTTGTGAATATTAATACATTGGGGGAGAAATTCGGTATCGCCCTGTTTGGGGCGCAATTATCGGCTGGGCGCAAAGTTTAGTGCCTGGCGCTAATTATCGCCTCCGACTGCAAACTTGACTTCTATCGCCCCTGGAGGTGATTTGAGCGCTAAATCAGGCACGACACACCTCTCTTAAGGCGCTAACACCGAGGAGCGAGGCACTACCTCAGAGCGCTGGCGAAGCTCATGTGATGTCAGTCAGCAATGGAACACAGACACACTGGCGCCGGCCAGTTCTTAAAGGGGAGGGTCGCTCTTGCTCTCCATCCACATCCTGCTCATTGCAACCTTGAATCTCGGCCTGGAGAGACCTGTACATCAAATCTGTTGGAAAGAACAATGGAGAGGCCCAGGGAAAGAGCTCAGAGTGCAGCCCCCATAGTCTCTTCTAAATCGATGCAAGGAAGGTCAAATCAAAATGAACCTGCAAAGTGCTGCTCAGTCCCCAAAACTCCTTCACACAGCGTTGAATCTCTCTAGAAGTCTCTCTCTCTGTCTCAGAACGTGTGGTGCAAAAATGTCACTCACAAAAAAAGGCAGGAAGCGGTCGCCTTTAAAAAGCACTCCCCCAGTCCCTTCCTGACTGCAAAACGCTCCCCTCAACCTGTCGTTGCTAGCGGCAGGCGGTAAGGCAGGGGGCGCCACTCAATATCCGGTCCGGGGCGCAACCGGGGCGTTGCATGCTTGACTGACATCACGATCTGCGGGCGCAGGAGATCATGGCGGTAGTGTTTAGTGCCGCCGCAAAATGTCTGGTCTATTTCGCGAGCGGCGCAAACATTGCAGCGCCCAGGCGCTAGTTGCTTTGCGACCCATTAGCGCCCTCTTAGGGCACTAACGGGAGGCGCAAAGCAACCGAATTTTTCCCCCATTCACTTTGGCTGTAAGGGCCCCACGTGAAGTGAGACTGGGCCACCTTGAACCAGTTCACAGTGGTCACCATGCCACAGCATAAACTTGTCATTAAATTGGCAATCTCACTCAGAGAGGCCCAGGATGGCTGATGTGTCAGAGTGCTGTAGTATGGGTCTTTGTCGGAGCTGAGGCATGTTGTTGGGTTACTGTGGAGGGAACTTTATTCTGCATCTAACCCATTCTGCACCTGACCTGGGAACACTCGATAGGCAGAGCAGAGAGAACTTTACTCGGTGTGTAACCAGTGTTGTACTTGACCCAGGATTGACTTGCATGCCAAGTGTTCCATTTTCCAACCTCCCTCACCTTGAATGAGGACAACATTTAACCAATGGACGAGTAAAATGATCCCTTCTGATTCCCCACCTTGTTTTTGCTAATCTTGACAACCCGCCAGTGGTGGGTAGGTACTTGCCTGCAAGAAAGGGAAAGAATGAATGAAGCACAAACCTCTACTTCAAGAGTACCATTGTTGAGGTCTGGTAACACCTTGCATTCCTGGTATCTTCATGAAAGAATGGTGCAATGCAGTTCTAGCAAGTTTTAATCTAATGATGGGCTATTAGCTCCCCAATGGTCTAAATATATTGAACACAAAATCTAGGCTGACATTCCAGTGCAGTACTGAGGGTGAGCTGCACTGTCGGAGGTGCTGTCTTTCAGATGAGACATTAACCCAAGGCCCTGTCTGTGCTCTCAGGTGGACGTAAAATATCCCATGGCACTATTTCGAAGAAGAGCAGGGGAGTTCTCCCTGGTGCCCTGGCCAATATTTATCCCTCAACCAACATCATTAAAACAGATTATGTGGCCATTTATCTCATTACTGTTTGTGGGTCCTTGCTCTATGCAAATTGCCTTCCATATTTCCTACATGTGGAGATGCCGGTGTTGGACTGGGGTGGACAAATGTGAGAAGTCGCACAACACCAGGTTATAGTCCAACAGTTTTATTTGAAATCACAAGCTTTTGGAGCGCTGCTCCTTCGTCAGGTGAAGTGAAGAGTTGTATATAGGCACAGCATATATAAAATTGAGAGGTCGCACAACACCAGGTTATAGTCCAACAGTTTTATTTGAAATCACAAGCTTTCGGAGCAATCGATAGCTCCGAAAGCTTGTGATTTCAAATAAAACTGTTGGACTATAACCTGGTGTTGTGCGACCTCTCAATTTTGTCCACCCCAGTCCAACACCGGCATCTCCGCATCATGACAGCATATATAGTCAGAGAACACTGCCAGATGATTACAGTTAATCTTTCTAACTGCCCTTTATCACACCTCGGCAGAGAGATAATCACGGCAATCAAAGGTGTGGATGGTGTCCAAACAGGTCAGTCAGGAAAACATTACATCAAAGACAATGAGGTGGGGTCACAAGGGGTCAAATGTGGCAGATGCTGGGGTCTGTATGGAAAACAAAAAACTTTTTTTGCTGGAAATCACAGCAGGTCCGGCCGCATCTGTGTAGAGAGAACTCGAGTCGTCGTTGGCTTGTTCTCTCTACACAGATGCGGCCGGACCTGCTGTGATGTCCAGCAAAAAAAGTTTTTTGTTTTCCATACAGACTCCAGCATCTGCCACATTTGACCCCTTGTGACCCCACCTCATTGTCTTTGATGTAATGTTTTCCTGACTGACCTGTTTGGACACCATCCACACCTTTGATTGCTGTGATTGTCTCTCTGCCGAGGTGTGATAAAGGGCAGTTAGAAAGATTAACTGTAATCATCTGGCAGTGTTCTCGGACTATATATGCTGTGCCTTTATACATCTCTTCACTTCACCTGACGAAGGAGCAGCGCTCCGAAAGCTTGTGATTTCAAATAAAACTGTTGGACTATAACCTGGTGTTGTGTGACTTCTCACATGTTTCCTACAATACAACAATGCCTACCCTTGAAAAGTACTTAATTGGCTGTAAAGTGCTTTGGGATGTCCTGAGGTCATGTAGACACTATATGAATGCAAGTTCTTTCTTTCTTTCTTTATGTTGTGTGAGCCATCCATACAAGAAAGGTCTCAGATTCGATCCCTCACCTGTTCCGAGTTAGTTGTTCTCAGCCAGGGTTGTGGTACAACTAGCCTCAGCTTCCTTGGGTTGGGGAGGGGAAGAATCAACCACGGTTCCCATTCCTGATTGCTTTCCAGTGACTCTTGCGGGAAAGTGCGTATAGGTGGGTATCGGGCAAGGACAGGATCAGACTGCAGTGTGATGCCCAGAGTTGGCACCTCAGAGACTGGGGTCACACACACAACGCTTGGGGTGAGGCATCGTAGGCCGTACCCCAGCAGAGGTCTGCACCCTCAGGAGTGTGTGCAGGGTGTGGGGGGTGTTAGCAGCAGGTGGAGAGAATGATGAGGAAGGAAAATTGTAAAAGAAACAAAAGACATGCAACAGATGAACAAATGAGCAGGTGCCGTGGAGAAAATACCCCACACATAGAAACATAGAAGATAGGAGCAGGAGTAGGCCATTCGGCCCCTCGAGCCTGCTCCGCCATTCGATGAGATCATGGCTGATCATTCCCAGTGGGCTTCTCTGAGCTGAAGAGAAATGATCTGAAGGGTAGGGATTATTCATGGGGCGCTTTGTGATCCCGTTTGTCAGGGACAGGCGATTAACTGGAGTCTCCACTTTCAAATGTCAGAACTCCCATCTGTTTATTAAAGTACTCTTGTAGAATTGCAAACGCTGCAGGCTGTTTAATTCTCAGCTCTGCTATCTACTCATTTTAAGCAAATCAATGTCGGATTTATTTAAGGTGCTCGCCTGGGCTACTAAGTAAACATCTCATTGTGCCTGAACTGCCCGAGGTCCTGAACAGAGAACGGTGCCAGAGAACCCAATAATATTTTCATGTCAAATTAAGCCCTTGAACCACAATCAGTTATTACAGCTTCCAGTGAAAACACACAAAGCGTTTTCTACACAAGGTAATCTCAGATCATTTTAATTGTGTTGGATCTCAGGGTTTATGATAAAAACCAAGTGGGCAAGGTTCGGACCGTTAATCAAGTGAAATCTAATAAATTAATATTTCTGTTTACTTCGATGATCAGCAAATGTCAGGCAGACTCTTTGCATTTGAGCCAAATACAATTCTGCATTTTTTTCTTCCTTTCTTCCCCCAGCTCATCCTTTTCTCTCTCCTCATGCAGAGCTGTAGTTCCCTGACCACCAGCAACCTTGTCCAAATGGCCATTCATTAGAGAGTGTCAACAGGTTAGTTGACTGTAGGAGGGCATCACAGTTGAGTCCAATCCTGTCCTCAACCATGTCTAGGAGTGGGAGCTGTGGCTGGTTCTCCCCGCCCCTCCCCCCCCTCCCCCCTCCCCCCCCCCAGTCCAGGATCATGGAGGCCAATTGTAGTTCATGGTCCAAATGTGGAAACTTGGACCTCCTTATCTCTCAGGATCAGTTGTTCACCATTGCCGCATTTATCCAATGAGCTGTGGGCAGTCAAAACCCAGGCTGAGACAGAAGAAATTATAATGGGTAATAAGGAAATGGCAGAGAAATTAAACAAATACTTTGTGTCTGTTTTCACGGAAGAAGAAGCAAAAAACTTTCCGGAAATAGTGGAGAACCAAGGGTCTCGCGAGAATGAGGAACTGAAAGAAATTAGTATTAGTAAAAAAAAATAGTACTGGAGAAATTAATGGAACTGAAAGCCAATAAATCCCCTGGACCTGATGGCCTACATCCTAGGGTTTTGAAAGAGGTGGCTATAGAGGTAGTGGATGCACTGGTTGTCATTTTCCAAAATTCCATAGATTCTGGAACGGTTCCCGTGGATTGGAAGGTAGCAAATGTAATCCCAATATTTAAGAAAGGAGGGAGAGAGAAAACGGGGAACTACAGACCAGTTAGCCTGACATCAGTAGTAGGGAAAATGCTAGAATCTATTATTAAGGACGTGGTAACAGGGCACTTAGAAAATAATAATAGGATTGGGCAGAGTCAACACGGATTTATGAAAGGGAAATAGTGTTTGATGAATCTGTTAGAATTTTTTGAGGTTGCAACTAGCGGAATAGATAAGGGGGAACCAGTGGATGTGGTGCATTTGGATTTTCAGAAGGCATTCGATAAGGTGCCACACAAGAAAAGAAATTAGGGCTCATGGGATTGGGGGTAATATACTAGCATGGATTGAGGATTGGTTAACGGACAGAAAACAGAGAGTAGGAATAAATGGGTAATTTTTAGGTTGGCAGGCTGTAACTAGTGGGGTACCGCAAGGATCAGTGCTTGGGCCTCAGCTATTCACAATTTGGGAGCCAAATGTAATATATCCAAAATAACAACAGAAAATGCTGGAAACACTCAGCAGGCCAGGCAGCATCCGTGGAGAGAGAAACAGGGTTAATGTTTCAGGTCTGTGACCCTTCCTCAGAATATATCCAAGTTTGCTGATGATACAAAGCTGGGTGGGAATGTAAGTTGTGAGGATGATGCAAAGAGGCTTCAAGGGGATATGGACAAGCTAAGTGAGTGGGCAAGAACATGGCAAATGGAATATAATATGGAGAAATGTGAAGTTATCCATTTTGGTAGGAAAAATAGAAAAGCAGAGTATTTTTTAAATGGTGAGAGATTGGGAAATGTTGGTGTTCAGAGGAACCTGGGTGTCCTTGTACACGAATCACTGAAAGTTAACATGCAGGTACAGCAAGCAATTAGGAAAGCAAATGGTATGTTGACCTTTATTACAAGAGGATTTGAGTATAAGGGTAAAGACGTCTTACTGCAATTATATAGGGCCCTGGTGAGACCACACCTGGAGTATTGTGTACAGTTTTGGTCTCCTTACCTAAAGAAGGATATACTTGTCATAGAGGGAGTGCAACGAAGGTTCACCAGACTGATTCCTGGGATGGGGGGATTGTCCTATAAGGAGAGATTGAGTAGACTAAGCCTATGTTCTTTAAAGTTTAGAAGAATGAGAGGTGATCTCATTGAAACATACAAAATTCTTACAGGGCTTGACAGGGTAGATGCAGGGAGGATGTTTCCCCTGGCTGGGGAGTCTAGAACCAGGGGTCACAGTCTCAGAATAAAGGGTTGGCCATTTAGGACTGAGTTGAGGAGAAATTTCTTCACTCAGAGGGCAGTGAATCTTTGGAATTCTCTACCCCAGAGGGCTGTGGAGGCTCAGTCGTTGAGTGTATTAAAGATAGAGATCAATAGATTTTTGGATATTAAGGGAATCAAGGGATATGGGGATAGTGCAGGAGAGCGGAGTTGAGGTAGAAGATCAGTCATGATCTTATTGAATGGCGGAGCAGGCTTGAGGGGCCGAGGGGCCGAATGGCCTACTCCTGCTCCTATTTCTCATGTTCTTATGTTCTTATTGTTACACTTAATGACTTCCCTGGTCCTGAAATTCTCCTGTTCAGTATTACACTCTCATTTAACAGAATACTGTACGCCCAATCAGCAAAGTATTGTACTCCCAATCAGTGAACTATCACACTGCCAAACAATAGATTATTACACTCATCATCAGTAACCTACTGTATTACACTCCCAATCAGTAGGCTGACTCCAATCCTCCCAATCAGTAAAGTATTACACTCCCAGAAGAGATGAACACAATGTCGTTGCGTTAGTGATCAGGTTAAAAAGATATATGGTCAATTTGAAGCACTAAGTAGGCCTTGATGAGACTGGTGGTGGGTCTCTCGTGAGGCATTAGCGAGGAACCACTTCAGCCCTCGTCACATCACAGATGGGTTTACTTGTGCTCTCTGAGGGTACCCTGACACGTTTACAGATTTCCTCGGTGATGAATTGCATCAAAATATTAAGAGCTTGCTGACAATTTTACTGCACCTAGGGGATGGAATTCCGGGGTGCTCTGATTCTGACATATATGCCGGGATACACTTGCTGATGACCTCCAGCTTTAAACCTGCCAAAGTTAGCTGGCTGGGAGAAGGGCATCTAATTTAAACTCACTGGTTAGGCACCCAATGCCACTCGGGGCACATCTTGGGGGCTCGCTATAGGGAGGCGGACGGGAATCCCAGCATTGGCTGGCTGCGTGGGGGGTGTTTGGCATTGATTACTAGGCCCACATGGCAGAGGAAGAATTAACTTGCCCCATCGGGCCCCAAAAGTTAAATGAAATTTTTTATCCCCTTCGGGAGCCTAGCCAAGGACCCGTGCCCGTACCCATAAAAGGATCCCACAGCGCCACTCCAGTGGCTAGTTATCTAATTTCACACTGAGTACCGGCCGCCAGTGCTGCACACGACATATCCCAGGCCACGGCCGCGGAAACTCCCAGCTTGGATGCCCCTGGACCCAGCCAAGCCCCCCCCACCCCCCGCCTCGTATTTTATTGACCTTGTCTGGGGCGGGCAGAGGCTTCACTGCTCAACAAGGCTCAGCTGAAGCTCCTGGGGATGTCCAGGACCAGCGTCTGCAAGTCCCAGTCTAACCAGTTGGGCATCTTTTAATCCTCCAACATCCAGAGCAGCTTCTGCCACCTTGGGTCAGCTGTTTTTTTTGTTTCCGCATCACTGTGCTTTGAGCTGAAAGCAAACACTAATATCAGAGCAATAAAGCTACCAAAAGATCAGGATTTATTGCTGGAATGTTAATCCTAAACTACAAAAATAATCACAGAAAACATCTTTCAAGGGGAAGATTCCCTCTGGAGGGCCAGAAATCTGCGATCCATTGCCAGTCTAAGGGTTAAAAATATGGCTCCGCAAGTGAATTGTTCTCCACCTCCTTGAGGCAACGTGAACACCATTTCTATTAAGGCAGCATCTCCCTTTGGAAAGAGCAGAAGGTTTTTTTTATCATTTGTAACCTTGGCAACCATTCCTCTGTTACCTATCTCACTTTGGTTGACTCCATGCTGTTTGATAGGCTCTGACTAGATCTCGTTTGTAGGAGAACTGGTTACAAATAGAAAATCACCAGAAGAAAAGTGGCATCGTACAGCACGGCAGCCACCTGACTGCTAACTGAATGCGTCTTACACCGTTTATTGTCTTATATTTTGACTGGTGACTCGTTAATTCAAAAGGCGTGAGAAGCTGTGATCTTCTGCACCGCAGGGAAATCTTCTTTCAAGCGCCAACCTTCAGCAGGCGCTCCATCTCTCTCTGAACTTTATTCAAAGGAGCCTCCGAATCAAGCAAAACTCTTCAGTGAATTCCCTGGTGTGCTACTCAACATATTTATGGAGGGCTTTCGAGGCCGGATTAACCGCAGTAGGGTTTCAATTGGTTGGGAAAGTGCTGTACACTGCACTCCATCAGACACATGCCGACAGGTCTTCATCTCTTCAAATCCCACATAGGGCGATACATCTGCTTTTAGACACCAAGCTTTGATGTCTATCTCCAATATAAATGAGCCATCATGCCAGACAGGCACCTCTGAACTCTTCCTACAAATATAAATGGTGCTTTTCTGTTAATGCTGGAGCGCTGGGAAAGCTCAGAGACCCTCAGTCTATGGGCATCACTCTTCCCTGTGCTATGCTGATGAGTGTTGGGCCTGTTGGAAAGTCAATAGTAATGGGCGTGCACATTCCACCACATCGGATTGCCACTTTTAGGGCCCAGGAAATAAATGGAAATGAATATTTCTATAATGGGCGCCTGATACGCAATGACAATATTGCACTCGGGCAAAAGTTGAAAATCTACCCCTCCTTTTTTTTTTCTCACATCATTTTCTGTTGAACTAAATTGAATTATGGTTGTGAATACTAATCAGAGTTGCATCCTCTTTTTTGATGACGCCTTTGTGAATTTTTTCTACCTTAAAGGTGCTATATAACTGCTACTTGTTGCAGTTGATCGGTAACAGGGGCCCCACAGCTCAATGAGTTCTTTCCAGATCTTCCAACGCGAGGAAGATTTTCTGATAACTCAGCCAAGTGCCAAAGGCAAGGGTTGTCACCTGATTCGCTTAGGATTCAGTGGTGGGTTTAGGCCCCGGAGTCCTGAGTTGTCACAAACACTTCACTTATTCTCGTTGATCAAATAAAAATACCAACAACCTAAGCAATGAGATAAGTGGATGTACTTTTAAAAAATGGGCATGATTGCTGAGAAATGAGGATGAGTGGCAAGGCATGTCTTTTAATAATAAGACTTATATCATGGTGGAAGACTGTCGCTCAGGAACACATCCGCAATTATATTCCGAACCCAGAATCCTTATCAGGAAATATTGGTAAAACTCATTTTAATTTTGGCCAAGATAAGTGAGCTCAGTGTGCTCTTGCTAGACGAGTAAGGAACATGAGGGGCAATGGCCTATTTTCATTTTCTAGTTATCTCCTCATCTGAAGCTGTTGGGGTACATTTTCCTCAGTGACCATCTTAAACCTTGCTCATGTGACCATTCTTTATATGTGAGCTGAGACAGTTGGCAGACTATTTGGATGTGGAGGGTATCACAGTCAACCCCGATGCTATCCTCACCCAATTTCCACACATGAGATGTGTGATATTCATAGAATCTTACACCACAGAAGGAGGCCTTTTGACCCATCGTGCCTATGCCTACATTGTTTGTGCTCTCAGAAAGCGAGCATCATGGTGATGGAGTAGTAAGCCACTGATGGGTTAGTATGCCATTAATGGGGTAGAATGGCACTGATGCGATAATACGGCACTGATGGGCTAATACGGCACTGATGGGGTAATACGGCACTGATGGGATAATATGGCTCTGAGGGGATAGTACGGCACTGATGGGATAATACGGCACTGATGGGATAATACGGCACTGATGGGATAATATGGCACTGATGGGATAATATGGCACTGATGGGATAATATGGCACTGATGGGATAATACGGCACTGATGGGATAATACGGCACTGATGGTATAGTATGGCACTGATGGGATAATATGGCTCTGATGGGATAATATGGCTCTGATGGGATAGTACGGCACTGATGGGATAATACGGCACTGATCGGATAATATGGTACTGATTTGATAATATGGTACTGATGGGATAATATGGCACTGATGGGATAATATGGCACTGATGGGATAATATGGCACTGATGGGATAATATGGCACTGATGGGATAATATGGCACTGATGGGATAATATGGCACTGATGGGATAATATGGCACTGATGGGATAATATGGCACTGATGGGATAATATGGCACTGATGGGATAATATGACACTGATGGGATAATAGGGCTCTGATGGGATAATAGGGCTCTGATGGGATAATATGGCTCTGATGGGATAGTACGGCACTGATGGGATAATACGGCACTGATGGGATAATATGGTACTGATGGGATAATATGGCACTGATGGGATAATATGGAACTGATGGGATAATATGATACTGATGGGATAATATGGTACTGATGGGATAATATGGAACTGATGGGATAATATGGTACTGATGGGATAATATGGCACTGATGGGATAATATGGCTCTGATGGGATAATATGGCACTGATGGGATAATATGGCACTAACGGGATAATATGGTACTGATGGGATAATATAGCACTGATGGGATAATATGGCACTGATGGGGTAATATGGCACTGATGGGATAATATGGTACTGATGGGATAACACGGCACTGATGGGATAATATGGGACTGATGGGATAATATGGCACTGATGGGATAATATGGTACTGATGCGATAATATGGCACTGATGGGATAATATGGCACTGAAGGGATAATATGGCACTGATGGGATAATTTGGCACTGATGGGATAATATAGTACTGATGATATAACACGGCACTGATGAGATAATATGGCACTGATGGGATAACACGGCACTGATGGGATAATATGGCACTGATGGGATAATATGGTACTGATGGGATAACACGGCACTGATGGGATAATATGGCACTGATGGGATAATATGGCACAGATGGGATAAAATGGCTCTGATGGGATAATATGGCACTGATGGAATAACACGGCACTGATGGGATAATATGGCACTGAAGGGATAACATGGCTCTGATGGGATAATATGGCTCTGATGGGATAATATGGTACTGATGGGATAATATGGTACTGATGGGATAATATGTAACTAATGGGATAATATGGCACTGATGGGATAATATGGCACTGATGGGATAATATGGTACTGATGGGATAATATGTAACTAATGGGATAATATGGCACTGATGGGATAATTTGGCACTGATGGGATAATATAGTACTGATGATATAACACGGCACTGATGAGATAATATGGCACTGATGGGATAACACGGCACTGATGGGATAATATGGCACTGATGGGATAATATGGTACTGATGGGATAACACGGCACTGATGGGATAATATGGCACTGATGGGATAATATGGCACAGATGGGATAAAATGGCTCTGATGGGATAATATGGCACTGATGGAATAACACGGCACTGATGGGATAATATGGCACTGATGGGATAATATGGCACTGAAGGGATAACATGGCTCTGATGGGATAATATGGCTCTGATGGGATAATATGGTACTGATGGGATAATATGGTACTGATGGGATAATATGTAACTAATGGGATAATATGGCACTGATGGGATAATATGGCACTGATGGGATAATATGTAACGAATGGGATAATATGGCACTGATGGGATAATATGGCACTGATGGGATAATATGGCACTGATGAGATAATATGGCACTGATGGGATAATATGGCACTGATGGGATAATATGGCACTGATGGGATAATATGGCACTGATGGGATAATATGGCACTGATGGGATAATATGGTACTGATGGGATAATATGGCACTGATGGGATAATATGGCACTGATGGGATAATATGGCACTGATGAGATAATATGGCACTGATGGGATAATATGGCACTGATGGGATAATATGTAACTGATGGGATAATATGGCACTGATGGGATAATATGGCACTGATGGGATAATATGGCACTGATGGGATAATATGTAACTGATGGGATAATATGGCACTGATGGGATAATATGGCACTGATGGGATAATATGGCACTGATGGGATAATATGGCACTGATGGGATAATATGGCTCTGATGGGATAATATGGCACTGATGGGATAATATGTAACTAATGGGATAATATGGCACTGATGGAATAATATGGCACTGATGGGATAATATGGTACTGATGGGATAATATGTAACTGATGGGATAATATGGCACTGATGGGATAATATGGCACTGATGGGATAATATGGCACTGATGGGATAATATGGCACTGATGGGATAATATGTAACTGATGGGATAATATGGCACTGATGGGATAATATGGCACTGATGGGATAATATGGCACTGATGGGATAATATGTAACTGATGGGATAATATGGCACTGATGGGATAATATGGCACTGATGGGATAATATGGCACTGATGGGATAATATGGCACTGATGGGATAATATGGTACTGATGGGATAATATGGTACTGATGGGATAATATGGTACTGATGGAATAATATGGCACTGATGAGATAATATGGTACTGATGGGATAATATGGTACTGATGGGATAATATGTCACTGATGGGATAATATGGCACTGATGGGATAATATGGCACTGATGAGATAATATGGCACTGATGGGATAATATGGCACTAATGGGATAATATGGTACTGATGGGATAATATGGCACTGATGGGATAATATGGTACTGATGGGATAATATGGCACTGATGGGATAATATGGCAATAATGGGATAATATGGTACCGATGGGATAATATGGCACTGATGGGATAATATGGCACTGATGGGATAATATGGCACTGATGGGATAATATGGTACTGATGGGATAATATGGCACTGATGGGATAATATGGTACTGATGGGATAATATGGCACTGATGGGATAATATGGCACTAATGGGATAATATGGTACTGATGGGATAATATGGCACTGGGGATAATATGGCACTGATGAGATAATATGGTACTAATGGGATAATATGGCACTCATGGGATAATATGGTACTAATGGGATAATATGGCGCTGATGGGATAATATGGCACTGATGGGATAATATGGCACTGATGAGATAATATGACACTGATGGGATAATATGGTACTAATGGGATAATATGGCGCTGATGGGATAATATGGCACTGATGGGATAATATGGCACTGATGGGATAATATGGTACTGATGAGATAATATGGCACTGATGGGATAATATGGCACTGATGGGATAATATGACACTGATGGGATAAAATGACACTGATGGGATAATATGGTACTGATGGGATAATATGGCACTGAGGGGATAATATGGTACTGATGGGATAATATGGCACTGATGGGATAATATGCTACTGATGGGATAATATGGCACTGATGGGATAACATGCTACTGATGGGATAATATGGCACTAATGGGATAATATGGCACTGATGGGATAATATGGTACTGATGGGATAATATGCTACTGATGGGATAATATGGCACTGATGGGATAATATGGTACTAATGGGATAATATGGCACTCATGGGATAATATGGTACTGATGGGATAATATGGCACTGATGGGATAATATGGTACTGATGGGATAATATGGCACTGATGGGATAATATGGCACTAATGGGATAATATGGTACTGATGGGATAACACAGCACTGATGGGATAATATGGCACTGATGGGATAAGATGGCACTGATGGGATAACACGGCACTGATGGGATAACACGGCACTGATGGGATAACACGGCACTGATGGGATAATATGGCACTAATGGGATAAGATGGCACTGATGGGATAACACGGCACTGATGGGATAATATGGCACTGATGGGATAATATGGCTCTGATGGGATAATATGGCACTGATGGGATAACACGGCACTGATGGGATAATATGGCACTGAAGGGATAATATGGCTCTGATGGGATAATATGGCTCTGATGGGATAATATGGCTCTGATGGGATAATATGGCACTGATGGGATAATATGGCACTGATGGGATAATATGGTACTGATGGGATAATATGTAACTAATGGGAAAATATGGCACTGATGGGATAATATGGCACTGATGGGATAATATGGCACTGATGTGATAATATGGTACTGATGGGATAATATGTAAGTAATGGGATAATATGGCACTGATGGGATAATATGCCACTGATGGGATAATATGGTACTGATGGGATAATATGGCACTGATGAGATAATATGGCACTGATGAGATAATATGGCACTGATGTGATAATATGGCTCTGATGGGATAATATGGCACTGATGGGATAATATGGCACTGATGGGATAATATGGCTCTGATGGGATAATATGGCACTGATGGGATAATATGGAACTGATGGGATAATATGGCACTGATGGGATAATATGGTACTGATGGGATAATATGGTACTGATGGGATAATATGGAACTGATGGGATAATATGGCACTGACGGGATAATATGGCACTGATGGGATAATATGGCACTGATGGGATAATATGGCACTGATGGGATAATATGGTACTGATGGGATAATATGGCACTGAGGGGATAATATGGTACTGATGGGATAATATGGCACTGATGGGATAATATGCTACTGATGGGATAATATGGCACTGATGGGATAATATGCTACTAATGGGATAATATGGCACTAATGGGATAATATGGCACTGATGGGATAATATGGTACTGATGGGATAATATGCTACTGATGGGATAATATGGCACTGATGGGATAATATGGTACTAATGGGATAATATGGCACTCATGGGATAATATGGTACTGATGGGATAATATGGCACTGATGGGATAATATGGTACTGATGGGATAATATGGTACTGATGGGATAATATGGCACTGATGGGATAATATGGCACTAATGGGATAATATGGTACTGAAGGGATAACACAGCACTGATGGGATAATATGGCACTGATGGGATAAGATGGCACTGATGGGATAACACGGCACTGATGGGATAACACGGCACTGATGGGATAATATGGCACTAATGGGATAATATGGTACTGATGGGATAATATGGCACTGATGGGATAATATGGTACTGATGGGATAATATGGCACTGATGGGATAATATGGTACTGATGGGATAATATGGCACTGAATAGATAATATGGTACTGATGGGATAATATGGCTCTGATGGGATAATATGGCTCTGATGGGATAATATGGCACTGATGGGCTAATATGGCACTGATGGGATAATATGGCTCTGATGGGATAATATGGCACTGATGGGCTAATATGGCACTGATGGGATAATATGGCACTGATGGGATAATATGGCTCTGATGGGATAATATGGCTCTGATGGGATAATATGGCACTGATGGGCTAATATGGCACTGATGGGATAATATGGCACTGATGGGATAATATGGCACTGATGGGATAATATGTAACTAATGGGATAATATGGCACTGATGGGATAATATGGCACTGATGGGATAATATGGCACTGATGGGATAATATGGCACTGATGGGATAATATGGCACTGATGGGATAATATGGCTCTGATGGGATAATATGGCTCTGATGGGATAATATGGTACTGATGGGATAATATGGCACTGATGGGATAATATGGCACTGATGGGATAATATGGCTCTGATGGGATAATATGGCACTGATGGGATAATATGGCACTGATGGGATAATATTGCACTGATGGCATAATATGGCTCTGATGGGATAATATGGCACTGATGGGATAATATGGCTCTGTGGGATAATATGGCACTGATGAGATAATATGGCACTGATGAGATAATATGGCTCTGTGGGATAATATGGCACTGATGAGATAATATGGCACTGATGAGATAATATGGCACTGATGAGATAATATGGCACTGATAGGATAATATGGCACTGATAGGATAATATGGCACTGATGGGATAATATGGCTCTGATGGGATAATATGGCACTGATGGGATAATATGGCACTGATGGGATAATATGGCTCTGATGGGATAATATGGCACTGATGGGCTAATATGGCACTGATGGGATAATATGGCACTGATGGGATATTATGGCACTGATGGGATAATATGGTACTGATGGGATAATATGGCACTGATGAGATAATATGGCACTGATGGGATAATATGGCACTGATGGGATAATATGCCTCTGATGGGATAATATGGTACTGATGGGATAATATGGCACTGATGGGATAATATGCCTCTGATGGGATAATATGGCACTGATGGGATAATATGGCTCTGTGGGATAATATGGCACTGATGGGATAATATGGCACTGATGAGATAATATGGCACTGATGGGATAATATGGTACTGATGGGATAATATGGCACTGATGAGATAATATGGCACTGATGGGATAATATGGCACTGATAGGATAATATGGCACTGATGGGATAATAGGGCACTGATGGGATAATACGGTACTGATGGGATAATACGGTACTGATGGGATAATAAGGCACTGATGGGATAATATGGCACTGATGAGATAATACGGTACTGATGAGATAATACGGTACTGATGGGATAATATGGTACTGATGGGATAATATGGTACTGATGGTATAATATGGCACTGATGGGATAATACGGTCCTGATGGGATAATACGGTACTGATGGGATAATAAGGCACTGATGGGATAATATGGCACTGATGAGATAATACGGTACTGATGAGATAATACGGTACTGATGGGATAATATGGTACTGATGGGATAATATGGTACTGATGGTATAATATGGCACTGATGGGAAAATATGGCACTGATGAGATAATATGGCACTGATGGGATAATATGGCACTGATGGGATAATATGGCACTGATGGGATAATATGGCACTGATGAGATAATACGGTACTGATGAGATAATATGGTACTAATGGGATAATATGGTACTGATGGGATAATATGGCACTGGGGATAATATGGCATTGATGAGATAATATGGTACTAATGGGATAATATGGCACTCATGGGATAATATGGTACTAATGGGATAATATGGCGCTGATGGGATAATATGGCACTGATGGGATAATATGGCACTGATGAGATAATATGACACTGATGGGATAATATGGTACTAATGGGATAATATGGCGCTGATGGGATAATATGGCACTGATGGGATAATATGGCACTGATGGGATAATATGGTACTGATGAGATAATATGGCACTGATGGGATAACATGGCACTGATGGGATAATATGACACTGATGGGATAATATGACACTGATGGGATAATATGGTACTGATGGGATTATATGGCACTGAGGGGATAAAATGGTACTGATGGGATAATATGGCACTGATGGAATAATATGCTACTGATGGGATAATATGGCACTGATGGGATAATATGCAACTGATGGGATAATATGGCACTAATGGGATAATATGGCACTGATGGGATAATATGGTACTGATGGGATAATATGCTACTGATGGGATAATATGGCACTGATGGAATAATATGGTACTAATGGGATAATATGGCACTCATGGGATAATATGGTACTGATGGGATAATATGGCACTGATGGGATAATATGGCACTGATGGGATAATATGGTACTGATGGGATAATATGGCACTGATGGGATAATATGGCACTAATGGGATAATATGGTACTGATGGGATAACACAGCACTGATGGGATAATATGGCACTGATGGGATAAGATGGCACTGATGGGATAACACGGCACTGATGGGATAACACGGCACTGATGGGATAATATGGCACTAATGGGATAAGATGGCACTGATGGGATAACACGGCACTGATGGGATAATATGGCACTGATGGGATAATATGGCTCTGATGGGATAATATGGCACTGATGGGATAACACGGCACTGATGGGATAATATGGCACTGAAGGGATAATATGGCTCTGATGGGATAATATGGCTCTGATGGGATAATATGGCACTGATGGGATAATATGGCACTGATGGGATAATATGGTACTGATGGGATAATATGTAACTAATGGGATAATATGGCACTGATGGGATAATATGGCACTGATGGGATAATATGGCACTGATGTGATAATATGGTACTGATGGGATAATATGTAAGTAATGGGATAATATGGCACTGATGGGATAATATGCCACTGATGGGATAATATGGTACTGATGGGATAATATGGCACTGATGAGATAATATGGCACTGATGAGATAATATGGCACTGATGTGATAATATGGCTCTGATGGGATAATATGGCACTGATGGGATAATATGGCACTGATGGGATAATATGGCTCTGATGGGATAATATGGCACTGATGGGATAATATGGCACTGATGGGATAATATGGCACTGATGGGATAATATGGTACTGATGGGATAATATGGTACTGATGGGATAATATGGAACTGATGGGATAATATGGCACTGATGGGATAATATGGCACTGATGGGATAATATGGCACTGATGGGATAATATGGCACTGATGGGATAATATGGTACTGATGGGATAATATGGCACTGATGGGATAATATGGTACTGATGGGATAATATGGTACTGATGGGATAATATGGCACTGATGGGATAATATGGCACTAATGGGATAATATGGTACTGATGGGATAACACAGCACTGATGGGATAATATGGCACTGATGGGATAAGATGGCACTGACGGGATAACACGGCACTGATGGGATAACACGGCACTGATGGGATAATATGGCACTAATGGGATAATATGGTACTGATGGGATAATATGGCACTGATGGGATAATATGGTACTGATGGGATAATATGGCACTGATGGGATAATATGGTACTGATGGGATAATATGGCACTGAATAGATAATATGGTACTGATGGGATAATATGGCACTGATGGGATAATATGGCACTGATGGGATAATATGGTACTGATGGGATAATATGGCACTGATGGGATAATATGTCACTGATGGGAAAATATGGCACTGATGAGATAATATGGCACTGATGGGATAATATGGCACTGATGGGATAATATGGCACTGATGAGATAATATGGCACTGATGGGATAATATGGCACTGATGGGATAATATGGCACTGATGGGATAATATGGTACTGATGGGATAATATAGCACTGATGGGGTAATATGGCTCTGATGGGATAATATTGCACTGATGGGATAATATGGCACTGATGGGATAACACGGCACTGATGGGATAATATGGCACTGATGGGATAAGATGGCACTGATGGGATAATATGGCACTGATGGGATAATATGGTACTGATGGGATAATATGGTACTGATGGGATAATATGGCACTGATGGGATAATATGGTACTGATGGGATAATATGGCACTGATGGGATATGTCACTGATGGGAAAAAATTGGCACTGATGAGATAATATGGCACTGATGTGATAATATGGCACTGATGGGATAATATGGCACTGATGAGATAATATGGCACTGATGGGATAATATGCCACTGATGGGATAATATGGCACTGATGGGATAATATGGTACTGATGGGATAATATAGCACTGATGGGATAATATGGCTCTGATGGGATAATATTGCACTGATGGGATAATATGGCACTGATGGGATAATATGGCTCTGATGGGATAATATGGCACTGATGGGATAACACGGCACTGATGGGATAATATGGCACTGAAGGGATAATATGGTGCTGATGGGATAATATGGCTCTGATGGGATAATATGGCTCTGATCGGATAATATGGCACTGATGGGCTAATATGGCACTGATGGGATAATATGGCTCTGATGGGATAATATGGCACTGATGGGCTAATATGGCACTGATGGGATAATATGGCACTGATGGGATAATATGGCTCTGATGGGATAATATGGCTCTGATGGGATAATATGGCACTGATGGGCTAATATGGCACTGATGGGATAATATGGCACTGATGGGATAATATGGCACTGATGGGATAATATGTAACTAATGGGATAATATGGCACTGATGGGATAATATGGCACTGATGGGATAATATGGCACTGATGGGATAATATGGCACTAATGGGATAATATGGCTCTGATGGGATAATATGGCTCTGATGGGATAATATGGTACTGATGGGATAATATGGCACTGATGGGATAATATGGCACTGATGGGATAATATGGCTCTGATGGGATAATATGGCACTGATGGGATAATATGGCACTGATGGGATAATATTGCACTGATGGCATAATATGGCTCTGATGGGATAATATGGCACTGATGGGATAATATGGCTCTGTGGGATAATATGGCACTGATGAGATAATATGGCACTGATGAGATAATATGGCTCTGTGGGATAATATGGCACTGATGAGATAATATGGCACTGATGAGATAATATGGCACTGATAGGATAATATGGCACTGATAGGATAATATGGCACTGATGGGATAATATGGCTCTGATGGGATAATATGGCACTGATGGGATAATATGGCACTGATGGGATAATATGGCTCTGATGGGATAATATGGCACTGATGGGCTAATATGGCACTGATGGGATAATATGGCACTGATGGGATATTATGGCACTGATGGGATAATATGGTACTGATGGGATAATATGGCACTGATGAGATAATATGGCACTGATGGGATAATATGGCACTGATGGGATAATATGCCTCTGATGGGATAATATGGTACTGATGGGATAATATGGCACTGATGGGATAATATGCCTCTGATGGGATAATATGGCACTGATGGGATAATATGGCTCTGTGGGATAATATGGCACTGATGGGATAATATGGCACTGATGAGATAATATGGCACTGATGGGATAATATGGTACTGATGGGATAATATGGCACTGATGAGATAATATGGCACTGATGGGATAATATGGCACTGATAGGATAATACGGCACTGATGGGATAATAGGGCACTGATGGGATAATACGGTACTGATGGGATAATACGGTACTGATGGGATAATAAGGCACTGATGGGATAATATGGCACTGATGAGATAATACGGTACTGATGAGATAATACGGTACTGATGGGATAATATGGTACTGATGGGATAATATGGTACTGATGGTATAATATGGCACTGATGGATAATACGGTACTGATGGGATAATACGGTACTGATGGGATAATAAGGCACTGATGGGATAATATGGCACTGATGAGATAATACGGTACTGATGAGATAATACGGTACTGATGGGATAATATGGTACTGATGGGATAATATGGTACTGATGGTATAATATGGCACTGATGGGATAATATGGCACTGATGAGATAATATGGCACTGATGGGATAATATGGCACTGATGGGATAATATGGCACTGATGGGATAATATGGCACTGATGAGATAATACGGTACTGATGAGATAATATGGTACTGATGGGATAATATGGTACTGATGGGATAATATGGCACTGATGGGATAATATGGCACTGATGGGATAATATGGCACTGATGGGATAATATGGTACTGATGGGATAATATGGCACTGATGGGATAATATGGTACTGATGGGATAATATGGCACTGATGGGATAATATGGCACTGATGGGATAATACGGTACTGATGGGATAATACGGTGCTGATGGGATAATACGGTACTTATGGGATAATATGGTACTGATGGGATAATATGGCTCTGATGGGATAATATGGCACTGATGAGATAATATGGCACTGATGGGATTATATGGCTCTGATGGGATAATCTGGCACTGATGGGATAATATGGTACTGATGGGATAATATGGCTCTGATGGGATAATATGGTACTGATGGGATAATATGGTACTGATGGGATAATATGGCACTGATGGGATAATATGGCACTAATGGGATAATATGGTACTGATGGGATAATATGGCACTGGGGATAATATGGCACTGATGAGATAATATGGTACTAATGGGATAATATGGCACTCATGGGATAATATGGTACTAATGGGATAATATGGCGCTGATGGGATAATATGGCACTGATGGGATAATATGGCACTGATGAGATAATATGACACTGATGGGATAATATGGTACTAATGGGATAATATGGCGCTGATGGGATAATATGGCACTGATGGGATAATATGGCACTGATGGGATAATATGGTACTGATGAGATAATATGGCACTGATGGGATAATATGGCACTGATGGTATAATATGACACTGATGGGATAATATGACACTGATGGGATAATATGGTACTGATGGGATAATATGGCACTGAGGGGATAATATGGTACTGATGGGATAATATGGCACTGATGGAATAATATGCTACTGATGGGATAATATGGCACTGATGGGATAATATGCTACTGATGGGATAATATGGCACTAATGGGATAATATGGCACTGATGGGATAATATGGTACTGATGGGATAATATGCTACTGATGGGATAATATGGCACTGATGGAATAATATGGTACTAATGGGATAATATGGCACTCATGGGATAATATGGTACTGATGGGATAATATGGCACTGATGGGATAATATGGTACTGATGGGATAATATGGCACTGATGGGATAATATGGCACTAATGGGATAATATGGTACTGATGGGATAACACGGCACTGATGGGATAATATGGCACTGATGGGATAAGATGGCACTGATGGGATAACACGGCACTGATGGGATAACACGGCACTGATGGGATAATATGGCACTAATGGGATAAGATGGCACTGATGGGATAACACGGCACTGATGGGATAATATGGCACTGCTGGGATAATATGGCTCTGATGGGATAATATGGCACTGATGGGATAACACGGCACTGATGGGATAATATGGCACTGAAGGGATAATATGGCTCTGATGGGATAATACGGCTCTGATGGGATAATATGGCACTTATGGGATAATATGGCACTGATGGGATAATATGGTACTGATGGGATAATATGTAACTAATGGGATAATATGGCACTGATGGGATAATATGGCACTGATGGGATAATATGGCACTGATGGGATAATATGGTACTGATGGGATAATATGTAAGTAATGGGATAATATGGCACTGATGGGATAATATGCCACTGATGGGATAATATGGTACTGATGGGATAATATGGCACTGATGAGATAATATGGCACTGATGAGATAATATGGCACTGATGTGATAATATGGCTCTGATGGGATAATATGGCACTGATGGGATAATATGGCACTGATGGGATAATATGGCTCTGATGGGATAATATGGCACTGATGGGATAATATGGCACTGATGGGATAATATGGCACTGATGGGATAATATGGTACTGATGGGATAATATGGTACTGATGGGATAATATGGAACTGATGGGATAATATGGCACTGATGGGATAATATGGCACTGATGGGATAATATGGCACTGATGGGATAATATGGCACTGATGGGATAATATGGTACTGATGGGATAATATGGCACTGAGGGGATAATATGGTACTGATGGGATAATATGGCACTGATGGGATAATATGCTACTGATGGGATAATATGGCACTGATGGGATAATATGCTACTGATGGGATAATATGGCACTAATGGGATAATATGGCACTGATGGGATAATATGGTACTGATGGGATAATATGCTACTGATGGGATAATATGGCACTGATGGGATAATATGGTACTAATGGGATAATATGGCACTCATGGGATAATATGGTACTGATGGGATAATATGGCACTGATGGGATAATATGGTACTGATGGGATAATATGGTACTGATGGGATAATATGGCACTGATGGGATAATATGGCACTAATGGGATAATATGGTACTGATGGGATAACACAGCACTGATGGGATAATATGGCACTGATGGGATAACACGGCACTGATGGGATAACACGGCACTGATGGGATAATATGGCACTAATGGGATAATATGGTACTGATGGGTTAATATGGCACTGATGGGATAATATGGTACTGATGGGATAATATGGCACTGATGGGATAATATGGCTCTGATGGGATAATATGGCACTGAATAGATAATATGGTACTGATGGGATAATATGGCACTGATGGGATAATATGGCACTGATGGGATAATATGGTACTGATGGGATAATATGGCACTGATGGGATAATATGTCACTGATGGGAAAATATGGCACTGATGAGATAATATGGCACTGATGGGATAATATGGCACTGATGGGATAATATGGCACTGATGAGATAATATGGCTCTGATGGGATAATCTGGCACTGATGGGATAATATGGTACTGATGGGATAATATGGCTCTGATGGGATAATATGGTACTGATGGGATAATATGGTACTGATGGGATAATATGGCACTGATGGGATTATATGGCTCTGATGGGATAATCTGGCACTGATGGGATAATATGGTACTGATGGGATAATATGGCTCTGATGGGATAATATGGTACTGATGGGATAATATGGTACTGATGGGATAATATGGCACTGATGGGATAATATGGCACTGATGGGATAATATGGTACTGATGGGATAATATGTAAGTAATGGGATAATATGGCACTGATGGGATAATATGCCACTGATGGGATAATATGGTACTGATGGGATAATATGGCACTGATGAAATAATATGGCACTGATGAGATAATATGGCACTGATGTGATAATATGGCTCTGATGGGATAATATGGCACTGATGGGATAATATGGCACTGATGGGATAATATGGCTCTGATGGGATAATATGGCACTGATGGGATAATATGGCACTGATGGGATAATATGGCACTGATGGGATAATATGGTACTGATGGGATAATATGGAACTGATGGGATAATATGGCACTGATGGGATAATATGGCACTGATGGGATAATATGGCACTGATGGGATAATATAGTACTGATGGGATAATATGGCACTGATGGGATAATATGGTACTGATGGGATAATATGGTACTGATGGGATAATATGGAACTGATGGGATAATATGGCACTGATGGGATAATATGGCACTGATGGGATAATATGGCACTGATGGGATAATATAGTACTGATGGGATAATATGGCACTGAGGGGATAATATGGTACTGATGGGATAATATGGCACTGATGGGATAATATGCTACTGATGGGATAATATGGCACTGATGGGATAATATGCTACTGATGGGATAATATGGCACTAATGGGATAATATGGCACTGATGGGATAATATGGTACTGATGGGTTAATATGCTACTGATGGGATAATATGGCACTGATGGGATAATATGGTACTAATGGGATAATATGGCACTCATGGGATAATATGGTACTGATGGGATAATATGGCACTGATGGGATAATATGGTACTGATGGGATAATATGGTACTGATGGGATAATATGGCACTGATGGGATAATATGGCACTAATGGGATAATATGGTACTGATGGGATAACACAGCACTGATGGGATAATATGGCACTGATGGGATAACACGGCACTGATGGGATAACACGGCACTGATGGGATAATATGGCACTAATGGGATAATATGGTACTGATGGGTTAATATGGCACTGATGGGATAATATGGTACTGATGGGATAATATGGCACTGATGGGATAATATGGCTCTGATGGGATAATATGGCACTGAATAGATAATATGGTACTGATGGGATAATATGGCACTGATGGGATAATATGGCACTGATGGGATAATATGGTACTGATGGGATAATATGGCACTGATGGGATAATATGTCACTGATGGGAAAATATGGCACTGATGAGATAATATGGCACTGATGGGATAATATGGCACTGATGGGATAATATGGCACTGATGAGATAATATGGCACTGATGGGATAATATGGCACTTATGGGATAATATGGCACTGATGGGATAATATGGTACTGATGGGATAATATAGCACTGATGGGGTAATATGGCTCTGATGGGATAATATTGCACTGATGGGATAATATGGCACTGATGGGATAACACGGCACTGATGGGATAATATGGCACTGATGGGATAAGATGGCACTGATGGGATAATATGGCACTGGTGGGATAATATGGTACTGATGGGATAATATGGTACTGATGGGATAATATGGCACTGATGGGATAATATGGTACTGATGGGATAATATGGCACTGATGGGATATGTCACTGATGGGAAAAAATTGGCACTGATGAGATAATATGGCACTGATGTGATAATATGGCACTGATGGGATAATATGGCACTGATGAGATAATATGGCACTGATGGGATAATATGGCACTGATGGGATAATATGGCACTGATGGGATAATATGGTACTGATGGGATAATATAGCACTGATGGGATAATATGGCTCTGATGGGATAATATTGCACTGATGGGATAATATGGCACTGATGGGCTAATATGGCACTGATGGGATAATATGGCTCTGATGGGATAATATGGCACTGATGGGCTAATATGGCACTGATGGGATAAAATGGCACTGATGGGATAATATGGCTCTGATGGGATAATATGGCTCTGATGGGATAATATGGCACTGATGGGCTAATATGGCACTGATGGGATAATATGGCACTGATGGGATAATATGGCACTGATGGGATAATATGTAACTAATGGGATAATATGGCACTGATGGGATAATATGGCACTGATGGGATAATATGGCACTGATGGGATAATATGGCACTGATGGGATAATATGGCACTGATGGGATAATATGGTACTGATGGGATAATATAGCACTGATGGGATAATATGGCTCTGATGGGATAATATTGCACTGATGGGATAATATGGCACTGATGGGATAATATGGCTCTGATGGGATCATATGGCACTGATGGAATAACACGGCACTGATGGGATAATATGGCACTGAAGGGATAATATGGTACTGATGGGATAATATGGCTCTGATGGGATAATATGGCTCTGATGGGATAATATGGCACTGATGGGCTAATATGGCACTGATGGGATAATATGGCTCTGATGGGTTAATATGGCACTGATGGGCTAATATGGCACTGATGGGATAAAATGGCACTGATGGGATAATATGGCTCTGATGGGATAATATGGCTCTGATGGGATAATATGGCACTGATGGGCTAATATGGCACTGATGGGATAATATGGCACTGATGGGATAATATGGCACTGATGGGATAATATGTAACTAATGGGATAATATGGCACTGATGGGATAATATGGCACTGATGGGATAATATGGCACTGATGGGATAATATGGCACTGATGGGATAATATGGCTCTGATGGGATAATATGGTACTGATGGGATAATATGGCACTGATGGGATAATATGGCACTGATGGGATAATATGGCTCTGATGGGATAATATGGCACTGATGGGATAATATGGCACTGATGGGATAATATTGCACTGATGGCATAATATGGCTCTGATGGGATAATATGGCACTGATGGGATAATATGGCTCTGTGGGATAATATGGCACTGATGAGATAATATGGCACTGATGAGATAATATGGCTCTGTGGGATAATATGGCACTGATGAGATAATATGGCACTGATGAGATAATATGGCACTGATAGGATAATATGGCACTGATAGGATAATATGGCACTGATGGGATAATATGGCTCTGATGGGATAATATGGCACTGATGGGATAATATGGCACTGATGGTATAATATGGCTCTGATGGGATAATATGGCACTGATGGGCTAATATGGCACTGATGGGATAATATGGCACTGATGGGATAATATGGCACTGATGGGATAATATGTCACTGATGAGATAATATGGCACTGATGGGATAATATGGTACTGATGGGATAATATGGCACTGATGGGATAATATGGCACTGATGGGATAATATGGTACTGATGGGATAATATGTCACTGATGAGATAATATGGCACTGATGGGATAATATGGCACTGATGGGATAATATGCCTCTGATGGGATAATATGGTACTGATGGGATAATATGGCACTGATGGGATAATATGGCACTGATGGGATAATATGGCTCTGAAGGGATAATATGGCACTGATGGGATAATATGGCACTGATGGGATAATATTGCACTGATGGCATAATATGGCTCTGATGGGATAATATGGCACTGATGGGATAATATGGCTCTGTGGGATAATATGGCACTGATGGGATAATATGGCACTGATGAGATAATATGGCACTGATGAGATAATATGGTACTGATGGGATAATATGGCACTGATGAGATAATATGGCACTGATGGGATAATATGGCACTGATAGGATAATATGGCACTGATGGGATAATAGGGCACTGATGGGATAATACGGTACTGATGGGATAATACGGTACTGATGGGATAATAAGGCACTGATGGGACAATATGGCACTGATGAGATAATACGGTACTGATGAGATAATACGGTACTGATGGGATAATATGGTACTGATGGGATAATATGGTACTGATGGTATAATATGGCACTGATGGGATAATACGGTACTGATGGGATAATACGGTACTGATGGGATAATAAGGCACTGATGGGATAATATGGCACTGATGAGATAATACGGTACTGATGAGATAATACGGTACTGATGGGATAATATGGTACTGATGGGATAATATGGTACTGATGGTATAATATGGCACTGATGGGATAATATGGCACTGATGAGATAATATGGCACTGATGGGATAATATGGCACTGATGGGATAATATGGCACTGATGGGATAATATGGCACTGATGAGATAATACGGTACTGATGAGATAATATGGTACTGATGGGATAATATGGTACTGATGGGATAATATGGCACTGATGGGATAATATGGCACTGATGGGATAATATGGCACTGATGGGATAATATGGTACTGATGGGATAATATGGCACTGATGGGATAATATGGTACTGATGGGATAATATGGCACTGATGGGATAATATGGCACTGATGGGATAATACGGTACTGATGGGATAATACGGTGCTGATGGGATAATACGGTACTGATGGGATAATATGGTACTGATGGGATAATATGGCTCTGATGGGATAATATGGCACTGATGAGATAATATGGCACTGATGGGATAATATGGCTCTGATGGGATAATCTGGCACTGATGGGATAATATGGTACTGATGGGATAATATGGCTCTGATGGGATAATATGGCACTGATGGGATAATATGGCTCTGATGGGATAATATGGCTCTGATGGGATAATCTGGCACTGATGGGATAATATGGCACTGAAGGGATAATATGGCACTGATGGGATAATATGGCACTGATGGGATAATATGGTACTGATGGGATAATATGCCACTGATGGGATAATACGGTACTGATGGGATAATATGGCACTGATGGGATAATATGGCACTGATGGGATAATATGGCACTGATGGGATAATATGGCTCTGATGGGATAATATGGCACTGATGGGATAATATGGCACTGATGGGATAATATTGCACTGATGGCATAATATGGCTCTGATGGGATAATATGGCACTGATGGGATAATATGGCTCTGTGGGATAATATGGCACTGATGGGATAATATGGCACTGATGAGATAATATGGCACTGATGGGATAATATGGTACTGATGGGATAATATGGCACTGATGAGATAATATAGCACTGATGGGATAATATGGCACTGATAGGATAATATGGCACTGATGGGATAATAGGGCACTGATGGGATAATACGGTACTGATGGGATAATACGGTACTGATGGGATAATAAGGCACTGATGGGATAATATGGCACTGATGAGATAATACGGTACTGATGAGATAATACGGTACTGATGGGATAATATGGTACTGATGGGATAATATGGTACTGATGGTATAATATGGCACTGATGGGATAATATGGCACTGATGAGATAATATGGCACTGATGGGATAATATGGCACTGATGGGATAATATGGCACTGATGGGATAATATGGCACTGATGAGATAATACGGTACTGATGAGATAATATGGTACTGATGGGATAATATGGTACTGATGGGATAATATGGCACTGATGGGATAATATGGCACTGATGGGATAATATGGCACTGATGGGATAATATGGTACTGATGGGATAATATGGCACTGATGGGATAATATGGTACTGATGGGATAATATGGCACTGATGGGATAATATGGCACTGATGGGATAATACGGTACTGATGGGATAATACGGTGCTGATGGGATAATACGGTACTGATGGGATAATATGGTACTGATGGGATAATATGGCTCTGATGGGATAATATGGCACTGATGAGATAATATGGCACTGATGGGATAATATGGCTCTGATGGGATAATCTGGCACTGATGGGATAATATGGTACTGATGGGATAATATGGCTCTGATGGGATAATATGGCACTGATGGGATAATATGGCTCTGATGGGATAATATGGCTCTGATGGGATAATCTGGCACTGATGGGATAATATGGCACTGAAGGGATAATATGGCACTGATGGGATAATATGGCACTGATGGGATAATATGGTACTGATGGGATAATATGCCACTGATGGGATAATACGGTACTGATGGGATAATATGGCACTGATGGGATAATATGGCACTGATGAGATAATATGGCTCTGATGGGATAATATGGCACTGATGGGATAATATGGTACTGATGGGTTAATATGGCACTGATGGGATAATATGGCACTGATGGGATAATATGGCACTGATGGGATAATATGGTACTGATGGGATAATATGGGACTGATGGGATAATATGGCACTGATGAGATAATATGGCACTGAAGAGATAATATGGCACTGATGGGATAACATGGCACTGATGGGATAATATGGCACTGATGGGATAATATGGCACTGATGGGATAATATGGCACTGATGAGATAATATGGTAGTGATGGGATAATATGGCACTGATGGGATAATATGGTACTGATGGGATAATATGGCACTGATGGGATATGTCACTGATGGGATAATACGGTACTGATGGGATAATATGGCACTGATGGGATAATATGGCACTGATGGGATAATATGGCACTGATGGGATAATATGGCTCTGATGGGATAATATGGCACTGATGGGATAATATGGCACTCATGGGATAATATTGCACTGATGGCATAATATGGCTCTGATGGGATAATATGGCACTGATGGGATAATATGGCTCTGTGGGATAATATGGCACTGATGGGATAATATGGCACTGATGAGATAATATGGCACTGATGGGATAATATGGTACTGATGGGATAATATGGCACTGATGAGATAATATGGCACTGATGGGATAATATGGCACTGATAGGATAATATGGCACTGATGGGATAATTGGGCACTGATGGGATAATACGGTACTGATGGGATAATACGGTACTGATGGGATAATAAGGCACTGATGGGATAATATGGCACTGATGAGATAATACGGTACTGATGAGATAATACGGTACTGATGGGATAATATGGTACTGATGGGATAATATGGTACTGATGGTATAATATGGCACTGATGGGATAATACGGTACTGATGGGATAATACGGTACTGATGGGATAATAATGCACTGATGGGATAATATGGCACTGATGAGATAATACGGTACTGATGAGATAATACGGTACTGATGGGATAATATGGTACTGATGGGATAATATGGTACTGATGGTATAATATGGCACTGATGGGATAATATGGCACTGATGAGATAATATGGCACTGATGGGATAATATGGCACTGATGGGATAATATGGCACTGATGGGATAATATGGCACTGATGAGATAATACGGTACTGATGAGATAATATGGCACTGATGGGATAATATGGCACTGATGGGATAATATGGCACTGATGGGATAATATGGCACTGATGGGATAATATGGCACTGATGGGATAATATGGTACTGATGGGATAATATGGCACTGATGGGATAATACGGTACTGATGGGATAATACGGTGCTGATGGGATAATACGGTACTGATGGGATAATAAGGTACTGATGGGATAATATGGCTCTGATGGGATAATATGGCACTGATGAGATAATATGGCACTGATGGGATAATATGGCTCTGATGGGATAATATGGCTCTGATGGGATAATCTGGCACTGATGGGATAATATGGCACTGAAGGGATAATATGGCACTGATGGGATAATATGGCACTGATGGGATAATATGGTACTGATGGGATAATATGCCACTGATGGGATAATACGGTACTGATGGGATAATATGGCACTGATGGGATAATATGGCACTGATGAGATAATATGGCTCTGATGGGATAATATGGCACTGATGGGATAATATGGTACTGATGGGTTAATATGGCACTGATGGGATAATATGGCACTGATGGGATAATATGGCACTGATGGGATAATATGGTACTGATGGGATAATATGGGACTGATGGGATAATATGGCACTGATGAGATAATATGGCACTGATGAGATAATATGGCACTGATGGGATAACATGGCACTGATGGGATAATATGGCACTGATGGGATAATATGGCACTGATGGGATAATATGGCACTGATGAGATAATATGGTAGTGATGGGATAATATGGCACTGATGGGATAATATGGCACTGATGAGATAATATGGCACTGATGGGATAATATGGTACTGATGGGATAATATGGCACTGATGGGATAATATGGCACTGATGAGATAATATGGCACTGATGGGATAATATGGTACTGATGGGATAATATGGCACTGATGGGATAATATGGTACTGATGGGATAATCTGGCACTGATGGGATAATATGGCACTGATGAGATAATATGGCACTGATGGGATAATATGGCACTGATGGGATAATATGGTACTGATGGGATAATATGGCACTGATGGGATAATATGGTACTGATCGGATAATATGGCACTGATGGGATAATATGGCACTGATGAGATAATATGGCACTGATGGGTTAATATGGTACTGATGGGATAATATGGCACTGATGGGATAATATGGTCCTGATGGGATAATAAGGCACTGATGGGATAAGACGGCACTGATGGGATAATACGGTACTGATGGGATAATATGGCACTGATGGGATAATATGGCACTGATGGGATAATATGGCACTGATGGGATAATCTGGCACTGATGGGATAATACGGCACTGATGGGATAATACGGCACTGATGGGATAATACGGCACTGATGGGATAATACGGTACTGATGAGATAATATGGCACTGATGGGATAATATGGCACTGATGGGATAATATGGTACTGATGGGATAATACGGTACTGATGGGATAATACGGCACTGATGGGATAATACGGCACTGATGGGATAATACGGCACTGATGGGATAATACGGTACTGATGAGATAATATGGCACTGATGGGATAATATGGCACTGATGGGATAATATGGTACTGATGGGATAATATGGCACTGATGGGATAATATGGTACTGATGGGATAATATGGCACTGATGGGATAATATGGCACTGATGGGATAATACGGCACTGATAGGATAATATGGCACTGATGGGATAATATGGCACTGATGGGATAATACGGCACTGATGGGATAATATGGCACTGATGAGATAATATGGCACTGATAGGATAATATGGCACTGATGGGATAATATGGCACTGATGAGATAATATGGCACTGATGGGATAATATGGCACTGATGGGATAATATGGCACTGATGGGTTAATATGGCACTGATGGGATAATAAGGTACTGATGGGATAATATGGCACTGATGGGATAATATGGCACTGATGGGATAATATGGCACTGATGGGATAATATGGCACTGATGAGATAATATGGCACTGATGGGATAATATGGCACTGATGGGATAATATGGCACTGATGAGATAATATGGCACTGATGGGATAATATGGTACTGATGGGATAATATGGCACTGATGGGATAATATGGCACTGATGAGATAATATGGCACTGATGGGATAATATGGTACTGATGGGATAATATGGCACTGATGGGATAATATGGCACTGATGGGATAATATGGCACTGATGGGATAATATGGCACTGATGGGATAATATGGCACTGATGGGATAATATGGTACTGATGGGATAATATGGTACTGATGGGATAATATGGTACTAATGGGATAATATGGCACTGATGGGATAATATGGTACTGATGGGATAATATGGTACTGATGGGATAATATGGTACTGATGGGATAATATGGCACTGATGGGATAATACGGTACTGATGGGATAATATGGCACTGATGGGGTAATACGGTACTGATGGAATAATATGGTACTGATGGGATAATATGGCACTGATGGGATAATATGGCACTGATGGGATAATATGACACTGATGGGATAATATGGCACTGATGGGATAATATGGCACTGATGGGATAATATGGTACTGATGGGATAATATGGTACTGATGGGATAATACGGTACTGATGGGATAATATGACACTGATGGGATAATACGGTACTGATGGGATAATACGGCACTGATGGGATAATATGGCACTGATGGGATAATATGCTACTGATGGGATAATATGGCACTGATGGGATAATATGGCACTGATGGGATAATATGGTACTGATGGGATAATATGGCACTGATGGGATAATATGGCACTGATGGAATAATATGGTACTGATGGGATAATATGGCACTGATGGGATAATATGGCACTGATGGGATAATACGGTACTGATGGGATAATATGGTACTGATGAGATAAAACGGCACTGATGGGATAATACGGTACTGATGGGATAACGTGGCACTGATGGGATAATATGGCACTGATGGGATAATATGGTACTGATGAGATAATATGGCTCTGATGAGATAATATGACACTGATGGGATAATATGGCTCTGATGAGATAATATGACACTGATGGGATAATATGGCACTGATGGTATAATATGGTACTGATGAGATAATATGGCTCTGATGGGATAATACGGTACTGATGGGATAATATGGCACTGATGGGATAATATGGCACTGATGGGATAATGTGGTACTTATGGGTTAATATGGCACTGTTGGGATAATATGACACTGATGGGATAATACGTTACTGATGGGATAATACGGCACTGATGGGATAATACGGCACTGATGGGATAATATGGCACTGATGGGATAATATGGCAATGATGGGATAATACGGTACTGATGGGATAATATGGCACTGATGGGATAATATGACACTGATGGGATAATACGGCACTGATGGGATAATATGGCACTGATATGGCAGTACGACACCAGTAGTGTAGTATGGCGTTGATGTAATCGGTTTGCATGGGTGGCTCAGTTGCTAAATCCACTGCCTAGTATTTAGCTGAACCATACAGACCAGGAATGTTTTAGGTTTGATGCCCAGTCTGATTTGAGTTAGCTGATAGAAATGAGACTGACAGTCGGGATGACATAGTTTTTATAAGCATGGCTGGGCTAGGGTCTGGAAAAGAACAGCCACGGTCTAATGTGTGGGTGTTGGGTAAGGGCGGGTTGTGATGGGCCCAAGGTCAAATAGCCCATCAATGCTCACTATTTAAGTTCTTTCTGTATTTAGGCTCACACACGAAGAATGGGCCACTTCGGTGAGGGACTGGAGAGTGCCTGGTGGTCAAGAAGCAGAACCCCAGTGAGAAATCAGCACTTTCAGGGAAAGAAGGGAAATAAATCAAAGCAAAAGACAAGTACTATGGTAGAGTAATGATTAGAGTGCTGCAATATGCGGCAGTGGTAGAACAGCGCTCATCGAGTCATTATTGGCAGCAATGGCCTGAGTATGACCTTTGTGAGACAATAGAAGAGAAGGGTCGGGGCATCATTCGGGCTTTTTGGTTGGTAACATAAAGGTAGTATTGTAGTGACAGAATGCTGAGATAGTACCGCACAGGGGGAACAGAATGGTATTATGCTGGTGAAATGTTGGTAAGACAGGGTGTAAAATGTAGTGAGAATAGTGACAATGCAGACTCAAGGGAATTGCAGCAGTAATGGAAAAAAATGAGATTGAGAAGCAATTTAACATAATAAACCTAATACAAAGCAGTGAAATGGAACAGCTTGCGAGATGGAGGCAGCACATAAGCAGTCGAGCAGAAGGTAAATATCAATTCCTCTCCTATTCTCTGAGTGCTGAAGGCTAATAAATGATGTGGGTAGGAAAATGTCAGCCATTAACCACAAGACATTAATAATCCCTGTGTGCCGAAGGAGGAAGCCGACAAAAGCTGGTCCTGGTTGCTCTCGTTTCTACTCCATCCATTTGTCGACATAGTGAGGAATGTCCCTGCATTGTGCAATATTTACAGAGAACGTCGTGTGTCCAAGGCTGCTTCATTAATCTGACCTCGTCTGTGCTGTCTCCCCCTATAGAGGAACGCCACGACTTGAAAAGCATTGTTGAGACAACTGCAGGATGAGTCGGACTGGATCTGAACTCATTCAGCATTGAACGTCGTTTTTCAGAATACGGAAACAATTAATTGCTGTACATTTCAGATGCGGATCTTTTCCCCTCAGTTTTATCCCCCTCCCCCTTTATGCAGCCACTGTACATTTCCAGAGGTCCCATTGAAACCCTGGTGAATCATCTAAACAATCTTTCTATGCACATGTCTGGACAATGAGTCGGCAAGCTATTCAACTATGGGTGGCATCGCAGACACCCTTGCTCCTGCCCTTGCAAAGTCTGCACACGCACGCATGCACACACACACACACACACACACACAGACTTTGAATCCCCCACCATCAACATCGTGGGGGGTCACCATTGACCAGAAACTTAACTGGACCAGCCACATAAATAGGTCAGAGGCTGGGTATTCTGCTGCTTATCTCCTGACTCCCCAAAGCCTTTCCATCATCTACAAGGCACAAGTGAGGAGTGTGATGGAATACTCTCCACTTGCCTGGATGAGTGCAGCTCCAACAACACTCAAGAAGCTTGACACTATCCAGGACAAAGCAGCCCGCTTGATTGGCTCCTCATCCACCACCTTAAACATTCACTCCCTCCACCACCGGCGCACTGTGGCTGCAGTGTGTACCATCTACAAGATGCACTGCAGCAACTCGCCAAGGCTTCTTTGGCAGCACCTCCCAAACCTGCAACCTCTTCCACCTAGAAGGACAAGGGCAGCAGGTGCATGGGAACAGCACCACCTCCAAGTTCCCCTCCAAGTCACACACCGTCATGACTTGGAAATATTTTGCTGTTCCTTCATCATTGCTGGGTCAAAAGCCTGGAATTCCCTCCCTAACAGCACTGTGGGAGTACCTTCACCACACGGACTGCAGTAGTTCAAGCTCACCACCAGCTTCTCAAGGGCAATTAGGGATGGGCAGTAAATGCTGGCCTTGCCAGCGATGCCCACATCCCATGAACGAATATTAAAAAAAAATTCTATACAATGGAAGAGAATGGAAAGGGTTTGGCCCATTGGGATTCTATACAATGGAAGAGAATGAGACGGGGTTTGGTCTATTGGATCAGTCTGGTATCAGGTGTGTATTTATCAGACCCAACTGTACGAAGACTGAGGATGTCTATATAGCTACACAACAAAATAAAAGGAGGAGCCAAGTTGGTATTAAACATCCGCACAAGCCATAGGGCTGGCAGCACTGTGCACAAAACCCACGCCAGAAGGCAATTACTACAGCAGCAAACACACCCACATACACCAGTTTAATTCGAATCCAAACCCACCTTCACGCAAACTATTCACCCCTCCCCTGTCCAAATCCAGAGGTTCTGTAATGTTGTTGCTGAAGCATGTTGAGTTTTACTGCATCCGACTTATAGGAATCAGATGTATTTCTATCCAATTTATGGACACTTGATTCTGATGAATTATGTTCCAATCTTTATCCTGATTAATTGAGGTAATGTATTGCTGTCCTCTGCGTCATGATTATTCAGTGATTCTAAGCAGCTGTGTGCCAGTGTTTCTCTGACAGGTGCCCTATAATTCCCTGTCTCTTCAGTGCCAAGCTCTCCTGCACAGCAAGACAATTTTCCCAGTTGATTTGTAATATACTGAAAGTGAATAGAGGAATAAACAAATTTAAATAACGATCAGGCAATGCCAAGTGGCTGGCACACACTGCAGCGCATATACCCATCGAACCATGTACACACCGATAATCACACACACATACCAAATACCCGCACTGCTGCACATACCCACCGAGCCACGAGCCATGTCCCCACAGCTTACCCACACACACAATTATATACATACCAACATACCCACACACATGGCCGCACATATACCCATGCAACCATATACATACCTACAGCTATACATCCAACCCCATGTACACACACATACAGACAGATAGCTAGACAAACCCAAACTCACACACCTACCCAACCATACATGTAGCAATGCGCACCCACCCATATATGTATCTGTGAACCCACGGTCATACATGTAGCAATGTATACACGTTTCTCCATGTAGCAATCCACACATATACCTATGCACGCACATGTACCAATGTACATATAGCCGCATACATAACAATGGACCCACACATGTACTAACTGTGCATGGTGTGAATGTATCAATGAACCCACACCCATACATGTATCAATACACATACACATACATGTACCAATGTACACACAACTTGCATTTATTTATACAGTGCCTTTGACATAGATAAACGTCCGAAGTCACTTCACAGAGGCATAATCAGACAAAATGGTCGCCGAAACAAAGAAGGAGATTGTAGGAGGGATGATCAAAAGCTTGGTCAGAGGTGGGTTTTAAGGAGGCCCTCAAAAGAAGGTGGAGAGGCAGAGGGAATAGGGAGGGAATTCCAGAGCATGGAGCCTAGATGCCCAACGGAACGGCCACCAATGGTGGGGCCAATTGAGGGGAATGCACAAATGTCAGAGGAGCGGAGAGTTTGGGGGCAATTGTCGGGCGGGAGGAAGTTACAGAGATAGGGAGGGGTGAGGCCATGAAGGGAATTAAACACAAGGATGAGAATTTTAAATTTGAGGTGCTGGGCAGGGGGCCAGGAGCCAATGTAGGGCAGCAAGGACAGGGATGGTGGGTGAGCTGCATTTGGTGCAGGATAGGTTGAGCAGAATTTTCGATGATCTGAAGTTTATGGAGAGGGGAGGATGGGAGGCCAGCCAAGCGAGCATTGGAAGGTGACAAAGCCATGGATGAGGGTTTCAATGACAGACGGGCTGACAGGGGGTGGAATCAAGCAATGTTCCGGAGGTGGAAGTAGGTGGTCTTTGTGATGGAGCGGTTCCACTCGGGTTGAATATAGCACTGAGATTGTAAACTATCTGGTTCAGCCCAAGGCAATAACCAGGGAAGAGGACGGAAACGGCGGCGAGGGCATGGCGTTTCTGGCGGGGGATGAAGACAATAGCTTCATTCTTACCTATATACCAATACATATATATACAAATGCACACGCACCCATACCTGTACCAATTCACACGCACCCATACATGTAACAATATACTTGCACCCATTGCATAGTCCAATGCTCACTCACACACATCCCCTTGTGTACCTGCACAATCATGCATGTAACCCCACATATATACACATACCACTGTGTAAAAAAGACAATATTCACTCAAATAACATGCCTGGTTTTCCACACTTGTAGTGCCAGTGGGGAGCTGGCTGTGTATAGAAATGACAGATGTGCTGCCCATGGACGGAAAATCAAGGGCAGCGCACCTGCGATTTCCCAATGTGCACAGTCAGCAGGCAAGGCTGTTCTCCAGGACCATGAACATTAAAATCACCCCCAACAGTTCAAGCTCAATTTCTGTTTCACTTCTGCTTACAGTAGCTCCTGTGATATACTGCGTTGCAGTTTTACTTTCATTCAATACTCTGAGCAGCGCACGACAGTAAAGAAAGACCATGGGCCGGATATTCCGATCCCTACGGGAGTGTACGCGCTGTGTACCCACCCGTAGGGACATCAGAAATTCTGGTTTCAGGCATGCACTGCGCATGCGCTGGAAACCGGCATTTCCGATCTGTCAAGAATCCTCTTGACAGATCCTCCGCCTGCCCTGGAGAAGGGCCTCTGCGGGTGGAGAGTTCCGCTTTTTGGAGACCCTCCGCCCGCAGAAAACCCTTACAATTCTTACGCCTGGTAAAAGCAGGCGTAAGGCCTGCTTTTACCAGAATAAGAGTAGAAAAAAAGTTTTTAAAAAAATAAATTTTTTCACTGATTTGTCATTTAAAAATACTTTAAAAAAAGGTAAGTTTATTTTTAGCCCTGTAAAATACTTTAATTATTTTTTTCAAAAAATAACATTTTTGTTTAAAATACTTAATTTATTGTAATTTCAAGTCATTTAAAAAATGTGATTTTTTTTTAAATTTATTTAAAGTTTTACTATGTTTTTTCATTGATCTCCATTCATATATTTGACAGTTCTTCCTGTCAAATGTATGAAGGGAGATTCCCTTCTGTGATTGGCTCCCCCTGGCCCACGTGATCCCAGGGACGCTGCGAACTACCTGCGCCTCTGGGATATGTGGGCCCTGCGCACCGGCAGTTTGGAGAGGCTCAGCACCGGAATTGTGTGCGTCCCGGGAGCCCTCAGGTAAGGGCGCAGATTTTTCCAGATCGCAGGCCTCCGCCCGCGGGAGGCCTGCGATCGGAAAATACGGGCCCTTGTATTTATATCGTGCTTTTTCACAACCTCAGGACCTCCCAAAGCGCTTTACATCCAACAAGGTATGTTTTTGGAGTGTAGTCACTGTTGTAATGTAGCAAACGCGGCAGGCAATTTGCACACGGCAAGCTCCCACAAACAGCAATGTGATAATGACCAGATGATCTGTTTTGGTCTTGTTAGTTGAAGGACAAATGTTGGCCAGGACACCGGGAAGAAGTGCCCTGCTCTACTTCACCGAAAGGGCAAACGGGGCCTCGGTTTAATGTCCCATCCGAAAGATGTCGCCTCTGACAGTGCAGCACCCATCCAGTATTGCACTAAGATGCCAGCCTCGATTATGTGTGAAAATCACCGGAGTGGGACCCACAACCGTCTGACTCAGAGGCGGATAACTTACAAACACTTCATAAAATCAGCAGCAAACTGGCACTAGATCTGCCTCAGAAATAAATGTGACCCCCAGTGAACAATCCAGCATCTGTGGGGCAGATCTGGGCTGTTCATGAGGAAATGAAAAGGGTCACAACCTGTGCACAGGATGAGAGGATGAATATCTGACCCCTATCGCTGGATCACATATATTATCTTTACAATTTTAGAGTCCAAACATTTTTCCCCTTCAACAATTCCTAACACTGTATAAAGTGATGCTGGACCCACCTCAGTGTTGCTCTCCCATGTTAATATACTGTCCAGTACCTTCACCTTCCTGGTCGTCTGTTGGGGGAGATTAAGTCGGAAAATGGTGACTGAGTCTCCTTCAATGGGTCACCAGGAGGGTGGACATTGTTTCCATGTTTCACAACCTTTCATTCGAAATATATTTGGAGTGTGGGTGAGAAACAAGACACTGAGCCAGCCCGATAAGTGTTTGCACCATGCCACAAATATGCATTGCAATGGAAGCGTGGTGATGTGATGAAGCAATTTGACACTTTTGGACGGCTATTGTGGGAGGCTGCAGATTGGGTGATCCACAAAACATGAGGTCTCCACTGCTGCATCAACAGAGTCCAGTAAATTTGTATTTGGCGGGTCTGCTGTCTGCCCGAGACCCGGGCATCAAAGGGCGGATTATTCAAATGCCGTTGGCGCTGAATCTCGGCTGCTGGGAGTGTGGGTGGTCGTCTTAACCTAACTTGCTGGGCGAGAACATAGGAACAGGAGGAGGCCATTCAGCCCCTCGAGCCTGTTCCGCCAGTCAATGAGATCGTGACTGATCTGCGACCTAACTCCATATACCCGCCTTTGGCCCTTATCCCTTAATACCTTTGGTTAACAAAAAGCCATCAATCTCAGATCTAAAATTAACAATTGATCTAATGCCAATTGCCATTTGCAGAAGAGAGTTCCAAACTTCCACCACCTTTTGTGTGTAGAAGTGTTTCCTAATTTCACTCCTGAAAGGTCTGGCTCTAATTTCTAGACTATCCCCCCAGTCCGAGACTCCCCAACCAGCACAAATAGTTTCTCTCTATCTACCCTATCTGTTCCCCTTAATATCTTGAAAACTTTGATCAGATCACCCTTAACCTTCTAAATTTTAGGGAATACAACCCTAATTAGTGTAATCTCTCCTCGTAACTTAACCCTTGAAGTCCAGGTATCATTCTGGTAAACCTACGCTGCACTCCCTCCAAGGCCAATATATCCTTCCTAAGGTGTGGTGCCCAGAACTGCTCCCAGTACTCCAGGTGTGGTCGAACCAGGGTTTTGTACAGCTGCAGCATAACTTCTACCCCCTTGTATTCTAGTCCTCTAGATATAAAAGCCAGCATTGCATTAGCCTTTTTGATTATTTTCTGTACCTGTTCATGACATTTTAATGATCGATGTACCTGGACCCCCAAGTCTCTTTGGACATCGACTGTTTTTAGCTTTTCACCATTTAGAAAGTTCCCTGTTCTATCCTTTTTAGGTCCAAAGTGTATGACCTCACATTGAAATCCATTTGCCATAGTTTTGCCCATTCACTTAATCTATGAATATCCCTTCATAATTTTATGCTTTCATCTACACTGTCTACAATGCTGCCTATCTTTGTGTCATCAGCAAATTTGGATATATGACTTTCTATGCCATCATCTAAGTCGTTAATAAATACGGTGAATAGTTGAGGCCCCAACACAGATCCCTTGCGGGACACCACTAGTCACATCCTGCCAATTTGAGTACCTGCCCATTATCCCTACTCTCCGTCTCCTGCCGCTCAGCAGGGAACACATGGGATCGGGTGGCATTACCCAATATTACTCTCCGTTGACATCATTGGTGCAAAACCAGCATTACACCCAATCCCTTCAGTTTTCCGACGGGATGGTTAGGGTTGTATTCCCTAGAATTTAGATGGTTAAGGGGTGATCTGATCGAAGCTTTCAAGATACAAAATCCTGGAACTCCCTTCACCACGCGGAACACAGCGGTTCAAGAAGGCGACTCACCACCACCTTCTCGAGGGCAATTAGGGATGGGCAATAAATGCTGGCCTTGCCAGTGACACCCACATCCCAGGAATGAATAATTAAAATCACCCCACACAGTTGCGCTTCCTAAATAGATTACATCAGTACTATCCTCCCTCCCACTGCAATCAGTAGCAAGTAAACTGCAGCGAGTTAACCGTTCAATGTTACAGTATAAACAATCCGCTGATTGAACAAGATGGGCGAACCTGGGACCATCACATCAAAGGTGACATGTTGTCAGCCTTCCACTTCTACTGAAACTGCTCAGTGAAATATTTCAGGTGTATAAAGTAACACACAGGCTACATCCAGAATAATGTACAGGTTTGAGAGAGAAAGCAAGAAAGACTTGTATTTATATTATCCATTATCATGTTGTTGAAATATCTGAGAGTGCATCAGATTAATGATTGAAAGAAACAAAATAAAGAACTTGAATTTACATAGCGTCTTTGATGACCTCAGGACATCCCAAATCGCTTCACAGCCAATTAAGTACTTTTTTTGGAAGTGTAGTCACTGTTGTAGTGTAGGAAAACGCAGCAATCAATCTGCCCACAGTAAGGTCTCACAAACAGAAATAAGACAATTGACCAGATAATCTGTTTTTTTGATGGTGCTGCTTGAGGGATAAATATTTTCCAGAACACTGCGAGAACTCACTGCTCTTATTCGAATAGTGCTGTAGGAGCGTTTATGTCCACCTGCGAGGACAGATGGAGCCTCAGTTTAACGTCTCATCCGAAGTTACTTTGAAGTTCAGTGATTCTTATGCAGCTGTCATTTGTGCATAGCAAGATCCCACAAATTACAATGAGATGAACGGCCGAGCTATTGTTTTTTGATATATTGGTTGGGGGGATGAATGTTGAAGAATTCCCTGCTCCTCTGTGAAAAGTGCCATGGATCTTTGCACTCCATCTGAACAGGTTTACAGGATAATACACGTTCCATACAACTAACTAAGCACAGAGTGGGGATGGAAGCTGGGATCCCTTGGGCAGTATGGCTCAGTACGAAACGTGCCAGTGCAATTATTCCTGGCGGCATGGAGAGAAGCCTCTCTTGCAACATTAAATAAAAACAATCAGGGTCAGCCATGGCTCAGTTGGTAGCACGCTCGCCTCTGAGTCAGAAGGTTGTGGGTTCAAGTTACCACTCCAGGGACTTGAGCACAAAAATCTAGGCTGACATTCCAGTGCAGTGCGGAGGTGCTGTCTTTTGGGTGTACAAGTTCCCATGGCACTATTTCGAAGAAGAGCAGGGGAGTTATCCCTGGTGTCCTGGCCAATATTTATCCCTCAATCAACATCACAAAAACAGATTATCTGGTCATTATCACATTGCTGTTTGTGGGAGCTTGCTGTGCGCAAATTGGCTGCCATGTTTCTTACATTACAACAGTGACTACACTTCAAAAGTACTTATTGGCTGTAAAGCGCATTGGGATGTCCTGAGGTCGTGAAAGGCGCGATCAAGTCTTTTTTTTTTTAGTATCTAACTTGCTTAGCTAAAACTCAAGGGTCATTCTCCCTTTGACACTCAAGGGGCAATGGCCACAAAGAGCATCAAAGGACCTGACAAATCTAATCACTCCGTTAGCACTCCCAGCAATAAATTAACTCAATCCTGTCACTTCCCCTCCGAAAAGGCGTTGCTTGTTACCCACACGCACGCTGCTGGCCCCAAGGGCGAGGGGCTCGCGCAGCCCCCGGCAACACCAAAGTAAATTAGCCGCGTTCATTAAGGTAGTGAATCTGGAACATTTACTCCTGGGTTGTCACCAGCTGTGGGAGATCCATACACTGGGAGCCTGGAGCACTGGCAAGGCGTTTAACCCAATGTCAATGCAGCTTCAGATGAATCTTTCCTAATTAGAATGCTGTGAGATAATAAGCATTACAGACCTTATTACTGCTTTTAATTAAACCACAATAATAAAAAACCTTGGATTTATACAGTGCCTCTCATAGCTCATTTCTGTCATTTGGAAGGAGGAGAGCATGCCAGGGGATCTGAGACACCGTAATCGTAACCATCTTCAAGAAAGGTGACAAGTCCGATTGCGGTAATTACAGAGGAGTCTCCCTGCTGTCTGCCACAGGGAAAGTCATCGCAAGAATCCTCCTCAATTGCCTTCTCCCAGTGGCTGAAGAGCTCCTCCCAGAGTCGCAATGCGGATTCCGCCCACTAAGGGGCACAATGGACATGATCTTCACCGCGCGTCAACTACAAGAGAAATGCAGGGAACATGGCCTTCTTTGACCTCACAAAGGCCTTCGACACCGTCAACCGTGAGGGATTATGGAATGTCCTCCTCAAATTCGGCTGCCCTCAAAAGTGTGTCACCATCCTCCGCCTGCTTCATAGCAATACCTTACAGAGCACTTCACACAATTGCTTTCTTGGGCCAGACAAGTCATTTATGTAGCCAAAAGTGGCAGTCATTGTGCAGCAGCCAGGCTCCAGAAACAACAATGACCCAGAATTTGTTGGAGCGGGGCATCTCGTGGCGTGCCCTGTTGGTTAGACTTCTTCCCTCACCCTTCAGCTCGAAAAAGTTTTGTGCTGTAAATTGCTGGAATTGCAAGCTGAGGCGCCTGAGACCTTGGAGAACGATGGGACCAACAGTCTATCTCCTTAACCAATGAAACTTAAGGATTGAGAAAGAAACAGGAGCGATGGTGAAGGAACTAAAGGCGAATTCGAGTCAAATCAGGCACAGAAAGAGAAATAAAGAAAGATTGGATTAAGAGAGAGTAAAAAAAGAGACAGAAAGGAAAAGTAAGTGCCGAGTTAACCGATCTTAGGGCATGTTAAAATTGACATCAGTGGCCCTCATTCAGCCAGTGTTCTCGCTCCTGATGGTGATCCGACAGCTCCCGTTGGAGCGAGCGTGTCCGTGGGCATTGAGATGTCCGAGGACAGGCTCAGTGGGTGCCGTCCTCAATGGCTGAATAACCTGTGAATACTCACCAGCCTAAACTTTCCAAGGGCACTCTGGCGGCGCTGGACCTCAGCTGCTGCAGCACGGGTGGGGAGCAGCACAGTCAATGCGCTTGCACCTTTCTGATAGGCAGAGGTGGTGGGGAAGCTTCATGTCACAGCCTCGAAAAATGACCCCGACAGGAAGGATGGGCCACTTGGGTGAGCTACCAGGCGGATGCTGGAGCCCAAAGGAACTGTGCCCCACCATGAGCCAGCACCTACAACAAGGGAGGATAGGTGGGGGGGAAGCAGCAAACATGAATTGGAAAATTTACCCTACAGATCGAAGTTTATCTCCAAGTTGACTCCCAGTGTCGAAATTCTGATAATTGGACACAACAGACTGACAGAGGTCTTCAGCTTCCTAATCATCTGCCCGCTTCCCCTGTCACTGCCAACATGTCAGTGTCCCTTTCACATTTCAAACTCTCACGGTGAGCCCTCGGCAGAATTCTAGGCAGGGATCAGGTTTGTATAATGCGTATTGATTTATTTATACAGAGGGACGACAGGCACTCGAGAGATGCAGCAATGGATCTTAATGGGGCTCATGGGGCTTTGGGCAGCAAAGCGCGCGTTAGATGAAGAATAAGATAAAAGGAGCACTTTATCCGACGTCTTGAACGTTAATCGCACAAATATCAAAAGAAAATAGAAATTAATAAGCTCGATCCCACAAGTCTCGCCAAGCAGACAAATTATTGGTAATGAGCTCCTGTAAATTACTTGCAACTGTTTGCTGAAAGGTTTATTAAACTTTGAGCTTTTTTCTAATGAAATTGCACGGAGAATTCAAAAGCCCTGTGAGAACTGAAGTATAATTCCCAGTGCCCAGCCATCGAGTGCGGGGGAGAAAGCCATCCAAGGTTCCAGTATTTTAGGGTGCTCTTCCTTCTCCAGTTTCCTCCACCCCGACCCCCCTCTCTCTTGAGGTACAGCTGCACAGCGGTGACAGCCCTCATATTCATGCATGACCCGCCACAAGTGGCAGCGGGCTATTCGACTGCAGAAGGCTTCACATCTGAGTGCAGTCCTGCCCTGGCCTGGTGTCGACACACACACGCACTGTCCGGCAGGAGGTGCTGAACAGCGACCAAGGAGCTGGGACTCTGGCTGGTACGCCCACCCCCCTCCCCATCCCCCACAGCCCAGGGGCTCTGAGGCCAACTGCAGCATCACACCTGCTGCTCCAGCTGTGATCACAGATTAAGAATCAAACCGAGAAGGTCCTTTTCCGCACGGCTCACCGGCAGAGACATTTTTGATTGTGTTTTTTTTCCCCAACAACGCTCAATGCAAGGCCTCGTCCCCTCAAACCAAGCTTATTCCACACTCGACTGCTTCAGTGAGAGCAGCACTGTCCCAGAAAATGATGGATCGCACTGCTGACATATAAAGAAGGGCAGCCAATAATCCATGCGATGTCAAGCAGTCATAAATCCTGATTACCACAGAACAATATGCAAACCTCCTGCATATAGCAAGAGAACATAGTCAGATCCTCATCATCCATCTATTGAACCACTTGGAATTGCAGACATTTCCTCCTAAAGCGCTGGGAAACAAGATGCAGTCCCTTACCAGTCAATTTTGTACTAGGACTGGAAGGTGCAGTGGGTTAACGCACTGTCCTTTTACCTCAGAAACTTTGAGCCGAGACCGACAGCCTGGTTGCAAGAGTCCGATGCGAAGTGAGTTTGGGCAGTCTCGATCCAGTGCTCGTGGCATGAGGGCACATTCATTCAGCGCTAATTGGCAATCTCATTGAGAGAAGCGACAGGACGGCAGGTGTGGCAATTGAACCCTTGTCACTCTGGGGTAACAGGAGACACTCTCTGTCCCCTCAGCATTGTGCGCTTCACATTCACCAAAAAAGTAAAACGATTTGCACAAATCCAGGAAGATTCTGTTTCCAGGGCGGAGAAAGCAGCGCGGCTCAGAATGAGGAGTTTAACACTTAGACACGATGCTGCAAACTGTGCGATTTACCCAATAATCTGCAGCCATATACGCATGCAATGATATCATGAGCAATCACTGATGTCACAGTTAACCCAGTGTGTTGTCACTCTGCACCGAGTGTGTTATTAATGATGTTACTGTGTACAGAGGGTGTTATTAATGAAATAACAACAGAAAACGCTGGAAAAACTCAGCAGGCCAGGCAGCATCCGTGGTAGAGAAAGAGAGTTGACGTTTCAGGTCGATGACCTTTCATCAGAACTGGGAAGAGCTGGAAATCAAATAGATTTAAGGCCAGGGTAAAGCTGGGAAAAGGGGGAGGGGATAAAGGAACAAAGGAGGAGATGAAGAGACATTAAGAGACATTAAGAGATATGCAAGGCTAGAGGTGGTGTTAATGTGACAGATTAAGGCTGAATGAAGTGTGAAATCCACTGGCAGAATGAAGGACAGCTGCCAGCTTCTAGGAGGAAAAAAAAAGGTGGGGGGGACAAATAAAAGGGTGGATAAAATAAAATATAAATGTGATTGGAGCTGAGGTTATGATCTAAAATTGTTGAACTCGATATTGAGTCCAGAGGGCTGTAGCGTGCCTAAACGAAAGATGAGGTGCTGTTCCTCGAGCTTACGCTGAGCTTCCGTGGAACAGTGTAATAGGCCGAGGACGGTGAGGTCAGAGTGGGAGTGAAGCGGTGAATTAAAGTGACAGGCCACCGGGAGCTCGGGGTCCCCCTTACGGACTGAACGGAGGTGTTCCGCAAAGCGGTCACCCAATCTGCGTTTGGTCTCCCCAATGTAGAGGAGTCCACATCGTGAGCAGCGAATACAGTATACTAAATTGCAGGAAGTACAAGTAAATCGCTGTTTCACCTGGAATGGGTGTTTGGGGCCCTGGACAGTGGGAAGAGGGGAGGTATAAGGGCATGTGTTGTCACTGTGTACTGAGTGTGTTATTAATGATGTCACTGTGTACAGTGTGTTATTAATGATGTCACTGTGTACAGAGTGTGTTATTAATGATTTCACTGTGTACGGAGTGCGTTATTAATGATGTCACTGTGTACAGAGTGTGTTATTAATGATGACACTGTGTACAGAGTGTGTTATTAATGATGACACTGTGTACAGAGTGTTATTAACGATGTCACTGTGTGCGGCGCATGTTATTAATGATGTCACTGTGTACAGTGTGTTATTAATGATGTCACTGTGCACAGAGTGTGTTATTAATGATGTCACTGTGTACAGTGTGTTATTAATGGTGTCACTGTGCACAGAGTGTGTTATTAATGATGTCACTGTGTACGGAGCATGTCATTAATGATGTCACTGTGTACAGAGTGTGTTATTAATGATGTCACTGTGTACAATGTGTTAATAATGATGTCACTCTGTACAGAGTGTGTTATTAATGATGTCACTGTGCACAGAGTGTGTTATTAATGATGTCACTGTGTACAGAGTATGTTATTAATGATGTCACTGTGTACAGAGTGTGTTTTAATGATGTCACCGTGTACAGAGTGTGTTATTAATGATGTCACTGTGTACAATGTGTTATTAATGATGTCACTGTGTACAGAGCGTGTTATTAATGATGTCACGTGTACAGTGTGTTATTAATGATGTCACTGTTTACAGGGTGTGTTATTAATGATGTCACTGTGTACAGTGTGTTATTAATATGTCACTGCGTGCAGAGAGCGTTATTATGATGTCACTGTGTCCAGAGTGTGTTATTAATGATGTCACTGTGTACAGTTTGTTATTAATGCTGTCACTATGTACAGAGTGTTTAATTACTGATGTCACTGTGTACAGAGCGTGTTATTAATCATGTCACGTGTACAGTGTGTTATTAAATATGTCACTGTGTACAGAGTATGTTATTAATGATGTCAATGTGTACAGAGTGTGTTATTAATGATGTCACTGTGTACAATGTGTTAATAATGATGTCACTCTGTACAGAGTGTGTTATTAATGATGTCACTGTGCACAGAGTGTGTTATTAATGTTGTCACTGTGCACAGAGTGTTATTAATGATGTCACCGTGTACAGAGTGTGTTATTAATGATGTCACTCTGTGTGGAGCATGTTGTGAATGATGTCACTGTGTACAGTGTGTTAGTAATGATGTCACTGTGTGCGGAGCATGTTAATAATGATGTCACTGTGTACAGTGTGTTATTAATGATGTCACTGTGTACAGTGTGTTATTAATGATGTCACCGTGTACAGAGTGTGTTATTAATGATGTCACTGTGTACAGTGTGTTATTAATGATGTCACCGTGTACAGAGTGTGTTATTAATGATGTCACTGTGTACAGTGCGTTATTAATGATGTCACTGTGAGCAGAGAGTATTATTATTGATGTCACTGTGTACTGAGTGTGTTATTAATGATGTCACTGTGTACTGAGTGTGTTATTAATGATGTCACTATGTACAGTGTGTTATTAATGATGTCACTGTGTAGTGTTATTAATGATGTCACTGTTTACAGTGCATGTTATGAATGATGTCACTGTGTACAGATTGTTATTAATGATGTCACTGTGTACATAGTGTGTTATTAAGGATGTCACTGTGTACATAGTGTGTTATTAATGATGTCACTTTGAACATAGCATGTTATTAATGATGTCACTGTGTGCAGAGGGTGTTATTAATGATGTCACTGTGTACAGAGTGTGTTATTAATGATGTCACTGTGTGCAGAGTGTGTTATTAGTGATGTCACTGTGTACATAGTGTGTTATTAATGATGTTACTGTGTACAGTGTGTTGTTAATGATGTCACTGTGCACAGAGTGTGTTATTAATGATGTCACTGTATGCACAGCGTTATTAATGATGTCACTGTGTACAGTGTGTTATTAATGATGTCACTGTGCACAGAGTGTGTTATTAATGATGTCACTGTGTACAAAGTGTTTTATTATTGACGTCACTGTGTACAGGGTGTGTTATTAATGATGTCACTGTGTACAGAGTGTGTTATTAATGATGTCACTGTGTACAGAGTGTGTTATTAATGATGTCACTGTGTACAGAGTGTTATTAATGATGTCACTGTGTACAGAGTGTGTTATTAATGATGTCACTGTGTACAGAGTGTTATTAATGATGTCACTGTGTGCAGAATGTGTTATGAATGATGTCACTGTGTACAGAGTGTGTTATTAATGATGTCACTCTGTACAGTGTGTTATTAATCATGTCACTGTGTACAGAGTGTGGTATTCATGATGTCACTGTGTGTGGAGCATGTTATTAATTATGTCCCTGTGTGCAGAGTGTGTTATTAATGATGTCCCTGTGTACGGAGTGTGTTATTAATGATGTCACTGTGTTCAGTGCGTTATTAATGATGTCACTGTGAGCAGAGAGTATTATTAATGATGTCACTGTGTGCGGAGCATGTTAATAATGATGTCAATGTGTACAGTGTGTTATTAATGATGTCACTGTGTACAGAGTGTGTTATTAATGATGTCACTGTGTACAGTGCATTATTAATGATGTCACTGTGAGCAGAGAGTATTATTAATGTTGTCACTGTGTACAGAGTGTGTTATTAATGATGTCACTGTGTACAGTGTGTTATTAATGATGTCACCGTGTACAGAGTGTGTTATTAATGATGTCACTCTGTGTGGAGCATGTTATGAATGATGTCACTGTGTACAGTGTGTTATTAATGATGTCACTGTGTACAGAGTGTGTTATTAATGATGTCACTGTGTGCAGTGCGTTATTAATGATGTCACTATGTACAGTGTGTTATTAATGATGTCACTGTGTAGTGTTATTAATGATGTCACTGTGTACAGAGCATGTTATGAATGATGTCACTGTGTACAGATAGTTATTAATGATATCACTGTGTACATAGTGTGTTATTAATGATGTCACTGTGTACATAGTGTGTTATTAATGATGTTACTGTGTACAGTGTGTTGTTAATGATGTCACTGTGCACAGAGTGTGTTATTAATGATGTCACTGTATGCACAGCGTTATTAATGATGTCACTGTGTACAGTGTGTTATTAATGATGTCACTGTGTACAGAGTGTGTTCTTAATGATGTCACTGTGTACAAAGTGTCTTATTATTGATGTCACTGTGTACAGGGTGTGTTATTAATGATGTCACTGTGTGCAGAATGTGTTATGAATGATGTCACTGTGTACAGAGTGTGTTATTAATGATGTCACTGTGTAGAGAGTGTGTTATTAATGATGTCACTCTGTACAGTGTGTTATTAATCATGTCACTGTGTACAGAGTGTGGTATTCATGATGTCACTGTGTACAGAGTGTGTTATTAATGATGCCACTGTGAAGAGAGTGTGTTATTAATGAAGTCACTGTGTACAGAGTGTGTTATTAATGATGTCACTGTGTACAGTGTGTGTTATTAATGATGTTACTGTGTACAGTGTGTTGTTAATGATGTCACTGTGCACAGAGTGTGTTATTAATGATGTCACTGTGAGCAGAGAGTATTATTAATGATGTCCCTGTGTACAGAGTGTGTTATTAATGATGTCACTGTGTACAGTGCATTATTAATGATGTCACTGTGAGCAGAGAGTATTATTAATGTTGTCACTGTGTACAGAGTGTGTTATTAATGATGTCACTGTGTACAGTGTGTTATTAATGATGTCACCATGTACAGAGTGTGTTATTAATGATGTCACTCTGTGTGGAGCATGTTATGAATGATGTCACTGTGTACAGTGTGTTATTAATGATGTCACTGTGTACAGAGTGTGTTATTAATGATGTCACTGTGTGCAGTGTGTTATTAATGATGTCACTATGTACAGTGTGTTATTAATGATGTCACTGTGTAGTGTTATTAATGATGTCACTGTGTACAGAGCATGTTATGAATGATGTCACTGTGTACAGATAGTTATTAATGATATCACTGTGTACATAGTGTGTTATTAATGATGTCACTGTGTACATAGTGTGTTATTAATTATGTTACTGTGTACAGTGTGTTGTTAATGATGTCACTGTGCACAGAGTGTGTTATTAATGATGTCACTGTATGCACAGCGTTATTAATGATGTCACTGTGTACAGTGTGTTATTAATGATGTCACTGTGTACAGAGTGTGTTCTTAATGATGTCACTGTGTACAAAGTGTCTTATTATTGATGTCACTGTGTACAGGGTGTGTTATTAATGATGTCATTGTGTGCAGAATGTGTTATGAATGATGTCACTGTGTACAGAGTGTGTTATTAATGATGTCACTGTGTAGAGAGTGTGTTATTAATGATGTCACTCTGTACAGTGTGTGTTAATGATGTCACTGTATACAGAGTGTGTTATTAATCATGTCACTGTGTACAGAGTGTGGTATTCATGATGTCACTGTGTACAGAGTGTGTTATTAATGATGCCACTGTGAAGAGAGTGTGTTATTAATGAAGTCACTGTGTACAGAGTGTGTTATTAATGATGTCACTGTGTACAGTGTGTGTTATTAATGATGTTACTGTGTACAGTGTGTTGTTAATGATGTCACTGTGCACAGAGTGTGTTATTAATGATGTCACTGTGAGCAGAGAGTATTATTAATGATGTCACTGTGTACAGAGTGTGTTATTAATGATGTCACTGTGTACAGTGTGTTATTAATGATGTCACCGTGTACAGAGTGTGTTATTAATGATGTCACTCTGTGTGGAGCATGTTATGAATGATGTCACTGTGTACACTGTGTTATTAATGATGTCACTGTGTACAGAGTATGTTATTAATGATGTCACTGTGTACAGTGCATTATTAATGATGTCACTGTGAGCAGAGAGTATTATTAATGTTGTCACTGTGTACAGAGTGTGTTATTAATGATGTCACTGTGTACAGTGCATTATTAATGATTTCACTGTGAGCAGAGAGTATTATTAATGTTGTCACTGTGTACAGAGTGTGTTATTAATGATGTCACTGTGTACAGTGTGTTATTAATGATGTCACCATGTACAGAGTGTGTTATTAATGATGTCACTCTGTGTGGAGCATGTTATGAATGATGTCACTGTGTACAGTGTGTTATTAATGATGTCACTATGTACAGTGTGTTATTAATGATGTCACTGTGTAGTGTTATTAATGATGTCACTGTGTACAGAGCATGTTATGAATGATGTCACTGTGTACAGATAGTTATTAATGATATCACTGTGTACATAGTGTGTTATTAATGATGTCACTGTGTACATAGTGTGTTATTAATGATGTTACTGTGTACAGTGTGTTGTTAATGATGTCACTGTGCACAGAGTGTGTTATTAATGATGTCACTGTATGCACAGCATTATTAATGATGTCACTGTGTACAGAGTGTGTTATTAATGATGTCACTGTGTACAGTGTGTTATTAATGATGTCACTGTGTACAGAGTGTGTTCTTAATGATGTCACTGTGTACAAAGTGTCTTATTATTGATGTCACTGTGTACAGGGTGTGTTATTAATGATGTCATTGTGTGCAGAATGTGTTATGAATGATGTCACTGTGTACAGAGTGTGTTATTAATGATGTCACTGTGTAGAGAGTGTGTTATTAATGATGTCACTCTGTACAGTGTGTTGTTAATGATGTCACTGTATACAGAGTGTGTTATTAATCATGTCACTGTGTACAGAGTGTGGTATTCATGATGTCACTGTGTACAGAGTGTGTTATTAATGATGCCACTGTGAAGAGAGTGTGTTATTAATGAAGTCACTGTGTACAGAGTGTGTTATTAATGATGTCACTGTGTACAGTGTGTGTTATTAATGATGTTACTGTGTACAGTGTGTTGTTAATGATGTCACTGTGCACAGAGTGTGTTATTAATGATGTCACTGTGAGCAGAGAGTATTATTAATGATGTCACTGTGTACAGAGTGTGTTATTAATGATGTCACTGTGTACAGTGTGTTATTAATGATGTCACCGTGTACAGAGTGTGTTATTAATGATGTCACTCTGTGTGGAGCATGTTATGAATGATGTCACTGTGTACACTGTGTTATTAATGATGTCACTGTGTACAGAGTATGTTATTAATGATGTCACTGTGTGCAGTACGTTATTAATGATGTCACTGTGAGCAGAGAGTATTATTAATGATGTCACTGTGTACAGAGTGTGTTATTAATGATGTCACTATGTACAGTGTGTTATTAATGATATCACTGTGTAGTGTTATTAATGATGTCACTGTGTACAGAGCATGTTATGAATGATGTCACTGTGTACAGAGCATGTTATGAATGATGTCACTGTGTACATAGTGTGTTATTAATGATGTCACTGTGTACATAGTGTGCTATTAATGATGTTACTGTGTACAGTGTGTTGTTAATGATGTCACTGTGCACAGAGTGTGTTATTAATGATGTCACTGTATGCACAGCGTTATTAATGATGTCACTGTGTACAGTGTGTTATTAATGATGTCACTGTGTACAGAGTGTGTTATTAATGATGTCACTGTGTACAAAGTGTTTTATTATTGATGTCACTGTGTACAGGGTGTGTTATTAATGATGTCACTGTGTGCAGAATGTGTTATGAATGATGTCACTGTGTACAGAGTGTGTTATTAATGATGTCACTGTGAAGAGAGTGTGTTATTAATGAAGTCACTGTGTACAGAGTGTGTTATTAATGATGTCACTGTGTACAGAGTGTGTTATTAATTATGTCACTGTGTACAGTGTATTATCAATGATGTCTCTGTGTACCGAGCATGTTATTAATGATGTGACTGTGTACACTGTCTTATTAATGATGTCACTGTGTGTGGAGCGTGTTATTAATTATGTCCCTGTGTTCAGTGCGTTATTAATGATGTCACTGTGAGCAGAGAGTATTATTAATGATGTCACTGTGTGCGGAGCATGTTAATAATTATGTCAATGTGTACAGTGTGTTATTAATGATGTCACTGTGTACTGAGTGTGTTATTAATGATGTCACTGTGTACAGTGCGTTATTTATGATGTCACTGTGAGCAGAGAGTATTATTAATGATGTCACTGTGTACAGAGTGTGTTATTAATGATGTCACTGTGTACAGTGTGTTATTAATGATGTCACCGTGTACAGAGTGTGTTATTAATGATGTCACTCTGTGCGGAGCATTTTATGAATGATGTCACTGTGTACAGTGTGTTATTAATGATGTCACTGTGTACTGAGTGTGTTATTAATGATGTCACTGTGTGCAGTGCGTTATTAATGATGTCACTGTGAGCAGAGAGTATTATTAATGATGTCACTGTGTACAGAGTGTGTTATTAATGATGTCACTATGTACAGTGTGTTATTAATGATGTAACTGTGTAGTGTTATTAATGATGTCACTGTGTACAGAGCATGTTATGAATGATGTCACTGTGTACATAGTGTGTTATTAATGATGTCACTGTGTACATAGTGTGTTATTAATGATGTCACTGTGTGCAGAGGGTGTTATTAATGATGTCACTGTGCACAGAGTGTGTTATTAATGATGTCACTGTATGCACAGTGTTATTAATGATGTCACTGTGTACAGTGTGTGTTATTAATGATGTCATTGTCTACAGAACATGTTATTAATGATGTCACTGTGTACAGAGTGTGTTATTAATGATGTCATTGTCTACAGAACATGTTATTAATGATGTCACTGTGTACGGAGTGTGTTATTAATGACGTCACTGTGTACAAAGTGTGTTATTCATTATGTCACTGTGTACAGTGTGTTATTAATGATATCACTGTGTACAGTGTGTTATTAATGATGTCACTGTGTAGAGAGTGTTATTAATGATGTCACTGTGTACAGAGTGTGTTAATGATGTCACTGTGTACAGAGTGTGTTATTAATGATGTCACTGTGTACAGAGTGTTATTAATGATGTCACTGTGTACAGAGTGTGTTATTAATGATGTCACTGTGTACAGTGTGTTATTAATGATGTCACTGTGTACAGAGTGTTATTAATGATGTCACTGTGTAGAGAGTGTTATTAATGATGTCACTGTGTACAGTGTGTTATTAATGATGTCACTGTGTACAGAGTGTGTTATTAATGATGTCACTGTGTACAGAGTGTGTTATTAATGATGTCACTGTGTAGAGAGTGTTATTAATGATGTCACTGTGTACAGTGTGTTATTAATGATGTCACTGTGCACAGAGTGTGTTATTAATGATGTCACTGTGTACAGTGTTATTAATGATGTTACTGTGTACAGAGTGTGTTATTAATGATGTCACTGTGTACAGAGTGTGTTATTAATGATGTCACTGTGTACAGAGTGTGTTATTAATGATGTCACTGTGTACAGAGTGTTATTAATGATGTCACTGTGTACAGAGTGTGTTATTAATGATGTCACTGTGTACAGAGTGTGTTATTAATGATGTCACTGTGTACAGAGTGTGTTATTAATGATGTCACTGTGTACAGAGTGTTATTAATGATGTCACTGTGTACAGAGTTTGTTATTAATGATGTCACTGTGTACAGAGTGTGTTATTAATGATGTCACTGTGTACAGAGTGTGTTATTAATGATGTCACTGTGTACAGAGTGTTATTAATGATGTCACTGTGTACAGAGTGTGTTAATGATGTCACTGTGTACAGAGTGTGTTATTAATGATGTCACTGTGTACAGAGTGTTATTAATGATGTCACTGTGTACAGAGTGTGTTATTAATGATGTCACTGTGTACAGAGTGTGTTATTAATGTTGTCGTGGTTTGTGTACCCCATATGCAAAGCCCAGGTACACTGTTTGCATCTGAAAATCCGACAGATAGCTTTGGTTGAATATTGACGTCTCTGATAACCCCCTGTATCAGAGGGAGATATTCCTGCATTGCATCTCCTCTCCGGCAGCGCACATGCAACGCCAGCTGGGTGACCTAAGTGCCTGCCTCTAAAATGAGGCCCTTGAGTTTTATTACTCTGTTTCAATGTGTCATTAAGCCAGCTATAGGCCAGAGTCAACAAATCACCGAATCAAATCTCTCTCTGTGTGCCGAGTAAAGGTTAGAAATGATGGTCTTCATTAGGCTGCATCTTTACTGTGAATTAGCTGTCAAGGAAGGCTGTTTACACACAGAAAACATCAGTCTAAAGGCCTGGCTTTGCACAGAGATACCATAATTAAACCTGGTAATTGAAATCCACATCTCACCAACCAGCGAGTTGGCAGCACTTATTATTTCCTGCTTGTTAGCTAACAGTTACTAACTGGATGCATGGACAGTAAAAACAAAATAAGGATTGCAGAGGAACCCCCGGTTTGGAGAGTGCTCCCTGATCTTGCTGTTACACCAAGGTGGTTTGGCCACCATCTTAAAGGTGCTTGTTAGATCCTCCCAGTGGCCTAACATGTAAAAGGTACCACTTCCTGTGGTATTAAGTCAGCAGCTCTGCTCCTGTGTGTTGTCCAGACGATCTGTTTGAGTCAGGACATTATGCAAGGATATTACTGGCCTTGGCCGTGATGTCCCCATGGTCGAATAGCACACCAATAGGCACTGTGAGCTCACACGTGAACGACGGTCAGTTGGATAAGGGATGCTGGAGGCCTGCAGCCACCCACGGGATGACCTCCCAGTAAGTCGGTACCTTCGGGAGAGGAGGGGAGGAGGGGGGAGGTAAATTCAGATTGAGGAAGGCAACATTTGCCCCAGGTAGTGACGGGACATTTCACAAAGGCTGTGCACAGGCACTGTGGATGTTCGTAAAGGTGGAAAGTGAACTTTCACTGTCTGGTTTTATTTCTTAAAATTACAGAATTAACTTTTCCAAATTAAGACCGTTTGAACCAACACTCGACCGACCGACTATCAGGGTCTGAGGTTCAGGGTCAGGAACTTGCAATGTTCAAAATTACATAGGTGCAAACATTCAGCTGCGGGGTATGTGAATGAATACTCATTAGGGATGTGGTGTATATCAATGTCATATTACTAGGGTTATGGGGTACATAAGTCTGTTATCAGGTGGCGTCTATCCATAGGTTATCTTTAGCGGTGTGGGGTATATCAGTGTTTTATCTTTAAGGGTGTGGTTTATATCATTGTGTTGTGGGGTGTACCAGTGTGTTATTGTTAGGGGTGTGGGGTATCTGTATGTGTTTTATCATTGAGGACGTAGGGTATATCAGTGTGTTATTGTTAGGGGTGTGGGGTATATGTGTGTGTTTTATCATTGAGGACGTAGGGTATATCATTGTGTTATTGTTAGGGGTGTGGGGTATATGTGTGTGTTTTATCATTGAGGGCGTAGGGTATATCATTGTGTTATTGTTAGGGGTGTGGGGTATATGTATGTGTTTTATTGTTAAGGACAATGGATATATCAGTGTGTTATTGTTAGGGGTGTGGGGTATATGTATGTGTTTTATTGTTAAGGACGATGGATATATCAGTGTGTTATTGTTAGGGGTGTGGGGTATATGTGTGTGTTTTATCATTGAGGGCGTAGGGTATATCAGTGTGTTATTGTTCGGGGTGTGGGGTATATCAGTGTGTTGTTAGGGGTGTGGGGTATATGTGTGTGTTTTATCATTGAGGGCGTAGGGTATATCAGTGTGTTATTGTTAGAGGTGTGGGGTATATCAGTGTGTTATTGTTAGGGGTGTGGGGTATATCAGTGTGTTATTGTTAGGGGTGTGGGGTATATCAGTGTGTTATTGTTAGGGGTGTGGGGTATATCAGTGTGTTATTGTTAGGGGTGTGGGGTATATCAGTGTGTTATTGTTAGGGGTGTGGGGTATATCAGTGTGTTATTGTTAGGGGTGTGGGGTATATCAGTGTGTTATTGTTAGGGGTGTAGGGTATATCAGTGTGTTATTAGGGGTGTAGGGTATATCAGTGTGTTATTGTTAGGGGTGTAGGGTATATCAGTGTGTTATTAGGGGTGTAGGGTATATCAGTGTGTTATTAGGGGTGTAGGGTATATCAGTGTGTTATTGTTGGGGCGTGCCAGTGAATGGTATTTCAGGAAAAATAAAAGCTGCAGTAATTGTACCATCTACTGAAGTGGTTCTCAGAGTGATGAAGCTGCCTGATTAATGGTGAGTACTGAACGGAGAGGTGGGTACAGTGACCATGATAAAGAGTTTTAGTACGTCTCATTAAATCCAGAATATGTAATCTGCACCAGGCACTATTTCAGATATAAGGAATAATGGTTGCTGACAGAGGGAGCTGCTCTGTAATTGTTCCTCATCAAGGTTCTTACTTACTTGTGTGAGTGGTGCCAAAACCAGTAATACAGGGGTGGCTGTCAATGCTGGTCAATCACTTGGCCAATTTGCAACCTCACAATCGGCTTCCTGATCAAATGAACTTGAGATGAGGACCAATAGGAAAGTCCTCACAGAGAGATTTGAGTGTGGAATAGAACAGCAACAAATTTATACAGCCCTCATTGCATAATGGAGCCTCTCAGGCTCCATCTTCACCAAAGGAGAGAGGTGGACAATGATAAGGAATTTATCATGAGATCCCAGGAATTTAAGGATAGACCAATGCACAGTTGAAGAGATTGGTTCTTAGGATGATTTTGAAGTCAGGGCAAGGGAGTAGCGAGGCAATGTAATTTGGAATAATGGTCTGGAGGGCAGGGATATAGTGACTGAAGCACAGTAATACAGGACGTTGCAGAAGCAAAAATGTACTATCAGTGTCCCATTATGACAGTGCGAGACCAAGGATCAATATAACGAAGGACATTCTCTTTTCTACCTTCCCAAAGGAACTGACCTCTTCAGCTTTCTTGAGAACATTATATATTGAAAAGCTACGGTGAAGGATTGAGGCCCACATTGCTGGACACCACCCTGGCTCGAAGGAGCGGGGAAGAAGCGGAGGTAAACGGAGAAGTAGTGATCAGGTGACACTAAGCTTGTAAATTTTTTTTGGAGGAAGAGTAGACTGAGGGAGGTAAGGAATTCTACAGTTTCGAGATCCTAGGAAAGAATGAGTTTTAAGCAGGAGACTTGTTTGGGCTGTGTGTTTGAACATCAGATGAGAATAGGAGCAGGCTTGACTATGATTCGCCCCCTCCACCATTTGATAGTGTGACAACGCTCATTTTCTACGCTCTCTCAGTAGGGAGCGACACACAACGGGAGTGGTGGGGGGTGGAGGGGAGTGGGCAGTGAATCGGGGTGACAGTATTGTAGACCTATCTCCGACTCAGACTCTCTGTGACCGTAGCTTGTCAATGGATTGTGGAATCACCCCACTAAAGAACTGGGCAAGGTGCAGGAGAATTCCTTGCACCTGGGGACCTATACCCCAGAAAGAATCACCTTCGGGAAGGAGAAAAATTGATGATTTTTTTTTTAAAAAGGTGTTTCTTCCCCAGAAATGGGGCTGGATTTTGTAAATCAGAGCCGTCGTTAAAATGACCCCAATCTGCCTATCGTGTCCAAACATAACTGAATGGCATTTCATTGGCAGAATTCCAGATGATGCAGAGCTGCAGGAGTCTGAGGCACGATGAGATTGACCCCACAAGAACTGAAGGACATCTTGATTTCTGAGGAGCCTTTGGTTTGCCATCCATTATTGCCTCAAGTGATACCATCAGCAGCAAAAATGAGGAGGCAGGAAACATGCGGCTGTTAACAAAATGCTGAAAAGACGGGAGATTTTGATTTGAAGTTATATTTGGTCACGGATATGAAAATTTGACTCTAGTCCTCGGGATGCAGAGGACTCCGTAAATATGAAGATGGTTTGTTTTTGATAAAACCTATTAAAGATGACTCCAATATGCATTTGTGAAATTATTCATGTTTTTCTTCTGCTCTCCCTTGCTGTATGTGCTCAGACTCATAAAGGCTTTGAATAAAGGTCGCCCGCTGAAGCACTACATATGTGCACTGATTTCCAAATTAACCAGGATTTCAGTTCCACACTGGAGGCTGAACACTTCCCTGCTTTCTCAATGGTGGTTCAGCGGATGCCTTTTATTCCAAGCCCAGTCCAGCCTGCCCTCCCTCCACATTATTGACTGCTTGTACATCTGATCACTATTTAAAACACCGTTAGCATTACGTGACTTTACCAATACTTCTGAAGCCACGACATGTATTTCTGCATTTAACTGTAACAAGACTTTCTCAAGTTCACCAACAACATACCGTTATTTTATTAGTGTTTCATGACCTATTCACTAATGAGAACAGTGTTAGCATTTGGCAAGTTACTAACTTGATTCCATTAACTCTCCGAGTCCACAGGCTTCAGCTGCAGGTCCCTAAATACAGCTGTATGGGCATTTATCATCACAATGAAGTCTCTGCAGGACTTGGCTGAGCGTCCTGGCAGCATTGTAGTTGGGTGAGGTGCTTCGTACCCACCACTGATCTAAATCTTACCGGCATTCCTGCTAGCTAGGATTGGTCATTTCTTGATCAGACCTTAAGATGTCTAAGTGACAAAAGGATAATTTTGTCCATCTTGCCTCACAAGTGGACAACTCTGCATGGGAACACCACCAACTCCAAGTTCCCCTCCAAGTCGCACACTATCCTGACTTAGAAGTATATCGCCGATCCTTCATTGTCGCTGGGTCAAAATCCTGGAACTCCCTCCCTAACAGCACTGTAGGAGTACCTTCACCACACGGACTGCAGCGGTTCAAGAAGGCAGCTCACCACCACCTTCTCGAGGGCAATTAGGGATGGGCAATAAATGCTGGCCTTGCCAGCGACGCCCACATCCCATAAACGAATAAAAGAAAACTCCTCCACCACGGGCAGCATTGTATTGAAAGCCTAGAGGGAGCCTGTAACAATGTGCTCCTCTATTCTCCAAGTTTAACCTGAGCAGCACTGCTGTGAAAAGGCATGAGGAGAATGAAGAGTTGCACCATTCCCCAAACTCAACCTTTGTATTGCCATGGAGAAGTCTGCAGCCAATTGGCTTGCTCTCCCAAGCACACTTGACCATCACTACAACAAACTTACAATTATTTAACACTTTAAACAAAAAAACTGATTATCTGGTCAATATCACACTGCTGTTTGTGGGAGCTTGCTGTTCGCAAATTGGCTGCCGCGGTTCCCACATTACAACAGCAGCTACATTCCAGAAGTACTTCATTGGCTGTAAGGCGCTATATAAATGCAAATCTTTCTTTCTTTAAAGAACATTGCAAGATGCTTCATCAGCAGGCATAAGGAAGATGGTGCTGAGCCAGGAAGGGAGAGGTTAGGAAGGGTGAACAAGGGCTTGGTTAAAAGAGATGGGGTTTTGGGAAGGTTTTCAAAGGAGGAGAAGGCGGTGAAAGGGGAAAGAGGTCGAAAGAGGGGAATTGAGAGTTGGGCTCAGCAGGTCAACGGGTCTGCTGCTGCTGATGGGACAAAGGGGGGAGGATGCATAAAAGGCCAGGGTCAGAGGAACAGGGTGCTTGTGGGGGAGCAGGGGGGCAGCAGGGGAGATTTAGGGCTGGATGGGTTTGCAGGAATAGGGTGGCACGATCCCAAAGAGGGATTTAAAGATAAGGTCGAAGATGTTAAATTTAATGGAGAAGATTTTCCACTTGCCACACGAGCATACAACTGGTACTGTGGGTCAGCCGTACAGAAGCCACCTGATTTTAATCTCCATCGTACCTGAGCAATACTGTCAATGAGAAGCCATCGGGAACTTCAGTCAAACGAAGATATTCTCAGATCGGGAGAATAATACGGTTGGTGAAGAGAAACAGGGAGATGACGGGGCTCAATAGAGGTCAGCTCTTTTCCTCTTCCTATCTCCCCATCTCTCCTGAAGGCGGTTCCTCGCCTTCTGGGGAATTTGGGGGGGGGATCATTTCAGGTCCGTGCTGCCGTGGGGGAACCAGCCCAGCGCAACTCGGAAAATCACGGGCGGTGCGCTCCCGAAATTCCGACTTGCCCTGGCGGTGGGCAAGAGGTGTAGGATTGTCCCCGTGATCCCACTGTTGTTGGCTGCCTGTCAGCACTTTGCCGTCAAAATAAAACAACGCTTTATGGGCTGGATTTTGAAACTGGGGCGGGTTGGGGTTGTGTCATCCACTTTTCGTGTTATCCACCCGACTGCAATTGGATGTGGGAGATTGATGCGATTTTCACCTAATTGGGCAATTGAGTTCCAGCATGTGGGAACCCATGAAGCAATTAGTGTTTTCAGTCTGAAAGTTACCTCTGATGATGTCATCATTGCTGCTGCATTGAAGGTCTTCAGAGACTGCCTGGCCTTTGCTGTGAGAGAGAGAGAGAGAGAGAGAGAGCCTTATGAGCAGCAGCATCCCTATTTCTGCTCCCAGATATTTTTCCTACTACTACTACTCCGTTGTAATAGTGGACCTGCAGCTGATACTCAGTTTTCGAAATGTGTTACCGCCAGGTTTCACATTCGTGGTTCAGAACAGGCGTGCTTCACGTAGAACAAGGGTTAAAATCACAAAGGCCTTTCAAAATGGCATTATAGAGCCAATTTAGTGCTTGTTAAGGACCTTAACAGCCTATCCCGCCTCTTAAAGGTGGGACGGAGTCGGGACCAGCAGACACGATTTAATGAAAATTGCGTGGAGGCGGGATGGAGGCGGACTTGTGCCCGCCTGCCAGTTTTCGCAATTTTAACCCCCCACACGCCTCCAAACCCGCCTCCACGGGTCAATGAAAATCCAGCCCTAAGAGAATCGTGCAACAGGCGCATTACGCAGCATTAAACGGTATTGGCATTGGCCCGAGGGCGGTTTGTCCCGTATAGTGCCCCCGTCCCAATACGCCAAATACGCCCCGCGATACTCCGCCTGAAGATGCCGGGAGCAGTAAGGAACCATTTCCGTCAGAACCCTCCTGGGAAGTTGTTGCCAACAGCTGGTGAGCACGAACAGACATCTCACATTAGACTAACAAACAGCTCAGGGCCTCATTGGTATTCTTCAGATTAGCTCTGCTGTCACTAATGACATGATACACTCCAGCGGCGCCTGAGCACCCATCAAACCCATGACTGGCATCCGGGCAAATACACGAAAACAAGATCAAGATCAATATCCCCATATTAGACTCGAATTCAAGCCAGTCACGGGACAATGGGGGTGAGGGGGGGGCGGGGATTAAATTGGAGCAGGGTACTTCCTTCTCCATTCACGATGCACTCCCGCCCGCCACTATTTTTATGCCACATTGTGCCTGCCCCATTAATATGTCAGCCATGGCTCAGTGGGTAGCACACTCACCTCTGAGTCAGAAGGTTGTGGGTTCAAGCCCCACTCCAGGGACTTGAACACAAAAATCCAGGCTGACGCTCCAGTGCAGTGCTGAGGGAGTGCTGCACTGTTGGAGGTGCCGTCTTTCAGATGAGATGTTAAACTGAGGCCCTGTCTGCCCTCTCAGGTGGACACAAAAGATCCCACGGCACTATTTCGAAGAAGAGCAGGGGAGTTATCCCCGGTGTCCTGGCCCATATCTATCCCTCAATCAACATAACAAAACCAGATTATCTGGTCATTATCACATTGTTGTTTGTGGGAGCTTGCTGTGTGCAAATTGGCTGCCGCATTTCCCACATTATAACAGTGACTCCACTTCAAATGTACTTCATTGGCTGTAAAGTGCTTTGGGACATCCTGCGGTCGTGAAAGGCGCTATGCAATATGTAAATGTCGGGGTCCTATGGCACAATTAGGACTCCCGACGTGATTTGAATTCCCGATCACGGCAGATAGGCACAGTGCCAGGGCAGCCAGGGAAAACCTGCCGGCAAGCAGCAGCGTGGCCAGTTGAAGCCCAAGAAGGTTGATCATTTTAAAGTTTTATTAGGGTTATCTTGTGGGCTCTTCTGGGCCCCACAAGGAAACGTTGGGCCTCCCCTGCCCCGGGCATCCCCCGAACTGCGATCCCCTCCGGATCCCTCTACCACTTGCTTTATGCCAGGAACAGTTCCCTCGGATCCGAAATCCCATCTAGGTAGAGATTCCTGCCGGGATTGGGTCGGATTTGGACTTCACACATGGAACTGAGGCTCGGGAGTTCAAATCCTGCTGGGCCTCAGGCGGTGCCATCATTCGAGGCTGCCGCTTGCCCCGTGCCCCGCATGCCACACTCGCGCCCCGAGTTAAAATCGGGGTGACAAAATAATGGATTCCTGTCAGAGCAACATCTGCATAACTGCATGGCTGACCTGGACATTGTGTTCCATCACACCATCCCACTCCACAGCACGTGTAGTCCAAGCACAGTCCTCATCCCAGCACAATGTTGCTGGCTTTTCCTTCTCCAATTTTCTCCCCATCTTTCCTGAAAGTGCTGACTGTTGCTGGGGACCTTCTCCATACCCGTCTGCGGCCCTCCGGAAACTTGTCCAAAATGGCCGTTGTTCACGTGTGAACCTAGACGGTGATTGTTTGCAGGATATTTACTGAGTATTTACAGCACAGAAACAGACCATTCGGCCCAACTGGCCTGTGCCGGTGTTTATGCTCCACACGAGCCTCGTCCCACTCCTCTTCATCTCACCCTATCAGCATATCCTCCTATTCCTTTCTCCCTCATGTACTTATCTAGCTTCCCCTTGACATGAATCTGTCATTCATGAAAGAAAGACTTATGAAATAATACTGAGTGGCCTGCGGGTGGCGCTGTCCAGGGAGAGTATAAATACTCGGGCACGGGCCCAGCTTGCGCAGGACATTCTTAACAGGAACTAGTGAAGGACACAACTAGACCTCCATGTTGTAAAACAGTTGATTAAAGCTTTGTTTAACACTTAGACCAAGTGCCTAGTAGTTTTCTTATGTCACCCCTTAAACGCATCTATGCTGTTCGCCTCAATAACTCCCTGTGGTAGCGAGTTCCACATTCTCACCATTCTCTGGGTAAAGAATATTTAAGGGCAGCACTGCCTAATATCTACACATGTCCACGGTTAATCTCCTGCGAGAGAAATCGTCGGGGCATCAGAAACACTATGGGGAGAATTTTTCATGGGGTCAGCGGGCGTGTTTGGTGGCAGGTTGGCTGGGAACATTTTTTTTAGAAAGCGGGTAGGAAACCCGCTGTCAACCCGCCTCCACGCTAGTCTGTCATCGCTGAACAGACCCGACACCAAGCGGCGAGGGGGGCAATTTAGATCATTAGAGGGATTGTTAAGAAGCAATTAAATAGTATTTTAAGCTTACTTTTCAATTTTTAGAGTTTGCCAACGGCATCCCCGCTGCTCGGGGATCACATCAGGTAAGGGTGTTGTGTCAGCATGTGATAATTTCTTAACTTGACAGCCTCAAATGGTCTATAAAAGCTCCCATTTCATAGTGTTCACTTTCCAAGGTTAGAAGCTGTTGCTTACTGTATTTGGAAGACAGATTGAGCTTTATGCAGCTTGCAAGTGTTTGGAGCAAACTCTCAGTCTAGTGTCACCTCATTGGAGAAACCTCTCTCACCATTGACAGATCACTTCTGTCATCTCAACCTAACCTGCCATCTATTCATCAGCATCGGTGCCCTTGAAAATATCTCACCTTGGTCCTCAGAATCCCACCACGATCAGCCCCAACACCAACATCACCAGGCACACCAGCAGCACCAACAACACCAACCATCTCCACAATCACCTGATGCTGCACAGGACACAGGGCATTAGCATCCAACCACATTGCTGCCTGGGAGGCCAGCGATGGCATCACCATGGCCAGATTTACTTCACTTGCTGCTGTACACCCTGGTTGCCACATGATGTGCCAGGTTGGCACCACCCCACACCAACACCATAAAGCATCCCTACAATGCCCAAGCCATTCCTTTCACGCTCATCAGCATTGCGGAGGGGTACCGTTATGTCTCACCATTCATTGCAACTCACTAAGCCAGTTCCAAAGGTGCACACAAATCTGTCCAAGACCGGAAAGTGTTGAAAATAAAGATTTCAATGTTTGACAGCACATTAACAGAAACTTCACATGAACATTGGCTAAAACACCCAAGTGCTTACCCTTGTGTGTTGTTAGTTGGTATGATTGGACTAGGATGGGGGTGAGTGTGAGGGGCGGCTAGTGAGATGGGGAAGTGATAATATAGATAGAGAGGGATGGGTGGAGGTGCAAGGTAAGTTGGTGTGAGTAAGGATGTGCAGGAGTAGGGTAGGGAAGGCAGAGTGATGGGGATGTGATGAGTGGCACAGCAGGATGAGGTTGAGTATGGTTTTGCGGTAATGTTTCGTGATCTACTGAGATAATTGAAAGGCTTGCACCACTGCAGCCTGGTCCTCCTGACGACATCCCTGCTTGTGCCCTCCTGTGCAATGTGCAACCAGGCTGTGTTGATCTCCTGGGGAGGTCTCTTCTATCCATGGGAAGGGAAGAGGACCTCCCTGCGTGCTGTGACTCCCTCCATAAGCATATGGGAGAGCCTGGGTGCAGCCCTGCACCTCTGTGCAGTGCTTGTCAGTGTTTGCAGCACCTCAATGCTGTAGAACACTGACAGCACAAATGTCAAAATCAATTTGCGCATGGTCCCTTTAAGGAAACTGGCTGATGATGCGTCATCAAATGACGTCATCAGACCCGCTTCCTTCAATTGACCGGCAAACGCGCTGGACGGGCTTAACAAGCCCAATCAACGTAAAATTTATTACACAGAGCGGGCTGGAGACAGCAGCGGGGTCGCACCCCGCCACCGACCCCAGCCGCACCCGCCACCGACCCCAGCCGCACCCGCCACCGACCCCAGCCGCACCAGACCTGCCGAAGTAGGCGAAATCGCGGCCTTTGTTTTTTTCCCATTTTCTTTGAACACGTTCATTTATTAATTATAAAAATATTTGAGATGGGGGAAAAAAAGGCTGTTTGACTGGGCGGGGCAGTTGGAGGCTGGAGGTCATGTGATGAAACCTCCAAGAATACGTCCGACCAGAGTTGGCAACCCTTATTCCCAGCAGGGGATGCAGATCAGGAACAGGATTCTTTGACTGATTTTTTTCTCTGACTAACAGGGCGTTGAAGCCAACTGTGGCACTAGCGTAGCATAGACCACGATTGGACTGGTGGCCAGCTTGGTCCATATGGCTCAGTACCACATCAGGGGATCCATTTTGCAACTGGGCATTCCAGGAGGCTGAGCCTCCAGTTCGATGTCCACAGTGTTTCTACTGTAAGAACATAAGAAATAGGAGCAAGAGTTGGCCATTCGGCTCCTCGAGCCTGCTCCGCCATTCAATAAGATCATGGCTGATCTTCAACCTCAACTCTTCCCGCCCTATCCCCATAACCCTTGATTCCTTTAATGTCTAAAAATCTACCGATCTCTGTCTTGAATATACTGAACGACTGAGCCTCCACAGCCCTCTGAGATTCACCACCCTCTGAGTGAAGAAATTTCTCCTCATTTCAGTCCTAAAAGGCCAACCCCTTATCCTTAGACTATGACCCCCAGTTCTAGATTCCCCAGCCAGGGGAAACAGCCTCTCAGCATCTACCCTATCAAGCCCCTTAAGAATTTTATACGTTTCAATGAGATCATCTCTCATTCTTCTGAACTCCAGAGAATATGGGCCCATTCTACTCAATCTCTCCTCATACAACAACCCTCTGATCCCAGGAATCAGTCGAGTGAACCTTCATTGCACTGCCTCCAAGGCTGGTATACCCTTCCTTGGCTAAGAAGACCAACACGTGACACACAATTCTGCAGCACAAACTCCCGTCTTCCGCAGCGGACACGTTGCACACGATCTCTTTCACGTGCTTCATTTCAAAATTGCAAAGACAAGAGAAAAAGGCAATCAATGGCTGCCCAGTAACAAATGAAAGCAGGCCCAGTGTAACGTAACGTCGCGTGGGCTGATTAATAGCGAGGCTCTGAAGCTGCAGTAGTTATAGAAGAGGCCGTGCCGATGAAATAATGAATCTTTCTGGAAACTGTCTATCGCAAATATGTTAATTAAGCAGATCACCGGTAATGGGATGATGAATCTGTATGGGGGGGGGGGGTGGGGCTGGGGGGGGCGTTGACAGAATCAGTCTGAAAATGCCTTTAATTGAAACACAGCCCCCGCTCCCTCAGGCACAACGTCAAAGAATTACTTAAAACTTCATTCTGGGGGGAAACTGGGCCTTTCAGCTCTGGTACCCGAGTACAACTTCAGACTGATGGGGATGAGAGTGCCCCTCTGTAACAGCGCTCAGTGTAACGTGTTTGGATCCAGTTCCGACTCAGGGTGCTCTTCAGAGGTTGAGGCCCGAGGTAAACTGATGGCGCAGAGCCGAGGGAGCTTCACTCTGTGTCTGGCTGCGCTGTCCAACAACTTGCAGTTTACCCCGCGCCTTTCACGCTCGATGCTGACACCGGGTGCCCGAGATTAAATCTCCGGCCCAAAGTAGCTGTTAGGTTCGTTTTCATGCTGCCTAGGTCTTGCACAGCTGGGCATTTCGGACCAGGTCTTCCCGACAGCCTGCCTTAGTAAGACTGGCAAGTTTCGTTTGCAGTTGCTGCTGGGCGCACACGACTCGGATGTCAGCAGCATTTACACGGCACCAGTCTGATATAAACGCATCTCAATGGGCTCACCTGACAGCTCAGTGGCTGAATGCCTGGACCAGGACGTTGCAGGTTCAATCCCCAGTCTGGGCTGACTACAGCGAGGATGTCAGTCCCGTTCATCCATCACCCGTGCTCACTGACCTACATTGGCTCCCCGTCCGACAACGCCTCGATTTAAAAATTCTCACCCTTCTTTTCAAATCCCTCCATGGCCTTGCCCTCCTCTAGCCCTACAACCCACTGTGGTCTCGGCGCTCCTCCAATTCTGGCCTGCTGTGCCTCCCAATTTTCATAGCTCCACCATTGGCGGCCGTGCCTTCAGCTGCCGAGGCCCTAAACTCCTTCCTTAAACCTCTTTGCCTCTCTCTCTTCCTTTAAGATGTTCCTTAAAACCTATCTCTTTGACCAGGCTTTTGCTCACCAGTCCTAATATCTCTTTATGTGGCTCGGTGTCACGTTTTGTTTGATAACGCTCCTGCAAAGCGCCTTGGGACGTTTTACTAAGTTAAAGACGCTATATAAATGTAAGCTGTTGTTGTACAGGTGCTCTAATTGGCCTCAGCGCCACGGGTGCTGGCCCCCCTCCGCTCAAGTGACTATTCTACGTGTGTAAGTCTTGACGGTGGGTATTTGACTGTGGAGGGCATCGCAGTCGAGCCTAATGCTCTGCTCACGTGATTCCCACATGCACCTTTCCCAGCAGGCGGCTCGGGACAGTGATCAGGAGCAGGAACCCAGGTTGGATTGTTTTCACCTTCCCTAGCCCAAGGACGCGGAGGCAGATTGCATCACTCCCCCCGTTGCCCCAGCTCAGAGCCGCGGTGGTAGTCCCGCTTAGAAGACCACAGGCTGCAGTTTGGGCTGTCGTGCACCAACAAACAGGGTAAGATCAGCACCTTCAGAGAGAAGGGTAGAAAACAACCACATCGATGCTTTCAACACGATTGTTTTTCAAGTGCTGACTTTCACTGACCCAGGTATAGAGCGAAACAAGACCTGCCTGGATGAGCCTTCTCAGTGGAAAGCTATAGATCCATAAAAGAGGCCTGAAGCATCTTCACAAATAAAGAATCCTGGAGACACACATTAAATGTGCAAGTCTGAATAATTCTGATCAGCAGTTCAACGTACCTCAGGTTATCTTTGACCAAACACCTCGTCTCACAACAAACATCCCCCACCTTTATACTGCATCTTCCTTCACTTCTTTGCTGCATTCACCCCCTCACCCCTTCCTCCCCCCTCACCCCCTCCTCCCCTCACCCCCTCCTCCCCCCCACCCCCCTCACCCCCTCCTCCCCCCACCCCCTCCTCCCCCTCACCTCATCCCCCTCACTCCCCTCACCCCCTCACTCTATCCTCCCCCTCACCCCATCCTCCCCCTCACCTCATCCCCCCTCACCCCCTCACTCTATCCTCCCCCTCACCCCCTCCTCCCC